>JARJIL010000002.1:75480697-77880697 GCA_038502395.1 Dittrichia graveolens
GATCTACAGCCCTACTATTAGTTCATATGTGCAAGATGCTCTCTACTCTTAGTTAACTCAGTTACACATCCAGAGATAGTTACTAGTTAAATATTTGGAATTGTTATTTAAGAATTTGATAGAAACTTATAGGTGTTAGTTATATGGTTCGTATATAATATTGTTATTTTGGATTGGTTGAAGAATTGAATTACGTTGTTTATGAATTGTTTATAATTATTCTTTTGATATAAATGTTTTATCAATAGTTAATTAAAGATTCTTAAAAAGAAAAAGTATGATATTCAAGTAACAGAAGTAATTAGACCCTGCGTTACGCTCCACTCGAAGACCGGCGGGTACCATCAGGTGAGCTTGGGAACACCATTTCGGGTGTCTCGGGTAGCCCTATCGGGTACCCCCTCCGGGTTTTCTTACTCGACAAGAAGCATTCACTCCCCCCTCTCCCCAACGTATATATTATTTAAAATATTACCGTTTTCCAACGGTAATTTTTTTTTAATTCAACAATTAAATCATTATATATATCACCTTTATTCACCATTTTTTACTCGACTTATTCACCATTTTTTCTCCACTCTTCTCCAACTTTTATAAACTATACTCTTTTCTCTACTCATGGATCCTCAATCAAATGCCCCTTCATCCGGACGTAACCGATCAAGGGTTACGAGTTCCACACCTCAAAGGCCTGATAATCCGTTTTTTTAACATTCCGCCACCCACTTACCAACCAAACCCGTTTTTTGCTCCACCACGGTTCACTTATACGGGGATGCTTAATCAACCCCAAGAATTTCCCCTCTCACATCTTGGCTACCCGTTTCAACAACAAATTCCACAAACCCAAGAGGACGAATACTATGATTATGTGCCCGAAACCCAACAACAACAACCTCAAGAACCATCACAAATTCCGGAACCGCAACCGGAAATACAAGAAGAGGGACCATCACAAAAGAAGAAGGGTGGGACATATTTCAACAGAGCTAGACCTATCTCGTGGACAAACGAGGAAGAGATCGCATTGGTCACGGCATGGGTTGACATTTCGGAGGATCCCGTAGTTGGAAATGCACAAAAACAAAGTATTTTTCTTTATTACTTATTATTATTTTTTCGTTATTATTATTATTATTACTTATTATTATTATTATTATTAATATTAGTTTGTTATTATTATTATTATTATTATTATTTTCGTTATTATTATTATTATTATTATTTTCGTTATTATTATTATTATTATTATTATTATTATTATTATTTAGTACTAATAAATCATAATTGTTATGTGTAGAAAATTTTTGGAACCGCGTCTTGGCGTCGTTTCAAAGTCAACTTGGCAAACCCGCCAATTACCGTAACGTGCATCAACTGAACGCCAAGTTCAAAGATATTAACTCTAAAGTAACAAAGTTTGCCAGGATTTACAACCTCTTTAATACAAGAGGTAGTGGAATGAGTGACGGGGATATTTTAAAAACCACGCTCAATCGTTACCGAGACGATAATTACGGCACGGCTTTTGGTCATGAAAAATGTTGGGCAATTCTTAAGAGTTCTCCAAAATGGCACCAAGTTCCTCCCGTGGATGCCACCCCCCGTCCTTCAAAAAGAAGCAAAACTTCGGAATCCAATCCTCGATCCACTACGGGATCTTCCGATGCACACGCTCCTATCAACCTCAACGAAGACAATGACGAAGAACAAGAAGACGAGGATGTTGAGGCAAACGAACATATACGACCCATCGGTATAAATCGGGGGAAGCGGTTGGCATCGGCATCAACCGGGACCGGGTCGAAGGAAGAGAGCATCACGTCGTTATTGAATGAACTAGCATCGATAAATTCGAAAAATGACGAATTTCTCTCGTATTGTAAAAAACAATTGGAAATACAAGTAGAGGATCGTACTTTTAAAGACTATGAATTTTACATGAAGCTGATGGATCATCTTTCAGGAGGTGCATTGACAACGACGCTAATGTTAAAGGAGACGATACGAGCCTAGCACAGATGGCCTCCACTTGAATATATATTATTGTTTACTTTAAAGTTTAAAAATATGTAATTTGTTATTTCTATTTTACAATTTTAGATTTTAATTAAGTTTTTATTATTAGTATTGTATGAAAGTTTTATTAATTAATGAATTTTATTATTTATTTAAATAATAAATTTTGTTAAGACAAAAAAAAAGTGGAGAAAGTTTGGATAGGAAAAAGAAGGTATAACACTTATTTTGGGTAGGGTAAAGAAAATGGGTAAGGCGCTGATGTAGCATGAAGTAAGAAAAAGATAAAGAGAAGGTATAACTAAAGGCCTTAATAATGTGAAACGGAAAAAGACTTTTGTTAAATGGTATAGTTGACCTGAAGTAATAGTTGAAAGAAGAAAAAGTATATTTTATCCTTTGGTCATCGATTAGTAAAATTAGTATTGGTTTTACCCGTTACGTCCTTAACAGTTGAGAAATGTTTTTTCAGCGATGAAGCTCGTAAAGTTATATTTGTGAAACCAAATTGGTACAAAAAAAAAATTTCCTGTGTAATTTGTGCAATTGAAATGTACCCTTGCTAGTTACAAATGGTAATGTAATACAGCTTTTTTAAAAGATGAAGAAACATAAAAGTGCACTTATCATTATATGCGCAATTTTCCTACCATTCTAATACTTTCTTAGTGATACTTCCTGCCCTCCCGGGGGGATCCGCCCAGTAGCCATTTAGAGTGTTCTTATAATACACCCAGTAATAACTGTTATAATTGACTACCACGTAAGACAAATGACAAACTGTCTATAGTAAGAGTTATACGAGTGACAACACCCCACCATACCGGCACACGGTTTTTTTCTCCCACCACTCAACCCGGTAGTGGTCACTCACTACCACACCAAATTTTGTGACTCCAACCCACGGTGGAGTAAGCCACTGACTGTCCACAACACAACCTACCACACCCCTTGTTTTCCCTCACACTCTGATCGCTCTGTCAACTGCCGTGACTGGATTCATTTTTTCGACACTCTTTTAACACCTTGCAAAAGAAAAGAGAAAATACCATGAGGGTGTCATGGGGATGGCTAGCTTCACCGGCAACAATGGGTCACGCAACAACCGGAGTAGATGATATGTCGTCATGGGGCATCACAAAGGGACCATCATCTCCTACTCCGTATGCTCTTAGGTTTATTCAAGCTAAAGTTTGCTTTGTTTTATGTTATTGAATAACCTCTTAGAGACTTCTTTTTTCTCTCTCTGAATATTTAACTAAAAAAATAGAAAATAGGTAAAGGAATAGAAAGATGGATAAAACGGAGTTGAAAAGATAGAAATATGTAACAAATTAGGTTGAATCGATTTATTTAAAAAATCTGACTTATATATCTTCTTTCAGCAATATTTAAGACTTCAATTACTTACTCCGTATAAAAATAAAAATAAAATAAAAAAAGGGGAGTGAGAGAGAGATTGCAGGTCAGCTTGACCAGACCCATTTTGCTAAAACCTTCTCCATGATCAAATCCTCACAAGCTGTAAAAGGCTATCCACATTAGTTTTTGTGTAAAAGGGGAAACAGATAGATATACGGTTACAGCAAATGCTATTTGATTTTCAACAGAAGATTCTAACATTGATCTGCATGTAAACTAAAAGACTAGTAGTATTTACAAAATTCCCCCAGGCTTCGGCCAATGACAATGACAACTATACCCCTACCACAAAGGGAAATAATACATAGCGTGCTAATCAATGGGTTCCAAAAATTTGAAGCAAGACCAATAAGCAAAATGTTTAAGAAATGGAGAGATGGGAACTCTGTACACATACCTCTATATCTTTCTCCATCTCTCCAAAGAGTTGATGATGATGATGATGATGATGATGATGATGATCCTATATACAAAATACCCACAAATTAGCTTTGCCAACATTACTTCAGTTAACCCCTATCGCTCCTAACATTACTTCTTTCTCCATCTTTGTACTAAACTGACAGATTGAACTATGAACATCTGCAAAAGTATATAAAAACCAAGAATTAGCAGTTTGTAAAATAGATTAAATCATTTAAGTTCTTTAAGATAAATGTACATTTGTGTATAGTTAACTACTCAGGCAAGTATATAGCTTCTAAATGTTTATTATGTTCATTTCATTTTCATCCTTCTAACCTACCACGTAAATAGGACTATGGGAGTTTTGAATTAAAAAAATATAATATGATTACAGAAACTATTATAATAATAATAAACCTCGTTTTCCATACAAATCTTTTTAAGAGGTTACATGGATTAAAGTACATTTAGGACGCATTTCTACCAGTTGGGCCGTACAACCCACTTAACCTGTTTACTTTTAAGCTACATTTAAAATATTTATCACATTCATTTCACCCCTTAGAGATAAAACACAATGACAATCAACCCATTCATAAGTAACAGGTTGAAATTGCTACATATTAATTGTAAACCTTTAATTTGCATAATTGCTAGGGAAAACAAACCTGTACATTGCTATTACATGTGAATGACGGCCTGGCCTGGCCCGGCCGGGAACCAGTCACCCAAAAAACTGTAAGAGAGTTCTCCATTTGGGTAAAAAATAACAGGCCAGGTGAGACAGGTATTAGCTATGAAGACGGCTGCTGTTGCCACTGTACACCAGCAGCATCACCATTTCCAACAGAATTAGGCAATATATCTGATGATGACTGCTTATGAACATCACCACCATGGTTACCCACCGGTCCAGAATCTTCACTGCCACCAGTTGGAACCTCTGCTGCACCAGAAGAATCATAAAATAGCTCACATGTTTGAGCTGCTTCTCTAGCTTGCAGCTTGCTTGTAGGTGGTTCTTTTCGATTGTGTGTCATTCTTTGTGCAGATGTTGCTTGAGTTTTTTGATTCACCAACTTTTGTGGCGGCTGAGCCTGGCGATGGTTGGAAGAAGATGGAGCATGATTGTTGCTATTAGTATCAGATAAATGAGAAGGCTTTTGCGGTTGAATTTGCTTAGAGGAGGAAGTAGCTAGTGGTTGACTGGGATATCTCTTTTGTTGTGACTGATTTAAAGAAGAATGAGATGTTGACTGCTTAGAAGCCGTCCCCGATGGGCCTCCCACAAAACCATTCACAAGAGATGAATCGGTGGCAATATTTTGATTTATTAATCCTCTTCCACCACCACCTTTAATAACCTTAGGCACCTGTTGAGTAGGATGTTGCCTGGCTGTTTGTTGAAACTGACGTGGCGACTGGTTGACTCCCGTTTGAGGGAGCCCATGGGGTGTGGATACAGTACGTTTCTGAGACATTGGTGAAAGTGATAGTGGTGAAGAAGAGTGTGATTGCATTTGTGTACTACTAGTTTGAGGAGGAGATGAAACTGGAAGTTGAGGTGGTTGTCCATGTGGCATGATGGGATTGGATGTAGGAAATTGCTGTTGTAGTAAACGTTGTTGATGAAGTTGTCTTTCTTTAAGAAAACGCACTCCGTAGGGTGGATGATGATTTGAGGGTCCTTGAAGATGATGATGTGGACGTGGGAATGATTGAAGAATAGGTTGTTGTTGGGTGTTTGGATTTGGAAAAGAAGCCATTCCACCTTGTGATACCACCTGAAGGTCTGGTGACATAATTTGCCTTTGAAGGTGCTCACTATTCTGGTTGGGCTGCAACAAAAGAAAAGAAATTGCATCACAAAGCTTAAGTACAAGTGATTCATAAACAGATAATGCTATATAACTAGCTAACTATCTTACCGGCCTTGTGAGATGCAAAGCATCACGAGGTCTGACCAAGTTCCCTTGACCAGGAGCAGAGTGAAAGGCTGGTCTTGGCATGCTTCTTCTGTTCATCCCATTCCCACCAGGTAACAAACGATCTGTTCCGGACTGTTGTGTGTTCCTTGCAGACATTTGGCTCAACTGCTGTATTCTATGCTGCTGCTGCTGCTCGTCAGTTATTGATAATGTACCTGCTCTAGGGATCCCATATCTTGCATCCCTAAACAATCACCACCCAGATAAATCACAAGAAAACATTTCAGTCTCCTCAAGCTATTTACAGTAAAAGAGATGAAGGAATGGTAATTTGGTTCTGCTGACCCACAAACAAACACTTGTCTTTATTAGAATAACATTGTAAGTAATTAATTATTTAAGTAAGATTTAAAACACTATATTTTCTTCGAATGATATAATGTTAAAATAAAGTCATTAAGGAAGCCTTATTCATTGTGAATACACTTGGAGCAAAATTTGACTTATTGATCCTGCGTTCATTTTAGCGAATGTAATACTGATTTAGAACATGTCAGTTGCAGTACAGATGAAAAAAGTTATGGGTCAAAAGGTATCTTTTTAACCGAACCACACTTTTGTCTTCTGTTCTCTTGAATTTTAAAAATACAATAAGGTTTTAACTATTAATTGAGGAAAACAAAAATGTAGAAATAATAGATCTAACTTTCAGAATAAAACAGTTTAAAAGCTTATTAAGTGTTGCTTTCTGTGCCTTTAGACCCACTTAATCCTTTCTCAGTATAGCTTATATTTTTTACATTTGACCCATTCTGTTAGGCAGTTAATTAAACAGGTCTAAAATTTGGTATCTCTTGTTCAAAGTATTAACCTACCTAACAGAGGGACTAAGCGGGGCAGATGCAGAGGCCAAGTGACTGCCAAGACCCATTGCAGATGAAGAACCTGGTAGTGAGGAAGCTGGAGGAACCATTGCAGCTACATTGCCATGGTTTTGAAGTGGTAACCCGCCAGTATGATAACCAACCGGAACAAAGTCAGGGCTAGGTGAAATTGCACCGCAAAGATCAAGAGGCCTTCAATTAAAAAATCACAGAAAATGGTGTAAGCATTAAAATCAGAGAATACCGGATTTTGTAATTGTAATAGCAACCAAAAATAAAAAAAACATACGTGAGAACAGCTCCACCATTGAGATTATTTGGACAGACTTGAGAAAGAGCAAGTGCATGAGAACCATGAGGCTGCTGGAGTTGCTTTGGATCCTGATTATCCTTCTGATATCAAACAACATATTACAATGCATAAAAAAACACAAAAAATAAGTATGCATGATGCCGCTTTTAGAGCAAGTATCAGGGAAAACACAGTCACCTGTGCCTTTCTATGATGCTGTTTTTGCGAAATCAAAATAATCTTCTCAAAATGAGATTTGAGTGTATCCTCTTCCATTGGTCCCTGCAACCGTTGAAACAATTGTCTTGCACTTCCCTGTGTAATGCATGAACCCATCAAATCCAATACTAAGCTAAAGGTAGCAATTTCAACTCATTCACTTATAACTACATCGATTACAGTTACGTTTAATTTTAAACACGAGAAAAGGCCAAATGGGTCAAATAAAAAACAGCTAACAAGAAAACTGGTCTAGCGAGTCAAGTAGATGGAAAGTCCGCCATTGTTTTTTTTAGTTAACGCATACAACCACCTAGATCAGTTTATTATAGAAGATCGAATATTACTGTACTGATACAATTATTAATCTCGTTTTTATTAGAAAGATAAAAAATCTACCTCTGGAATGCCTGGCAAAGTTGAAGGATAAGGTTGGGATGACCCTGAATCCTCAGCACTGTCAGCACCATCCCCCGTGTTCCTATCCATTAAATATTTGTGGCGTTCTTTGCATTCTTTGGAATTGCGAGATATGCACTTCACATGTTAATTAATTTAAGAACATTAATCGATCTTGTTCAAGGATGTAACTATGTCATAAGAGACTATTGAACAACAGAGACAAACATATAAAACAGAAATAAAATAGAAAAAATACCTTAAATTGCAAAGTGCTGTTGATAGCATCACTTATGAGTTCCCAGTTGGCACCCATATCATGGACCAGTACAACAAGGGCCTGAGGTGACGAAGAATGTTTTACATGAGACCTTATACAAGACAACAATTTGTCGAACAAAATATAATTGTCATAGTGCCAAACAGAAAATAAGTAAAATAAAAAAAATTAACCTGATCTTCAAATAATGACCATGGATAACCTTGCTGCACACCTGGGGTCTGCAATTTTTATTTTTGAAAAAAGATTAAAAACAATGAGGAACACAGAGCAAATTTAAAAGATTGGAATAACATGTTAGTACCTTAAGAGATTTGTTAGCTTTCCTACCACCACGATCACGAACAAGTAATTTCATGATCTTATTTGGGTTGGACATATTACTTGTCTGAGAAGCCACTGGAGAAGGTCAGAAGGAAATGAACCACCCAAAGAAAACGAATTGTCAGATCAATTATTTAATAATTTCCTAATAATCTTCGGCTTTTTCATTATATGGTGACCAAAAATAGAATTGTTGAAGGCGTGCACATAGGGCTGTAAACAAACCGAACATTCAGCATACCATTCGTGAACTGTTCGGCAGGAAGTTCATTTATTTAAATAACGAACAAACATGAACAGATTTTTTTTTCGTTTACTTAAACAAACGAACACGAACAATGGTCTCGTTCGTTCATTTATTTTCGTGAACCTTCGTTTATATATATATATAGGCAAAAGTTCAAACGAGAACTGTTTTTCGTACGAGAACCGCGAGAACCAATCTTGGCCGTTCATTTGTGTTTAATAATGTTGGATTTTAAAGAATGTATATTTTATATATACGTTCCTTCGTTTACTTTCATTTTTATCATTTAATTGAACGAACATAAATGTACATAAACAATCAATCTTCTAAACGAGCGGCCCAAAAAAGTTCGCTCCTTTATCCGTTCATGTTTGTTTGTTTGTTCGACTAAAGTTAAATGAACAAAAATGAACATAAAAATCCGTTCGTTTATCCGCTCGTGTTCATTTATTTGTTTAGCTAAAGTTAAACGAACGAATACAAACAAGTCCAGTCCGTGTTCGTTCGGTTTGTTTACAGCCCTATATGCAAGATGTAATTGCAACAGATATGAAACATGTAAAATCATTAGACTGGCTAGGCCAGATTGGGTAAAAAAATAAGTGTGTTTTAATATATTACAAAAATATATACATTATTATTCAGAACATTGCAGAAAGCAATGTAAGATGTTTAATGTACTAAAAAATACACTTTTTGTGACCTTCAACTGTTCAACCCAGTAACTATTTTCCTTTTTAACAAAATTTTTATAAGTTGGCCCAATTGACCTACTAGAGTTAGTCAAAAAGGCCACCCCTAAAATCACTATTCTAAGTAAACCAAAAATACACACATAAGGACAAAGAAGAGGCATACCAGTGTTTCCATTGGAATCAAATTGACGACTATCCAGCCTCCTCTTTGAGTGATCCTTCTGATTTACAAAAATATGCATGTCAAGTACAAAAGAATATAACAAAACATCAAAAATTGTTTGATTTAAATGTAATTCCCATTATGGTTACAGTCAAGGATGAAATTTATGAAGAAATGGCTCGACTTGGTTTATGTTTATCTACAAAAGGGTCAAATGGATGAAAGCCAACGGATTTTTATTCAGATGCACAAACTTTCTGAACCACTATATTAAAAAAAAAGTTATGATCATTATTTTAATCCTATTTAATATGTTAATTATTTACAGATATCAAACAAAAATATAGGAAGTATTTGCGGGTTAGCCTGGTATGGCCCATAACCCAGTATGCAGTCCCAGCTCATTTTGCCATCCCTACACTTAATTTAATTTTTTTTATTACTTATTAGCCTACTTAAACCATATAAATTGATAATATATATCAGATCTACCGTTCTCAACTGATTCAGCTTGGGTATTTATCACTAACTATTAAGAAAACAATAAAAATTACCTGGTCACTATGAAAATTAGAATCAAGCTGCCATCGATGGTCAAACATGGATCCCTGTAACACCATAAGATAAAATTAAAATTCAAAAAACAAAAAACAAAAAATGCCAACTAAATGAGATTCGAAGCTCAAGCAAATAAATTTTACATACAGGATGTTTAATTTTCTTTTTCTTTTTAGGTCTGTTTGATACGTCCGACAGGTCAAAATGCAACTGTTTTTCATAATCTCCCACTGATTCCACCTCCATATTGTTGGGTATGTGGGACCCACCATGTAAAGAACTTTGCTCATCCTGAAAAGAATTAGTATCACCACTTGAAGCACCGACAGCTCTACTAATGAAACCCGAAGTTCCAATAATCCGTGGTCTGGAAGCGGTTCGCACACGTTTTGTAGGAATTGAAACATTTATAGAGGTATTGGGTCGTTTCCCACTTAACACTGAAGGTTGAGTCCCAAAATTTCTTTCAACGGTTGAAAAATCGGGCCCCGTCTCATATGGTCTTGGCCCGTATGACCTGAAGTGTGTTGTTCTTTTTTGAGCGGGTTTTGATGTCCTACTGCCTTCAAATGCTCCTGGCAAATAATAAGTTCTTGTTTCTCCTTCATCCTCTTCCAGTGCATCATCTTATGATTCAAATGCCACATAATTAGAAATTTAGTAATTTTCACAAGATAGAATCGCATTGCCAAATTATTATAAAGAGTTGACAAATTTGAAGAATTTACTAAGGAACTGGTCAACCCGGGTTATGTATTATTAACAGTAAACAAGTAGCAATATGGCTGTAAACGAACCAAATGTTCGGCGAATCATTCATGAACAATAGACTCATTCATTCATTTATGTTCGTGAACATTCATTTATGTTCGTTTGTTAATGTTCGTGCTTATATACATGTGTGTGTTGTGTTTGTTTATGTCTAATAATGTTAGATTGCTTTATAGTATATTTATACATGAGTTCATTCGTCTTGTGTTCGATTAGTATTTAAACTAACAAACACGAACACCATGTATTTAAAAATTCTTTTGTGTTCATTTATTTTTTCAGCTAAAGTTAAACGAATGAATACGAATGAGCCTCATTCATGTTCTTTCTGTTCAATTACAGCCCTAGGTACCAAAAAAAAACATTGCTCCATAGGAGACATGTCATAGGTCGAAAGTCGCCTAAAATGAAATTTTATTTTTAAACCTCCTAATCATTTCACTCAAAACCTCTGATTATTAATGTAAAGATATAATTTTGTAATTATCTTTGACATGTTAATTACTTAAAGAAAATCTAAAAGGTTATGAACAAAAATTGTTTTGTGCCGATCCAAACCAACAGTTTTAAAATGTTATACAATCCGTCCATTTTGCCTTATCTCTAAATAAAGTTCCAAATAACTTGCACCAAGTCTAGTAATACCTGTAACATCATATGCACCGTCATCCACTTCCTCTAGCATGCCACTGCCGGTTTTCTAGAGAAGAACAAATTACATCATGAGGCTAAGATAAATAAAAGCCATTAAGATTTTATACATTTATTTATTTATTCTTTTTTTTTTGAGGGGGTAGATTGGGGTGAAGGATTGATGCAAGTGCTTTCTTCAACAAACAGTTCACTCCAACATCCCATTTTACAATATCTTATGTAAACGAGTTGCAAAGATGAGAGATCTCAGATTATATTAGTGCCAAATAATAGAGTTGCAGTTTTACCATATCACACATTACAAAACCTATTGGATGCACAAACATTTTACCACTTCCATCATAGACATAGACAGGCCATGTAGACATGTAGTTCAGTAAAGGTGTTTCGCTATTTGTCAAAAATCTATAATACCCTTCAATAATGACAAGGGGGATTTTCTTGACCATATTCAGTATGCAAACAATACGCAAATGACTAAGCATGAGCGAGAATTCACCCTAAGATGGAACACTGCAAATAATAAGAGACATCTGAATAGGAGTAGCATGATAATACATATTTTGTCGTTCACTAGTCAAAACTTGCACAGTAAACCCAGAAAAACATAGCTGGAACATGCAAAATAAACATGAACCAACACTTGTACTGGCAACAGAAATAATATATCTTGAGTAATCTTCTTACCTCACATTGTAGCAAATGAGATTCAATAGATTTTCTGTAAGCCTCAATTGCACCAGGTGGAACAGTATAAAACAGGTTCTCCTGCATACAAGAAAAGAAAAGCTTCATGATAGTACCACTTGATTACATTAATTAAAAATGTAAGGGAATGCAAGCAAAATGACAAAATATTGTGTCTCCAAGAAATAGATCCTTCACATGCATTCCTTGTCTAAATAATACTATTATATAACTATATATCAGCAGTGAGAATTGGCAGTTTGAACCATTTGCCTATGTATGGGACTAGTCGGTTTATGTTTTATCTGTAACGAGTCAAAATTAAAAAAAGTAAACAAAAAAAAAGGTTAAACAGGCCAAAAACCGACCAAAATGTATATTTAGTGCATTAAACATCCTAAATTGATAAATGTTATCATGAAATAATAAATGTAATCACATTTAACACATAAACTAATAATAAATGATAAAAAGTTAGTTAAAAAGGTGCTTTGGGTCAACCGAACCCGTCTGCATTGTCCAGCACCAAAACTACCCCTTTCAGCCCAAATCTGTTGTGAACCTTCACCCAACCTGCACATTTTACACCTCTATAGTTAACTATAAAGGTATCAAACATCAGTCCATACCTCTGTCAAATTATCCTCCCATGAAATATCTATTATGCCGAGGTCGGATATCCTATCAGGAGTCATAGGTGCTTGAGCTGAGCTATACTGAGCATGAATATTATTATACTCCAAGAATCTAATCCCATATTCATGAAGTCCAAGTTTAGTGTCTTTTTCAGAACTCATTAACTCCAATCCATGGCATTTCACCTGTCACGTGTAAAGCTATTAGCTAAAATAATGTAACTAATTGATATAGCATATATACATAATTATATGTGCGTTCTCATTACTAATAAGTAATAATTATATATAAATATATAAAATAATGAATCAATAACATATGATGTAACCATCTTATGGTAGTAGTATACCCTATTATCATAAATTACAAACTTTGAATGACAATCAACAAGTCAAAGGTCAGAAGCAGTCTCTCTCCTCTCATGTGGAGGTATGATTGTCTACATCTTACCTCCCCGATGGGATTGGGTTTTCTTGTTGTATGTTTGTTCTCACATTTGGTTATTATAAATTAAAATGTTTACAATACCTTCTGACAGATGAAAAGCCATTGTTGATTTTGAGCTCTTCAAATGAGTCAGCTACATTGATCTTTTAAGTTTGAAATTTCAGTTCAAAGTGTAACAAAAATCAGATGACTTATTAAAACATTGTTATTTTCTCAGATTTTCTTGGCTTATTGGGATCCAGACAATGTTTTTATTTAAATAACATTGGACTAATCAAATTTGGGTATCATATTTTGACAACCCTTAAACGTGTAACTGTATAGGCCCACATGATCCACTTAGCATACATTTCTACGAGGACATGATCTCAGATAGGACTGATTGGAGAAGGAAGATTTGAATCAACGAGTAGAAGGGTAGGAAGAAGGATTCAGTCAGGAGGATAAAGGTGAGGCACTAGATTGTATAATAATAATAATAACAACAACAACAACAACAACAACAACAACAACTAATGTGTTTTTCTATAATACTTATTATACCACATGTATACAAATAAATAATAACTATCCATAGTAACCTTAATAAAAATAGAGAGAAGAATAATAACAATAATTATTATTATAAGAATAATTAGGGTAACAATTACAAGGCATTATAATTTATAACTAATAATAAAGTTCGTAAGTAAAAATAATATTATTACAATTTATAGAGTCCTTTTACACACCCATAGAAGCAGTCTCTCTACCCTTGGGTAGAGGTATGACTGTCAACATCTTACCTCTCCCACACCCCATTTAGGCAGGATTGGGTACGGTTGTTGTTGTACTAACCTAATGCAAGTGATATTATCAATTATAATCCCCAATAGTTCCAAAAGGGAGATAAACAACCATAAAAATCTTTACATATTGCTATGTAGGCATACAAATAATCTTAAAAAACAATCATGATGACTAAATCACATGTGTCCTTGCAAAAAAAAGACATTTCAGTTAGTAAAAGCACGATGCATATGCTTGTTGACTTCTCACGATCAAAAATTTTAGAAGGATGAAAATTTTATCACAGATATATCGTTTCAGGTTTAAGAGTTACAAAGTTTCAAAACAATGGATGTCTAAAAAGTAAATTTAACAAAAGAAAATCTAGAGGGCACACAGCATAAAAGAAGTCTTCGACTAATTATAAAATACCCGTTAATAAGCCAAAGATAAAAAAACTTGGTGGATATTAATTAATCTAGCAAGTAGCGAATATCTCGTAATGGTTGCTAAGGGGCAAATAACCAAAATTTGAGATATATCTTTAGAAAAAGATAAAAGCAACACTTTTGGGCAACCCAGAACAGAAATGTTGTATCTTTTATGATGGAGGGAGTACTTGATTTTGTTTGTGTACGGTATAGTTTTATAACTTCTTAATTTACCTGCACTGTGTGCCAAAACTCCGTGACTGCTTCTGCCAAGGTATGAGCAACTTCTTTTTGCTTCCACAGTGAAGTTTGTAGCTGAAATCTGACCCGCGAATCATAAGCAGCTCTCCGAGAAATTTGAGCAGCTATGTTTGCCTTCCAAAGGCGCTCCTGTGTGTATAGACAACAAACCAAAAATCACAAACTGTAAGCCATATATTGTAAATGTTAGAAGATAGAAAGTGCAAATGCAAAAGCAATGAAGAGCATTCATTAACTAAACTAATTCATTTCTGAGATAAATTGAAACCTGTGCGAAATCATTGGCCAGCCATGACATTTCTTCAAGTACAAAATGCCAGTGTGACCTATGATGACTCTCTGATGACAAGATTCCAATTGATAATCCAGCAATCCTCTTACGCTTTTCCTGTTAACAAACCAATCTCAAATCAACTACTAAGGAGTAGAGTTGTGTAAAAATCGGTTTGGTACCAGAACCTTACCAAATTTTTTTGTCTGTAGCATTTTTATTCAAACTACAAAACTCTATTTTTTATTCAATTCACAGTCATGTACCAGAACGGTACTGAACAGGTTATGACCATTCCATTTCTTGGTTCACATACTTTTACTTTACCAGATTCGGTTCGGCCCATTATTTTTGTGGTAATGATCAAATGCCATAAACTCGGTAAAAGAAAAAAGGTCAAAAGAACATGATTATCAGACCTCTATAATTCGGGCCTCTTCTAAAATCGAGTCTTCATGTTCCTTGGTTGCCTGTTTCAAATTGTTCTGGGAGCATACAGTTTCAGATTCAGATCCTTTCAATCCTTCCTCTTCCTTAAGTGTAGAACCATTGTCATTATGACTTGCAGGACATGAATTACGATTATCATTGGCAAGGTTAAATTTCCGTTCATCCTTTATTGTATTTACATCATTGCCCTCCATACTCAGTGAGCTCTTTGATGCTAAATTAAGTTCCATGGCTCCATTAGAATTAACAGTTCTTGTAATAGTCAATAATTCATTCCCATTTACGCCATCTACACTTTGACTGGCTTGGCTGCACGATGATTTGGATTCGAAACCCTTTGTAACTGTTTGAGTATCAATATTTGGCGGGTGTGCAGAACCTGGTAAAGTTTCCTGCTGTGCAGAACACATGGAAAGTGGAGTTTCTAGGGTATCAGATCCTAAAGGTTGATCAGATTGACCATATGCTGGACCAAGGGTTAACTTTTGGGTCTGATTACCATTTGATTTTATGTCTAACCAACTGTTGTTCTTGTGAGCCACAGGACTTTTAGGCTTGGAATTAGAATTTGCAAAATACTTGTGCTCTTGATTGTCAGTGGAATGTTCCAATCCCTTCGTATCCCTTGAAGCATGACGAGAAGTCAAAAAGGTTTGACCACTGCGAGGACCTGCATCAGTAGAGCTTAACCGGGGCCCATCCCGATTTGGCCGAGATCTGTTCCTACGTTTATATGATTTTTTTGGAAATTCTAGTGCCACATCAGAAGGGTTAGTATTATTCATACGAGAGTGCAGGGATCTCTTTTCGACTTCACGAAACTTGTTGTCACCATCAAAAAGCATTAGATTATCAGCACTATTGGGTTCACCAACCGACGGAGCCCCGAGTCTGCCACTACTTTCAACAGAATCTCCATTAGGTGAAGCAGTTATTGCAAAACTGCCTTTCACTTCACTATGATACCATGAGAGAGCAAAAAATAAACTCATTAATAATGATGAGGAAATTTCAAGTTGGAAAAATGGGCAGAGGCAAGCTGGGTAACAGTCAAAATAGGTTGAAACGTGTCAAAAGGAGTTGAACAGAGTACTTTTTGTCTAGAATGCTAAACTTCTTATAAGAAAATAGTACGCCATGTATGATTACATAAACTATACTAATAAATTAGTGATAAACTTTTCTAAATAAAGCCTTTTACAATGTTGTAAAACTCACTAGGTGCTACTTGAGCAGTCGACTAGGGTGTAGCGAGTGATCTAGGGATGTAAACGAGCCGAGCTGCTTGCGAGCCGAGCTACTCGACCTCAAATCGTTAAAAGCTTGAAACAATCCGAGCCTAAACGAGCTCGAGCTTGGATTAAGGCTCCTTTATTAAACGAGCCCAAGCCTTGTGTATTGGGCTCGCTTAAGCTCACGAGCTTAAACGAGCTTTAATATAATATACATTTATATTTTTGTATTCATTACTTATATAATCATATTATATATTTTTATATCATTAAATATGAAAAAAAAAATAAAAAAAATTCTAGTTGTTTTTTATATCATTAAATATGAAAAAATAAATTCAAAATTCAAATTGTTTTTTATTTATTACCTATATAATTTAAGCTATTGTTAAAAAAACCTGTATAATTTAAACGAGCTTTAGCAAGCCTATCACCAGCTTCATATAATGTTTCGTGAGCCGAGCTCAAGCCTCAAAATACGAGCTCGAGCTTCTATAGTTTTAAATGAGCCTAGCTCGATTAGTGTAAGGCTCGGCTCGTTTACATCCCTAGAGTGATCTGCCTAGACAGAGAGTACTTTGGGTTATTTTGAGAAATTCTGAAAGGTATATGTATGACAAATGGCCAAATATTATAAGTTGGTAGCAAAATAGAACTAAAAAGATAAAAAGGTTCAAAACAAAAGTTTTCCATCGAACTTGCATTAAATTGAACGAAACAAGATTTTTCTATCATGTTTGCATTAAATTGAAGAGAGTTAGGGTTCTTTATTCCTGCTTCCTGCATAGCCGGACCGAGTTGGTCAGAGTTTTCCGAAACCATTTTTTTGGCCGGATTTGCTCAAATGCTTCGATCAAGGACCAATTAACAAGTCCAGGACGAGTTTTACAACCCTGGTCATTTGGGAAATTTTATGAATTTAAGGAACACTTGGGTAACTGTTGACCTGTTCAACACATTTGACCAATCTCTTTATTAATTTCTTCCCCGCCCATTTGACCCATTAGAGATAAAACAAGAAAATAATCATTGCCTATTTACACAACGAATATGAAGTATGAACCTTGTCACAAATTGCTCAGGAAGCTGATCTAATAGCGACGTGGACTGCAGGCTAACTGATGCTGCATTCCCATGTTTTAAATCTAATGGGTCACCACCCTGACAATAATAACAACCAGTCACTATACATAAAATGCTTCGGACATTCAAATAAAACCTATAAATACATGACAAAATCATCATACTTTTTGCAAGAATTCTAATTCTCTTCTAAACTTCTCAGCAGCACTGAAAGTCTCCCTGCCATAAATTTATCAAAAGTGAGCTTGATTTGAAGACGGAAAAAATAAATTAAAGCAGAAACCATCAAGCACAAAGAACAGCAGCTCTACCTAAGCTCTGCTTGAGTTTTTTCAAGATCTGATGATTGCTGTGGAGATGGTGCAGAAGAAATTTCAACTCCACCATCAATAACTCCTCCCATGGAATCAAACCCAGCATTGACTACCATGCATTCCCACTATAAGCACCTACAAGTGTCTCTCTCCCATTAATTCAAGAACTAATTCAAATTACAGGGAGAAAGACAAGAAAATGACCATAGTAATGTTAGTTGCACGCACAAAAAAGGATATTCTAATAGGAATAACATACAATAAGATATCTTTAAACATTCCAAAATGGGAGGATGAAAACAGCTATCTAACAGATTTGGGAGGAAGATGTTTAAAAATTAAAGCGAGTAAGTGACAAAACTAAGATCAAAATAGGAGACGCAGAAGGTTCAGAAAACCAAGAGAAACCATATTTAAATTAAAAAATAGGATACAGAGTTAAATTATCTCTAGGGGAAAAACTAAGTTGGCATGCAGAACTCTTAAAAACATGATAATTTTCAAAACAATGTGAAATAGAAGATGGGCCTACCAATATAACCAGATAATATGAACAAAATCTATTTCCATATGAAATAGTATACATGCGCAGTCTCTGAAAAACTATTTTTTCCCTAAAAAAAGTGTCACTCAGATAAGGATAAGTACCTATAATGACCACATTCCATGGTGGCAGAAATCCAACGTTTTTTGGTATTACTAAAAAATATCTGCAAATAATCTTGCTGTGGCAGAATACACATTGCATGTGCCTAGAAATATATGCTAAAAACTTCGATTATGAAAAGCATTAATTTATCCGAACTACATGACTGCGTTCATGGATAATGCCCCAAGTCAAGAATCAAGATATTCAGAATAGGGCCATGCTTCATGATGATTTCAATTAACCCATCCATATTCATAGTGATGCATCTGATGATGTGTTTGATTGTATTATAAAGTAGGAAAAACATAGGATACCACATACATACCACAAGAGAAATCATACAATCAATGGATACAAATCATCATTACCCCAACATTGTCTCTAACCTTTGTATCTTCTAAAAATTTATCATAAGAACTTCCTTTTTCATCAATCATCAGTGTCTATCACCAAAACCCATATGAGAATATTTGGTACTTGCACCAGATAGCCAAAAAATAGCAAAAGATCGTACGTGCTATATTAACATATCATAGCAAAGCATTATAAGCACGCTAAATCAAAAGATAATGATCAACATGACAATCATATCATGCCAGCGATCACAAGCAAGGACTATGAAGGGAAATGAGTAATGATTCTAAAGTTGACAACATTTTATCCAAGAAACTAGACATACTTAATGGCTTAATGCTAAGGACATCAAAGCTAGATGCATGCTAATCTATTTGGACATGAGTTTGTGTCAGCAAATTATGTTCCTAGAGAGGGCTAGGGATAAGGAAGAGCGAGAAGCGGAAGTTCTATATCACCTAACGATAGTGGACAAGGAAAGAAAGATAAATGACTGGTATCCATGGGCCTGGCATTTCAAGCATTAAATGATGTTAAGGAGCAAAGCAAAAAAAATTGAAAATTTTCTAAAATCTGGCATCATCATTATTACTAGTTTAGTAGTTTACTAAATTCATAGCGGACTAGTCATTCAATTCACTGATCCAAGAAACGCTATTCAATGATTTAAACAGGCAGTGAAGGAAAACAAGTCCAATTAGCTGGTCATAGTAAACCACCACCCAGTTCAACAGTAGTGAATCTGAAACACCGATAGGGGCACCCCATTGTTCACTGCACTCCATGACCACGAGCAATCATTGCTATAAAGACTCATGATCTCAAATGAAAGCTCTAATGACCCATAGCACTATACAACACATCATGCCTGAATAAATAACATAAAACAGAACTGCCCTAGTTTCGTGCACATGACACGTGATCAAGTTTTAGGCCTGCATTCAATCAAATTGCAACAACAAAACACTGCAGTTGCACAGTGAAACATATACAACCCCGTAATAAACCCTAAAAAAAATCCCAAATTCAGCCGGGTCTAGGGTTTACACAACATACAACGTTTCGTCCTATTCTAGGGTTTCAGCGAGAAATACCTGAATTCCCAATAGCTCTGGAACAATCTCAGGCCTACAAACTTTTCCCCTTCCACTTAGGGTTCTCCTTTGATGTAAGTTGCACCAATTTTCAAATATCAAACGAATTTAACCCTAGAAAAATAGGACACGGTATCATTTGATTGCACTCCCTTTATTTGAAATTGGTAACCCTAATCACTCCCAATATTATACATACCTAATATACATGCGTTCTCGGGTATGTAGATTTGTGTATAAAATCGGTGTGCCTTTAAAATGTTTGTTCTGTTCTTCTTCGAGCTCGACTTTCTCTCTCTTGAGCTTTCTCTCTCTAAGATTTGTAAAAACTACTTCGTCCTCTTTCTGAGTGGTGGGCTGGATTGGACCTCTGCAGATTCACGCCATTTTGGGCCGGGTTTTCTTTTTTGTTGCCTTTTAAATACGGTGATTGATTGGGGTTTTGTTGGTTTGACTTATTAACAAACCCTTTTCAAGATGGTTACTCAATCTCATTTTCAACACTTTCCCATATCACAGTTAACTTAACGGTGTTCTCGAATGCTGCTCCCACCACAACATCAGTGTCGGCTTGCTTTCACTCTATTAATCATTTACCAAATTTTATAACCCGTATCATTATTACTGGTTAATAATAAACACAAAAAGACGAAAAAAATATTTATAAGTCTTCTTAACTATTATCACCACACATCTGCTTCTATACCATGTCATCATACAACGGATTAAACTTTCACCGCACTGTGGTGGGGTTCATCATACCCTACCACCGTCTCATTAAAATCATTCTAATACCATAGAAAAATCGAAGTAATTTTTTTAATATATGAATATATTATTGAAGTATCAAAGTAATATTAATTATCATAAAGACTATTTTTCTAACCCTGACAAACTAAGAATTTTTATAATAATGTATTAAAAAATCATTCACCTCATCAAAAGAATTTATATCGCATTATAGCTAGGAAAAAGTGGTTTACTTAATCAAAATGTATTCGGTTTATCATTTTTTATTGTTTTATAGATCTGACTTCTAAACTTATCTTTTAATATATTGAACTTGCAAAATTTATCATTTAATATATCATCCTGACATAGCATATCACCTCGCGGTTCGAGTGACATGACGCTAACCTGATCATCTTATGGTTGTTGGCTTGATTTTTCTTATTTAAAAATAATTTCGAACGATGATTTTTTAATAATAATAATAACAACCCCCTTGCGATTCTACCATGTTCGTGAGTTCACCACTTCCATTCGTAAACATTCATTGAAGGGTTATATTCCATGTTTTGGTTCAAATTAAGGAGTTCATTTAGGGTTTTATACTGATTTCAGCTATGTTTTATCTATTTTATTCTCCAATATGATTTCATCTATATTGTTTGGTTCAATCGGTTCAAGATTTCGGTTATTAGTTAAAAGGTAGATTTTGGTCAACTAAAGGTTCACATGGATCCGTACTTATTCCCACAAATAGATTGCTTCATACGGTCCATACGGATATGTTCTTATTCCCACATACAGATTGATTCTTACATTGTTTTAAATAGATTAATTTAGGTTTGATTCATGAGTCTAGGGTTTGATTTTTTACTTTCTAATCACATATTTGATGTGAAAAATAAATGTTTATCAAAATGTAAATAAATGTGAAGATACATTTTCAATTTTGGATATTGATTTCAATATGTACATTGACTTGGCAATGATTGATGTTGAAAAGATAATAGTATTAAAAACAAATCAAAATTTATATATTTACCTGTTATTTGAATAGTTGAATAGTAGGTTTCTTGATACATTAGATGGTAACTTTTAAAACTTCAACACGTTAAAAAACAAGTTTTAAAGTTGGATACTTGAGTTGCATAATAGCAATAACAAAACATGATAACTTAGACACATGTGTGTGAACTAAATCTAAAAAGAATCAAGTAATTAACAAGAATTTACAAACAATTTGTTTAGTATAAAATGAGATATTAAAGTCCGAAAAACAATTTGTTTAGTATAAAATGAGAAAGTATCTTCGTTGTTTTTGCCCTTTTTAAGTGATTTTGTATTTTTTTTTTTAACATGATATGAAGTATGTGATAATCGAGATTATATAAAACGTCACTAGTAAAGTGAAAATTAATAAAATGTAAAATCAAAAGCCATTCAAAATAAACTCACCTCCCTAGAAGAGTATAACCTTATAATTGTTAGATCTAAACTTTTGCCTATTTAGATTTTTTTTTTTTTTGAACAACCAAACACACAACTCCGAATATCTAAACCTAATTCTATACCGTTTTATTTATTGGGGGACTTGAACTCACAATCTTATGAGACACCAAAAACATCATATACCGTTGAGCTATAAACCCTTTGATTTTAGTTATATTTCACAAGTTAACATATTTTAACACCGTTTATTTTGAATCAACTCGTTCATTTTAACACCTTAAATCAACATATCTAGAAAACCGTGTGCCATAAAAACGAAGTTTCTTGGTGATATTTATAAAAACAATAATAAGTGAGTTTCATTTCTCAGTGGTTGTTCTAATTAGGTAATTGTTATAATATCTTTTCTAACAATATATAACAAACACATTTTAAACCACTTATTTCAATTAAAATTTATCATTTTGACACCTTAAACCAACACATCAAGGATTTTGTGTACTATACACAAATAACATTTTCTTAACATTCTAGTATGGTGTATAAAGTTTTTTGTATTCACATATACCCATTAATCTTTACAAAGGAGTCTCATATGTGTAAATTTTTTGTGTAAAAAGGGCATAATGAAACATTATTGTAAACATTAAACATTAATGGTATAATGACACATAAAACATTTGTAAACTTAGTATATTTGACACAAAAAAAACCTCTATGATAAAACATTGATAATTTTTTTTTATTTGACACAAAAAAAACCTCTATGAAAAACCTCAAGTGAGTCTTTATTTAATTATTTCTAAGTAGTTGTTTGCTCAATGGAATCGAGCGAGACTACGTAATATATATATATATATATATATATATATATATATATAAACGAGAACTGTTTTTCATACGAGAAATCGCGAGAACCAATCTTAGCTATCTAATTCTCCCTCCTTCAATTGGATTGCCCACCCATGAATTCCTTACATACATCTTGCAACACTCAACCTCCTCATGCTCTTCATCCATGAATTCCATTATCCAAAATAAACGGTCAAGATTGGTTCTCGCAGTTCTCGTACGAAAAACAGTTCTCGTTTGAACCATCCCCTATATATATATATATATATATATAGGTTTTTCGTACGAGAACTGCAAGAACCAATTTTAGCCGTTCATTTTGAATAATAGAATTCATGGATGAAGAGCGTGGAGAGATTGAGTGTGGCAAGGTGCATGTAAGGAATTCATAGGTGGGCAATCCAAGGGGATTGAGTGTGGTAGGGTGCATGTAAGGAATTCATGGGTGGGCAATCCAATTGAAGGAGGGGAAATTGGATTGCCCACCCATGAATCAGCTCTTTATCCATGACTTCCATTATCCAAAATGAACGTCTAAGATTGGTTCTCGCAATTCTCATACAAAAAACAGTTCTCATTTAACCATTCTCTCTCTCTCTCTCTCTATATATATATATATATATATATATATATATATATATCTTACTCCTATATAATGCATTTACCACCTAAAAAACTCTTAATTTTAAGAAAAGTAAATTTACTAAAATACATATCCTTTATACCTCTTCTTTACCCCTCATTTAAGTCAACAATTAATGAATTTAAACAAATAAATATTGAAAACATAACCGACAATTAATGAATTTAAACCAATAGTTATAACTGAATTATTTATAACCATATATTTTTAAAATTAACTTTTGATTCATGAGATCACCATACTTATAACTGAATTAAGTCTAATCATATATTTTTAATATTAACTTTTGATTAATGAGATCACCTAAATTTCTATTTTTAATAAATCAAGTTCAAGAGATTTCACAAACACCAAACAAATGAAAAAGTCAAAGAGTTAAAATTTATAAACATTGCATTCTAACTCAATTACATAATAATTGAAACTATGAGACATTACACACACATATACATACATATATATAATTAGCAACTTCATGATTCAGCCATGCGAAATGTATTTTTATATGTCACCTTCTTAAATTCTCGAGTTTTTGTACCCTTTAATCTATTTTTATATTACACCTTATTATATGAAAAAGACAAATCCTACCAATTGAATCATATCTAATGTTTAAGTCATGGGGATAAAAACATTAATCAATAAAAATAATAAAATACTTTAGATTAGGATTTAATCACCAACACCCTTAATTGTTCACTCCTTGTGTTTTGCTTTGGGTCCTATAGGCTTTATAGGCACGCACATGAATCAATTTAGATAGAGTGATGATTCGTACGTAACAAAACTTGTTTTATATATTATTAACTTATACTATATATTGTTAAATGCTTATATCTGTTATGAGTTGTGTT
Source organism: Dittrichia graveolens (assembly GCA_038502395.1). Classification (NCBI taxonomy): domain Eukaryota; kingdom Viridiplantae; phylum Streptophyta; class Magnoliopsida; order Asterales; family Asteraceae; genus Dittrichia; species Dittrichia graveolens. Next base: position 75,505,162 of record JARJIL010000002.1, read on the forward strand.
CAATAAAGTTCATGTAAAAAATATAGTTCTAAAATTTTAATATTCAATCACAGGTGTTTCAGTATACAATCACATGTGATTTATAAAAACATCATATGTGAATTACGAAAATATCATTCTGTCTAAAATTTTAAAATGTAATCTAGACCATTGACGTCATTGATCCAAAATATAAAATTAATCTCTTAAAACTATAAATTATATATAGATAAATTTATAAGTGTAGAATTTAATTTCTTTCTAAAAAACCCTTTTGTTTGTTTCCTTCGATTTGCACGCCAAAACCAACACTGCACCGCCAAAAATTAGTTAAACTTGTCTAGTTGTGTTGGACTTTTGGGCTTTCGGGCCCATAAAAGATGTCTTTTAACGGTTTGCTCCAGTACTCCACCTTGGTCTTGCGGGCCACGTAAAGTAAAATAAAAAAAAAATCTTTCTTTTATTTTATTTTGTTGTTTCTCTTTCGGGTTCACAGCCCACGGATCCAACCAATAATAAATACGAAAAACATTATATTATTTTATTATGTATAAAATAGTCAATGTGCAAACATACGTACGGATTTGTGTCACTATTTGCAATTTCGACCAAAATCAAAATCGAAGATTTTATTACCTCAAATACAGATTCTTAGGCATTCAAAATTATATTTCTAATATATCTTAACCAGCATATAAGACCAATTCATCAAAACTAAATAAAGACAAAGTCAACGATCTCGACACAACCTATTAACGCAAATCAACCCAAAGCAACATATAGATTAAAACAACCAACAAATTACAACCCAAAATCAGCAAGGAGGAGACTTGCTTGAACTTTATCTTCAATCACCAAGGGCTAAAAGTGAAGAACAACACTCAGAGAGTGCTCAACCGTCGCCAATCTTCGAAAATCAAAGTAGTACACATATTGTAACATTGGATATTTCAACCCATTTGTTTTTTTAATTATCCGCGGAAACGATTGATATAAATATATATAAACCTGTTTACCAAAAAATATGTAAAGTAAACAAATTACATATAGTTATCAAAAAACAGTATTTTCAAAGCCCAGTGTTACATATGTTTACAAACGGCTCGTCATTAAAATATATATATCAGAGTGGCGGTCAATTATTTCAAAAGCAACACCAACTACCAGTTCAACAGTTGTACTTACCAAAACTTACAAAATAGAGTGGAATGTGGGGGATTAGCTCAAAACTAAGTGAATGAAAGTTTAACCAACGAAATAGCATCAGCCACAACAATAAGGACACAACAACAACAAGTAAACAAGCAACCGATAGAACAAGCGGTTCTGCAGAACCTGCAACCAATGTCGGCCTAGCAAAGGTTTAGCGATAGCACATCAGCTATTCTCACACAGAAAAACCCTTAAGTTGCAACGAATGCATCAAAAGATCTAGTACTGATTAGCCGATAGCGAACGAGCCCAGCCCATTACCTAGCCAAGCTGACCTCCCTTCATCCATGTGCACATATCATAGACGCAACGATTAATTAACACATAACCAATTAATCAATCATCAGACTAAACAATCTATCAATGCGTCAAATAGTTGCAACCATAACTGTTACAACCAATAACTATCTGTGAGTTAAAAGTCCACTCACTGTGTTTACCACTCTCCAGGCTCATTTATCTAATGTCACTGAGTTTTCTCTTTACCTGAGAACACATCACAACCCGAATTAGAATTCAAGTCCCAAATAATTCCAGAAGCCAAGTTATTTTACAAACGAGTCAAAACTCACCCAATACGTCCAACAAATACACACCATCATAAAACACATACTCAACTAGCATATAACCTATTTACATGTTTAATAACATTTAGAAACCAACTAAACATGTACAAGATTCATCAAAAGCCACTTTTTAAAAAATTAAAATATATAAATAACACACATATCACCATATATAGCATTCATCATCAAACCTAAACCATTTATCTCGAATGAACCATGATAGAACCAATCATGGAAGATATTAACATCATACAACATGAATAAATAACAAAGAAACACAAAATTGGACTGTTGCATGATCACGCCGCGACCCCGCTAGTAGATCATGTTGTTTTCCCAAAATGCCACGCGTCGCATTCCCTAGTGAAACAAACTTGCACTTTTTTGCTTTCTTTTCCAGCTTCATACAAACACCCCAAATACCACAATAAAATCTGGAACTCGATTTGCAACAATAGTATAGCAATAAAAACTTCATATAACATGTAGTACAACAACAAAAACTCATTTAAACATCAAATCCTTATCAAATCAAAACCCAGCTTCATCATCATCCTCCATTAATGGAATTCCAGGCTCAAGTCAATCAAAACACAGAAATTGAACATGAAACTAACACCAATTCAACATAAACTTTCCAACTAACACACAACCAACATCAATGTATCATATCCCCAATTTCTACATGAACCCTAAAACAAGAAATACATACTTTACACCAAGAACAAGTCAAGAACAATAACTAACCTTATTGGCTTATTTTAGTAGCAATCAACACAAATAAGCAAAGAAATTAAGGCTGGATTCTTGTGTTCTTCAAAGAAAATGCAAGAAGTGCACACACACAAATAAAGAGATAAGAACCAAAAAGAGGTGCCCAAAGTCGGCACTTGGGCTTTTAATATATACATATGCAGTACACTTATCTGTTGTCTAACTCACAGTTTATTATTTAAGTGGCCCTACTCAGTTAATTATTAACCAACGAAGCATTATTATGACCCTCGTGTAAAAAAGAATTTAATGGTTCAATTAACACACACACACACACATATATATATATATATATATAATTATATCTTTCCACTTTTTAACCTCATGGCTCAATTATTATTTTAATAAACATATAAAATAGCAAATAAATAGATAAACAAATAAATAATTAAACTTACCACCAGCGTAATTACTAGGCCAAAAACAAGGATGTTACACACAGACATAATGCATAGCCAAAATCTTCAAATCTTAAAAGTCTCTCTCCTCTACCTTTTATCTGTCATAACTAGTAGCCTGCATGCCCCAAGATTTAACTTAATTTTGGCTAGAAAGAGTTTTAAACCTTTAAGTTACCACTCAAGCCCTCAATTATTTAATTTTTATAATTTAACAACCAAAAACACAAACAAATAAGATTTGTATCAAATACAAGAACATAAATACATATACCAATGTCAAAAGGCAACTACCGAAATCCTCACAAATTATCCTTAACTTGTATCCAAAGCTTAGCAACTTGTACACAATTGTACAAAATTGAAAAATCAACTTAGAAGACTACAACCCACAAAGTTCTTTCAATTTAATACTAAAATTCATCCAAATCAACTATTAATAATTATAAAATTACTACCTACGTCTCAACTACCAAAACTACCCGATTTATAAAAATTTAAGGTTTACAATTAATAGTATCACCGTCTATAATACTTTTATTTTAGCTTTTATATTTTGTTATAATTCAATGCATCTTTTAAATCTTTACTCTAGCACATTCTCCCTTCCCATCTAACGTTAATATAGTTCATTTCATATAATATTAAATTATATGCCTATGTGATACACAGATTGATTTAAAAGATAATAAATGTTAAACATTAATAAAAATATATAAAATAAATATAAAACGTGAATGAGATGAGAATTAAAAAAAAGACAACAGACATCAACACTCTGACAAGCGGTGGTGGAAACGTCAACACATGGGGAGGGTATACATGACGGTAGAAATGTAGTATCTTGATATGAAGAGCCGTGATTGTATTTCTATTATAAGTCACCGATCATTATTATTACAATTAGAGTAATAAAGTTAAACATTTATTGGTTATAATTAAAAAATAATTTAAAATTATTTTAAAATATTTTAGAATGATAAAACTATAAATTTTGTTAAATATTTTAAAATATTATAAAGGGTAAATATGATATTTGTAAATTAAGGTATACGATATTTTATGATTTAAGAAGGACTTATATGAAATTATCTCTAATAATTTTGATTTCATCTAAAGTCAAAATTGAATTCAATTTTGATCAAAAAAGTCAAAATTAGATTTTTATTTTTATAAAAATAGATGGTTAACATTTGAAAATTATAACTTTTATCTAAATTTAATGATTAAGATCATTTAATAGATTTTATTGAGGTTAGACTTTTATTTATTTATATAATTATTATTATATATTCGTTTTCGTCTTTGTTTATATTCAGATATATCTTTGTTATCCATAAATTTCAATGTATTCTACATTTTCTTTTTATCACACACATTGGCCCCTAAGCCCCTTCACTTAATACCCAAAATCTATCAACGACTATTCTAAGTACACTTGCGCACTATATGCTTTGTACAATATTTTCTGAATGTTATTTTAAATATACTATACGCTTTGTGGTGATATGGGGTGAAAAAAGAGAGGGATTAGGTTTCCCTCTTATCATTATAAAAAAAATGTTCTTAATAATACTATCTGATATCACCTTGTCACAAGCTTCGAGCACTTGTGACATTTTAAACATACTATTAAGTGTATGGTTACATAAGGGTGAAAAGAAAAGAGAGGAACGAGGTTTCTCTTTTATCACTATTAAAAATGCTTTTAATAATATCATTTTTAGCTAATTAAGTAATTAGTTCACAAGCTTCGAACACTTATACAAATATTTCATCATACATTTCTATGCATACACTTACTTTATTTAAATCTTTGTGGCTTCGCATGATGACTCGACACAATGGCTTATGTTAAGGCATCTCCTACAATGTTTAATTCACTTAAACCTCGGCTCTTATATAAACTTCTCCTCTCTCTCTCTCTCTCTTCCGGCATAGGAATACCGAGAAGCATGCCTTGCTTCGGTACTAAAAAGATGGGGGATGGTGTTCACTTTTGGTGTTTAATGTCCTATAGGCATAATGAAGCGATACCATACTCCCTTTCCTAGGGATAGCATACCATGTTTCCCTTTTTTCATCTTTTATTCTTTTAGTTAAGAGAAAATGATGTATTTAGCTAGAATGGATTATGATAGGTAATTCCATACTTACAAATCTTAATGATTAAATGACCAACATACCTCTTATTTAAAATATAAAAACACTATGTAGCGTTAAAAGTATATATCTTATCCTTCTTGATTAAGGAAATACAAAAGAAAGTGAGTCTGGTTATAATTAGACCAAGAGCATCCAACCAGTTGGTTGGAGCGTGAGTATGGTGAACACCATAGCCCCCACCCTCTTAAAGTGAGAGTGAGGGTTGCGGCTGGCATGTAGTCACGCTGAGATTTCATATTTTTTTGTTTCTTCCCTCACAACAGTTATATATATATAGAGCGAGAGAGGTTGGTTCATACGAGAAGCTTTATTTTTGCGAGAAGCATTTTCCACCATCGGATTATTTAATCAAAGGCTAGAATCATATATGGTAATTTGATAATTAAATAGATTTGTAGGGAAATTAAAATAAATGAAAAGGGTAAGAATGTCATTAAAACCATAGTAAAAATCATTCCCTAATTAATCTTCATATATTTCTTACTCTTAATAGATCTCACGTTATACATTCTTGAAATCAATAAATGATCTATTGAAATATCACCATCTCCCAAATAATATTTAATACCCTAATTAACACGTCTCATATTATTTCTAACTATCAGCCCTAATAAATCTCACCCTCACCCTCTTAAATTACCCATGCATACATCTTCTTCACAACGAGAGAAAAAAAAGAAAGAAATGGATCACCGGCGCCACTCCAATCGATCCAACAACCATCACTACCACACTTCGCTCCTCCAGCCTTTTGCTCCTTCTTCCTTCATATATGCCACTAGCCCATACTCGCATCGCTACTAGCACCCAGGACAATCAATGTTGCCCCGATCCACACCGTTGGTGATAAACAAATAGCAAGATCCAATGATCGTTAAACGAAGAAAATACATCACCATTACCATGTGCGACTTTCCGATGTCGATGTCGATTTCGATTGAGACCATCGCTGTTGAGATCACATCGGATCGAGTCTATGTCCATCAAGCCCAACAGAAACATTATAACGCCAATTACATATGCCTCTAATGTTGTTGAGAAGCACTAGTTGTTTTCGCCCACCCATTACGTTTTATTGTTTTGCGTCATCCCGCGGTAATTGGTCTCCAACTCAAATGTGAATCAGTCATTTTTCTTCATCTCGTAAGATAATTAAATCTGCTTCCACCGACTCACACTCCAATCGTAGTCATCACGAAGAAGAATAAATTAGCAATGCTACTTGATGGAATAAAAAGAAATTAATACCATCAATCACTCTTTTTTGTTTAATTTGAGAGGTACATCACATGGTTTATAAGATTGTGTATATTAAGTGGTTTTTTGAAAATTTTGTTTGAATAGAGATAGAATAAAATGTTACTAAGAAATGTTTTACAATTCCTCTTTTTACTTGTTTAGTCGTAGATGGTTCTTTTGTTCACTTATTGATCACCTTTACAATGCTTAAATGTTATTTTTGATCATGTATGGATTGTTCGATAATGAACTGGACTTCTGTATGTTTCTTTTAGGTTGTTCATCAGTGAACTAGGCCCTCTTTGTCTTATTTTGCAGTTTGTTTACTAACGAACATAAGTATAAATTGTTTTTTAGGTTGGTTATAATCACCCTCCAGTTTTTATTCTTCTTTTTTTATATCTTCTTCACCCGAGTAATGAAGCTTTTGGGTTTTTTTTGTGTTATAGTATTGTATAATAAAAATTGGTTCTTATAATGCTTCCCAAGAAGTCATTTTTGGCAATAACTAATAGTGAAAATACATTTTCCTATACCGTTTATTGGTGAACAACTATGAATAACCAAATAAAGTGAATAACCAAATGTTTGTTAGTAAACAAATAGGTGTTTTTGTTATTTAAATGGTTCACTAGTGAATTTGGAGGAAAAATATCATAGTGGGAAGAAAACAAAAATTAAGATGAAATATTCAAGTAAACCGTGATTCAGTTTTAATAATTACTATTGATAATGCATCTCTCATAATACTATTTACTAATTATTATTTAATTCAAATTTTTACATAGCATTGAAACTCCTTTAATGTTGTTCATCCGTTGATAAAAAAGAAGAATCAAAATTATATATTATTAAACTTGTAATACATGATTAAAAATCCACGACTTAGCAAACTGAAAGAAAAAAAAATGACGTAGTTAAAAAAAAAACAAATTGAAAGAAAAAAACGTAGGGATTATTACCAAATATAAATCAATAGTCAATTAATTACAACAATTATAGAAAGACACAAATACCCTTTTGACTATGATCTTGATCAGGAAAATCTAATGGTGATAGATGCTTCTCGCACTTCTCGCAAAAAATAAACTTCTCGCATGAACCTTCCCCTATATATATATGGGGCAAAAGTTCAAACGAAAACTGTTTTTCATACGAGAACTGTGAGAACTAATCTTAGCCGTTCATTTTGGATAACGGAATTCATAGATGAATTGCGTGGGGGGATTGAGTGTGGCAGAGTGCATGTAAGAAATTCATGGGTAAACAATCCAGTTGAAGGAGGGGGAATTGGACGGCTAAGATTGGTTTTCCACGGTTCTCGTATGAAAAACAATTCTCTTTTGAACTTTTGCCTATATATATATATATAATGAGATGATTGAGGGATAAACTAGAAAAAATGGGAATAACCTATATATTTTACTATCTAGTTTATAATATTAAATTATATAATTTAATATAATAAAGAATCTCCTGTTATTAGAATCGTAAGTCAAGAGTTTGTAGTGAATAATTATTTTTGTTATTTAATTATTGAATCACAAATAATGAGTTAACGTCATAGAAATAAATCGTTATTATTTTAATTTTTTTGATCTGAAATATTGTTTTATTTAATATTTGTTACAAACATGTTAATTAATGACAAAACGATTGATTTTAAGTATTATTTTAACACGTAATTTCTTGTCTTTAAACGAACTTTCATTATGTAATTATCTTACAAAATAATCAAACTTTTTACGTAATTCGTATATTATGGGTATTATTAGTAAACGAGCCCTGTTATTTAGAAATCCTAGCTCCGTCCCTAAGAAGCAAGGCCAGGGGAAAAAAGTAGCAACCTCAAATATCTCGCGAGAAAAGAATATATCACGTGAAAATAGTAATTTACAATATCACCCTCCAATATCTCTAGAATGTATAATATGATGTGGGGTAAAACTGACAATGAAAATATACGGGAGGGATGCACATAGGAGGTATACAAAAGAACAAAAGCAAATCACTTTCATACACTTCCCAAAAAATACGGAATCACAAAGTCACATTTTTTTTCCTCTGTATACATACGAACAAAGAAGAGTTGAAGCGGTCAATAAAAATGATTGAAGATGGTGCACTTGTTGTCGGGCCAACTTTGAAATTCCCGGTAGTCCACTTTTACTTTCTGCACAATTTCTAGATCTACAACATCGATCAATTCTCTCCGGCAATCTTTTCCGGTATGAATCAGGTGGTCGTGGTGCCGTATCCTGGCAGAGGCCACATAAACCCTATCCTCAACCTCTGTCACTCACTCTCTTCTCGATTAAACCACCACCATCGCACCACCCTCTTCACCGTCGTTGTCACCGAGGAATGGCTTGGATTTCTGAATCCACGTCCGGAGCAGGATACCGTCCGGTTTGTCACAATCCCTAACGTCCTCCCGTCGGAGCTTAATCGGGGCTCCGACATGATAACTTTCCTCACCGCTGTTCAAACCAAAATGGAACGTCCTTTTGAGGCGGTGCTTGACGGAATTGAGATTCCGGTGAAACTGATCATCGCTGATGTATCTATGCTCTGGCCGTTTGACGTGGCTAACAGGAGGAATATTCCGGTAGCGGCATATTCGCCGATGTCAGCCTCTGTGTTCTCCGTGCTGCATCATGTTGACCTACTTGAATCGCACCGTCAACTTTACGCCGACGTATCAGGTGTGATTCTTTCATGTGAAATGCTAATTAAATTCATTCGTTCACATTAATTTCACAACTTGAATAGTTCAATCCAAACGTGTTTCAGCATCGATACTTGGTTATTTCGATTCTAATTCCAAGGAACCAAAAAAAAGGTTTATGATTGATAATCTTTACCATGGGGAGCGCCAACTAGTGGCCGGGTTTATTGGGTAATTTGCAAAGTAAGACGCCAAGAATTAGAGAAAATTTAAAATAAAATTGAGTTTTAACTTTTACCAGTCAAAATTGAAGTTTTAATTTTGATTAAATGAATGACAAGATTTAATTTTGATTAAATGAAAGACTAAGATCCTCTAATTAAGTTGTTGAAAATTAGTCTTTTATTTATATTATTAAAAGTAAGATACGACTGTTTGACAAAACAACATGCGAAAGAAAGAGTATTAGGGTAAAATACTTGGTTCTAAATGATTCAGAATGTACTTTAAGGTAGAATGTTTTAGCAGCGTCTTCAACGCCGAATGCCAAACGATTCAGCATTCAACGCTAAATAGTTTCATTAAGCAGCAAACAAACAACCCCTTAATTGTCAGAATTACCTACATTGTCATGTTCATCTTTATTAATCATCAAGTCTTGATAAAAAGATAGTTTTGTAACTTTGTCTCATGACTAACTATAAAATTGCCGGCTTTGGTCCATACATGTCTTCTTGTGTGTTCATTTATACTCATGATCTCAAGCATTCCAAGTTTTTTTTTCTCTATTTAATCCGTTTTTTATAATCTTATAATTTTGACATAATATCACATACTACGCACTTTCTGTAGTGCATATTTTTCTTAATTTCATGTTTGCCTAAAAATATTTTTCTTGATTCATTTATCCTTACGCTCAAGATTAGGATAAGATTTCCTTGACCATTCTTTTTGGCCGGCTCTTAAGTTAATCGTGATAACTTATCATGATCACCTCGATCGGCAGTCATTTTTGAGATACATTTTAATATCTATACTTCTATGGTTTGTACAACGTTACACGACAACACATACACACACCGAAGTTCATATTTGTTGACTAATTACATATTATTTTCATTCTTTCTAACAGAAAGAGGAAAGGAACCCATAGATTACATACCTGGAGTATCTTCATTAACAGTAGCTGACATTCCAATGTTCTTGCATAGTGGTATTGGCAAGAAGTTTAAGGATATTGTAACCCTCCCTTCCGAAGTTACCATAAAGGCAAATTACCTTCTACTATCAACCATCTATGACTTAGAACCTAAAGTCATTGATGCCCTTAGAGCCCGATTACAAATACCAGTTTACACATCTGGACTAAACATACCTTACACCCAAATCAAACCCCTCAACCCCTTATCAGATGAACCCATTTACATAAAATGGTTAGACTCAAAACCTCCAAGAACCATCTTGTATGTATCTTTAGGGAGTTACCTATCTGTATCGAGTGCTCAAATGGTTGAAATCGCACATGGATTAGCACAAAGTGGTGTTAACTTTTTGTGGGTGGCAAGAGGAGAAAGCTCAAAGTTAACAGAAATTTGTGGGGGAAAAGGGATGTTGGTTGAATGGTGTGACCAATTAAGGGTGTTGTTACATCCTTCAACCGGTGGATTTTGGACACATTGCGGGTGGAACTCAGTGAAGGAGAGCTTGTTTTCGGGAGTACCAATGTTAACTTTCCCTTTGTTGATTGACCAACCACTTAATAGTAAAATAATCGTTAAAGATTGGAAGATCGGGTGGAATATGAGGGAAAAGGTGGGAGTTTTTGAGAGAGACGAGATTGCGAAGGTTGTAAGACGGTTTATAGATTCAGAGAGCATGGAGAGGATAGAGATGATGGAGAGGTTGAAGGGGTTCCAAAGAATTTGTCAAGAAAGCATTAGTGAAGGTGGATCAGCTTATGAAGAGCTTGATGCTTTTGTTAGAGAGATTGCAATGACTAAAAACAATTGAATAAGGTATGTCTAGGATTCACTATTTGAGTTAAAAAAATATTTGATTATGAGTCGAGATATGACGATATATATTTTACCTGATTGAGTATTGTTAATATCGTAATATTTCGACTAGCAACTTGCGAGGGTCGGTTTATTTGATTGCTATTTCTCTAAAAGAATATTTAAGACTATAATTACTAGAAATGTATACGTTTTAATAATTTTAATCGTTATATTTGATCAAGGTCTTTTATTTTGTGCAATCTTTTAGTTTGTGTATATATTGACTGCAAGTAAACTATACATTTACATAATTTTTGGTAAAATTATTAACATTAGTACTTTTTGTAAAGAAAACTTTAAGTAACGTTGTTGTAATAACGAGTTTAAGGATGAAATTAGCGGTCTTTTGCGACTTGGCTTAAGGACGTGGAGATTTTGCAATTATTATTAAACTGTTTCATACATTATGTTCAATAAAGTTCATGTAATAAACATAGTCTTAAAATTTTAATATTCAATCACAGGTGATTCAATATACAATCATATGTGATTTGTAAATGCATCACATGTGAATTACGAAAATGTTACTTCGCCCAAATAATCTGAACCATTAAGGTTATTGATCCAAAGGCTAAAATTAGTCTTTTAACACTATATATTAATTATAGACTATATATGAACATTCTTCTTAACTTTTAATATATAATACTAGGTATATATAAATCTGAAAAGAAAACTAATTTACACAAGGTATAGGTAAATGTAATAAATTTAAAAAACTATAAAATAGATCAAATATCAATGATAGTCAATATTAAAACTCCACGAGGTAAAGGTAAATGTAATAAATTTTTTAAAAAACGTAAAAATTAATTTACACATGAAACGTACTTTTATATAAAATTCAAAACGGGTCTAAATAAGAAATATCTTATTTGAGTATTTGATAGTTGGAATAAATGTAATAATGAATCATTATCTTTATCTGAGTTAAGTTACTGACTTTGTTTTAAAACGTACGGAGTTGAGGGATGAAAGTTCACTCCACAAGTAAGTGATAGGTGGCCTCAGGCCTCCAATGATGTTTGCATAGTCTAAGTGAGTGTTATCTATTTCTTTTTTTTTTCCAGTGATTAGTATAGGTAATACACGTCTGGTGTGATGAATAATGATTATAATGAGATTGAGTAGTAAGTTGCATGACGAAAATAAAAAAGCAAAAAACTAACATGATAATATGTTTATGTCACCACTCTTAATACTTTCGAACTTTTTATCACCACTAAGTTTGAATTATTGGCCAGCAAAAACTGATCTCGTAATCACATATAAACTTGTCACAATTTTGTTGCTATTTCGTTACATCCCCTATGTCATATACTTGACCGTAAGGCCGGTCCAATGAGTTTTCATGCCCCGGGTGAACAGAGCTATTAATGTCCCTATGTATGAATTTTAGTACGCACAAACGAGATACGTAACATAAATGTATAAAATAAAAAAGTAACATCTTTTTCACTTAAAAAGTTCAAACCGCTACACGAAAGTTACAAACCACCTAAAACGATGCCTACAAACATTCTTTGAAGCAATCATGGAATTAATTAGTGAAACAATCATGCTACTAAGCATATAATGATATAAAACAAAGAAGACAGAACAAAATAAAAACTCAAGCTTAGAAAGATAAAAAGTGATTAATCTTGTATAATTGGAGTCTGAGAATGTACTTTTCATCATCAATTGATTAATAATTCTGCAACATGTCAATAAACAAAACATAGTCCATTCATGAATATAAGCTAAAATCATATTTATAGAGTGCAGACGTGATCAAAAGGAACATACAAAATTGACAAGGAAACATCAAAACTCCTCAAAACAGGTTGTAAATTTGTAATTCTGCAACTCCCGACAGTTTGATTAGTTATTACAGTTAATATACAAAGTCATTTGTGGATACAAGATTAATATATCACATACTCATAATAGAATCCTAAAAATTGTAAAACAGTAAACTAGCTGATTCATCAAAATTTAGAAGGCAAATGGCAAATACAACAGGGGAAATATATACAATTGTGGACCACAGATTTATAAATATATACACCTCTCAACCGATAGTAATCGAAACAAGAAACACGTGGAATTCAATTTAAGATGATAATTGATAAGAAAACAACAAAATTCCTCAAAACAAACCTTTTCGATTATCGATTGATTACATATTTATAGTGAGGTCGCTAAGTCGGAAGTTCAATTCTGGAGTTGTGGCATGTGGAACTCCGGCAACAAACGACTAGATGGCGGCAAGTCGGAACTCAAAAGTCGCCAAATCTGAAGTCTGAATTTTGAAACTCAATTTGGGGTCTGAACCGCGGAGTCGATTAAAAGTCTAAAAGTCGAAGTTAAGAAGTCGATTAATTGATTGCTAGAGAGAACAAATAACGATTGGCGATGTCTATTGAGGAGTCGAGTAGTCGAGATGTCTTCCAACCCCCCAAAAGACGCTTTCTCCGTTTCTCTAGTCAACTTCTCCATTTCTGACTTCTCAGTATCATCTCAACAGCGGCCTCTAACCTCTAGCCTTATCCAATAGAATTAGTTTTTTTTAATGAGCCTAGTAATGTACATAGTCGACTGGAAATATGATGCCCTCTTCCCATTTGCTGCCCTGGCCGCCTAGTACTTGGGTCGGCCCTACTTGGCCATCAAATGTTGTTGCATTATAAAACAAAAAATCATCATTCTTATGACCTTGGAATTCGCTAGCATGATGTGTTAGCTTGTTTTCATGAATTTCTGGGGTGTTTGACTAAGCTTACTTTGGACTTATTTTTAATAAGCTTATCTTTTTTAACTTATTTTCTGACTTACAAACTTATTATGACTTGAGATAAGAAAATAAGCTAACTTATAAAAAATAAGCCAAAAAACGGGTTTATGAAAAATAAGCTCATAATAAAGCTAAAACAAACACCCTCTTTATATGGATTGGGCATCAAATTCCCCTTCCTTCAATTGGATTGCTAACCCATAAATTCGTTACACGCACCTTGCTACACTCAATCCCCCACGCTCTTCATCCATGGATTCCACTTACCAATTGAACGGCTAAGATTGGTATCATGGTTCTCGTAATAAAAATGGTTATCAAATGAACCTTCCCCTATAATAGTGGATAGGGGATATGTGAATATTATAATATATATTTCATTTGAATTAATATATATATATATATAGAGAGAGAGAGAGAGAGGAGGGCTAAGATTGGTTCTCGCAGTTCTCGCACGAAAAACAGATCCCGTTTGAACTTTTTCATATATATAGGGAAAAATTCAAACGATAACTGTTTTATCGTGCCAGAACTGCGAGAACTGTGTGTAGCATCATTAATGACTCATTAATAGGGATATTTTGGTCACTTGTATATTTACCCAACCGTGTATTACTTCCGTGTGAACCATCATTAATGAGTGAGACGCGATTTTTCCAAAATATCCTTCATTAATGAGTCACTAATAAGCGCATTGACAAGTCATTACCATTAACGGTCATTAATTTACTTTTAATCAAGGGCCAAGATTGATCTCGCAGTTCTCGCATCAAAATTAGTTCTTACTTACAACCCCTTCAAATGTAAAAGAAATAGACCATGTTTTAGTTTTTACTACTAAGACGACTTTTGGAGCAACCAAAAGAGAAAATACGGGAGAACATGAAGGCAGTGTTCCCGAGAGCTTCAATAAGTTGCTAAGGCAAGTGGCAGCGGGGCGAGCAAACAAGGTGTGTCATCCATGTGTTGTCCCTTAGTTTGGACCTTCGGTTTTTGTATTGGCTTGTGAAAATCGAAATAAGGATATGTTGGCAAATCTACATATGTGGTTGTTTTATAAATTGTGTGGTTTTTTTTTTCTTATTTTTCTTGTGAAATGCAACAACAGGATAAAACTAGTTTTAATAATGGCTTTATTATCTATATATATTATTAAAAGACTTACTTTTTTACTAAAAATAGCAATAAAAAAAATTCTCTCAACCAATAAGAACACTCCACTTCAGCAACTACCTTTTATAAAACTTAAACTTAAGGAAAGATCCGGCTAAATCATAAGCGCGGATCCCTTATACGGGTCACCCGACATATATTCGTAAGGAAAAATCATTCGGTCGAAGCTTCGTCTCTCTAACTTGCCCTAACCTTTTTCGAGAGCGGCGATTTCATCATCTTCCACGACGATCGTTCGTAACGAAGAGGATCGTTTCTTTGAAGGTACTATTCGACATCTTCTTTCAAGTTCTCGCTTCCTTTTGTCCGTTTTTTTTCTACTGGTTGTTCGATGTCGAGTTTGCTGTTTTTTTTTCTGAATCGAAATTAGGGTTTTTCAATCCTTGAAGTTTATATAGCTTTTTGTTTAATTTTCCGTTGGTATATGGGTTTTTATCCTACGTGTTCTTCAATATCGAGTTTTTTGTTATTGTTGTGATTCGAAAATTAGGGTTTTTGAATCGTGTAAACATATCTAACTTTTTGTTTATTTTATCTGTGTTACATGGCTTTTCTTGTGGGAAAACAAAGAAGACGATCAGTGTTTCATCCTCTGTGTTACATTCAAGTTCCTTTTGCGGTATTCATCTCAAAAAACAGGTATACTTTATGTCTTTAAGTTTTTTTGCCTTTATATTATTTGTTTAGAATTCTGATACAGTTTATAAAATTCGATGTCGACTTTGGTGTTGTTTTTCTGAATTGAAATTAGGGTTTTTCAATCCTTGAAGTTTATATAGCTTTTTGTTAATTTTTCTGTGGTAGATGGGTTTTTAACCTACCAGTTCTTCAATATCAAGTTTATTGATGTTGCTGTGATTCAAAAATTAGGGTTTTTGATTTATATTAAAGTTTATCTAACTTATTGTTTATTTTATCTTTGTTACATGGGGTTTCTTGTGGAAAAACAAAGAACACGACTAGTATTCATCCTCTGTTAGGATCAAGTTCCTTTTGTTGTTTTCATCTCAAAAAAGAGGTATACTTTCTGTCTTTAAGTTTTTTTGCCTTTATATTATTTGTTTAGAATTCTGATACAATTGATAAATCAATAAATTAAGGTGCCACTGTTATTACTTATTCAACACATTTTTTTGATTGTTGTTCTTCTATTATAGTTATGTTTTTTGGGACATAGTTATGTGTTTTGGGATATATTTGTTCATCTTTTATATTTGTTTGATTGGGGTTATGTATCAAATCTCAATTTTTAATAATAAAATTTGATTTTAGTTTTATTATTTGTTTGAAACATTCTATTATGAATAAAGAGGTATACTGTCTGTTTGTAAGTTTTGTATGACACACATTAACCCCAATTTGTTTATAATTCTCAAATTTCTTTCTTTTGTGGTTTACATCATATGCGGGCAAATATTGTACTACATTTACAGTTTTTATTATAGTTAGACGGTTAAGGTTTTGTTTTTTTGTTTACTTTTTTTGGTATTCCAACATATTGATCATGTTTTTATATGAAAATCATGTGTTTTGGGTTAATGATAGTTGATAATCCTTCAATACTGAGACATGTCCGTAAATCAATAAATTTTGGTTTTGTAACAAAGATCAACTCTATAGTTATGTGTTTTGGGACATAACATAAATCAATAAATCAACATATTAATCATGTTCTTCTATTATAGTTATGTGTTTTGGGATATAGTTGTTCATAATATATTACAAATTATGTTTCAATAATTTTTATCCTCATGTTAGTCTTTTATTATTTGTTTGATAGTTGTTATGTATGAAATCTCAAATTTGTTTGAAACATTCGATTTAAAAAAAAGAGGTATATTGTCTGTTTCTAAGTTTTGTATGACACGCATTAATGTAGATTTGTTTATAATTCTCAAATTTCTTTATTTAGTGGTTTACATTATGTGTGGTCAAATATCAACTTTATGTATGTTACCAGATTAGTTGATTCCATTACAAAGTTTATGTTTTCAGATTATTTCCTCCACTTACATTTATGGTCATGTTTACTAATGTATTTATTACAACAGATTTGTCATGTTCTTCTATTAAAATTATGTGTTTTGAGTTAATATCTGTAGTTAATATTTGTAGTTGATTTCATTACTTTAATATAAATCAAAATATGTGTGCTGATGGATTTATTGTAAAACAAAAACTTTGAACCATTACTTTATGCCATTTGTTGAGCCTAATACTTATTCAAGTATCAACATTGTCTGTTTATATTATTTTCTTTGTTTTAACATGGTTATTACTCATTGAAAATGTGTGTTATCATTCATATGTTTTGTTTTGAATCAAAATATTTTAACTACAGATGTGTATCTTTTATTGTTTGTTTGATAGGATTTATATATTATTGGACTTATTTATAAAATTCTGTTTCTAATATATTAAACCTTAATTTTATGCAGAACAATGGAGTTTATCATCAAGATAGTTAAAACACCTAAAGTGTTTCTGGTAACATATTTTACACTTAGTTTTGTCCACGAAACACCATTATGATGAATGATATGATAAGTGAATGTAAATAGTTATTTAATACTAAATTAAATAATCTGTTGGTGTATTTTCTTTATGTCTTTGTACATACATACGACTTATTACTAACTAAATAACTGTATATACTAATTCAGGATTTACCCTTTTTTGTCAATATTTATTTTGAACACAACATTCTTGTTTAATAGTAAATTAATATCCTGTTGGTGTATTTTCGATCTGTCTTTGTACATACATATGACTTATTACTAACTAAATCACTGTATACGCTAATTCATGTGGAATTTCCCCTCTTTTGTCAAGATTGATTTCGACACAACATTCCTGTTTAATACTAAATTAATATACTGTTGGTGTATTTCCTTTCTATCTTTGTACATACATATAACTTATTACTAACTAAATCACTGTATACGCTAATTCAGGATTTACCCTCTTTTGTCAAGATTGATTTTGATCCCAACAATTCTGTTGGAATAGTTGTGAATGTAGATAACAAAACATACCCACTAGACATAATTACCGACAAAAACAACGAAGTTCTAAAAATTGGTGGGGACAGTTTGATTCAGCTATTTCATGAAAAAAAGGTTGTTCCTGGATTTTACTTGCATTTTGTTATTCTGCCAAATGCTCCTGTTTTTTTTGTACTTATACGAGAAGTTGGGTTTTGCGTCACATCTTTGTATCCTAAAATTCGTCGAGCTGATCGAGTACGTTATGCATCTGTTGTGGAGGATCCTACCTCTGGCTTTCTTGTGAGTATTGTTATAATTTACTTTATATACAATCATATAATTGTTTGTCACATGCTTTAACTTTTTTAGATTTTTAATATTTAACAGATGATTCAGTCTGATTGGTTCAAGCAGTTTATCCAGATCATGAAATTGGAGGCTGTGATATGGATAATGAACGAAAGTTTTGAAGTGGGATTGTTTGTCAACTGTGATTTGCCTGCAGGTTTTGTAAGTCATGAGTTTGTTGATTTGTTCATCAGGTTAAATGTTAAGAAGGGTAGTGTTGTTGTGTTTGAAAACTATACGGGTGTTTTGTTGGGGTTTGTTCGGTTTTTCAAGATATATTTTAGCAACGGAAGCATGAACAACAATTTTAAACTTTTTAAAACTCCCCACCAATGATCCATATGCAAGCCTTAAGAAACAAAACAACCATAGGGTGTTTAGAACTACAACCTTTGTAGCGTGAGTAAACCGTTGATGAAGTGGTTGATCTATGAGAAGCCAAGAGAAGACTTCCTCCAAGGTATCCACAAATCAATGAGTCCAACACCTCCAAGATGCTAGTCTCTCCAACCCTTGAAATTCAAGCAAGCAAGCAACAACCTCTTGTTCTTCTTCTTGAACATATTATGTATGTATATGAGTATCTATTCTAGTACCACACTTTGCTCATTTGAAGAACACCAATACAAGAATGTAGAGATGTTTTCAAAGCTTCAAGAATACTTAGAACCTTTCTAAGAACTCAAGGAAAGGTGGTAGCATAAACTTGTTAGAACAAAGAACCATGCATGTACTAAATAAGATCAAGAAGTGAAGCAACAAGAGGAGGCCCCCTTTTGGCTCCATTTTCGGCCGAAAATGGGTGAGGGGGGAGGGTCCCCTCTTGCCTTCCTTCCATGCTTGTACATCTAGCCCATGCCTTGGTTGATTGCTTTCAAGCATACACAACATGGCCCCCATTTGAATTAATGAGGGATTTTCTAGTTTCCTTCATAAATACATATATAAAAGATATACTAGATGTGCCATACTATGTATAAAATACATCTACATGTATTTTATATACATACTTGATTGTTACTAGTAACTCTTTACTTGTAACAAAGATATACATACATTTATATAATTTGTTACTAGTAACAATTTACTTGTAACAAATATACATTTATACATATATATATATACATATATAAAATCATATGTTTATATTTATGTAATTCATATGCATTATCTTGTATCAATATACAAGAGGGATATTATTATTTCACATAAATAATAATATGCAACAATGCATATATACTTATATATATATAACGAGTTGGAAACATATTTAAATCATATTCAAATATGTAATTGGTGTCCATTGATTGTAAATGTGTGACCCTATGGGTTTATTTATTATCAGTAATATCGTATTAATTTGTGTCTTGTGCACATAGAACCAACAATCTCCCACTTGCACAAGTTACAACTTAAGCCGATATAAACAATGGTAAGAACGTCTAGCAACATCCCATTGCCCCTAATAATAAATAAAGTGTGTTGATCAACACTTTCACCAACGAAGTTAACTCACTAGCTACAAATCGTTGTTATAGGTAAGTCATCAATTATCCCTTTGTTTTAACATCTCGTTGAACATGAGACATGGATCGTCATCAATTCTCATATAATGTTCAACTTGTTTTAGGGCCCAGAGATATTATACTCCCAATTAAATGAGAGAAACAAATTTCATCTTGACCACATACGTCTCTTATAAGACTCATATCATACCTAACGATGACCTTTATAACTACCCGGTTAAAGATAGCGTTTAACCACATTAAAGCATGATACTCCTCATACTCGAGTCCCAATATGTGTCTCATGTCTAAGGATACAAAGATACCACCTTTTTCTCAAGATTTACTTATGACACTGATCCATGAAGCGATCTTAAGAGCGGGTCATGTCCAATGTTTGTTCCCTAACAAACATTAGTGAATTTGGCTGCAAACCCTTTTGCCTACTTTCATCACGAATGAAAGTCAACCAACTTATTCACATTAGTCTTAATTCATAACTATTCCCATAGTTATAACCGACTATGGACGTTTTAGAATAAAGAATTATTCATGGATTTAAACATGCTAATAAAGAACACAATATATATTAATGAAGTGATCATATCCCATATATCATTCAGATAAAATAGATATTGTCATAATGTTCCAAAATATCCAAATACTAAATTACAATTCAAATCCAATCCCTTGCAAAGCGAAGACCTATTGCCCTAGTATGAGACTCATGCTTAGTCGAGGCAAGAGGTTTCGTAAAAGGATCTGCAAGATTCTGATCTGTATGAACTTTGCGAATACACACATCTCCTCTATCCACTATATCCCGTATGTAGTGGAAACGCCTGAGGATGTGTTTGGTGCTGTGATGTGATCTAGGTTCTTTTGCCTGGGCAATAGCACCTTCATTATCACAAAATATTTCTATGGGGTCTTGAATGCTTGTTACTACCCCAAGGTCAGCAATGAACTTCTTCATCCATGCAGCTTCTTGTCCAGCCTCAGAAGCAGCAATGTATTCAGATTCTGTAGTGGATTGTGCAACTACACTTTGCTTAGAACTTTTCCAAGCAACCGCGCCTCCATTCATAACGAAGACATAGCCCGATTGTGATCGAGAATCATCTCGATCCGTTTAGAAACTAACATCTGTGTAACACTTTACACAAAGATCTTCTTCCAAACCCCCATAGATCAAGAACATGTCTTTGGTTCTTCTCAAGTATTTTAAAATGTTCTTGACTGCCATCCAATGGCTATCTCCTGGGTTTTGCTGGTATCTGCTCTTCATGCTCAAAGCATACGAGACATTTGGCCTAGTGCATAGCATGGCATACATGATGGATCCAATTGCAGAAGCATATGGGATCTCACTCATTCTATCTAGCTCTTCTCTTGTGCTAGGGCTTTGAGCTTTACTCAAAACCGTGCCTAGTGCCATTGGCAAGAATCCTCTCTTAGAATTCTCCATCTTGAATCGTTTCAAGATTTTGTCAATATATGCACTTTGACTTAGGCCAATAAGACGCCTAGATCTATCCCTATAGATCTTTATTCCAAGAATGTAGGCGGCTTCTCCCAAGTCTTTCATTGAGAAACACTTCCCAAGCCAAGACTTGATGTCTTCCAAGGTCGGGATGTCGTTTCCAATGAGTAGTATGTCATCAACATACAAGACAAGGAATGCTACTGCGCTCCCACTAGTTTTCTTGTAAACACACGGTTCATCTTCTGATTTGATAAAACCAAACTCTTTTATTTTCTCATCAAATCGAAGATTCCAACTTCGAGATGCTTGCTTTAGTCCATAGATGGATCTTTTAAGCTTGCACACCTTATTAGGATACTTAGGATCTACAAAACCTTCAGGCTGAACCATATAGACATCTTCACTTAAGTGTCCATTTAGAAAAGCTGTTTTGACATCCATTTGCCATATCTCATAGTCATAATATGCAGCTATGGCAATAAGTATTCTAATAGATTTAATCATGGCTACCGGAGAGAAAGTTTCATCATAGTCAATACCATGAGTTTGAGTGAAACCTTTCGCCACTAGCCTTGCCTTAAATGTGTGTACATTTCCATCCATGTATGTCTTCTTCTTGAAGACCCACTTGCTCCCTACAGTCTTACTATTGGGAGGAAGATCAACCAAGTCCCATACTTGATTTTCATACATGGATCGCATCTCAGTGTTCATGGCATCAAGCCATTTATCGGATTCCGGATCCGATATAGCATCTTGGTAGTTAGTAGGCTCAAAAGAGTCTACCAAGAAAATCTCATCATTGGACACGAGAAATCCGTATCTCTCGGGTTCTTGACGAGGTCTACCAGATCTACGAACACTTTGTGTTTCAGTAGGTTCTTGAACAACCATTTGTTCAGGTTCAACAACCGTTTGTTGAGTGCTAGTGTCAACCTGACTTGTATTTTGTGGTTCTTGAATTTCTTCAAGGTCTACATTGCTCCCACTTGCCTCTTTCGAAAGAAACTCCTTTTCTAAGAAAGTGGCATGCCTAGAAACAAACATTTTGTTCTCAGCTGGGTTGTAGAAATAATATCCTAATGAATCTTTAGGATATCCCACAAAATTACATTTGATAGATCTAGGATCGAGTTTGCTTAAAGCTTCTTGTCGTACATGAGCCTCACAACCCCAGACTTTCAAGTAAGATAAGTTTGGAACCTTTCCATACCACATCTCATATGGTGTCTTATCTACCTTCTTGGTTGGAACCATATTCAATATGCGCACAGCAGTTAATAAAGCATAACTCCAAAAGGACGAGGGTAGAGTACTTCGGCTCATCATAGACCGAACCATATCTAGTAGAGTTCGGTTCCTCCTTTCAGATACACCATTATGTTGTGGTGTTCTAGGAGGAGTAAGTTGTGAGATAATCCCACAATTACTAAGATGATCCATAAACTCTTGGCTTAAGTACTCACCACCTCGATCGGAACGAAGGGCCTTGATTGTTTTGTTGAGTTGATTTTGTACTTCGTTTTGAAACAGCTTGAACATCTCAAATGTTTCATGTTTATGTTTCATCAAATAAACATAACCAAATCTACTATAATCATCTGTGAATGTAACGAAGTATCTATCACCATCCCTAGACATTTATCTAAAAGGACCGCATACATCCGTATGTATGATTCCTAATAGATCTTTGGCTCTTTCACTTGAACCGGAGAAAGGAGCCTTAGTCATCTTCCCATATAAACATGATTCGCAAACTTCAAATGAGCTAGAATCGTTTGATTTTAAAATTCCATCCTTTTGAAGTTTTGCAATGCGTTTCTTGTTTATATGACCAAGTTGACAATGCCATAGGTATGTTTGACTTAAGTCATGCTTAGGTCGTTTGGTGCTAGTGGTATATATAGAATTATCATCAAGAGATCTTTTAAGATTAACTTCATATATTCCATTAAGAGGCCGAGCCTCAAAATACAAAATATCGTTTTTGAAGGCACGAATGCCATCATCAACGAAACCAAATGTGAATCCAGATTCTCTTAACCGAGCTACTGAAATAATATTCCTAGTTAAACTAGGTACATAACAACAATTGTTTAATATTAAGTACAGGCCATTTGGTAATAATAATTCAAAAGTTCCAAGGGCTTCAACAGCAACATTTGCTCCATTGCCCACGTGGAGATCCAAATCGCCTGGCTTCAGCAGCTTACTTTTTCTCAACCCCTGCACATTGTTACAAATGTGAGTTCCACAACCGGTATCAAATACCCAGGAATTAATGGAAAAAGTATACATTTCAATCATATATATACCTGAAGTGCTAGCCTCGCCAGCCTTCTTCTTTTTCAACTCTGCAAGGTAAGTTGGACAATTGCGCCTCCAATGTCCTACCACCCCGCATTCAAAGCACGGGTCATTCTTGGGAACCTTTCCCGCCGTCTTGGGTGTAGGAGCCTTGGCAACTTGCTTGCCTTTGTCCTTTCCCTTTGCCTTTGCCTTGCCCTTCCCTTTTGAGTTGTTTATCTTTTTCTTCTTGATTCTCCCTTCTTGAATCATCAAGACCTGAGGTGTTTTGCTTGGAATCTTGCTCTCAGCAGTTTTAAGCATCCCATGCAACTCTGAGACAGATTTCTCCCAATTGTTCATGTTATAATTCATGACAAATTGGTCATAGGCTTTGGTCAACGAGTTAAGGATCATATCCTGTGCAAACTCGTTGGTTATGGGAGATCCAAGCCTAGCAAGCTGGTCAATGTATCCTTTCATCTTTAGCACATAGTCGCTAATGGATTGACCTTCCTCCATCTTGCATGCATGGAAGGCTCGAGTGACCTCAAAGCGTTCTTGCTTCGCTTGCTTTTGGAACATTTCCTTAAGCTGGCCAAGCATCTCATATGCTCCATGCTCCTCAAGGTTCTTTTGAAGATCCGGAGACATGGTAGCAAGCATGAGGCATGAAATTTCGACCGAGTCGTCGGAATGCTTAACCCAAGCATCCCTAACGGCTTTGGCCGCAGTCAATGGAGGTTCCTCAGGGACGGGATCCTCAAGTACGTACAATTTCTTTTCGTGCTTAAGAACGATTCTCAAGTTACGATACCAGTCTAAGAAATTTGTACCATTGAGTTTTTCTTTCTCTAAGATTGAACGAAGAGATAAGTTGTTAACGGGCGTAGTTGAGTTAGGGGCCATCTACAAAATTTAACAAAGTTCAATTTAGTATTTTTGATATTTAATCCTTTAATAATTAATACCCTTTAGAATTATAAAATTCTTTAATTTTTAAAGGCTAGGATCCAAGTTGAACTTAACCTTGAATGTTTGGCTAATGCTCTCTCCATCAAGTTAAAACAACAAGGTAGGTAACGTTTACCAATTACATCTCGTATGTAATTCCTAGATCTTTATGGGATCCTAGACAACGATTGTCAATTTTGACATGTTTGATCCCATCTATGCCTCGGGCTTCCTTACGTTTGGCTAATGCTCTCTCCGTAATAAGATTCCGATTAAGTCGTCCTATTTCAAGACGGTGAATTTCCGGCCCAAGACGTTCATGGAATTCGCGGAAAAACACCTCGGTTGTTACAAAAACAATCCATGAGTTTGGCTAATGCTCTCTCCACGTGAGTGTCGTTGCAACAAGCGAGTGTCTTAAAATGGGATGGCATAGACTTACGTTTTGAAAAAGGGCTTTTACCGTTTTGTATATTTATTAAATAAAACAAAACGAGTCGTGTGACTAGTATTGCATGCATACAATAACAAGTCCACGTTTTTGATAAAATCATATTTTATATATATATTGGTCTTGAGTATTCTTAAAATCCATATTTTACGAACTCTCAACGCGTTCAATTTTAAACTAGTATTAATATCCTATATTAACGTGTGTAGTTTCGAGCGCGCAAATACGACCAATTTTAGCTTGTAATAAAACCATTTTATTATTAAGCTTGAATGGAGTTTGGTTGAGTTTTAAAATCTCTATTTTATAAAACTCATATATATATATATATATATTTTGACATAATGAATTTTAATCTTTACAAAACTCCTTTTATATAAAATTCATTTTACATCTTATGTTATGTCAACTTAAAATACCAAACTCCCATTGTGTGATTTATATTATGTAAAAATTTATCTAGCATGTAAAAATCCTATTTTCAACCATGCATAATAATATAAACATAAACACACACAAAAAAATATGTATAAGTGCATAACCAAGCCATTTATCCTAAGTGGTATTTTTGTGAGCCATACAAAAATACCAAGTCATAACTAAGGACCAAATATTCCTCTTGTGATGAACTTGAAGCTCCCACTTGCCAAAACAACTCCTTGTAGTGCAAATGACTCCAAGCCTTCATGGTTGACTCCACCACACTTGAAAACTCCAACTTGGTCATTTCTCCATCTTGTTACATTTTTATAAAAGTAAACTAGTCTAAACTATTCTACTACTTACAAAATACAACAAGATGAAACAAAACTAAAATTATTATTACATACCAAATGAAAAAATAATTTTACAACCAAATCGAATTTCCAACACATCACAAAAGGTCTATGGCTTGTTATGCACAACATACACTCAAACAAACATATATATCAACACTTGATATTTAGGCAACTTTTACAACCAAACATGCATGTGGTTTGGTTGTTTCCCAAAATAAATATATAAACATATATAAGTTGCCAACAAGAAAATCCACAACTTTTCTAACAAAAGAAAAGTTGTCCATTTTCTTAAAACAATATATACTCAAAAGGTTTCTTAAAACTATACATAAGTGGCTCTGATACCACTGTTGGGTTTTGTTCGGTTTTTCAAGATATATTTTAGCAACGGAAGCATGAACAACAATTTTAAACTTTTTAAAACTCCCCACCAATGATCCATATGCAAGCCTTAAGAAACAAAACAACCATAGGGTGTTTAGAACTACAACCTTTGTAGCGTGAGTAAACCGTTGATGAAGTGGTTGATCTATGAGAAGCCAAGAGAAGACTTCCTCCAAGGTATCCACAAATCAATGAGTCCAACACCTCCAAGATGCTAGTCTCTCCAACCCTTGAAATTCAAGCAAGCAAGCAACAACCTCTTGTTCTTCTTCTTGAACATATTATGTATGTATATGAGTATCTATTCTAGTACCACACTTTGCTCATTTGAAGAACACCAATACAAGAATGTAGAGATGTTTTCAAAGCTTCAAGAATACTTAGAACCTTTCTAAGAACTCAAGGAAAGGTGGTAGCATAAACTTGTTAGAACAAAGAACCATGCATGTACTAAATAAGATCAAGAAGTGAAGCAACAAGAGGAGGCCCCCTTTTGGCTCCATTTTCGGCCGAAAATGGGTGAGGGGGGAGGGTCCCCTCTTGCCTTCCTTCCATGCTTGTACATCTAGCCCATGCCTTGGTTGATTGCTTTCAAGCATACACAACATGGCCCCCATTTGAATTAATGAGGGATTTTCTAGTTTCCTTCATAAATACATATATAAAAGATATACTAGATGTGCCATACTATGTATAAAATACATCTACATGTATTTTATATACATACTTGATTGTTACTAGTAACTCTTTACTTGTAACAAAGATATACATACATTTATATAATTTGTTACTAGTAACAATTTACTTGTAACAAATATACATTTATACATATATATATATACATATATAAAATCATATGTTTATATTTATGTATTTCATATGCATTATCTTGTATCAATATACAAGAGGGATATTATTATTTCACATAAATAATAATATGCAACAATGCATATATACTTATATATATATATAACGAGTTGGAAACATATTTAAATCATATTCAAATATGTAATTGGTGTCCATTGATTGTAAATGTGTGACCCTATGGGTTTATTTATTATCAGTAATATCGTATTAATTTGTGTCTTGTGCACATAGAACCAACATGTTTTTGAATTTAAGATGAAAATTTTTGATGTTAATGGTCTTGATTATGTCAACGATACCGGAGTCTTCCTTCCTCATCCTGATATCAAGTTTGCAAATGAGTTTGGTAAGAATAAACATAATATGAATACTATTTCCATCAAAATTAATTATTTCTGTTTATAACTTTACATTTATCTTATTTTTTAATGTAGTTCCTTGTCATTGTGGTCCTCTCTCACATGAAGAATTTTACCAGCTAAGTAAGTATTGTATATATCTAAAAATTTATCATAAGTTAAATGTATTGTTTATTCATTAACCAGTACTAAGTTGTGTATCATTTAGAACACGTTGGTACTCCTGCCGGTACTTCCCAAGCTGCTTCTGTTCCGTCTACACAGTTTTTTCGCAAGTGTTTGTTGGATGTTCTCTTAGGCAACAGTGTGGTATGTTAATTTTATTTCAGTAAAATTTTCTCCTGTCTATTCTGATATTTATATTTTTCCCGCATGAACCTGACATTATCTTATTATATGTCAATAAATTGTTTAATGCAACACATACCGGCATGGTTTGTTAAAAAATATAAGCTGAACGAAGTTACTCAACCAGTTACTGTTCGATGTCGTACTTACCAGACAGAGATGCGGTTAAAGGTCTATGGTGATAAGCGCTTGGTTCAAGGTTCTTCATCCAATCATGTGGTGTTGAAAGGCCGCTGGAAGGAGCTTCAGATTGCAACAAATATGCGGAGGACGAAAAGTATGAAGTTTGTGTTGGATGTCAAAACCTTTGAGGAAAGTGGGTATGTCGCTTTCAATGTTTACTAAGAAGGTATGATGGTTGAATACTTTGAACAATATTTTGGTGGGTAAGACATTGTTTGGTATGTGCAATATGCACGGTGCTACTGATACTAACTAATGGGTAGGTTAACACTTGGGTAAAAAACAAACATTATTTTTGTGGCTGAAAACAGTGATGGTTTAGATATATAAGTACATACTTGATGGTCTTGATCAACCATATTGATTTAAGGTGTATTTTGTTGGTTTTGAGTATATTTGGTTACATGTGTGTTTATTTAGGAATTCTTTACAAATATTTCTACTATGTGGGTACTATCTAACTTGGAAAATTATTATTTGCTTAAATTTTGATCAACCATACAATTTTTAAACAACGTTTATTCCATCATATCATTTATTCCATCATATTATTTTTTTCGTCAATAAATACAAACAATTTTTAATATACCTACATACAAAAAATGATGTTAGGCGAGTTAAGTTAGTGGAAGGTGGGAAAATAATACCTATATTAAATACATGGGGTATAAAATACAGGATTTATTTTATTTATTACATGTTTATCATTTATTTATTTGCATGCTTATCATTTTTTTCATTAATCATATTTTTTATATGATTAAAAAAATTTGAATATAATGTAATAAATAAATACCAATCCTGTTTACTTATTGATCTGTCTGACAAAATAACAGTCATTTTCAAAAAAAATATTTTCTTATCATTATAAACCCTCTTTAAATTTTTATTTAACTATACTTAAATAATTATAGGTATAAATAACAGTTAAAATATTGGATAAAATGTTAGTTTGAATATTTGTTGGATTTCTTGTGTATATATCGTATATTATTTATAATTTAAAATTATTATTCCGTGGTATAAAATTTAAAGAATTAAACTATACTTAAATTTTGTCTTAAAATTTTTTCTTTAAATAATCTCCAGAAACTATTTATGAACTAATATATTCAAAATTTTATCTTTAAATAAACTCCAGAAATTAAGAAATGTTTTAAACAGTTTTTAATTGTCATTATTTCTTTCCTTAGTTACCTCTAAATATGTTTATCTTCAAATTGAATTAATTTTAGAAATAATTCCGTACATAATAATTTCCATTTTCCAAATTCCGTACCTCTAAATATGTTACTTCGATTTTTTTAAAGAGTAGTCATAATATCTCCATTCTCCAAATTTCCAAAAGGCATTTTTACTCTCTCAAAAAATGTCTAATACCATTGTTGATGCTAAGGGTATAGATTTTATCAACATAAAAGATGTTGATGGTAATGTTGATTCTACCACAATAAAGGTAACTGTTATTATGAAGTGGAAAAGTTTTTATAGAGATAACCCTGATGTTTAGTCCTGTATAGACATGATATTTGAAGATGAACATGTATGTTTTCTACAATTTTTATTACATACACCTTATTTCATATTAGTTTCAACAATATATTAAAAAATTTTATTGATTAATATTTCAAAACATTAAACATGATTTCACATATACACCTTTAATCATTACTCTTTACAGGGGGATCGAATTCTTGGAACTATTAAGAGAAGTCTTATTAAACAGTTTGATAGCAAAATCCATGAGGGTGAATCGTACTTTATTTCAAATTTTGGTGTTGCTTTGAACAGTTCTAATTTCAAGGTCGTTGATCACAAATCAAAGATCAATTTTTACAAGGCCACTGATGTTTTAAAAGCTGACTCATTTATCTGTGTTTCTGATCATTTTCGTTTTGTTAACTTTGGTGATGTTGCTGAGAAGAGAATTGATAAGAAAATCTGCTTTGGTGAGATATTCAATATTCAGTATTATTATTAATAATCAATTATTAAAGTTATCATTATTTATTTATATGATTATGTAGTGCTCATAATTATATACTAATCAAAATTTCAAATCTCATCTTTTTGTAGATGTAATTGGACGTGTTGTATCATTAGATGATATGAAAGTTTTTGAATCTTTTGGGAATCAAAAAAGAGTTGTTAATTGTGAACTTCAAGATTTAAGGTAATTATTTTCAATATTTAATAATTACATATCTACAATCGTCTATTACACTATATATATACATATATTCATTTAATTATTTCATTTTCCATCAATCATCTATATATAACATGAAATATTATGCGTGTGTTTCTTAGTGGTGAGAAGATTACTTGTGCTTTTTGGGGTGAATACGCACTTAAGCTACAACATTTCTTAAAGGAGAACAAGAATCTTACATTTCCTGTTGTGCTCTTATTACAACTTGAAAAGTTTGACGTCTTCAATAGTAAATTTTCTCTTTCTAACTTTTACATCTTTATTTTCACCCGACATATAATAACACTATATGTGAACTTTTCCCATTTTTTAGATGCTTCTCAGGTTTCAAATTCTCTTTTTGGGTCAAGACTCTATATTAATGAGAAGATACCGGAGATACAAAAATTCATTGAGAGGTAACATTATGTTATTTCATTTAATAATTAAATTTATATCATATATATAGTTTATGAATTCAAACAATTATTTATTAATAAATTCATCCTTTTTAGTATGTAAGCGAAAAGGAATCATCATCATTAGACTTACTCCAGTTGTCGAGCAACACCATAATCACAAACCAAGATGATTTTTGGTTAAGTTGGGAATTCAAGCATGTTGATGAGTTGTTAGATATATCTGAGGTATGTTTATTTCTCATTTGATAAATTATTTTAAACGTATTTGATATATCTATATATTTTATAATCCTAGAAATAACAATTTTTTCAATGTTTTAGCCAATGGGTTGTGTTGTACTTGGTAAAATTATAAAGATTGAGCATGAGCAGGGTTGGTTCTATAATAAATGTGTCGTTTGTGATGGTGTTGTTAAGAACAATGATGGTATATATTACTCATACCTCTATTTTTTATTACATTTTATAATAACATGTATTTATTAACAGCATGTATATATGTAATACAGATAATGATGCAAATCCTTTTAAGTGTAAAACATGTGGTGATGTTAAAGATGTTAATCAAAAGTAAGTGACATAAAATTTTGTTGAATTTCTCTTTATGAAATCTGACTACATAAATAATACTCATACAATTATATGTATAACATGTGTATTTCTGATATTTTAGGATAAAGTTATATGTTAGAGTTCAAGATAACAGTGGCACTGTTTCTCTAACAATGTTTGAGAGGGATGTTGAAAGGATATTAAGGAAGAAAGCTTCTTTTATTTTTGAGAAAATTAAGAAGGTTTGTTATTTTCTATTATTTTTATATAAATTTTTAACACTTAATGTTTTTGACATATGATGCTTAATGTTATTAATATTGTTACAGATGAATAAATTCTGTCCATATTCAGATGAGTTTAGGGTTTTATTAAACAAGAGATATATGTTCAAAATTCAAATCTCGGATTTTAACATCGATCAGAAGTACTACTGTTTTACAATAAACAGGTTCACTGACAATGAAGATATCATTAAGAAAGTTTTGAAAAAGGTTCCACAAATGGAGGTGAGAAATTCACAACTTGTGATTTTACTTTCTGCATTATGTAATATATATATATATATATATACATATTTGTACATTTGTACTTTTTAAAATATATATACATTTCCTTTGTTGCAGAATGCAATTGCAGATGTTGAGAATCCGTTTGCCATTATTGATGTTTCCCAAGTATCTCATGAGTCTAAGGTATAATACTTTACTTGTGTGTTTTATTAAGAAGTGATATGTAATATATATTATACGATATCTAACTATTTATAATATTTTATTGTTTAAGGACGCTTTTTCTATCACAGCAGATAATGGAACCCCAGTAGAGATTATTTCAAGCACTGCTTCAAGTCCAGGTCTAAAAAGGAATTTTGAATCTTCTGAAAATGATTTACAAGTTCCAAGACCTTGCCGTATTCAAATAAATTGAAGCAGCCGAAACTCGAGATTAATTAAACTATTATCTACTTTCACATATTTACATTTCAAGACATTTTTTAATGTTATTTTATTGTTTGGATTGATGGTCATTTCATCTGGATTTTTTAATCGCCCTTATGATATAATTTTGTGTGAAAACGTACAATGTTTGTTTATCATCAAGAGATTTGTTTCTTGGTGTTAAATATTTAACTTCTTATTTGGTATATTTATTCTTTTTGCAATATATGGATGATGTGTGATTTCTCTATTTCTTTTATTTATATTTTCTGTAAAATTATATGAAACATTTTAATATGCATCTAAATTAATATTTATATTTTTTGAACATGTTTAATATTCAACTATTTTTTAAACATTACGTATTAGTTTAAACTTTTTTTACCATTTACATTAAAGTTTTGGTTATTTTCCTAATTTAGTTAATAAGTTTTACATAAAAATCATGTATATGTATATAAATCTATAATCTATAAGTATATTTATAAATACTAATAATTATAAACCCGTACGTATATATGAAATAACAAAATTTATACTTAAAAAAGTATTAAATTAATCTACCTAATATAGGTAATGATACTCTAAATATAATAAATATAATGAAATATTATGTATTAATGTTTCCTAAATTTTCTAAATTATACTAATAAACTAAAAAATATTTTCCGATATTATAAATTATATTAGAATGGTATTAGTTATCTTTCCCACATTAATATATTTAAATTTTTTTAAACTTGGTCGAAAATCTTGGATCAATCAAATATATCACTTTTTAAATTTTAAAATATTTGACGAAAATTTTTAAACTAATGTTGAAAACGATTTTTTTTATTTTTAGTAAATTCGTATATTCTTTCCCTATTTCCATATTTAATTATTACATGCCTTAATTACAAAATTACAATTCATATAAATTTCTTATTCATCACTACATTTCAGTTTTTTATATGTTTCAAAATTTCCTACTTGTAAGAAATGGATGAACATAGTTCTAAAAATCATTCTTCTAATAGTTCTTCAAAGTCAAAATCCAATCGTGAAATCAAGAAGCGTTCTCCTCATGTTCTAGATGATCATTCAAGTAAAAGAGTTGTTTTACAGGATATTTCAAACGGTAATGTACTTAACATTCTCTCAAGGCATCATATTTAGATCAATTTTATAAATTTTATTATATTTATGTTTGTGTTTTTTTAAGTAATTAATGTAATAGTATGATGTTATAAGACAAAATTTACTAATTAATTTTGTATGTTTATATATTCAAAGTTATATCTACAACATCACAACATTCAAGCTCCCTACAATATCGGTTAACTCCCTCTTTTCAAAGTCCACAAATGTTTTCAACAGTTAGCAGTGTTTCAAGTAAGTTTCTTAATTTTTATGTATTATTAAGAATTAAAAATTATCATTATTATCCTATTCTTATTATATAAACATCAGATAACAATACTCATGCATCAAGATTGACGTCTGAATATCCTGCACGTAAGTTATCTTAAATTATATTTAGCTATATCATTTTTTATTTGCATTATATTATATATACAATAGATATTACCTTATATATAATTCATAATTACAGGTTATGTTTATCCTTTGTCAAATAATTCTAATTACAATAATCGTAGCCCGTCAAGTAATGGTAAAGGTAACATATTTTAACATATTACATGTTTTAGTCTGGATAATTATAATTATTGCTTATAATGATCTTTTAACAATACGTACATATAATTCATGTATGAACTAATTTGGTTACACATTATGGTTTTCTATTATTTATTTTAGAAACAATTTCTCCTACCACAACCTTACATATGTTTCGACCTATAGCTCCAAGGATTCACAATTCGCCAAGTAAGATTATAATTTATTTTATTTTATACGTACTTTTTCTTTCTTTACCATTTTTATATTATATAAACTTTTATAAGACAACTATTAGTTTGTAATGGTTGATGTTTTTATTCATAACAACATTTATACAATATTTAGAAATTCATTGTTTTATCTTAAAATGTGAAATCCATATATGTAAATTCGACTTATCAATAATTATATGATCATTGTTTTATATTCACAATTATATGTTATTATAAAATGATTATAATTTTACAGATTACAATACTCCTCATTCAGTTCTGACTTATCAACATCGTGGTAGTAAGTTGTGTTATGTTTAATTTTTTCACATCAAGATATATTTTTATTATATGCAGAATATTATTCGTATTATATTTGTAACTTTCTGTTACAGGTTACGTTTCTCCTTCATCACGTTTGTCTAATATCAACATGTGTACACCATTAACTAATGGTCAAGGTAATATGTTTAACATGTTTCATTGTTTTCAAAGTTTTTTATTTATTATCATCTATCAATTGATACTATTTCTATCTTACTCATAATATATGAACTAATTCGTATTGTAACTTATATTTATATATTATTTGTTTTAGCAATAATCTCTCCAACAAGTTTACACATGGTTAGACCCTTAACTCCAGTGAATGTTGGTTCATCAAGTAAGTTTATAATTTCTTATCTAATGTTACAAATGTTCATATAATTATTTAATTTTAACATTGTTTTCAAAGTTTATTATTTATTATCATGTATCAATTGATACTATTTCTATCTTACTCATAATATATGAACTAATTCGTATTGTAATTTATATTTATATATTATTTGTTCTAGCAATAATCCCTCCAACAAGTTTACACATGGTTACACCTTTAACTCCAATAAATGTTGGTTCATCAAGTAAGTTATAATTTCTTATCTAATGTTACAAATGTTCATATAATTGTTTAATTCTAACATTTAATATTTTTGTTTTCTTTAAGTTTTTAATTTAGCGTTGTTATCTCATCATGTAGGTTATACTGTTGATATTAATACTTCTTCAAAATATATTGCAAATAACAACAAGAAGTCATTCACAAGGAGTAGAAATTATTCGTCTAGAGATTTGCCCACTCTAAACATAAATTTTGACGAAGAGTCAACTAATATTCCTGAAAAACCAAATTTCAAGGGTATTTCTAAAGGTATATAATTTTATTTATGTTGTAAGGAAACATTAAAAATTTAATGTAGCATTAAAGATTTATTTTTATTATTATTGACTAATTTTTTTAAAAAACAATTTAGAATATGTTGATATGGGTAACCTTGACAAGACTTGTCAAGCATGTAAAGCTATACTTTGGAATGCAGAAGCTGCGAGAGGAAATCAGAAGTTACATTCGAAGTCTTATTCTCTTTGTTGTATGCGACGGAAAGTTATGATTCCAAAACTTAAAGATCCTCCTTACATTTTTTAAAGTCTTTTTTCTGGGAAGTCTGAAGAAAGTAGAGAATTTCTTAAAAACATAAGGAAGTATAACAATATGTTCTCCTTCACATCAATTGGTGGTAAGATAGATAACAGATATAATAGGGGTGGTGGTCCATACAATTTTAGATTGCATGGAGAGAACTATCACTCTGCTGGCAGTTTACTTCAAATGATGGTCAAATTTCACGCTTCTCGCAACTCTACATATATGACACGGATCATGAAGAATCAAACAGATTCAATGCTTATAGGTAAAAATGTTATACATATATTATTTAAAGTTTGTATATTTTATAACAACCTATTTTTTTAAACAGCTCTGCCCATGATGATGTTGCGGACGATCATAATTCAATGCAGGGTTATACAGTTTTCCAGCTCAAACTTATCTTAGATGATGTTAATCCTTTGGTCAAGAAGTTTAGAATGGTAAGAGATCGGTTTGCAACAAACCCTGATGAGAATATACGGCTAAAGTTAATTGGAAGAAGAGGAAAAGACGGAAGGACTTATAATCTTCCAACGGCGAATGAGGTTGCAGCTTTGATTATAGGTGATATTGATGGATCAGGCGATAATAGAGATATTATTTTAGAGAGAAAGTCTGGGCAACTAAAACGAATAAGTGAATTGCATCCTTCTTATCTTGCACTTCAATATCCCTTACTTTTTCCGTATGGAGAAGATGGCTATAGAGTTGATATATTTCTTCGAGAAGTTGAAAGTTCAGATCAACGTGGTAGGACTAAGGTATCAATGAGAGAATGGTTTGCATATAGATTGCAACAAAGAGATAATGAAAAGTCTTTATTGCTAATGAGTAGAAAATTGTTTTAACAATTTTTGGTTGATGCTTTTACAATGGTAGAAAATCAAAGGCTCTACTATATAAAAGCAAACCAGAAAAATTTTAGGTTTTCTACAATCAGCAAATTGAGTACAGCTCATTCTCATGGTCAACGTGACTCATCTTTAGTTGGTAATCGTGTTATCCTTCCATCATCCTTCACCGGTGGTACAAGGTATATGCAACAAAATTTTTTAGACGCGATGGCCCTTTGCAAGTGGTATGGTTATCCAGATCTTTTCATTACAATGACTTGCAACCCAAAATGGCCTGAGTTGTGTAGAATATCAGACAAACTTGGGTTACAAGCTGCAAATAGGCCAGATTTGGTAAGCAGACTTTTTAAATTAAAGTTGGATAACTTAATATCCGCGATAAAAGATGAGCACATTCTTGGACACGTCAACGCAGGTATTAAACATGTTTCTATGTTATTATTATTTACTTTCAGATTACAATATAAAAATATTATACTTTGAGGTACTAATATTTAATATATTCAATTAACATTTTCTAAAAAATGAAATTTTATTTCAGTTGTTTATACCGTGGAGTTTCAAAAGTGAGGTTTGCCTCATGCACATATATGTTTATTCCTTCGAAAGGAAGATAAATTGCCAAATCCCGAAGATATTGATCGAATAATATGTGCTGAGATACCCAACAAAGAAGATGATCCAGAGCTTTACAAACTCGTCTCAGAATTTATGATTCATGGTCCTTGCGGCGAACAAAATACCAGGAGTCCGTGTACAAATTTGCAAAAAAAATGTACAAAAAAGTTTCCAAAAAACTTTAATAACCAATTAACCATACGTACATTGACAGTTACGGATATCCGGTTTACAGACGTCGAGATACAGGAATATTTGTTGAAAAAAATCATGTTCAATTAGATAACAGGTATTATATATTATATAATATACAGTATTATTTTTTTCTATATTTTCTCATACTTATTATTTAAATCTGTTGATATTCTTTTGTTAATATTAATGTTATTATAATTTTTTTTGTACAGGTATGTTGTCGGATACAACGTTGATCTACTTAAAAGATTCCAGTGTCATATCAACATCGAATGGTGCAACCAACTTGGATCTATCAAATACCTATTCAAGTATATAAATATAGGTCTTGATAGAATCACGGTTGGTTTTTCTAACATCAACAAGAATTCTTCAAATACTAAAGATGATCACCATAATGATGAAAATGAAATCAAGAATTACTTTGATTGTCGATATGTTTCTGCGTGTGAAGCTGCATGGAGACTTTTTGGTTTTGAATTACATTACCAAACTCCTCATATTGAGAGGCTCTCTTTTCATCTTGATGGAGAACAACCTGTTTGCTATGAGCCAATAAATTATGTGTCTGATGTATTAGGAAAATCTTCTGTTGGCCATTCTCAGTTTGTCGAGTGGATGGAGATGAATAAAACAAATGAACGTGTAAGGAATTTTACGTATGTAGAGTTTCCAGCACATTTTGTTTGGAATCAAAAACAAAAAAAATGGACCGAAAGAAAAAGAGGATATGCTCTTGGAAGAATTTGCTATGTTCCTCCCAAGACCGGTGAGTTATACTATCTTAGAGTGTTACTTAACAAAGTGAAAGGTCCTACATGTTACGAAGATATCAAGCGAGTTAATAATATCACTTACGATACATTCAGAGATGCTTGCTACGCTCTTGGCCTACTTGATGATGACAAAGAATATATAGATTGCATTGAAGAAACATCTAAGTGGGCAAGTGGTTCGTACTGTAGGTCCTTATTTGTTATGCTAATAACTACAGATACTTTGTCAAGGCCGGATTATGTATGGGAAAAAACTTGGCAGTTTATGTGTGATGATATTCTTCATAATCGGCGTAGAGAGCTTCAAATTCCAGGTATCTTTTAAAATTCATATTAACAACTTTCCAAGTTTCATTTTTACACAATATACATTATTTAATGTTTTTTCATAGATTTGGAGATGAGTGAAAGTGTGATACAAAACATTGCTTTGGCAAATATTGAAAATTTGTTAAAAGTTTATGGGATGTCTTTAAAAATGATCCCAAATATGCCATTTCCCGATCTTGATGATGTTGAAGATTCTTGTAACGCGTTGATTCTAGAGGAGTTATCTTATGACAAAAGTTTGTTGAAAGAAGAACATGATCGACTTTTCTGCACTATGACCCAAGAACAAAACGTTATATACAATAAAATAAATGACGCCGTTATCAGAGGAAAAGGTGGTGTATTCTTTGTTTATGGACATGGTGGTACCGGTAAGACGTTTCTATGGAAGATCTTATCTGCACGTCATAGGTCTGAAGGAAAGGTAGTAATAAATGTTGCTTCAAGTGACATTGCTTCATTATTACTTACAGGGGGTAGAACAACTCATTCAAGGTTTGCTATTCCAATTAATCTGAATGAAGATTCTTTTTGCAATACTTTTTCTGATAGTAACTTGGCTGGTTTATTGAGAAGAACTGATATTGTCATATGGGATGAGGCGCCAATGATGCATAGCCATTGTTTTGAAGCATTTGACAGGACATTAAGAGATAAAGTTGATCCAAAGTACAGTACAAATCCTTTTGGTGGAAAAGTTGTAGTCTTTGGAGGTGAATTTAGACAAATTCTTCCCGTTATTCCTAAAGGAAGAAGAGAAGATATTGTTAACGCTTCCTTGAATTCATCATATATTTGGCAATATTGTTCTGTTCTGCGTTTGACAACTAACATGCGTCTTCAGACAGGTTCAAGTAACGAGGATTTCGAAGACACAAAGAAATTTGCAGATTGGATCTTAGATATTGGAGAGGGAAATGTTGGTGGGCCAAATGACGGAGAAGCTAATATACAATTTCCTCAGGATGTTTTGATTAATTCAAATGGAGATCATGTTCATTCGATTACTGAAGTTGTATACCCATTTTTCTCAAATCATCTTTATGATGAGAATTACTTTCAGGACCATGCAATTTTGGTTCCAACAAATGATGATGTTGAGTATTTGAACGATTACATGCTTTCAAAGATTGACAAAGAGGGAGCTACGTACTTTAGTTCAGATTCTGTATGTTCGACAGAATTGTCAGATGCTTTTGAAGAATCTTTGTACTCTCCTGAAATACTTAACTCATTAAAAGTATCAGGATTTCCAAACCACAAGCTTTGTTTAATGGTTGGTATACCTGTCATGTTACTTCGCAATATTAACCAATCAAATGGCTTATGCAATGGAACAAGGCTACAAGTTATTCGACTTGGTACACATATTATCGAGGTAAAGATCATTTCTCGAAAGAATGTTGGAAATATTGAGTATATTCCTAGAATGAAAATGATTCTATCAGATACGAAAATCTCAGTCAAGTTTCAAAGAAGACAATTTCCTGTGATGAATTGTTTTGCCATGACAATCAACAAAAGTCAAGGTCAGTCTCT
Source organism: Dittrichia graveolens (assembly GCA_038502395.1). Lineage (NCBI taxonomy): Eukaryota > Viridiplantae > Streptophyta > Magnoliopsida > Asterales > Asteraceae > Dittrichia > Dittrichia graveolens. The sequence goes on from JARJIL010000002.1 coordinate 75,544,873, forward strand.
ATCAATTGTTGGCTTATACCTCAGAAGATTGGTTTTTACACATGACCAATTGTATGTTGCAGTATCACGTGTCAAGAATAAGAAGGGATTAAAAGTTTTGATTTGTGACAACAAAGACAATGTTACAGACCAGACAACAAACGTTGTATATAAAGAAGTTCTTCAAAAAATTTAGTTATATTCTTGTGGAATTTCTTTACTATCTTTGTAAGATTTTAAGTTTTGTCAATTTATTACAACATTATTTGTTTTTTAATTCAGAATTATTCCGTATATTATTTTATATTATTTTTAGATTCCCTTATGTAATACCCGTAATTCCACGGGTCCATAAGCTAGTTAACCAAATAACCACATATTTATAAAATGAATAAGCGACGATAGACTTTTATATATAAAATGAGAGTTTATAAAATTTGTCATGTTATATTTTAAAATGAGATTTTAAATATTTTCATTATAAAAGTGCAAGTTGGACTTGTAGACGTACTTGTGCAACTCTTCGGGTATACGTATAAAGTGAAATTTCAAAATTGGATTTTGACTCAAATTCGTTACACATTTGGTCCCTAACTAAAGTGGAGTAACGATATTGCCTTTGTTTCTAATTATTAATTCATTTTAAATGATTTGTAATGCTTAATTATAATCAACTTTGATTATTTAAATTATTAATTAGTTCGTCTTCTAATTCATTAATACCATATGGGGTCACCACCACCGTCATCAACTCAGGTCGCCACCACTGTTATCAACTCCGATCACCACCGCCGCTACCGATTCCAACCACTGCAAACAAAACCCCATCTCCAATGAAAGAAAGCCCAAGAAAATGACTCAAGAATACCATTCAAATCGAATCAAGAAAACCAAGAAACGAATCTTGTACAAATCATACAAAAAAATTAAAATCTCAAATGATGAATCTTATACATCTCTTATATCAAAAAAATCAAAGTCAACAAACCTAGAACTATAAACAAAAAACCGAAATGGTGAATCTTGTACACCAAGGAAAAGACAAGAACAAATCGGAACACTAACCAAACTAGATAAAAAAAACCCAATATCAAAATCGTTAGCCAAACTAGATCATGAGCACAAACACAAACCAAATAAAAATCAAAACACAAACAAAATCAAAGTGAAAATCACTACCGTCCACCTCAAAATTGCGAGACAAACCTAATTGGAACACAAACAAAATGAACAAACACATACACTGACCCATATTCTCAAAATTGGTGTTCTTGGTTGCTATTGCCTTCAGATGGATCACAAACCAAACCAATCGAAAAACCCTAAAACAAATATGATAGAGAAGGAGATGAGAGAGATAATGATTGGAGTACACACTGAGATCTCAGTGATGGATACAAGGACTGGAGTACATATACAAGTCGATTCCTTCCACATCAACGCCGGTGGTGGTTATAATCGATTTCTTTGTCACGTAAAGAAGAGAAGTGATGATAGGGGCGTGAGAGGTGGCAGGGTTGGCTTCGGTGGTGGTTGGCGTTGGCGTCTTCAATGGTGGTTATTAAAGTTAAATAAGTTTAAAGGTTACTTAGTAAAATTAAATAAATAAAAAAAGAAACTGGATAAATTAATGGAACCAAGGGCAATTTTGTCACTCTATTTAACCCGTGACCAAAAGTTTAATGAAGTTTGGTCAATAAAAGCTAAACCCGTAATTTTCAAATCCAAAGATCACACATATAATTTTCAGTAAACCACGAACACCAAAAATGTAATTAACTCCTTATTTTATTAATAATTCAAAAATGATAAACGGTCTAATACTCTAATCCACCATGAGACTCGCTCCACACCATCTCCCATGGCCTCTACTTCATTGCTAATTTATTTTAACTTTTTCCACTTCATTTTTGATCGTCTTCAGATCTCTTTCGCTTTGATAATTTGCGTTTTTCATCGATTCTGCCATCTTATCATTCAGTTGTTCGAGCACATTACGATTCAGTTGAAAATTCCATTCAAAACGGTGCGAAACTCGTTCCGAATTTTTTACTCAAATTATCTCCGGAGAAACGATCAAGCGCTTCAAATTTGTTTGTGATTGTTAGCCATGGAAGACACGGAAACAGATTCCGATCACGATCGTATAAGTAATCCGAATATTGTGGACATGCTCCGAGACGATCAAGCTTCTGGATCAAAGAACTGGAAGGCGTTTCGCGACAAACTTCGCCTAAAACGCGCCGGAAAGGCGTGGATCTCTTCTGTCCCTATTCCTACCTCTGATATCCCGATCCAAACGAAGAACAACCGTATGATGACACGACGCGGTTCCTCACGGTATTCAGGCGACGCCGACGTCGGCGATATAGACGGTGAGGCAACTCGGCAGTTAGGGCAATTGCCGGAGAAACAACGGAGCATCCGGTTACTCCCGGTGGAAACCGATCCAGAAGAGGATGATGAAAGTAAGTCGACAGACGGAGAGCAAAAACCCGCGGCGGAAGACGGAGGAAATCAACCTATGTCTTTGATGACGTTACTAAGTACCGACGGATCAAACTACATAGATGATACAGAGGAACACGTTGAAGAACATGACGACGAAGAAGAAGATGAGGAAGAAGAAGAAGGAGACGTTAATGGAGACTGCAACATCTGCTGCGGGTGCAGGGTAAAGCATAAGGGCACAGGATTAGGCCCCTGTGGACACACGTTCTGCAAGAAGTGTACAAAGGAGCTTCATGTTGCCAGAGGTAACTGTCCAACTTGTAACGATTTTATCCTAGAAATTCTTGACATCTTTTAAGTTTTAGTTTTATTTTTCTGAGTTCTAAACAAATTTTTTGTATGGTCAAATGAGAATACCGAATACGAGGCATGCGGTTTTTCCTCTAATATTTTCGTATTATTATATTATTTGTTATATTATTATATGAGTTTTGTCCAAATTTTTAATATGATCTACAATGTTACACTATCGAATTTCACATTTTCCAGCGAATATAATTTGATATACTAGAATTATTTTAGGTTCGGGTTGACTTGTGTAACATGTATAATAATTGGACCGGGTTAGAATTATACATAAATTTCATAGATTGACATGCGAACCAGATTAATATTTATATAGATTTTTTTTCATAAACAAACAAGTTTTGAACTAATAATCATTCATACTCTCACACTTCATATTCTTGATAGTTTTAGTTTGTGAAAAATTAAACAAAAAAACTCTTGATGTTATAAATTAAGATTTTTCTAGTAGCTCATGTAATTTTAAACCAACTAACTTTTCAACTTATTGACCCATTTACAACCCATCAACCATCTAAGACTCTAACCACCCACCACCCACCACCCACATGACCCATCAACATGTTAACCCGTGTAATTAAATAGGTTACATGGGTCTCATATATATATGTTAGTGTTTTGAATTCTGATACTAATAAATAAATATGTTGGGTTTGGGTTATGTCACGTATATTTGTGACAAGCCAACTCAAACACGACACGTTTGACACCCATGGGATGAGGGATTGCAAAGTTCTTGGGCTTAGTCCTTGATAAAAAAACTTTAGGTCTCTTGGCCCATAATTACCGGTTAAAGCTACTGTAATCCTTGTTTTTATCTTATATTTTTGCCTTATTTTTGCTTTTTCCTGAGAGGCATCAAATCTATATACATTTAAGATTAAAAAAAATATAGAGATGATATTTTTATATTGAAAAGTTAGCGACTAGATATAAATTTTCATGTAAACAATAGAGACAAATAAAAAATGTATTTTGTTTAACAAAACATACTCACAACTCCCCCTCCTCCCTAAATCTTCGAATACACTGTTCTCGTGTTCTTGAGTCATAGAAAAGAAGAGGGTTTTTTTTTTAATAATATCTTTAAGCTTTGAAAATAATTAGTTGTGATCCAAGTTAATTTATTTATTAACAAAAAATCTTTTAATTTTTGTTTTCCATTGCTTTTAAATCTTTCAACTAATGTGAGTAAAATTTATAAGAGAAATAATCGAAATTTTTTCTTTTAAATTCTTCTTTTTCATTTATTTTTTTGAAAGACAACACCTACCAAGCCTTTATGCTTACAAATACATTTATGTCGAACTTAAGATAATAAAAGATCATCATGTAAAGAATATGCAGATATAAATGTCACAATACTTGGTTATTATTTACTAGTTTCTAGAATATTTAAATGTTAGGTATTGTGTTTTTAGCACCTGACTTTTAGCCCATGGCATAAGATCCGTATAGATATGTCATTCATCCATTATTAAAATATGGAAAATGATTTGTATCTCTTATTGAAACGAGTCTCTCTATCTACGAGTAGAAGTATAATTGTTTACATCTTATCTTCTCATACATCGTTTAGATGGGATTTGGTAATGTTGTATTTGTAGGTTTAAAAATTTGAGATTGACACATGACAAAATTAAAGGTGAAGATTATGAAAAAGAATGTAGGTAAGACATTTGTTAATCATTAAATGGATTTGGCTATTATTAGGTTAATTTGTTAGGCTTAGGCCATCTGTATGACATGGGTTTTGGGTTCTTCAACGTAGCTTTCACATCAGCGTCACGTTACCTTTCTCTTCTTTTCTCTTCCCAACCCTAAAGTTAGTATAGTTTAATTGAATCTTACCACATTTTTGATTTTATTTTATAATATATGTTAAGAGAGAGAAAGAGATAAAGAGAGATAAAGCAAAGGTGGGGGTGGGGGTACTACCAATGTTCTAATCGAACCTAAGGAACCAGAAGGTTTACCCGAAAGTGGTACATATGATCTTATATAACGTTACTCTTAATATATATACTTTTAACAATTTACTAGGGAATGTATCATTTCTCTAGTTCCATTTATCAAACATTCAATATATTTGAAAACATCATGCAATGGTTCATTGAATTTTACTAATCATATCTTATACTACCTTAAAAGTATAGGAAAGTACATTAATAATTTTAAGCTCTGACTCGCACTAGCGGATCCTTGTTGAACCAATAGAAGTTGCGCCATATAACACTAAGATCAGTTCAAAACCGAACCGGACTGGACCAAAACCTTAAATCTATTAAAAAAACTAGGACCAAAGACCAGATCAACCGGTCTCGGTCCGGTTTAGTTTGGTTCGTCAATTTTTTCCATCTATTGGTCCATGTTTGGTTTGGTTCGGCTCGTCGGTTTTTTAGTCTTTCGGGCCACATGCTCATCACTACATAACACCAGTACACCACTCCACCTAAAATCATTGTTGTAGTTTTTTTTTCGTAGACCTTGTCCCATTTAAGCTTTGCACCTTATGTAATTTCAATTTATGAAGAAATCAGCGTTTTCTGCTGTCGGTTAGTCATGCTCATAAATAGACAAAAGGTGAGATTAATATTAGAGTAATGGAACTTAAAAGAAACGGTTGAGAAGAAGACGAGATTAGGTCATCAGGAAGGTCAAAAAGCTTAAGATTGATTCTTATGTTGTATCACAATATTTAGGTCTGCACTCTGTCCCTGGCCCAACAATGTATAACTTTGACTGACCTACGCATGATATGAAAATCAAAATTACCAAAAGATCCTCAGCCTCACATGGCATGGCACATGAAAAGTGAAAGAGGCATGGGAACTTCACATGGGATTAAATCAAATCAACCCTCTTTCACTTTCCTTTTTAATTAACCCTAGTAAAGCTGATTAACAGTCAACAAAAAACCTAAAGCAACAAGAATCCTCCTTCTAACTTTATCCCATTTTCTAGGAATATTAAACAATTCCCATCTCAATACATCCATGAAAATATAATTCAGGCTCATACTAAGAAGGGGTCTCTTGAGGTACAGATCAAGACGCAAGAGTATAATTTGCATAATGAAACAAACTCATATGATATGACAAATAGATAAATACAGTGTCCTAGCCTAGATCCAAGAATTTTGTATCCATTTCATTTCGTGTTTTAAACACGCACAATCAAGGAGATCTTGGTGCATTCTTTGCGCACTACTGATCGTGTTTCCCCTTTTGGTTAGAGAGCACGTTTTGCTAAAATTCTTTCGTCTGAATCACGTTGCTAGCTACACCTATCATTCCTGATTACCTTTGTGTACATGTTCTCCTATCAATGTACTCTTCAAACATAATATAATTGTTCTATTTCCCTTGCATACACGAGCGCGCGCGCACACACACACACTCACAAATATTGTAATTTTGTAACCATTTTGGTTTACTTAAGGTTAATGAGAGAGGAAAGGGTGTTGTATAGGTCTATAGGAAGAACATGAAAGAAAGCAAGAAAACAACCAAAAAACAAGTAACACTTATAACTTAAGTGTTGAAATGAGATTAATTGAGCAAATTAGCATTGTCAAAGTTGTTCTCAAGAGAAGAAAAATGGTAGAAGGATCTTTTACACGAAAAAAAGATCCTAACACATTCAAGTGAACTCAACTCGCAGATAGAAACAGGATTCTACCACCTAAAGGATCTCTCCTTGCACATACACACTTTGACACTCGCACATGTGATCGCATCCATCTTTCTTTCTTTCTCTTTATAATTTAAATTCTATACCAAACACTTGAAGAAAAAGCACTTATCTGATCATCCTTTTGTTCTCATAATTGTAATGCTGCCTTTCCCGCCTTCTGTGCGGATTTTGGTTTTACCAACAATGGGCTTCCCCGAGAAGGCGGATGTAGGGTATGATATTGTGGGATCTTCGTGCTTTTTCTTGGATTTTGATAGTGGTGGGGTGAGAATCTTCTGGTTTATGTCTTTGAGAGTAACTGCTCCTTGCACACCACATGGTTTTACAAAGGCAAATGGAAGAACAACAGATGAAGTCATCTTTGTTGGTGTCTTAATAAAAGACTTTTTCCCTGTGTATTACAAAATTACATGATCAAATTAGAGAGCAGTTTTGTCCCAAATGTGCATACAATTGTCTGGTTTTCTCTGTTTTTAGTGATGTGGATGTATCTAACGTTTTATAGTTAGCATTAGATTTTTTATTATTTTAGGTCATAATAATTAATTTAGAGAATCAGTCAATGACTCAATGCTGAATGAAAACTGATTAGGGAGAGTTTAGATGTGCCTTTATCAGTTTAGAGTCTTGGTAAAAAACTAAAAACTGATTATGATTTTCGGATTATTTAGGGTCAAATGTGGTTTGAATTTGGATAATAAACCAAGTAATTGCTGTCAAAAACCAATTATTGAAGTAAATCTATAAGTTGAGGGGAAACAATATGTCATGTGTGTGTTGCACAACATATATTCCAATAATCCATAGGGTTAAGATTTCTATTCCATTGCATTTAGCCTACCCTGCTAGTTGGATGCACATGAAATGGAACTCATTTAGGAATTGAGTTCAAAGACAAACCTTTGAAAATGATGTTTTGACGAGTAGGAGTGTGGTGTTCTTGAACCATATTACCTCCTCCAATCTCGGGTTGTGAATTACTTGAATCTAAAATAACGATCAAGTAGAAAATATTTAGGGAAGAAGAGGAAAAAATTAAACACAAAAATACAAGAAGTTTAAACGTTAAACAAGTACCTGTAAGAGTGACCTGCATACCTGATGTCCCAGATAAATACCTATATTCAAAACATTGAATTGAGCCAACCACTTCTGTCGATAAAATACCAAATTATAACATAAACATAAAAGGAACATACATATCATCAAGGCAAAAATGCATTCCAGGGTCATTTACTAGGCAATCTGTGAGCCACCCTTCTGAAGATTGATCCAACCCATCATAACCAGATGCAGATGCGGACATATCATCTGGAAACACGATTAATTCATTACTTTGAAACCAAATAAGCATTCTTACATCATCAGACTGAAAATTTCAAGAGTCAAACCAGCAAATCCAGACACCCATTGTGCCATTTCGGAAAAGGCCCCATCGAACGAGTCTTCCTTCTCCTAAACAAAATTAACAAAAAAAGTGTGATTAAGCTAGCATTGCAGGAAAAAAGTCAAGTTTTAATCCAGTTATTCAAGCTCGACTAAAACTCCTTTGAGCTCGGGTATAAATAAAGAAAGAGACAAATTTGAGCTCATAAGAACTTGACTTGAATCCTTATCAAGTTTCTAGAGCACTGTGTTACTGTGTAATATGTAAGTACTATTATATATGTAAAATTAAGGCTGCAAACGAGTCAAGCTTTAATCAAATTATTCGAGCTCGAGTTTGTTCAAGTTAAACAATATGGAGCTTGCTTAATTGAGCATGGTTTCATATTAATAATTTTGAGCTATATGAGCTCGAATCTCCTCATCAAGAAGGCTCATTGAGCTATCAAATCAAGTTCGAGCTTAGGCTGGGTTAATTTTGTAGAGGTCAAGCACTATTAATTCCTAGTTTGAGCTTCAATCAGTTGCAGCCCTACTAACTGCATATCATAAAATAACTTTTGGAAGAAAATTCACACAAAAACGAAAAGATCAGAATATGCGGCCCTCATTAGTGTATTACCAACCTTAGACTCTAAAAAACTTGATGAGAAATCCTCGTCACAAAGTGGAAGAACATCTGCATGATCTGCATCCAAGACTTCATCTTCAAAATGCAGCATTCGGCGTCTCTTTGCTTGAGAAGATGCCTCCCTACACGTCTCCATTCCCTTGTTTACAGTTTCTGTTAAAGCATTTGTGTTAGAATAACACTTACAACTAAAACAAAACTACATTCCCAGTAACAAAAATACACAATTACCATTGTTGGTAACTTGATAAGCCAAATCCCCACATGACTTCACTGGGGTTGTTTCATCAAACACGTATGAAAGATCATCATCATTCTCGCTTACATTGTTCCAGAGACTATTAGATACATCTGTTTCCAACCCATTTTAAACGAATCAGCACTCATCATGTGCCCATCAACAATCTGATAATTAAAAGTGTATAAAACAAATCACGAGTCTTGCCTGGTTGTAAACCGTAGTCTTCGCCTTTCCAGTCCCACATTTCATCACTACAATTCATATAAAAGAAAATTCATTGACACCACATTAAAAATTCCGCATTGCAGGTCTATAATAACAAAATATAGTTCACCTTGAAATTATGTTAAGCTAAAAAAACAAAACTGAGATAAGGCGCTATTACAAGTTAACAAAGCAAGAACTCTTGGTAGAAAGGAATTCAATTAAAAGCAGAAATTGGCAATTAATTCCTTGATTTATATATTAAATTGAATATAACATTCAAGGGAGAATGCATACATTAAGTGCTGGATCTATCACAAGGCAACATAAATCTGAATTTAAAGCTGATAAATCATCAGTAAAAACACACTTAATCACTTGATTAGCAAGCAAACCACGATGAAAACTCGATCAATCATGTATTAAATCATTTAAAATTAAATTACTCCAGCCGATTAAGATTTTGACCAAAATATCATATCATTAATGCCGACTTAATTATATTAAAAAAACACATTCGACTGACCTCAAAAACATCTCAAATCAAACGAGAATCGCTTGCAAAACATGTTAATCCAGCAAAACTTAATCAAATCAACAATCCGAAACTAATCGGACTCGACCTAAAATCCATGAAATCGACCGAAGCTGGAGTACTAAAATCCTCCAAAACACCACAAAATCGAAACAATCGACCTACATTTCTCTTAAAAAATCATTAAAAAAGCAACAAAGGGGGATTAGCACGTACTTGTTCTTGCTGTGGTCCATTCAAGCAAATAATCAAATCTGCAGGTAACTGAATCAAATCAAACCGCTACTACAAGTTATCGTCTCTATAAAGGACGATTGGAAGTAGCCGTTGAGATGCAGAACATACAATTGGAAATGCGAAGAAGAGGAGTAGAAATGGCGTTGAGATATGTGCAAACCGCCGATTATCACGCACCCCACACACGCAGAGAGAGTGTGTGTATGTGTGTGTATTTGTAGTGTGTGGGTTTGGATTTTGGGGGCTATTTATGAGTGATCTGAATCGGTACAATGGAAGAAGACCAAGCAGGCTGAGGGCTTCAGGACCTTTTCCGGCCCCTTTTTTTTTCTTTCTTTCTTTTTTACTCCAACGGATAACAAATAACAAATTGTATAGAATAATAATAAAACATATTTTTTATGTATTTTATTGTAAGCAGGAATAGCAATATTTTTTTATTACGAAATTAGCGACTAAAATAAAATAAAAAATTGTTATTTTGTACGTACTACAAATTTACTAAAGTAAAATTGAATGAAAATATCCTCTCTCCTTATGTAATTTCCTTAACTTTATTATTTTCTTACAATTTTAGTAATATATTATTAATATGCTAGGTTAGAGACATTTGTATTGAACTAACGTTTTTAAAATAATAAATAATCGACCTTCATTTATAAACAGTTTGAATGAAATATATATTATTGTAAGCAAAATTAGGAATTATACGGTAGTAATTTACCATGCTTATTTGCAATTACTTATTTTAATAGCTTTCTATTTTTAAACCATTTTATAGGTGTATTTGACGAAAGTAGTTGGAAGTTGTATCTTCTATTTGTATATGTATTTGGCAAAATAGCTGATACCTGGAGCTGAATAGTGTAAAATAAAAAAAAAGACAAATAATAAAAATAGGAGGAATTGAAAATAATTAAAAAGGATATTTAAGTAATTTTGTAGGAATTAAATCACAAAATAGTAACCAAGTTTGAAAACTGTTCCACCAAGGTCACCATAGGTTATTTCACAATGTGAAATAAAGGGAGGAGTGACCTTGGTGGAACAGTTTTCAAACTTGGTTACTATTTTATAATTTTCCCCCTCATTTTGTATATAAAAAGCTTCCAGCTATTTTAAAAGCTACTTCAAAAAGCTTTCTATTTTAGAGCTTTTTGTTTCTGAATAAGACTTGTAACATTTTTATTTCAAAACAAAAGGCTATCAGCTCCGAAAAGTTGCGTACCGAACACACTCTATATTTTAATGCTAGCAACATTAAGCTGACCATGGATAAAAAGTGACTGTTAAAAAAATAGATCAACCGATTGTTGTGAACTCTTATATGTAGTCTTGACAAAACTTACCAGAAGTAAAAATCATCTTTCTTTAAATGTAATTTGATCTCTTATCTCAATGTTATTTGTGATTTATTTTTACTTTTTACTTTTAAAAAAATTGTGATATTTGGTTGCCCATTCATTTTAGTCCATGTTGTGGTTTCGTTTAATTATACTTTAGATAAGAATTTAAGAAATAATAAAGGTAACATAAAAGTAAATATCATAGTAGGCTAAATGATGCATGCTTATATATGTTATCAAGCATTTTAAGTTTTGCTCTAGTTGACTCAAGTTGCTTGTGTTCATTCAGGAATGCATCACATCTAAGTTGTCACTAATATATTTGAAGGTGGGTGTCAAAATATACTTAGAAAATCAAATTCTAATTATTTTTTGTTAAGTTACCAAATTATCCTCAAAATTCTTTGATAATTTGATGACTTAGTTGGTGAATTGATATATAGGATATTTTGTAAAAATCTATGTGAATTGATTTAAAGTTAGTTTTATTTTATAATTTTTCATCTTGAAGCAGGATTGAATATTCATTTGTTCCTTTAGTTACGGTCGTTATTGATAATGGTTATCTTCATTACAAGATTATACTTCTTGGTTAATTACTTTAAACCAAAGAACAAAAGTCAATAGATCAACATACAACTTTATATAAATATTATTGAAAAAAACCAAATCAATAAATTATCATATTATAAAAAAAACTTGCATACAATTATACAAATTTATAATTGGTACCTAGCATTAGAGTTGTATTAAATTGCAATATCATGTGACAATTATTATATCTTTTACCAAGTCAATGAAAAAAATTCAATAAAAGTTCCATAATATAATAAAAAATATAAAACTAAAACCGTGAGAGTGAAAGTCACAACTCACAACTCACAAGTTTATTTCGTTGTGAAGCCCAAAAAGTAAAAGGGGGTAGAGTGTAACTCACAAAGACATGTGGGGGCGATTAGTACCTACCCAAAATTAATTTTCCAACCAAATTTCATCCGTTAGTTAATAATAGTTAGTTACACGCTCGCAATTCCACTAGTTAGTATCCACCCTAGCTTCTGTACGATTGTACGCTCCTCCGTCCCAATTGCCATTTGCAACTAAATTCCTTTGCCCTTCAAAAAAAAAGCTACTACGGAATTTCACGGTCTAATAAATAAATTATAGTTTTTAATGTAGGTCATACACTTACATATATTGCATTATAATAGTTAATTTAGATTTTTAACAGGGTCTAAATAGAGTCACCTCTATAGTACTTATCAACGCAATGAGCTATTAGGTTGCAAGTATTGAGATGGTCCACGTAGGCACTATACGTAAAAAAAATACTTTAAATTGAACATTATGTAAAACGGTAAGAGTATAGACATTAAATGCGATTACTGTCAAATCAGCATCGCACACCAATTGTTAAATTTCTGTTGTTAAATTGTTCATCATTATTATCACTAGACTCATAAAAATTATGCTTGTTGCATGACATACGTTAAAAAAATGGAGAAATGCCTGCTATGGGCATTATCCAAATAACAAAGATGAATAGTTCGGGTTGTTTACGGAACTAACAGAGTAGTATAACAAACGTAAAGAGGGTGTCCTATTGTCATGGAGGAGCACAAACTCGTGATCCTTCCTACTCCAATACTCCACCTTCTCTAAGAAACAATCATATCCTTTTGTTTTATCCTCTTGTCTTTTAATAATAACATATGAAATTCTTTTTTTTCTTATCTTTTTTTTAATTTTGATATTTTTTTTAATTAATTGAGTAAAATAATAAGTATAAAAATTTACAAAAATGATGGTACAACAACCTCTGTTAATGTAAACCTACAAAGGAGTTGGGTGATTTTCATTTATTTGGGTTATAAAAGAAAAGTAGATGCTTATAACCATATTTATTTATAGTTATTATTAATAACTATGAAAAGTTAGGTCAAGTCAATATCTTTTTTAAAGAAATTCAGATGAAAACAAGTACTTCGTATATTTGAACTTTTGAAGTGCTGCTGGTTAATAGGAATTGGGACGACATCGTTGAATAGTCAACTCTTTCTTGTTTTTCTTTTTCTAGTTTCGTAAATGATGATGTATTAAATATATAAAAATAATATCATTATATATACTATACATTTATGAGGAAAAAAAACTCTTTCATAATATATATTTAATAATGCGTTTGATAACCAAACGTTGGTTTGACAGAGTGGTTAGGCGTATCTTCCTTATTTAAAGAGGTCCGGGTTTGATTCATTTTGTGTACCTTTTTTATCTTTGTATTTCAAAAAACTTTTATAATATATATTTAATAAGGCGTTTAATAACCAAACTTGTGTTGGGCAGAGTGGTTAGGCTTATCTTTGTTATCTAGAAGGCCCGGGTTTGATTCCTGCTATGTCTTTTTTTTATCTTTGTATTTTTAAAACTTTTTTGGCCTATTTTAACTTCCAATATTTAAAAACATGATTTCCAATTTTTTTACCCTTTTTAAACTTTGTTTTAATGTTTTTATTTTTTAACTTTTATGTTCTTAAAGTATCATGTCTATCCTTTTTTTTTATTTTCTGTTGCTTAATGTAAATTTCATTTATATGTTTTTTATAATTTTATGTAAACACTTTTTAATATATTTATTTATATAAGAGTTATGATTAAGGTTAAAAATAGTTTAAACTCTTAAACTTTTTTTTTATATTTTAACTTCAAAGCTTACGCTTATTTTGGTATAACCATTAACCTTTATTCTGAAATGGTTAAGCATTAAAGCTTAAGTTTATTTTTTAACCATTAAACTTAATTTTTTTAATTGATTTTATATAGGTATGTATCATATTATAATTTGATCGTTAGGTCAAGATGTAAATAAATCGTCATACACACAACCGGAATTTTTGACGTTGCAACTTCTGCCATTTTGGATAAAAATATTCTTAAATATGTGTTATTAATTATATTTTACACACTAGAAAATAAATTTTTTATTTATATATTATCATATAGATCAACTATTCCTAAGATTTATTATGATAAAAAGTTTTAGATATATCAAACCCGGCGCAACGCGCGGGCTATAAAACCCTAGTTATTTACAATAATATAAAATCAGAGTTAATAAAGTCTATTTAAAAAAACATAGTTAAAAAATTTTAACCTTCAATTACATGTGATTTGTAAAAAGCATCAAATGTGAATTACGAAAAATTACGAAAATGTCACTCCGTCTAAATTTTTAAAATTTAATCTGGATCATTGATGTCATTGATCCAAAGGCTAAAATTAGTCCCTTAAAACTATGAATTAATTATAAACTATATTGAACATTCTTCTATAAAAACAATAAACTTTTATGTAAAAAGTAGATAAATATAGTATATTATATATGGGAATAACGAATAACTAGTTATATGGTGTACACACAAATACTTGGTGGACCCTATTTATACACTATGCATCGTGGTGACCCGATTAAAAATGAAATAAGAACGCTTAAAATGCGAACGATTTTGCGAACGAAAGTTTTTCACGGTAAATCACAACTTTTTTTGGGATTTTGGTCAAATTTTGCGGTTGCATTATTTTTCAAAATGTAAATTTGATTTTTTTCTTTTTCTTTTAAATTTAGGATAGATTTATTTTTGGATAAATTGTATTAAAATACAATAAAATTTGTCTTAGTTACTATTGTATACAATTAACTTTAAAATTTTTAAAATAATACAATTAACTTTCATAATCCTCTCATTGTATGCAAACAACTTTTTTATGTGTTTGTTGTTTAGTTACCGTTATATACAATGAACTTTACCATAACTTTTATAGTATACAACAAGTTGCATACAATATAAGAATTATGAAAGTTGGTTGTGTTATTTTTAAGAAAATAAAGTTGATTGTATATAATGGTAACTAAGATAAAGTTCATTGTGTTTTAATGCAATTTACCCTTTATTTTTAAAATATGGATTTTGATATGTTGACTTTTAAATGCAATGATTTTTTTAACTATTGAGATACAGTGTTTTTAGAAAGATGTTGTATTTTTTTAAATAACAACCATTGAGTACTTCAACTAAGATGCAATAATTTTTAATAGAACTATGTTTTTTTAGACGAGATGTAATGATTTTAAGCTAATTACAATGATTTCGTTACTTCAATAAAAATGGTGCATCAGATGTAGTGTTTTTATACAAGATGCAACGATTTTATACTAGATGTAGTGGTTTTTAGACAAGATGCATTGGGTCTTAAACGAGAATCCACTGATTAATTCACGCGTGATGGACTAGTTTTAAGAGAACTTTATGTTTTTTAGATAAGATGTAATGATTAAAAGTTGGATACGGTCATTTTATAGACAATATGCAGTGTTCCTAGCATTCCTATTTTGAAACTGTTCATATTGGATCTTCACCCATGGTGACCCCACCAAGTATTTACGTGTACATCATGTAACTAACTAACTACATTATTGTATAACTAAGTTATTCCTTATTTATATATATATAATTTTTGTAATCGTTAGATTAGATTTTCAAGGGCACAGAGCCATTTTACATGATCCCTAAAAAGCACTCTTGATCCTTCATCTTAAATAAACGGATTTAAGATATATTAATATATCTAACAAACTTCAAAACAAAATTAAACATTTTATTTCGTTTAACATCTCTCTATCGTATCTAATTGTTTTTCCTAAGTTTTCTATTTTCAATCGAATACAAGTCTAATTAATCGATTTTCTTATAAAGAGTTATACTACTATATTTTGTAAGTACAAAGTTGAAGGTCTATTTTTGTTTCCAATTCATGTGGAGATGTGTAGATGAGCACTTATCCGCTGTGTTAGTTTGTGACAAGAATTCTTTTTTTAAAAAAAGAATTTTGTTTTATCATGTTGTGGACTATGTTATCATATATGCGGTCTAACCATGTTTATAGTTATTTTCTTTACTCCCCAGGTTGTTTAAGATTTTACCGAAGAAGAATTGAACCTAAGTTTTTTTTAAAACTTTTCAGACCACTTATCAGTACAATGGTTTTTGTCGTTGCGGACACATGGTAGATTATGAATAATGTGTGTTTTTGTCGTTAAAAAAGCATAAAAAGTAATCACACTATATGTTATAATTCAAGGACGAATTGTACAAGAAAAGTTTATTTGAGAACCGTTCTTATTCGAGAACCGCGAAAACTAATTTTGGCGTTTGATTAAATTAGATCAACGATTATAATGCTAATGACTCAGTAATGCACCAATATCTATACTTATTAATAGGAGTATTTTAGGAAAATCACGACTCATTAAATAAAGATTCATCCACCTAGACGTAATTCACGGTTTGGTAAATATATAAAGAAGAGGGATCTGGTGAGAACACATTTTAATAAGAGAACGGTGAAAACACTTGTAGGTCAATTATTTAATTAAAAATCAATATACATTAATTAAATCAAATAATTAAAAATCAACATATCTTAATTAAACTAAGTTTAATATCAACCATTAAATAAAGATCATTTAATGGCTATAAGTTGTTCTCCAAATTCTCACGTTTAAAGATATTATCATTTGATCATGCCTCAATATATAAATGTCCAAAATATATTTATTAAATTATTAATGAGTCAATTTTTCTTCGAAATGCAATCAAACCAATCTTATTCCCAACTCAAAAAAAATTAGCTTATAGAATGAACTCCTAACAGGAGAACATAGCTAATAAATGTTTTCGGGATTCTCACATTAATTAAATAAGTGTCTTAAATAAATTTCTTCCAAAATAATATCATCCTTAATACTATTATCTCTAACACATGTCAGCTATATATAAATAAATTTCTCTTACTTTGTGTAGGAAATATTATTATTTCCATCATGTACTTTATTCTTGATTAATATAATATAATATAATATTGGCAATTCATATCTATAACGGTCACACCCTTATTTGTTTATACACTTATATAAAAGTCAATACATACAAACCACAGGTCAAATATTCTAGTACATATAAAATGACAATCAAACTATTATAAGTTCTTATTGGGTTCTTACTTGAACAATATTCCTTTCCCTACATTCATGAGGAAATGTGCGCGCACTAGAAAACAAGATAAGAGATAGGTTTATGCAAATGTTAGAAGTTGGATTAGTGTTTGATTTGTTCTAACTAGAGTTGGCAAAAGAGCGAAGCCTCGTACTTGAATTCGATTTGGCCGGAGTTAATCAAGGACAAAAGCGAGAATTCTTTAAACTTAGAAACCAGGAATAAGGATAACAGGATATCGCTTGGGGAGACACACACATACAATCACATAAACTGATAAACATACATATACATACATACAAACAAACACATTGTACATACTTATGTTTCATGAATCGCTACTCCATAAATGTGTGATTCTTTTTTTAATTCCATTAATCTCCCTCTTAGATTAGATTTTCATCTCCATGCTTCTTGTTGTTGTTGTTCTCTCTTGTTTATTTATTCTTAATTTGTGATGGTCGGTGATCTCCAAGGATGTTTTGGTACGTAGAGGATCACGATGAAAGGGAAAATTATGCACTTATTTTCAATTATTATTAAAATAAAAATAGAGTACAAGTTCAGTGTGATGGTTATGTTATGACGAAGGAAAAACTTGACCTGCCATGACGTGATGGGGTGATATAATATAGCCCATATTTTTGTGAAAATAACAACGTATTGATATATGGCCACTTATTTATTTTAAGAGTTGTTTGTTAAAATAAAAAGATTAATCATTGAATGATTTAATGACATGAATAATTCAAAAACTCTATATGAACTAGATCTAAATCTGACATGCTTTTTTTATAGGGTTTTAAATGAACAATGTAAATGATGAAAATTACCATTTTAGCTTTCATAATGATTTATAACGTGATAATATATAATTATTTAATAAGGCAACTTTTTAAAGAAGGTGTTAGAGTATAATATTAAGTGCTTAATTATTTAGAATGTACTTTAATACATAATGATTCATCAGTATTTTTCTACTTTATTCAGCACAGCTTTCATTTGGATGCAAAAAATCAAATACGTTGAATGCTAAATGATTCAATATTCGGCAGCAAACAAACAAATCCTTACACTTTTTATTATATACTTCTTTCATTATATTATTTCCACGTGTGTGTAAATTTGGCATGTGTATTAAATTTTAGTTTATTGTATATGTATTAAGTTGTTTCTTGTTTGAATAATATTATTACGTTTAACATTTTGTCTTATCATGACACAATATTGTTCGATTTGTCCCACATTTGGGACTTATAGTCCTCAATGGGATTCGCCAAGGAACAAACACCCCATTTGAGACTTATGGTCCTCAATGAGGTAGGGGCAACCATCCCAAACCGGACATTAGTGGCTCTGATACCATATGTAATACCATAGCATAATATTATCCTCTTTACGCTACTGGCTCATGGATTTGTTTCTTGCGACCTGACGAGAACTTTCTAGGGGTCACCCATCCATGGATTGCCCCTTCCAAACACGCTTAACTACAAAGTTTTCATAGGATCCATCGTGCTTGTGGTCTCAAAACATGTTGTATCATCTAAGGCCAAATTTTAATTAGAGTTAATTACAAGATTGAAAAAATATTTTTAAATGGACATGTTTGGAAGCAAAGAAAATGGGTAAAGTTTGTTTGGTAGCAAGAATAAGATAAAAAATGATCATAATACGCTTACTTTAATGGTTTTACTTAACAGAAGTTAGTCTAAAGAAACAAAAGTTAAACAAAGTAATTATTTTTATAATTTTTAAAATTAAAGGACTAAAAGTGAAATTCCATAACAATCAAAGAGAACATTTATAAAGAGAACATTTATGTATTTAACTCTTTTAATTATGAACCCAACATTATTCTTGTCCATGTCCGATGTTGGGTTCTGTGTGTGTGTAAATTTTGCATGCTTATTAAATATTACCCTCTTACATATGTATTAGGTTGTTTCTTGTTTGAATAATATATTAGACCACACATAGTAATGACTGTCACGACTGTTTGCCATATAAACTTTTCTAACATACGACTATTTCAACACCAACAACATTAATAATGACTGTCATGACTAACTATCACATCACATTTATTATAATTACTGGACCTACGTAATATCAATTTAGATTAATATGTTTGGTTTAAGAAACTTGAAAAAATAAACTGATAACAGGGTTTGAGACCTTGTCATCCGGACGACGAGACATCAAATAGCAAGCCTGGTGACGAGACTTACCTTTTAGCACAACGAGATGTCGAGAGCACGAAGAGCAAATTGATGAGCAAATCACACCATCACTTGCGGTCTTACATGACAGGTTCATGCAATATTGCAATGCATTAAAAAAATATGACAAATAAGTTTTTAATGAAGATGAAACCATATATAAATAATAAATGTATTGAATATATTGGTAAATAACATTACCTACATCTTAAAACCATATCCATTAAAGATGTTTGGAAAATTTCATCCACCAGTTTTGAAATTTTGTGATTGTGTTGGTTTGTGAAAACTTTTTGAGTAAAAATTTCTAAGGTAAGTAAAACCTTGAAAATATGCTTAGTTGATTCTTTTTCCCTATAAAATCTTTAGGAAAAGAGATTTTTTTTTCATTTTTTTAAATAACAATGGAAGATAAAGAACTTCCGATTGATGTTTTTCACACTTTTCCAAATTTAAAACTTTGTCAACTCCACCCTATAATTTTTAATCCTTTTTTCTATTGCGTCCAAAAAATTTAAGGCATATTGCATTAAAACACAATAAACTTTATATTAGTTATCATTATATATAATCAACTTTCATAATCTTCATATTGTATGCAACTTGTTATATACTGTGAAAGTTATAGCAAAGTTTATTGTATACAATGGTAACTAGACAACAGACGCATCAAAAGTTGTTTGTATACAATAAGAGGATTGTGAAGTTAATTATATTATTTTTCAAAATGTTAAGTTATACAATGGTAAATAAGATAAAGTTCATTATATTTTAATGCAATTTGTTAAAAAGTTCATTAATAGAATTTCACCCCTCTAGTTTGAGGATTATATCATATTCAGTTCTTTTACTTCCAAAATATGTTGATAATCATTTTAGTTTGTATTTTATTACAAATTCAATCTTTTACTCTAGGCTCCATTAACTCCTAACTATTTTATGACTCATTATCAACCTCTTTCTCACCCTTTAATTGACGTACCATTCTCTCTTCAATGCTCTATACACATGCTCGATCGAATCACTAGTGTCACCACCATTCGCAGATGATGCCACCACCATCAACGGGTGGCATCACTGCCAAGAGCCACCCTACCACTCATTGTTTCATTTCCAAGCTCTCTCACTCTCGTAAACTTAAAGGAGAAGGTTGAATGTGGGTTTCCAAAGACAACAACATATCTATATCCCTCTCCCCCAATCATTAAAGTAAGCTTGTCAATAGGCTCATCGAAGGCTACAAGCTCATCAACAGACTCACCAAAGGCTATTTGTCGTCACCAACACCATCATCACCACCCAAAGCCAATGCTATTCCCTCATCGAAGCAAGATCATCCGCTCCAGGTCTGCGGTTTCTTATTTTTTTAAGTGTAAGGCTTTAGATTTGCTTACATCGACTGGGGTTGTGAAACCATAAGTTCAAGTTTTTTTTATATGTTTGAAATTTTAAATGTATGATCCATGATCTTAGTAGATATCTTTTTAGGTCTAGTTCCAATGGTTCCTCAGGCATTACTTCCATTTTCCCTAGAGCATGCATATGGGAATATTCTAGGTACAAAATATGCAGGACCCTGGGAAGGTGCATCCTGGACTTCTGTCTCAAATTCTCTTTTAACAGGGTTCTTTCATATTTGTAGCGTGATTCAAGCTCAGGTTGATACAGAACAACCCAACTCGATCATCAAGACTAAATCGACGAATCGATGCTTCAGCACTAGTTGATTCCCATATCTCATTTAACATTACCCAGCAATTTCCCTCATTATGCATCTTAAAAACATATTACCCACTCTGGTTTTTTCACCAATATACTCGTTAGGTAACATGTTAAAATATTTGGTCACAACTCGGTTTATGTCAATATATATAATCATTTAATTTATGTTAAAACATATTAGGCTTACCCACAAACATTTGTGACAGATTGTAAACTCGTTAACAGAGTTAAAATACCAAAAACTCTTTAGAATCGGTTCAAAATCAGGACGATACATTAGCGATCTAGACCTATGGTTTTACTTTTTATCACCAATACATTACTATTCATTTATGTAAACTGCGTAGGGCTAGATCACATTTCAAAGAGAGCTATTCAGTGCTAAAATATACACATAAAGCTGAGGCCGTCACAATGAAATAAAAGTTAGCAAAAGGCGACTGAACTGATCAGGAGCATGAATATTTCATTACAAGGGCGCAATGTACAAACTTTAAGTATACATGGCACAACCACAACAGCAGATAGCACATTTAGCCAATTTTTCGAGAAGGTGCAAATGTGGAAAGAAAATACCAGGCTTGTGGAGTGTCTATGTAATCTGCATAAGTCTTGATGTCATCTGCATTTCTTGCAAGGAGCAGGCAGAACCATTTCGTCCTCTCTCACCCGCTTCATATTTACACCAAGAAAACTGCACGGGAATCGTGTTTTGAAAATGGTATTGGAGCACGTATCTTCTCTTGTTTCCGAACCTGAAAGTTACAATCGACAAAGGGCGTTTAACGAAAAAACAGTCCAAATCTGGGTGATGTTTTATCTCTAACGGGTCACAATCACATGGAAAACATTTTAAAACAAAGCTTAAAAGGAATCAAGTTGGATTACCATAAAGTACCGTAAAAATGTCCTGGTTTTATTCAGAAACAGTAGATTATTATAATTCGTTAACACACTAGTTATAGCTTATATATACTGATAATTTTACAAATATGGACAAAAACTGAATTGGGCAAACTCAACCAGACTCGAAATAAAAAATTACCCGTCTCAGTCAATTAACCCACCCACAAGCCCCTAACTATTTTCGCCACCTCTTCTAAACACTAATCCAGGAATACTTCAGCACTGAGCAGTATACCTGATTCGCCCACTTTCAACCTTTTTACAGAAGAACTTGCATCTTCTTTCTTTCTCTTCAAATTGAAAGCATTGCTGATAAAGGGTTTACTAGTTCTGCTCTCGATATCTGTAAAAATAGCCATTTAAGTTTAACTCCCTAAGACACTAACAAAAAACGACGAAAAGAAGTATGGATCAATAAAGTTACCAAAATCTTTGCACTTCATTTTCTTGCTGAAGTTTAACTCCTCCATGACTGGCCTTCCATTGATGCTACCGTGTCCCCAATAGCTTGTGCTGGGAATCCCATTTACCGAATCATTACCTCCTGTAAAATCACGAAATTACCTCAGCAACTGGTATGATCACATGACCACACTCCACCACACTGTCATAGTAGTATTACACTTCCACCACACAGTGTAAGCAGTCCACCACAGGACTCACATACCACACAACCCACCAATCAAAAAAATAAAAATAAAAATAGAAACAGCATCACACCTTGTACTATGAGAGTCCCATCAGTCAAATCCAAAAACAAAGACCTAATAATACTTTCAAGTATAAAGTAGACGCATTTATGCTCTTCATCCATTAAGTTCTTGTTGAATGCTGAATTCCCATTCCTACTGAAGACATTTATGAAGTAATTTCATTCCTCCTTGACTCCTCTTTAATATGATGTATATACTTTGACCTTTCCAAGTCAAACACCTGCTTGACTTGCTTAATTAATCACTCCTACTTTCAACTGAAGCTGATACTCAGGACCAACTATATGAACAATACCCAATATTAACATTTTATAATGTAACTCAATCTATTTTCACTTTTATTAATTTAGTACAAATAGCACTTTCACCTCAAAATCCACAACTTATAAGGTAGAATACAATCCAGTGACCTCTTAAAACAAAATGAAGTTATTGAGCTGTCTTCTAAAGATTTCAATTTACGTTTTAACCTTATTTCATCATT
Organism: Dittrichia graveolens; assembly: GCA_038502395.1. Taxonomy (NCBI): domain Eukaryota; kingdom Viridiplantae; phylum Streptophyta; class Magnoliopsida; order Asterales; family Asteraceae; genus Dittrichia; species Dittrichia graveolens. The sequence continues at coordinate 75,568,045 of JARJIL010000002.1, forward strand.
TCGTGACCTAGCCATCGTTTCCAATCAAACGGAAACACATTATAGAGACACATATATTATACCTACACATACATAAGTAAGAGAGCAGGGGATTACTTTTAATACCGGATTTGGATAACTTGCCGTCGACAACTAGAGCGCCGGAGCCAGCAGTTCCGGTGGAAAGTCCTCGTGAGGAGAAAAATGATATCAAGGATTTCCAGGTGACGGAGGAAGCAATAAGATCAACGCCTCTACTTATAAAATGGCCGTTTAACTTCAACGTCGCAGGATCCAGACCGAAAGTCCGGGCAATAGAGCCGAGGTCAAGCCTCTGATCGTCGTGCGCCACCAGCTGCACAGCCTTCGATAACGACGGGCAAAACAGCTTCACCGTTCTGTTGCTCTCCGGCATATCTCACTGTGCTTTGCTCTGTTTGCAACTTCTCAGGCCTTCTGGAAGTGTCTCGCATAGGATCCGACCTATCATCAACTTATATATATATAGGCACCATAACATGGACCATGTGTTTGTACGGTACAAACTTCCAAGTGGTGTTAGAGCCTGAATTATCCGGTTTAAACGTTTTATCACCGTTACCAAAAGGTAGCGTAGCAGGGTGCGTATAAAAATCGAAAAATTAAAATAAGTCCGTTAAAAATGATAAAATTGAACCGATAAAATCAAAACTAACGATTCCGTTTTAAATTTTAAAGAAAATGATGGGTTCGGTGTCCTCTTCCGTCTAATTCTTCTTGCCAACCGAGTGTTCCTTGCCGGCCGACTCTCCGTCTTCTTTCCAACCGGCACCGTACTCCATAGTTCTTAACTTCTTGACGGCAACCGGGTGTACCTTCTCGACTCTCCATCTTCGTTTAAAGGTTTATTTTTATAAAAAACATATAAAAATTTTAGAATATTGGGCTAGTATGCTTTATTATTCATGTTTCCGTTGAGTGGTAAAAAGTGTAAAACACATTCAATAATCAATATATTATTACCTTCATATGTTTTGTTTCATAGTTTCATACATTGTGCTTATTTACCAAATTATCTCAAGTTTTTATAGAATCTGGATGGTTAGGTTTAATTCTTTTGTTTCTATTCATAGTTTCTTACTATTTGGGTTTTATTACTTTTATTTGTTTTCATTCCCCAGGCTTCTTTTCTTACTTATATGTTAAACTCTTGATGGTTGAGGGTTTGTTACTTATTAAACCAAGTTCATGTGTTTGTGTGTATATAGGATATTATTTCATGGTTTTGTATTTTTTTGTTTCATGTTGCTACTGCCGATTTACATATTCAAAAATGAAGATTAGTACAAGAAATTATATACTCATGTTAAAAACTAGGTGAGTTCGGTTTTAAAACCGAAACTGAACTATCAATGGCCATAACCGCCAAAACTGAAACCTATAGAAACCGAGATCACTGAGTTTGAAAATCCTAAAACCGAAATTAACAGACTGGGTTCGTTTTGAGCATAAAACCGCTCCGTGCACGCCCATACCAAAAAGGTTTTGAAGCCAAGTAGTAGCTAGTTGTTTCATAAGGTTATGAACCCAATTTCCGTAATAAATAAAAAGATGTAACTTTAGGATTAAATTTAACAAGTACGTGTCTTGCCATTAAACTAGCAAAACACAATAATTTCTCGTGCATGAGAATCATTTTTGTTTCTAGGAATATGTGAACGGGTGTTCTCATTTATATATGAGAGGTTATATATATCCTTAAACTTTATGTTCCTATTTATTCTTCTAATCACAAGATTAAGACAAGTGTCAATCATTAGATGATATAAAGAGAGAGAATTAGTTGATTCAACATGTCATCATCTAATGAGTAGGTGGATAAAGTAGAAAGATTTGTAAAAGAAAATACAATTTTTCTTCAAATTAAATTCTTTCAAATTATTATCTAACTCATAACAATGAAATTGACACCCATTATTTTAAATCATAAATAGGTTTATATCTCAATGATACGAGGTGTGTTAAGAATGTTAGGTGATCCTTACGATTATGGTTTCAAGTCTCGTTATGAACATAAAGTGTAAATTTATAAGTAAGATTAGAAGGGTGGGTGTTTTATGTCGTTAAAATAAACCAGTTTGATGTTTGTAAAGGAAAATGACTGGTCATATCTGACCTCAACATAAAAAGATCTCTATCTTTTGTACATTTTAAAAGTACTAGTATGATACTCACGTAATATGGCGGTAACGAATAATTTCTACCCGTTAATGTACATCACCGTTTTCAAGACGTATGGAGTATGATATTCATATAATACTGTGACAATGGATAATTTTCGTTTAGTGACATGTTTATTTTCTTTATTTTTTTACATTTCCTTTACTTTACTGTTCTCCATAATTGAAAAAAAAAGTTATGAAAATATTTTTTTAATAATTAAGTTAATTTGTATTGACTTTGACTTTCAAAAAAATTGTATTGACTTTGATTTTCTTAAATATGTAAAGTTTAGTTATTAAAATGTAATATAAGAATCTTATTAACTATATTTAATAGTTTCTCAATTTAGTTTATATGAGGGGTAATTTAGTAATTTCAAGACACTTAAAATTTAAGAGTTTAAACAAAAGGCTTAAATGCTTTATAATATAGTATAGATTATCGTCCAAACAAATATTTCTTATGTGCATGTTAAACTTTTGTTATGTACAAATAAAAACATATATTTTTATGTGTTTAACTAAGTGACACTGGTTTGGTTATGTTCGATATTTGGCTATTCATCTCGTAGTGGCATGAAGGGATGTAATCGAGCTAAAGCAACTCACATGACACATACTACTCGAAATTGGCAGGATTTAAATCAAATTGAGCTACTCGAATAAGATCTCAAGTCAAACTTGAATAATAAAATACTCGTCTTGTAAAAGTGTTTATTTAACAATTATACTTTTATTCATATGAATAGAGAAAATTGATAATACGTTTAATAGAGGTAAAATGTCTAATAACGTTGCGTAAAAAACATCTTCCAGAAAATAAACATGAACGGGAGTACGGGACAACCCGATTGGTAACCGCCCGAAAAGGCGAAAAGTATTTAAATAGTGACCCGACTGTGGTTTCATTTCTATTCGGGTCTCCTACTCTTCTCCCTGCTTCCCCAATTTTCGACCAGTACGGGGTCCTTTCGAATTTACTGTCATCACATATTCGCAAGGGGATTTTAGGGTTAGGGTTTTATCGTAAATTATTCATTCTAGATACAATTTAATAGAACTGTATCGATAATGTACGCTGATCGGGTGGAGACTGCACCAAGGAGTTCTATTAAAGACCGTCTAAACGGCGGAACCCTAGAAAGTTCCGGCCGCCGTAGACAAGTCACTGGCAAGAGGTTGGTTTCTCTCTATAATCCTCGCTCCTTACGTAACACATACGCGCCTTTCTGACCTAACGTATATAGCTCATGTATTTTTGCTTGATTGTCTTTCATTTGATTGTTAATTTGAAAAATGGAAGTAAATTCACTGCTCATTTGCCGAGATTCTGGTTTTGTCGTACTTTAGAATAATAGTTACGCATAGTTTAGCTCTTGTAAGATACAAGGACCTGGCTTGAGTTGGCATACATTAGTTTAAGCCTTTGGTACTAGTACAAAAGAAGAAGCTGACAATCTGACCTTAATTAGGACGGAGATTCGTAATTTTTGTCTATTTGAATGAATATCAGCATGTTGATTTCTTGCAATACCAGCAATTTTGGATTATGTAGTTCCTAAAGTAGAAGTGATCATGGCTAAAGTAGAAGTGATCATGGCAATGAGCTTATTGGAAAGATCTCTATTAGCTTATGATATGCTATTGTTTGATAATATGTTCATATGGTTGTTGATTGGAAGGTTAGCCATTGGAGGCATGTACCAACCTTGGAAGTAGATTGCAAGATAAAATTAGACAGGATGTTGCTAGCAAATTGCCAAGGGTTAAAGATAAATTAATAAAATACCTAGCGAATTATTTTTCATCACTTTTAGAGGCCGAAAACTAAAAGGAAGCAATAGTGAGTGTGGATGATTTATGAGGTTGAAGTATGTCTATATTAACAGCTGTAGAATTAAGCAGACATGTTGAAACCACATACCTTAAAAGCCTCGTGGTTTTTTTAACTGCAGGATGGTGATTATTTTGATGAAATTATGCATTATCAGCATATTGCTGCATGCCATCTTCTCTCATATAATCGATATTTTTATTAGACAAAAAGGATATCTGCAGAGTCTGTTGGTAATTGAATTCTTAGTGTGTTATTTCCATCTTATTTCTTTGCCTTGAAACCAATTTTGTCTCTATTTCAAACCTTATCTTTTTCTAAAGATTTGGGAATTGGAATTGTTGATATTTACGTCATCCATCATGTGCAAATATGAGCTGTTCCGCTGACATTACCAGTATGACGAAGTGACATAATTTTTCCAGTCAGTTAAGCTCCAGTTATTGAATTTTTCCGACAGTTCAGAGTCAAGTAGTCAACTATAGTGACACATCAAACTTTTCCGAGTTTGTTTTCTAATAGTTCTTTTTTAAGCTAGACGGGAGACAAAATTCAACATGTGTGCACATGTTGGACCATTGAGACACAATATGCAGATATGCACATGAAGTGTATAAATGTGAAGGAAGCATTATACAATGCTTTGATCAGCCTCTGCATTGAGCCTTGAATACTTCCTTAAGGAAGACTTGGACCAAGAGAAACAACATTAAGAGAGCTGTGGATGTTCTTATATCTAAGCAGGAAACCATATATTTATAAAATCATTGCATCAGGCTGGATAACTCTTATTAGTCTTTTAGAGTTGTGTTCAATAAAGTCCATGTAAAAAACATAGTCCTGAAATTTTAATATATAATCACAGGTGATTCAGTATACAATCACATGTGATTTGTAAAAACATCACATGTGAATTACGAAAAATTACGAAGATGTCACACTGCCCAAATTTTTAAAATTTAATCTGGACCATTGATGACATGACATTGATCCAAAGGCTAAAATTAGTCCCCTAGGACTATGAATTAATTATGGACTATATTGAACATTCTTCTAGTCTTTTAACTAGCGTCTAGGAACTTTGCATCCTATGCCTTTTCGATTAATAAGGAACTAAATCGAAAAAGTTTTTTTAAAATTAAGTTAGAATTATCAACATTTCTTAACTTGTTTGTTAATGCACTTTTCTCATCTTGTTGGGAATATTTCTTATCTTTTCTAACTAATTGTATCAACCAAACAATGAAACTAGTCATTTAGGAAAAGTAACTGTGTGAAAGTACTCAAGTAGTATCTTAAAATGATGATCCTAGTATGTTTACGTAGTCTAAAATAATCAAAAGTTATAGATTTTAGTGAATCACTTATGCTTCTGCTTGGGTGATTAAGTGCTAAAGGTCACTTGACCACCTAGCTCCTTTAATGCCTGTTAGCACACTCGCGGAACACCAGTAGAAGTATCTATAAGAACCAATGACATGGCTTTAAATAGAAGAGGCTAGTAATGTCGCTTATGTTATGAATACGAACACTTAGTTCATGCTATCTTTTTTAGCGTTTTGTTTTCATCAGGGTAATATTGTTAGCTTGCCGAAATTGGGATTTAGGGCTTATGGATGTGAGTTGCAGCTTTAATTATGTACTTTTGAGACAGGTAGTTTGATGTTAGTTGAAGGGCCAACTTAAATTTGGGTAACGCTAGATTGGCTTCCTGTGATCTTCAATTGATATAGATGAGGCTTCTGTAGGCAGAGTTAGTCTATTTTCTATAATGAGTCTTGTTACGCTTGTATAGAACATTGGTCTCCTATATACCTTTCCTGTAAACTCCTCTACTTGTTTATATAAATTTGGTTGCATGATACCCTATGAAACACACGTTCCGATCAGATGATACGGGAGATTATGGTGTGTAGTTATAATTTACTTGAACCAATGACTTCCTTACTGCAGGCAGAGGCAAGATGATGACAAATGGGAGCATGATCTTTACGAACAAGCTGATCCACAAGTATCAAGTATGAATTTTATCATTACCACTAGAGGTTCTTTTCCTTTTCGTTAAATGTAGTCCCACATGCTAGATGTGGCAAGGTAGGCAGGTTAGATAATGGGTCAAAATGGGTTTAGGTTGAAATAGGTGTCACTTTTTAGTACAGTTGGAATGGGCCGTGTCTGGTAAGGTTGACCTGCTAACACTTATCCCCTTTTTCTAGAGATATTATTAATGCTGTAATTGTGATTACAAAAAAACATATTGGTACAAAATTACAAACTTACAATGGTAAACTAAAATTCTAAAGCTTTGAATAGATTGATTTGTATGCATTAAAAAAAACCTTTGGGAGACTTTCAACCCTGTTTAACCCAATTTTATTTTAGCTAGAGTGTTTAATTTAATCTGTTTGAGATAAGAATACGACCCAAGCGCATTCTACCACATACTAACCTCTTATATTGTTAATGACTTTCTTAGATCGTAGAATTGGTGCCCTTGATCTCCGTTTGAAGCTCCAGAAAAAGAGTAATCAGCGGGCAAATGTAGGTGTAAGAGATCTGCGTGAAAAGTTATCTGGTATAACCTATTCACAGCCAGCCGTAACTGCCCCTGCAAAGCCCAAAACAATACCAGAGAGCAGTAAGCCTGCTAGGAGAAGCGTTGTAGCTGAAGCCCCTGTAGCAGAGACTAAAAAAGTTGCTAGCACTGTTTCTAAGAGAAGAAAGGTAATGTTACTGGCTACTTCCCACTTTTTGGTGTGGGCAGGGTCAACCTGAAACACTTTCTCCAAAAATTGAATTTTTATTATGAATAGTTAGTGTGTCAACCTCAGTAGTAGTATAATATTTTGAATACAAGATGTAGAATTTTTCATGCTTAAAAAATACACTCTGTGACTTCCAAGCAATTTGACCAAATGACCAGTTAGGCTGTTTTTTTTTCATTTTGTACTTGTCTTACACTTTTACCCGTTAGAGATTAAACATAACTTGAGTTGACCCATTCACAAATAAATGGGTTGAAATTGGCACCATACTTCTTGCATTCATTAAAACAGTTGTAATTTTTGTAAAGATTACCCTTTCTGGTACTAGATGAGCAAAGCATCTTTTTCTCAAATATTTCAATAATTTATGGTTTCCTTTCTAATCACTATTTGTGATTCACGGATACTTTAACTAATTGACTTGTGTGCTAAGCTTTATTTGCATATAAAATGAATGTGAGAATTGTTGTTATATAGTATTACACTATTACTGCAAATGAATATAGTTCACGAGGTCATATCATTGTTGTTCTGCCAGTTTGAACTCGACAGTTGGCTTAAGATATTTTTTAGCTTGAGGTGGCAAAAATGGCTGGTCGGGTAATATGTCAAAATGGATACTTATTGGTATGGGTTGGGTTGGGGTTTTTAAATAAAGAATTAGTATGTTAAATATGATTCCAAAATCTGATTATTTCAATAATAATGATTAATCAAATTCTTTTAAATAAAATGATCTATTATTTTGCAATAAATTAACACTGTGGGTGGCTTCTGACCCGTCCAGCCAATTTACTCATTTCCCTTTGAGCTTTTCTTAAAAAATATAATTTTAGTGGGTTGACCTGTTTGAATTAAAAACATAACCCTGAACTGAACATTCATAGATAAATTGCTAAACAGTGTCACCTCTACTTTTAGCCCTTATCTTGTTGTCATTAAGGGTGTAGCTCCTTGTTGCAAATGAATCAAGTCTTAAATGAAGACAGTCTATCTTTGTTATTAGTTGGATCTTTTCACTTTTAATTCCAATATTTACTATAATGATGATGGTTCTTTTTCTTAGTAATATGTCTCTGGTGCAGGCAGAAACAGTGGACACCTTCTTAAAGGCACTTGGCCTAGAAAAGTATTCAATTACGTTTCAAGCAGAGGAAGTATGAGTTCTAGATTAATCTTTTCTTCTTTACCTGCGACCATTGTTACTTGTGAGCTTTTACACATTTAATGTCTTGCAGGTTGATATGACTGCCCTTCTACATATGTCTGATGCAGACCTAAAAGCTATAGGAATCCCAATGGTAAGTCGGTTTTCTTTTTAAAAATGTGTCTTTAGAGTAGTATTAGTTTTTTCGTAAACACAAATGGCGTCATCTTGAATAGTTTAGTTTCACTTTTGTTCATGCATCATCATGCATGATGTTTATACTTGATTTTTCTAGACATTATTGTCCTATTGGTGCTGCTTGAACAGTAACAGTATGACATTTGTTTAGTAACTGATAGGAAACTAAATTAGCTATTCCTGAATACTGGGATAATCTAAGACCATCCTAGAGTGCAGCAGTTCTGGTCAGTAGATTATTCAGCATTTTTACAAGTCTCTATTTGGAAAATAAAAGAAATCTTTTAACATCGTCTCCTGTACTAAGATGTTAATCATGTTACGATGCCGCAACCTATTGACTCAGTTTTGATGATAAAATGCTGGGGTGAATAAGAATCACAGACATTGCCATTAGGTATAGTTTTGGCAAACCGCAAACGGGTGAGTTGAATAGGTCGGATAACTTGTCAGTACATGTAAGTTTTTATTACGAGTCAAATGGATTGAGTCGGGTTTGGAACTTGGGATGACCTGTAAACACTATTTGTCCATTTTTTCAACTAGAAATATCCAATGTGTTAAATTTGATTTTACGAAAACCATAATGTTACAATAATAACTGAAATTTTTGATATAGTGTTTTAGGTAGTGGTATGCATTTTAACACACTTTGGACTACTTTGAACCATTCTCTCCATTATCATTTTAACGAAGTTTTATTCTAGTTATTTGACTTTTAAAAATATATAGATCACACTGTCTCGTTTACTTATACAGGCTGAAACTACCACATCTATTGTTAGGACTATGGGCTATTGTTATATTGCGTTTTGTAATCATAATCAATACATGAAAGTGATAAAACTATTTTTTATATATGTTCCTTTAAAATTGGTGAAAAGTGTTTTGACCCTTGCTAGAAAGGGATCGGTTTTAACTCAAACCGTTGCCGACTATCTTGTCATCTCTATGAAATAGGCTTCTGAAGGTGCACAATATACAAGAGTAATAATAAACCATGTTTTATTTTATTAAATTGAATACATATGATGTTATTAGCTTTTCTTATATCAATCGCATACTTTTCTTGTGATAACTACTTGACGGATCATCGAAGGCTTTGTGTGAATAATGTAATAGTAAGCATTACTTCTTTTCAAGTTTCCCCACCTTTTTTGTGTAGGGTCCGAGAAAGAAGATCCTTTTGGCATTGGAATCTAAAGAATGAGCTGCAGCACATGTGCGTTAAACAAGCAGGGCCGAGTTCTGAACTGGTATGGGTCTGTTTAGTGGCTTAATTTTTCTTCAAAATTGTTTAAGATGAAGTTCACTTATGAGAGGATTGATAGGATTAGAACTGTGTAATGATAATGAATCTGATATGCTTTGCTATATAAAGTTCTTTTCTGAATGTTTATGAGAGCATATTTATGGAAAGTTGTCTTTCACTCTCATAATTGTTTATAACAAAGCTAGTAGGTAGTCACATCTCATGTTATGCTATCGGAGCGAATGGAGAGGAATCATGGAGACTCTCAGTTGCGGTGGGGCGGTATGATGATGGAGGATGCAGTGACAGATTTGGTGTCGACTTAAAATTTGGTGGTCGACCACCTTCAAGGTTTAGATGGAATGGAAAAAATGAATTGTTTAGATCTAAGGTTGTAAAAATCGGTCGACTACCTTCAAGCAATTAACTTCGGCGTCGATTATTCAGTTTCTCAGTAGGGACCCTGAATTATAAAGAAATTTATTTTTAAAAAATAAATATTAGCAATACCATGATAAAACAAGTAAATAACCATTAAAAAGTTTAACAAGCTTGAATATTTAATTAATTATTAATTAACAAAAATCACCTACTTATATTTATTTCAGTTTGTGGGCTCCTTTTCCATTTAAATCTTTAGGGCTTTTTAGTGGGTTTAAGTTTGTCTGCCTGCCAATACGACGGCAACCTAAGAGAAAAAAGAGGTATCGACACCTAATGCTCCCCACTCCCCAATCAAGTCAGCTTCACTTCGCACTTTGTATGTGGCAAATTAAAGCAGAAGTCAGAAGCCGAAATTGAAGTAGAAGTTGCTCAAAAACCGAAGCAGAACTTAGAAGTCGAAATTGAAGTACCTAATTGATTTTCAATCTGGTTTTTGGAATGTTTGATTCATGAATCGGATGAAGAAAAATCATGTTTCAGTTGCCGTTGGGAGTTTTCATATCTGTATCAAAATCCTCTCCCACTGGCATGCCTTCTCGTCACCTGCGACTACTCGTTGACAATTGTTGATTTTGACCATCACCGGTGACTCCTACTTGTCAACCATCGTCAATCTTGACCTTTCTCATTGACATGTGTCTCCTCTGGTTCGTCTCTTAGACCTATTTTGACCGATTCAAGCCTTTTTTATGGCCGATTTTGACCAAAACCGATTGGTGTGTCCGATTAGCCTAAAGTCGAACGGTGAGGGTCTGATTCACAATTAACCGATGATCAACATGGTTTAGATTTAATATTTACCTAACCTAGTAAAGATAATAATAAATCAAAAGAGAAAAAAAAAGAAGAAACAAAACTACATACAGGATTGGTTTGGATATGCATTTTAAAGATAATTATATTTATATTAAATAAATCAAAGTAAGAAAAGTGTAAACACAGTTAGTTATAACTATTTATATGAATGTATGAACGAAAGAATTAATCTGAGACTTTCTTAAAAAATTATATTAAATTCAATCAACATAGAAAAATAAATGATGATAACTTATAAAATGATGTAAAATTTAATTATGATGAAATTTGTAGTATATATGAACATTGATAAAGGCTGAATTTGAATGTGGATAATATTTTATGATTGATGTAGCCTATGATTTAATAAATCTATTTCTAAATTAATGTAGCGGATAAGTAATTTCAAATAAAGAACTAGTTTAACACAAACTAAAATGTATTAAAGTCAAAATTTTCAATTTTGTTCATTTAAAGTTAATATCGAGTTTTAATTTTTGACCAAATAAATAGTTATGAATTTTTAATAAATTGAAGAATTTTAGTTTTTTATTATATTTAAACAAATAAAAGATATTTATTATGGACCATCGATTTATTAAAAAAATATAGTATACGATTATTTTATCCGAGTTTATATATGCTATCCAAAAGTCTAACTTTGAAATCCAATAATATGGATTCAAATTTCAAACATATATCACGATTATCTCAAATCCAATTTTTTAATTTTTAGATTATATCCTGATCATTAATAGTCAAAATAGAATTTCATATTTTAATTATATAGATGATTGTGATTTAATTTAAAATAAAAAAAAGTTAACGTTATCTAATTGAATTGATTAAAGTTAATCTTTTATTAATATTAGAAGATAGTTACTTAGATTTAAAAGCAAGGAATGTAAATGAAAAGTGTTGTCTTCGTGATGATAGTTTAGCGGTTGAAGATATAAAATTGGTAAGGGAGGTCGGAGATTAAACTGTCACGTGTTCTTCAATTTTGGATTATACGACTTACCTTCGTTATATTGTGCCGTACGACGGGTCGATTGAGGCACTAAGGTTGGCCACCCCAGATGAAAAGTGTTTTAACCAGGGTAAAAATGTGGGGTAATTAATATATTTGAAATTTTAGTCATAAGAATCAGTTTGCATATATGCTCAACCTAAATTGGGACAAGGGCTCCTTAACACAAGCAACTAACTAACCACAACACCTAACCCTAATTACAACACCTTGTAGCATCCTCACAAACAAGTGAGCTAGTTGCCACTTCTCAAACAACTACTATATAAAACAAGAACTCTTAGCTGAACCGTTCTGATCCTGAGACAGACACATGAAAAAACTTCGACGGAATAACACAACAATAAGCTCGATCATGAGACATTTGACGGTTGGCGCTATCGACAACGTATCTTTGAGATTATAAACTAGTATCGACTCGATTCACCAAATAGCTTGTTGAACTCATCGTCAGGCCCACGTATACTGGAAGAAGACAACTTAATACTCGTCTGCTACTCAACACTAATGCCTGTTGCATCCTGCCTGCCCCATGACTCAAAAACTTTATGAAATTGTTTGTTCCGTGCTACTTAAGACAACTGACATCTTGTAGATCATGATCACTCTTTCATCCTTTGCACGAAAGTTTCCCGAGCTTGCGTTCCAATCCAAGGATGAGGATGCTTTAACTTTGTTAAGTCGATTTTATGACTCAACCATAAAAAAATTACCAAAATCTTTGGATATTTCATAATGAATTGCAAGAACCGAAATTAGGTTCAGGACCTGTCTGGTCTTGGCGGTCTTCGTCGGACCGGTCGGACTAGTCCCATTTGTCGGCCTCACTACTCGATGCTTCCATCTATAAGAAGATTATTCTTCAAGTATTAGTTGAATTGGTGATTGGGTCTGGCCGGGGTCATATTTGTTCATATTTTTGTGATTTCATGTATGTATGTTGTAGACTGTTTTTCAAGTCTTAATTTTAAATTGATGATCCGGTAGCAAATGTTCAATCGGCGGTGATTTCAAGTTTGTTGTAACTTGAATTGGTGATTTCAATTTTCAAGTTTGTTGCAACTTAATTTCATTATTATTAAATTAAGCATTTAAGTTTATACGTGAGTTTATAAGGATATATATGTAGTTTCAAGTTTTACAAGCACATATACGTAATTAAGAAAGTTTCTAAGAATATAAACAAAATTTCCTTTTTTTATTTTAGAAGACTAAATTAGCATCTTAACTCAAAACACATGAATAAGATTAGTTCTATAAATAACAAGATGTATTAATTGTAATGATGGAAATATATTGTTTTATTAAGTATTTTTAAAAATATTATAAAATTTCATTTACATACATACTGCATAATTAGAGGTTAAAAAAATTAGTGCAAAAATAGTCTAGTCTAAAAAATTACACTAAATTTAGATTGAATATGCTCTATTCGTCACATGAAATTTACTGGAATGTTTAGTGTATAATGATGTTTGTACTTTTACTATAAATTAATATAAAAGTGATTATTAGCGACACCAACATCAAATTGTTGTACTAAAAACTAAAACCAAAACAAAATTTAATTTAATTCCCAATTTTAATTTTGACTACCATAACTAGTCCACCATGTTAACGTGAACGGGACAAATTTATGCCTTCTCACATGAAACTTGCAAAAATAGTATTTTTCATCGTCTCGGATCATTAGGTTTTCCCAAATTAAAGGGGTGATCAGTAATTTGTGTGTTTAGTCACGTAAAGTTTTGTAGCAGATAATAAATGCTTGTTAATTAGTGTATGTAATAATAACTTTTTTTTTAAAAGAGGGTCTATATCCTCTTACAATATCATTCTACTCATATGATCAAAACATATGTTAAAATCAAGTATAGAGATAAAAAAAAGAATTAGTGAAATGCACATGTCACAATTTAATAGGTAGGAGAGTACTTTAAAAGATGTAGAATTTTCCTTAAAAACTTTAAAAAGAAGAAGATGAATTTGATCACTTGCTCTTTCATATTGCACTATAAATTGAGAAGGCTTCAAAATTGAAAAACTAACTTTCCACCAAAAGGGAAGTGTTATATTCTTATCATTCTTATATATAAATATCAATGGGGAGAGTTAAACCATTGTTGTTTGTTACCTTTCTTATAGCTTTCTTGAGTATTATAAGCCTAACTGAGTGCCAAACAACAAGGTTCAAGAAGTCTCATAGGTCGATTGGGGTCAATGGTGAGAAGATCCTTCATTTTCACCACGGGTTGCCATTCCAGTTTCCATTCACGTTTTGGATACCTGGAGTCCCTGGCGGCCTTTGGGCTTTTCCATTTGGTTGGTTGGGTGGAATCCGTGGCCTTTCTGGTTTTATGGGCAACCGTCGTGGCTTTCAGGGTGGTCGTGGAGGCTTCCTAGGAGGATTTGGTGGGTTTCCGGGTGGTCATGGAGGCTTTCCTGGAGGATTTGGTGGGTTCCCGGGTGGTCGTGGAGGCTTCCTAGGAGGATTTGGTGGGTTTCCGGGTGGTCATGGAGGCTTCCCGGGAGGATTTGGTGGGTTTCCGGGTGGTCTTGGAGGCTTCCTGGGAGGATTAGGGGGCTTTCCCCCTGGTGGGTTCGTGGTCCGTGAAAAAGGTTATGCAGGTAAAACCAAGGTGAAGCGCGAAGATGAACTCAGAAGAAATCTATCTCCATAATTACATGTGCAACTTATATAAAGCCCTATGAAATAATGCCACATCCTACAAGCTGAAAAGATTTGTGTAATTCTGTTCGTGTTCTACAAGTGGAAAAGATTAACTAACTTCATATAACTACTACTGGTAACACAAAAAACATGTTTTTTTTCCAACAAAAACGTTAAATTATGAATAAACTATTCTTATGTGTCTGGTTTAGGAAGATGAAAATCTAGTCCATCTAAGAGAGGTAGAGAAATGAGCAAATTTAAAAATGATGAAACTCGAAAAAAAGTGAAATATGAAACTGAATGAAAACATCCACAAAGCACTAAGACAAAAAGGGTAGAATAAATTAACCAAAGCCGATCGATGTGTTGTGTTTTATCTTTTTGCTGGTTTCTTTCTCCATTCTGTTCTACCCCTGTTCAGTTCAAGATTGTCACCAGATGATCTTAGTAGATGCAAAAACTGGGTTGAATTTTCTCCATCTTTTACGGAAGCAGCAGATCCATTGTTTCCTTCTAGTTTTAAAACAAGTGATTCCGAACTTGTGAGAGAATCCACTACGTCATCATGCTGGCATTCACGCCTGTAGTCTAAGGTAATAGTTTGTAGTTCATGAGTGTCGATGACTTCTTCTGGGATGCTCTGCAACATAAAAAGAAGAAAAAACTGTTATCAACATCTTTAGTAACTATTGATTAAACGATTATTCAAATAAAGGTGGCCAATTTCGACCCATTTGCTTTTTGTACTAGGTAATGTCAATACAATTAGCTATTAGGGAACAAGTTAAATTCACTCAAATGGGTTTAACCAGTCAATACCAGCTAAATGGTATACTTATTGCATAAAACCTACCAAATCATTTATTGAAAAGTTTAGACGATTACTGAAATAATATAATTTTAGATATCGTTTAGTGCATAAAACCTACCAGTCAAACAAGACCAGCACATTGGGAGTGGAAAAAATGTCGATCTAATCACTTTTAAATGATTTCATGTACTTTGCAAACAGCCTCATATGCAACCCCAAACATAATAATCACAACCACATAACCACACACACACACACTGTGTCACACCGATAGGAACTGATTACACTAACAGAATAAGAAGAGAAATAGAAATTGGAAGATGATTTCAATGATAAAATATAACCAGAGGAATACAAATCAGAAGAAGATGACTCTCCCCTGCCCTAAATCAGCGAAGCACCACCTGGTGTCTTCCTGCCCAAGCTCAAGAGCCGCTAACTTCTAAACTGAATTCATCCTCCTCTCTCCTACACTATATCAGCTATTTATAATATTTATTTCTTATTAGACATTGGGCCTATTGGGCTGGGCTAGTGGGCTCTAGTAATAATGGGTATTAAACACCTTTGTGGACCATTAGCGTATTCCTTATCACACAAACACCCCCCCTACATGGCTACATACATACAACGTATACTGTAAATTGTAATAATATGAACAAGATATGGGACATGGTCTTTTTATTCACTAACCTCAAGAACCCATCCAATGTAGGTAACATTATTAACATGCTTGTTCATATCGAGATCGGCTCTTCTTGGCTGTATATTTTGAAAGGATCATTAATTCCATAATATTTATGACAAGAAATAGAGCTAATACTTAAAACAAACTTTGAACTTACGACAAGTCCTAATCTGGAATATTCAGCGGGATCATCCAGTTTTGCTATTTTCTTCAGGCTGCTATTGTTCTCTTCAGGAAATGCTAGTCTGGAAGCCCCAACATAATCATTGATACAAGTGAAAAAAAACCTTGTTATTAGTAGAATTATACAAAACAATGTCAAATTAACTTTTCATCATATAAATTTCTTCAACTTTATTCATGAATGTGATTATATATAGTTCTACACTGAACTATGAGCACCACTTCATGAGAATGACGATTATCCTATGCAATCCCAATGTACATTCTCATGTAAGTTCGTTTGCAGCAAATCTACTAGTCTTTGTCAAAATACATATAAAACTTGTGTGTTGTTTCATAGTCGAATAAGAAATATTAATGGGTTATGATTTTATTATTTCAATCAATATAGAATGCAACATTATATGATGAGTTTACCCAACACAGTAATATCACATATAATGATATATATGTACCAAACACAAAGGACAAACCTACCTCGGTGTCTTGGGACAGAAAATTAGATATTCATCCCGGACATCATCATTGACTTTCTGGAGTCTTCTAGTATCCTCATTCATCATCACCCACTTGCTGCATTTTAGTTGGAAATTGTCAAGTTACATTTTTAATTTTGTATTGATCACATTGGAATCCACTACAAACAGACAATCTAGAACATAATATATCCCATTGAATTGGCAGCTGCAAAGACACATGGTATGTCAAAACAAAACAGCAAGATCATGACTGCAGCTAAAGCCTCAAGCAGAACAACAATAAAGTATAATCACAAACATATATTATATATATACACCCTCAACTCATGCAAAGTGGTCCCTTTTTCAGAAAAAATAATCCATAATCCAGGTCATTTATCTAACCCTAACCCATACTCTGAGCAAGGCGAAAGAGTATTTGACGGAAATAATCAGATTAAACAACAATGATAAAACATACATATATCCGGATGTGCATGAATCACACAGAGTAGATATTGTATCACGCCTCATAATTATATAGTGCAGTTCAAACAACTACAGTATCAAGCTTCATAATTGTATTGTGCAGAAACAATTGACTGAATGCTCAACATATGAACCACCAAGGGTTGCCCAAGTTCGATAATCGATCAAGTCCTTTCAAGTTTTGCCAAAGACTGGGAGCTCTAGTGGACTGGAGTTTGTGTGCCAGTGAATCCGATTCTTATATATTTAGGGTTTAATGTTTAGCGTTTATCATAAGAGGAAAAAGAAAGTAAACCGCACCTTGTAGCCCTCCCAATGACCTCATCAGTAGCATGGTCTTTGATAATCCAATCACGTCTAGTCCCAATTCTCCCTTCACTTTGACACCAAGTCTCAATTTCAACAACATCACTCCTATCACACAACACACCATATATAATAGAAAAATTAATATTTCAAACTAATAGGCTATGTGAAAGTTTTCCTTTTTCCTTGAATTGATCCACATTATTACCAAGCAGGGTATCTGTAAATTTCGATGTGCATCCGTGAAGTCACCCATATGAGATGCAGTTTTCTCATAGTTGTTGTTGTTGCAAATCCATCTGTTGAAAATCCAACACTCTGAGCATGATTACCCCCAACCTCCTACAATATATTGAAAATTGTACCCGATTTTCATAATTATTAACAGGATTTACATGCATATTCAAATTCACCAATTATACCCAAGTTACAGCATAATTAACACCAAAAGAGGGTAAAATAATTAAACCTAACCTGCAACAGATTAGCAATTGTTTCGACAGTAGCAGTTTTGTTAATACCGACTTCATAGCACCTTATGATGAATCTCTCCTTGTACGATAATCCATCTTCCGTCAAGCTCCCCAACCGGAGCTGCTCTGCCAGGCTCTTCTCCTTCTCAGCGACGGCGACGCTGATCGGTGGTTCATCTGTCTTCACCGCCATTACCAGCGCAACTCTCCGCGGCTGTGTTTTGGACAAGATACCACTGCTTTTTCTTCGAATTGAGAGGGAATCGACGGATCGGGAATAAGTTACGGAACGAGCAGTTTCGTTAAATAAGCCATTGTACGCCGCGGCGGCAGTAGGAACTCCTCTGGCTAGCATATTGCTGAGTCTCTCGCCGCCGCGGTTGCCGGAACACCTTGCCGAGATGAGTTATGGCGACGGTGAGGAGACGTAGTGATTTATGCAATTATATTAAGCACGAGACTTTTCGATGGGAACGAGGCAGATTTTGCTGGGAGAAACTGACACTAGAGTTGCAGTTAATCACGCTTATGCCATGACTACGTTATGTGGGACGAGAAAGCCCCCTAAATTTAAGACTATAATCTTCGCTAATATTATCCAAGTACGAGTTAGTTTAAAAAAATAAAAAATGTTAAATATTTATAAAAATATTAAATAATGATAAAATATGAAAAAACTTATCTTCTAATAATTTTATTAAAAAAAAAGAATGATGTTATCATCATTTTCAAACAAACTTTCCATCTTTTTCAAACAAACTTTCCACAATCACGACATGTTTTTTTAATAAAAAAATTCAAAAATAATCACAAGTTTCAATATATCACTTTCCATATATCAAGGATGATTATTTAAAATTCAAATTAATTTTAGATACTAAACTTTTTAAAATTTTCAAACTTTTTATATTTCTAGGTGATTAGTTTTGTTAAACAATATATATTTATTATCCAATAATATATATGTAAATAGTGACATTAAGTTTAAAAACTTTTAAATGCTATTATCTATTAGTTAAAAACATGTTTATTTTAAAAACAATTACAAATGTTTAAAATTATCATCACATGAATTGAAATACTAGCCGCCCATTATTTTACTTTTAAATTACTTTTCAAATGTGGATGTTTATTAATTAGATGATCGTAATTATTGTAGACCTTTATATCTTAATTCTATAAACATTATTGCTCTTTAACATCACATGTTGCTCTGATTCTTCTTCATTTTGATAACTATCAATTATGGAGAATTAACAACCCTCTTCGTCATTTTCAAAGAGACCTTTATTGGGACAATCTTCACTCCTACAAAGAAATAGCGGTTAAGAAATTTTATAGAAGATAATTATGTTCGGAATACATTTTATATTACTATGTATGTTGTACAGTTGTATTTTTTTATACATGTTAGTACTTTAAAAACTTAAAACGTTTAAAATTGCTTTATTCATCCTCGTGTTTATATACGGGGTGTTAAGCTAGTTAAGAGTTAAAGAAAATAAAGATATACAATGTCGACTTTAACATTAAGGTCAAGGGTAGAAGTGTTGACGTGAGGAGAGAATATGTATAATGATAAAGTTATCGATCATTATCATTACAATTAAAACAATTATGTGTCCATGTGGTACCAATTTGACACCACCCACAACCATGTGGTGCCGAAACCAAGAAAAATTAATAGGTATCCAAATGTCAAGGGAGAGAAGAGAGAGTGAGGAGAGAGAAAAAGAGTAGTTTTTTAAATAAAACAAGTTTGAAACATGTGAATCGTAGGTAATACTCGGGTTTAATCATGACCGAGGCAAGAAGTGGTTATGCTGACATGACGCTGATGTGGCTTGAAGCTTGGGAGGCCCTAGCATGGGTACCTCATGCTCTTACAAGCAATAAGGTTAAATATTTATTACGTATAATTAAAAAGATTAAAAAATATATTAAGATGATAAAACTAAAAATTTGGCCAAATATGATATTTTGAAATGTTATAAGTGTAATTTGATATTCATAAATTAGAGTTGTGTTCAATAAATTACATTTAAAAAATATAGTTCCTGAAATGTTACTATTCAATCACAGATGATTCAGTATACAATCACATGTGATTTGTAAAAGCATCAAATGTGAATTACGAAAAAATACGAAAATGTCACTCCGTCCAAATTTTTAATTTAATCTAGATCATTGATGACATTTATCCAAAGGATAAATTAATCCCTTAGGACTATTAATTAATTATGAACTATATTAAACATTTTTCTCATAAATTATGATGGATAAATACGATATTTTAAAGTTTAAGGACATATATGAAAGAAAAATTATATATCCTCCTACTAATTTTTCATACTTCATTCTCCTACTCACCATAATATAACATGTGAAATCCAATCATTCTTTTTCCTCACATCCATGAATTTTGAAACTTGTATATAATAATTTTGATTTAAATTTAAGAACTTTGACTTGTAAAAGTCCAAATTAAAATGAACTTTAATTTAAATTAATGGTTAATATTTAATTGGGTTTAGTATCCGAAAGTGTATCGAACTTGTCACTTTTTACTATTGTGTGTATCCATCTTTGAAAACTACCATTTAATATATTAAAGTTTTTTAAACTACCATTTACTATATCCTAAAACCTATACAGCAGGTTGTAGGTAATTTTAGAATTTAAAATTATTTTTATACTAAATTAATATTGTTAATTATTATTTTTATTAAAAATTCAAGATGAAGAACACATGTTCATGAATCAAAAGATTCTTCATCATCTTCATCCACAAATATGTTTCAGATAACACATGTTTACAAATCAAAAGATTTTGTATCATCTTCATGCAAAAATTTGTTCAGAATCAAAACCATATCAACCATTTGAACAACAGCATCACAAGACAAATCTAAATACAAACCCTAATAAACAACTAGATCATAGCAGACCGATCAAAACCGAAACATCTAACAAAAACTTAATAAAAAATCAAAATAGTTACAGAAGATGAATCGATTCCATAACCAAAATTGATTCCATAAAAAATACTTCTAGAACCATACCTGAAGATGAATCGTAGAACCCTAAGTCGCAAATAGCAGAACCTTAAATCGTAGCAGAACCCTAGATCGGAGCATTTGATAGTAAAACCCTAAATCATTAATCGTGGATACCTCGATAAATCAAAGAATAGACGCCCAAACACGAAGCATTTGATAGTAGAACCCTAAATCAAAACACCCTAATCATAACAACTTCTTGAAGATGAAGCAGGATGAAATCCCTTTGTTTCTTAACAAGATGAAGCAAAGATGAAATCCCTTTGTTTCTCAACAAGAACTAAAATCTTAACAAGATGAAGCATACATGAAAGCCCTTGTTTCTCGATCGTAGGAGGTGAGATCTATAAAGCCTTCGGCGAAATCTTCAAACCACCACTGCCACCGCCTTCAAGGTCGATAATCCTCAGATGAAATCGAATCTAATGGGTTTCAACGTCTATGGTTCCAGATCTTCACAAAGTGATGTGTGATTAGCTGGTGAGTTTGATCAGACCACCGCATTGTCATCTTCGAGGTTAGCAATTAGGGTTAACCTGAAAGAATTTATGGATTTATATTATTATTATTATTATTATGTTAATAAAATAAAGATAACCTGAAAGAAACCTACTATCACAGGTCATAGTACATCAAATGACAATTTTTGAAACTTTGATATATTGAATGGTAGTTTTTAAAGTTGGATAATACAATAGAAAAAAGTGACAAGTTCGATACACTTTTCGATACTAAACCCTATTTAATTATACTAAAACAAATAGCTAAAATTATCTAATCAAGACTATCTAAATTAATATTTTATTTATAATTAGAGATAACTATAATTCGTATTGCTTTATTGCATCATATTTAGCCTTTGAATAATTTGTAAATGAGTTTATTTCTTTAAAATGTATTAAACTATACTTCAAATATTAATGTGTGTATCCACCTTTCAAAAATATTATTGTGTGTATCAAACTTTCAGAAAACGTGTTATTGTGTGTATTAAATTTCCTATTGTATGTACTAACCTTATACTTTTTTTGTTTTTTTATGTAATCAAAATACATACGATAACAAGAAAGTAAAAGTTCAATACACACAATAACATTTTTGAAAGATTGATACATACATTAACATTTGTGGTATAGTTTAATACATTTTAAAAAAGTAAACTTTTTATAATTATATTTGCCGTATAATTGTTGTTTGGTATACGTATTACAAAACACATAAAAGGAGAGTAAGCAGGATTTTTCCATCCTAATCTAATCTTATAATATAAATACACGAACAACCTTAATTATTTAAATAAAAATATTATTTAATATTCACTTAGCTAAATATCTTTATTTTTATCTTTATCTTTATTATAAATAAAAGACTAACTTGAATAAAATTTATTAGTCATTTCTAGCTATTGATTTAGATAAAAAAAATATAAGATCAAATCTAAACTATCTACTTTAATCAAAATTCAAATCTAATTTTAACTTTTCTAAGTTAAACAAATGAAATTATCTTTAACAATTTAAATTTTAGATTATTCCTTGAAAACAAACTTCATCGAAATTTAATTACTGTATAGTTACACAAAGTTTGATAATTATAAAGTTTCAATAAATGCAGTATTGATTTTAAAAGCCTACATATGTATATCCTTTAAGATTTTGATAAAATAGTTTTAATTGTTGTATATTTATTCATGTAATAAAGAATTTAAAGTTTATGAAGGACATATGTAAAATCTTCTAATATAAATAAAATACTAACATATATCAAATTTCTTAAATGATCCTAACATTTTATTTAATAAATTAACTTAATTACTTAATCTTGACCATTCATTTGATCAAAACTGAATTAAAATTATTATAGCAATTTCATATATGTCTTTTCTTAAAACTTAAAATATTATATTTGTCCATCCTAATTTATCAATATCATATTAAACTTTTATAACATTTCAAAATATCAAATTTAATCAAATTTTTAATTCTATCATTTTAAAATATTTTAAATTCTGTATTTATAACCAATAAAAAATTGACTTTAGTGTCTTAATTTTAACAATAATGATTGATAGCTTGTACAAGAAATACAATCAGATTTTTTCGTATCATGATAGTATGATACCATGTTTTTTTCTATCACGTGTGCTCTCAACATCGCGTCTATGCTTCTGCCACTGGTTTGGGTGTTGATATCATTCATCGTCAGTTATTTCATGTTTTATAATTATTTAATACCTTTCTTTTAATGTCTAATATTTATCATTTTGTTAACTAACATGTGTATTACACGAACATCTAATCTGGTATGATTATATTATATGTATGAAAGAAGAACCTAATCTGAAACAATTTTTGATAATTACAAAAATGACTTAATTTCACTCCGCACAGAAAAATTAATAGAATGTCATTTAATTATGATAAGATTATTAGTGTATATATAATAAATATAGATAATGACAAAGAATTTGAATGTGTCCAGACCAGTTTTGGTCCGGTTTGATTCGGTTCGTCAGGTTTTTCGGTCAATCTATTGGTTGTGTTATACATTTACCGAACCAAAAAAGGTCGGCCGGACCAGACTGAAAACAAAATCTATAAAAAACAAAGACCAAAGACCGGACCGATCGGTCCCGGTTCAGTTCGTCAGATTTTTTAGTCTATCAGGCCGCATGTTCAACCCTAAATCATACTGCTAATTCCAAATCACAACATAAAACATATTAGTATATATCTCCTTGTTTCAAATCACAACATTATTCCAAATCGAACTTACCCTCCCTTGTTTCAATACATACATATCTCCTCTATCTTTACATTCCACACATCCTCTGGTATCCCTCCCGATTCCTCTCACGTTGGCCTCCTGCCGCCGCCGCTGCTTCTCTTGCTGGCAACTTAGTTCAACTTTGGTTTGCCTCCTGCTTCTCCTTACAGCTCTGTAAGTTCGATTTTGATTTTCTTCCTGCAGCCGACTTTGCATTTTACGTTCCTACCGCTTACCTTGCTGTAGGTTTGTTTTTTTTTTGTTAAACCTAGGAAGTAAAGAAAACCTTATTTAGTTAGCATGTTGTTATTAGTCATTTGTGTTTGGAAATTGCATATGTATGTTTGTATTATGTTTGTGTATAGAACTAATACCGAAGCGTTTCAATTTTCCCTGGAATTTGTCAACCACAGGCCATCCAATTCTAGCCTTGACCTTCACTATCCGGTGTGCCACCCCCAACCTGCCAATTGTATATGTGGCATTGCATATTTGCATGTCATATACTATGTCGAGCAATTGGCAAAATTGTTCCTCTCGGATGCTAAAATATTGATTTAATTATATTTTCTTATTCATATCATCATAACATATAAAAATTAGCTTTTGGGAGTAGTTCACAACAGTTCAGAGACGAAGCTAGTAGCAGGACTAGAAAGTGTATCTAACTTTTTAACATGTACTATTAGTTTTAAATTAGTATACTACCTTATAATTAAATATTAGTGCGTATAGAACTTTAAAAGTTTATATTGCGTGTGTCAAACATTTAATTTGTTGTTATTTTATGTAATTTGATTACATAAAAAAGGAAAAAATGTATAGGTTTAGTACATATAATACAATGTTTAATATACATAATAGCGACAGATTAAGTGTTTGATACACACAATATAAAATTTTAAAAGTCCGATACACACAATATAAAATTTTAAAGTCCGATACACACAATAGCAAAATTAAACGTGACAAGTTGAATACATTTTGTTGAACTAAACATTATAATTAATCGTTCAATAACAATCATAACACACATAATCTTTATTTTATATTATTATGTGAGGCTCTTATTATTGTTTTCGTATGTATTTGATTGAAACTAATCTTTAAACCTTCTTAATTTATTTACGTATATAATATAATGTTTTCTTTTAAATCGTTAACTTTTAAGGTCTTAACTTGATCACGCGATTGCTTTATTCTAGTGATCATATATACTAGAGGATAGTATCAACTCTTTTATGATATAACTTATTTTTTATAATCACATATCTAATTAATAGAGTAAACGTGTAGTGTTAAAATTCGCTAATTAATACGCTTACAAGAAATTAATTAACCTTCTGAGTATTTTACTATTAACGTTATGTTATTTAGATATCATGCATATTTTATTAGTAGTCATAGTAACCAACAACAACTTGGCTACTGTTGTGTTGTTGCTGGTGCTTGTTGAATATAAGGAATTATTATTATTATTATTATTATTATTATTATTATTATTATTATTATTATTATTATTAATATTATTGTTATTATTATTATTAAATACAAAGAAATTAAGATGATGTAATTTGACTTGCACCTTATACTTTAGCTAGCATTGTGCTTTTGAATAGTAACCAACAATATGCAAAGATGCTATGCTTCCAGCCCCTACCTGGGCATAGAAAACAATGAGTATGGTTATTTCGTGTTTTGTTACGGATTTGTATTCATCATTTAATTGATACATAAATAAATATATATGATAAAAGTATATATAAAACTAAATAATAAAAATGGTTTTATACCTTATACAAACAATAATTCATCATATCAAATGAAATACTAAAATATTTTTCAGAGTAGTTTTTAGAACTCTTCTAAAAAAGAAAAAAATAAAATTAAAATTATTGTCATTGAAATAAATAAAAGTACAAACTAAATGGTTATAATAAAAAATAAAGAAAACAAAAATGTGTTGTTTTTCGGTACCTTTTAAGGTAAGTCAGGAAATGTACTTGTAAATGAAGGTTTGCGTCATTAGTCATGTATGTTTTTTAGAATAATAAAAATAAAATGGTTTTATTGAATTACCGTTAATATTAATATGCTTAATGATTTATGAATAATGGTAACATAGTTGCACAAAAAAAGCAACCAGTTATTGATGTATTTATGGTTTATATAAAAGGGTAAAATGAATGAAAATACAACTAACTTTGTATTAATTGTCATTGTATACAACTAACTTTAAATTCTTAAAAATAATACAACTAACTTTCAAAAAAATTTCATTTTATGCAAATAACTTTTTTCTGTGTCTAGTCTTTAGCTACCATTATATACGATAAACTTTTTCATAAGTTCCATAGTATACAACAACTTGCATACAATGTGAGGATTATAAAAGTTTATTGTATTGTTTTAAAAAAAATTGGTTGTATACAATGATAATTAAGACAAAGTTTATTATGTTTTCATACAATTTGCCTTATAAAAAAAGATAGTTTATATTCCTAAAAGTAACACTTTAAAAATGAATGACCAAACATATGTAATTGTTTGTCAATATTGACATGCATTTATCCCCGGTCTATATATTGTATATGCGAGTGTCTATATAACATGTATATATTATATGGACTCATCTAATTCAAGAATAATGATTGGGCATTTATTAATAGTCTATTCCTTAAAAAAAAAAATAACGTAGGATTTGGCATTTTACAATAGTTAATAAAATCCATAGTATAATCTTTGTTAAATCTCATTAGTACAATTTTATAGTTATAAATATATATTTTTAAGACATAAAGATAAAAAAATGCACCACTTAAGACTACAACGAACAAATAGTTTTGTTTTTTTTTTCAAAATTACATTAATTTCTTTTAAAAACTTAATGAAATAGAAAAAAAAAGATAATAAAATTAAATATAGAGATGTTGTGTACTTGTGTGCCCCTAATGATAATAAGGAAAATGGAATGGGAAAAAAAAATGAAATTACAAATAGGAGAATTTGGAAGAAGATAAAAGAAAATAGGGGAGGAGTTAGATTTGAACCTCTCACTCTTTTGTTGTAGGTTAGTGGTTTTATCATGTGCGCTGCAGTGTACATAGCAGATGTACTTGTTAAGTTCATATTATTACGTAAAACTTCAAACGAGAACTATTTTTCGAACAAGAATCGTGAGAACTAATCTTAGTCATCAAATTCTCCCTCTTCAATTGGATTCCACACCCATGAATTCCTTACATACACCATGTCATACTCAATCCCCCCCACGCTCTTCATCCATAAATTCCATTATCCCAAATGAACGGCCAAAATTGGTTCTCGCAATTCTCGTACGAAAAATAGTTCTCGTTTGAATCCTCTCCCATATTTTTATTATTATCTAGGGTTTTCGAAAACAATAGAGAAGGGTTTACTCTCTCATGACGCGTGACATAGGGCTCGCATACTGTCCTATATGGATATCACTAAAGACCCAGCCCACTAACATAAGTACATAACTTCGATGTTCATAAAAAGTTCATATTATTATATATAACATATAATTATGTGGCGTAAGGAATAACCGCTCTTCACTACAGATCAAATATGTTTCATTTATTATTTAATTTAGGACAAATTGTATTTAAACATAATTAACTTTGTTTTAGATACAATTATATATAACCAACTTTATTTTCTTCGAAAAATACAACCAACTTTCATAATCCTCATATTATATGCAACTTGTTATATACTATGGAAGTTACGACAAAGTTCATTGTATATACTGAAAACTAAACAACAGACATATAAAAAAGTTCTTTGCATACCATAAGGATTATGAAAGTTAATTGTATTATTTTTAAAATTTTAAAGTTAGTTATATATAATGGTAACTAAAACAAAAATTATTATACATTCATGCAGTTTGTCCTTTAATATCTATAATATAAATGACTAAACCTTTTTATATTGAAGATAATACTTTAGGTTTGAATACTTTTTAGAAAGTTTTTTTTACAAACATGCTTACTCTAGTTATATATAAAGAGTTTTAAATTTAACTATTATTTTATATAATCGAATTTATGTATATATTTATTAATAAAATTAGCTTAATTTGTCTTTACTATAAATATGGAATTAGTGAAGTAAATTATAAAAGTTGTATAAAAAATCTCTAAATATAAATAAAAGACTAATTAGTATTGTTTCTTTTAAATAATTTTATCCATTTATTCTAGTAAAATAAAATCTGAACCATCTATTTAAATTAAAATTTTGATTTGATTTGATTTTTATGAGTTAAACTTCTTAATTGAAATTAGTATAGATAATTTCATATGAGAAATGATATATCCTCCAACTATTTCCTCATACTTATCCTCATACTTATCCTCATACTCACAAGATTAACACAAGTGTTAAAATCAATGGATGAGGTGAGGAAAAAGAATTAGTAGATTTCACATGTCATCTCGTGGTAAATAGAAAAATGAAGTAGGAAGAAATAGTAGGGGAACCAATAATCGGTTTAAAAAAATTTATAATCGGTTTAATTCTTCTTAATTATAACCAATAAATACTTGACATTATTGCTTCTAATTGTAATAATAATGATGACTTGTACAACAAATACGATCATGTCTCTTAGTGTCATAATAGCATGTACGTTTTTGCTATCACGTCTGCCCTCCCTCGCGTCGACGTTTCCACCGCTGGTCTAGGTTTGTGACACCATCTATCACTATCTATTTAAACTCTCATTTGTTTCACTTTCCCTCCTCCTCACGGTGATGGTTCCACCGATGGTCTGAGTGTGTGACGTCGTCTGACACTTTTTTTTTTAACTCTAATTTCCTTCGCTTTTTATAATTATTTAATAACTTTTTATTTGTTCAATATTTAGCATTTTTTAAACCAACCCGTGTATCACACCGGTATTTAATTTAGTAGTTTTTTTATATAATTGCACTCTCAAAATCAAAATAAATTTTAAAAGTATAATATAAAAATATAGGATATAGGATTGAATGTACACATAAATAAAATTTCTATAAGTTTAGAATTAAAATCTTTCGTAAAAAAAGATGTATAATTCTGTTAGTTTTATTTATTCACTAAACTTAATAGTTAATTCAAAAGTGGTAGATACTTCAAAATGACAACTTCAGCAATTGAAAGGAAAAAAATGTAGATAAAGTCTCGAAACCTTCACCTCTTGGATATAGGGGTAGGAGCTTAGTATTGCAACGTTCCAAAATTTAAAAATCTCTATAAGTATTATGATTGATACGAATTGTCTTCAAGCCATAAGACCATCCGCATCGGCAAGGAACCCGATTGATAGGGTAACATGGGAACACCAAAACACCACTTTGGGTAAGTGGAGATTGGGTTGTGAAACGGGTTGTGGACCCCGTTTCTTTTTTTCTTCCCTCTCACATTTAATATATATATTTTATTAATATTTGATGTGAGGTTTAATAGAGTTGGATGTGCAGGTTTGTAGGGTAAGTTGGGCTAAAGGTGAAAGATGATGTGATAGTGGGGTAAATTAGATAAGTTGGGTTGGATGTTGGTAGTCTAAGAGGTGTTATGTAAACTAGTGGGGTGGAAATTGCTAAAATTAAAGATATTAAGTTGAAGGTTTGATTAGTCATACGAGAAAAGTTATGTAGATGTGCGATGAGTTTAATTTAATGGTTTTTATTAATATAATAATAATAATAATAATGCCTTAAGCAAAAGGAAAAAAGAAGTAAATCGAAAGTAGAGTTTAATTTTATGGTTTTCGTACGTTGTTTGTAGATGTTGATTGTCGGATTGCTGGGTGAGACAACCAAGATAAGAAGAAAGTTTGTTTTTCTATTGTATAATTTTGGTATGGTTTTGGAGCATGTGGAAAGTACTAGATTAATTAGGTAGCTGGTGGCTGGACATATCATCACCTATCCATAACAATTTTCCCCTTTTATTATTATAGTTTATTTATATATCACAAGCTTGTTTATAAATACGGTTAACGTGGCACACATAGCTATTCTTATTTAAATTCATTCACACTAGCTTAATTATAATATATATATATATATAGGGAAGAGTTTATTTGAAAACCATTATTATTGCGAGGGGGAGGGTTCAAACGAGAACTGTTTTCGTACGAGAACTGCGAAAATCAATCTTGGCCATTCATTTTGGATAATGAAAGTCATGGATGAAGATCGTGGGGGAATTGAGTGTGACAGGGTGCATGTAAGGAATTTATGGGTGGACAATCCAATTGAATGATGGGAATTGGACGACTAAGATTGGTTCTCGCGGTTCTCGTACGAAAAACAGTTCTCGTTTGAACTTTTGCCTTATTGCGAGAACCAATCTTAGTAATTCATTTGGTAAACAGAATTTATGGATGGAGAGCGTGGGAGAATAGAGTGTGACAAGGTGCATGAGATGAATTCATGAGTGGGCAATCGAAGTGAAGGCGGGGAAATTACACGGCTAAGATTGGTTCTCGCGGTTTTCGCAATAAAAGTGGTTCTCAAATGATTTTTTCACTACATATATATATATATATACATGGGAATGTTTATTTGAGAATCGATGTTGTTGTGAGTACCGCGAGAAACAATCTTAGCCGTTTATTTGGTAAATGAAATTCATGGATAGAGAGCGTGAGGGGATTGAGTATGACAAAGTGCATGCGATGAATTCATGGGTGAATGATGCCATTGAAGGAGGAAAAATTGGACAGCTCAGATTGGTTCTCACGGTACTCGTAGTAAAAATGGTTCTCAAATGATCTTTTCACTCTATATATATGTATATGTGTGTATGTATAATAATTTTGATGGCTAACAAGTCATTAATAATTTTAAAAACAGTTTTCGTTAAAAAATAATTTTCGTTTAAGAACCAACATGGACCAATAATTTATTATCCCTATATTATTTTTTAATTAAATTAAAAAGGATATAATTATTAGTCAACTAGGATTTTATAGCTCGCGCGTTGCGCCGAGTTTTATAAATCTAAAATTCTATTACCCCAATAAATCATAGGATTAGGTGATATAATATATTAATAATATTATAAATACACATCAAAAAATAATAAAACTCTTGATAAAAAAACATAATTAAATAATTAGGGTTCTAATATGGTGTAAGAATAACAAATCAAAAAAGAGTCAAAAGAGATCTCAAATCTCATAAATAAAAGATTGACTTTTTCATCTTAAAAAAACTTATATTTACCAGTCAAATTTATTTATTTATTTTTTGAAAAAACCACTTTAAGTATTATAATACACTAAGACCATATTAACTTAATAATAATAGTAAATAATTAATAAAAAGTTTGTGGGAGAAGTAAAACGTAACTAAGCTTTACTAATATAAACTTCCAATTTTTATCAAATGCTTTTACCTTAAATAAATGTACATATTACTAATGTATAAAATTCATGTAATCTTTTGTTTGATTAAGAAAACATATTATTATTGACTTAGTGCAAAGTTTTTTTTTAAAATATATTTGTAAGTGATGTTTTCTTTTTAAAAACTTATTTGCTAGTATGTAAATTATAAATTATAATATATCTTTAAGTATATTTTTTACCAAAAAAGGCAGAAGTTGTAGCGTCAAAAATTTTGTTTGTTCTATAACCACGTATTTACATGTTGACCTAACGATCGAGCTATAATATGATACATACCTATATAAAATTCATTCTAAAAATAAAGTTTAATGGTTAAATCAAAATAAACTTACTTTAATGCTTAAACAATTCAAGAATAAAGGTTAACAGTTATACCAAAATAAACATAAGCTTAAGAGTTTAATAAAAATAGAGTTTAAATTATTTTTAACCTTAATCAAAACTCTAAATTAAATAAATATATTAAATGTTGTTTACATAAAATTATAAAAACGTATATATAAAATTTACGTTAAGCAAAAGAAAATTAAAAAAAGGATGTTTAAGAAAATAGAAGTTAAAAGGGTTAAAGAATACAAAGATTAAAAAAAAGTTAAAAAAGAGTTAAAATTTTGAAATCCATGTTTTTAAAAAATTAGAAGTTAAAATTGACCAAAAAGATTTAAAAGAATAAAAAGGTTTAATAAAAACAAAATAGAAAACTGGAAATTCAAATTTTGGCAACAATAGGATTCAAACCCTCGCCACTCACATAAACAAACAAACTATTTACCAACCCGCCAAATCCATGTTTTATTAACATAGCTGTTATTTAACATATATTTAGAAGGAGTTTTTTTTCCTGATAAATGTATGATGCTATAATATGGCCGATTACCCTTTGCGGGTTACCACCACCTGGAGGCCTCTCAAAATAAATTAATTAAATATGCGTATGCTTTTACCTTACAGTACTATGTTTTTAATTGGAACCATCAACTTAAATTTAGGTTATATATATCAAATTATCAAAGAGGCTGTGTTTTTTCTATAGAAGAAGCTGACTACCAATTTAGCTTTTAACTTTTATGATAATTAAGTTTTATTTTATATGAATATTGAACATCCCTTAACAATTTATAATTATTTAAAGAATATATTTTTATAAGAAAATACATATTCAAGTTCGCACATAAAGGTTAAAGTAAAAAAAATTATATTTTATCATATTACTTCATCGTTGGTTAGTAAATTATAGGTTTATCAATCTCTAAGTCTATTAAGCATTAGTTAGTTTTTTTCTAAGAGTTCTAAAAGTTAAATTGTGTATAGTAATCTAAGGTGAAGTCACTATATATACTACTGTTATTATTGTTATTGTATACTTATAAAAGGCTTTGTAATATCAACGAACTCTTTTTAATGTATCTTAATCTTTTTTATTTATGGGTCAATATTCAAATTATAACACGAGGCCAACAAAATTCATGAGACGTACGTCTTGTTAGTCAACATATACTCTTTTAACCCATTACCCACCTAAAGTCTAGATCAGCTTTAACATTTCTTCTTCACAACTCGCATAGTTAACCCCGACGATCATTTCGATCACTCATCAACACCGAAGCCTATCACCGCTATCAACACCGATGACCGTCAATAAGGGGGCTTCCGACCGCCATCATTAGTTAACATCCAAAAAATGTGGTAGGTGTATAATGGGATTTTATTTCTTTTTTTGGTTGATTCTTTTTAGAAATCGTGAATCAATAATGAGATTTTATTTTTTTATAAAGTTAATTACATTTTTGGTCCCTGTGGTTTACATGAAATTTCAGATTTGGTCCTTAGGCTTCATTAATTACGATATTCATCCTTTTCCTTTAACATATGTTTCGATGTTGGTCCAACTGTCTAACCTCCGTCTATTATAGCGTTAAAAGGCCTCACGTGCCCCTCATGTGAGGGCATTTATGTCATTACACCTCCTTTATTTACGTTATTCAAAATAGTTTTGCAAGTTGTATCACACTTCATCCCTGTCAGTTGATTTCGCCCCCTACCAAAGCAAAGCTTCCCTCCATTTTTGTAGATTACAGCTTGAAGTGTGGAGAAAACCCTACGTGTAGAAGGTGGTGGTTCAGGCGTGGATGATTAGGCCTAAAGATGAACCAGAATATGATTGTTCAAAGTTATATGGTGAGTGATTCTATTCCATTGCAAAGTAAGGTATATCCCAAAGTGTTTGACTAAGTTATTTTCTTGTTCTGTTTCAGAGGGATGTGACGGATCGTTTTCGCTTTGCATTCACCATGGAGGGGAATTTTCTAATACTCCTGGGAGGAGGTATAGAAAAGGTGAGATAACTTATGTAGATTTCTTTGACATAGACTGTTTCTCCATCATCGAGTTTAATGAAGTAATGGTACAACTGGGGTATGATGATGGTAGAGAATTGTATTATCATTTTCTTAAGCCTCGGTCTGACCTTGATTTTGGGTTATATGCATTTGGGAATGATGCTGACTGTCTTGAATTCTCAAAATATATTGTGAACCATAAGTTGATGCATGTCTACATTGAGCATCATATTACTAAGTTAGACACATACTTTTCCCCCACCAAGTCATCTGGTGTAGTTATTAAGGAAATAAATGATAGTCAATTGAGTGATTTTAATCAAAGCAAAGCTTCAAAAAGATTATATTTAGAATGGATTAAAGACCCTGTTAATGAGGCCAATACTGGTGTTAGAAATGAAATGGATAAACTAAATCATAGTAGCCAGTCTAAGGGTAAGGGTGTAGCACAAGATGATCAGGGCCATTTGCACGAACTATTTGATGATGATTTCTTCAATTTTGAACCCTTTTTAGATGACAGAAGTATTAACTTAGGAGATTATACACCTGAAAAGGGGAAAGTAATTAAAGAAGAAGAAAGTGAAGAGAGTGGAGATGATAGTGAAGACACTGATTATATTGTTGATGATGAGAATGAAATCTTTGATGTTGAAGTAGACATGAGAGATTTTAATTTACATATAGATGAAAATGTAGAGTTCACGGGACAAGGAAGAAGGAATGAAGATGCAACTGTGAACGAGGAGATATGGATGTTGAGGTTATTGATAATGATAAATTTAGTTCTGGAGATGAGTCTGGTGATGAAATTGAAAACAGAAGGGCGAGGAAGCTTAGGGAATTACAAAAACAGGGTAGTGCTAGTTGTTTTTATGTTGGTCAAGTATTTTCTACTTCAAAGGAAGTTAAGGATTTGGTAAAGAAACATGCAGTGGAAACCAGAAGGGACTTAAAATTAGAAAAAAAATGATAAAACCAGAGTTGGAGCCATTTGCATGGGTAGTTGTCCACAATTCACTGATGACATGGCTGACTCTCAATGTAGTCAAAGTGGACCCCAAGGTAAAAGTGTTGGAGCATTAAAAAAGGGCAGTAGTGTAAAATCAATAACTTGTCCATGGGCTTTATTGGTTTCTAAATTATTTAATTCTGAAACTTGGCAAGTGAAGACATATCTTCCCCAACATAAATGTCTACAGTCTAGAAAGGTTAGGGCTTGCACAGCAGACTTCCTTTTAAAAGAAGTTGTTGAGTTGGTTCAAGGTAACCCAAGTATACCAGTGAGTGCATTACATGATCAACTTTAGAAGAAGTTTCAGGTTGGTGTTTCTAAAAAGAAAGCATTTAGGGCAAAGGAAAAGGCTACGGTATACCTGAAAGGGGACCACATCTCACAATATGGGATGTTAAGGGATTATTGCATGGAGTTGATGAAGTGTAATCCTGGTTCCACTATAAAGATTGATGTTGAACCATGTGGTAATCCAGATTCAACAAGTAGACAGTTTAGGAGGATTTATGTATGCATGGGTCCACTAAAAAATGGGTTTAAAGCTTGCAAGAGGGATTTTCTAGGCTTGGATGGATCATTCATGAAAGGGCCATTTCCAAGTCAGATTTTGACAGCTGTGGGACTAGATGCAAACAATGGTATCTACCCTCTGGCCTATGTAATTGTTGAAGCAGAGACAAGAGCTAGTTGGACATGGTTTCTAAAATGCATTGGAGATGACCTAGACTTGACAAGCCAATCAAACTTCACCTTCATCAGTGATAGACAGAAGGTTATACTTTTTTTAATTCATATTACATGTTTTAATTTATGTTATACTAACCATTCATACTTTTCTTGAATAGGGCCTTTTACCTGCCATAGAAAGTTTGTTCCCATGTGCTGAACACAGATATTGTATAAGGCACATCCATGAGAACTTCAAACAAAAATGGAAAGGAAAGGCATACAAGGATTTATTGTGGATGTGTGGAACAGCTACTACTGTCCAACAGTTTGAACAAGAAATGTCCAACTTGAAATCCTTCAATGCAGATGCTGGTAAGTGGCTATCTGAAATACCACCTCAACATTGGGCTAGGTCCCACTTCTCTGGTAGGGCTTGCACAGATTTGTTATTAAATAATATTTGTGAAGTATTCAACAAACAATTGGTTGATGGTAGAGACAAACCAATCATTACATGTTTAGAGTTCATTAGGGAGTATTGTATGAGAAGGATTGCAATTGTGCAAAGGGTGATTGATAAAAGTGATGGTCCTCTTACCCCCACAGCTACTAAATTATTAGAGAAAATAAAAAATGATGCTGCATAATACACTGTTATATGGAATGGTGGGTGTAAATACCAAGTGAGTGGACCTTGGTTGGACCAATGTGTGGTTGATATCACTGCAAAGGAATGCACTTGTAGGAAATGGGAGATCACTGGAATCCCTTGTAAACATGTAGTGGCTGTTATATGGAATATGTCTTTAAATGGGCAAGATGTGGGGATACCTGAATCATGGGTTCATCAAGTTTACTGGTTGCAGACATGGAAGGATACCTATAGCTTCAAAATAGATCCCATTAATGGGAGAGACATGTGGCCACATTCAGAATGCCCAACAACACTCATTGCACCAAATCATCACAAACAGATTGGGAGACCAAGAAAGAAGAGAAGAAGAGGAATTGATGAAGTTGATTCACTAGATAGGGGAGGGAAACTATCTAGGGCTATGAAGAGTGTGACATGTGGTAAATGCAAAAAGCAGGGGCATAATTCAAGGACATGCACTGGCCAAGGATCAAGTCAAGGACAACCATCTTGAATTATGAAAGTTTATGTCTTTTGGTGAACAATATTAGTCATAACACATTGTACTTTTGGTTGTGAACTATTGTACTTTTGGTTGTGAACTCTTGGGGTGGAAACTGTCTTTTTATTTCATGAATGAATATGTATCTTGAACTCTTTTTGGTTATGTACTGTTTTTGGTTATGTCGTTTTTTTGGTTATGTACTCTTTGGTTGTGAACTCTTGTCATGTTTTTAAACAAACACATTACATATTTTTCATTAAACAACATAATCCATACATAAACAAACACATTACACATTTTTCATTAAACAACATAATCCATACATAAACAAACCATGAGAACTTCAAACAAACCATAACTTAACAAACAACAGGGGAGGGAAACATACATAAACATGAAATACATAAGCAACATAATCCCAACTTAATGATAGTAGTGTGTGACTTTGAAAACAACCCTCCCATCATTTTGGAGAGCCTGATTATCAAGTGCGAACTTAAACCATGTATTGGGGTGAAAGTGGTGAGCAGACATGAGCCATTCGAAATCCCCCTTCATCACCACATGTTCAGGTGTTGGTTTCTCAATCCTCTTATCACCATAAGCCTTTAAAATCATACGATGCAAACAACCCTTCACAATCAAAGTAGCATTTTGATAAGCATGAAGGCCATGTAACCTCACAAAAGAAGCAGGTATGGTCTGCCAAAGAATGAAAGTTATAAACAAATCAAAGTTCACAAATATTACATCAATTAACTTTTGTATAAACTTACCAATCTACCAGATTTTCTCACATGCTTTTCCAATTGAATGAAGAAGTATTTATCTGCTGACTAGGCATCCATTTTCAAAGCACAGGTGTGGATTAAAGATCTGATGCACACTATTTATAGGAGATATACAAAGAATCTTGCACAGGGTTCCTTGCAAGAAGACAACAACGAAAATTGCATAGAAGATATGGAAAGAATCTTGCATAGGAGACAACAGAGAATATTGTATCAATTCCTATGTCATTTCCATTGAGAGTTCCCAAAATACATAGAACAGATACATAGTGATGGGAAAATACAACAATACGAACCAAAAATTCAATCTTTAGATTCCTTCTACAAATCTGTCTTGAAATGTACAAAATCATGACATAAACGACCTAACACTGCCATCTTACATTTCCAAATACCTAAATTAGTTAAAAATTACATAAACCACAAAAAAAACCCAACTTAAAATGAGATATATCTTCATTCTGCTAACCTTCTGTTCACTTTCTTTGAGATTAGCTTCCAACGTGTTCTTGGACTTCAACAAGCTAGGGATGATCTCACACGAACGAGGACACATAGGTGGATCAACCCAACCTATGAACTTACAATTTGAAGACCGTACTGGACAAGAGTAGAATCGCCTTCCAGGGTTTTCCGTAGTCCATGATGTGCAAATGATTGCATACCTTCCACATCCACAAATCACCATGGCCAAAGCTTTCTTCGTCTGTTTGAGCTTTGTGCTCTCTGTAAAACGAAGGAGAGAGAAGAAGGAGAACTGAATGAAGAAACCGTTGAATAGCGTAAACAAAGGAGGTGTAATGACATAAATGCCCTCACATGAGGGACACATGAGGTCTTTTAACGGCATAATAGACGGAGGTTAGACAGTTGGACCAACATCGAAACATATGTTAAAGGACAAGGATGAATGTCGTAATTAATGAAGCCTAAGGACCAAATCTGAAATTTCATGTAAACCACAGGGACCAAAAATGTAATTAACTCTTTTTTATATTGTGTTGTCTGATTTTATTTTTGGTTTTTGGAGAGTGTAAAAATGCTTCAATAACATGTAGACATGTAGTTTACTATTTTTGATTTGGTAATAGTGTTTCATTTGAAACAATCAAACAAGGAGTTTATTATGTTTCGTAGATTTGTTGGCCGTTTGTTTTCAATTGCAGCCGCTATTCTAGTTATTTTCTTGCTTTTTTAGTCGGGTCAGGCATTATTATCGGGTTTCAAGTTCAGGTAGGGGTCGGGCTTGACAGACACGCCGACGGAGTACCCCGAAACAATCCCTGACGGGGAAGGGACGGGGACAGGCGACCAAAACCCGCCCCGTTGCCATTCCTATAAAATATAAATGGTTGTCCATATTGAATGATATAAATCTAGGTGCACGTGCATCTATCTACACCTGTTGAGACCTATATTGAAAAAATAAACCTAGTAATATACACATGTGCCCAAAACCGAAGCTGTGTTGAGAAAAAACCAACAAAAACGAAATTCTTTTTTTTTTTTGGAAAACATAGCAAGATCGTCTCAAATTAAAGAGCATAATATTCTCGTTATTTTAGTATAATTTTCGTATTCTAAAACCTTTGTATTTGGTAGATATATTAGTTTAAAAAAAGTGAGGATAAATGTTATAATGTTCAAATTACCCCTCAATATTACCTTAAACCTATGATAAGTTTGATTTAATGAAGGTTATCCATTAACAACCATTTAATTTGGACCCTCCATCGTTTTAATCAAAGACTATAATTGGTTCTCGTACGAAAAACAGTTCTTATTTGAACTCTCATATATATATATATATAAGTTGGGTTCAATAAAGTCCATGTAAAAAACACAGTCTTAAATTTTAATATTCAATCACAGGTGGTTCAGTATACAATTACATGTGATTTGTAAAAGTATCATATGTGAATTACGAAAATGTCACTCCGTCCAAAATTTTAAAATGCAATTTGGACCATTGATATCATTGATCCAAAGGCTAAAATTAGTCCCTTAGGACTATGAATTAATTATGAACTACAATAAACATTCTTCAAAATATATATATATATATATATATATATGAAGAAGTTTATTTGAAAACTATTCTTATTACGATACATGTGAATACCATTTATAACCACCATTCGAGAATAGTTCTTATTGCCACTTAACTTTGGATTATATACATATATATATACTAGCATGTTACCTGCGTAATACGGCGACGATAAGTAATTCATTCTCGATAGCATGTCCGTTTTCGATAACGTAGGGTATGACATACACACACTATGATGACGTCGAATAAATTCCATTTGCAGCGTATCCATTTTGATTCCTTCTTTTCCATTTTACTTATTTCTTTATTATCTATCAACTCTTTCGTTAATTTCTAAAATAACGTTTGAAAGACAATAAAATAAGAAAAAAAAATCTATACTTATAGAATAAAATGATAAAAACATATCAATGACTTGGTGAATTGTGTTAATTTGAATGAAAATTGTGTAGGTATGAGATAATATATTAGTGGTCGGGTTGGTATATTTTAAAAAATGTAAAGATATTTAAGACTATATTGGTAATTTTCCATTACTTAAAATTTAAGAATTCAAGTAAAATAATATTAAATATATTATAAATTAAACTTTTTATTTTACTTATATGAGTGTTTATAAATTCGGTTATATGTCATCAAGTTTATGAGTTTTAGTTATACGAATTTTCTAATATTTCAATTAAATTATTTGGTATATGAAATAATATTTAAAATAATATTTCTATGGAGGTTTATTTATTTAATTTTTAATTTGTGTAATATTTATAGGTTGAAATTTAATTTGTATTGAGTTGACATTTTTAAACATTCTTTTTATAGAAAGTTTAGTTATTAAAATAGTATTCAATGGTTTTCTTTTAAGATTTAAATAAGGGGTAAGTTAGTAATATCAAATGACTTAAATTTTAAGAGATTAAGACATTTATGAGAGAGGGTATTAAATGCTTTATATATTAGTATAGATATATGTGTGTGTGTGTGTGATAGTTTATTTGATAATCGTTTTTATTACGAGTACCGTGATAACAAATCGTGCCATTGATTATAATAAATCAATGACAAATAAAAATAATGGCTTATTAATGATACATTAATGACACATTAATGATGTATTAATGAGGGGTATTTCGGGAAAATCATGGCTCGATATTTAATGACAACTCACTCTGACGTAATTTACGGATGAAAAATTATATAAAAGACCAAAATACTTCTATTAATGGGCATTAATTGTGGTTACAAATCGTACTCGCGGTACTCGCAATAAAATTAGTTCACAAGTGATCTTTTCTCAATATATATATGTAGGGAAAAGTTCAAACGAGAACTGTTTTTCATACGAAAACTGCAAGAACCAATCTTAGCCCTTGATTAAACTTAATCAATGACTAAGATTTTTTGGCGGCTCATTGATGCTTCATTAATGACTCGTTAATGGATCGTTAATGACGCATTAATGAGGGTTATTTCAGAAAAATCAAGCCTCGCAAATTAATGACGGCTCATCCGGACGCAATTCACGATTGGGTAAATATATAAATTACCAAAATACCCCTATTAATGAGCCATTAATGGCGTTAAAAACAGATTTTGCACGAAAAATAGTTCTCATTTGAACTTTTGCCTATATATATATATATATATATATATATATATATATATATATATACTAGTGGGGTACCCGCACAATACAACGGCGGCGAATAAAGAAGAGGTTGTGATGAGTTTTGTGCAGAATAATCACAAAGAGCTAATATGAGTTTGTGAAGATTTTTTGCGAGAGCCACTTTGAAATTAAGAATTAAATTGCTAACTCTGAGTTATTTGTCTTTCAGTTTGTTGGAAGAATTTTGTCGCATGGCTGAATCATGAAGTTGCTGATTATATATATGTATGTATATGTGTGTGTAATGTTTCATAGTTTCAATTATTATGTAATTTAGTTAGAATGCAATGTTTATAAATTTTAACTTTTTGACTCTTTCATTTGTTTGGTGTTTGTGAAATCTCTTGAACTTAATTTATTGAAAACAAAAATTTAGGTGATCTCATGAATCAAAAGTTAATATTAAAAATATATGATTAGACTTAATTCAGTTATAAGTATGGTGATCTCATAAATCAAAAGTTAATATTACTTCGGTTTAGTTCACCAAAATGTATCCAACTTGTCATGTTTTGCTATTGTGTGTATCAAACTTTAAAAGTTTCTATTGTGTGTATCAAACTTTTAATTTGTTGCTATTGTATGTATTTTGGTTACATAAAAAAGAAAAAAATATATAAGTTTAGTATATACAATAGAAAGTTTAATACACACAATAGAGATAAATTATATGTTTGATACACACAATAGAAGTTCTTAAAGTCTGATACACAAATAGCAAAACGTGTCAAGTTGAATGTATTTTCGTGAACTAAACTCTAAAAATATATGGTTAGAAATAATTCAGTTATAAGTATTGGTTTAAATTCATTAATTGTCGGTTATGTTTTCAATATTTATTTGTTTAAATTCATTAATTGTGGACTTAAAGGAGGGGTAAAGGATGGGTATTATAGTAAATTTACTCTTCTTAAAATTAAGAGTTTTTTAGGTGGTAAATGCATTATATAGGAGTAAGATATATATACTAGCGGGATACCCGCGTAATGCGACGAATGTGAATAAAAATGGTTTGTAAGGAGTTGTTTTGGTATGTATTAATCAAGATGACACACAAGACGTAATTTTGTAATTTTTATTTAGCAGGTGAAAAGGGAATTAAATTTAAATGTAATTTTGTAATTTTTATTTAGCAGGTGAAAACGAATATTATATATTTTCCCTTTCTGAAATATATGGAATGCTATTAAGTTTATGGAATATTCTGTTTCGTAAGTTTTGCTATGGAATTTATGGAAAAGGAATATTCTGGAATTTATGAAAAATGAATGTTATTAAGTTTATTTTATGGAATCATTATGAGGGTGGAATAGTAATCTTAATTTACTTAAAATTTAAGAGTTTTAAGAAAAAAGCTTAAATGCTTTATATAATAGTGTGTGTATATATATATATATATATATATATTGACAATTTCAATAAAAGATATATATTATCATGTTCATATGTGTCTATACATTTATTCAAACATATATTGCTAATATCGAATATTTATTTCCACCCGTAATTCTCATCTTTTGCGTCTAAAAAAATATAATTATAAACAAATAACTAGTCGTCGTATTGGTGGATTTAATAATTTAAGTTATATCACATTTGCCAGCTAGCTATATGAAGGCGATAAAAAATATATATATATAATTGTATTATATTAAAGAGATCAATAATTAATGAGTATTTATAAAACTATATATATGGAGACCATTAAAACTTACTGTTCAACTAATTCAATTTCATTAATTTTCTAATTTATCTACTTTTTTTTTATAAGGCCGGTTTCATACGAAGGGTCAATTTATTAATTAACAATATTCACTTAATTCTGAACAAAACTTATAAGCTAGAATTAGGTGATCCTTAATTTTGACATTTTTATAATATTAAACTCTTGTATATATTGATTATTATATATATTCACAACGTACACATTTTGTGGAATTAAGATTCTGGTAAGATTTTCTTAAAAATAATAATATATAATTTCATCAAGAACGTACTAATCATGACGCAATTAAGACGAATACATTTGATTTCACCTCGTGTATCTTACCTTCCCACATTGAACTAAAGATGAGCATCTATA
Organism: Dittrichia graveolens; assembly: GCA_038502395.1. Classification (NCBI taxonomy): domain Eukaryota; kingdom Viridiplantae; phylum Streptophyta; class Magnoliopsida; order Asterales; family Asteraceae; genus Dittrichia; species Dittrichia graveolens. The sequence continues at coordinate 75,610,778 of JARJIL010000002.1, forward strand.
TATTCTTCTTAAATTTCTTCTAGTTCTTATTTAACCCACACACGCCGTTACACCGTTAAAAGTACGTAGTGTGTTTGGAAATAAATATATTACGTTTTAATTAGTATGATAAAAAAAATTAACAGTAAGAATAGATAACTAGCCTAGAGGCTAGAGCTTCTAGACTGGCAATTCATATAATTTATTATTAATACTAGCAAGATGATAGATTAAAAGTTACAATTTAAAACACTAAATGGACCAAAGTACGATAAATACATAGCTAATCTATAATTTGCAGTCATGTGTAATGGTTGTATATACAATATCGAGTCGACAAGAGGTATGTTGCTTGCTAGGACAACTCTCAATGTATTGCTAACGTGACTGATAATGTAAATTTTGAAAGATTATTTGACGTATTAAAAAGAAGTGAATTTTGATATTCTTAATTTTTAACTGGTTGTTTTTTTTATGAATGTAACTCAAGACGATGTAGATGTTGACGATATGAATGACAAGGACTTGGGATGAAGATGATTATTATTGTTCTTTTTTATTAAACAAATTTGTAAAAAAAATATATGAATGGTTTATTTTGAACCATGTTACAACTTATATGTGATTTGATCTAAAAAGACTGGGTTTTTGTTTACGCAAACAAATACACTTACCCTAATTTACTCATATGCTCGCGATGAGGCTTGAATCTACGACCTCAAGGAGGGAGTCACACCTTGGTACCGCTAGGCTAATTGCCCTTTTATGATCTAAAAAAACAGGTACATACACATATTTTGAATTAGTTACCGTCAGCAGGTAAAAATAATAATTAATAAATCAATGAAAAACGAATAAAAACACTTTTAGTAATGACTTTTATCGTCGAAAAACCATTTGAATATTTTTAGTTTACTTAATTAACACTTTTGGCGAGGATAACTGTCATTGCAAAAGGTTAAAATAATTGTTTTTTGAATTTTTTTTAAAAATACCTTATGGCCGGGTGCATGTCATTTGTGAAGGTTTGTACCTTTTGGGGACGAAAATTCCGTCGTTGAAAACTTTCACGGAACAATAAATTTTGTGACGGCATGTCGTCGTAGAAAGTTTTCGGCATCAATTAATAAACATTTAGTAAGGACTTTTATCGTCGTTGAATGTCATCTTTCTTGTTGTGCATTTTTATAAACACCTAGAGTGTGATCATCTCTACTCTAAAAAGAGAGAGGTTGAAGGCCAAACATCAAATTAATCGATATCTAGTTGAACCACTGTACTGATTGAGTTAATTGATGAGATCTCTGCTACTCTTATATAAGTTTATACTTTGTCAATCTGTTTTACGTCTTATTATTTCATTGCTTCATCAAATGGATACAGATATTGTTAAAAAATAAAAATATCAAAATTGCATTTATAAATATATTTCAAGAACGAATATATTAGAACAATGATGTGTGTGGTGACCGTATTAAAACACATAACACTTATAAGAAATATCACCTTAACAGGGGCAACAAAGTTAAAAACTTGATGTACGTAAATCGGATTAGTTTCTAATTTAGTAGGGAAATATATCTTGAATTATTATTAAGTACGTACGTCTTAGAAATTTAATAAGACTGCTCGTAACATCACATAAATTAGATGTTAATTTTTATGTGTAAATCATGTATTCTTGCTCGTAATTACAATTTTTAATAATTTAAATAATGTATCAGTACAACTTCACTATATTGTATCGTTTTATATTAGTCAAGAGTCGTCGTTTCTAACAATATGAGCGCATTGCAACAACTTTGGCTTTCATTAACTCCACTCTGGAGTCTGGAGCCTATAAAAGCAATAAGTGAGATATACATGTATGCCACTAAACTGTATTATAAGCCGGCCTAGCTAGCTAGCTAGGAGAGAAGCGTTAAATTTCTTCCGGTGGTGGTTGTTTTAGACGCTGCGAAATGGAAGTAGTGGTGGACCAGCGGCTGCCGCCGGAGATAGATACCGACGTGGAAGACGACGCGGAAGTCGGATTAAAAGCAAGGAAACCACGACATCAATACTCTGGTGGCGATGCTATCGTTCCTAGCCAGCAGACAAAAGTAGACACCGGCGCCGGTGAACCATCGGAGAATACTGCTTATTTAGACAAATATGGAGGTACGTATTAATTGTTATAATTTCCATTTGAATTAGCCTGATTTCGGTCATAATTTAAAACGTTTCATTACCTTGCATGGATCAATGTTTCCGGTAACAAATTCAGGAGCACTCGAAGATCTGGATATTCATAAAATTAAGAACAGTGTTCAGTATGACGTTAACTATAATCAGATAACAAAATCCGCCATTGAAGAAACCAGAGGAGATTCTGAACAAATCGAAGAAGAAATCACAGAGGAGGAAGTCGTAGAGTTGGAATTTGAGAATGCGATTCCTAAATTGAATACGCATACGATGCACTGCCCTAATTGCGATCATCACATCACCAAAGTAATTCTCCGTCGGAAAATAATCAAAAGGCGGTCTCAGATACCTGAAGAACCACACAGGCCACTCGATCTGCTCGGGTGCTTCTCCTGCTTAAGCTTGTTCACTTTCACAGGTAATAATTTTCAGATTAACAACAATTCATAGTATTATTCGTGATGGGTGCCGAAACACACCCTCGTTAATATGGTACAAGAGTGCGACCGAATTGGCACCCATCGCTAATACTGCTAGTTGCATACATCATTAATTTTTTAAATTAAAATGTTTATATGTAATTTTGATTATTTGAATCATAACTTTGGAAGTGACATATGAAATGTTTCAGATAATGGACGCTTTAATCCGTTTCCTATTTTTGGGAATAGACCAGCTACTCAACCTGATGGAAACGGCGTCGTCGCTCGTGAGGATGGTAATTTATGTGACCGTGACTTTTCTAAAAGTCAAAGTCCTTATAAAATATAACATGTGAAATAAAATACTTCATGTCCATAATGACTATATAATAAAGTCAACCATCCACCAATACATTATTATATCACATTAAATTAGTGTTCTGCGAACATAAATTACCTTTATACATGTTAATATATAAAATATTTAATCTTTTTTTTTAACTTTTAAATTTTAAGTCACTTAAGATTACTATTATACCCCCATCTACTAAAAAATGATTCTATAAAATAAACTTAATAACATTCATTTTTCATAAATTCTAAAATATTCCCTCTCCATAAATTCCATAGCAAAACTTACAAAACAGAATATTCCATAAACTTAATAACATTTCATAAATTCTAGAAAGGGAAAATATATAATATTTGTTTTTCACCTGCTACATAAAAATTACATCTAAATTTCATTCCCTTTTCACCTGCTAAATAAAAATTACAAAATTACGTCTTGTGTTCTCTTGATCAATACCTACCAAAACAACTCCTTACAAACAATTTTTATTCACCGTCGCCGCATTGCGCGGGTACCCTGCTAGTACATATTAATACTCATTTATCATAAATGGAAACAATAAAAAAAATTACTAATATAAAACTAGCATTATATATAACAATATTGGGTAGAAGACCCACTCTTACACAATGTTTTAAAAACCGGTTTTTAGTTGACCCGGTCTCTTTATCGGGTCACGGGTCAACTGGTTCGACCGGCGGGTCAACCCGGTTTCTAGTTTTTTTTTTGTTTTTTTTATAAGTATATATGTGTGTATACACACACACACATATATATAGTGTAAAAAATAAAAATAAAACGTAACGAATCAAGTTCACAATCATTTAGTATATGAAATTCACTATCATCTCCAACTATATCATCACCATCATTAACAAAAGCATAACTACTTGAGTTTCCTAAGTTTATGTAAAAACAAAAAATATAACCTTATGTAAAGACTAACAGTAAACTAAGATTATATACCAAATTACTTTATGTATAAACAAATTTTAGGATTAAAATAAAAAAAATAATAAAATTAATTAATATAAAACCGGGTTGAAATTGACCGGTTTGACCGCTAAACTGGCCGGGTCGCAAAATGCCAACAAACCGGTATACGTTGACCCGCTCTTGTGGCCGGGTCCCGGGTCAACCGGTTCGACCTGGGTTTTAAAACACTGCTCTTACATGAGAATCATGAAAGTACAATTGTTGTTTTATTTTTTAAAACAATGCAAGCTAATGTTTTAAAATTAGGGTTAATAATGATTTAAATTTTAAATTTTACATTTTATTTTGGTTTAAACCTTAAAAAAATTTAAACCTTAGGTTACACTTTAGTTTAAACTTTTACGTTTCTTTTAAAAATGATTTTAACCCTTAAGGTTTCATTTAAGATTGTTTTAAAAATGATTTTAACCCTTTTTATTTGGTTTTTAATTTTACGACTAGATAATACATGTAAATATACCCAAAAACCAAACAAAACTTATAACATTAAACTGAGTTTTTAACAAAACTTTGAGGAGTAATTATAAACTATTTGAAAAAACTTTAACATTTAAATCAAAATAAAACGTAAACTTTGAGGGTTATTAACTGTTTGAAAAAAACTTTAAGTTTTAAAATACAAAGTATAAACTTTAATATTTAAAGCATTACTAACCTACAAAAATCCTAAACACTAATGTACCCATTTTTAGGGTCACTTGAAAAAGTTGTGCAATATATACACATGTACTATTTGTTAACAATTGCACCCGCTTAAAAGTGTAAGATTGTAAAGTTCTTCGAGCTGTGCTTCCTAAATTTTAATTTTTTCCAAAATTGTAAATCCTGTATATTTTCACCCACGTGGGCTAGCTGAAAGTCTGTGGCATTGTGGCAATCTATATATCTATCCATGTTTATAGATTCAAATATATTGAGAAGATATATCTATATCATGTGATTTTACAAGGATTTAGTTGTAGGTAAATCTTTAAAAGGATATTATCATTTGACCTAATTAAATAGTTAGCAACAACCAAAGAGTATAGTAGGTATCATCATTAATTACTTGACTTAAAAGATTAGTATTTCACTCATTTTAATATTTACACTCACTCTCTCATTGAAGTGGTATTACCAACACCTATATTAGATGTTGCTAGCATCATACATCTCTTAGATCTAGCATTATTCATTTCTATATCAAATTATATATCTATATATATATATATATGTGTGTGAGCGCGTGCATGCGTGTGTTCGACTATGGAATCAAGAAAGATAACTGTATACAAACTGCACAATTTTTAATTTAGTGAGTAGAAGAAACGGACTACTTAACTATATTCAAATTTGCTTGGTTAAATCATGTAACAGGTAATTGTTTAAGCATCTTTAGAGTTTTCGGTAGAGAGAAAGATCCTAAACAACCGAAACCAGGAAAAGTTGAACAAGATTCTGAAAAACCGAAGCCAGGAACGGTTGATCTAGATTTTGAAAAGCCAAAACTAGGAAAGGTTCCTCCTACCTCTGAAGATATCATATACGAAACAAATAAACCTCCCAATATTAAACAAGGTAAAGTTTTGTATTCAGACTCTCTTGATCTTTATTTATTTTCAGTATTCTTACAAGAATTGAAGTTGTGCAGGAGAGAATGTAGGAGGAACACCTACGCCGAAAGACCGACTGCCTGCTAGTCATCCCTCGTCTTATGGTGAATCTTATTCGGGTGTTGAACAACCAGAAAAACATGAATCGCATGTCAATATTCCACCATCCTATTTAAACCAACATGACGTTCCAACACAAGAACATGTAGGACAAGACTCTACACCCTTTGAGATCTTGAAGAGCATTGTCTATGGAGGTTTGATGGAGGTGATTGCAAGTTTAAGTGTTGTAGCATCTGCTGCTGCTGGTGATGCCACCACATGTGAGTTTAAGTTTCACAAGCATATTAGACAAATACATATTATATAGGGTCATGATAATGGCTTACGAATCAAAGTTTTCGTTCAGTTTCGGTTTAACTAGGGCTGAGCATGGGTCGGTTTGGGTCGGTTAGGACCTAAAACCGAACCATAACCGATAATTTCAGTTATGTTTAATTCAAACTCATCGGTTTCGGTTTCTTAACGGGGCGGATAATCGGTTAATGGGGCGGTTATCGGTTAAATGGGGCGGTTAACCAATAAGAAAGTTGGACATTAAAATTAAACTTGGATAAAATAAACAAGAATTTGTATAAGAAATGAACAAAACTTGCTATAAAAATAATTAATAAGACTTCATGTGAAACGAAAATACATAAATACGAGACATCATATAGAAGATATATATTAGAAAATGATTATAAAGCTTAAAAATAATAACAAAAACTCTAAAACACGACACACTAAAAGTACTTTTTCATGAATTTTTCATACAACGGTCCTTAATAAGCTTTCATATTAGTATAGATACATAATACAAAAATTACAAAATATTTTATTGGAGCGGTCCGGTTAATAATGGGGCGGTTTTTATGATTAACCGTAACCAAAATGTCCTTATTGATTAACCAAAATTTAGAAACCGAACCATCGGTTTTTGAAATGGTTCGGTTAATTTGGGTCGGTTTTATCGGTTAAATTGGTTATGGTTTGGTTAATCGGTTTTTGTGCTCACCCCTAGGTTTAACCATCAAAGTTTATTTTAAACGATTTTACCATAAAGTTTTGAATTTGTTATGATTTAAAACTCAAGTGTTTTTCAAATGGCTTAAACCTTGAATTTTTTTGTTAAATAAAACGGATCAATCTATTAAAGTTGGTATGGTATTTGATTTTACCCTCTTTATTTGATTATACATGCTAGTTTTATTAAAAACTTAAGGGGTTAAACCATTATTATTTAACAAAAATTTAAGGTTTTATCATTTGAAAAAAAAAAACTTTAAGGTTTAAACCAAAAAGAATAACTTTGAGGATTAAATCATAACAAATTCAAACTTTTATGATAAAACCATTTTAAAAAAACACTAATAGTTAAACTAAAACTGTACTAAAACGTTCATGGTTAGACCATTACACTATAAAAAATATGTCATTTATCCATGTTTTATAAAAATGTGTAAAAATTTTAAGTATTATCACGCTTATAATTATGAAAAATAGTTTAAAAATAAAGATTGTTAGAAAAAGAAAAAACTTAACATTTATAGGCGTGTACATTTACTTTTAAAAGTTCACGTTTTTAAATGTGTGAATTTAGTAATAAATAGATGATTAAGAAGTTCTCGCTTAAAAGCATGAACTTTTGTGACTTTATAATTATTTTCAATTTTTCACGCTTAGGAGTGTGAAAATTTATATAATTTGTTCACACTAATAAATGTGATTTTTGACTCTAATTCTCATACTTACATATGTAAAGATTTGGTAGAAATTAGTAACACCCAATTTTTTCATGCTTGATCGTAATTCTTCATGGTTTTAAGTGTATTAATATTGATAAAAAAGTGTGGATAATCGACATCTTTTTTGTAGTGTTATTGAACCTATTATATATGTTAGAAACCTCGTTATAAACTTATACCTTTTTATGGATGTTTTTGAATTTTTACAGTGAGCATTATAGCTCTGGCATTGGCCAATCTAGTTGGAGGGATCTTCATCATTGGCCATAATGTGAGTAAATGGTTAATGCCTTTAATTAGTTATCTTAACTTTTAACTCATTTTAGCACAAATCTTAAACTCATCTAAAATCTTAATCAATTAACATGATGCAGCTTTGGGACTTAAGAGATGACTGCTATAAATTCACCGACCAACAGACAAACAACAATCAAGAACCTCGTAACAAATACAAAGAATTACTAGGACAAGTCGAGCATTTCCCATTGCACTTGTTCTTCACGCTGCTATCTTTCCTTATGTTTGGAATCATTCCCCCATTGGCCTACGGGTACTCATTTCACGTGACTAACGATAAGGACTTCACCATGGTGGTGGTTGCAGCTGCATCTTTTATATGTGTCGGTTTGCTAGCAATATTTAAAGCTTACATTGCTAGATGCACGGGGTTCTGGGAGTATGTTAAGACTATTATGTATTACTTGACTACAGCTATTACAGTCTCGGGTGTCTCTTATGTTGTTGGGAATTTGGTAACGAGGTTGATTGATGAGTTGGGATTATTTGAGACAAGTTCCGGGGTAGCATTGCCAATACTTGTCCCTGAAATAGTGTCCACAAACCCATATTTGTCAAACTACTGATTGTTTGTGTTACTTTTGTTGTTTGGTTCCTTTTAGCTAGGTTGTACCTATATATGGTTGAGACTTGAGAGAGGATTGTCTATGCTTTGTATGTTGTATTATTAAAAGTGTTGCTAATAAAGAACTTGTATCTTGCTTGTGGATTAGTTTTGGTTTAATTTATAGAATTTAGGGGAAGGTTCATTTGAGAACCGTTTTTATTGCGAGAACCAATCTTAGCCGTTCATTTTGAATAATGGAATTGATGGATGAAGAGCGTGGGGGATTGAGTGTGGCAGGGTGCATGTAAGGAATTCATGGGTGGGCAATCCAATTGAAGGAGGGGGAATTGGACGGCTAGGATTGGTTCTTGCAATAAAAACGGTTCTCAAATGAACTTTTGCCATAAAATTTAAGACATAAACAGTAAAATCAAGATTTAAATTCCTAAAACCCATATTTTACATAAACAAAAACACGATATTGTATTTCCCAAAACACTTTATTCTTGTTTGGAAAGATCGTCACGAAAGAATTGCATGAAAGGTATTGGGCATGGGTTGAATTCGGATACAGTTCGGGTAACATATTTTTGGGTATAAACAAACCAGCTTACTTAGGCTTTTGTGCTCTACAAATTTTATTTTTGAACATCTATAAACCAAAAACAACATTAAATAATCAACGTCCAAGTCAAGAATATTGTTTCAAACTTTCAAGTCTAGAGTAATTCGTTACCAAAACCAAATAATCAATGTTTCAGCTTTCAAGAACTATTGTTTCAATACGAATAACCAAATTCCATTGTTCAATATTTCAATAATGTGAGTTATACAAAGCAAATAAACATAACAAAAAGAAAAAAAACAGAAACATAACAAGGTTAGGAGAACAATACGTACGTGAGTGGAAAATTAGAAATTAGTAAAATCTACAAGCATAGAAAACAATCTCTTACGCATTAGAGCCTTGACAAGAAAGAAGAAAGCAAATAAGACCATCGTTATGGGGTGAGCCGATGACATCGGGTCCTCCATCAGCTTCAATGGGTACGCCGAGAACACCGCTACACCCAACACCTCACCCGATCGGTTTCTTTCCCTTGGCTTGGCCAACCAGATGCTATCCTCTCCCCTACCCCCACCCCCACCCTCACCCTCACCCTCTCTAACTTTTGAGTTGGGAAGGAGAGAGTAATGTATGATAAGAAAGGAAATAGAAGTTGATAGGTTACCACTTACCATACGATGGCCTAATGATCTTACAACAATTACACGTGTGATTATGGCCTCGAAGGTTGTAACTATAGTTAATACTGGAATGTGGGCTATTTTCAAAAAGGAAAAACATTCGGGACCATAAATATTATTGTTAACCAAAATAACCGAGCAACATTACCCATAGGGATTAAACCTACCCAAATCCCTAACAGGTAGGTCGTTTTTTTTTTGTAGGTTTCAGGTTATTTTATTTTTTGTAAATTTTATTAGTTATGATCTTCATTGAACTCGATCTTTGGAAGAACCCTAGCTAGAATGTATATGAACTGTTCGAGAAAACCTTTTAATTGAATAATAGATCTGTAACCATCAAGGGAAGAAACCTATGAATCTTGTGAAAACCTTTGAATCTTTAACCATCAATGGAAGAGCATGAATTGAATATTCGAAGAATAAACCATGGTCGTTGAAGAAGATGAAGAAAACATGAAGGCGGCAATGGTGACGGTCCGAGAAGAGAGGGCTAGGGGTGATTAATTCTAATAAAAATAATTTCATTTTAAATTATTTGTAAACATGAAATTACATGTCATCATCCACATCACCTTCAACGTCCGCAAAGCCGGTGCGATGTAAACTTATAAAGTATAAACTGTTTGATATATTAAATAGCAAGTTTAGTATGACTATTACATTAAAAAGTAACATTTAAAAACTTAAACTCTTTTACAATCATCATCACTGATTTACTGACACTATTGTCCCACCAACACTAACACCGCTAGCGTTTTAACTTTTAAGATTTAAACCAAATCTATAAAAAGAAGCAAAAACTAAACAGGATTTGGAGGGGAGACGCTGGCAATCAGCTGTGAAAAGAGGGGGGAGGGGGCAGAGGTTGTTACCTAAAGATAGTCATAACATCTCACTTTTGGGAGATTTATACATGTGAAAATGAGGGCTTTTGCCTTATTAGTAAAGCTGCTCGAGGCCGGAAACACCAGTACCGGTGAGGCCATGACTGGGGCCGTGGGTCATGAAAGAAGTTGGGGAAAACGGCACCAATTCTGTCTGATAACACCAAAAACCTCATTTTTTGGTCAGTTTTATTGTTCACATCGAAAAATGGTTGAACAAACCACCATAAAGTACTTCCAAAAAAAGATTATTTACCAAATGCAAATTGATTGGTTTGGTTTTTATAAAGTTACAACTAATATTAGAACAGGTTTTGTAGATCGGTTGTGGGTTTCATAGCTAAAAACAAAGCAACATAAACATGTTCCTTAGGCGCCTAAGAATACTGTATACCTGCTACAATCAATCAATAATCCAAAAACACAAAAACAAAACAAAACATATGTTGTAACAGGTTGAATGTATAATGAAATTTTATGCTGTGCAAAAAAAAAACAATGAAGGCTTTGAATTGATGAGTTTTTATACACCTCTTTTTTGCACCATCAAAGTCGTTAAACAATAAAACAAACAGCCATTGGCAAAAGCCGCAAAATGGGGAATACAATATAATTAAACTCAACGAGAATCCAACCATAGCAGTATATGAAAAGACCTGCAGTTACAGACTTACAGTTGCAAGTAAACCACCAAAGTATGTCATGTGAAGCCCATTTGATCTTTCTAAAGAATCAGTGATCCATCAAAATCACATAAACAAATTAATAACTGTCAATCCGAACCCACGTCTACCCCTTTGAGCTTCAAGAATTGCTTCGCCTCAATTACGTCCTGCAAAAATTGAACAGTTGGAAGTTCTTACATTTTTTAAAGGCCGGAAGTTCATATAATTGACACCTTAAGTCACGGTATCACAACATTAACAAGGCAGTCCTCGTGATGGTGACCTAGTGGTCGGGGTACATGCAGCACAAGGCGGAGGTCCAGGTTTCACATCCTGGCACCACGTCCCTTGTCCAAGGTTTAGGCGATACACATCTTTATGTTCACCTTGGGACAAGTGGGTAATGAAACCTTTTGGGTGTGTTACCCAAAAATAAAAGAACAAGGTACTAGAAAAGACAGATGCTGAAGTCTAAAGTTTGTGCCCGTTTAAATGGAGATAATGAGATGATGAAAACTTCACTGCAAGTAAAAAGCACACACGCAAAACTTTGCCACAAGGGGATTAACTAGAGGCCATTACTTCAAAAAAAATCAATTTTTGTTAATATGTTTCTACAAGTCCAATGGATAGAAAAGCTCATTTTAATCCATTACCCATTCCACACCACTTTGCCACCTCTAGAATTAATGTCAAGGCGAACATAAATTGAAATTATGTGTGGCAAAGATAGACGGGTGGGTTGAGTACGGTCAAAACCAGTAATATTTTAATACGGGTCAAAACCAGTAATATTTTAAACTAACTTTTTTGAAAAGGAGATTTAGGAGGTCGCAAGCATCTACATACACATTGGCCATTTTCAACCTATTTGGAGTCGTTTCATTTTTTAAAGAAGTATTTAAAGTAACCCATTTGACCCATGAATATCAGATTCAAATACAAGTATATAACCCAAATCAACTTGTTTCAAGTAAAAGAGTCAAGTATGCTAGCTTTATTTGGATTGCTTATAACCAGAAAAAACAAAATATAAATAAATAAACACCTGCTGTAATAGGAGTGCCTCCTGAGGGCATGTCGGAAATTGCATCAAACCAACCCCGACCATTAAAAGGCCATAGCATCCTAGAGACACAATGAAGTACAGAGGCAGCTGTTTCAATATACAAAATTAAAAAAAAGTTTAGCCGACAACAGAGAAAAACTTAAAACTAATCAACCAGCAAGAACCAGTCAACCAGATGAAAAGGCTCACCAACCAGGTATGACTACGTGGAATCATTGCAGTCTGTAACAAACTTATCCATATGGCAGTTATAGCCACCAAAAATGTTAAAATCTTCACGATATGTTTCATTTGATACACACAAAAACTCGTAAACTCACACTTGCAATAAATTAGTCTGTAACATCAAAAAAATAAGATTAATCAGAAGCTTTAATTTTGTAACATGTTGATCAGCTCAGATTTTATATTGGATACAGTATGAAATTTCCTGTTTGAAGTTTAATATGATCGAATGAAAAGTGCATTTATGCAAGTACATCTTTGGACGCAATGTATGGGTTAATCTTTATGAGACATAACATAAAAAAACATATCAACAAACATTGGTAGAATTTACTACTAAAAGCAAGTAATTCAAAAAACCTATGAATTCAAACCCGAACACAAAACTAAAATCAACTTGAAGAGACATTCAAAAGTATTAATGAAATGCTTTATGGACTGAAGTATATGGTTGTTCTTTTTCTTTTGGGCCATAAAAAGCATTTCATTGATTATTATTGATATCCCTCTAAATCATTTTAACATCTACTTAAATAGACTTTCAAAAGTGTTGGGATAATGCCCACTACACAACACACTATCGTCACTGCTAATCAGGTAACCATACATGAACCTATAAGGTCATGTATTAGCAAATGGCTTAGGCTATAACTGTTATAGACTTGAATTCATCAGAAATTCACTTAGATGTTTGTTTTTCCAAGATAAGATCTTTTTACCTCTTATGTACCACAAGTGAAAAAGATTGTTTTTACCAAAGAACAAGGAGATAAAAAGATCTTTTATCATCTTCTTTGAAAAGAGGTGGACCTACTTTTGTCTGTACACCTTCCCGCAGACCAACTCTTTTCTCTTGACCTATCTCTCTCATTTGTCTTTGAAGACTTCGGAGTTCCAATCCTCGTCCCCTCTTCTTCATCGACCACATTGTCACGTTAACACACTTGCACTATCCCTGAGACATCATTGACATCTGCAATAGGACCATGTGGAGACAACTAAGACATCCATCTGCCTCGTCGCCTATTCCTTGTGACACCGTTTAAACCCTCGTTGGTGTCTGCACCAACGAACACAAACGATATTCTCCCCGTTCTATGTTTGACAAACAACACCGTCTGGTTTTAGCAAGTTTAATACATTAAATTCATGGTAGCTTTATTGATTTGAGCAAGTTTGATTTGTGAGTTGATGATTGATTTGAGCAAGTTTTATTTGCTAAATATTCTGTGAGAGTGTTTAGATAGGATGTGTGATGAACGAGATCTATGTTTGGGGAGCTGTAGATGAAAAGGATTTTCTTTACAAAAACAAACAAACTGCACAATGACTATTATATCACATGATCACATCTTCTAAGATGATGTAGAAAAAGAAACAAGTGACTTTACCTCTTAAAAAAGAACCAGCACCTAATGAAGTCATGATGGCTTGCATGTGGCATGTTTTAATGAGAAAAGCTTTTCTCACTGATACGATTTGGATGGGGTCACATTAGTTACCAAAGAGCTAAGATAATCCCATCTTTCATGCAGCAAACACACACACACACACTTACTAGAGAGAGCTCTAAGTGTTCAAAACCATTTTCAACAAAGATTGTCAACTTGTCGGTGATCTTTGGGGTCAAAGGACTAGCACCCACAGTTTCACAACATTGCTCGAGTGGATACCAATAGAAGGCAGCTTCTTTGATGCCTCCTCATCCATGCCCTCTATCCCAGTTAGTATATTCATGCTGTTTTTCTCAAGGTGATCCTTGTTTGGGTTGTACATGTTTGTTTTTAAGAATTAAGCTTCACTGCGTGTGAAAAACATTTTAACATGTGTTCCCAAAACCCAACACAAAGTATAACATCATAATATTCTTTAATGAGACAAAAGTACATAACTATTCTTCCTTTAATTTTTGGGAAAAAAGCATATCAACGCTAAATCGTTAATCTCCTTTTCAATCATTCCTAAAGGAAAAAACACTGTATTTACAAACTATCACTGTTAGGCAATCAACTTTGCAGTGCTTCGTAAGGTCCTCAATCATTTGGTAAAATAATCATATTTAGATCCATTGGATAGAAGTCGTAGCAAGAAAACAGAAATTTGAAATTATCCTAATAATCACATAATAAAAATAAAAAATCAAACAGCTACTGACTGGAACCACAAATGCAATAGCCTCTTATGTTGCAGACTTGTAACAAAACCAATCTACACAAAAAAGTGCAAATTAGAAAAATTGAGGGTTCTTGCAAACTGTAACCAATTGCAGGTCAAAGAAAGGTGTTAAATGCAAAAACAACTTCAAGTAAAAGAATCTATTACAAAATTAAGAGAATCGGTTCTGTGATGCCATCAGGTGGGATATACCGTTAAATTTTTCACGGTCCCTTTTTACGATACACAATTGGGACTCAAAGCCCTTGCGCAAATTCCCAAACATCATATGGCAATTCAATGTTAAAGTCACTGAGAAAATGATCTACCCTAATAAATCTAACACTAACACATTTCAATTAGATAACCAGCACACATAATCATCATCATGATACCTTGATTCGGCAAAATAGGTTTCTGGTAGGGATAGATGCTGAGTACAGACTTATTGTTTTTAACGCCTTAATCTTCGAAGTTCGAAGACCTGGAGAGTGTCTTAATCTAGAGTATTGTTACTAAAAAAAGCTATTTAGATGCTACTCCCTTTGGCTGTGTTTAGCTGGTGAAATTTTTATCAGTTTTCTACTTTCAGTATTTTAGAAAATGGAAGGAGTTTTAATCTCAAGAAAAACGCAGATGCTAGTGGATTTTTAAGGTTAAAAAAATTAGAAAATGTGTTTAGCTGTAGGTACTTTCTATCAGTTTTCTTTTCATCTCCCTTTTTGAAAAGAAAAAAACACCTATATTTTTAACAATTTAATATATGTCTAACAAAAGTACTTTTTAATAACTTGTTTGCCTCAGAATCTCAGATTTGACAAACGATTTTCTTTTCCTGCTGCAGTTTACATCAAAGTATCCATTATACATGCAAACATACAGGGCTGGGTGTATTACTACCAAATAAGGAGGTGCGACCCTCTACGGCCAAACAAATATAAGTAGGGTCTTAAAAAAATTTGTTAACCCAAACATTGTGCCCTCAACCCGAATCTTTAAGGCCCTCAATCTTCTTAAAGAAAAAGAAAGCAAGGAGGATTTTCATGACTGACTGCCTTGAAGTTTCAACCCTGATCGGTAACTCGTAATATGTCCCAAAGAGTGGGCTGTGGCAACCACTTCACACCCAAAAGGTGAGTGAATTTGTTGACCCAATAGGTGAGTGAATTTGTTAACCCAAAAGATGAGCGAATTTGTTAAAATGCTGTACTTATTAGCAGGTATTAGGGCTTATTGAATATTGATATAGATTTGTGGTTGTGAAAATGTGATTTTACGCATAATCAACTTGGTCAAATTCCAGTGAAAGTAATGAAATTTGTAATTTTACTTTTTTTTTATTTTCAACTTAGAACGGGTCATAGTTGTTAATAGCGCAGCTATAGCGAATAGCGTAGCGTAGCGCTAGGTGACCGCTATTAAGCATATAGCGGTAGCGATAGCATTTTGGTAATATTTTTTATTTTTAAAATTTTTTTTAACCTTTAATTAGTAATATGAAGATTTAGAAGATCTTTGATTTAACTTATAATAGTTTAAGACTTAGTATTATATTTTTTTCTCTTAATATATATAATACTTTTAGACTTTTAAGGTAATATACCAATATATAATTATATTTTAGAAGGCTATCGCTTAATACGAAATAGCGGCCGCTATTTAGCGCTCTTCGCTATGTAGCATATAGGTAGGCCATCGCTTTTTACCGCTATTCGCCATTGACAACTATGGAACGGGTTTTTGTTGCTATTAATGTGCTTATAGCAAATTGTGATGTTTGAGTTGTAAATTTGTAATTTTGATATTTTGCTATTTTGAAAGTCAGTACCTTATTCTCAATAGGGGACCTTTGTAGGTGAATATTTAATACATGCTGCAAGACAAGGCAGCCTAATTTGAGCATGAAGCAAACTTAAGTTGCAACTGTTGCTTGCATTTTCAATGTTTCGGCCATGTTACAGTATATTGGATTTTGGGGATAAATGGATAATGAGAGTAGCTATGAGCCAAAGTAATGACTTTTACTTTATATTTCTATGGTAGTAAAGATTTTATATGGCTGGTTGTAATCTCATCCAAGTTAATGAAGTGTTATTTGACTTTGAAAAATGTAGTGTAGTGTCTTTGAATTTTCTTTTTCTGATATTCTTTTCCCAACACATACTGTTTTTTCCTGCATATATGCTTTTTTAGTTTTGCAGTTTTTTGTTCAAGATAGCGGCGAATCTTATGCAGTTTTTCCACGAAGTAACCTTTTTTTGCAGTTATTTTGCTTATAATAAGTTTTTTGCTAAGTTTTTCTCCTGCTGCATTGTTTGCTCTGGATAGACCTCAACAGAAAACTGAAGAGTAACGGCAGCAAGTGATTGACTTCAGCAGTTCCTCATATAAAATTATTGACTAGAGATATAGTAATTTTATGACAAGTTTTTTCTTCTGCTGAACGGTTTTTTGTTCAAGATTGTCTTATACGATGTTTCTATTGCTTTTCTTTTTTGTAATACGACAAACTATAGTTTTTAAGGTAACTATTTCTTGCCCCCCCATGGCCTAAATTCCTAGATCCGCCACTAGATGACTGCAAACATACTTATTTGCACACATATATAAATATATATAATAACTGTATAAGAAAAGAAAAGGTATTTGTCATGTTGTCACATGTTTTGTTGAATAATACAAACATCAAAAGAAACGTCGGAAACCTATAACAGCAAATAGTTAACAAAGTCATTTTGGACATTATGATAACACTTGTTGATTACATCTTAACAACAAAAACCATTTAAATGGTTAAACAAAATTTCCACCTTAATACACTGCCAAGCCACACCTTGTTGATCAAATAAGGACTATATGGACCAATGTTGCAAAAATCGCTAGGTGCAACTCGAGCGGCCGACCGGGGAGTAGCGAGTACTCGGCCCAGGCGGGGAGTACTCAGATTGGGATTTTTTATGTATAAATTCAAAATTTCACATGTAGTATGTTCATAAATACTCATATATATATATATATATATAATTGTTCATAGGGCCCAAAAAAATATGTTAGAAACATAAACATAATTGTTAAAAACTTCAAATCGTGTCGTATAGTTGATGGTCATGAGAGAAAGTGGAAGAGATACTATTGATTTTGTTTTTTTTGAACGGCAAGAAAAGAGCACACTAGGAGGGAGCTTCGGCTCGGCCATCACCCCCACCTAGAGAACTCAGGAAAATATATAAATATAAATAAATACCTCTAGCAAGATGCTAGAAGCAAAAACAGAATACAAAAAAAGTCTAGAAACAATCACCGGGTGCATTGCACCACTTTACCCACTTATTCCCTAAATTACACTTTTTTGCTCTATATTTTATCCAAAAAAAAGAAAAAGCTTGCAACTGACCATTCACCACAGCACTCCTTATACGATTATCAGCTTCAAAAAATTTCCCATTTCTAATCTTCCATAGAAGCCATAAGTAAGTGTACACTACTGCCATAAAACCTTTTAATTTATGACCTTTAAAATTTAAGAGTTTTCCCCAATTGAGAAGTTTTGGTAATTCATCAACAATACTACAGTCGATATTCCACCATAATCCAATTACTTCCAATATTCTCCTTGCCGTCCCACACTTTTTTGCTCTATTAATTTTGTACTCGTGATAAATAGTGGAAGAGAGGAAATAGATAAGGTTAAAAGATATAGTTACTTGCGTGCCGTAGGCCTTTGAAAAATTCAAAAAAAGTTTTTTGACCTCGATTGGCCGAGTAAGGCCGAGTAAGGCCGAGTAATACCAAGCTTTGACCGAATCCAAGTAATATGGCCGAGTAGCCCCGACTCACCTCGGCAAATGGCCAATTTCCGAGTACTCCCCGAGTACTCGGCCGCCTAGGCGTAGTTTTACAACACTGATATGGACAAAAGACGATTAACACAACATCAAACTTCTTGCTCAATTCTTCTTAAAAATCCATTTGCGCAATACATCAAGCTTATCAAATGTGGGAAAATATCAAAATAAATAAAGTCCATAAAGAATGTATAACAATTAAAAAGGTCAACAAGTTGAATGGGTTCAATTTAAAGAATTTATAACAATTAGACGGATAAACCATTGACCAGTCAAATAGGTAACTGGCAATGGATTAAACATAAAAAGGCGTGCGTGTGTGATATGATGGACTCTACTGGTTGCAGCCACTTGCTATGGTAATGGTAGGTTGGTAAGATAGGTGCCAATGTTTATTCCCATAAAAGCACCTAAATTTCAAGAATTTGCATGGTTTTTATAAACGTTGGATAGACTTCCACTAACAATATATGATTTTCTTTAAATAAAGGAATCTCAATTACTGGGCTGTAAACTTCTAATTAGCTTCATATCAGAACTTAGTTAAGCAGTAACAACATTGACCTCAAAATTAAAATAAATAAAGAGGATAGTTGACATTACCTAATGCAAAGGACAAAATTCAAGCACATTGATTTCACATGATAGGCACATTGACTCAACACGATTTAAGACAACAATTTCAAGATTTTAAGAAGTCCTACACAAATCACAAAACACCAACTGAGCTAAAAGCCTGTATTCACTCAACAGCAATTTAATTTCAGCAAGATAAAAAGAAATCACATAAAGCCAAAAACAAAAACACACCTGATTGAGATCAAATAATCGATCACACGTGACACAACAAACAATTCAAAATCTTCACACAACAACTCGTAATCTAAACGGCCTTTTATGTTTCAATAGTCAAGCTGCCAGCCCTAATTCATACCTATTTCCAGCATAAAATAGCAACAAAGAACTAAAAAACAGGCAGAAAACAGTAGAAACATGAACAAGTAACTCGAAATTAAACAGAGATTAATAGAAACATGCTCAAATAACTCGAGATTGGGCAGAAACAGTATAAAAATGCTCAAAAACAATAAGTTGGCGTTTGGTTTGCGTAGTGTTTTTGAAGGAAGTGGAATTTGAATCTGAAACTATTAGAAATCAGAGTGGTGAATATATTAGAAATCAGAAATTCACTCATAACAAAATCAGATTTTTTGTAAAACCTATTTATAAACAATATTTATTGCTTTATTTGTAGGGCTGTCTTCTTCGAAGCAAATTAGAACTTTTAAACAAACCGCAATATAATTGGCAATGAGAAAAAAACATGATATCTTGAAACAAATTTCTGAAAATGGAATGTTGAGATCATAGCCCCTTTTCTTTTAATATATATTAAAGATTAAAGATTTATGTAAAAATATATTATATAAATTATAAAAATAGTAGATTTTGCTAACTTAAAATCATGCTAACAAACATCATAACTTAAAATCATTCCAATACACATCATAATCGAAGACATAGCAATCTTTAATACACATGCCAATTGATTTCACTGCCCTTCATTCAAGATAGTTAACAACTAGTTACAAAAAAACAAACTTGTTCATTCAAAATAATTAACTTATTCGTACTAATTCTTGAGTAGGATTTAAAGAATAAACAAAAAGGTGGCATTCCGATTTCTATCAATTTAGCAAAATAAAGAAACACACATTAAGAAGGCCATCGATGGCCATAGCAGTTGTTAATTATCTTGAAAAAACAAAAATAAACAACCTGAGACCATCGATGGAGCATAAATTAAAAAAACAAACTTAAGAAGCCATCGATGGAGCAATTTGAGAGAGAAAGATACAGACATCGAGAAATTGAGAGAGAAAGAGGAGCCTCGCCTGAGAAATTGACTTACTGAGGATGAACCTCCGTCGCCACCGTTGCCGAGGAGATAACCACCTATTTTAGAAGTGAAAAAACTACAGATGAGAACCAGAGGAAACTCGCCGGAGGAAAAGACAACAGATGACAAAAATCCAGAGGATGAACCTGTTTTAGCCGGAGAACAGTCGGAGGAGGAGAATACTCGCCGGCCCTGTAACCGCGATTGAGAGAGAGAGAGAGAGAGAGAGAGAGAGAGAGAGATCGAAGGGTAGAGCGGCTGTATGATCGAGAGATAAAGTTTAGGGTTAAATGATGTTTGATTGTTTGAGGGTATTTTTGTAAATTGACACATTTCCTCTTTTCAATGTATTTTAATTCGGATTCATTTTATAAAACTAGACTATTTAACAATATTAAACATTAATAAAAAAGTATTAAAACTAGGGTTTAGTATTTAAAAATATATTGAAGTTGTCATTTTTTACTATTGTGTATACCTTACTTTCAAAACTACCATTCAATATATCAAGCTTATTATAACTATCATTTGATATACCAAGTGACTTATTACCTGTAAACATGACATGACTAGTGATTTGTTATCAATTTTGCTTACGTGGCGACTTAGGTGGCAAGGACATGGAATAATAATAATAATAAAACTAAAATCATACACAGACTTCCATTCCATCAATTGAAAGGCATCAACACTACCATTGAATCTTCATCTGCAGATCTACGATTGAAGTTGGGCACCACCATCGAATTCTTCATCTGCTACCACCGTCGCTTCTTCATCCGCTACCATCATCGAATCTTCATCTGCTACTGTCGTTTCTTCATCTGTTACAATCGATTCACGAAGCTCTCTTAATCGATTTGCTCTGTATTACCATCATTTTGGGGTTCTCCGCTAATTTACGAAGGTATGTTTTTGGGTTTCATCAAACCTATTCGATTTACGAGTTTGATTGTTATCATTCAGATAGGTTTGATTCATCTGTTTTGGGTTTCATCGAACCTATTATTCGTTTTGATTGTTATCATTCGAATATGTTTGATTCATCATTTTAGGCTTCATTCGAATATGGGTTGTAACACCCTGGATTTTGGTACAAATTTAAACTTTTTATATTTCAACAAAACATCACTATACGAGTATTAGTTTACATCAAAGTGCGGAAGCTTTACAAATTTACAAAAAGATGGTGTTATTTGTTGACCCGAATACACGACCATTAATTACTGGTAAACAAAATAAGGATAGTCAAGTATTCCAAACATATCCATCAGGCAACAAGTGCTCCCTAAAGTGTCTACCCGCCTCACCGGCTTCATACTATTGCTTATCTACGGATACAAAATATAAACACAAATTTTATTAGCAGAAGCTAGTGAGTGTGCCAAAACCAGTTAAACAAGTCATCATAGTTCATAAAACAGTTATGGCATCAGTAACAGTTCACACAAGATGTGGGGGACAAGTCCACTTATACCTGTATGTTCCATAGGGGCCAACCATGGTCAATAAGTCCTCGTAAGGGTGTGTCCATATCTCCCGTCAAGGTGGGGGAAGCACAAAGCAGTCCACCATACAACGGTTCTCTGTAGTGTAAGCCCTGTTCACCAAATCCACTCGTGTTACCTGGGTTCGGTGGCTCGTCAGCCCAGTGAACCCACACGGTCATGATGGCTACTGACATACCCCTCCACACTCTGCACCGATCCCTCAGCCACCCGTACCTCGTGGTTCCCTAATTGCCGAAGCCACAGGAACCTCTGTGTACGTCTCAATGGCTAGGAACCCTATGGTACAGAGTTCATATCACAATAGCGGTCCGGACCAAATCACATACCCCGAAGGGTCACATAAGCACATACCCCGAAGGGTCACATAATCATATACCCCGAAGGGTCACATAATCACAAGCAAGTTATACACACAAGGTCACAACTTGCCATAATCAAGAACAAAGCATAACATGCTTCAAAACAAGTGTATCACATAATCAATTGCATAAATCATTATCATAAACATGATAATATCCATAACAGTTCACGTTGATGCCATACATATACATAAACATGTTACATAAGAAAACAATTGATGACTTGCACATTAAAAGCGTTATGGTATCCGCATGGCACAACTCACCTGACTGAAGTGATGATGATCACTTCTTCTCCAATTCCAGACCACAATTCACTTGCACAAAGGCCCTATGGTCATAACACAATGTTAACTTGGTTAAGTTAACCATACAATGAAGTTATACACAAGTATGGACTCAAAACATGACTTAAACACTCTTTTCGGGTCTTTCGGACTCCCTAAAACCCTTGGAAACAATCCCCAATCAATTACAAGGTCAAACGGGGTCAAAAACAAGTTTTTGGACATTTCAGGGGTCCTCGCGCCGCGGAAAAATCTCTGGAAAATGGACCTTCGCCAAGAACACCCGTTGCGCCGCGACACATGGGGGTCGCGCCGGGACGCCCCGTGAACAGTAATTCTGGGCCTTCTTTGTTGCTGCAGGCTCCGATTTTTCCACATATTTTCCAATTAAACTTTATATGCAGCATTTCAATCACCTAAGAACACTTCCATATACCATATTAACATCATATAACATAACTTTGACCATCAAAACTCTATCCACACCAATTTTTCCATTTTTTTGACCCACTTATATCAAGTTTTCAACACCATAACCAACAATCACCACATTCAACTAAATTTTAGCAACAATCCACCATTCCCCATGTAAAATCATCATCATAATCAAAGATCGACACCTTTTGGCACATTTGATCATTTCAAACCCTAACTTCAACAATTTCCCCAACTTTTGACCCAATAAACTCAATAAACCCAAAATTAAACCAAGAATCACAAACTACAACATGTATGACTCAAATCAAACACAATATTGAAGGTTAAACTTACTTGATTCACAAAACTCACTTGAATGGTTGCTTTCTTGATTCAAATCAAACACAAGATGAAGAGATGGAGGTTAAACACTCAAATCTTGCACCCAATACTAGTTTCCCCAATTTTTATTGCTTCCTTCTTCTTCTTCCTTGCCAAACTTTTCTAGAACTCTCTCTTTTCTCCCTCTCTCGTTTGCTTCTTCCAGAAATTGTGGTTTGACTCCAATAATTGGAGTTTTACCACATCTATATACCCATATTTACAAAACAAGTCCCCCAGCTATCATTCTCTTACATATATATATATATATATATATATATAATTTTAGTTAGTAAAACACCAATATACTACTAATAACACATAAAACATAACATATAACATTTAAATAACATAACTTTATTACTTGGCAAGTAAATTGGCAATATATATATTTTTAATAATTTTACAAAAATATGGGTTTTACAGTTTCATCATTGGGCTTCATCTGCAATGTTCTTCATTTCCGATTTAGGGTTTTGTTTTGTTTCATTGTTATCATTCGAATAGGTTTGATTATCTGTCCCCGATTCATCATTTGATAGGGTTTACGTTTAAGTTAGGGTTTCTTTTGTTTGATTGTTCATATATTTAGGATTTTGGGGATCTGATTTCTTCTTCAAAGCCAGACCTAGGTTCTTGTTTTTTAGGATTCTTTTGTAGGGTTCTTGTAATACCCGTAATTTTAAAAATGTACAAGAATATTTTTAATGAATATTATTGGTGATTTATGCACGTGATGATTGGGAATTATTTAAGTGATGAACTTATGTCTTATATACATATGTGTATGTTGTGGATGGAAACTTATTAAGTAAGATTGGGCTTACATATGTTATAACCCAATAAGAATTATGGTTGCATTTGGACTTGGAGGCTTAAGTTGTGCTTAGGCCCACAAGAGATTTGAAAGTGAGTATAAATAGTAGTTTAGGGCACAGCCTCCCACACAAACCCTCAAATCACTGTTCCATCCATTCTAGCTTGTGTGTGTGTGGAGAGCCTTGTTGGAAGCTACAAGAGGAAGAAGGAGTTGCTTCATTTTGTGAAGTGGTGTGTGCTCCGCTAGTATGGATTTTTGATGGTGAAAAGCTTTGATACACACTTGTTTTAAATTTATAAAAAAATGATATTACTAAGCAGACACTACACACGACACAGGCAAGTATGACCTGGTCAAAGAGTAGTATAGACTCGGCAAGACCGGATGTCGAACCACAGGGACAGGGAACTATCAATACTCTAACATCATTGTTGTTTGATCGGCAGAATAATTAGCATGCGAGTAACAATTAAACTAATTAAACAAAGCGAGACAATTCAGATTAAACACCAAAGAAGCAGAGAGGCAGAACAGTCAAATACAGATTCACTCAGGCTTTTGAATCATCCTAACTAGTCATGGCAATAACTATAACGAACCAGATAATGAAGACTTGACGAATAAGACAGATTAAGCACATAGCATGTTGTTCTACTACTTATCATAACCATATCATCATGCAACGAATCATCACTCGAGTTATCAAGACTCAAACTCAACAATCAAAACATGATCAGGCAAACAGTAGCATATCCGAGTTTTCACAAAGGACATGTAGACTGGGATTTAACTACAGATCACTAAATTGCGTCCAAATCAGACTACAATAAACATACATCTTTTCAAATGACACATTCAGTAGTCTTCAGAACCCAAAAAGGTGTTAAAGTGGTTAAACACAGTCAAAACAATGGAAAACAACACACTGGTGAAACAGAGGTCCTTACGGGCGCAAGGAGTTATCCTTGCGGCCGCAAGGTTATGTATGCTTGCGCCCGCAAGCAATAATGCTTGTGGCCGCAAGGGCTACGCTGACAGAACACTTCACTTTTTGCACAAAGAGGTTCAACAACAAATACAATCTAGACTTTCATCTAAGATCATAAACACATGTAAATAGGTACAATGAAGTCATAAACTCAGCAAAACTCAAACCACACATTGGATTTAAGATTAAGCCACATGCATTTCTAAGATATAATCATATTAACATGCCATTTCTAGCAAGATTAATACATTTAAAGCATATACGTGTGAATACGCACAATGAACAATTCAAACAGATCATTCATGGCATATATGTGAGCTCATTTCAACACTTAACATACCAATAAACATATCATGAATTCTCTATGCATATAAATAGCATATTTGACCCATTACTACACCAAAACACCTAGATTTGCATTTAAAGTGCTAAGGCATGCATAAAACCACAATATAAATGACACAACCAACATGGACAGATCTGGAATGATCCAAAACATGTTCCAAAAGTGTTTCCATTAATCAATCATGCACAATGTACCATTTCTAGTAACAAAGTATCATGAAATCTTTGTAAAATCAATATTCATTCTTGAATATCCACATACTTTGACATATGGTATTACACCAACACATCATAAAACATGAATATGATTGTATCAGACACATTAACATGATTAAATACACTTGTATTGAAGATCGAACATGCTTGTTCATATCAAGTCAACATAAAAGTCAAACTAAACATTATATTGTCATAACTAGCCAAGAATCATCTTGGCCCAAGTGAAATAAGTTTAGCTACTCATATACATCAGTTTAAGCACAAATACATCTGGATTACACGAATACATGATCACAAATCAAAGTTAGAAAGAGAATACCAAGCTAATTACACTTTGACTTTGTGATTCCAAGCTTCCAAATGTAAATCCAAGCCTCCTAACAAGCTCTCCCTCCTTTGATATCACCAAAATATGCTTCTGGACTGATTATGGTCGTGGGAGAGTGTTTGGGTGGTGAAAAATCCGAATTGGTTCTCTTTCTCTCAAATGGACATAATGCAGTCTTTATAATGCTGGAACAGGGGTCCTTGCGGCCGCAAGCAAACCTTTACGGCCGCAAGATGGGCGGTGGATTTGACGTTTTCTAGGTGCAAGTTGTCAAGTGGCCATTTCTAAAAGATTGGCCCTTGCGGCCGCAAGGAATAACCTTTGCGGCCGTAAGGAGCCTTTTTTCATTACTTTTTCATTTTTCTGTTATTATGCACCGGATTAGTCCATATATCTCGTGTTAGGTGTTTTTAACCTGCATGGTGAATTATAAGCAATTTAGATCATTACACATACGATTCACCTTAGAAATGGGCTGCGAATGAGGCGTTTTGGCATGTAAAACATGTATAAAAACGCAGATATCATGGAGACTTGAGATTTTTTAGCAGAGAAATCATCAGGTAATGTTTCTCTATTCTTTAGAATCATATAGACATCATTTCTTGTCATATTTGAGTGATGATTGAATGTTTCAGAAGATGGGTTTTTGGGTTTAGAGGGTTTAAGTAAAACCTAGGAAAAGTAGCTCACCAAGAACACCATGTAAGTTGATATAATATGGTTTTTTAGCTTAAAGGAAAGTTTTATATGAATGGAGAAATGTTTTGCAACAAGTTTGAGTTAAATTGGTTGAGTTTTTAGAAAGCTTGAAAATGGCTATGGGGTCTGGGCTTTTCAGACATTGAACCTTCAGGGATGAAGTTCTACCATGCGAAAGTCACATGGGCACTAGGTATGTGCCATGCGACTTTCAGTTTGGCTGTATGTTGTTTCATGCGACTTTCATGAATAGAATACAAGTTCATGCGACTTTCAGGCTTTGTATGTTATGCCATGCGACTTTCATGTGATATGTGCTAGTTCATGCGAGTTTGAATATGCCCCATGTGACTTTCATGTGTTAAGTATGATTCCATGCGACTTTCATGAGGTGAATAGTAGTCCATGCGACTTTCAGTAGTGTATGAGTATGCACCATGCGACTTTCACGTGAGATATGCTAGTTCATGCAACTTTGAGAACAAGTCCATGCGACTTTCATGTGTTGTATGTGATTCATGCGACTTTTGTGTATTAAGTATAAGTCCATGCAACTTTCATGAGTAGAATATCAGTTAGCCTGTGTATGTGCCATGCGACTTTCAGTCCTAGTTTGTGAGTTCATGCGACTTTCAGTTCTTAAGATTTTAGCCATGCGACTTTCATGTACTGTGTGCCAGTTCATGCGACTTTCAGGCCGTGCATGCATGGCATGTGACTTTCAGTAAGTAACAGTTAAACACAGTAGTAACCAATGTTTAGACTTGGTCAGGTAGCAGTCAGTTACAGAGTTAAACAAGGAGAGTCTTTTAGTAAGAACCAAGTAGCTAAGACAGCTGACAGGTGAGTATTCTCACTTATAACTTGAATAGATTCCAGATGTTATGTATGCATGTGAATACCAGATATTTATGATTATACGAGCTATAGCTGATTGTATTTAGACCGTTTACTCCGGTAACGGGTATGTTTAGACTGTTTACTTCGGTAACGGGTATGTTTAGACCGTTCACTCCGGTGACGGGTATGCTTAGACCGTTCACTCCGGTGACGGGTATGTTAGACCGTACACCTCGGTGTCGGGTATGTTAGACCGCACACTTCGGTGTCGGGTATGAGACCAGCACTTCGGTGCCGGGTATGTTAGACCGTTGTGACGACAACGGGTGAGACGAGACCGTCCTAGTGACAGGTATAATGAGACCACTTACTACGGTAGTGGGTATGAGTTGAGTAGCATGCGAACTATTTTGGTTGTAAGTAGTATACTCGCTAAGCCTTGGGCTTACTGTTGTTGTTTCGTATATTTTCAGGTAACGGCCATGGCGGGGCTCCAGCGCAGTGATGATGGCTCTAATCCCAAGCTTCCGCAATCTTTTGACATAGTTTCAACATTTATAGTTTTAATTACAGACAATGAGAATGATTGTAACTTAATGGATTATGCGTGTTTATTCAGCGAACAATTGGTTGTGTAATTACGTTATCAATGACTTTGAATACCCTTTATGAATGAATTTATGTTTTTAAAAAAAAATAATTTGGGACGTTACAGTTCTTATTCGGGAACATTGATTTCATCAACTTGGGTTAATCAATCTTGTGTGTTTATTGAAGGATTCATGTTTATAATCATGTGTGATCATCAAAAACTTCATTTGTTCTTCATATAAGTGTTCATGGAAGGCTTCATCTTTTTATTTTCTTAGGATATTAATGATGTGGCAACTTTGTAATGACGTGGCATTGAAAATTAAAAATAAAATAAAAATATGACTTGTTACTTGTTGAAGAGGTAACCAAGTACATAAAATGCTAGTTATAGTAAGTTTGATACATTGAATGGTAGTCTTGAAAGTATGATATACACAATAGCAAAAAGTGACAACTTTGATACACTTTTGGATACTAAACCCTAAAAAATAATAAAACGCAAATTAAATGAGAATTTAAAAACTAACGACGTCTGACATCAATACTCTAACCAAAAATAGAAACATCGACGCGAGTGAGAGTGTAAACTTGACGGCAGAAACGTAATATCATGATATGAAAAGATGTGAATATATTTCTTATATAAGTCAACAATCATTATTGTTACAATTAAGGGTAATAAAGTTAAACGTTATTAGTTATAATTAAAAATGATTATAAAATATTTTAGAATGATAAAACTAATAATTTGGTTGATTATGATATTTTAAAATATTATAAAGGATAAATATGATATTTGTAAATTAAAGTGGGCAAATACGATTTTATATAATTTAATAAGGGCATATATGAAATTATCTCTAATAATTTTGACTCTAAAAAGTCAAAATTGATTTTTTGATTTTAAGTGAACGACCGGTCAAGATTAAATAATTTTTTAAATGAATGATTTAGATCGTCTAATAAATTTTATTAAATTAATCTTTTATTTATATTAGAAGATTAGAAGATGGTAATCGAATTTTAGTTTTGTTTCAATTATGTAATTTATAATATTAGGTTATTTGAAAATAGTGATTAAGTTTTAAAAGTATTTTATTTTTATCAAATTTATCTTTTGTAAAAGTTAACATGTAAACTTGATTTATTTGTTATTTAAATTTATTTTATATATATATATATTATATAATATAATAATATATTATATATATTCATTCATATATAAAGGGTGGTTCATACGAGAAGTATCAATTTTGTAATAAGTACTTAGAGCCATTGGATAATTTAATCAAAGGGTAGAATAAGTCATGGTATTTTTTAATTAAATTAAAAGTTAAGTAGATTAAAATGAAACAAAAAGGATAAAAAAGTCATTTATACCTAAACCCTAATATTATCCTAATTTAAATCTCCCCGTATCTTTTCTACGGTTGACTCCACCTCGATACAATTCCTAGCTACCCTCATTCTTGTTATCTTCCATTTTCTATTTACTCTTCACCATCCACATCCCATGGTCACAGGCATCAAGCTTCCATCACCATCATCCATTATCCTATTGAAGCACAAATAATGACCACCTCTTTATCTCCCATCCCCGATAATCTAACTCTCTTGATCGGTTATGCTCTAGCCACCACCACATAAGAAACCATCATTGCAATTTTCGTCTAGTGTTGCGCATCTATCCTCTCGCTCCTCTTCCTACAATCTCTTATGGCTTCTAATAAGACAGGAACGATGATGCTCACCGCTAACGACGATGTCGACAAAGAGGAAATTTTGAACTTTTTGATCGATCAAATCTTGAGTTGCCGATGAACACCTATTTCTTTGTATCTATCAATTTTGGGTCTGTTTTGTTAGTTTATTATTGAACTCACACCACACATATTAGAATAAAAGGTTATGTTTTCTTCGTCTTTTAACATTCTGATGCAATATTCTTTTTTTAGTCGAAGGAAATGAAGACATTTTCATGTATTTGGTATAAGTTAATCACGTTTTCGTTTTGTTACCGTTCAAAGGTAGGTCATATTTTTCTTGTTTATAAGTGATGAATGTTAGTATTGTAGGGTTCAATATTTTTCATCTATGGGTGAACAATCCTTATATGGTACAACATCCTTGAGAAAATTGAAGTTCACTTTGGGTTTTTTCGATGTAGAATGTTTGTTGTGAACCTGGATATAATTTTGGGTTTCTTGGTTTATGGTTAAGTTCATTGGTTAATGTGAAAAGTAAATGTAGTTCAGTTAGTTTGTGTTTGTTCATATCTAATGAATATTTTGATTGTATTTATCTAGTCTGGATTCTAAAAAGAATTCAAGAAATAGAAATTAGAAATCCAAATCAATATTGCTTATTAATCCAAATGCCATTTATGCTTATTATCTATTATTGGAGTAAGTGATGATCCAATGGTTCTTATTTAATGAATGCATTTTAAAAAAATTAGTGGGGTATCCGCGCAATGCGACGGCGGCGAATAAAGAGGAGGTTGTGATGAGTTTTGTGCAGAATAATCACAAAGATCTAATATGAGTTTGTGAAGATTCTTTGCGAGATGAAAAGATAATATGAGTTTGTGAAAATTCTTTGCGAGAGCCACTTTGAAATTAAGAATTAAATTGCTAACTCTAAGTTATTTGTGTTTCAGTTTGTTGGAAGAGTTTTGTTACATGGCTGAATCATGAAGTTGTTGATTATATATATGTATGTATATGTGTGTGTAATGTTTCATAGTTCCAATTATTATGTAATTGAGTTAGAATGCAATGTTTATAAATTTCAACTCTTTGACTCTTTCATTTGTTTGGTGTTTGTGAAATCTCTTGAACTTGTTTTATTGAAAACAAAAAATTAGATGATCTTATGAATCAAAAGTTAATATTAAAAATATATGATTAGACTTAATTCAGTTATAAGTATGGTGATCTCATGAATCAAAAGTTAATATTAAAAATATATGGTTAGAAATAATCCAGTTATAAGTATTGGTTTAAATTCATTAATTATCGGTTATGTTTTTAATATTTATTTGTTTTTAATATTTATTTGTTTAAATTCATTAATTGTGGACTTAAAGGAGAGGTATTTTAGTAAATTTACTCTTCTTAAAGTGGTAAATGCATTATATAGAAGTAACATAAAATATATTAGCCAAACTACGAATTTTAATGTTTACCTGTTGTAATCAAATTCTAACATAAATATAGTTGTTGAAAAAAGTAAACCCAACTTTGATAGATTAAAACATTCTAATCATTGGCTCCTGACCTGATGTGGCACTCAAGACGATGCTAGCTTCCAGGTTGACGATACCAACCTCTCCACCCCCATACATAATAGTTAATTGACGTTTGGTTTACATAATGCTTCGGAATGAAATGAAATCATTCAAAAGAATTCAATTTTGAAGAAATCAGATTCCAATACACGTTTGATTGTCAAAACAGAATGAAATTAAATCTCATTCACATGTTGTAAATTATTTATTTTGTAAAACTGTCAGAAAGAATTGGAATGATGAAATTCTTAGTTTTTTCTGCTTCATCACCATCGATGAATTATGCTTCACTGTTTTTTATTCACCGCCATCCATGATTTCTGCTTCATATTCATTATCAATTTCTCCATCGACTAGCTAAAGTTCACCTAATATCTAAAGGCCATTTTTGCTTCCCCATATACTTCAGTATTTCACCATCAATTTTACTTCCTTGCCGATTTATATTTCCCCACCAATTCGCTTGAAAAGTCCTGTCAAAGACTTCTGTAAGATGCTCTATTTTTACATAGAAAAAATAAAAAAATTCCTGATCTAGAAAAGAAAAAAACGAAGAAATGTAAAAAATTATAGCCTATCACCTATGCGCTTGCTTATGATAAGATAGAAGTAGATAAGGGTTGACCGATCCAGAGCTACCTATTTGAGGAAAGCCGGGTGGCAAGTCTTTTAGTCAAATTAAACCGTCTTAATTCCCCGGCAATCGCACCGGACCTCTGTTTCCTGACATCTACCATTGATTTATGACTCTCTGTCGATTTTGCTCCTAACAATTGCCACAGATTTTGCTACCGACACCAACCTTTAATTTTGCTTCATAACCAGAAACGGAATCTACTTCACCTTTGATTCTTGAGTTAGACACCTTCAATTTGGTTCGCCATTTCACCATTTGCTAGTTTGACTTGCTTATTTTTTTACTTCCAGATTGCAAGTTCTACATGATTTTCTAATGCTTTGTTTTAGGCTTGATTAAGACAAATAATTGTAGGAGTCTAACGAGATTCACACATACACAACCAAAACAATGCTAAGGATTAATATTCAAAATTTAACTCTTTTAGGATTCTAATTCCTAGCGCACAAAATGGTAGTGGTAACAAACCGTCAACACCATCGTCGTGCTTGCTAGCAACGTTATAACACTCGGGGGCGTTAGTCTAGCTAGTTATTTTGGTTCGCTATTACAGTCGTCATTCAAGTTACGAGCATGACAGGCGAAGTTATTTTTTAAACATTATTTTACGGGTGAAAAATAAAATTGACGATGATGTGATAGTTAATGACTGTACTTTTGTTAGTAATTACTAAGAAGTGTTTGTAACAAGTAAGAGTCATCACTATTGTTGGGTTTTAACAGTTAAAGCAACTATATGAACACAAACTGGTTCATACGAGTTTTAATAGGACACAGTATTTATTCGGTATAATTGATAAAAAAATAAAACTTTGTAACCAGAAACAATAGAAACGGTTTTCAAATTAATAAAAACTAAAACTTTAAAACCTGTAAGCAATATCTAAGTTAAATCTCAAAACTTTAACTGTAAACTTAAACTACAAAAAGTATAAGAATTTACCTTGAAAGCTCACAATTAATTCACTTGTGATGATGCCTTACAAGCTCCTTGTAGCCGGAATTAGTAAACCCTGAACAAACCCGAACCTTGGGATGTATATGCGTAAGACTTGAACACCAAAACTGAAACACCAAGGGGTGTTTAGGTTCGGCCAACGCAAAAAGGAGAGGAGAAATAAAGGAGAGATTTTTTCTTATTTTTGATTGCTTAACCCTTTAATGTGAGGATTGTAACCCTATTTATACTAAATTAGCTAACCATATAATTTAAGATAAAAATTTCCATCTATTTAAAAGATATAACTTATCCCATAAGTTTCAAACCTTTTATCTTATAATCTTATATAATAATAATATATAATATAATATATTTAAAAGAAAAGGATGATGACATCATTATCCTTTTCAAAAAACCATGTTTTTAAAAGTGATGATTTCATCTTCAAAAAAAAGGCTAAGAAAATTTTTAAAACAATTGGGAGGGAGTGGATGAAAATTGTTAGGGTCTTTTATAAAACATGTGAAGGCTTTTAAGAAAATGTGGGGGGGTTTTATAAAAATTATATATTAATGTAATTAATTATAGGTTATTTATAAATTATGTTTAGTAACTTGTGATATATTTGTTTAGAGAAAAAAATAATTATATAATTATGACCGTCACATTTTTATC
Source organism: Dittrichia graveolens (assembly GCA_038502395.1). NCBI lineage: Eukaryota > Viridiplantae > Streptophyta > Magnoliopsida > Asterales > Asteraceae > Dittrichia > Dittrichia graveolens. Next base: position 75,644,262 of record JARJIL010000002.1, read on the forward strand.
TACGTTTTGGTGTAAATTTTATTGTAATACGACACTTTTTTTTTAAATTAGTATATTCTTAATTTTTTGTTATCCACTAATAATAGTGGGTAGGTAATTTTTTGTTTAGATGATGGATTTTTTTGGGATTATGGTGATGAGCTAAGTGATCAACTTGAATATGCTATTCAAAGTGTTTAGTTATTGATTTCAAAACATCTTATCTTATAACCTTATTAAAAGAAAAGGATGACAAAACTAAATTTCCACCGATCACAACATCCCATTTAAAAAAAATAAAAAAATCGTGTTTAAGAATACAGTGACGTCGTCTAAAAAAACCAATTTTTGATTTTTAGATTAGTTACAACTAATCTATTCAAATTAGTGCTTCAATTTATTACCAAATGATCAAAGTTATTAAACGTATTAAAATTTATGACCAAATTAAAATTTATTTTAATTTCTAACTTTACTTGCAATTCGAAAACCTCAATTGTACCAAAAAAACCATATTTTGAATTTTAGATGAGTTACAACTAATCTATTCAAATTAAATAATACTATTATTTTCATGATTTACATTTCATGAAAATTGTTTTGTAACTCCATGATTCACATATGCTATGAAAATAAGTTTGTTTACAATTATTTTTTTTATTATAGTCATTAATTACGGAGAATAAACAACCTCCTTAATCTGCTCAAAAGCGATCTTTATTGGAAGAACATTTAAAAGAAACGAAAAAATCAAGGGTGATTCATTCTACACATGACAACTTTATTCATAAGAGTTCAATAACAATTGAAAATGATAGAACAAGTTTACGAATTCTTTTAAATGATATATCTAACGGTGCGTTTAATTTTAAATTAGAAATTAATTCAAAATTTACATAAAGTCCAGTAGATTTATATTCATTTTATATGCTTTATGATGAATATATATATATATATAGGGCGAGGTTATACATAGAACCTTGCTTATTCATAGAACCTAAAGAACAAACCTGGTGATGACACGTGGCATCAAAAGTAAGGATAAAACTGAAAAAAGAATTCCAAATTAATACTCATACCCCTCTCTCTCTTTCAACCTCCAAACTTTCATTTAAAAAAAAATCTTACTAAACATTCAAATAATCATAATATATTCATGCTTAAGAATTTTAGCAAAAAAAAATACACCATTAGATTCAGTTTTTTATTCTCTTTAATTTAAGACCAGGATCGAAATGTTTTCTAATTTTTTTTTACGAAAATGCAAATTGTTTGACGAAAATGCAAATGCTGCTGAAAATAAAAAAACAGATAACAAAAATGCAAATTATTTGACGAAAATACAAAATGCAACCGACATAAAAGAAGATAACAAAAATGAAAATAACCGAAAATGCAAATAATATTAAGTCATTAACATGCTAACAACCCAATTTGCATTTTGGTTCTCATTTTGTATTTTCGGAAGGTGGAGCCATAAATAGAATCAAAACATAATTCCATATTTGTCCTGAATTATGCAGTTACTTGATATAATTTTCATATTATTTACAAAATTGTCATCTTCAAATCTTAATCATTAATTTAGATGATCCAATGGTTCAGATTTGTTCTTTAGCTTCTATAATTAAGACTAGGTTCTATGTTGATCCTATTTATCTCTATCTCTCTCTCTCTAAATATATATATATATACACCCTTATGTAAATATACACACATATGATTGAGTAAATGATTCCATCGTCATTTTATAGCCACTTATCGTTTTAATTTTCGGATGATTTTCAATAGGTATATATTAAAGTTAATGAAAATTGTAAGTAAAATTAAAGATATGAATTACAATAAACTAATGAATTTGAACTTACTGTCATTATCAATATTGTTTATCGAATCTGTAGACCAGAATTGTTTATTAATGGGAATTGCTTTAATTTATTTTTAATTATTTTTATTATACGTGTTAGTACTCTTTAAAGCTATATAAGTTTAAATTTGACTTATGTCATCCCCGTGTCATTATCAACATTGTTTATCGAATCTGCAGACCAGAATTGTTTATTAATGGGAATTGCTTTAATTTATTTCTAATTATTTTTATTATACGTGTTAGTACTCCTTAAAGCTATATAAGTTTAAATTTGACTTATATCATCACCGTGTTGACACACGGGTCGCTTAGCTAGTTTATTATAACTTATCCCATAACTTATATGATGAGTTGTGTTCAATAAAGTCCATTTAAAAAACATAGTCCTGAAATTTTAATATTTAATCACAGGTGATTCAGTATATAATCACATGTGATTTGTAAAAGTATCACATGTGAATTACGAAAAATTACGAAAATGCCACTCCGCCTAAAATTTTAAAATTTAATCTATACCATTGATGACATTGATCTAAAGGCTAAAATTAGTCTCTTAGAACTATGAATTAATTATTGACTATATTGAACATTCTTTTATATATATATATATATATATATATATATAATTTTGACTAAATATATATCAAATTTGTAAATTTTCCGGCCATTAAATAAATAAAAAAAGGTTAATTCGATAAACCGAACGATTTAAACTTAAATCATCTACACTATTTTTCGAACATCTTTAATTAATATTACACATATGGTTGACTAATAAACAAATATATATATATATATATATATATATATTCACTTATCAGTTAAAACCTTAGTGGAATAAAATTATTTCTTGTTGTGCGTAAGTTTAATTAAACTTACCAACTGGGTTATAAGAGCATTTACAATAGGAGTTGTATAGAAGTTAAATGAGAGTTGAATGAGAGTTGTATGGAGTGGGGAATGAGTTGAATGAATGGAGAGTTGTATGATGATTAAATGGTTGTATGGGATTTGGGTGGACTCCTCTCTTATTTATTTAATTTTTTTTGATAAGCAATTAAAAAGTTTTATAAATAAATAATTTTAATGCAAATCCAATTTCTATATACTTATTTAATAGTTTATAAATTTAGTTAAATAAATTTTTTTAATTTAATAAAAATTTTATGTACGTATATTTTAAATATTTTTATTAATTATTAGGACTTTAAGTATTTTATTTTCTAGGTTTCTTAGTTTTTAATTAGTGAGTTTAGTCTCGTAAATTTTATTTATTACTTTCATATTTTTATTAAATGTAGTATTTTTTTTGAAGTGTTGGAATATTTTTGTAAAATTATATATATAGTGCTGATGTAAAAATTCATTAAACTTTATAGAGTTTAATGGACTGTGAATGTTAAAGAGTAAAGCTGTATAGATAGTGGAATGCTGACAGTGCAATCTATTAAACTCATTTAGAGTTGTATGGATTGGAGATGCTCTAATGACTATTATAAATCTCACTTGTCGAGTGGGGTTGCATTACTACATGATTTACTAGAACTCACAGGTGTGACCTTTCAGTGTTTTATGACATTGAACGTGTTATAATTTAATTGCTGACTATGCACATAAATCTAACAACTATATGCTTAAAAAATAAGATTCCATTTGAATCATTCCTACAAAATGACAAATAAAATGCCATTTGAAATGTTAATGTTTTAATCTCATAGATGGTCTTTTAACTAACCATTTATTTGCAAATTTAGTCCATTCATAAAGTTACAAGTTTAATGCTCTAACTATCATTTTATTGCACTTATATAGTTGTTTTACCCTCATTAAACTTTAATTGATTCTTTAGTTTTAAATGGTATTTGTAAAACCCGTATTTTTGTAAAATTATAAAATATATAAAAATTGCCAATTTCTGTGGAATTAGTAAATTTATGTGACTAAATGCTATTTAAATGCTATATAGAATATGCATAGGTGGCTAATACTTACAATGGTAAATAAATGCAAAGGGAAGCAAAGTTGAGGGACCTATTATGTAAATGTGTATAAAAATCTAGTATTTGACTCAATAATTGAGTTAAAAAAGAAGAAGAAAGAAAGAAATCTGGAAAGAACCATCGTATGAGGGTTTTAGAGAGAGAGTAGAGAGAGAAAACTAAGAAGAAGGAAGAATCAAAGGGGATTTTGATGCTTGGTGGTGACTTTGGTTCAAAATAAGGAGTTGGATTGCATTTTGTGGTACTTTGAGCTTGGAATTGGCAAAGAAGCAACACCACAAATTGGGTTTTAAAATCAAGTAAGTTCTAACTTGAAATTGGTGTTTGATTTGAGTTATATAAGTTGTATTTGGTGATTCTTGGTTTGATTTTGAGTTTAGTGTGTTTAATGGGTCAAAAGGTGGGATTATTGCTAAAGTTAGGGTTTTGGTTGAGTCAATATGTTAAAATGTTGATTCTTGGGTTAAAATTGTGATTTGGTATGTGGTATTGGTGGAATACTACAAAAGATTGGTTGATTATGGTGATTATTGGGTATTTATGTTGAAAACTTGAAAATGGAAGAATCAAAGATTTAATCCTTGATTAAATTGTGTTTGAATGTGTTTTAAAGTGGTTAGAAGTGGTTGAAAATGGTTATGTTAGAGTTATGAAGTAGTTTGGGGATGGTTTTGAAGATTATAATTGAAAGATAGAGTTTTGTTGTGGAAGGAAGTGTAAAAATCGGGGCCTGCAGCACCAAGAACAGCCCAGAAACACTGTTCACAGGCGCGTCGCGGCGCGAGGGTACTGTTCGGCCAAGGTCATTTTTCCAGAGATTTTCTCCCGGCGCGAGGCCCCTTGTCTCGCGGCGCGAGACCCCCTGGAAGGTCCAAAAACTTGTTTTTGACCCCATTTGACCTTGTAATTGATTGGGGTTTGTTTCTAATGGTTTAGGGAGTCCAAAGGGAGTCCGGAAGACCTGAAATGAGCGTTTAAGTCGTGTTTTGAGTCTATACTTGCGTGTAACTTCATTGTATGGTTAACTTAACTAAGTAAACCTTGTGTTATGATCATGGGATCGTTGTGCAAGTGATTTGTGGCCTTGTTGTGAAGTGGAAGCGATCCTCATCACTTCAATCAGGTGAGTTGTGCCCTGCGGATACCCAAAATGCTTTTAATGTGCAAGTCATCAACTGTTTTTGTATAAACTATGTTTATGTATATGTATGGCATCAATGTGATCTGTAATTGATATTATCATGTTTATGGTAATGTTTTATGCAATTGAATATACGATTCACCTGTTTTGAAGCATGCTATGCTATGTATTGATTATGGCAAGTTGTAACCTTGTGCGTATAACTTGCATGAGATTATGTGACCCCTCGGGGTAACTGATTATGTGACCCTTCGGGGTATATGCTATGTGACCCTTCGGGGTTTATGTGCTATGGTCCGGACCGCTGTTTGTAATATGAACTCTGTGTTGGTTCTATGTGCACAAGACACAAATTAATACGATATTAATAATAATAAATGAACCCATAGGGTCACACATTTACAATCAATGGACACCAATTACATATTTGAATATGATTTAAATATGTTTCCAACTCATTATATATATAAGTATATATATGCATTGTTGCATATTATTATTTATGTGAAATAATAATATCACTCTTATATATTAATATAAGATAATGCATATGAAATACATAAATATAAACATATGATTTTATATATGTATATATATATATATGTACAAATGTATATTTGTTACAAGTAAAGAGTTACTAGTAACAATTATATAAATGTATATATATCCTTGTTACAAGTAAAGAGTTACTAGTAACAATCAAGTATGTATATAAAATACATGTAGATGTATTTTATACTTAGTATGACATATCTAGTATACTCTTTTATATAAATTGAAAGAAAACTAGAAATTCACACATTAATCCTTCAAAGGGGCCATGTATTGCTTCTTGATTGGAATGCACCAAGGCATGGACTAGATGTACAAGCATGGAAGGAAGACAAGAGGGGACCCTCCCCCCTCACCCATTTTCGGCCGAAAATGGGAGCCAAAGGGGGCCTCCCCTTGTTGCTTCACTTCTAGATCTTATTTAGTACATGCATGGCTCTTTTGTGTAAAAAGTTTATGCTACCACCTTTCCTTGAGTTCTTAGAAAAGTTCTAAGTGTTTGATACTTGAAAACATCCTTACTTTGTAGTATTGGTGTTCTTCAAGTGAGCAAAGTGTGGTGCTAGAATACATACTCATATACATACATAGTAAGTTCAAGAAGAAGAACAAGAGGTTGTTGCTTGCTTGCTTGAATTTCAAGGGTTGGAGAGACTAGCATCTTGGAGGTGTTGGACTCATTGATTTTGTGGATACCTTGGAGGAAGTATTCTCTTGGCTTCTCATAGATCAACCACTTCTTCAACGGTTTACTCACACTACAAAGGTTGTAGTTCTAAACACCCTATGGTTGTTTTGTTTCTTAAGGCTTGCATATGGATCATTGGTGGGGAATTTTAAAAGGTTTAAAATTGTTGTTCATGCTTCCGTTGCTAAAATATTTATTTTGAAAAACCGAACAAACCCCAACAGTGGTATCAGAGCCACTTATGTATAGTTTTAAGAAACTTTTTGAGTATGTAATGTTTAAGAAAATGGACAACTTTTCTTTTGTTAGAAAAGTTGTGGATTTTCTTGTTGGCAACTTATATATGTTTATATATTTATTTTGGGAAACAACCAAACCACATGCATGTTTGGTTGTAAAAGTTGCCTAAATATCAAGTGTTGATATATATGTTTGTTTGAGTGTATGTTGTGCATAACAAGCCATAGACCTTTTGTGATGTGTTGGAAATTCGATTTGGTTGTAAAATTATTTTTCCATTTGGTATGTAATAATATTTTTAGTTTGTTTCATCTTGTTGTATTTTGTAAGTAGTAGAATAGTTTAGACTAGTTTACTTTTATAAAAATGTAACAAGATGAAGAAATGACCAAGTTGGAGTTTTCAAGTGTGGTGGAGTCAACCATGGAGGCTTGGAGTCATTTGCACTACAAGGAGTTGTTTTGGCAAGTGGGAGCTTCAAGTTCATCACAAGAGGAATATTTGGTCCTTAGTTATGACTTGGTATTTTTGTATGGCTCACAAAAATACCACTTAGGATAAATGGCTTGGTTATGCACTTATACATGTTATTTGTGTGTGTTTATGTTTATATTATTATGCATGGTTGAAAATAGGATTTTTACATGCTAGATAATATTTTTTACATAATATAAATCACACAATGGGAGTTTGGTATTTTAAGTTGACATAACATAAGATGTAAAATGAATTTTATATAAAAGGAGTTTTGTAAAGATTAAAATTCATTATGTCAAAATATATTTTATATATATATATATATATATATGAGTTTTATAAAATAGAGATTTTAAAACTCAACCAAACTCCATTCAAGCTTAATAATAAAATGGTTTTATTACAAGCTAAAATTGGTCGTATTTGCGCGCTCGAAACTACACACGTTAATATAGGATATTAATACTAGTTTAAAATTGAACGCGTTGAGAGTTCGTAAAATATGGATTTTAAGAATACTCAAGACCAATATATAAAATATGATTTTATCAAAAACGTGGACTTGTTATTGTATGCATGCAATACTAGTCACACGAGTCGTTTTGTTTTATTTAATAAATATACAAAACGGTAAAAGCCCTTTTTCAAAACGTAAGTCTATGCCATCCCATTTTAAGACACTCGCTTGTTGCAACGACACTCACGTGGAGAGAGCATTAGCCAAACGCGTGGATTGTTTTTGTAACAACCGAGGTGTTTTTCCGCGAATTCCATGAACGTCTTGGGCCGGAAATTCACCGTCTTGAAATAGGACGACTTAATCGGAATCTTATTACGGAGAGAGCATTAGCCAAACGTAAGGAAGCCCGAGGCATAGATGGGATCAAACATGCCAAAATTGACAATCGTTGTCTAGGATCCCATAAAGATCTAGGAATTACATACGAGATGTAATTGGTAAACGTTACCTACCTTGTTGTTTTAACTTGATGGAGAGAGCATTAGCCAAACATTCAAGGTTAAGTTCAACTTGGATCCTAGCCTTTAAAAATTAAAGAATTTTACAATTCTAAAGGGTATTAATTATTAAAGGATTAAATATCAAAAATACTAAATTGAACTTTGTTAAATTTTGTAGATGGCCCCTAACTCAACTACGCCCGTTAACAACTTATCTCTTCGTTCAATCTTAGAGAAAGAAAAACTCAATGGTACAAATTTCTTAGACTGGTATCGTAACTTGAGAATCGTTCTTAAGCACGAAAAGAAATTGTACGTACTTGAGGATCCCGTCCCTGAGGAACCTCCATTGACTGCGGCCAAAGCCGTTAGGGATGCTTGGGTGAAGCATTCCGACGACTCGGTCGAAATTTCATGCCTCATGCTTGCTACCATGTCACCGGATCTTCAAAAGAACCTTGAGGAGCATGGAGCATATGAGATGCTTGGCCAGCTTAAGGAAATGTTCCAAAAGCAAGCAAAGCAAGAACGCTTTGAGGTCACTCGAGCTTTCCATGCATGTAAGATGGAGGAAGGTCAATCCGTTAGCGACTATGTGCTAAAGATGAAAGGATACATTGACCAGCTTGCTAGGCTTGGATCTCCCATAACCAACGAGTTTGCACAGGATATGATCCTTAACTCGTTGACCAAAGCCTATGATCAATTTGTCATGAACTATAACATGAACAATTGGGAGAAATCTGTCTCAGAGTTGCATGGGATGCTTAAAACTGCTGAGAGTAAGATTCCAAGCAAAACACCTCAAGTCTTGATGATTCAAGAAGGGAGAATCAAGAAGAAAAAGATAAACAACTCAAAAGGGAAGGGCAAGGCAAAGGCAAAGGGAAAGGACAAAGGCAAGCAAGTTGCCAAGGCTCCTACACCCAAGACGGCGGGAAAGGTTCCCAAGAATGACCCGTGCTTTGAATGCGGGGTGGTAGGACATTGGAGGCGCAATTGTCCAACCTACCTTGCAGAGTTGAAAAAGAAGAAGGCTGGCGAGGCTAGCACTTCAGGTATATATATGATTGAAATGTATACTTTTTCCATTAATTCCTGGGTATTTGATACCGGTTGTGGAACTCACATTTGTAACAATGTGCAGGGGTTGAGAAAAAGTAAGCTGCTGAAGCCAGGCGATTTGGATCTCCACGTGGGCAATGGAGCAAATGTTGCTGTTGAAGCCCTTGGAACTTTTGAATTATTATTACCAAATGGCCTGTACTTAATATTAAACAATTGTTGTTATGTACCTAGTTTAACTAGGAATATTATTTCAGTAGCTCGGTTAAGAGAATCTGGATTCACATTTGGTTTCGTTGATGATGGCATTCGTGCCTTCAAAAACGACATTTTGTATTTTGAGGCTCGGCCTCTTAATGGAATATATGAAGTTAATCTTAAAAGATCTCTTGATGATAATTCTATATATACCACTAGCACCAAACGACCTAAGCATGACTTAAGTCAAACATACCTATGGCATTGTCGACTTGGTCATATAAACAAGAAACGCATTGCAAAACTTCAAAAGGATGAAATTTTAAATTCAAACGATTCTAGCTCATTTGAAGTTTGCGAATCATGTTTATATGGAAAGATGACTAAGGCTCCTTTCTCCGGTTCAAGTGAAAGAGCCAAAGATCTATTAGGAATCATACATACGGATGTATGCGGTCCTTTTAGATCAATGTCTAGGGATGGTGAAAGATACTTCGTTACATTCACCGATGATTATAGTAGATTTGGTTATGTTTATTTGATGAAACATAAACATGAAACATTTGAAATGTTCAAGCTGTTTCAAAACGAAGTACAAAATCAACTCAACAAAACAATCAAGGCCCTTCGTTCCGATCGAGGTGGTGAGTACTTAAGCCAAGAGTTTATGGATCATCTTAGTAATTGTGGGATTATCTCACAACTTACTCCTCCTAGAACACCACAACATAATGGTGTATCTGAAAGGAGGAACCGAACTCTACTAGATATGGTTCGGTCTATGATGAGCCGAAGTACTCTACCCTCGTCCTTTTGGAGTTATGCTTTAGTAACTGCTGCGCGCATATTGAACATGGTTCCAACCAAGAAGGTAGATAAGACACCATATGAGATGTGGTATGGAAAGGTTCCAAACTTATCTTACTTGAAAGTCTGGGGTTGTGAGGCTCATGTACGACAAGAAGCTTTAAGCAAACTCGATCCTAGATCTATCAAATGTAATTTTGTGGGATATCCTAAAGATTCATTAGGATATTATTTCTACAACCCAGCTGAGAACAAAGTGTTTGTTTCTAGGCATGCCACTTTCTTAGAAAAGGAGTTTCTTTCGAAAGAGGCAAGTGGGAGCAATGTAGACCTTGAAGAAATTCAAGAACCACAAAATACAAGTCAGGTTGACACCAGCACTCAACAAACGGTTGTTGAACCTGAACAATTGGTTGTTCAAGAACCTACTGAAACACAAAGTGTTCGTAGATCTGGTAGACCTCGTCAAGAACCCGAGAGATACGGATTTCTCGTGTCCAATGATGAGATTTTCTTGGTAGACTCTTCTGAGCCTACTAACTACCAAGATGCTATATCGGATCCGGAATCCGATAAATGGCTTGATGCCATGAACACTGAGATGCAGTCCATGTATGAAAATCAAGTATGGGACTTGGTTGATCTTCCTCCCAATAGTAAGACTGTAGGGAGCAAGTGGGTCTTCAAGAAGAAGACAGACATGGATGGAAATGTACACACATTTAAGGCAAGGCTAGTGGCGAAAGGTTTCACTCAAACTCATGGTATTGACTATGATGAAACTTTCTCTCCGGTAGCCATGATTAAATCTATTAGAATACTTATTGCCATAGCTGCATATTATGACTATGAGATATGGCAAATGGATGTCAAAACGGCTTTTCTAAATGGACACTTAAGTGAAGATGTCTATATGGTTCAGCCTGAAGGTTTTGTAGATCCTAAGTATCCTAATAAGGTGTGCAAGCTTAAAAGATCCATCTATGGACTAAAGCAAGCATCTCGAAGTTGGAATCTTCGATTTGATGAGAAAATAAAAGAGTTTGGTTTTATCAAATCAGAAGATGAACCGTGTGTTTACAAGAAAACTAGTGGGAGCGCAGTAGCATTCCTTGTCTTGTATGTTGATGACATACTACTCATTGGAAACGACATCCCGACCTTGCAAGACATCAAGTCTTGGCTTGGGAAGTGTTTCTCAATGAAAGACTTGGGAGAAGCCGCCTACATTCTTGGAATAAAGATCTATAGGGATAGATCTAGGCGTCTTATTGGCCTAAGTCAAAGTGCATATATTGACAAAATCTTGAAACGATTCAAGATGGAGAATTCTAAGAGAGGATTCTTGCCAATGGCACTAGGCACGGTTTTGAGTAAAGCTCAAAGCCCTAGCACAAGAGAAGAGCTAGATAGAATGAGTGAGATCCCATATGCTTCTGCAATTGGATCCATCATGTATGCCATGCTATGCACTAGGCCAGATGTCTCGTATGCTTTGAGCATGACGAGCAGATACCAGCAAAATCCAGGAGATAGCCATTGGATGGCAGTCAAGAACATTTTAAAATACTTGAGAAGAACCAAAGACATGTTCTTGATCTATGGGGGTTTGGAAGAAGATCTTTGTGTAAAGTGTTACACAGATGCTAGTTTCCAAACGGATCGAGATGATTCTCGATCACAATCGGGCTATGTCTTCGTTATGAATGGAGGCGCGGTTGCTTGGAAAAGTTCTAAGCAAAGTGTAGTTGCACAATCCACTACAGAATCTGAATACATTGCTGCTTCTGAGGCTGGACAAGAAGCTGCATGGATGAAGAAGTTCATTGCTGACCTTGGGGTAGTAACAAGCATTCAAGACCCCATAGAAATATTTTGTGATAATGAAGGTGCTATTGCCCAGGCAAAAGAACCTAGATCACATCACAGCACCAAACACATCCTCAGGCGTTTCCACTACATACGGGATATAGTGGATAGAGGAGATGTGTGTATTCGCAAAGTTCATACAGATCAGAATCTTGCAGATCCTTTTACGAAACCTCTTGCCTCGACTAAGCATGAGTCTCATACTAGGGCAATAGGTCTTCGCTTTGCAAGGGATTGGATTTGAATTGTAATTTAGTATTTGGATATTTTGGAACATTATGACAATATCTATTTTATCTGAATGATGTATGGGATATGATCACTTCATTAATATATATTGTGTTCTTTATTAGCATGTTTAAATCCATGAATAATTCTTTATTCTAAAACGTCCATAGTCGGTTATAACTATGGGAATAGTTATGAATTAAGACTAATGTGAATAAGTTGGTTGACTTTCATTCGTGATGAAAGTAGGCAAAAGGGTTTGCAGCCAAATTCACTAATGTTTGTTAGGGAACAAACATTGGACATGACCCGCTCTTAAGATCGCTTCATGGATCAGTGTCATAAGTAAATCTTGAGAAAAAGGTGGTATCTTTGTATCCTTAGACCTGAGACACATATTGGGACTCGAGTATGAGGAGTATCATGCTTTAATGTGGTTAAACGCTATCTTTAACCGGGTAGTTATAAAGGCCATTATTAGGTATGATATGAGTCTTATAAGAGACGTATGTGGTCAAGATGGAATTTGTTTCTCTCATTTAATTGGGAGTATAATATCTCTGGGCCCTAAAACAAGTTGAACATTATATGAGAATTGATGACGATCCATGTCTCATGTTCAACGAGATGTTAAAACAAAGGGATAATTGATGACTTACCTATAACAACGATTTGTAGCTAGTAAGTTAACTTCGTTGGTGAAAGTGTTGATCAACACACTTTATTTATTATTAGGGACAATGGGATGTTGCTAGACGTTCTTACCATTGTCTATATCGGCTTAAGTTGTAACTTGTGCAAGTGGGAGATTGTTGGTTCTATGTGCACAAGACACAAATTAATACGATATTAATAATAATAAATGAACCCATAGGGTCACACATTTACAATCAATGGACACCAATTACATATTTGAATATGATTTAAATATGTTTCCAACTCATTATATATATAAGTATATATATGCATTGTTGCATATTATTATTTATGTGAAATAATAATATCACTCTTATATATTAATATAAGATAATGCATATGAAATACATAAATATAAACATATGATTTTATATATGTATATATATATATATGTACAAATGTATATTTGTTACAAGTAAAGAGTTACTAGTAACAATTATATAAATGTATATATATCCTTGTTACAAGTAAAGAGTTACTAGTAACAATCAAGTATGTATATAAAATACATGTAGATGTATTTTATACTTAGTATGACATATCTAGTATACTCTTTTATATAAATTGAAAGAAAACTAGAAATTCACACATTAATCCTTCAAAGGGGCCATGTATTGCTTCTTGATTGGAATGCACCAAGGCATGGACTAGATGTACAAGCATGGAAGGAAGACAAGAGGGGACCCTCCCCCCTCACCCATTTTCGGCCGAAAATGGGAGCCAAAGGGGGCCTCCCCTTGTTGCTTCACTTCTAGATCTTATTTAGTACATGCATGGCTCTTTTGTGTAAAAAGTTTATGCTACCACCTTTCCTTGAGTTCTTAGAAAAGTTCTAAGTGTTTGATACTTGAAAACATCCTTACTTTGTAGTATTGGTGTTCTTCAAGTGAGCAAAGTGTGGTGCTAGAATACATACTCATATACATACATAGTAAGTTCAAGAAGAAGAACAAGAGGTTGTTGCTTGCTTGCTTGAATTTCAAGGGTTGGAGAGACTAGCATCTTGGAGGTGTTGGACTCATTGATTTTGTGGATACCTTGGAGGAAGTCTTCTCTTGGCTTCTCATAGATCAACCACTTCTTCAACGGTTTACTCACGCTACAAAGGTTGTAGTTCTAAACACCCTATGGTTGTTTTGTTTCTTAAGGCTTGCATATGGATCATTGGTGGGGAATTTTAAAAGGTTTAAAATTGTTGTTCATGCTTCCGTTGCTAAAATATTTATTTTGAAAAACCGAACAAACCCCAACACTCTGTACCATAGGGTTCCTAGTCATTGAGACGTACACAGAGGTTCCTATGGCTTCGGCAATTGGGGAACCGCGAGGTACGGGTGGCTGAGGGATCGGTGTAGAGAGTGGAGGGGTATGTCAGTAGCCATCATGACCGTGTGGGTTCACTGGGCTGACGAGCCACCGAACCCGGGTAACACGAGTGGATTTGGTGAACCGGGCTTACACTCCAGAGAACCGTTGTATGGTGGACTGCTTTGTACTTCTCCCACCTTGACGGGAGATGTGGACACACCCCCACGAGGACTTGTTGACCATGGTTGGCCCCTATGGAACATACAAGTATAAGTGGACTTGTCCCCCACATCTTGTGTGAACTGTTTTATGATGCCATAATCTATTTTATGATATATGTTGACTTGTTTACCTGTTTAAATGATTTTGGCACACTCACTAGCTTCGGCTAACAAAATTTGTGTTTATGTTTTGTATCCGCAGATAAGCAATAGTATGTTGCCAGTGAGGCGGGTAGAAGCTTCTGGGGAGCACTTGTTGCCTTTGGATATGTTTTGGAATACATGATTATTCTTATTTTGTTTATTTAATGGTCGTGTATTCGGGTCAACAAGTAACACCATCTTTTGTAAATTTGACAAGCTTCCGCCTTTTGATGTAAACAAATACACTTATGATGATATTTTGTTGAAATAGAAAAAGTTTAAATTTGTTTTGAAATTCAGGGTGTTACAGTATTTAAGTTTTTTTTAATTTATAAAAATAAAAACTCTTTAATTTCCTACTTACTTTTGTCTCTCATCCACACACGCACACCCCCTCCCTACACATACATACTTCCCCTCACTCTCTCCACCCGATCTCGTCTCGTTCTATTCTATGGTCTCACTTACCACCTTCCCACCACCACTGTCGCCGCCCTTCACCCCTAACATGACAATTGCCTCCGTTCTTCACCCCTTCCATGACCACTGTAGCCACCCTTCACCCTTCCCACGACCACTGTTGTCGCCCTTTGTCCCTCCACAACCACTGCCGTCTCCCTTCACCCCTCTTTCTCCCCGTGAACTCTCTCCCTAAACTCTCTTCTCCACCCACCATAATTTCCTCTTTCAATGCCCCTCACTTGTCTTCCCCTTTCTCTCTGTAAAAACACACATACACACACTCATTATCTCACTTAACTCTCTCACTCTCTCACTCTCTCTCACATACTCCTCTCCACCCTATTTGATTTCAAATCTAGAATCACCACCACCCCATGAATTTGAAAAGAAGTCTTGAAGAAATACACATGGATATGGGTTCTAAATATGAAATACACACGAAATACACATGGATATGAAAACAAAAACAGACATTGAGGAAAAAGAAAGAACAAGGAGAATAAGAGAAATAGCGGTCAATAGTGGATGCTTTAGTGGTGGAGGTTGGCACGATGAAAGTGAAAACAACTGGTGGACGGTGGCGAAGGGCGGAGGTCGATAGATCTAAAAGCAAGCGGTATACGGTGATGTTGCGTTCGATGAAGGACGAAAGTGATGGTTAGAGGCATGATATGGTAGTGGCAGAGGTCGGAGGCGTGACAACGTCGTTAGTGGAGGAAAAAGAAGATGTAGATGAATCGATTTGGGGGGGGGGGAGGTGATTTTTTCAATATACTAATAAAGTTAAATAGTTTTGATAATGAAAATCAATTAGAACCTAAAAGAAGGTAAAAAACAAAAACATCCTCATGAGCATTACACATGAGAGGACTTAAAAGGGCGAACAACGAAAAACGTTAGAAAAAACCTTATATGTAACAAATGGTAGTTAAAGAATTAAAGTTACAAAATGTGATTAGTTAAAGATCTATTGTGAAATTAACTTTTGCTTAAAATTTATTTATTTTTTATTATTATCATTATTATATTTTCCCAGATTTTATCGTAATTGTTTTATTTAAACGGTTAAACACACTCTTTCTAATCTAACCAAAATTTACGCTACTTTTTTTTTCTTGTAAAACACCTAAACAGCAGATGCGGCCGATGTATGAGCCTTTGGCGTAGCGCAACAAAACTTTGTTGCATCTGTAAAGGGGGTAAAATTGCAGCCAAAACCCTCGATCTCTATTGTTGCTTCTTATGATTACATCTCCATTCATGGCCGACTGGTAGATCCTTCTCCCGTTTCTCCCTCCCACCAATTCTTGTCCTCACGCACAAACTGTAGAAGATGGGAAGCAGCAGTAGCGACGTCGAGGCAGGATTCGCCAAGCTCCAAGGCGAGGACTTTGAATACTACATGCAAACCTACTCCATTATCCTCGGCCGTAACTCGAAGAAATCCACCGTCGACGTCGATCTCTCATCCCTCGGCGGTGGCATGAACATCTCCCGTCACCATGCCCGCATTTTCTACGATTTCCAACGCCGTCGTTTTGCCCTAGAAGTCTTAGGCAAAAACGGTTGTTTCGTCGAAGGCGTCCTCCACCTGCCCGGCACGCCACCGGTAAAGCTAGATTCGCAAGATCTTCTTCAAATCGGCGACAAAGAGTTTTACTTTCTTCTGCCGGTTAGAAGCATCCTTGGTGGTCCGGTAGGGCCAGCACGTCACCACGTCCCAAACCCTAATCCCGTGAGTAGCTACCAGTCACCTCATCATATGGCTTTGGCTTTGCCTCCGTCTGGTAGGGTTTCGGGTGGGAAGAAGAGTGGAAGAGGGAGGATTATGACCGATTTTGAAGATGCTTATGAAGACGATGAGATGGATGATGGCGGGGTTATTGGAGCTAAGAAGATGAGGAGAGTTGCTGTAGATGGACATGATGCTTATGCATCTTACGGTGGTGCTTCTGCTTCGGGTGGTAAATCACATTCAGGTTAGTAGTTCTATCTTCGGTCCCTTGGTTTTCATGATTATTTTTATAACAGCGCGTGAAGTTGAATCTGTTTACAGAAATTTTCAGAATTTGATGACCTATTAGTTGTTTATAATGGGATGCAGTATGCTACAGTAAACTACACCTTGTTGAAGAAAACTGGATTTTATTTTGATCAAGGTCGAATTTCACGCCTAGTTGAACAAGAAATCATTCATATAGAACCACATATAACTATACGAGTTTAGTAAACTGTAAATTAGACAGAAGGATTAAAATGCACCTGAATTTTGTGTACTTTCGTCTTGTTTCCCAATTCCCATATTATGTATCATACTTACATTTCTGTGCAATCATATGTAAAAAAGTTGCACCAAGTTGCGACATGCTTTCAACTTTGCTACCACTTAATGTGACATTTTGGTAAAAAAGGTGTATGCTATGGAAAAAAGGCGAAACCATGTCATGTTTTGGTGGAATTATCCCTTTGACAGAGCTTTGTATCATTGAGATGTAGTGCATGCTTGATGTATACCTAGATAGAGTTCCTGTCGAAGCTAAAATAAGGGTTGCACAAGTACCGATATTTCCCTTTAACTTACAATAAAACTTTTGAGTAGAAGCATCTTTCCAGTACTAGTATCATAGTTGTTAATAGCGCCAAAGCGTAGCGTAGCACTAGGTGACCGCTATTAAGCATATAGCGGTAACGATGGTATTTTGGTAATATTTTTTTTATTTTTTTAACCTTTAATTAGTAATATGAAGATGTAGATGATCTTTAATTTAACTTATAATAGGTTAAGACTTAGTATTATATTTAATTCTCTAATATATATAATAGTTTAAGACTTTTAAGGTAATATACTTATATACTAATATATAAATATATAATTATACTTTAGAAGGCTATCACTAAATACGAAATAGCGGCCGCTATTTAGCGCTATTCGCTATGTAGCAAATAGGTAGGCCATCGCTATTTACCGCTATTCGCTATTGACAACTATGCTAGTATGTGGTATCTTAGGTGCCTGTTGGGATTTGCTGTCTACTTACTTGGAAAGAAATTATTTTGTTAAGTCATTGTTTTTTAGTGTGTACGTGTTACTCTGAAATCTGAATGTATGTTTATTAAGAAAGGCTTCTTGCTTTTTACCGATTTTTATTTCATATCTTATCTGAGATTCTGATTCTGAAATGCTTTCATTTTTGTATAGTGTGTGTATAAAAATTTGGGTATGTACTCCTGGTGTATGGTACATGGGGTTGATGTGTCAATTGTTTTTAAATTACTTTCCAAATGCCACTAAAAGGTTGGCTAATTCTCTTCTAGTGATTATGCAGTTTATGAAATCAGGGGTTAAGGCCATCTGATATATTTTCATAATATGTAAAAATCACTAAACAGGAACCACTTTTCATAAATGTTCCATTTAGGTCACTCATACTTTTTTTTGTAAAGGTTTAACCACTTGAGTTTCATATTTGTCTCAATATGAAGTGTTTCATAATTGGTTAATTTGAATGACCTAAATGAAACAAATATGAAACTTGGTTAGTAGTTAATGGTTTTTCTCTCTTATTTAAACTATGATACATATGCAAGTTTAACCTAAAGTAACTGGTTTTCATTCGACATTTTGATAATTACACGACCAAGTTTTGTAATTGTTTCATTTAGGTGAACCCAGTTAATGTGAAACTTGAGTGGAAACTCTTTAAGAAAACATGTTTGAGTGACATAATCAAAACAGTGATGAAATGTGGTTATTATTTAGTAACTTTTTGCCTATGTAGAATATTAGTATGAATAAGGATTACTTAGCACATGCCTCAACTGTGAGCTCCAAAACAATGTGCTTTTTTATTGCAGATAAGAAGTCAGAGGGAAGATCAAGAATTGACAGGGATTCTGATAACCAGCAGCTCTTACAATTGGAAGAGAAAGATGTAGTATCATCTGTAGCTACTGTGCTATCTGACCTTTGTGGTCCTGGGGAATGGATGCCTATGGAGAAACTTCATACTGAGGTAACACTCTTGCACTAAGCATATATAGAGGTGGAAAAATGGACGGGTCTGGTAACCGGGTTAAAGCATGTTGGAGTTAAAAAAGGTCATTTTTTGGTAGGGGGTGGAATGGGTTGTTGGTTTAAAACAGGCCTTTTAGCATGGGACTGGGTTGGGTCGACCAGCATACACTTTTCTGCCCATTCAAGACTAAATAATTATTGTTTTAATTATGATTACAGAAACTATATTATTACAATTTTACTCTAAATCTTTGAAATAAAACAATTTA
Source organism: Dittrichia graveolens (assembly GCA_038502395.1). Classification (NCBI taxonomy): domain Eukaryota; kingdom Viridiplantae; phylum Streptophyta; class Magnoliopsida; order Asterales; family Asteraceae; genus Dittrichia; species Dittrichia graveolens. Next base: position 75,663,451 of record JARJIL010000002.1, read on the forward strand.
GGAAGTTGCAGCCTTAGAAATAGGTTTCTGCGACATAAAACAATTTAGGAACCAATTCTCCTTGTAAGCTTAATTTTCTGATTTGGCCTGTTTCATAAACTCGATCACGTTTCTTGTACATAATTACCACCAAGATAATCGTTATCCGAAGTTTTCGTCTATAAAACGTATTCATATAAAACTGTTGTGCTTAACATGGCTAAGTTATGTTTTCATTGGGCTGCAGTTGGTGGAACAATATGGCAGTGTCTGGCACCATAGTCGAGTAAGGAGGTATCTAACATCTGATGATAATTCAGGTCCTGAAGCTCAGGGCAAACCATGGTTTGGGCTGCTTATGCTGTTAAGGAAATACCCTGAACATTTTGTCATAAACACTAGATCCAGAGGCCGTGTGACACTCGAGTTTGTCTCCCTTGTCTCCCTCCTCTCATGAGATTTTAAAGAAGCAGAATACTTTTGTCTGCTGAGAATGTTAACAATCTTTGTATTTAGGCAATGGTGTCAGGCCTCCATTACTTGTAAATCAATCATGGAAGTTGCGATTTTTGTTTAGAGTAGCTAATGGAATCTTTTTAGTATCTAGTATGTTTCTTGAGGTCTTGTTTGTACTCCTGATTGTATTTAACTTGCATTTTTAAGCTTTGGTTTGCATGGAAATCTTGTCGAAAGTTAACATTAACTTTTGTAACTATGCGAAGTGCATTTTGAAGTAACTATGTGAAAATAAGATGTTGAGTTCTGAAGTCCGAGGATAGCCATAACAGGAGTCCGAGGGCGATAGAGTGCCTTGGCTATAAATATATCCAAATGTAAATATAAATGCAGACGATCGACTCAACCATGTAAATTGTGTTTTGTTTTTCCTTCCCCTTGCAAGATATTTGTTTGGCTTTATCCTTCGTTAGAGCGCCATTTTTCTTGACAAAAGAATGATTAGAATCGAATTATGTCTGTTCGTTTGAGCCATGTTTTTCTTGACAGAAAAAAACTTGATTAGAATTTGTCATATTTATTAGGACAAAATACGTGAAAATACATTAACTTTGTCTTAATTGTCATTGTATACAACTAACTTTAAATTCTTAAAAATAATAAAACTAACTTTCAAAAAAATTTCATTGTATGCAAACAACTTTTTTCTGTGCCTAGTCTTTACCTACCATTGTATACAATAAACTTTTTCATAATTTCCATAGTATACAACTTGCATACAATGGGAGGATTATAAAAGTTGATTGTATTATTTTTAAAAAAATAAAATTGGTTGTATACAATAATAATTAAGACAAAGTTTATAGTATTTTCATGCAATTTACCCTATTTATTAAGCAATCTTATCTAATTATGCAACAAATCATCATGAAACTGAAAGTTCAAAACATTTTTTTATCATTAAGAATTTGTGTCATACAGTGATAGTAGTCGACAGATACAATTTTATACAAAAATTTTTAAAAAATTATTCCATTAAATCATTCAACAAAAGATTAAAAATTGATGATGATGATTGATTGTGTTATGACCTGAAATGGCAACAACAAAACCAGTTGCAGAACATGCATCAAAACACCCCTAGAAAGCCAAATGCAAGCTAGAACAATACAACAAAAGGTGGTCAAATACATATGAATACAAAAGAATAACAAATAACAATGCCAGATTGCCAATAACAATGGCAAAATAATCTCTATAAATATGATGTAGGAACCATATGTATGTTCCTAACATACTAAATAGTGCCCTATAAATGAAAAATATTAACACAGCTGTCATACCATACATAAACTGATTATATTCGCTTCCGATCTCAAAGAGAACTCGAGGAACATTATCATTCAAGCCAAGTCACGTCATTGTCATAACGTGGTACAACGGTCGTATGTATGGTATTCTCCTAAGATGTGGCATTATAACCTAAGACTCACTAAAAACCGGCTAGAGATTATGGCAGTTGAATAAGTTTAAAAAGAGATGAGAATAGTTTTTTTTTTCCTAAATCATCAAGAGCCCGATGTCTCTGCATCATCAGATCCTGAGAAGCTATTTCCTCCTTGATCCCCCTCGGTTTTCTGGTCGCTGTTGTTCTGTGACGGATGCTCAAACTTCATTCGGGAACTAACCCTTCTCTGATGTTCTGAGAGAAAGTATCATTTTCATTTACATAATGTATTTTACTAAGTAAACTGTAAATAAACAGTGGTTGACCTTTTGAGTTATCACGTTTGACTCTTAATTGCAAACTAACTTTTGTTCTTGTAAAAATGCCAAAAAAGAACCATGGTATTTGCCACTGTTTGTTCAAAACTGTTGATTCTGGCAAACTTTCGCATTATTTTGCCTTCTTCTTTTGAAGATTTTGAAAAAGATAATAGCTTGAGGTGAAAAAGGTCAAGTAAAGTAATTCAAATAGTCAACCACCGGAAAAGATAAAGATTAAGAGCAAGTCAAACTACTTTTGCTGTTGATTGCTGATCGAGTCATGATTAAGAACTCATCCCAACTCAGTTTACTGAGTTCGTCCTTCTCCTCAACTGTAAGCTCAAAATTGGGTTCTCTACCACACATGAAAGCAGCCCTGTACAAACATGAAAACAAAATGAAACAATTGAAACCCGCGTGCAAAAGATCGCAAACAAATGGGCAGGTCGGGTAACGGGTCAAACAGGCGAGTTATTAGTGCGGGTCAGGTTGGACTGACTAGTGAACACACTTTATCCATTTTGTTAATATATTAAAATATTAAATAAATAAGGCACTAAATATGAATCTAAACTTTTTTGTAAACCGATTTAATTGATTTTTATGCATTTAGATCAACTTTAAATGAATTTCAACCTATTTTGACCCCTTCCCTTTTTAGTTAAATAATCTAACTTAACCCGTTAGAGATAAAACATAGCCCAAATCAACCCGTTTATAAGTACATGTTTAGAAACTGCTACCATCTACAAAAGCAGGATTTTTTTTAAAACATAATGCAAGTACCTGTCATACAATCGAGCTGCTTCTTCTTGGGAGCCAACTGTCCCTAAATGGATCTGTTTCTTGTCCACTTTGATGGCAGCTTGCCATTTCATGTTTTTGTAATATACCCCTCTCATTATGCAAGGTTCTTGATTCTCAAAATGCTTTCTTCTGTGTCTTTTTCGCCTTTTGAACACTGAATTAGTTACATAGTAAAATAATCAAAACATCAATAATCGTTGAGAGGATTGTAATATTCTGTTATGGAGGGTATTATTAGAAAACACGCTCATTAAAGCGTTAAAGGTCACTCCTTTTTCACTACAGATTGCAGGTTTGAGTCGTTGAAACATTGTCTTTACAAAAATGCAACAAAATTTTATTTTTACTTCCTACACTATATAACAACTATAAAAGAAATTTCTATGGGTGAGCATATACATATCTTAAGCTAGAAATAGTAAAAATAATTAAGTTAAAATCTGTGCAATAGACCTGGATGCTGAATCGGCTGCTTATTAGATGAGCTCGATTCATTGACATTTGAGGATTCAGGTTCTTCAGATTTTGTTTTCTCCTGCTAAAAACAGTAACATATGAGAAAATGAATAAAGAAAAAATATAGAAACAGTAACAAATTCATGGCAAGTTTGTAATCGAACTCGAAACTCAGAACCTAGTAATTAACCAGATAATGCACAAGTGTGCGATTCAAACTCAAAACCTCAGCCATATCATGGGCAAGCGCTGTATGGGGTGTTCTTGTCTTAATATTAAACCTCAGTTTAGGAAGTTCGTATCCTCCCCCCTCCCCCTCTTTTTTCCCCCATAAATGAAGAAGGAAAAATAAGTCTTATTACTAAATCCTATGGTTTCTATAATGACCAAATGATCCAAGAGCTCAAGCCCGCTTCTCAATCTAAACTCCATTTCAGAATGTAGCATACATACAAACATAGAAATAGCTTATTGGAATTTTAAAAACAAGGGTACCATGGATCTAAAATTCAAGATACTCAAATTGGAATAAAGCACAGTTAGTTTTGGGAGAGAAATTTTAGAATCGGGAGAGTTGAATTAAAAAGCATGTGAGATGAACGAATGATACCATGTTCATGTAAATACAATGTTCAATTTTCTATTTTCCTATAAACAATAATAAGCCAAGCATTTATGTTTCTAACCTATTACCATTAAGGAAAAGCTTATGCTATCTTTCATGTTTCTTACAGTTGTTTTATGCCAGTGCATAACCACTGTCATACTACACAGAGTCTACCATTTCCTCTTACTTTTTCATGATAATTTTGTCAAATTTTAAACTTAGGGTTTAGACAACATATGTGTAGCCTCACATTAATCACATAGATGATACTAAATGTGATATGTGTGTGTGAGAGATCACATTCATTGGTGATAAGTATATGAAACCCGTAACTACCTCTACAGATCGATCAACATCAACCGAAGGTGTTGGAAGCACATTGACATGTCTTGTGTTCTGGACCCAACTTGGAGATTGCCCGTTTTCAAATGATGAAAGAAAATCTAGAGAAGGACTGCGCCCTAATTATCGTAGCACAACATCAAGGACAAAATTATTGAAAAAGAAAAGAAACGAAAAACAAATATGTCCATTAACAAGAAAACCAAATGCATTGTTTGTATATATCCAAATGTACAAAGAACTAAACACCTAATGCTCAATATATCTATATAACAAATAGTATATATATGAAAATGTACCATAAAGCTTGATCAATCTTTGTCGACGAATGCTCACCATGGTTTCCTAACCATCAAATGAAAAGATTTGCGAGTTATATAACCAACATTCAGATAAAAAAGCATAAAAACCAACCGATCCATAAACGCATTTTGGGATCACAAAAAGAAAATTAATTTTCACATGAATCAATCTTGTATACAATAGACTAGGTCATGTCACAAGCGTAATATTTTTTCTTTATGCGATTTCTAATCCTCAAACCCCTTTTTGTAACCTTGGTCACCCCCTGCATTATAGCATAGTACCTCAAACATGAGCAACTGTATAGGTAGTTTATATGTTATGATCTTAAGGCCAAAAAAAGGGTTTGAGGATCTCAAGTATTACAGCAGTGAGGCATTTAATCAAACACGTAGAGCTCAATTTCAGATGCACAGAGTGAAATTTCAAGTCAACCCCACTCCATGGATGATTTTGAATCATCAAAATAATTACAGAGACATGGGGCAAAAAGGTGACAAGACCTTGTAATTATGTTCGTAATTCGAACAGCCAAATTGGGAAAATGTTTCAATAATTAAGAACTTGCACAAACCAACTTAGAATCAGTACACCCAAAAACACATAACCCTACAAAAAATTATAACCTAAATTAAACAAACATCCTGCGGAATACAAAATAGAATCTCAATCAAGAGAAAGAAAACATAAAGAGAAAAAAAAAACCCCATTTCTGTTCATAAAAATTAAGTCAACCCACCAACCTACCACCTTTTATGAACGGATGGCCAACAAAAACGAAGTCCTAACCTCTACTTACCAATCAATCAAGAAAACCCCATAAAAGAAATCAGATTAACTATACACGATCACATCATCTACAGAAATTGATGTCCATAAGGGTTTTGAAAACCCCCCTTTTGGGTTTATGACGAAGAACAGAGTGATGGGGGGCAGGGAAAAACGGCCATTGTAGACGAAAGTTTGAGTTATTATGATGTAAATACCTGAGAAGGTGGTGAAAACAGCGCAAAAGCCAAGAGAAGTGACTGGGGTTTTGATCTGGATGGTAGTGAATAGGATTACAAAGGCAAGGTGGTGAGGTTGGAGAGAGAAAGTTGAGATATAGATATATCTATATATGTATATATTTGTAGAGAGAGAAAGAGTGATGAGAGAGAGAAGAAATGTAGTTGCTCATGCATCTACCACCTTTTGTTTTTATTTCACCTCTCATTATGTTTTGTTGTGTAGAGGGTCAAGGGTGGTGGTTTGATGGTTATGTGGGTGGGGGTGGGGGGTAGGGGTTTTGAATGAGGGGCAATTATGTAATTTACTTAAGCAAGTTTGTAGCTTTAATTGGGGTCTTAGGTTTACTTTGCTGGAAATGACGAGACTACCCTAGATAGTAAGAGCTCGATTACCTTTCACGAGTGTGGTAAATGAGGGGTAATCGTGTAATTTACTTAAGCAAGTTTAAAGCTATAAAGAAGATGTAATACCCTTTAAGTTTGTGGGACTTGGGTTTCCTTTGCGAAATTACGGGAGTACCCTTGATGGTGGTGCTAATATTTTTGCATTTTGTGTCAATTTGTTCATTATTGCCCTTGGATTTAGGCTTATTTACGTAAAAAACCCACAAAAAATGTGTCATTTTTGTTGCACATGTACATGTTTCGTGAACAAGATTTGTGTGGATGCCAGTGAAACCATCTTTTTTCTTCGTATTTTGTTTTAATGTGGCCAAGTCAATGGTGTAGGGTTTGGAATATTCATTCAACTTAATTATGTTCATTTTATAACTAATGCTACAAAATCAACGTAAATATTTGCCTTGCTACTTGCTAACAAGTTGAGAAATAACTTCCTACATGCTAATTAACCATCATTATTATAATAACACTAACACATTATATATATATATACTAGCATCGTATCCGCGCAATGCTACGGAGCCGAATAGTTTTTGTTTTGTAATATGTCGCTTTAAAAAATGTAATAATATGTTATTCGCAAAATTCAATGTCACAAAAAAATTTCTTTAGCAACATGTCCCATTTTTTTCAAATTTTCTTTTATTTGCATAAACTATTTTATTAATTTTAAAAATAAAATCTAAAAGATATTAAAATAAGAAAAAAAATCATATTTGTGAAATAAGGATAGAGAAGTTAATAAGATATCAGAAATTGTGTTGTTATGGGTGTATATTTATGTCTGTGTGAAAGTATATTTTAATTTATTAAAAAGTTAAAGTAAATTAGAAGAGAGATTGGAATGATTAAAGATTGAGTGGATGAGATTAATTTAAATAGAATGAAAGGCCAAAATGTTGTTTTGATTGAATTTTAAGAAGTCTTAAAATTAAGGAGGAGAGAGAGTGTTAAATGCTTTATATAGTAGTATATATATATATAGGAGAAGCTTCAAATGAGATCTGTTTTTCGTACGAGAACTGCGAGAACCAATCTTGGCCGTTCATTTTGGATAATGGTATTCATGGATGAAGAGCGTGGGGGGATTGAGTGTGGTAGGGTGCATGCAGGGAATTCATGAGTGGACAATCCAATTGAAGGAGGGGGAATTGGACGGCTAAGATTGGTTTTCGCGGTTCTCGTATGAAAAACAGTTCTCTTTTGAACTTTTACCTATATATATATATATATATTGATACGGAGAGGTTTCCTCGATGGTAGTCTAGTAGTCAGGAAAATATAATTTATAATGAAAGTTAATAGATCAAACTCTGGTATAAATCTTTTTTTATCTCTAAGTTACATGATTTACTTTTTATATTTAGTCGTAAGGCTCGTATGTGAAGTCTCCTAAAGAGTGAGTTACCTTTCTTTTTAGTTTGGTATGGTGAGCGTTCTTTTGGTCCTGGATACAAATATAACAAATGAAAGATTTGTTTATAAAAAAACAGACGGATTAACATATGAGAGGTAAATAATTTTTGTTTTCTAAAACAAGAAACAAAGTCATAATAAACTATAGAAAACAATTTACATTACTGATTAAATATTATGAGCGAATAAAATGTTCAACCACTGGATTAAAATTGTCAACTCACAATGTTGTTCAAGAAAGTTGTGGTAGCTATTATTAAAGGGTAACGTTTGTTTCGCTTATGAAATTAATTCATCCAAGAAAAATATATGTTTTACTAATTTGTAACATAGTTTTAAGTGTGTTGTATCTTTGGTGAATAAATCAAAATATTTTATAAGTGGAAAAATCCCACCTCTCATCTTTGAATAAGGAAGTTTATGTATTAATTATTAGTATTTATAAAAATTGATTTATAGTATGCAGTTATTTTAAGAAGATTTAACTAAATGTTTTATATACATGATCAGAGTTTAAAAGGGTAACCCACCCTAGATCAAGGTCTTCACGAGGGTCTCAGTGTCTCACGATTAATGCGAAGGAGGGAAATGTAACCCAAAGTTAAATAACATGTGTCGGATTTAATCTTCACTTTAATTTGGTAATGGAATAAACTAAATTCTTGATTAAAGTTTGGTCTATTTTTCCATTCCGCTAGCAACATAAGTCGATTATACCTCAGTAAATTTTTTTTTAAGAAAAGGATGAGAATAATCATACTGAGCACAACGAGTAACCCCCTATGAGAAAACTAATTGTAGCACGTATAGAGAACATGATATATAGGGAGAAATTCATTCAAGAACCGTTTTTATTGCGAGAATCGCGAGAACCATATAGGTCAATCAGTTTACACCTTGTCTTTTTTAACCTTAATTTGATCAAAAGGATAAAAATGGAAATTAAAAAATTGTTCCCAACATGCATGCTCCCAGTTTTCTTTTTTTTAATTCCTTTTTTCTTTTTTTTCTTTAGCGTCCAGTTTTTCTTTTTTTAATTCTTTTTTTCTTTAGCGCCCAGTTTTTTTTAATTTCTTTTTTCTATTCTTATATGTAGCTAAATTATTATTTCTTATTTCTTTTTTTTCTTAACTTTCTTTTTTATTTATTAATCACAATCATTTACATTTTTGTTAAAAAATTTAAGTTATATATTAAATACTTATACGTTACACGTCCTTTTTGTAAGAATTTTTTGAGTTGGCAACGCATTTGACTAAACCAACTTTGACTTGCACGTGCACTGGAGTTGTTTGAACGAACACGTACGAGAGCTTGTTCATGTTCGTTCTTTTAACTTTAGCCAAACAAAAAAAACAAATACGAATGAATAAACAAATGAATATTTATGTTTGTGTTCGTTCGTTTAACTTTACCCGTACATAAATGAACACAAACGAACGAACACATACAAATATAATACAAACCCAATTTTGATAATAAATTAATCTAGTAACATGTTGTAGAACATACAATCACCATGGTGTAGTATAAGTCTATACAACACCACCAACACATATAGTGGTGTACAAAACAATTTTGATGGTGCATAAATCACTTTTCTTATAGAAAATGCCTCGAAACAAAAAAAAATGTATTACTTGAAATGCAACATTTCTGCTAATGATCTTACGATGATATGCTCAGAAACTGTCAAAGTTTAATTTTCTTAGGCCAAGCATAATGCTTGTCCCGAATGGTTCGGGTTAGCCTTCGGGTATGTTGAGTTGCTTCGGGAACACTGCTACGACCCACCCCCCTTCGGGTTAGTCTTCGTTTTCCCCAACCCAAGCAACCCGTTGCTTTACTTTTTTTTTGGTCGTGTAAGAGAGAGTAAGGAGAGGAAAAATATTTGAGTTGTTTGGATTAAGTTATACTTGGATTTCAAGTAAGAGAGAGAAAAGAAAGAAAAAGTAATGTGACGCTGATATAACATTCAGGTTGAGAAAGATGAGAGATGAATGCTACTCATGTTCTTATAACTAACAAAATTTTATTTTTTACCTGGATACAAACCACAATCAACTTTAAACAATTACACATGGTGGTGTTTTGTTACTAATACTTTTAAAATTGACATATATTAATTCAATATATTTAATAAAATCAGTTGAAGTGCAATCATATACACACATCAACTTGTGTGTTGCATAAAAAGAAATCTAATATTGAAGAGAAAGTAAAGAGGAGTACCTTACAGTCGTTCTACTAATTTTTACACATTTAGTGACAAAATTTTTTATAAGAAAAAATAATTATTATGTATGAACATCTATTACTAGCTATAAGATTAGTTGATAGTTCTCTTTTCATTCTTTTACTTCAAGTAAGGCTTAATCACCAAAATAGAAGGAGAATAGTACATATTGAGATTAACAAAGATTGAGATTTGAACCATTACATTGTTAATCAATCAAAGTTAAGTATGTTGTTATAAATTAAATTGTAATAATAATAAATGGTTAATTAAATAAAATTTGTAAGCTTATGGCTACAACAACTAGTGTGGTGATAAAAATAAGTATGACCAAGACGTGTCTCACCAAGGATGTCGACATCCAATATTCTCTTGTACAAACCAACCATATATGCCTAGGCGAGACACGTCTTGATCATACTTATTTTATAACTCAGCTAACTTGCATAGCTACATACTCTTACACAAAATGAAATTCTGAACTTTAAAAACACATATTAAGTTATATTCTAGTCTAATGTTAAATAGTTTTGTGATCATCAAATCTTATATATTTCAACAAGTGGTTTGACCATCATTATGACCTTGTGAGTCTTACTAACAATCTCATCTAAAGTTTGATTAATTACATTCAAAATGATTAATTTACTAATAAACTTGAACAGAAGAGATATTTGTCATCCTCTAACATTGTGAACATAAGCATTAAGCAAGTTGATTGAAACCATAGTAAATAGGCTATGGCTAGATGGTTGGCAACTCTAGCAATGTTGGTCAAATAGTGAGGTCTTTAAACAATTAAAGTTTGTGGGTAGGGTTGGAGAAATGGTTGTAATTGATTTCATAGGGAGATAGAGCAATACACAAAAGAAGTTAACATCAAGAAGTTGCAATGAAGACCAAGATTTAATACTTGAAGACATTATAGAGTTATAGTGCTAACGTCGATGTAGAAATATCAAAAGAGGTACATGAAATGTCACTACATGTACTCATTTTGTTGTGAAACTAGGAAGCAATCGTATTTCAAGAATACGATTATGCAAGAGTTAGGTTCGTAATAAGGGTGTTCAATATTTGAATACGACTTGTAAAAGTCGAACTCGAATTGAATCGATTTCGAATAATCCAATTTGAATTGCTTTGTTTGGTTTTCGAGTTAGTTTTGGACTAGATTTAGAAGTTTATGTTAGTTCTCAAATCTATAATAACTCGAAATGTAAAATAGAAATATGATATTTTAAGACAAATGAAAAATACTAAAAGTATTTTTCTAACACGTACTTGGAAGTCCAAACTCCGATTAGATATTCAAATTATTATATTCATCACAAAGTTTTCCAATACAATGTGTTTTAAAGTTTGAAAATTGGAACAAAATCACTCAATTAGTTGAATTTGGGTTTATTCGAGTTCTAACCGAGTTCCAATATTCCAATCGCAATCGGTTTTACAAATACTAATTCAAATTTAAGTCTGTTTTCAAATCTGGTTAGAAAATTGTCAAACTTGAACAACTTTATTTGTACAACTCGAGAAACAATTCATGACTATCTTAGGCCCCGTTTGGCTGGATGAAATTGAAAGGAATCTAGGGGAATTGGAATTTGGAATTCCAAGATAGCCATTGTTTGGTTGGAAGGAATAAAAGGAAATGGAATTTGACTTTCCTTACAATTCCTTAAACCATGAATTTTATAACTCTTTCTCAATATGGATGAATTTACAATTTCTTGATTTAAAGTATCTTATTTTGCTTCTACCCCTCTTGATTCAACGTCACTCGCACCTTAACCAACTTCCTTGTTTTACAACGACCTTGTCGTCTCTGGCTGGCAACATTATCGTTGCTGGTTGGCAACCTTGTCGTTGCTGGCCGGCAACCTTGATGGTCTCCATCACCATCGTCGACCGATGACCTCCTCGTTATCCATCACCATTGCCGACTTCCTTGTTGCCTATGTCCATTACCAACATCATTATCATCGCTCTCTAGTGACATCACACCTTCTTGTTTTCCATCTCCATCGCCAGCCTCTAACACACTTAACCCTCAGGTTTATAGTTCGATTTTTAGTGGATTGGGCGTTATTGTTGCTTCCATTAGGGTTAATGTCCTTTGATTATGAGTATATTACATTATCCTTCTTCGATAATGAGTCGACATGGTTTTTGATTTTTTTTCTTTGATTTGGTATATGTTATCTCAATGGTCTGATTGTTATTTGATTTGACATCCGTTGTTCAATTGTACGTTGTTTGATTTGACATCCATTGTTCTTCGATTGTGGTTCATACTTTCATTATTGCTCTGTTTTGGTATATATGTATCATCGATCAACTATTGTTCTACAGATTGCTTGGGTTTTTGGTTTGAGTTTGGTTCCAACTCCTTCACAGGGTTTCCAAACAAATTAAAGTATTTATGAAATTCCATCTCCTCTTCATTTCAATTCTTGGTTAAATTTCAATTCCTTTAAATTCATTCTGGTAAACCAAACAGTACCTTATATTTTAGAAGAATACTTTTTTAATGGTTTAGAAAATGTTGGTCAAGAGTAAACTCAAGATACATGGAGTTTAGGATCTCCTTGATTCCAAAGCAGAATGTTTGATTGATTTTTTCAAGAAACAACATTCTAAATCAAGGTATCAAAAGGTAATTGAAAGATGGTGAGTAAACCTACTCACATAGAAAAGGTATTAATGCATGGAAGGAAGCCACCAACTTAAGTATAAGAATAAGGACTTGAAATGGCCAACAAATATATGTTTTATTTTGAGGGACCACATCAAGCTTGTGATTTCTCTTTGATTTTCTTAATCATTTGTGATCGGTTTGGCCAACATATATATACACTCGAGACTCAGACAACATGGCCAGCTTGTACAGTCAAGACTACATTTTTAACAAACAAAAGACTGCATTTTAGTTGGATCTTGTATTAATCTTTTTTATTATATATATACAGGAAGAAGTTCATTTGAGAATCTTTTTTATTGTGAAAACCGCGAAAACAATCTTAGCCGTCCAATTTTCCCTCATTCAATTCCATCGTCCACCCATGAATTCATCTTATGTACCTTGCCACACTCTATCTCCACGTTCTCCATCAATGAATTTCACTTACAAAATGAATGACTAAGATTGATTGTAACAGTTCTCGTAATAATAATGGTTTTCAAATGAAAATATGGTTAGATTATTTAAATATTTCACGTGTGAACGAAAATGTTTCACTTGGAATTAAGTTTTTTCTATTAAATGGATTATAAATTTCATATTTTGTGGTATGATTTTATCCATTTTAATTGGTAGAAAAAGTTTTGGCCTTAATTGGATTTTGGAGGTGGACTATAATTAAAGACTAGATTGATTATTTAGTTAAAAACAATCTTCATATATTAATTAAATTAAAATGTATTTCATAAAACACGTATCAAAAGTTCATGTATTTAATAAAATTAAAATTATTTAAGATTTCTAGGAACAAGATTATAAAAAGATATATATAGTATAATTAAACACCATTTGATTTGAGTTGTGGGAAGTAAAGGGGCAAATAAGTCAATACAAGGAAAATAGATTAATAGAACATGTGGGGGGTGTGGGTGGGGATAGAGGATAATTTCGTAATTTCATAGGGAAATAAACTAATGTAGGCTAAGGTAAGAAGAGCACACACAACCCAAGGTGGCAAATGAAACCAATAATTAATTGGGCCGAGTTGGTTGGTAGCAAAGGCGAAGGGTGCAAAGTGTAAAAAGGCACCGACGAAATGGTTGATTGGTGGAGCGGCTTGCCATCTAGGCGATAACGTCCCTTAAATGGACCTCATTATTCTTTTGGACTACTTTCTTAATTATTTTTAATAATTTTGTAGGATATTAATTATTATTATTATTATTTTTTTTGTTTTTGTTTTGTAGGATGATTGTGATTTATTTGGAACTTTTATAAGGAGTTAAAGAAACCTTTGATTGGCAACATGTTCATAGTTTACTCCTTAGTATGTGTGGATCACTAAGAATTATTTATATACATATTTAATGTTGTAGATTGTAGTTTTCAATATAATATTACCTTTTGTTGTAGCAAGTTTAATCTTCATTTTATTAGAAAGTGTACATTAATCAAGGTACTATATTGTAACATTCTAATTTTTGTTTTATAAAATGAAGTGTAACAACCATATTTATAACGGGAAGTAATTTGTACACAACACAAATTATAGTCACACACAACAAAAAGTGATTGTTGTGTATGATAGTGAGTTGATAAGAGCATAATAGTCATGATTGTTGTGTATGACTAATTTGTATTGTGTACAAATCATCTCCTTTTTATAAAACACAGTCTTTCAAATATATATAAAACTTGAACAAGCCTTGCACTTGTTCACTTACTCCAGAGTATTCTAAAATATTACTTACTGTAAAACATGTTTAATGCAAATTCAACCTTTATTAAAAAGTGCCAAGTGTACAATAATTTGGTTGTTGTCTTTGTGTTCACAATAAACATATACAAGCCCTTGTTATCAAGCTCATCAAGTTGGAACCTTTTCTTTTTCTTTAAAATCTTCTCTTGAACTACCTGAAAACATGTAAACACCCAGATCAAGCATACATGCTAGACTAAACATAAAAACATGACATTCTTGTCGTCGTATTCAGATGCCAGAATACCTTACCACAGTACTAACATATTGAATTTCTTGCCACCTAATTAACATATTAGAATTTCATGGCAGGGTATTCACATAACAAGATTTCTTGCTACCAAAATCATGTTACCATACATGCCATGACATTTTCGTTTAAGGAATTCTTGCCATGATATTAACATACTAGAATCTTCTATGAATGGATCATATACATGTACACCCCACAAATAACACATCAACAACAATAACTTTTACTTTATGCATTTAAAGATGCATTTCATAACATATAACTTGCATATTCATTTTAGTATGAAGTTCACATAATTATCTTCAAACTTCACACACCACATACACTTTGAATAAACACCTTAACAATAAATCACCACTTGTAAAGTTACATGTACCCACCTTACCTTTTAACAGAATGACTAATCATGCTTTTAACTTGCTTTGATGCTTTTTATAACCTACTTTATCATTTGATTAGGCTTAGACAACGGTTGTGTATCAAAAATCATATTTTCACCTCATTTTTTTTGTAGCTATATGATCGTATATAGGGTTGCCACAAGCCAAGTCAAGCTTCGGCTCTACAAGGCTCAAAGACTTTTGGCTAAGTTTGAGCTCAGCTTAATAGCTCTACAAGTCTTCAAGATGCATGTTCCGGCTTGGCTTGAGGAGTAAATAAGGTCAGCTCGAACTTGATTTGAAAAGCTCGAATTTTAATTTAAAATTTACTTTAATGACCAAACTTATTCAACACATATGTAAAACATATTAAATAACAAAAATTAATTTTAAATGTACATAAATACTATAACAAAATATGAACATAAGTGAAAGAACCTATATAAATCTAAAACCATTATAACATTTGTAAATTCAGACACACATATATATGTGTTTTACATATCTGTATATTATTTAAACCTCGAAAAGCTATATAACAATATTTTTAAATGTTGATATATTAGTTGAGCTAGTAGATAGTTTGGTTTATTTGGAAACTTTCTACGTTGCACTTAAATACATGGAATGTTTAGATAATCTAGTGATTCATGTCTGTTAGAATGAAAGCTTAATTGTGCTTTCGCTTAAATGTTCAAAGTTATTTATGGCTATGAAAATGGATTTTAAAATTTTAAAATTGAACAAAAATTCAAGGCGTTACATGTAATTTTATTTGAATAACTCAATAAGTGTAAACATTTAATAACAAAAACCCTTTATTTAAAAGAGTTTAGTTTCTGAAAATACATCTAAATTATCACATTTTGTTATTATTTATATCAAATTTTAAAATCTAGCACTTAATATACCAAACTCATCAAACTTACTATTTGATGAATTAGATGTGCTATAATAGGTAAGTTGCTATATGCCTCCAGTTTGATTGTTGTGGAGGTGTTTTGGTGGCTCACGTGACTTTTTCTTTTTTAAAAACAATTGAAAATAACGAAAAACTATAATAATAATCATAATGATAATGAGACGGTTTTACCCTACTGTGAGATCTCGAGTTCGAGTCTTATTGTGGGGGTCTCCGAAAACATTAGAGGAGGATTTACTCCTTCATGACGCGTCACGCGTGGCTTGGAGCTCGCATACTGCCATATATGAATGTCACTGCGGACCTAACCACTAACATAACTTCGATGTATAAAAAATAAAAAATAATACTAATAATAATAATACATCAAATTTAAGTCTCATCCCCAAGTCTGTCGATTTCTGATTTCATCTCCTTATGAGTTTCAGATTTGATTTCATCTCCCTTACCAGTTTAGATTTTGATTTCTGATTTCATCTCCCTTACTAGTTTAGATTTTGATTTCTGATTTCATCTCCCTTACCAGTTTAGATTTTGATTTCTGATTTCATCTCCCTTACAAGCCTGATTACAACTCGATCCCCAAGTTCATCTTCAAAGAGGTATGTGAGTTTCATCCCTTTTTTACAATTTACATCTTTGTCTGATTCAGATCTGTTTTAAATTTCGAACATTTAAGTTTTTAATTATGTTTCATGTGGTTTTAGATCGATCTGTTCGTATGTTTTGAAGATTTCAGTTTGATTTAGGGTTCATGTTTTCAATCTATTCACGTTCATGTATGTTTTCGGATCTTCTCATGTATGGTTTCATCTCCATGCTTCGATTTGGGTTCTTGAAGAACATCCTCACCTTCATTGACTAGGGTTCTTCGATTGCTCCTGATGCAATTGTTTTCGTTTGTTTTTAGATCCGTCTCTAGGGTCTTTAAAGGGGATAAAGGTTCACGTGTCCTTGAACTTACGTGTTTTGAAGGTTGGTGTGTTCTTGATGATTTAGGGTCTTGAAAGAGATGAAGTTTCATGTGTTTAACATATGATTTGGATGAAGACGGTGAATTTCATCTCATTTGGTTGAATGGTAACATTGATAATTAATAAATAAAAGTTTTACTTTTCCAAAATGTATTAAACTATATCTCAAATGTTAACGTGTATTCAACTTTTAAAAATGTTATTGTGTGTATTAAACTTACTATCGTATGTACTAGACTTTTTTTTTGTTGCTTTTTTATGTAAACAAAATACGTACAATAATAACAAATTGAAAGTTCAATACACAATAATATTTTTGAAATATGGATACACACATTAACATTTGAGATATAGTTTAATATATTTTGGAGAAGTAAACCCTAAATAAAAACTAGCATGGTATCCATACAATGCTACGACGACGAATAGTTTCTACCTGATAATATGTCGTTTTATAGAATATGGGGTATGCTATACAAAGAATAGCTACCCGGTAACATGCTTTTCATTTATTTCTCTTTTTTTCCAATCAACTCTTTTCTTCATTTTTATAACAACTTTTAAATAGCAACAAATGAACTTGTTTCTTTATTTTTGTGGGTGGGGAAAATGTATAGTTATGAAATAAATGTGTTTATTAGCGAGTGTGTATAAAATAAATAAAGGTTATTTGAGGAGTATATTAGTAAATTTTTTATTGTGGAAATTTTAATTGATTAAGTAACGTAAGAAAGTGAGTGTTAATGGACATCATAATGTACCATAGATTACAATAATAATAATAGTTTAGTATTAATAATTAAATTAAAATTGAAGAAGATTACCTATGCCAAACAATTTTTACAATACACAAAATGGTAATTTTTGAAACTTCATTACATTAAATGGTAAGGTTTAGAGTTCCGTATACACAATAATAAAATGTGACAATTTACATATATTTTCATAAAGTAAACCGGCCTTATTTAAAAATGTTACAAGTGTGCATACTCGTAATAGGTGCTACAAGCAGTATGATTATTCCTACTTCATATCTATGAATGTATGAGTTTGATAACCATTTTTATAAACTCAAAACCATTAACAAAGAAATTGTGTAAATGAATTGATGATAGACAAGAAATTCTTACATATATTTGTGTGTAGGACCCTAAGTATCAAGTATCAATCATAATAGTCATTAGAGTAATCACTGAATGATAATGTAGATCTAAAATCATATGTACATATATGAATGAGAGAGGTTATGTCTAATAACACACAATAAATTTGGTATAATTTAATTGCTTATTGATTTAGGGTTAATAACACAGTATCTATACCCCTTGGGTATTTATCATAGCTCACCTATAGTATGATCAATGTCATATATGATAACAAACTTCAGTATAATATATTGAACACACCTTAAGGAATCTAGCAATCTTCTTCTTTGTGTTCAATTTATAATTAAACACAATAAATGAATTTTATCTATTTAAGCATCAAAACAATCCCCCTCTTCAGAATATGCTGAGATTCCTTTTCTTTATGCATTCAACAATGCTAGGAGATCGTTCTTTGAAGTTTTGAGTCTTCAAGAGATCTTCAAAGACTCGTCCTCAGTGATTCGGTTGTTTATCAGAATTTACTATAGAAACCTCGGGCTTTTTTAGAATTTGCAACTATGATCATATCTTTTATCTTTATGAGATCACTTGATTTAATTTACAAACATTAAAACAAACTTTTTTGCTATGAAGAAGGAGTCTTTTGCTTCAAAAAATTTTAAATTTTCATCAGGCGAAACTTTGCTCCCCCTCAAAAGTAGCTCTTGAGTAAAATTCCGACTTGAAACTTTATCAAAAATTTTCTCTCTCTCAAATTTGTGAACAACAGTCTTCTTCTCTTTAAAGTTTTGTCAGCTGTTCTTATTTTGTCTTTTGATGAATAAGGATTTAAAGACACTTGTAGTTTATAAAGTGCATTCATCTCCCCCTCACGACGGTCAGGAATTTCATGATCATCATGCATATGTTTGGAAAGATAAACACTTTCATCTTTGTCTTGGCTAGAATGATATTTCAGTGATAGTATTAGATGTAACACTAGAATCACATAGAATACCCGTTAACATCACAATTTAAAAATAAACCGAGTGACCTACATTCCGTGTTGGCATGTTACACTCGTAGGATTTTCATCTATCATTGTAAGTATCATAAAGATATTACTCAAGATGTTTCGTGTCTGCCACTAAGATAGACATTTGATTTACCGAGTGTCCTAGAAAAAGAATAATTTTGAAATTGTCTATAGACTCAGTTAGTGCATGAAAGAAGTTGGAGACGAAGTAGCTATTCTCCTATTTCACTATTAACAATATCCAAATGAACTGTCAATGGTGTATGTGCTAAGTCTGTGTGTGAAGTTGAAACAATCATTTGTTAAGAAATGATTGAGTATGGGTGGGGTTAGTACATTAAATCACTATGTCCATGATGTCTTCTTTAATGCTAGTAATCAACATATGAAGATCAGTAGTAGATGTGGCTACACAGATTGACACTGTTTAGTGAGGATCTTTCTTTTCTTTTTATTCTTTCTCTCACACTCGACTCTCTGAATATTTTTCAACTTCTCTCTCAAACTCTCTTTCCAAAATGAATGTATGTATCTGTTTTTGATACATATGGACACTTGTAATCTCTAATGACATATGAATAAACATAACGATATTTAGAAAGATATATTGTTTATAAGAATCACCAAGAATGATGACTTTCGGAAGATATGGTGTTGAGAAGGATCATCAAGAATGATTTGAAGAATCAAAGAATATGATGAACAAAATAACAAAATCAAGGGCGGAGCTATGATTTCTAAATAAAGGGGGCTCGTATACTAATAATACTATAATATACGAATAACGTAAAAAGTTTGATTATTTTGTAAGATAAATAAATAATGGAAGTTCGTTTAAAGACAAGAAATTACGTGTTAAATAACACTTAAATCAATTGTTTTGTCATTAATTAACATGTTTGTAACAAAATATTAAATAAAAAATATTTCAGATCATAAAAATTAAAATAATAACGATTTAATTTGATGACGTTAACTCATGATTTGTGATTCAATAATTCAATAACAAAAATAATTGTTCACTACAAACACTTGACTTACGATTCCAATAACAGAAGGTTCTTTATTATATTAAATTTTATAATTCAATATTATAAACTAAATAGTGAAATACGTTACTCTCATTTCTTTTAGTTTTCACATTCTTTGATGGTTTGGTTTTGTTATAATCAAAAACAACATTTACATTTAATTAAAACGCTGCAAAGGTAGAATTGCAAAACTGAGAATAAAATATCAACCAACGAATTGGAAGCCGAGTAAAATTTCATGAAAAACATCTCGAGAAAAAGTTAATAAAATAAGAAACAATTCAAACCCTTAAAGGCATAATGTTGCTTCAGACTTCATTGTTTATCGTGATGTTATATTGGGTATTTAATTTTATTCGGGGATGAACTTAATAAAAATAGGCCAATTTTGCTTATAATATACAGGACTTTATGCTAATTAGAGGGGGCAAACACCCTTCAGCCCCTCTCTTTCTCCGCCACTGAACAAAATGGTTTGACAAGATAGGCTCAAAAAGATTTGTTGATCGTAAGCACCCTCATCTCTTGATCCACCCATCTCGATTTCATTTTACCTCTGCACACTAATCAGTATCCCATGATAACTGATTCCGTTAACTTATATGACTTATAAAAACCCTTACTTTTCTCTTCTATGGAAAAATTAACTTTTATGGCAAGTCTTTTCGGCTATGGATTGACCATAGAAGTTAGTAATGTTCTACACTCATTCACTGCAATTCGATCATAAAAAGATAATTAATCAATCATAGTTGTATGATTGATCATCACAAAATGGTACAAAAAAAACCATAATCGATCCATAACTAAAACACCAAATTGTAATATTTCAAAACCAAATCTTTAGTTTTTCATTTTAATAAACATCCGAGTTTTTTTTAAATAAAAGAAAACTAAGATAACTAAATTGTTTCATTATGCCAAAACAAAACCGGATGGCCGAATGAAATAGAAAAGAAACCAAAAGTTTCCGTTTGGATTTTGAATATATGTAAGGAATGACCTAATCTTAGAAGTCAACAAAACTTGAATTTGACCCGGGCTTCCGCTTTATGCTAATTCGGTCGGTTAAGGGAAATATCTTGCAAAATTAGGGTGTTAAGGGGTGTTTGGGTTAGCTTATGAATTTGGACTTAAGTGTATTAACTTATAAGCTTATTATTAATTAACCTATTAGCTAGTTAATAAAGTGTTTGGATTAGTTATAACTTAAGTAACTTTGTACTGCTGAGTGTTTAGATAGAGAGGATATATGAGTTATGTAATATGACTTGATAGGATGAGTCGATTGATTAGTGAAGTATTGATTAACCGGTAATAAGCTAGTGATTATTATTAAGCTGAATCAAGAGGTGATTACCACAACGACTTGAATAACGTAAACATCGAATGTTATCAAGTTTCACAATCTACTTTGTTCAAGAATTCGAAACCATTCCAATCCTTTCTGAGGATCGTTTGATAAATGGTATTTTTTTACCTATTCAAACAATGGAAACTATTATTAGGGCTTAAATTATATACTTGGTGAACTGGGAAGAAATCCAAATCAAGGGATGTTTGGGATTGCTTATTTCAAATTGTTTTATCGATCTTGAAAAATAAGTGATTATTCCTTCTATAAGAAGCAGAAAAGGACTTTTCATGAGTGTCAGAGATTGCTAATTGCCTTAAAAGCTGTGTAAGCACTTAATTTCTCATAAATAATCACAAGAGTTAAATGAATTCAAGATCAAGTATTCATAACTAGTTCTCAAACACATTAGACTTACAATAGAATTTAAACATCAAACTTGTTTACAAATATTCTTGAAAAATTGTGTAGAGTTTAATAAATAACGATTGTTGAAGATTAGCTGTCATGCTGGGGCCTTTCCCTTATCCACTCGAGATGGTTTTGAAAATATTTAATAAACACGGGTTACACACAAAACTTAGTGAACTCACTACACTCATATATTACATCAGATATATTTAACGTATAATACACATGTCATCAGTTATGCCACACAGGCGAGATGGCCATGAGGTGACCACTTGCCAATCGAGCCATTTGCTCAGGTAATATCACAATATCACACATGAATACATATCACAACATAAGATATAAGTCAGTAAAAATTCTTGTGATCTGCATTCAATATAATTACAGTAATTCAACGTAAGTAGGAACCTACAAGTCTGTTAGAAGGAACCTACAAGTTGCTTTCCACTAAGTTAACACTGAATTCTAATTCATCAACCGAATACTACTATACATTAGGTCTTCAATTCTAAGACAACACAACACACACACACACACACACTATTTGCGATTCCATACGATTTGCGATTCATGAACACGTTTTACAATTATAATTTACAATTCACCCTGCAGCCCTCTATTTTGTGATTACCATTTGCGATTGGGACACGACATCCAAATTACGATTCAAGATTTGAGATCCCAATACTACATATGATTTGAAATTCGATTCAGAGAATTACGATTCATTTATAATCTATTTTGCGATAGAGGCACCATCCTCGATTTGCGGTTCGTTCTACTCTACCAATTTGTGATCCGCCTCTCCAGGTCGATTTATGATTCACTCTTAACTACTGATTCTTGATCGAGAATTGTGATCCAAGGTTTTTGATTCGGGGAATCCAATAAGGACTCTACCCACTTCAACACTTTTCGATTTCTTTAAATTACGATTCTAAACTTGTTTTGTGGTTTAAACCCAAATTACGATTATGCACCTACCTTTTAGTTTTCAATCTAAATTACGATTTGAGTCCAACTTATGATTTACGATCCTAAAGAACATTTGCGATTCTCCAAGAACATATCCGATGAACACCTAATCGATCTCAATAAAAACTTGATCATTTTAACTCGTTTTTGTTCCAGAGAATCCCTAACACCATTTAGCCAACCCCGTAAGTTTAATTTCACTTTTGTCAAGTATCAAACGCCCCATGATTCGTTCTTGTTCTCGTTTTCTATGTATATGAACGAACACAAATATTCAACCCCAAATCCCATAAACACTCGATCAATAGGAGTAAGATCAGTACCTAAACATTGTTTGAGGGAGAGGATTCATACCTGAATGATTCCTTGCTGAAACAACGGTGGTTTGATCCCTCCTCTCTCGGCAACAATGAGCACACTCACACACAACACCTTGTCAAAGCAAAAACGGCTACAATATGTGTATTCCTGGGGTATTTATACTCTTCCCATGAATTTTCCTATGTCGAAACACCCCTCTTGTTTGCAACTTTCATCCATATATATTAAACATAACTAATTAAAGGGGTAAAATTTTCATTAATAATTCAAATATAAATTTCCAATTTACAAAAATAGAAAACAGGTATTACACTAATGCAATTTCATTCTTGAATATTAGAACAACATTTTATTGTTTGGAATTGGACTGTTAGGGTTTGTGTGCATCCTTTTTCTGATGCAATTTCATTCATCAATTCTTCTTGTTCATCAAGTATTTCATTCTACAGCTTCTAATGCAATTTCGTTTTCGTGTAGATTGATTTTGGTTGAGATTGTTTGTAGATTGAATATTTTTTGTGGAGTCTATATTATTATAATTTGTATTAGTTTTGTAATTGATTCAAACCAAATATGGTATGTGCATCAATTCTGTTTGTGGATTTGTGAATCAATTTTTTGAGTTGATTTTCATTGGAGGAATGTTTGATAATTTTAAAATAGCTACTAATTTATTGTTTGTTTTTTTTTCATTTGTATACCAATATAATAATGTATAATTCATCAATTTTATCTTGATGAACTTTAGCTGTGTATCAATTTCTTTTAAAAAAAACTTACACATTTGAATCTGGTTTTAAAAAATTTATGTAAACGTGATTTTAGGAGTTGTCAACTTTTTTTAATTTTTTAATTTACCCTTAAACTACATTATATGGACAGTTACTAATCATCGATTTTTGACTATTTATTATTGACTTTTGATCAAATCCAATGGTTCAAAATCCCTCTTACAATAACCTTATATATAGGGTATGGTTATACATAAAACCATGCTTAATCATAGAACCAGAGAACCTTTGTGACGATGATATGTGCCAATTTTAAAAAAACTAAAATGGAAAAAACAATCAAAACCCTTTTTTTAGTACCCATCAAATTTTTAATTAAACATATATTCATCATATTTAAGAATTTTTACCAAAAAATTATACCAATTGATTCAGTTTTTCATTCTCTTTAATTAAGACTACACTTATATATTTTTGAATTTTTTTTCTGAAAATTGATTTCAAATATACATTTTTACATGCTTCACTTTTTTTCAAATCAAACATCACCTTTTTTAATCCTGTGATTTCTTTTTAGACCGAAACAAATGAAAATGATGACCAAAATGCAACTTAGATGAAGATGATAACAAAAATGCTACACAGATAAAAATAATGAGCAAAATGCTACATCATTTTTATATGAGTTGCATTTTGATCCTCATTTTCACCTGGGTAGCATTTTCGTTATCATCTTTATCTGGGTTGCATTTTCGTTATCATCTTTAGCTGGGTTGCATTTTCGTTTGATGTAATAGTTATAAGATGAAATTCATCTAGGTTGCGTTTTCGTTATCATCTTCATCTGGGTTGCATTTTTTAAAAATAAAAATTTCAGAAATATGTAAAAGTGGTCTTGATTTAAAGAGGATTAAAAAACTAGCAGGTTAGTATAATTTTTTTTGCTTAAATTCTCAAAACTTAATTAGTTATGGAAAATTAAAATTTTGAGGGATAATGTTTTGAGAGAGAAAATAAATGCTATTCCATTTTTGCACATCTTTAAAGATTATAATTAATAAACATATATAATAATTACAAAACTACAATCGATTAATATTAGACAAGTTAATCCAATGGTTATATTTGGCTCTTTAGGTATGGATAAAGGGTGGTTCTATATTGATCATATTTCCTTCTCTCTCTCTCTCTCTATATATATATATATATAAATTCCCCTCTCTCTCCCCTACAAATACATCATTCCACTTCATAATATTTCATCCAAAAAAAGATCTACTTATTCTTTCATCAACTCTTTTATTCAAAAAAATATATACTTACCATCATGGATTTTAATTTCACCACACATACATCCCGTTGCAACGCAGTGATAAATTCGGATTCAACCCCGCAACAAGACACGTCCCCCAACTTTCAATAATTTACTCAACAAGGTTATATTCCGCAATAAGACACGGATGGAATGAATGAGATGTATTTTTATTATTATTAATGAAATTTTTATTTTTATTATTTGTTACATTTTTATACAATTTGTAAATATTTTATTTATTTAATAGTTGAATGTATAATAAAATAAAGAGTTAATTTCATAAATAGTCCTTTAACTATTCACAGATTGCAAGTTTAGATCTTTTTTCTAAAAAGTTGAATTTTTGGTCCTTTAACTACCACTTTCTTGCAAGTTTGGTTCTTTGTAATGTATTCCGTTTGTCAAATCTGTTTAGTTGAGTCTTTTTACCCTTTTTTAATCTTTAATAATTTGAAATAATATTTTGATTTTTCTAAATAAATATCAAGGAGACTCTCTCTCCCACTCTTCCTTCCAGACATTACATCAAGCAACCCTCTCTCTCTCACCCTCCACTCTCTCACACACACTCTCCTCTCTCTTTCTCTCTCTCTCTCTCACACACACACAATAAACCACCGCCTCCCATACCCACCACTGCCTAGAACCACCGCCTCCCCCACCCTCCTCCACCTTGAACACCGCCCCCAACCTCCTCCACCTAGAACCCCCGCTCCCACTCTCGTACCCTTTTCTTCTTTCCTATTTCCGGCGACCTAGAACACCACCAGAAACATCCATCACCACCCTTAACCTCCTCCCACCATCAACAAAGAGGGGTTTTGCACCATCGGTCACATACAAAAGTGAACGACCAAGAGGGGTTTTGCACCGTCGGTAACAGTAACATCCCACATATGAATCTGAATCTGAGTTCCTTTCATGTGGATCTGAGTTCTTTTCATGTGGATCTAATTTATTTTCATCTTGGCGGTTTCTTGAAGAGAATAGTGTTTTGTAGTCCACTTTTTTAGGATTTCTTGTTGTTGGTAGAGATGAAGATGAACTTTTGTATGATTTAGAAATCTGTTGGTAGAAATCTGTTTTGTATGATAGTAAAAATTGTGGACGAAAACAAAGGTAAAGGTGAAAGTGGTGGTGGTCAAGGTGGATGGTGGGGTTGTTGTAACTAGTTAACCGAAATTATGGTGATCGGAACGGTGGCGGTGGTGATCGGAAATTTGGATTGTTGTAAAGAGGGGAGGAGAGAGGGGGAAGGGGGTTTGGCTGACAGAGAGAATTAGAGGAGAGGGTTTGTTTTAATATATTTAATTATTATTATAATACTACAATTATTAAGAAAATAAATAAAAAATAAGTGTAAGGGTAATATAGTCAATTTATAAAACATAACGGACATAGTTAACGGAAAACGTTATAAAGGACTATCAATACAACAAAATGGTAGTTAAAGGATGTAAAATGCAACTTTTTTTAAAAAAGGACTAAACTTGCAATCTGTAGATAGTTAAAGGACCATTTATGAAATTAACTCTAAAATAAATTTAAAAAAGTGAAGAAAAGATTGGGTTTGTTTGGGTTAAGCTATATTAGATATTTGGGTATATTTGGGTAAGAAAGAGAAAGAAAAGAAAAAATTGATGTGACACTAATATAACATTTGAGTAAGAGAAAGGAGGTAGGGAGTAGGGGTGTACGTTCGGATAGAATGGTTTAATCCGATCCGATTGAGTAAATCCAATTGGATTTTGGTTTTGAAAGTGAAATCTGGTCCTTTCAAACAATCTTAAGATCAGAACTAAACCATCTAACGGTTGGATCGGTTTTTACAATTTGATTTTCATTCTTACATAAATACATGTTTAAAGAGTCGAGATATTTTAAAAACTAGATTTGATACACATGGCCTTAGGATGAGTTAAGTGGGTTTTATCAAATCCCGCATGACCATAGAAGTTAATTCTAGACTCGATTTTGAATGAAATTAAGATGAGGAGTCCAGTATGCACCTATTCAGCAGAAATGGGCCATGAATAAGAATCAATGGACCAAATAGTTATAATTTTAAATTTGGTTGACTTGATTGCTCATTTTGGGTGTTGCATAATGTGTGAAAGTTTGTCCTTGGCATTTTAGGGACTAAATTTGTACATCATAAATAATTCATTTTCTGCAGTTTACATGCCTTACAACTTGAATAAATATATAATTTGTAGGTCATATCAAACCACCACATTTGGTCACTTTGTGCCTTCATGTAACTTTTGCACATGAAGTGGGTAACTAAATGAGGGAAATAAATCAAGGGGTGATATGAAGGTTTGACTTGATTTAGTAAGTTTCTTAAAAAATTATATGAATATGATGTTATGCCAGTTGTTTTATGAATTGTACCTTTGCAACCAACATTTAAGAGGCTATCAGGCATACATAAGCCATTAAGCGGGTGACTGGTGTGGCACTTGCGGTGCCACCAGCTACACCGTCTCCCCAATTGTCAGCAACCCCTTCACACTGCAACCGACCGACCTCATCCCATCTTTCACTCTCATCTCTCACACACATTAAGTTTTTAAGTCGTTCAAAATGTTAAGTTTTACAAGTTATCGAAAAGAAATTTAGATGGAATGTTCTATATCAAATATATAACTAAGAAAAACTTAAATAGCGTGCAGCTGAGATGCTAGCATTCAAAGTGGAAGAATTGCAATATTTGTTAATTGTTTTAAGTTCTTCACTTGCATAACCTTTGACTTTAGGATTAATGAAGCCTTCACAATTTTCTAGTACTTCTTTTGGTTGGTATCTAGAATGACAAAAAATGTACGGATGTTTTTAATATTTCTCAAGTTAAAACCAGACATGATTAATCATGTTCTTTCATAAACATAAAACTGAGATTCTTATTTTAAGCATCTTCTTATTTTAGCGAAAATCATGTTTGACTATAAGTTAAAAAGGATTTCAATCCATATTTTTATAGTTTGATGCAAGCCCATGTTCTTATACCATATGTGTTACAATGGCCCACCCCTTTCGGTTCCGTTTGGGGTTCATACATAGATTCAAACGTATTATATATACTAACAATTGTCAGGAAGTATGAACAATAACTTCCTGGTAATAGTTATATATTAATTGTTGCATAATTTTTAAACAACCGAAATCTTGGCGGGTTGGTTAGGTCCTTGGCACACACACTATGTCATGTGTTCAATTCCTTTAACTCACATTTTCTCAATTTAATGCTTCAGTTTTTCTCTTCTTTTTGCGCGCACTACTCTACCCACATTAATTTATGTTACTACAAATATTTGTTTGCTTTGTGTTGAATTAGTTTTATTATTATAATATTTGTTTTTCATTGTGTTGAATTTTTATGTAGGGAGGTAATCCTTATACAAAAAAAGTCATACACAATAAGTTTATGCATCATTAACTTGTATAATATGTATTAATGATTTGTACTTTATTGTGTATGACTAAAAATTGTTGTGTACTGATCAACTCCCTTTTATGTAGCCTTCGCTATAGTTTCAAATTTATTATTATAAATAATTACTAGCTTAGTACCCGTGTATAAGTAGTAGGGATAGTTAACATAACTTTTAAACAATAACGAGATAAATTTATAATTACATAAACAACTTATATACTTGTGTAGTACACGAGTTGGTTTCAAAATTAGTTGTCTTAAAAATAGAAACTAAGCGTAAAACAATTTTTGTTCACATCTTTTTAAACCTTAATTATTAATTTTTATGTTTTTAGATGAAATGAATATTAGGATAATTCTATTGAGGTTTTCTTCATGCTGAAAAATATTTTCAGCAATAATGATTAATATTGTTAAATGTTATGTTAGATGTAATATGGAATATATATAGGATCTAAATTCATTTGAATCTTAACTAAACGATATGAACATACAAATTATTAATTTTTATATTTTGTTCATTCTTATATTTTATCCCCCCGCTGCAACGCGCGGGGGTCTTCATAACTCGTTTTCTTAATTTATGAAGATTATCTCTATCTCTTTTTTGAATCTATGCATTAAGGATCGAAGGTCAAAAGCTAAGTAGCTAAAGAAAACAAGAGTGCTACTACCGATTATTGAAAATCTATAACTATATATAAAAGACTTACATTTTTTCTATTTTTACTTATTAAATCAACCTTTATTAACCAATCAAAACCTTCAATTTTAAAATCTTTTAATTTTACAAAACAATTTTAGAAAGATGCTAAACACGTTGAATTTAATTTAAAATCAATTGGGAGGGAGCTAGATGAAAATTGTGAGGGGGTTTTATGAAATATTTGAAGGGCTTTTAAGAAAATGTGACGGGTTTATAAACATTGTATATTAATGTAATTAATTATAGATTGTTTATAATTATGTTTAGTAACTTGTGATATATTTTGTTTATAGAAAAAATAACTATATTTTTGCGACCGTCTCATTTTTATCTACGTTTTGCTATAAGTTTTATTGTAATATGACATTTTTTTAAAATTAGTATATTCTTAATTTTTGTTATGCATTAATAGTAGTGTGTAGGTAATTTTTTGTTTAGCTGAGTGAGTTTTTTTTATTATAGTGATGAGCTGAGTGATCAACTTGAGTCCTATTCAAAGTGTTTAGTTATTGATTTTAAAACATTTTCAATCTTATTAGAAAGATGTATGAAGCCTTTTATAAAATATGGTTTAAAATAAAATGTATCACTAAAGATGATATATTATATATTTAAAAATATAAATTCAGAGATATAAAGATAGTTGTTCTTAATGGTCCTCAAACTATTTTATTAGTGTAGGTAGTTAGTCAAAGGTAACACTAAAATATAAGTGTTAATTTTTATACACAAGACAAAAAACCATTCTTGATTTTTTAATATTTAAAACGTGAGTCGTTATTTTTTCTTTTACTTGCAATGTGTACGAAAATTCGGCTTTTGAAGTGAAAATGCAATGGAGCCCGTTCAAAAGGTAAGACACATGTTCATTAGTAGCAGATTTAAGCATGGAGACGAGCCTCTTTATCAACTAATTTGATTAATTAAATTATCAAACGATTCTCTATTAGATTATGTTGTGTTTCAGGTTTAGTCATGTAATGCTCGTGTGTACAAATCTGTATGTATATTTTCTTTCTCTTAAACATGGGTGCTTAAATCGTCACTAAGTTATTAGTTATGCGAACTTGGATTTCTATTTTCTCTAAATATAAAAAACTTTTAGTTGTTCTTTATATGTGATAGTTTATACTGACTACCATTTTATTCTTTCCCAATAATCAGGTTGACCAAGTAGAATGGCTGTTTATTAGAATGTTGTAGTTTTTTCTTGATTTAAGAATTTATGTCTTGAGTAGATTCGCTTTTTTTCTTATTTCTATATTGCCCATTGACTGATCCGTGAAATGTCATGATCTGTGATATGAACATGCTTAAGCTTCTGATGTGTTTTTGTTGTTTTGTATATATTTTAAACAATTTGTATGTCTACTTTTTATTTTTTATGTATGAGTCTTATTAGTTTAGTCGTTATCTACATACTTGAAACGTGTTTTATATTCAATTATGTTATTTTTCAAGTTTACTTGTGTATAAAGTACTTCAAAAAACTTAATTTGGTTTCTTATATACGTATTTGGAAATTTTTGTATATGTACGGTACTTATATTTTTCTATTTGATTTTAATGCATTTTAAGTTTACTTGTCTAATAGGCTAATATCCGTGCGTGCACATATCTGTAAACTAACAAAGTCTTTATTAAAGAGATCTGGTAGCATCATATCTTATGATGGTGAAAAAAATTATATGCACAATAGATGTATTTAGAAATTTGAGTCAGTTTTCAGTTCAAAATTATTATCTGATTCACTTCAATATTTGAATTTACTAAAATTTAGCATTAGGTAATACATGTTCTTTCAAATTAGATTATTATTGTTTTGGGTTTAGTGAATTATATTTTGATTTTTAAACTTCTATATCATATAAGGGGTCATGTCTAAGGTAGACCAATCCAAATCAAACTATTATAACTCATGATTTTTTGTTTGATTATGAAACAAAAGGTGTCATTTATTTTTGCTAATCGAGTCTCATAGCTTTATTCTTTTTCTATTTTTTTAATTGTCAACAAAAGAAACAATTGTCGTCTTTTTTCTATAAATATGAATATATTAGAGTTATTCAATTATCAAACATTTCTTCAATTATTTCAATTTGATACACATGTTATCGAGACAAAGATAATCTCTGACAAGAATGTTTGTGTTATTATGTATATTTCTAGAATGAAAATTATTCAAACATTTCAGTTAAATTCCACCAAAAACATTTTAAAGTTATGGAAAATGCCCTTTTCATCATGCATGATAACTTAAAAATTATAGATGAAGATGAACCAACAGAAAAGATAAAAAAAACAACCATATCTTTGTATTCTATTCTAACTTTAAGATCATCATTGATTATTGAGTTGAAATCTTTTAAAATGTGGTCCTTTTGTTTTATTTGAAGACAACAAGGAAGCGTTTGGTTTCTTAGGTACGTATTTGAAAGTATTTGTGTATGTATACTTCTAACATATTTTTATTTGATTTTGATATATCTCAAGTTTACTTCTGTAATACCCGTGTACACGGGTCTATAAACTAGTTTTGTATTAAAACATGTAATTATATGTATTATTAACCAAATGACACCTTAATTATTCATCTTTTGGCTTGATTTCCTCCATCATCCATCCTTTTCCATCAATGATTGGCTCTTTTTGTAGTTTCAAGGACTTAAACTAGGTTGCAAATTCGCCACATTCGTTAGGTAAATTCGTTTATTCAAGACCAATTTATCTGTCATGTGTTAATTAATAAAATAAAATTATCGATCTTAACAAGAAACGGGTCATGTGGGTAGCAATTAGTTAAATAATTAGAAATTTCTTAACGCATAAAACTTTTAAAGCGCCACGATCTTGATTCTTGGTGCATAAAACTTATTACCATTTAATTCTGCAAAACAGAACAAATTTATATTTTACATGCTAAAAATGTTTATAAAAATATTTTATAATGATTTTGTAATCATATTTATAAACATCTTTTGACTTGATTTCATTTCTTTCGTGTTTTATAATGATTTTATTATCATATTTATAATTTATAAACGTGTCAAAAATTTTGGACAAAATGTTTTTGAGAGAAGTTGACCTGACCTACTACGACATTTACCGTAAGTACCCATCATCACACATTCTTTTAGTCTAGGGGTGTAATCAAACTGAACACTGTCAAGCTTGAAACTCGGCTCAAGCTTGACCGAGCCTAGTATTTAAGTTCGAGCTTAATTCACTCAATAAATGATAAACTCAAGCTCGACTCTAATCAATATTAAATTCTTTCTAGAGTGTCACGTCAATGTCAATAGTAAAAACAGGCCCGTAAGCTGCGATAGGAATAAATTTGATAAGACACTTACAGTTTGTTTATATTACTGTATTACCTAGATTAAATGATGTGTGATATACGGTTTGATTTAAAAAGCTGATAATTAAATGTTAAACATTAATAAAAGATATTAAATAATTATAAACCATGAAAAAAATAAGAATTTAAAAAAATGACGATAGACGGCTTCAATACCTAGGGCAGCGATGGAAGCGTTGACTTGAGAAAAAAGGTAGACGTGACGGTAAAAATGTAGTATCATATACAAAGAGACAAATTTTTTATTGTAGAAGTCATCTTAAGGGCAATAAGATCAGTTATTTATTGGTTATAGTAAAAATAAAAATAAAATGATATAAAATATTTTAAAATGATAACGTTAATAATTTGGTTAAATATAAAATTTTGAAATATTATAGGGGTATTTTAAATCAAGGTGGCAAAAACGTTTTTTAAAGTTTTAGAAGGTCATATATGAAATACTATCTAATAATTTTGATTCAAATTAAAGTCACAATCAAATGCGATTTTGACCAAGGATAGTCGCACATTGGATTATATTTTTTTTTATTAAAATAGATGGTTCAGATTAACATTTTTATTTAAATAATTATCTAATAGATTTTATTAATGTTAATCTTTTATTAATCTTAAAAGAAAGTATCAAGAGATTTCATCATTAAATAGAAAGTATAGAGAAAAATTTGTGGATAAAATCAATTTACATTTAAAGAGTAAGAATTGATTTTTTAAAAATAATCTTCATTAATGCGTTATTAATGAACTGTCATTTTTATTAACCTTTGATTTAAATTAATCAGGGCAGAGTGGTTGTTGCGGTACTCGTAATAAAAATTGTTATCAAATAAACCTTCTCATATATATAGTGAAAAGTTCATTTGAGAACCGTTTTTATTAAGAGAACCGCGAGAATCAATCTTCACAATTCATTTTGGATAATGAAATTCATGGATGAAGAGCGTGGAGGATTGAATGTGACAAGGTGCATGTAAGAAATTCATTTGAGAACCGTTTTATTGCAAGAAACCACGAGAACCAATCCTAGCCGTCTAATTCCTCCTCTTTTAATTGGATTGCCCGCCCATGAATTGCTTACATGCCCC
Source organism: Dittrichia graveolens (assembly GCA_038502395.1). Lineage (NCBI taxonomy): Eukaryota > Viridiplantae > Streptophyta > Magnoliopsida > Asterales > Asteraceae > Dittrichia > Dittrichia graveolens. The sequence goes on from JARJIL010000002.1 coordinate 75,697,053, forward strand.
TTGCGACACCCAATCCCCCCACGCTCTTCATCCATGAATTCAATTATCCAAAATGAACAGCCAAGAATGGTTTTCGTACGAAAAACAGTTCTCGTTTGAACCCTCCCATATATATATGGTAAGGATCCACATAGTCCCACCCTTAAACATAGACCTCAAAGGCCAATTCTCAGCCACTCATTTAAAAGGGCAAAAAAGGAATTGTAAAAAAACTCCCAAACCTACGCGCGCCTCCTAAGGCTTCCCAATAGTTTCCTTTTTTTATTTTGTATTTATCACTTAAATCTTTAAATAACCATAACTATTTCAATTTTGAGAATTTAACCAAAAAAATTATACCAATCTACTCATTTTTCAATCCTCTTTCAAACAAGACCAATCTTTCCATATTTCTGAAAATTTAATTTTGAAAATGCAAACCATATGAAAATGATACAAAAATGTTATCATTTTGAATCATGTGAATTTTTATCATTTTTAGCTGTAACCATGTGTATCTATATCATTTTCGGCTAAAACATGTGTATTTTGAAGGTATTTGTTTGGCATAAACGAGTAGCAACGGAAGCAAGATATAATACAAAACCAAACTAGCCAAACAAACATGCCATGGACCAATATCTAGACATGAAATTGCAACTAAAATAAAAGAACAAGATGGATAGAAATGTACCACTATGCATATACCACAATCTCCCTCTTGTCAAGCTTCAAGAATCAAACAAGCCAAGCTTCAAAATCCAAGCTAGGATTTCTCTAGTGAAGTCCACCCCAAGTTGTGTTGATTCCCAAATGCTAGTAAGTTGGTGTTACCACCAAAACAACAAGATTAAAGTATGTCTAACACCTTTGTGCATCAAACTTTGATCACAAAATGTATGAACTCTAGAGAGAAAGTGTGTATCTTCTTCATAGCCATTCAACTCCCAAGAACACAGAGAATTCGTAATCCTTGAACTGGCCAAATTGAATGAATACTTAATCCCATTAAAATGAGCTTTAAAACCAATCAATTCTGCTGTTACAGCATCTGTACACGGCCCGTGTTGGTCAACACGGCCGTGTAGGCCCAAAGCCCACGGCCTCAATTAGGCCAAGCTAGCCCGTGTCTAACAGACCCAACACTGCCCGTGTTCATCTACACGGCCTACACGGCCGTGTAGGCCCGAAGCACACGGTCTCTTCTTGGGCCAAAACGCCCCGTGCTAGTTGGGCTGGACACGGCCCGTGTACCATGCTGCCAAAACCCAATTTTGGCCTTTTCTCTCTTTTGCTTGATCGTGTTGTCGGAATCAATACTTGGTGTGTGACCCAATAGGCCTATACTTCATCAGCAATGCTATTAACTCGTTCGTGTCAGCGGGCATATTTCAACATATTTATATCTTTTTCGGCTAAAAACATGTGTATTTATATCATTTTGGGCTATAAACATGTGTATCTATATCATTTTTAGGCTAAAAACCTGTGAATTTTTATCATTTTCGGTTGTAACTATGTGTATTTATATCATTTTCGGCTGGAAGAGGTGTATTTATATCATTTTCGTTTAGAAACATGTATTTTATATCATTTTCGGCTAAAAACATATGTATTTATATCATTTTGGGCTATAAACATGTGTATCTATACCATTTTCGGGCTAAAACATGTAAATTTTTATCATTTTCAGATGTAACTATGTGTATTTATATCATTTTCGGCTAGAAGAAGTGTATTTAAATCATTTTTGTTTAGAAACATGTATTTTATATCATTTTGCGGCTAAACATGTGTATTTATATCATTTTCGGCCTAAAATGAGTCTATTTTTATCATTTTCATGTGGATAACGTTATCATTTTAAATATTGTATATTGTTATCATTTTCATCTGAAAAATGATATCATTTTCGGCTCGAAAGTTATCATTTTTTGTGGCTGGAAGTTATCATTTTTAGTGGCTGGAAAATGTTTATCATCTAAACATGTGTATTTTCAGCTCGAAAGTTATCATCTAAATATGTGTATTTTTATCATTTTCAGCTGTAACCATGTGTATCTATATCATTTTCGACTAAAACATGTGTATTTATATCTTTCTCGACTAAAAACATATGTATTTATATCATTTTGGGCTATAAACATGTGTATCTATATTATTTTCAGGCTAAAAACATGTGAATTTTTATCATTTTCAGTTGTAACTATATATATTTATATCATTTTCGGCTGGAAGAAGTGTATTTATATCATTTTCGTTTAGAAACATGTATTTTATATCATTTTCGGCTAAAACATGTGTATTTATATCATTTTCGGCTAATCACATGTTTATTTATATCATTTTTTGCTATAAACATGTGTATCTATGTCATTTTCAGGCTAAAAACATGTGAATTTTTATCATTTTCGTATGTAACTATATTATTTATATCATTTTCGGCTGTAAAAAGTGTATTTATATTATTTTCACACATGAGGCACCAATTAAAAACTTTTCCCTCAAACACCTTGATTCACATACCAATTGAAAAGCATAGCCAAAAGTTCAATTGGAAACTTTATTTCCATGGCAATTGAAAATTTCATATGTACCAAATATGAATTACAAACTAACCCACTTCAACCCTTCATTAAAATCGATGTACATCAGCCCTTAAAACCAAATTTTCATGCTTCAATAAACAAATAATAAATCCCTAGTATTAATTTAGAGATTAACCTACAAAATCAAATCAATTTTAAACCTTTATACATGATGCCGCCGACCTACTTCTAGTCCTGTTTGATGGAATTAACAGCCCATAATGATGCGATTAAATCCTAGAAAACAATTATAATCATGTAGAATGCACGTTTAAGGATTAGGAGTGCTTACCTGTTCGATTACTTCACAAAGTCACCACTAATGCTTGTTCTTTTTCAGTCAATCGAGAGCACCAAAAGCTTCAAACTGTCGTGTAAATGAAAACTGATTAAAACGTAAATGGAGGAATTAATATAGTTAATTCCTAAACTACCCTCCTTACCTTATTTATATCAATAGTTTTTCTCTTTTATTACAAAAATGCCCTATTTAAATTTCAACCATTGATTTAATAAATTTAATGGTCTACAATTTAACTTTAGGGACTATGTTTAAGCATATGAAGTATGTTGATCCTCTATATATATATATATATATATATATATATCAGTTGAGATATCAGCATCAAGGTTAAAAGTGTGATATTATGGCAAAAAGAGGATGACCATATATACAACAACAATTGTCCTCTCAGTCTCCCACCCCAAAGGCAAAGGTCCCATTTGTTTTGTTATTAATCGTCGTTTTATTATTGTGATAATAATTAATAATTAATGGTGGTTGGTGAGACTTTTTGGTCCGTAATTAATTAGATCACTTTTTATTTATTACGCTTTAACTTTAACATGGCGGCATTAATTCATTCTTAATTTCGTGTTTAATATCTATCTCATATATGCATGTGATCAATTGCATACCGTAATAAGGGAATAATCTAATTCCGTTGGAATAGAAAAGGCTGCATGATGGTTGCTTCCAGGGCTATTCATCAGGTTAAATCAGGTCTGAAACTGAAATTAAAAAAAAAAGAAAAAGAAAAAGAAACGGGACAGAGAACACATCAATGTGACGTTGTTCAACGCAAATATACACGTACTAGTATGGTATCCTCGTCAACGGCAAATAATTTGTGTAGTAACATGTCTATTCAACGTTTATCTATATGTAATCTTTGAACGAACATAGAGACAAGTATTAGTGTTTATGATACATCGTAATAATGAATATTGTGATATTGATGAATTGAGTTGAACTGAAATAAATAAAATAATGATTCTTAGAAACTCACCTTTTATCAGTGAATTGACATTAATTTCGTATGAGAATATTACTCTTACTCTTTCTATCTTTTTTCTTTATATAGTAATTTTATCTTATCATACTCCTTTTATTCAAAAATTATATCTAAAACCATAATTTGATTTACAGAATGTATAATTTATCGATTATTATTACATTTTCTATCTTCACTTTTTTAAACCTAAACCCATTAATTATAATCATCTTTAAGCTTTGATCACCAATAAACTCAAACTACAAGTGTATACTGTATACAAATAAAAAATGGAAGTAGTAGATGAATATGCTTTGAAGGTTCTTCTCTTTCTTGAATCTTGAAACCAACTCTTGATCTTCAAGTATTGTAAGTATGGATTAGAAAAGTGCAAAGATCACAAGAATTTATCTAGTTTGGGGAGCGTTTTTTAGAACGAAAGAGATGAGGAAGAATGAGTGGATGTGTTGGTTAAGTAGAAATCAAGGTGCAAATCAAAAGGTAATCTTCTATGCCCAACCATTGAGGCCTATGGTGTTGGTTGTACAAAATGAAAAGACAAAAATTAAAATGGATGAGGTAATTGAATATTGGAATGAGTAGGGATGGCAAAACAACCCGAAACTGACGGGGAATACCGAACCCTAGTTTTGGGGTCGGGTCGGGGATGACATTTTCAGGTTAGGGTTAGGTTCAGGGATTTTTCGGGTTCGGGACCGGGGCACACTATCTCTGCCCTGATATATGTTTATATATTTATATACATATATGTTTTATATATTTATGTATATAATAATGTGTATAAATATATACGTTTTATATATTTGGTCGTTTGAAACAATCAAACAAAGAGTTTATTATGAATAGAAGATTTATTGATTGTTTGTTTCCAATAGTAGTCGCCATTTTAGTTATTTTTTTTTTGTCTTTTTAGTCAAGTCGGTTTCCGGTTTTATCACTGGGTTTCGGGTTCGGGTTTGACAGACATTCCGACGGGTTGCCCTGAAACAATCCCTGACGAAGAACAGGTTGGGAACGGGGGTTTCATTTCGAGGACGGAGCGACCAAAACCCGCCGTGTTACCAATCTTAGAAATAATTGATGAAATAAAATGATATGTCCATTGCATTCTTTTAATATATTTAGTTTGCACAAGGAATGAAATTGTTATCATATACGACATGTTTTTAAAAAAATTATTAATATACTTTAGTTTCACTATATTTATGTAAACCCTTCTAGATATATATTTAATTTATAGTTAGTTTATAATTTAATAAAACCTATACAAATATAGAAAAATTAAGCATAAAGAAGATTAAGAAAAATATATTCACAAAGAATTTTGAAAAATATATTACTCTTCTTAGATGGTGTTTGTTTCGCAAAATGTTTCTAAAGATATTGGAATCCGTGAAGGAATTGAAATCTGTCAGGAATTGAAATTTGAATCTGTAATATGTTTGGTTGGCAGAAAATGGAATTGGAATCCATTTTCATATTCTGTTTGATTTGGAGGCAATGTAGATGAATTTGATTTCAGTCATGTAAAATGACAGTATTTCCCCTCCTATTTTTTTTACCTAATTTTAGTTTGTTTTATAACTTTTATGTAAAAATATATTACATAAATTATAAAATCATGCTAATAAACATAAGTATGTTAGAATCATTACAATACGAATTGTCATAAAGTTACCAAATTAATCAAGTAATCTTTCGATACATCCAATTGAAGATATACTTGGGATGTTTTTACCAAAATAGAGTTATCAAAAACTTACATATCCAAAATATCAATCATCCTAAAAAACATCCCAATTCATTATACTACGTTTCCAAAATGTATTTGACCCAAGCCTCCCTATCGGTTTCTTCCAATTGCCAAAAGTTTTGTACGTTTATAGGGTCACCTCTTATCTTGGTCAAAGCTTTGAACTTCTCGAATTGGGTTATGAATTCATCTTTAGAATCTCCGGAGGGATCTTCTCACTCAATTAGTTAATCTTCATGTAAAACTTTATACCTTGGCTCAAATCTTTTGATATTTCTTTGCGACTTTCTGTTATCAACCCAACCGCATTGTTGAACGCGTCATTGCTTCGATTCTTCCTTTTCCTCGAAAGAATACTCAGGGAAGTCTCATCATGTTGAACATTTGTATTACGGCTAACGGCATTGTCTGAATCAAGCGAATCATCATCCGAATCTTGTGATTGTTCCAAGTTCACCTCTTGCTCCATCTCAACAAAATCTTTAGCTCTATTTCCTTGTAATCGGTCATTCCCAAAAACAATGCTTGATCTTCATAGTAAGGAAATATATTATTTTTCCATCTACACGCATCCTTATGAACCTATTTACCAACATTATTATTTATATAAAAATAAAAATGTAATATGTTCATTTAGCCGCTTATTAAGTAACAATATATTTATTATTGTTCGTACCTGTAGGTATGCTTTCTAAACCGGTTCCTCTGCAATAACACATTGTTTTACGGGGACATAGCCAAACCCACTCTTGTTTGAACCGTTTACCATGTCGTACACACATTTCCAATCGTTTTTCATAGTTTTTATCTTCGACGAATATGTGGATTACCTAAAAGACCAGAATTTGGAAATGATTGTTTCAAGGCATGCTCTAGATATTGTAAGTAACCCGATTTGAAACCATTATCAGCTTTAAATCCTCCCGCATTTGTCATATTCTTCATGGCCTCAACTAGCTTTGCTTCTTTATTACTTGTCTATGGCCTATATTTTCTAACTTGACTTGTCATACCTATAAACATAACGATATTTCAACCAACCAATTATACCATAAATAATCCAACAAAATAAATTCAATTAACCATTTATACCATAAATAATCCAACAATACATTACATATAGATAAGTTTAGAGGTAATCAATACAATACAATACAATTTTATTTAATTAGCAGCGCCCCTAGATGCAAACACAGATTCGGTAGATTATATCTAAACGTGTTCCATTCGTTTGAAGTCCCAATAGAATTAATATTATCCACATCCTCATGTCCAATATCTCATGTTCCCTCATTGTTTAATAATTCAATGTCAAATGGATCTACTTCCATTTCTTGTCTTATGAAGTTATGAAGCAAACACAATGTCATTATTATCTTATTTTTAGTTTCAATTGGATAATACGAACTGTCCTTCAATATTCCCAATCTTCCCTTCAAAAGGTCAAAACATCGTTCGATAACATTTCTTGCTAAAAAATGTTTCATATTGAAGAACTCTCTTGCTGTAGTTGGTTGGTGTCCATCACGTCACTCATTTTAGTGCTACCTTTGACGTCTATAAGGGGCTAGAAAACCCTCTCCATTTGTGTATCCAACATCAACCAAATAATAACCTATATATAAGATTTATAGTTAATAACCATTTGTGCTTATTAAGTTGTAGTTAATACGTATATTTACATACCCGGTCTTGGAACTTTCAATCCATGTGGTCTAAGAAGAGCATCCCGAAGAACTCTACCATCTTTGGCTGACCCCTCCCATCCCGTTAACACGTATATAAATTGCATATCTTGGGAACAAACCCCTAGAACATTTGTTGCAATGTCATTCTTTCTTGTTCTATATCTAGGTTTTTCTTCAGCTGCTACTAGACTCTTTATATGTGTTTCATCTGAAGCTCTTAAACCATTTCCATCTTTGATCGGTAGAGTTATCGGGTACGGGTTCATGTTTCTTAAGCAAACGAGTATGCAATCATATGACTGCATTAAAAACTCGAGAAAAATGTCCACTAATTGTTTCTCCCAAACGGCGAAATTAACATATGAAGACACGATTCTTAACATTGTGAGCAAGAATATGGAGAAAAATAGCAACTTGTTCATCAATATTCATATTCCTACTTAATTTTAGGCCTCAGAATATTTCAATCATATGACACAACTTTGTAAAACACCTTCAATGCATCCTAATTTGAGATATTGACACGGTGTCACTCTCATAAACATACCTATGTAGAATTAGGTATCGATCTACATATGAAGTAACTATTAGGTGAAGTTGCCGACAATTTGTTATATCATTTTAATAACTAAACCTTTTATAATAAACAATATTTTTTTAAAAAAACAAGTCAATGCAAATCAACTTACTATTAAAAATTTAATAGTTAAACATTTCATATTAAATATTATATTATATAATAAATATTCTAACTTAACTATTAGAAATTGTGTATGATTTGAACTAATATATCTATATCTATACTACTATATTAAGTATACAACACTCTATTTCCTTTAAAAATTAAGAGTCTTTAATTTTTCAATCAAAACTAAATTTCCACCCTTAATTTTATTTACATTAATCCATCCATCAACTCATTAAACCTAATATTATTAACTAGTGAGAATTTAGAAAAAGAACACAACATCTATGTTGTGAAATCGGAATTGTCAAACAACATATATTCGTAGCCGCTGTATTACGTGAATCACTACAAGAAAAATGGCCTTTTGAAGCGACACATTTTCGCCGTAAATAGTCTCATTGTCGCCCCAAAAGGTTTTTGAGGCAACATGTTGCTTCAAATAGTACGTCGCAAAAAACTCGTACCAAAAACTTATTTGCGGTGAAAAATGACTAACATTGACTTAACCACATGATCTTTTGTGGCGACACATGTCGCCTCAAAAACCCATTTTTCTTGTAGTGAATATAGCTCTACTTTTTAAAAGATATTTAGCCTAAAATGTATCTTTGACCCCTAAATTTAGTCATTTTTTAAAAGATATATAGCTTCGTAAATTATGGAGGAAAACATATAAGATGTTTTTCTCAAATGGGTTCCTTTTACTTTTGTAGTGTGATTATGTTTATAAGATTAGATCGTGTTGGAAATTTACTATGAGTAGGAGATTTGCATTGTTTGACCAACAACCCAAATAAAGAGGTAAATTTATAAAATTTGTTAGCTACTAATCTTTAATCTAATTTAATAACCTTATTAAAAGAAAAAATAATGCTATTTTTTTATAAAAAAATCCACCAATTATAACACACCACTTCAAATAATTCCTTTAAATCAAGAAGTTTAACACATCATCGTATACAAACTACTATTCTTGATACCCAACAAATTTCAACTATGGGGATGTTAATAATCGAATATATTGAATTAACTTTAAAATGTAAATGTATTCGAAGGAAAATACATAAATAGATTTCCTTCATAAATAGATTAGTTTGTTAAAATTTACATTTTATTTTCAACGTAATATCTAATTTAAATTGAATTGAATTAAAGATTAGTTAATTTATTATATACATATTTTAAATTTGAAGATTAGTTATTACGAATTTAAAATCATTCAATACTAATTAATTGTTCAATACTAACTAATTATGAGAAATGTTAGATTAGTTAAAACTAATTTGAAAACATTCAAATTTAATTTAAAATTCTAAAATTTGAAATGTTATATTATTTTTTAAAATTCTAAAATTTTAAAATCACCGCCAATATTGTTTCAAAAGTAAATTTAAATAACTTTCAATCACTATATTTGATATTCTTATTTGTATCCACGGTGAAAAAAAGAAGAAGAAAATCAACATGCTAGATCATTAATATTCAAAGAATTATTGTCGATCAGTTTGCACCATTTCATTATTATTCTTCAGGTAAATAAGTTTTGTTTATATTTCATAAAAGCGATTCACATACGCTAATGTAATATATTGTTCTTCTTTTTTATTGATATTAGTTATAGAGAATAAACAACATCCTTCATCTGCTTCAAAGCGACCTTCATTGAGACAAAATTCAAAAGAAAGGAAGAAATCAAAGTGGTTCATTCTATACATGACAACTCTATTCATAACTGTTCAATATCAATTGAAAATGATAGAAGAAGTTCACATGTTCCTTTAAATAATATATCTAACGGTACGTTTAATTTCAAACTAGAAATTTGTTCAATACCACTCAATTTCAACGAAGGCAGTTTCCTCCCTTGGTTTGTTTTGCAATGATGATAAACAAAAGTCAAGGTCAATCTTTATCGAATGTTAGATTATTTTTTAGACGACTCGTTTTCACTCATGGACAATTATATGTGTCGGTTTCTCGAGTAAAGAGTAAGGAGGGTTTAAAAGTTTTAATTTGCGATGATGAAGGCAACCTTACTAATAAAACCATGAATGTTGTTTATAAAGAGGTTCTACAGAAAATCTAATAATAATCTTACGTATGAATTTCAAAATTCTATAATATTTACACATTTCTTACGAGATTTTATATTCCTATCTAAGCTTTCTAGTTATTTTTACCTTACGTGTTAGTAGTCTTTAAAATTGTATAAATTTAAAATTGATTTATATTATCCCCGTCTTGACACAGGGGTCGCTTAGCTAGTATATTTTAAAAGAAAATAGGTTATGATATTATTATTTTACTTTTATAAAATTTGTTACTAATTATCTCCCTTTATCTTTTAAAATGGTTAACGGATGAAAAGTTTTTTATATCAAAAGCCTTAAACCATGTATTTTAAGTTATGCGCAGATCTTAAGTAGAAACGGATTACACATCTTCTTAATCGGATCCCATAGACCGCATGTCAATTCTTAATTTCTAATTTCACTAACAACTATCGGTGCAATTATGTGATTATTACAATTTCTTCTTTATTTTCACTTTTCATGAATGTTTCTTGATTTATTATCGATATATGGATTTATTATATGTTCAATTTCACACCATAAATATTTAATATTTGCATTAACAATTCTCCATGTTTATATACAAGGTATTAAACTAGTTGTTATTTATATAGATTGGTCAAAATTTATAAAAAATGTAATATCAAATTACAAAATAATCTATTTATAAAGTGAGTTATTTAAACTTTTTTCTGATCAATCTAATCAAATAATCCATACGTTTGTATTTTAGCAAACTTATTATGCTTAATTTGATTTAGAATATTAAAATTACTATCAATATATATATATATATATAGTAAAGGGATCAGATACGAACATTCGTACCGTGCGAACGACTCCACGTCGTGGAGCACAAGTGCACGATATGCACCATCAAAAATATTGCAAACCCCACAACGTGCAACGTCGAAAAAAATGAAAACTCCATGTCGTAGAGTGCAAGTGCACGACGTGCAACACATATATAGACAAGATGCAGTATTTTTTTAGACAATATGCAGTGTTTATTAGCCGAGATGCAATGATTTTAAGTTGGATGCAATGATTTTATAGACTAGATACAGTGTTTTCTAGTGTTCTCATTTTAAGGACTGTTCACATTGGATCCTTACCCTATATATATATATATATATAGGATAAGGTTCAAATGAGAACTGTTTTTCGTACGTGAACTGTGAGAATCAATCTTAGCCCTTAAATACACATAATCAATGATTGAGATTTTTGGCGGCTCATTAATGACGCATTAATGAGGGGTATTTCGGAAAAATTAAGACTCCTAAATTAGTGACGGCTTACTCGAACACAATTCACGGTTGGGTAAATATATAAATGACCAAAATACCCCTATTAATGAGTCATTAATGGCATTACAAACAGTTCTCATACGAAAAGCAGTTCTCGATTAAACTTCTCCCTATATATATATATGTGTGTGTGTGTGTATATGTATATATATATATAGGAATGCTCATTTGAGAACCATTATTATTGTAAGAATCGTGAGAACTAATCTTAGTCGTTCAATTGATAAGTGGAATTCATGGATGAAAAACATGGGGGATTGAGTGTGGCAAGGTGAATGTAAGGAATTCATGGGTGGACAATCCAATTGAACGAGTAGGAATTGGACGACTAAAATTGGTTTTTACAATTTCACCAAATTCAAAGTATTTATTGTTATAACTTGTTGAATCTGGTTTATAGTCACTTTTTAGTTTAAAAAAAGAACTTTGAAGAGTTTGATTATGAATTGGGGTGGAATGAAGAAATTCAGTAAAATGGGCAAAAGAAAAGGCGAATTGATTTTGGATTGTATAGTGTAACCATAAACCATGGAGATTATGTTTTTGTGATTTTTGAATTAGGTTTTTTAACCAAACGTCAAACAATAATGATTACAACGATAAAAGGTGTTCTTTTAGTTTATTGAAATGGTAAAATATATGTTTGGTAATGATTCAGGATATAAAGGGTTCAACTGGATAGGCACTGCTCTTCCAACCGGTTTTGACCTTTATCGTCATGTTCTTCGAACCAATTTCCTATCCAACCGGTATGTATCAATTCGATCGACTTTAAAACCTTAGAACATTATAACTAGTCTGTAAGAGTGAACAAAGTGGATGTGCGGTGAGTGTGGGGTGGGGTACCAGTGTACCACTCCATGAAGGTGTGATAGAAGAGGAAATGTGGTGTTTACCACATGTGGAAAGGGTGTCTAGAGAGAGTAGGTGGGCTCAATTGGTTTTTTATTTTATTTTTTAAAATTCTGATTGACTAGCCGACTAATACATAAGTTTTATAATTTGGTGTGTAATTATTACGGGGCTAAATGATTGGTTAAATTGTAGAAGAAAAAACTAATGTAATAGTATGGTGAGCGTGAAAGCACATATCCACTCCTTGTACTTGAAGGTATAAAAAATCAGAGCACTTATTCTAATTTTGAAAGAGAAATGTAAAAATAAAAAAACCGAACGTGTTAGGTTTTCCCTTTTTTAATGTAAAAGTACACTTGGTTTTACGTTATTTACTTATATTTATCTATCTTATATCATATTATGTGTAGTGTTCAATAAAATTTATGTAATAAATATAATCTTAAAATTTTTTTATTTAATTATATGTGATTTAGTATACAATTACATGTGATTTGTAAAAGTATCACATATGAATTACGAAAATGTCACTTCGTCCAAAATTTTAAAATGCAATCTGAACAATTGATACCATTAATCCAAAAACTAAAATTAGTCTCTTAGAAGTATAAATTAAATATGAATTATATTGAACATTTTTTGTCATATTATATAATAATTGCACAAAATAGAATAAATGTTTATTACGAGAAGTGAGTCCGTCGGCTAAATTTACGAATGTTAAAAATAAAAATAAAAGAAAAGGTTAGAAAAGGGACCATGAAGATGAGGGTTTAAAACGGGGAAGGTGCATGACATATGCACTTGATTGATATGATGATGAGTGTTTCCCCTTGTCGACACCTTTATTATTTAAACAAAATTATTAATCTTGATTTATTGTTTGAATAATTTAAAAGTTTTATATAAATCTGCTTCTAAATATAATATCTATACTAATATATAAATCATTTAACACTCTTTCTTCTAAATGTCTTAATCTTTTAACTTTTAAGTCATTTGATTTTACTAACTTACCCCTTATTTAAATCTTAGATTGAAATCATTGAAAACCATTTTAATAACTAAACTTTCTATAAAAATAATGTTTAAAAATGTCAACTCAATACAAATTAAATTTCAACCTATAAGATATTACACAAATTAAAAACTGAATAAAAAAACCTTCATAGAAATATTATTTTAAATATTATATCATATACCAAATAATTTAATTGATGTATTAGAAAATTCGTATAACTAAAACTCATAAACTTGATAACATGTAACCGTATTTATAAACACTCATATAAGTAAAATAAAAAATTTAATTTATAATATATTTAATATTATTTTACTCGAACTCTTAAATTTTAAGTAATAGAAAATTACCAATATAGTCTTAAATATATTTACATTTTTTAAAATACACCAACCCGATCACTAATATATTATCTTATACCTACACAATTTCTCATTCAAATCAACACAATTCACCAAGTCATTGATATGTTTTTATCATCTTATTTTATAAGTAGAGATTGTTTTTTTTCTTATTTTATTATTTTTCAAAGGTTATTTTAGAAATTAACGAAAGAGTTGATAGATAATAAAGAAATAAGTAAAATGGAAAAGAAGGAAACAAAATGGACATACTGCAAATGGAAATTATTCGACGTCATCATAGTATGTGTATATCATACCCTACGTTACCGAAAACGGACATGTTATCGAGAATGAATTAGTTATCGTCGTCGCATTGCGCAGATAACATGCTAGTGTTATATAATAAGGGTTTTGAAATAATAATTTGAATGATATAAATTTATATTTTTGTCAAGATATTATAAACCTTTTTCTTATTTTACTAACTTTCTTTCTTTTTTACCAATTTTGCCTATATAATATTAATTTTTTTTTAATTTTATCAATTTTTTTTGTCATATATATAAGTACATTTCAAAAAATTTACAATAACTTAATCCTAAATTTTGTTATCTCATACTTTTTTTCTTGAGCAAAATACATGAATATACAATTAATTTTGTCTTAATTATTATTGTATATAACCAACTTTAAAATCTAAAAAATAATATAACTAATTTTCATAATCCTCTCACTGTATGCAAATAACTTTTTTCTATGTCTAGTATTTAGCTATCATTGTATACAATGAATTTTTTTATAATTTTCATAGTATACGACAACTTGCATAATGTGGAAGAATTATAAAAGTTGGTTGTATTGTTTTTAAAAAAATAAAGTTGGTTGTATACAATGATAAGTAAGATAAAGTTCGTTATATTTTCATGCAATTTACCCTTTCTTTTATTATTTTGCAAAATAAAAATATTAATGAAGAATGTTCAATATAGTCCATAATTTATTTATAGTCTTAAGTGACTAATTTTAGCCTTTAGATCAATGGCATCAATGATCCAGATTAAATTTTAAAAATTTGAATAAAGTGACATTTTTGTAATGTTTTTTAAACGGACTTTATTGAACACAACTCTAAAAAGGTTGGTAAAATTAAAAAAAAAGTTGATAAAATTGAAAAAAAGATTGATAATTAAAGAAAGTTGATAATATTGAAAAAAATGTTCACAATAACTTGGCAAAAATGACAATTTTCCCTATATAAAACGGCCATAGAATTTGATAAGCTTTGTATATTAGAACATTGTTTTCGACATCGTAAAACCTGCTAGAAATCCCTGTAAAATGTAACTCCTATAATAAAATTCCAAGTTAATTACAAACTTCATTCTTATGACACACCATTGATCTTGATCTTGATCTTGGTTTTGGTCCATAAGATTTTGAAGTACAGATTTTTCGATATTTGTTGTAATTAATCTCTAAAATAGATTCTTTTTTATTGGCAAAAATAGTTGGTAAAATTGTTCGTGTTCAACGTATGCCACTCTTTTTCTGCCTTATTATATCTTCTTCATGATTTCGTGTCACGGTAAACAAACAAAATAAAAAAGAGGGCCCTCTCAGCATAAGGAGAAGGACCTGCAATGGCAACTATTTGGTAACACTAGCGGCAATGTATAGGGACAAAGTTGAAAGGTTTTGATGGCAACAAATAGTATCTGTTGCAGAGAGACGACTAATGTAAAAAATTAGAATAATCGAGAAAATAAGATTCTTTTAAGTTAATTAAAAAAGAAAATTGCCAATTTAAATGTAACATCTTCAAAAAGGGCCTAGACGCACGCGAACGTGGTATGATAGATAATTTAAATAAATTGAATTAAAATATATATTTGTTAGTTATTGGTATAAATGACTAAAATAGTTATTATTTGAGATGATAAAAATATAAAAAAATAATAAATTATTATACGGTTTAGAACGAGGATTTCAAAGATTTCCCCGTTAGTTATAACGGGTACTCGTGCGTTGAGTTGTATGTTAAAAAGGGAACAAAACACTGTGTTGTGGATAATATTAGAACCAAAGTCGGTTCTAACATATACACATACACAGGTACGTTTCACACACACATACCTCTCACTATCTTTGTTCTTGGCTAGTCTTGAAGGAGAAAACATTGAGGAGATCATCAAGCTTTCTGATTTCTATTGTTAATTCAAGATTCAATTTGTTCTTGAGCTTCTTCTTCATCACTTGTAAGTTCATGTTCTAAGTCTTCCCCTTCATGTTCTTCCATTCTTGGGTTTTTAGATTAATTGGGTCAAGGCTTGAATTGACACCGATCATTGAAGTTGTAACGCCGGTCCTTAAATTTCAGAGTATTATTTTTTTTATCAAAACGCGTGCGGAAGCTTAATATTTATTCCACATTTTACAACTTATATAAATATAAGTTGTAATACAAAAGTATTGTTAATCAAAACACCAAGCGTTACCAGCTTGTTCGACCATTACACTAATCAATATACAACATAGTCTTTACACGGTGTTCCCCAAAACCTATCATGTCACCCCTGCAGGCACCCGTGCTCACCTTTAGTCTATTTACCTGCATTAGGAATGAACATGAGAGGGTTAGCTATAAATAGCTAGTGAATAACAATTAAACAGAAGTAGTATATTAACAGTATCAAAACACATTACATGCATCACATATCTTCATTCAAGTCTATCCTAACACATAGTAAAGCACCGGTTAGTCAGTAGGCATCATGTCTTACGAGGTAGCGAACCCGGCTTAATGATCCTCACCGGGGAAACCGATACTTCCTCCGCGCCGGTGGGGGAGCGGGTAGCAGTCCACCATTGCGTCTTCGGGATCATATCCCATTTGGGTTCAGTGGGAACTGAGAGCCCCGAGTTAGTATTGAGGGCGACGGTTTTGCAAGAACCAAGATTCGTGATCATCGAATCCCGCACCACAATCTCTACAATGTAGTACCGGCACTCAAATAATGGCCTACTCAGCCTCTTCACAAACACAATGGCCTACTACGGCCCTTTACATATCAAGAGTGACCTAAACAGGCCTTTTCACATATCAACAATGACCTACAAGGTCTTTTACATGCATACATATCACTTGATTCTCATAATTGGTTCATAAACCTATATCAAGGGTGACCTAAATAGGCCTTTTCATATTTCAATAATGACCTACAAGGTCTTTCACATGCATACATATCAAGACTGACCTACACAGGCCTTCAACATATCAATAATGACCTACTCTGGTCTTTAAACATGTATACATATCATTTGGTTATCACAATTGGTTCATTTAAACCTCTAAACATGCATAACTACAATTTCATGGTTTATCACACAAAACATCTTTATAATACTATTAATATCATACTCGAGTTAACTGTTACTCACTTGTGTAGTTATAACAGGAAAGCACTATGTCACAGATGATTCTTGATCAACTGGTACACCTAGACAAACATTCCGAATATCAAAACAATGCGAGACAACAAACTATTTGCTGAAACAGAGTTCCTTGCGGCCACAAGCAGAATTGCTTGCGCCCACAAGGACTGACAGGCCCTTGCGCCCGCAAGAGGGAGGCCTTACGGCCGTAAGCAAGTATCCCTTGCGGCCGCAAGGGGTATTCGTTGCGCCCGCAAGGACTGCTGTGCATACCTGCGCGATTTCAACCTCTGTTCTTGCCATTTTCATACCCAAAACTCAACCAAACGGTTCCAAATCAAATTCCAGTGTTCACATATGAAAAAGGTACTTAAACTAAGCTAGAAACAACTCTTAATCCTCACTTTAACATCCAATTCAAAGATTGGGATCAAAATCACCATTTTTGACCCATTTGAGCTTTCTAACTAAATTCCATCAAAAACATCCCTTTAATTCATAACTCAAATTGTAATACACTTAGAAATGATCTTGAAACATGTAGGAATCATTGATTTCAGTTGGGTATATTAATTTAGATTTTTGACCAATTTGACCTAAGTGGTCAAACTCCCAAGAACATGAAGAAATGGAAGAATACTTACCAAATACAAGATGGAGAAGATAAAGACGGCAAATTGAGACTTGATTTAACTTGAATTCACAGCAGATTAAGAAGCTTGATGATCTCTTTCTTGAATTTTCTCTTGAAGGCCTATGAACACACACACACAAGAAAGAGAAGTGTAAAGTGTTTGTGTGTTCTCACGTGAGTAAACAAAGAAAACGACTTGTGGGTTTCACTTATCCACAAGTGGGTATTTTATCCCATTTTCAACTTACAACTTAATGCACGAGTACCCGTTTTAACTAACGGAAATATTTTTGGAAACCTCGTTCTAAATCATTTAATATTCTTTTATATTTTTCTCAATATTTTATTTATTCATTTAAATAACTATTTTAGTTATTTTTCTTTGATATCTATAAATATATATATTTTATTCAATTTATTAATTAAATACACGTACCACGTAAGCGTGCGTCTAGGCCTTTTGTGAGGATGTTACAGAAGTTATTGTTTCTAATCAGTCACTGATCCAGTTCTAAGTGTAAGCAATCAGTTTCATGAATTAAAATGATGTTTCGGATTGATTTTGGAAAATAAAGTGCAAATGGGTCAAAATGGTGATTTTGATCCCAAAGTGTGAATTGGATGTTAAGCTACATAAAAAGTGTTGTTTTGGCTTAGTTTTGAAGTGTTGTTTCACATATGAATGAAAGAAATTGGCTGGAAATTACTTTAGTTGAATTCTGTTTGGAAATAGCAGATTCTGGTCGAATCTGCTGCTGTAAATGGAAAGGCACGGGCGTGCCTCTCAAGAACAGGCCGTACCCTAGGGCGTACCCTGGAAGGCACGGTCGAACCTCCAAAAGGTACGGGCGTGCCTAACCCTAGATAGTCCGGGGGTGTGCCCTGCAGTCACGGGGTACCTGAGAGTAGGGTACGGGCATGCCTTAGCCAGGCACGGGCGTGCCTTGGCTAGGCACGGCCGTACCCTGTCTTTTGGCAGTTTCTGTTTAATTAGTGCTGATGTTTAGAAACTCTATTTAGGTGAACCAGTTGACCCAGAAGCATCAGTACCTTAATTCTTATTCTTATAGCTCGTCAGGTGAGTACCGGTTAACCTAAGTATGATATCAAGAATGTTATATAGTTGTTTGAATGCTAGAAACCAAAGACTTGATAATTATGCATGTTAAAGGCTTTTGTAGGCCAATTGAGTTGTAATCTGATATGTATGCATGTTAATGGCTTTTGTAGGCCCAATTTGATATGCTATGGCTTTTGTAGGCCAATTATGATATGCTATGGCTTTTGTAGGCCAACTGTGTTATGTTGTGGCTTAAGTAGGCCAATGTGTGTTAGTGCCAGTACTTTGTTGGATGTTTGAGGCCAGCTTGTCTGGATCTAGTTGGGGCCTTGTGCTGTCTGCTATGATGTGCGGCGATTCGATGATCACAAATCTTGGTTCCTACAGAACCTCCGTCCCTCAACACTATTTTGGGCTCTCAGTTCCCGCTGATCCCGAGAGGGGTGAGTTCCCCGATAACGCAATGGTGGACCGCTACCCGCTTCTCCACTGGCGCGGAGGAAGTGTCGGTTTCCCCAATTAGGATCACTGAGCCGGGCTCATTACCCTGCAATATGTGGTTCCTGCTGACTAACCGTTGCTTCACAATGTGCTAGGGTAGACTTGATTGTTGATATGCTATGTATGTGATACGTATATGATATTTTTGTTATGATGCTTTCGCTTAGCTGTTACTCACTGGCTATTTATAGCTAACCCTCTCATGTATATTCCATATGCAGGTAAATAGATTGCCTGGCAAGGACGGGTACCTGCTAGAAATGTCATGTTTGTTTTGGGAACACACGCTTTGAATACTTTGTTTGTTTGTTCTATTATGTAATGGTCGAACGAATTTGGTAACGCCTTGGGATATCTTTTGTTTTGCAACTTATATATATAGGTTGTAAATTATTAAATTAGTTTAAAATGCTTTCGTTGTGACAGCTGTAAATACTTTTATAAAAGCAAGTTTTGAAATATTGTATTTACAGTTGTGTCCATGCAGTTCAAAACTCAAACGGTGTTTATTATAAAAAAATAAGCTCCTCTAATTTAGACGGCGTTACATTAAATTTGAACATTGGACAACAATAACCATAATGGTTGTGGTTGAGAATTAAATAATGAAAATCACTAATTATGTATTAAATATAGTCTTCTAAAGATGATTAATTTTAGATGATTAAAATACAATACTAATGTGTTTTTTTTATCTCTTCCACCACCTTTTAGGGGTTGGTAGTTGGTATCCCTTCATTAACTCATATAATTGCATCGTGATATGTCGAATTTTTTCATCATCACACTAGTAATTACACATATCATACTAGACCTGCACAACATCACAACCATAAAAAAAGAAATATAAATAAAGAAACTTCATTGAACCAGTGTTACTCTCGCCCACGCTGAGGGATCAAAGTGTGCATGGCATAGGATCACGATATGAAGGTTTGCCTTCACTCTTCAAACTAACATGCACATCCTCTCCATAATAGCAAAGTAAAAGGCAAAGACCTACATAAGTCTCTACTGAAAGTTCAATTCACGTCAAAAACAAATTTATATGTATAATCAAGATGAATTTATTTCTAAATTCTTCATCGTAAACGATGTTGTATGATGCTTGTGATCCTTAGACCAGGCGTTGAACCTAAGTCGATGAAGAAAAGGTAAGGTGGCACGTTCGATTCCACCTATACCATAGTCCTACTTTTTCGGTCCTGATGAAAACAAGAGATTTCAACTCCTCCCCGATCACCACCTCTTCCTTTCCCACTCGCTTACTTTCTCTTCTCTTCTCTTACACACACCACATATGTTTTTTTTAAAATAGGGGGATAAAAATAAATGGATACAAAAAGGTAAATAAAAGTGTAGCATGTGATATTAGAGGGTAGTATTTATTATTTCTCTAAAAATGTATCATGTTTATGGATAATGAATAGAAAAAAGTTCCATTCTTATTTTCAGTCTGAAGTTATATAGGGACCAACTGAAAAGTCTTGTCACATTGCCAAACCACAAAAGTCAAAGAACAAAAAGTTAGAAAAACAGAAGACCAGAAAACTCACTCTCACTCTCACTCATCATCTTCTTCATTCTCTCACCATCTTCCGCCATTGTTCTCCTTTCCTAAAGCTCCATCACAAGCATACAACAATGGCGGACGATCTCCTTTTCTCATCGTCATCATCCTCTAACAACTTGACTAATTTTCGACCCATCACATGCATAATCCTCCATGATTTATCCCTCCTTTGTTCTTTCATCATATCTTACCCTCTTTACTTTTCTTACTTCATCTTCTTCTCTCCGTATATAATGAAACTCATCTCCTTCATCTCTCCTCTGTTCATCGCCGCCGTCATCATTTCCCTCCTCCTCACCACCACCACCGCATTCTGCCCTAATTTACCGCAATTGGAGCTCGGAATCCTTCAGACTGTCATACAGGAACTCAAATCGAATTTGGGTGAAGAACACGGGGACGAAATGGATCTTAATTTAGAGGATTTCGAGATTTACAAAATTGTGTTTGACCGTACATTATCGATCACGATTTGTAATGAAGGTGATGAAGAAGCGTCTCCGACGAAGAATATTCCAGAAGATTCAGTTCATGATGGTACGATTAGCGATTCCGGTGTGGATAATTTAGAAGAGGAAAAAGGTTTGGAGAAATTGTTTGAAGAATTGGACAGATTTGAGGATTTTACAACAGCGATTGAAATCAACGCAGATTCCGCTAAAGTTATTGAAGAATTACGGAAAGCAGAGGCAGCTCTGGTGAAAAACGTCGGTGGTGGTTCCGAGGCGGAATCGGTGGCGATTAGTTCAAGCGATGACGATAAATTCAGCAAAAATTCAGTGAGATCGAGTTCATGGAGATCGAATTCTTCTAGTATCCTTAGCAGCCATGGATCGATGAGGGAGGAAAGGGAATGGCGGAGGACGTTAGCGTGTAAGCTTTTTGAGGAACGGCATAATTCACGAGGAGGTGAAGAAGGTATGGATTCATTGTGGGAAGCTTACGAGAATGATAATTCAAAGAATCGAAAGGAAATTATGATCAACAACAGCAAAAGTAAAACCATGACGATGCTGCAGAAGAAGAACAGCAACAATGGCGGTTTTAAGAGCTTCGATGATGATGAAGAAGAAGTTGAGGATGAGGATGAGGATGAGGATGATGATGAAGAGATGAGTAATGGGCACTTGTGTTGCTTACAAGCATTGAAATTATCAACAAGTAAGATGAATTTGGGAATGAGGAAACCTAATCTTGTGAAGATCTCCAAAGCTCTCAAAGGATTTGGATGGTTGCATCATGTGAAGAACAAGCATTGTAAGAAAAGTTAAGGTTTTCTCTTGGGGTGATTAGCAGCTAATTTTTAACTATTTTATGTGTATTTTTAAACTGTTTTTAGTAAATACTGTGGTATAAGTGGCTAATCCATAATATAAAACTTTTGAGTCCAATTTTAGTTTATGTCAAAACAAGTGGTTTAAGTTTAAGCTTGGTGTCTGATAATCTAAGCTGGACACTTTTGATGGAGTTGTTACATAAATTATATTAAATAGGTTTTTTGTTAATACCAAAAATCTAATGTATATTTATTATTATTGTCTATTTGTTTAACAAGTCTTTTTTAATTCATGACACTAGATAATCATTAATAAATTAATTATTCATTTTGTTTATGTTTAAAATTATGTGGGTTTAATTTTACAACAAGAATCAACAATACACAACAATTATAACATTTTTACCCTTACAAATATGTGATATAGTTATTCTTATATTTAGGGACATTATTGTCTAACGCATATATTTTATTGTGAATAGTAAAAACTTGTTACGTACAAATCATCTCTCATTTTATTTCTTATAGGGCCATATATTAATTTTATAAAATAAAATGCTATTTTATAAATTTTAAAAAACCAATTGGGTCCATTCACCCCGATACTAACCATATGAAATTGCCTTTGATATATATACCCTACGCCTTAAGGTCATGTGTTATACATTACCTTTTCCTTTCTCTTACCCAATATTACGTTAGCGCTACATCATTTCCACTTTCATTTCCTTCACCTTACCCAAATCAAGTGTTATACATTCCCTTTTTTTACCCAAACCTTCCCCGCCTTTTTTAATTTTTTTTATATAAACAAAATTATTTAACTTAATTATCTTTTTAATTAATAACTAAAATATAAACAAAAAATTACAAATAAAATTCTAGAAATTTAAAATTTTTAATAATAATAACTAAATTACATAAATTCTTAAAATTTAAAAATGACGTAAAAACAATAATAATAACCGCTACTCGTAGTTAGGGGTGAGTATCTGAACCGAAAAACTGAATCATAACCGATAAAACCGTTAAAACCGAACCAAATGAAAACTGATGTTTCGGTCTGTAAAATTTCATTAACCGGTAGATAATGGGTCGGTTTTGGTTTTGTATACGTAATCGAACCGATACCAAACCGAACCGATAAGAATTTATTATTTAATTATTTTATATATTTATTATTTAATTATTTGAATATTTGTTCATTTATGGTGCATCATGCAAGTTATATTTTTATAAAAGCTTGAGTTTTGTTACTTATTATGTCGTCTCATTCATTGTACTGGACTACTAGAGTCATTGTAAATGATGAACACTTGATTGTTTCTTTCGTATGAGACTATTAAATAAATTAAAAATGAATTCACAAGTAATGAATTGATGGAGGCCAATAGGTGTGTACTACCAGGCTCAATTTGTGTATTAAATATAAATCTAGCCTACCATTTTGTATTTTTGTCATAAAAAATAATGGGCTTACCAAGTCTAGAAAATAATTAATTATTTGGCCCAAATTTGTGGCTTCCATAAAGTAATAAAAATATAACTCGAGCCCATATTCTAAAATTACAAAGCCCATTAAGTTTGGCCCAACTTATTATAACGGTTAACCAATAAAACCGATCCGCTATCAAAAACCGTTAACCATCCCGTTAGAAACCGATACCCGTTGGTTTGAAATAACACATAACCGATATTATCGGTTATGGTTCGGTTTGAGGTCAAAACCGCCCCATACTTAGTTCTACTCGTAGTTGATGATGATTCATTTGGTGAATCCATAAAAAAATTATATAGATATGTTCTTTTAAAAGTAGAGAGTAAAAATGGTAGAGAGAATATAAGATAGAGATGTGAAAAATGGGTATGAAATGGTTATGTATATATAGGTGAAAATTGTGATTAATTAAAAAAAAGAAAAAAAAGAGAAAGAAACGGTCATTTTATAAAAAATTTATAAGTTGAGGGGGTGGGGTGGGGTTGGGCGCACCTCGATCGAGCTCGGGAACCCGTTGCCATTACTTGATGCTGGTACCCAATTAAAGAGTTTTGGTGTTCCCCACCCTACTCGATGCTACCCGAAGCCATCGAGTAGGGTATAACGCTTGGTCTAAGTAACTATTTGTTATACTTAAATTGTGTTTATTTACTATTCTAATTTAAGTTTTGCTTTTAGTTGTATTTTCTAAAAGTATAGGATTAAATATGTAAATATCATATGGCTATATAACATCTGTATTTTATCCTAATTCAATTAAGTATTTCAATCATTCTCAAATACTGTATGCATTGTTGATGTATTCTCTCATACTCAATTACACTAAGTTTTTAATGATTGTTTGATTTGCTTCAATACAATTGAGATTGTACACTATTTTACCAAGTTTTAGTTGTATTTTAAGATGTACAAGTAACCGATAAGGGTTTAATCTAGATTATTCATAAGTTCAATATAAATAACTCGTCTTTTGAGAGCTTTCACTATCTATTGTATAGTATAAATAGTGTATAGTCCTGCATAGATGCGGGTTTGTTTTTAAGTTTTATTTAATAAGTATAGATAATAATAGATTTAGTTATCATGAAATTATACTAAAAATATTCATCAAGTACAACTAAAAGACTTGTCTCATTTTCAGATATATTGTGAGACGAAAATTATATAATTAAATGGATTTATTTAAAAAATAAACTTGAACTTACATAATCATATGCCTATAACATAACCCTAAAAACATATAGTATATTCTTTAACCTCGTTCATCTTATGTTTTTTTGTAAAAGTCCACATGGCAACATTGACACATTGTCTCTACAAAATGAAAAAAAAAGTAATAAAATTATCATAATCGGTTCTTACCATTTTTAATAATTATATTAATCTGTAACTTTTCAAATAAATAGCTAATTTCTAAAATTCAACATAACTTATCAAAAGAGTTAAACAACAATTGACACCTAGGTTCATTTTAACCATTGAATTGCAATGGTACATTCTTATTTATTAACACCATATTCATGCTATTATTCTCAGAATGTTTCATATACACATGTTGATGCCACAAATGCACCACACAGGTCTTAATCCTCCAACCATCTGCATCATCGTTAACCACCCTTAACAAATGATACTTAAGTGCCACAACAATAAACAAAGAAGAATAAGGCTAATGTAAGAACACAAAATACAAACTAGAACAGAACAGAATCAAGGTATTTATAGGTGTGAAGGAAACTCTAAAGGTACATCATCTAGAATAACAATTGTTCCCTTGTTAAAGGCTACTCTTGATGTATTGAATGAAATTAAATCACCCTCATAGTTGAGAAGAAGCTCTAAAGATACATCATCTAGAATAGCAATCGTCCCCATATTAAAGGTTACTCTTGATGCATTGAATGAAATTAAAATCACCCTCATAATTAAGAAGAAACTCTAAAGGCAAAGTGAATAGCAACCTTTCTCTCCTTGAAGTCTACTTATTGATGTATTGAATGAAACTAACTCACTCTTATAATTGAGAAAAAGTTCAAAAGATAAAACATATGAAATAACAATTATCACCTCATTAAAGTATGAAAACCAATGGACCTCTAATTAAATGAGAAGCATTGACCCTCATTAAATGTAGAAGTAGAGACCCAAGTAATGACACCTAAGTAAAGTATAGAGGTAGTCCAGTGGTATAGGGGTTTTACTTCATAGCTTAGGTCTTGGGTTCGAGTCTGGACAGTGTGGGTTTTTCTATAAAATGGTGGAGGGTATTACTCGCTCATGATGCGTGGCTTGGGGCTAGCATACTGACCTACATGAATGTCACTGCAGACTCAACCCATTAAATTCGCTGTAAAAAAAAGTAAAGTATAGACGCTAATTAGCTTAGGTTTTGAAATTGAGATGCATGACAATTGACAAGTAAGCATAGTAAGTTTTGTTTTAGAAAGGATATATATAAATACCAAACAAGCAACAGAAAGTCCGTTACATCATTTCCTGAAGGACCTGAACCCAACACCCACAAATCAAAACGTAAATTAAAAAAATACAACTAAAAAAAGTAACAGAGTAGGAGTATGACCCACCTACAACACCACCCTCCCAACCCAACCCAACCCAACCCATGTCAAACCAATAAACCATCCTTACCACTTGCCACTTGGGTTTGATAAGTCCTATCACTCTTATAACGAGTTAATAATAATTCAAGTTTAAGCTAAGCACATGGTTTAGCTGCTTGTGTAAAAAGTAAAGCATTCAGATCATTCTATGAACAAGTCGGAGAATATATGGACAAATCTCTCCTCCTGCAAACAAACCTATATAGCGTGTATTTAGTTAATAAGCTTTTTGAAAATATTGTTTTATAAAAGTTGTGTTCAATAAAGTCTATGTAAAAAACATAGTCCTAAATTTTAATATTTAATCACAGGTGATTCGGTATATAATCACATGTGAATTACAAAAAGAGTTAATTGTCAAATCCGTCTTTTAACTTTGTCATTTCTTCCGATTTGGTCCTTTAACTTCAAAAGTGACCAAGATGGGCCTTAAACATCCACTTTTCGGTCTGAATGGTCCTTTGGTTAGTTGATCGTTAGTCAACTCCGTTAAGTCAAGAGTATTTTGGTCTTTTTACAGACTTTTCTAACTTTTTATTAATTAAAATAATATATAATCTTTTTAAATAATATATATATATATATATCTTCCACTCTAAACACATACACACACTCTCTCTCTCCCTCTCTCTCACACACTCTCTCTCTAAGAACTGTTGCCGCCTCCACCACCATCCACCGCCACCGCCACCACCTACCACCACCGCACTCCCTGCTCTCTTTCTTCTCTCTCTCTCTCTCCAACCGCCACCACCATCGCAGTCCTTGCTCTCTTTCTCCTCTCTCTCTCTCTACAACCGCCACCACCACTGTTCTTTGGTTTAAGCACCGCCCCACCTCCACCATCCGAGCACCGCCGCCACCACCACCACCGCCACCGCCATCACCGCTGCTCGCTTTCTTCGTTGTCGCCATCACCGCTAATTGCAATCGAGTTTGTACCGGTTTGAAAAAGCACCACCGAGTTTGTACCGGTTTGAAAAGTACCACCGATCACGAGTTTATGGGTAAAAGTTCAGATCTAGCAAAATGTTCAGATTTGACTTCAAGTTTGTGGCTGGATTTAATCACTATAAGTTCATATCGGGTTTCAAAACCACCACCGGTCACAAGTTTCTACTCTAGGATTGATTTTGTGAGGGTTTCTTATCTAGGTTTGTTTTTGTGTGTGATTAATCTTTGAACCAAATCTAGGTTTGGTTTGAAGAACAATAGGTTTGATTTTGTGTTTGAATCTGTGAGAGAGAGAGAGACGGTGAGAGAGAGAGAGAGAAAGGAGTTAAGTGAGAGGATGAGGCGATGGGTGATGGTGGTGGTCTCTGGCGGTGGGTGGTGGTTGTGGTTGGGAACATCACAAAGAAAGGGTAAAGGTTAAAAACAAAATTTTATAATTAATATATAAAAATTTTATTTGTTATTTTATATGTAAATAATATTTAATTATTAATTAATACATAAACTGAGTAAAAGTTAAAAATAAAAGAATAAAATAGAAACAAAAGGGTATAATTGCCATTTTACCCTATTTTAACGGAGTTGACTAACGGTCAACTAATTAAAGGACCATTCAGACCGAAAAGTGGATGTTTAAGGCCCATCTTGGTCACTTTTGAAGTTAAAGGACCAAATCGGAAGAAATGGCAAAGTTAAAGGACGTATTTGACAATTAACTCTTACAAAAATGTCACCCCACCCAAAATTTTAAAATGCAATCTGGACCATTAAACATATATGATCCATATTAAACATTCTTCTGTTTTATAAATGTAAAGCTCCCGTTCTTGTTTTTGAAAATATATGATCCAGGAAACACGAAAATTTGATACTATTTCAAGTAGTTTTAAAAGAAAACTTAATTTTTTAATAAACAAAATTACTCAAATACCTTTGACTAATTAAGTAAAGTTGATAATTTCTTACACAAGAAACTCGATGGTTCACACGAACACAGCACGAGCCAGAAAAATAAAAAAGCGGGTTGACACAGATTCAATAAGAAAATAGTAAAAGTTTTTAAAATGAAATTAGAGCAACATCTGCATTGAAAACTTAAAACTTCTTGACTACATTCCTTCTCATTCTCGGTTCTCAAAGTAAATAATGTCGTCATTGTTAGTACTCTCTCTCTCTTATCACTCATCTCTCAGTCTTGAGTCTTGTCGCCATCTTCTGTACTATTTCACGTGGATTGCTCGACCACATGAATGATATCATAGTGATTTCTTGAGGTTGTACGATTTCAAAACTATAAGTAGAATTTACATTTTTTATTTGTAATTCATCGTCTTTTTTTATTACCTACATATTCGAAAACCAAAAAAATCTCACCCAACACATTTGATCGAAAAATGGGTCAATACGACACACGAATTGCCACCCTAAATAATGTTTAGAATTCTAGATTTTGTTTTTGGGACATCTAGGTCACATTATATTTCTTTCCACCTATAAGTTCTATAACTACTTTGTTGAACACCAGCTTCAAATACAAGTTTTAGCGCCAGATAAATTTGCTAAACTACTTTGCTGGATGCCTTGATAAAAACAAAAGCTTCAATTTCCAACTCTAAATAAAAGTTTCATCTTCAGCTGATTTTGCTTAACATACACTTTGCAAATTGGGCGAAATAAACTTACCACTGCAAACAAAGTCAACTAAATAATGCTTTCATTCTTCTATCTTCGAGTTAATATGCTTTTAAAAAATAAATTTCACCTGAAATTTGAACCTATTAGTCTTCGGCTTCAAGTCAATTGGATTTCTGGTTTATAGGGCCGGGTCACAGCTGAACCCGAATAACCTGATCGGCCCGATTCAAGTTCATGTTAATCGGGTAGGGTTATTCGGGTTACCTAGTTTATAATTATATTATTCGTTCGGGCGACGGGTAGAAAAAAAATACTTGGTTTGGTTCGATCCGAAAACCCAAAACTAATTTGGTTTGGTTACTGTGTATACTTTTAATACATCAAAACCAATAACCCGACCCGAACAAATCAAAACCTGGACAACCCGACCAAACAACACCCCTAGGTGGTTGTGGGGTGATGGAATTACATTCAAATACTAGTTCCTAATTACACAACCAAAAACAACATGCAAGGAATTCCAAGTCCTTCAAATTTCAGTTCCTACAGACTCCAATTCTATTCAAAAATATTCTACGAACCAAACGCCTCTGGAGTCTTAACCTATAAACAAAATCGAAAACAGGAGCTTTGAAGCAAAATCGAACTTAATGCACACGAGCTATTTTTACAAGATTTCTTGGATTTGATAGTACGCTTAAAAACGAACCTAAATTCATACGGGTATATATAGCACTCTGTTTTTTCTATGTAGATACCAAATTACAGCTATTATTAGTTTACTTATTTTTATGAGATAACATTACAGAACATATTGATCAATGCAGTATTATACACATAACAAATATAAGTTATGATGCTAAATTGCCTCTTAAATCTATTTGTAACAGTATCTAACTCATTTAGCCAACTCACTTTCAAAAATAACTAACCTATACAACCCGAGCATGTAATGCATCATCGCCCGGGCGGGCCTGGATATGCAGGGAGGCTCATTATACGCTTATCAACAACAGGCCCGCCAACCGTAAAATGATAAAGGCTCTGATAGTTTGATCCTGTCAACCCAAGAACTTCGTGCACTGCCATACAACAAAAATGAAGTCAAAGATCTATAAGCAGGTTGACTCTGAATTATACAAGCAGGACATATGGTAAAAACGATTGTATTTATTTACAAGTCAGTCTGATGACATAAGAAAAGATAAAAAAAATTAAAAAAAAGTCGAAAGAGTAAGATTGCATACCAGGATCATCAAAGAAGCAACCAATGCCAGTTGCTGAAACACCAACCGCATGTGCTTCCAGGTACAAAACCTGACCGACGACTCCGCTTTCCCAAAACAACCGAGGGTACATCCACACACCTTTCTCCCTTAATACCGGCTCAAAATGTGCCACCATACCCAGGCTAAAGCAACCATCACTTGCAATATCCTAAACCAATAACAAGAACTACTTAGTTTTTTAACTGACTAAATAACCATACTATTATGCATGATATTATTCTAAAGGGTTTAGTTCGTAAAAATGTATCCAAGTTGTCACCTTTTGCTATTGTATGTACCGAACTTTCAAACTTACCATTTAATGTATCAAGCTTTTGAAAGTTACCATTTAATGTATTAGGTAACCTAATCTTCAGGTAGCAGGTAATTCTTTTAATTTTTAACTTTTTTATTATTCCACCTCACTAAATAATTGCCATATGTGTATTATCTTCAAAAGATCAATATGCCAAAATTCAAAATGAAGAACAGTCAAAGCTTTCAAATGAAAAAATCAAATGAGATGAAGATACATGCTAAATCCAAACAAAATCAGAACATGTTCACAAAAACTTGGTTCAAAGTTCAAATCTAAACCCTAATTGTTCTTATCATACATATGAAATTACCCTGCTATATTATTAAGTAGGTTTTAATTTTATTTTTTGATTTTTTTTGGTTTGAAGTGCCATGTCATTTGCCAAATCAATCAACACGTCAGCAAAACTTGTGCCACATCACCATGCAACCTGCTATAGTAGGTTGAGTACATTAAATGGTAAGTTTTGAGAGTTCAATACATTAAATGGTAAGTTTGAGAGTCTGATACATACAATAGCAAAAGGTGACAACTTGGATACATTTTCGGGAACTAAACCCTATTCTAAAACTTCTAAACAAAGAGATTTAAGAGGATGCGGGCATTTACATACAATTTGTGTCTCATTCGACATGACCCGTTTCATTTTTAACAATTTTTATCAATTACGTGTTTGACCCTTTAGATAGATAATGTAACAGAAATCAGACCACTAAACGAGTCAGAATTGCCATCTCTACTAGTAACATGTCTTGAATTAATGTAAATTAGTACCTGATGGCATGAAAGATGTTTTGAAAGCTTCATACAGTCAGCTCTTCCAAGTTCATACAAAGGCAACTCCATGGGGCAACCCTCGGGTTTCTCCCACATAAAATCCGACCTTGTGGCCTTCTTAAGATCATCAAAATGTTCTTCATTCCTAACAAGAAAATACAACCCTTTTGGCAAACCAGCAACTCTATGCACAAACAAAACAAAATGCACTTCACTATCCCAATCCATGGCTCGATATGGAAATCCCAATTGTCTTTTTTGCTTCTCTTGAAAACCCGAAGGAAGACAATGGAGTAAAATCTGATAAAATGTGTCTCTTTCCATTAATGTAACTCCATCCATATCAACTGCACTCCTACGCTTCCTAACGAGTTCCCTTAAATTTACATCATTATACGATATCTCACTACAATTCACATGCTTTCCAAACGAATCAACAACAAATTTTTGCTCTAATGCTAATGGCTTTTTTACTGCCTCTGAAGTTCTATAAATTATATCCCAACAGATGTGTTCTTTACTAAGTGAATTAGGTTCTCCTTTCCAATCTAACTTAGAAAACTGTGAAATCGATAAACTCAAATCCTTATAATTTATATCAAATTTATCAATCCCGTTAGGGAAAACAAGAAGTAAACAATCAGGATGCTCAAATTCAATCTCGTTAAATTTACCTTTCACTGTTCTAGATGGGATTTTGAACTCTGGATAAACTTCGAGCCCCATCAGTTTCTTCAAGTCCTCATCTCCTAATCCATCGAGTAACTTCACATCCCACCCCTGTCCAGCAGCCGCCATCGAGATCGCCGCGATTGCATGACCCACATCATGATTACAGTACCTGAAAGCTCTCTCACCGTACTTCCATGCTTCCCGCCAGAAAATGGAAGAAAGCCCGATTATAAACGAAGCATTTGGGAACAAATTGGTGAAAACCCCAGATGGAATTTGAGTCCTGATCTCCAAAGAATGCTCCTTTGGGGCGTAATGAGCTACGAAATCCGAATCACAAAGGGATTCAATCGGTGGGGATATGATGTAAGCTTCAGTTGGGTGTAAATTGCCGCTGCTAGGGTTTACTCTGAGCGACCAGGTGGAAAACCCGGTTGATTTCCAAGCTGATAACGCAAGGGAATCGTAGAAAAACTCAGAAATTGTGGTTATAGAGATGGGTTTGGGTGGAGGAAGCGAATTGAAGAGGGTATTGTAAAGTGGAGAATCGTCGGAATCTGAGGGGTGAAGAAGAGGGCGGAGAGGGGCGGAGATGTAGCGGCGGAAAGGGTTTGGCTGGTTTTCCCAATCAAGACCACGGGGGCCACGGGCGTAGTTTGTGAATGAGTGTTTGGTTTGATTGTGATAAGTTAGAACTTGGGTTAGCGATTGATTTGAGTTATCTTGTGTGGAGGTAGAAGAGAATGACATGGTGAAACGTGGTGGTGGGATTTTGAGATGGGTGGTGAGAGGGAGGAGAAGGGTGGTGGATGGCCGGAGAAGATGGTGGGGTTTGTGGATTTTATGATGTAAAGATTTCATTTTGATGAGTTTAGGACCTGTTCGAATGTTCTACGCCTTACATGAAGTTGGCAACAAAATTCTCATTTTACTTGCACGATTTGGCATTATATATATTCGTTACTTGCAAATGTAGGCAGTGGTGTATTTGGTTCAGGAACTGGTCTGAACCGGAACGAAATCGAAATTAGTAAAAGCCCCTTATGTAGTACATAGAGGCGTCGCGAAGGAGTGAAGAATGCCCCTTTCCTCCCCTTAGTCCATAGGAAGAACTGGACGACCAAATACAAGCACTGACTTCCAAAAATAGATAGTCTGCCTCTCTCTCTAGAATCGAAAACCGAAGCGCTATAAGGGAACCGGTTTCGGTTATTAACCGGTTATTTCGGGTATAGAACCGGATAAGACCGAAAATTTACTTTAAAACCGATTTTAAGAATGTGAACCGAAATAACGGATAACCGGTGAATATTTTTATTTTTATTATTAAAAACAAATATGATACATTTATATTAGTTATTTTTACCTATAAAGGTTAACTAATCAGGGGCGGACCTAGAATTTAAAATGGATGGTAGCACCATCTCGAAAAAATAAAATTTACACTACGCGTACAAAATTAGATGGTGTGCCGTGACCCCGTTCGAATACCCTTGGGTCCGCCCCTGTAACTAATAACCAAAAAACTAAACGGTTTAAAGTTAACATTAAAAATACTTGAAATCGTAAGTGAACATGCATGCATCTTCGACATTAACATATGACAAATAAATAATAGTTCGTTGACTTCGTTCTTACAAACAATAACCACTAACCATATCACCGATGATAATAGTTCAATAACCAACCAAATCACCAAAAATAATAGTTTATAGTCAACCATATGACAAATACAAAATCACATATCAACCGGTTCCGGTTTTAAGACCAAACTACCCGATAACCGGTGAAACCGAAAACCGAAAAATAAGGTTTTAGGAGAACCAATAACCAGATCGAATACTCTAACCCGGTTCCAGTTCGGTTTTTCAGTCAAAAAAAAAAACTCTTCCCTAAAAGCAAGAGGCTATTTTCTGAAAGAAAAGAAAAATAAGAAAATACAAAAAGTGGAAAACGTGTGTGATATGTTTGGTTTGTAAGATCGAGGGAATTTCAATTTGATATTCTATTTTATGACCATGTTTGGTTGGAATTTTGTTGGCAAATTTCATTACTAATTAGATTTTACATTTCATTCTCACAAACGATGGGATTATAAATGTACTTTTGAAATTGGTAAATTGTATAAAAAAATTGAATGCTTTGATGACTATGATGTTTTGTCCACTAGTCTTTAGCTAGCCATGATACTTCATCTCGGTCACTCACCAGTCACCACCATCCTTTGGTGCCACAGCCAAGTAACCAACACTACCACCTATGCCTCAACTACTTCTACACCGCACTTCCGCCAAAATCATGCTCCCACATATACTTCTACCAAAATCATTGTCAATTGGTAGAAATGGGTCCATACTCTTCTTTCTATCTCTTCTTTTATTTTTAATTTCTAAGTGAGTCCCAAACTTTGATATAATGATCATTACGGGCTCTAAAAACAATAGTTGTATCCATAGTAAGATAGTAAAAGTGTGAACTTGCAAAATAAGCGATGTTGGTTAAAACCCATTGAAACTTTGCTTTTAGCTAATTAACCTTTTCTTACTAAAAGGTAAGAATCCCCTTCACTAATAATGTATCTCCGTCTCTACTCTAACCGATCTTAATTCCTAACACCGAAGCCTACACCTTGAAAGATCATCAAGCTATCAAAGAAAGCTCAAGCTCAGCCAAATGTAATCAAGACCAGCTCCATGCCTTGTCAAGCTCGAACTCGATCCTCGTTTACAGCATTGTAAACAAGAATGTACCAGGACACATCATCGTGCCCCCATAGAGCTCCATCCGAAGCAAAATAGACTTTGTTGAGTCGTCACTCACGCTTTATATATTGCATTTGGCTTGCCGAATGTCCCAAAGTGATCGAACGCAGACAGACATTTTTTTCATGATCAGGAACAACAATATTACGCAGTTGAAGACTACTCTACCAAAATCCACTTCAAACCAAAAAAAAAATACAAATACAAATAGCTGGGACAACTATACTACACAACAGAAAATAAACAAAAAACCCGACTCTTTCTATCTTCCAAGTTAGACAAAAATTTCCCAACTAACCAATCAAAGTTTTTTAAATCCCCTACCAATTTTCCAAATTTAAGAAAAAAAAAACATCACTTAACCCGTTCAAGCGGTAGCAGGAACTCGTGGTGCCATATTCTTGGCTGTTCCATTAACACCCATGCCCCGATTCACACGCTCCCTCTGATATCCATCACCACCACCACCACCACCACGATTTGGTGGTGCTCCTCCACGCCCACCACCTCTGTTGCCGCCATAATCATTCCTCCCACCACCAAAATCACCACCACCACGATTGTAGCCTCTTCCACTGCCATAGTTTGCACGAGCCCTCACACCCTCATTCCTGAATCCACCACCCCGTCCGATAGGAAATCTTCCACGTGCCCCTGTTACAAAAACAGGTCTAAAGATAAATAGCACATTAATGAACGCATGTTAATGTTTTCAATTATCTATATCCAACTGAGAGAGAATTGAAGATTAAAGATTTGTCTTGATTCTTGATTATATCTAGAACTTGCCTTTAGAGTTTGTTGACCGTTTCTCCTCCACAACAGCATTGCGTCCACCAATCATGACCGGTGAAGCCTAAAACATCATGACATACATGTCACAAGCCTCTTAACATACATCTACTAACATTTTCTAATACATTGGTAAAAACATGAAAGTATGTCACCGTCATTATAAGAAAACAAATATAGATACCTCAATCGCCTTTTGAACTGCATCAGGCACCTCAAACTCAACAAAGCCAAAACAAAATCCCTGTTGCTGCCACATCAGTTTCATGAAAGTTAAAAATTAAAAGCATAAGCAACATGTGCCTTAGAGAAGTGGATACGCACCCTGTTGCTGCGAACTTGAATGCCATTGGGCTTAATAGGCCCAAACTTCTTGAACTCATCCTCCAACATAGCAGGTGTGGCACTCATAGGGAGACCCTTGATGTAGATAGAATACCCATCAGCTGCTAGAAACAAGAGAGATTGCAAATATTATTTGCCGATAAACACAAAAAGAAAGAAAATTATATTTTACAATGAAAGCGTCATTAAGGGAGAATTTAGGAGAGGTGCGGCAACTTTTGGAATAAAAAAGTCGGCATCCAAGCCCAGACAGACTCCTAAAAGAGCCTGGTCCTGAAAAAGTCGTTTGAGCCCAGTCCTAACAGTGCTGCCAGTACCTTCTTTTTCTAAATTTTTGGATGAAACATCTAATTATATAGATATATTGAATTTATAACTACAATACTGTTTAAAATTATAAAAGAAGGCATTAAGATATACAAATTTACTACACTGCTAAGTAAAAGCAATCTAACATAGAAAAAAGATGATACATAAAACATGAGGATAATGTGAAAAAATAAGATTAATTTGAGGCACCTTCCCTTAGGGACCAGGCATTTTAATGAGATTTAGGACCAGTATGCAACTTCCAGGCTCAAGAAAGCCTAAGAAGATCAGACTCTTCAAGTCGGGCTCGGGTCCAAGACCGGTTGCATGTCCTTTATTAAAAACCATGAATTGATCTCGATGAGTGTAAGCATACCTTCCTCCTCATGAATGCCATTTTCAACAGCATCAATATTCGAAGCTGCTGCTTCAGTGGCTGAAGCAATTGGTGGGATATTGTTCACCTGCTGGTCTTGGATCCTTGGTTGTGGTTTCCGCGGGGCAGGTGCTGGGGACGTGAACGGGACACCATTCTGCTTCATGTCCATTACCTTTAACAACAACGAAAAAGATACTCAGCTAATTTTATATGACTTTTTAACTTAGAGGATGTATTTTAGACTTCTATTAGTCAGTGTTGCTACAAAAAAACATCCGTGAAAAAACTAAATCACAAAGACCACTTACAATAGAGGCATACGACTTCTTTGGTGTTTCCTCGGTTCTAGTGTTGGATTCAACAACCAACTGTGATGATTCTGATTCCTGCACTTCATCAATAACTTCAGGTACCTGTTCTTCATCCTCCACAACAGCCACTTCCACATTCTCTGGAGGATCAGACACTACTACTTCCCCAGGAGATTCCTCCGTTGTTTCAACAACTTGATCAGGAATATTATCCTCCACCACAGGAACATTTTCGAGCACTACAGACAAGAAAGTTTCAGTAGGTAAAAGATAATATATCACAAGAATTAAAAGATCAATAGAAATTATAGATTTTTCAGTGACCTTGCTCAGAATTGATGGGAGCCTCAACATCCTCCACAGGAGCATTATTTCCTTCATTAGGGATGGTGTTCTCAACGTAACGGAACATATCATTTAACACAAAGTAGCCTTTGTCTTGTGGGGCAAGAAAGAAAGATTGAGCAAACTTTCGAAGAATGTTGTCCTTTCCAGTCAGGTAACCTGTGACCAGAACATTGACTCCACCATTCAAAGATTCTTGTGCGTCGACAGATTTAATCTCAGCCCTAAACTCTTCATAATTAAGAGATAATATTTTAGAATTGATGGCCTGCAAATTCAAAAAAGAACAATTTAGTACACCAAAATACTAAATCACATAAGTCATTAGGGTAACAAAGTGGAAATCAATTAATTTTCACGATTCATGTTCATCAATATACTTCTTTCAACAAAAAGTTTTAATCTTGTCAATTGTTTCCAAGTTAATTACTTAATTGTATCAATGAAACAATAAAACTAGCCATTAAGAAAAGAATTAATTATCATAAGTAACGATGTATAGATTTTAAATATAATTAATAAACGATGGGACATAAACCTTTAGAACTTCAATGGCATTAATATAATTAATAAACGAAATATATAAGCTACCTTGCCACTTAATAAAATTAGCCTAGTAAATCATATCATAAAACCAGAAATGTCACATAGGCAATGAATGAAAGGGATAAAGGCCATACATCCATGGTAGTGGTTATGCTCATGGAACCATCATCCTCAGGACGTCCAAGTTTGCTGATATCCTGGTAAAATCGATGAACTAAACCAGGAGACTGGTGTAGTATATGATAATATTGCTGAACAAAAGCATTGCCAACCTATTTATCACCAAAACATAAGAATTGATCATGTTATTGCAAGCAATACTGTAACATGGCAATAATGGATAAAGAGGTTTAAGGTGTATAACAAAAACTTTTAATTAAATTAAAATGTAAATGTAAAGTAGAACATTCGAGTAGTAAAATCTCCACACCTTTCCCCATGGAGGCATGGACCACTAACATCTTTCAATTTGCATATTATAATCACGATTCAAGTGGATAAATTGATCTCAAACAATACCATTGTCATTTAGGTCTGAAGTACCAATACAAATGAGCTAACATTTACTAAATTTGGAATACGTCAACATTTTTAAAAAAAGCATACTAAAAATCCAGAATTCACTTGTAACTTACATTAGTTAATATCAATAACTGCCTGAATATCAGATGCAGAGGCATTGAGTAGTAACTCAATAATAGTATCGCATCAATTAACTACCGTGATGGATTAAGCATTCACATTCCACCAAGATAACATTATCACTTATCAGCAGAACAATTAAAACAAACATCAATTTTATACAAATCATTTACATATTCACCCCTGATATCCAATTGACCCAGAGACCATAAGCACGGCGAATATCAGATAGAAGATATTGATGATCAGATGAAGCTAAGTCTCTCTACCTGCGGGTAGAGACATGACTATGAGACTATCTACATCTTACCGCATACCGGGCTCTTGTGTGATTGGGTTTTTTTTTTTTGTGACCAAGCTAAGTAAAGAAGACACTATGAGTACACAGCGTAGATAATCAGTGCAACACTTGATCATACGAATCATAATAAATAGATAATCGTTAATTGGCACACAAATCTTAACCATATTCCAACCGAAAAAAATGATCAGTTATTTACTCGTACAAGAAACAACCATAAGACAAAAGCAGAAAACCGTATCCCGTAACTTTGAAGCTAAAAATCGTAACATAAAATACTCGAGCTTTTCAATTTATTCGCATACGACAAAATCACAATAACAGCATACGCAATCTAAGAAAAAAACGATACATACAACTTGAGCAGACACAGGTTGCTGCGGTGCCGCTGCCGGAGCCGCCATTGTAATTATATCAAAACCCTAACCAAAAGCACCAAAAACAAATTATTGCAAATATAAAAACTAAAAACATTAAACGAGAACAAAAAACAAATCAAAAACAGCAAATCTAATAAAAACTGCATAGCTTGTAAATACATAAAAAAAGAGACAGATCGATCGGAGAGAGTATGAGTGAATCTATACCTGGATTTGGTAGAGAAACGAGATGAAATGAGGAAAGAGATTGAGAAAGAGAGAATCTTCCTGATCCCTTTCTTCGTTACTTTATTTGTTTGGGCGTGGCGTTAGGGTTTGGTGTGTGTGCTTGACGGATCTTGGAGATGTGAAGGCGAGAGAGCGAGTACGTACAGGGTAAAGGCCAAAAGGGAATTGTGTGTTTGTGTGTGAAAGGGTTTCGTTTACAGGGAAATTATTTATTTATATACGACTAGTACGGAGGATTTTACTGTAACTTAATGGAACGATTTAAGTTTTCATCTCTAACTAATCATAAAAAACTAGGCTGTTTATTTTAGTTTATTAAGTGCTTGTTTAATTTTTTATAAATGACAGATTTAGTTTTTTTTTTTTAATTCATTTAACTATCATTGTATTGTAGTTGTAGTTATTTACGATTTTTGTTTATTAGGTCTGTTAAGTCTTCTTATATGTAATGCACATAGAGGGTATTTTTGTTCTTTTACCTCTTTAATTATTTTCAGTATTTAACTTTTTTCAACAATAAAAAAATCAAACTTTTATTTTCCTACTTGCACACACACACTCTCTCTCTCTCTCCGTCTCTCTCCACCCCCATATCCTATCATCATCTTCTTCAAGCCTCCCACCACTATTGGCCGCCCTCACACTTCCTACCACCATTGTCGCCATCTCACACCTCCTACCACCACTATCGTCGCCTCACACCTCCCGTCACCACTACTGCCGCCCTCATACCTCCAACCACCATTGTTGCCGCCTCCCACCACCATTGTCATCATGTAAAGACCCATATTATATATAAACACCATTCAAAATATATTTACATATCAACGGTAAGAAACGTTAACAGTTTGTTTTACAAAAGTTTTGCTTCTCAAAAGTAAAGTCAACAAAAGCAGGAGCCATCAATCTCTAGTTGGAGCCTTTTCACGATCCGCACCTAAAACAACATAATAGACAACCCTATTAAATATTAGGCTTAGTGAGCACACAATCACGTACTATGACATGGATGAAAGCACACATCACATACAATAACTCAGGTTGTATTTGTGTCACGCAAGCTATCAAGGTGCCACTCATGCCATCAAATAACAAACATAATTCACTTAGTCACTAATGTATGAAAAACACACGTACACATCTTGTGTGATAGTGGGGATCATGTGACTCACCTCATTTTGGCAATTTAAGATCTTTGTATGACAAGTTACTCACTTTTAGCAAGTTAGAATAATCACTTATCACCTATAGTTAATTAATTTAAATCTCATATATTTACTTCTTAAATTATACTTTAACAGTGCTCTACATGGCCTACAACACGGCCCCTGTTAGACTACACAGCCTCTTTACATAGCTTTACGCATGTCATGTCATGCCAATGTAAAACCCTAACACTACACTGCGCGGTAACATGACCATACACAGTCAATAGCTCTTCCAGATGACCTGTGCCATGAAGGGTTGAACACAGCCCGTATCATCCAAACACGCCCCGTGCTATCTCTACATTATGTATCACACGGCTTGTGTTGACTAAAATTTAGCAGACTGTTCGGACAAAGCAATTGCTATTCCGCCCAAATACACAAACAATACTTAACTGAATAATTTACAACATTTGGTACACTCTCAAAAACACCTAAAGCATTGAAAATCAACACAATCTCAACAGTTTCACAATCAGTTAACTAATTACTCGTCTCTTATGAATTTTGACCCATTAACAACTTAAGAACACATAAGAGTCAAAAAACTCAGTTTAATGCTTGAAACCAAAATCAGTGTCAAACTCTCTTGAAACCAGGATGATTATTAACAACCAAGAATACTTTACACCTCTAATGTAACGCCTAATTTTTTTTAAGTTGTGCAACATAAAATAAATTTGACGATGACAAACTTCATATATGTTTATCACAAATGGGCCACAACCGGCAATCATATTTTATAAAAATCTCTCTTTTAATGTTACACAAATTCTCCCACTAATTGTCCACCGGAAGCCAAGTCCGATCCAATACCTACAAAGAAATAATCAACAAAAGGAATAAGCTAAAAAGCCCGGTGAGCAATTCCACAAGATACTTAAAGATATAATTATCAAGTAACTGTGATATCATCAAATCATACCAACAAAGGAATCAGTGTATAAATACACTATATAAATATATGACCTTCTGATATAGGACTCCACTACGGGAATTCACGTCCACAGCAGATTATTCAATTAATCAACAGTTTGCCTCTCAGGCTATTATATATATACCACACAGACCATCATATGTGTGTCATTCAGGCCTTTGCATGTCATTCAAGCTCTGTTATTATTACTCTATTTATTATTTGTCTCTCAGGCTACTCTACTGCCACTCAGGATCTCTTTTGCCACTGAGATGTCTCTATTGCCACTCAGACATCTCTATCGTCACTCAGACATCTCTATTTCCCTTTAGACATCTCTATTGTCACTCAAGCAAGATGAGCCATTTGCTCGAATTAACATCATCTCATAAAATATATAAATCCACACATAACTCTTACTCTGACATCGCATACATAATCATGTTAATATATGTACATTTATCACATTTGCTGCCACACATGTAATATTCATAATTCTAATTATCATCTTATTTGTTGATTCATATTTTCATTGTAAATATATATGTATATCTGCATATTTGCACCTTCTCTATTTAATTCTTCATCTTTTTTTTGTCTTGTCTCGTATTTCTTTTTTGTACTCATTTACGAACATATAGACATAGCTCATTATATTATCTCATATTTCTATATATATAAATACACACACACACATATATATATACACATATATGTTTACTCTTATTTTTGACTTTGTGTTATATATCTCTCAAAGATACTAATCTGTTAAATTATTCACGTTAACTC
Source organism: Dittrichia graveolens (assembly GCA_038502395.1). Lineage (NCBI taxonomy): Eukaryota > Viridiplantae > Streptophyta > Magnoliopsida > Asterales > Asteraceae > Dittrichia > Dittrichia graveolens. The sequence goes on from JARJIL010000002.1 coordinate 75,739,119, forward strand.
TTGAAATGTACAATATCTCTCTCTAAATAACTCGTTCTCTTTATATAAATAGAGCTATTATCATCACATATTAAAATCATCATATACCATTCGTATAAATATAATTTGTAACATTATTTAATAATGTCCTCCAAACTCTTCTCTTTTGTACTCAACAGTTTTCACTCTTATTCAATCACTAAAACTCATTTCTCAATATTTAGTACTTTATCACAATACTCAAATCTTAATATATTCATGTATCTCTATTTCACGTCTCTCGTATATTTAATTATTCTCTTCTTCATGTATCTCTATTTCACATATCTTGTATATATACATATATATATAGGCATAAGTTCAAACGAAAACTGTTTTTCGTACGAGAACCAATCTTAGTCATCCAATTCCCTCTCCTTCAATTGGATTGCCTACCCATGAATTCCTTACATGCACCCTGCCACACTCAATCCCCCCACGCTCTTCATCCATGAATTCCATTATCCAAAATGAACGTTTAAGATTGGTTCTCGTAGTTCTCGTACGAATAACAGTTCTCGTTTGAACTCTCCCCTATATATATAATTTTTCTCTTACGTGTATCTTTATTTCACGTCTCTCATATGTATATAATTATTCATGTATATGATAATCTCATATTCATATGTGTACTTTTACTAAATAACTAGTAGTACATCTCTTAATATCAACAATCAATATCAATCCAATAACAAGTCCAACTTACAATCACAAGTAATTAACATCCATAAGTACTAGGTTGAGGTATTCACCTGTCGTCCAAGATGTGCAACCATTCTCTAATAATGTACTCCATCCGCGTTTTAATCTATAATTATAATCCATACATCCATACAAGAAAAATCAACCAAATTGAATCTTCTCCGTATCGGACGTGTCGCGTCCAACAAGGCGATACGTCGCGTCGCGGGCTCTGTTCGAACAACTTCGTTTAATCACTTAAAACCATTAGATTTCATCATAAAATCTCGAATTAACCGCATGCAATTGTTAATATATGTTTCTCTAATTATTATATCACCAAATCATTTATAAAACCTTACATGCAACTCAAATCCAAGCTTTAATCGTACTTTCTCTCTTTAGAAACATAAGAACACAAGAGATTAAGGATTTCTAACCTTTGATCCAGAAGATTGACACTTGTTTAGGTTGAAATAACACTTGATAACAACTTCTAGATCAAATCCATCAACATGCAAAGCAAAATCCTTTCTTAATCTTTAATTTCTAGCACTTTCTCTCTCATTAAGAACACATAGTAAGTGTGTGTTTTCAGGCCTGTAGATGATGTTATTCGACCTCCAAATTTTGATTTTGATGCTGGAATGAGCTTTATCTTGCTTGACCATGACTAAACATACGTACATCTCACTTTCTCCCTCTAAAATGGTGTTTCTCTCTCTACTCTTTCTTTCTCTAACCTTCACCCACACACAGACTCTAGCACACATAAGTGTGTATTTGAGGTGAAATGACCTTTATATAGCAAGCGAGTTGAAATGGGTACTAATTCCCCCTTATCCATTAACGTTGTGCCATTTTAGTAACTTAAAGTTCCGGACTCTTATGTTTAATCATTAATAGTTTGACCTAAATGGTCAATCCTGAATACTCCATTATATAAAATAATCGCTTTAGTATGAAACAATAATTTTCTAAGTTTGGGGTGTTACAACTCTCCCCCACTTATTAAGATTTCATCCCCGAAATCACTTTATCTCTAGGTTAGCCCGAAATAACCAAAAGTTTTAGGGATAAGTCCCTCGTATCCTTTGGCCGGTATATACTACATATTTGACCTACTCTAGCTATTGCAGCTACAACTCTTTAATCAGACTTTACTATATGTATATACATTAACACATATATCTACTAGATTTATTATTCCAACATCATCGTCATTTCCAATACACTCTTAATATTTTGTAAGTGTACTCTTTACAATTAACATAGTTATGTCAATCACTTCGTTATATTCTCATCTCCATAATTAAACATCTTTTCGTAACTCATCGCATTTGAAATTTAGTCATGTTATTAAATAATACTCTATCTATTCACTGACTCTTAATTATCATTATTATTCACATATTAAAATAGAGATTCATTCTTCAACCCTCAACTCTATAATTGTTAACAACTTCTGTAGTTTATTATTGCGTCATATGACCGGTATCAATTATAGGATCCAATAGTAACATGCTTTCATATACAAATAGAGACATATTGCTCTACTGGTATTTTGAGAAAGACCATACTCTACCTGATGCTCTAAAGAGTACATCTCTTGAAGATCCAATAACACATATTGGATCCATATAACTTTGCGAGTCTTAAACATGACCCAGTAACTCTGATGCTCGAAAAAGTATAATAACTCAAATGCTCGATAAATCGTAAATAACTCCAATGCTGGTCATGACTCTTAATACTTTCTCTGTTACATCTCAATTTTATGTATCATTTAATCTCATATCTCTTATTATCTTGAACAATACCGTTCAATCTCTTTTCATAACTGTTTCATTGTCTGACATTTTTAGCATAGCTAACACTTTACTCATCTTCTAATCTCTTGTTAACACATAGTTAACATATATCACCATTTCTCTTTTGGAATTTATTAACTTCTTTCTTTAATATATTTATATCATATTTGATTCTCCACTAATTTCTCATTTCCTTCACTAAATAATAGTAAATAATTTAAATTTTACTTCAAATATTCTCTATCTTGCCTCTTGATTACTATTGTGCTTGCTTTATCGATCGTCACTTCATTACTTATCAGGATTTATTATTCGCTTTAACTTTACTTTATACAACTCATTTGGTTATTGATCAAAGATCTTATCGTCACTCATCACTACCATTATCATGATAATTTATACAAGTCATCTTAACACACCTAACCAATTCAATCACTGTACATTCCTTCTCCACTAGGGACTAACTCACCAGATCTTATAATTGTTATATTTAAAAATAAATATTACCTTTTTACTCTTATCCACAATTTTTAGGGCTGTGGTTATAATCATTCAATTATTTATTTCTTTTTTAGTCACAGGGATGCGTTTAATATTTTTTTTGTTTTCTTAAAAAAATTAAATTTATATACTATTTGTTTTCCCCTTATAACTTTTAGCTTATAAATTCGCAGTGAATACGAAAAAAATATTTGTGATCGTATTATTTTTATCAAAATTTCAATATAACTTATGTCATGATATGACACTATCCAAAAAATATATTTTTCAATATTATAGTTTTAAACTTTAGTTTCTATGTTTTAGATGGAAAAACAAAATAGTTTTTTTTTAATTCTGATTTTATTAAGACCTATCTTCAATTGAAAGGATTATGATCGACATAATATGAAAAATATATAACGTAAATCAATTTAAGACAGCACCAAATGGCACGTTATAATCTATAACTATATGTTTAACTAGAGTGCGAGTGCTTTGTTATGAATCTCATTAATGAACTAATCTGTATAATAAGTCTTATAAAAACTAAAAAAAGACTGTAATAATATTTAACTTCTGACTGATCGTATATAGAATTTAAGAGGAGGGTTCAAATGAGAACTGTTTTTTGTACGAGAACTGCGAGAATCAATCTTGGCCGTTTATTTTGGATAATGGAATTCATGGATGAAGAGCGTGGGGGGATTGAGTGTGGCAGGGTGAATGTAAGGAATTCATGGGTGGGTAATCCAATTGAAGGAGGGGGAATTGGATGGCTAAGATTGGTTCTCGCAGTTCTCGTACGAAAAAGAGTTCTTGTTTGAACTTTTGCCTATAATTTAAATACGTAGCTTAATAATATGATTTATGTTTACTATAATATTTTCACACTAGTGACTAGTTAATAGGGTTTGTTTTTTGGTTAAGTTTTCTATCACTATGAATAGTGTAACACCGTATTTTTACCCATAAAAATTTTCATTATAATTAACATTGCGGAAGCGTTTACCAAAACATAAAAGTAATTACAACTGAAGTTAAACTACTGTTTAACAAAACCAATCAGTTTAAAACATAGTATTACAAAAACTACGGCTCGTCACAATTCCAATCAGAGTGCCTGTCAATTATTCCCCAGGTTACATCCCATCACAACTGAACCGCAGAACTTACCAGCCACCTGTAAAAGTAGTGAGAGGTGGGGGATTAGCACAAAGCTAAGTGAATGGAAGTAAACTATCACAGATACATCAATCAGTAACCGCATGTTAGCAACAACAGTAAACACATAATCACCCTTTGCCTCACGAGAAGACCGACGGTTCTGCAGGAACCTACAACCAATGCCGGCCAAAGCAAAGGTTTACCGATAGTCTATTTGTTATTCTCACACAATATTATCTTAAGTTGCAACAAATGCATCAAAAGATCCCAATACTGCTTAGCCGATAGCAAACAAACCCAGCCCATGGCCCAAACCGATACTGACTTCACAACATAGGCGCAACAATTAATTAACATACCACCAGTTAATCAATTAGCAGATATACAATCTATCCGTGCATTCATCAACAAACAGTTGAATTATCAGACAAACAGTCTATCCATGCATCAGTCAACAGACAGTTGCAACCAAACCAGTTACAACTAATATCACTCGTGAGTAAACATCCACTCACCTTGAGTTCTCGAACTCCCACTCAGTTGTCTAATATTACTGAGCCTTGTACTTTCTTGAGATCATAACAAATTGAAATCAGTAACCGATTCATAAATATATACCAAACACATAAATTTATATCTCTATAAAACTTGTAAACAATATAAAATAACCATATAAATGTTAATCCATCACATCCCAAACAAAACACAAACAAAACAAACAATACTTCTGAAACAAGCCCTGTCGCGCCGCGACATACCCTGCGTCGCACCGCGACGCCATCAGTTTTTGACTTCCGGATTTCACCTATCGGATTTGGGTGTCGGATTTCAGGGTCGGATTTACAAATCTCTCGGATTTCCAAGGTCGGTTTGGAAACTTGCGGATTTCTCAACAATCCGGAACAAAGTATCGGATTTGGGCAGCGTCGCGCCGCGACGTCGGATTTCCAGACCTTCTCCTTCTTTTTTTGTCGGATTTACAGCCATCAACTTTTCTTACACATAATATTAACATCTAATTTCCAATCCAAATTACTTCTAAACATAAAAAAAATCATAAAACTTATATACCACCACCATAAACATCCTAGAACTCATCAAATTATCATTTCATGCAAAACCCATTTGTCACTTTTGAACTTCAAGCTCCATTCATGGTGAATCACTATATATACATGTATATCATCGGAAAATCATATCAATGTGTTCAGAATCAAACAAGAAACATGATTTTACCTTTAACTTGAATCAACTATCACCAACTCCTTTCTTTCACTATTCAAGTATACAACCTTCTTGTTGTTCTTTCTCTCAAAATACATACAAACTCATACTATCGGTTTTCAAGAAGTGAATAATACTCCTGATGAAAATCAAATAGATACCCACGTATGCAATTTCCACACTTCACAAAGCATGAGGTGTATTCATTTCTCCTAACTTCATGCTTAGTCACAATCATAAACATGCATACGTATATAAATATATTTAAACATATATCTTGACTAAATTAATCATCAATACTTAATTTATGCAAATCTGGTTTGTAGTAATTAAGTAAACACTTGATTAAATTTACATTTCAACATTAACTTTACTAATTAATACCGATTAATTAATTCTCAAATTAATAATCACATATCATAAATACTTGCCGCCAAGTACGATCCACTTACCACTGATCTGCCCACATCTAGGCCAAAATTCAGGATGTTACAAATAGTGACTTTAAAAACCAATAGAACTGAAATCAAAACATTACACGTAGGGCTGTAAATGAACCGAATGTTTATTAATTGTTCGTGAAATTATTTAGCAGGAAGTTTGTTTATGTGTGTTTGTTTAATAAATGAACAAACATGAACAAGATTTTTCGTTTGTTTATACAAACGAACACGGACAGAGTTCTCATTCGTTCATTTATGTTCGTGAACGTTCATTTATCCGTTCGTTTACATATGTGTGCGTTTATATGTAGTGTTTATAAACACAAAAGTTTGTTTATTTATTGTTTGTGTTTATTTATTTGTTCGGTTAAAGCTAAACGAACAAACACGAACACACATATTCGTTCGTATTCGTTTATTATTCGTTCGGTTCGTTTATGGCCTCATTGCAAACCTTATTGCGCATACTCTAATACCGAATTCAGAAGTTGGATCTTTAGAAATGTCTACATTTCCCATATAGCTATGCTTTACACGAGGACATCTTAGCAAAAAAGACGACTCAGTGTCAACTGCTATCATCCCATAACCTTTTTTTCCCTAAAATTTACAAAGCGTAGAACATGCGAAGAAAGGTTTTAGTCTTCATCCTCTACGATATAAATATAGACTTTTGCCACAAGAAATTTCATGGTTTTATTCATCGATATTCTCATATAACTCATGGACTATCGGGGGTGTATACGAGGGAATACACGAGATGCGACCGTTTAAGCGGAGCCCAACTTTTCATATACGTATTTTATATATAGATATAATGTTATAATTTTTTAAAGCCACTTAATAAAATAGAATAGTAAGAAAACCGTGTATATATTTAAAATTGTTATTCAATAAACCCAAAAATTACATATTAGAAAAACGCATTCATCATTCGGGAATTGAGAATAAAATATGAAAGGTCGAGGCAATCAAGGAGAAATCAAAATATTTGACGTTCGAATCACATCACGACATCACGTCATGTTTGTTTTGATATATAATAGTTGTTTAATATTTTAGCTATTAATTGTTTATGCATATGCAATTATTGCATATAGAGTCTTGTTAACTATTCTAGTAATGGTAACATCAACATAAATAAGTTTCTCATAACTTAAGTTGTTGAAATCCAACTTACGGTCTAGAATGTTACAAGAAATATTAATAGTTTGATAATGATAGCTATTGCGATCAATATCTTACAGAGTATTGATAATTAAGAGTTGATTCATACTTTGTTTCCAATAATGTTAGGAGAACTTCACGATTCAAGTAACTATGTACGTAAGATAAACTGTTTTGTTATCGTTCTTTTGTTTTACTTACTGAAATATTGTTGTCTAAATGAATTTTTGCAAATATATATGTGTGTGTGTGTAAGAAGCCTATTTTTCCTCTTTGCACATGACCTCAAAAATCAACATATAAGCATATAACCTACTAGGATCTCCTTCTGAGTCATGCTCTCTCATATGTGCACATGTCAACTACGTGTTTGCCGTATAGGTGCATTGTTTCCACCAGTGCAGGAGTGTGATGTTATCCTCTCGTATAGTTGGACTCGTCCTTTAATTCTAACAATGACTAAATTGATTGCGGAAGCGAAATCCAATTTTGGAACCCTCTAACAATCTTTTTTTTCACACATAAAAGTGTTCACTAGGGGTGAGAGTGTTGACCAAATTTTCTGAATTGAATCGATATCGAATAAGATGTTGATTCTAATAAATCAACCTTTTCGGTTTTGGTACTTTTGGGACCGATAATGGTTCGGCCGGTTCTTCTAGGAGTGAATGTCTTGATTTGAACATTTACAAACCAGTACCAGTTACAGGTTCTGTTTGGTATTCAGTTCTAAGAAATTAATAATTTCGGTTTTGATACGTCTTGGTTCGGTCTGGGTTCTGATACCGAGCTCACTCCTAGTGTTCATCATTTCAAATCGAAGATCTAATCAATGTGAGAAGCGAAGCCATGTGTGAAAGAGCATGTCATATTTACCTTTGTTTTGTAGATGTTCTACTCTTGCTTCGCCATGGGGATATTTACAACCATTTTCTAAATATATATGTCTATCATCATCACATTCTAGTAAACAATATATAAGAAAGAGAATGAACATGAAAACAAGGTGTTGCTCGGTTAGTTTTTTTAGGTTTCGGGTATTGAGGTGTTAGTTCGGTCGAGTGTTTTAGCCGAGTGTTTGCTAAAACACTCGATTGATGTTTTTCATTTGCTAGCTACAAAGACGCCGAATCTCATTGTTTAGTTTTAGAAATCTAAAAAAGTCTCAAGTTTGGACTTTTTTTTAAAGATATTGCCTCTCATAAGGGTCGTTTGGTTTGTTGGAATTTGAATCGAGAATTCCTTAATACACTTAACTAGTCAGTAATTTCTTTGGACGTGTTATTCAACTTTAGAGAATTCCATCACATATGTACGTGCATTGTTCGATGATTCATGTTGCATATATGGATTATCATTCTACCATGGGTTTCATTAGCTTCATTTTTCTCCAACTAAGTATTTTTTTTAACTGCAAAAGGAATTTATTCAACCCAAAGGATAATTATAGAGTACCACTTCCAACCCTCTTGTGAGATATAAGAGTTAGGAGTGAGTTTTTCACTTATAAAACACATAAGATCACCTACCACCCCCTACTTTTACTACATGATTAGTTGTTCTACTGAAAGATGTAGCCCATACTTACTTAATCGATCACCTGCTTGCCGGCACCAAAACAATTCGCTACCTTTCAAACTTGAGACTTGTACCATCAAATATCAAAAGGGTTTAGAAGCCAACTCACCCACTCTATTGTATGTTTCTTTGACCTCACTAAAAACCACTGAAAAGTTTGAAGCTGCACCTCGAATAAGCCTAGTTTCGATTGAATTTGGTTTTGTTCAAAGACCAACTTAGCTTCTACTTTTGCATTTGACAAATCTATGCTTTAATTGATGGAATTTTGCAAGGAATGGAGAATTATAGTAAATTCATATTTAGTGTTAGGGTTTAGTTTGGCCTAAATACACCAACGTAATCATTGTAGTTTTTTTTAGAGAATTCATACCTGGGTATTCGTGTATACCCAAATCCAAACTTTTTCTAATTGAAACATGAACTAAATAATAAATGGATAAATTGATTAAACAAAATGTAATAACCCGATAATTGAATAAACCAAACTGAAGTACTCAAGGTTTGCTTGGTTGGAGATTTTAAAAGGTAGGAAATAGGAATGAGAGTGATTTATAATGGTTGGTTAGGTGGAATATAATCAACTATTACTCATTAATATGCAATGAATCATTCTCTAGTAAATTGGAGGTAATGAATTCAGAGTAATGGATTCAGGTATGTGTTTATCCCCACCGACTACCACCGGCATCAACAACCACCACCAATATTGCTACCACCATGCTTCGGCGCCACTACCGACCGCTGCCACCACCACCACACCATCATAACTCGTCGCACAAGCACCACCTCTACCCCCATCACCACCACCACCACCACCATCCATCCATCCTTCCACCACCACCGTTACAGTCATCGTCACATCAACCATCACTTGCCATCATCAACCATCACTTGCCACAATTGCCATTGATTGTCACCTTCACCGACATCATATTCGCCACCAACAACACCATCTTCACCTTCACCTTCACCACCACCAACCACCACCACCACCATCACCATGGATTCAAGTGTGTATTGGTCCACTGACCACCACCATCGCCACTACACTCGCCACTACACTCTATCACAATTTTAGACCACCGTCGCCACCACCACACCAACCACCAACAACCTCTACACTGCCGGTCATTGCCACTACCACAACCTCCACTGCTCGTCGCCATCTCTACAAACTACCACAACCACTACTCGCCGCCACTAATTGCCATTAGTCGTTGCCTCAACCAACATAGCTGTAGCCGCCACTAATCTCTCTTAACTTGCTACCACCATCATCAACCACCACCATAACTTACTATTACCACCAACTACCATCAACACCGCTGCCGCCATTAACCACCACCACCATCACTACCAACTAGTGCCACCATCATCGACCTACTATGTGTGTGTAATGATTACCTATATTAACCAAGTAATATTAATAGTAATGATAATACTAGGAAATGCTCACTGCGTTCCTTAGTATTCTCTTACCCTTTGCCATTCTCATTCTTCTTCCCCTTCCCCTTCCACTATATCTAACCAAGCGCCCCCTCAAATCTAAAACGGATTTATCGGTTTTTTCGGACATCAGTTAGAGCGGCAGGAAAACATGGATATAAAAAGACGAAAAACATAACGAATTAAGAAAGAAGAAAAGATTTGTGTAAATTACGTATGGGCCGTTATTAGTGATTATATTCAGGCCTCAGAGCACATTGAATAGCCCAGAAACTCGATTCCATCACCTGCAAGCAATTTCCGCAACTCCTCCATTTCGCATTTCCTCCCACAACAAAAATGGCGACTAACTTCTGGGCATCGACACACTAGTAAGATTCCGTTGCCCTCCTTTCCCCCTCCGATCACCTTCAGTCTTAGGGTTTTATGTGTTCAATTCTTGTTTGATCGTAACATTACCCCTCTAATCCATTGGTTTTTTGAACGAATTACCGGAACTACTGATTGATAATTATGTTTCTGTTTCTGGGTTGTTTGTGCGTAGCAAGGAACTATTAGACCAAGAAGAAGTAGATGTGGTACATAACCTTGATAAGGAGAAGGGAATTACCCTCGAAGATTTCAAGCTCATCAAATTGCATATGACCAATTGTATGTTGTTATATCTATGTGTATTTCTAGGTCTATTTGCCTATAAGTTTGTGCACGAATGATTGATCATATTGCTTGTTAGCCCCTGTTTATATGTTTGTCTCGAATGGATATCTTGTTCATCATCAGTTTGCATTGGTATTGATCATATATGATGGGATTGTCAGTTGTGTCTGATATGACTTGATAAAGTTGTGGATTTTGTTGAACCCAATCTGTAATTTGATTGGCGCTTGTGGAAATGATCATAGATTCTTCTGTATGGATTTGTGATTCATTGGGGGATTGTGGATATGATTATTCATCTTTCTATACAAATTCGCATTAGAAAAACTCAGATTCTTCTTGTCTACACTAGGATTATACTTATTCGTACCTCAAAGATCAAGCTTTGCAAAATATGAAATGAAATCGAACCTTTGCACTCGTGGTGTGATAATATAAATAATAAACCATGTATGGTTCTGTCGCAGCAAGCTCCTCTAATCGGCTGAACTTGTTAACTTCACCCCTTTGTATTTATACCAGCTAACAACATGCTTCTGAAAGACGAAGCTTATCATATTACATAATTTGGTTGAAACTATCCAGTAAGTAGTTTCTTAATCTTGTATCCTTTTTCTCCTTTTGTTTTTCCTTCCAGACATTGCAAGACTGGCTCAACATGTGAAAGTGAGGCAAAGGTTAGCCTCGAGTTTTTGCTGTTATTAAATAGATTTCTTCTCTTTGTTAGCTCTATATTTCCATGTTGATTTGGTCATTAGTCATTGATGCATCCATAAAACTCGTTTTCATTGGTAGATATCAGTAATGGCAACAAATAAGCTATAAACTATGCTCAGGAACATCTTACCATATAGTTCACATGATTTCTGAAATTCTTTATATAAACTATACTCAGGAACATCTTACCATATAGTTCAAATGATTTCTGAAATTCTTTATTATGTCGCAGTAACGGATTCTCATTGCACTGGTTACTATTTCAGGGTGGTGGCCACTGCAGTGACATACATGAGACGTGTTTATACAAGGTATTTATGCTCTCTCAGATGCTTTATTATAGGTGGCAAAATTGGGCAGGCTGGACAAGTTGGGTAATTGGTCAAAATGGGTTACTATTTATACGGGTTGAAACTGGCCTGAAACACTTATTTGCCCAGAAGGTTTAATTTTTTATTCTAAGTAGCTTGTCCTGATAACAAAACCTGTATAATTCTTTAAATTTAAAAATAAGGTTTTGGAGGTTTTATGAATTAAGCGCACTTTTGGCGACTTTTGATCCATTTGATCTGTTTCGTTTTAAGCTAAATTGTTTTCCCATTTGACCCGTTAGAGATAAAACATAAGACACATAAATCCATTCATAAGTAAATGGTTCTCAACTCACACTTCTTAATAAATGCACATCTGTCTTCAATTTATTGTTATTTACTTATCGTTTTTCTATCTTTTTTTTTGTTTTTTAAAAGTTTTGCTAATTGGCTGTTTTCTGAATTTTTAGGAGAAGTATGACTGAATTTGACCCACGTCTACTGGCTCCATCTTGCTTGTACCTGGCATCAAAATCGGAAGAAAGCACTGTGCAAGCAAGGCTTCTTGTATTCTACATAAAGAAAATCTGTAATGCTATTTCTTAGACTTAAACATTATATATCCAGGAATTGCAGTATTAGCAAATATGCCATCTTTGTTTGCAGATTCGGATGAAAGGTACCGATGTGAAATAAAAGAGATACTTGAAATGGAAATGAAAATTCTGGAAGCGCTAAACTATTACCTTGTCGTCTTTCATCCTTATCGTGCATTGCCTCAGTATGCACTTCTTTTATAAATGCATTATGCGTTAATTATGATTACAGAAACAACATTATTACAATAATAATAATAACAAAAATAACAATAATAATAGTAATCTGAATCTTTGAGTATAAAGATTTAATAGTTTGCATTCCTTAAAAGAAGATTTGTGGCGACTTTCAACACATTTGATCCATTTCCCCTTTTGCTTAAGTTTTTTTTATTGGACCCATTTGATCAGTTTGAGATAAACTACAACTGATCGGCCCGTTTATAAGCAAATTGGTTGAAATTTTAACCTCTAGTCATAACATATGATGCTCATTTTGGATACTGTCTTGCACAGGTTGGTTCAGGATGCTGGAATGAGTGATGCAACTCAATTAACCTGGTAAGAACTAGATCATCAGCTAGTTTGACTTATCCTATACATACTGTTTTGACTATCAGTATTTCAATATCATTCCAAACAATCTCTATCATTTCTTTGCATGATTTCTTCTTTATACAAGTTTAACTTTGACCTGTTTTATTAGGGGGCTTGTGAATGACACCTATAAGATGGACTTAATTCTCATACACCCACCTCATCTAATTGGATTAGCCTGCATTTATGTAGCTAGCGTGCTCAAAGAGAAAGATAATACTGCATGGTTTGAAGATCTGCGAGCTGACATGAATGTGGTAATGCTTTAGAGTCAATATATTGTTAGCGTATCTCTACATTGAAAGTAGAAGTGACAATTTGACCCGTTAACCCTAAAATGGGTCGATTAAGGTTATATTTTATCTCTAATGGGTTATAGCTGTAAAATATAAAACCATAGCTAAAAGTGAAGGGTCAAACTTTTACAATATTCTAATTTGCTTTATGCAAAAGATTATATTATTACTTTAATAAAAAGAGTGTTTGTAAGCATGTTTCATACGTTAGTTACTTATACATGAGAAAAAGTGTTGGCGGAATCAACTACCTTTTTGATCTGTATTAAATCTACCCATTATGCAACGCGTACGTATGTCCTGCTTCTAATTGAATGAATTGTTGACATTATGGGCCTGTTTTTGTTGTAACTTTGTGGTCTGTTGTTGATTATTTGTTTGGCAGGTGAAGAACATAGCAATGGAAATACTAGATTTTTATGATAACCACAAAATGATAACTGATGAGAGAGTGAATGCTGCCATGCACAAGCTCGCCATAAGAACATAGACTGCCTTCAGAGGTCAGCACAGTTTTATTTTTATTTATTTTGGCCGAGTACTTGAAGTATTTACTTAAGAGTAAAAATACCCCTTTCACACAAAAGTTTGAAGGAGAGTGTTCCAACATATTTGTTTGTTTTCCGGGTGACCCACTATGATAACGAATTTTGTCCTTTTACTGTTTTAAATTACGAAACAGTAACTTTTTATTTTTTTCAAGAAATACATGGGTAATTATGCATATGAAGCGGGTTATGTACTCATATAGATGTACCCGCTACCACCTCTGGTTAAAATTAATCCAATGCATTGTTACAACAGAGTCTCGTTATTTGAATATGATTCGAGATATGTTTATAAAAAATGAGTTTATATTTAAATCCTATAGTTATCTAAGCAAAATTTTTAAAAAATTGGTCAATTGGTCCTTGTCAACACAACTTTGATATGGTGAGTAGGAGGATTTAGTTCAAGGATTTAGAACCTCTCTTATTCAAAAAGGAGAAGAAAAATTGTGTCAAGAGGTTGAAGATCGGATCGTCGATCTACACTTTTTTCAAAAAGTTGCTAACATTTTTGTTAGGAAATTTAAGAAAAACTTTGGAGAATTGCATTAGACGACAATCTGAATCTATGAATTACAACCGAGTCTCACTATTTATAGGAATTAGGCTAACTGCTAACTAACTAATTACTTAGCTTGATCACTCAGCTCATACTCAGCTTGACATATTAACAGATTAGTTGATTGACAGGCAATTAACAGACAATTATTGAATTAAAGTCGCACTCTTGACAAATCTCCGCATTGACTTTAATTCTACTAAAGTACAAACACAACACTCTACTTCCAAATGTCAACGTTTAGAAGATCTAAACAATGTTTGAACTTGTGTAAAGGTATAAACTTTGTAAGCGCATCAGCTGGGTTATCTTCAGTTTTCACCTTCTTCACTTTGACTCTTCTTTCTAATCTTATAAAATGATAACAAACGTCTATGTGCTTAGTTCTTTCATGATGCACCCGATCCTTTGCAAGACACATAGCACTTGAGCTGTCACAAATAATCACAGCTTGATCTTGACGAAACCCAAGATCACCAAGTAAACCTTTCAGCCAAATTCCTTCCTTTGCAGCCTCCGTGAGCGTCATATATTCTGCCTCTGTTGTGGATAAAGCAACCGATGGCTGTAACATTGCTTTCCAACTTACCATAGCATCTCCAACGGAGAATACATACCCTGTTAAATGACCTCCTAGAATAAACATCAGGTGCATAATCCGAGTCTGAATATCCAGCCACAAAACCATCTCCTTTTCCTCCATATATGAGACCTACATCAGCCGAGCCTCTCAAATATCGGAAGATCTTTTTACAGTAGCACAATGTTCTTTTCCCGGATAAGACATAAAGCGTGAAACAACACTTATGGCATGTGATATAACAGGTCTAGTACAAACCATGACATACATAAGACTTCCCACTGCATTTGAATAAGGAACTCTGCTCATAAACTTCACTTCAGCTTTTGTTTGAGGTGCCAATGCCACCGATAATCTAAAATTAGCTAATGATGGAGTGCTTAAGGCTTTGCCGAGGCCATACCAAACTGAGAAAGTATCTTCAAGATGTAACTCTTTTGTGACAAGAAGAGCTTACTCTTAGATCTATCTCGAAATATCTCAATTCCAAGTATCTTTTGAGCAACCCCCAAATCCTTCATATCAAACTCAGAATTAAGGAATTGTTTTAACTTCTTAATCTCAGTCTTATCTCGAGTTGCTACTAACATATCATCCACATAAAGCAGCAAATACACCGGTGAACCATCAACTAGCTTCTTGTGAAATATATGCAGTACAAATAGGGACTTTGATTATACCTATTGCTCACCATAAAACTATCAAATCGCTTATACCATTGTCTTGGGGACTTTTTCAACCATAAAGCGATTCTTTCAGTTTACAAACATAACCTTCTTTCCCTTTAACCACAACCCCTCGGGTTGATTCATTTAAATCTCTTCCTCGATATCTTCATGCAAAAACGTAGTTTTAAAAAATTGTTCCAGCTCCAAATCTTGTTGTGCTACTAGTGCCAACAACACTCTTATGGACGTATGACGCACCACCGGAGAGAAGATTTCATTGTAATCAACCCCTTACTCTTGGCTATAACCTCTAGCCATCAACTGAGCCTTAAATCTCACATTTTCAACACCTGGCAGCCCTTCCTTTCGTTTGAAAATTCACTGACAAGTCATAACTTTTCTGCCTTGGGGCAGTTTAACCAACTCCCAAGTTCTATTCTTGTGTAAAGACTCCATCTCTTCACTCATAGCTCCTATTCACATATCAGCCTCTTTAGTTGTGATTTCTTCTCGATAAGCGGATGGCTCAGAAAACTCCAACTCCTTAGCAACTTGCAAAGCATAGGCCACCATGTCATCTAAACCATACTTAATTGGCTTACCAACTTGTCTTCTAGGCTTGTCTAACGTTATGGATCGAAAAGCCAAGGTTGATGATTTTCAACCACAACCGGATCTGTTTGAGCCACATTATTGGGCTGTCCATTGGTACTTTCACTTTCATCAGGGTCATTTAATTCATACTCCACCTATTTAGAGCTTCCCTCATCTTGGTCTCTTGAAGTAGAGGATGATGTAGATGAATATCTAACACCATGCAACATGCTTTCCTCATCAAACACCACACCACGGCTGAGAATCACCTTTCTTTCATCAATTGACCAAATTCTATACCCTTTTACACCAGCACCATACCCCATTACAACTCCTTTTTTTGACCCTGGCTCTAACTTCCCTTCACTCACATGATAGTATGAAGGACAACCGAACACCCTTAAGTTTGTATAATCAGCTGGCTTTCTGGACCACATTTCAAAAGGGATTTTGCAACCAATTGCTATTGCGTGACTTCTATTAATTAGATAAGAAGTTGTGTTCAAGGCTTCAGCCTAAACACCTTTAGAAATGCCCGCATTTGACAGCACGCATGTGACCCTTTGTAGCAATGTTTTATTCATCCTTTCAGCCACTCCATTCTGCTGTGGAGTGTGCCTGACCGTATGGTGTCTAGCAATCCTTTCATCTTTACAAAATCGGTCAAACTCTTTTGAACAAAAATCCAAACCATTATGAGTTTGCAGCCTCTTTATTTTCTTCCCAAATTGATTTTCAATGAGAACCTTCCAATCTTTGAATTTTCAAACGATTCACTCTTGTGTTTCATGATAAACACCCAAGTCATCCTTGAGTAATCGTCAACAATTGAGAGAAAATAATGACCACCACCAAGAGAAGGAACTTGAGAAGGACCCTAACTATCAGCATGCAAATAGTCCAATGTTGACTTGGTATTATGACAGCCTTTGAAAAACCACTCTCTTTTGTTTTCCAAAGAAACAACGCTCACAAAACCCTAACTCAACAACTTTATGACCTCCAAGAAGTCCTCCTTTGCTAAGCATGAGCATCCCTTTCTCATTAACATGCCCCGGCCTCATATGTCACAAACGAGTCAAATCTTACTCGTTTTTCTCACAACTAAGGGCAAGTGAAGCTGACCCAATAATTGTGCCGCCTTCTAGTTCATACAAGGTTCCTTTCTTGATTCTTTTCATCACCACTAATGCACATTTAGAGACCGAATTGTCCCCTTTTCATCGCTGTACTTAACCCTTTTGAATCTAATGCTCCTAATGAAATAAGATACTTTTTCAAGGCTGGAACATGACGTACATCGGTCAATGTTCTCATAACGCCATTATGCATTTGGATACTTATTGAACATATTCCAACAACTTTGCAAGGATCATCATTGCCCATCAAGACACTCCCTTTTCTAGCCTTTCATAAGTATCAAACCAAGACTCATTTGTTGTCGCATGAAATGAACACCGAGAGTCAAGAATCCACACATCTAGAATCCACACATCTAAAGTCAACAGCAACAAGAACAAGATCAGCCTCTAAACCCGAATCATCTTTACCAACAGTAGCGGACACCTTCTCGTTTCGTTTTAGGCATTCATTTTTCCAATGTCCAAGTTCTCCACACCTATGTCAAGCATTTTTCGGACTTGCTTTTGATCCTCTAACCTTGGATCTTGATTGACTTCTACTCTTCCACTTGCCTTTTCCTTTCTCTCGACTCCTTTCTCTACCTTCATTTACAACTGACAAGCCAACAAATTGACTTTCAGATCCATTTCTAGACGCCTTATGGCTCAATTCCCGTGAATGTAAGCTTGATCGAACTTCTACCAAAGTGATCGTGTCTTTTCCAACTACAAAGGAATTGTCAAAGTTTTCGTATGAAGGCGATAGTGAAACCAACGGGATGAGGGCAACATCCTCATTTTCTATCTTGACCTCAACATTCTTTAAATCCATAAGATGGAGTTTAATTCGTCAAGATGTTCCTTCAATTGCATCCCCTTCTTCATTCGAAGCGAAAACAACCTTTGCTTTAACAACTTGTTTGTTAAAGATTTTGTCATATAGAGACTTTCAAGCTTTAACCATAAAGATGCAGCAGTCTCCTCATCGGCAACCTCATAGATCACTTCATCTGCGAAAGACAACAAGATAGTGCGGTGAATTAAACTCAGAATCAGCCATTTCTTCAGGTCTTTCACCGGATAGGGGAATCCAAATTCCTTGCTGTTTTTAGGAGGGCTCTCATCTTGATACACCATATGCTAAAGTTATTCTTTCTTGTGAATTTATCGATCTTAATCATCTGTAAAGGCATTGCAAGATTCTTGAATTGTTTCCAACCAGAAAATTGAACACCCTTGTTCAATCAATTCTTTCAGTGGCCTTCCACTTGAAAACAATCGCCAATCACCAATTTATAGAAATTTCACGTAGCTTGTCTTCAATCGATCACCGACTTCAATCGCTACTACCCAATCGATTGCCAATTCCTTTTTTCACGACTTCAATTGACTACGATATCAATCACCAATTGACTGTCAATAGTTAATTCTTGTCTTGTTCCCAAGATTCAATTGACCGCCAATTTTAGTCGCAAATCATCACTTAATCTTGCTGCTAGACTTCAACCGATCAAAATTTTCAGTTGCAAAATAGTAGTCGACCGCTAATCTTTTTCCCCAATTCAATTCGACCACCAATTTCAGTTTCTTACTCCGACCGCTCCACCTTGAATCGTTGATTAATTCTTGGCGTCGACTTCCACCTTGAATCGAATTTCAAGAACGATGCACAAAATTGATTGCTTAGATAGCAATAGCAAGAAATCAATAGAAATTGGAACAGACTATTTCGATCAATCACTAATCACAAGAATTGGATAAAAAATTGAAACAAACTGAGAAGCGTGTTAATCGGAACCCCGCTCTGTCACCAATTTGTTAGGAAATTTAAGAAAAACTTTGAAGAATTGCATTAGACGACAATCTGAACCTATGAATTACAACTATTTATAGGAATTAGTCTAACAGCTAACTAACTAATTACTTAGCCTGATCATTCAGCTCAAGAACTATTCTACTCGGCTTGATATTAACAGATTAGTTAACTCACTAATAGACAATTCTTGAATTAAAGTCACACTCTTGACAATTTTAATTTAAGGAGCCTTTTACTCTTCATTCAAGTTAACCTCTTACGCACTAAAAATAAGAATTTTCTTTGACACCTTCATGTGATCTTAACACTACAACACTTCCATATTCTTATAATTAACATTAAAATTGCAAAAAGAGGAAGTGTGCATCTATTCTTTGAGACTATCTTGTATGTGCACTTGATGTGTTCTTCATTTCTAAGAGCACGGGGAGTGGGCTATCACTCCACTCGGTACCGCCTATGTGGAACTCGGTACCAACACTCCACACCACCCCCATGATATTGGTACTGAACCCAAGCATCCATTATCGGCATTTGAATACCGAAAGAGAGAGAGGGGGAAGAGAGAAAATATTCTTTTAAGAAAAAATCTTTGAAATATGTGAATTATGTATATTTTTTGAGTTGAACCATGGAGAAAGAAAATACATTATGACGTGAAGCTTAGATGACATTAAACATGAAAAGCATGAGATGAACATTCACCATGCTCTAAAAAAAGATTGAGATGTTATCTTTATTTATTGCACAAGGAAAATAGATTTATAAGGTTGATTCCTTTTCTTCTTGTAAAAATAGAGAAGTGAATGTTGATCTCGCACTTAAAATGCATCATGTGACAACAAGACATTTAAACCTTGAAAAAAACTTGTATTCGAGGTTTGTTGAAACCTAGAGGGTTGAATAGGTTTTAAGTCCATTTCTTAAAGTTTTATAAATTTTGAAGTATTTGTAAACAAGATATAAAACAAAGTAATTTAAAAGAAGATATCACCAATAGTAAGAAGTGCATACAAGATTCATAGTGGTTTAAGCAAGTGTTAACCAACTTGCTCTACATTCACTTCTTGGCTTCATCCATCAAGAGTTGCTCTACTAAAACTCTTTTCTTTGAAGGTAGAGATAAACTTTTACAACTTCTTTTTTTAACTTCACTCTAATTATATTGGCTAGATTTAATCCTCATATACTATTACATTTTGATGAAAGGAGTATGATGAAGTAATCTTGAATGCTTTCTCTCTTGCTTTTGCCAAGGATCTTGAAAGATGGAAATTTCTTTTTCAAATGAGCTCTCAAATGGTGAGTTAATATACTGTGTTTTTTGGATTGCAAGAGGTCAGAAAAAATGAAGTTACAAGTTTCTTTAAATAGCCACAAAAGGGCAAAAACAAATTTTGTCCGGATCCTCACGGACGATGTCGCGGTCGCTCATGCACATGCTGTGGGGTGCCGGCGCACAACTTTTGATATTTTGAAAATTAACGTTGGAGATTGTTTTTACTACACTCAAAGTCTTTTTTTCTTTAAAAATGGTTTGGAAAAGGTGCTAGAAAAAGGAAGACATTGTCCTTTTAAAAGAGTTTGAATTTTATCACTAAAATGGAAGAAGAAGAAATCTATGTAAAAGCAAGTTGAATGTTTTCCAAAAACAAAAGATGTTTTTTTCTATTATAGGTTTGTAGTCTTCCAAAAGAAGATTATGTTTAGTTTTTACGTAAATAAGAAGATTGTTGTCTTCTACTCTTTTTGTCTATTGTGCTTTATAAAACGTTGTATATTTTTATAAAAGATTTGCTTGTATTTTATTAAAATTTTAATGTGATTATTTTATAAAATATTTATAAGTTATTAGAAAGTTATACGATAGATCACAATCTTTCTTGTGTGCCTTTCAACATCTTCGCTTCGTCGAGTATGAGATTTGTTGATTTCAATGACAAATTTTGAAACTTAAGGGTTGTGTAGTGACGACTTACTCACGGTCGACCGTGGGGTAGACCGTGATGGTTGAATTTGTCTTTTAAACTTGTTTTGTAAGCCAACATTGACTTATATATTTTACACATATGAAAATGTTTAAAATACAATTTTGAGGACATGTTAACAATTTTTGTTTTTATCAAAAAAGGATAAAATTTTACTTCTAATTTTCCCAAGAAGGTTGATTTTGTAGTCTTAGTAAAACGTGATAATCACTAAAGTTGTGTTCGGTTATGGAACGGCGCGGAACTGAAATAAATGAAAACCGAAATTGATGTTAGCCTAAAACCAATAATATAATGGATATGGTTCTGGGTTCAGTTGTAGTTCTTAACCAGTTGATTTGGGTAAGATGGTGGTTGTTTACTTTGGAAGCGGTTTCGGATGTAGGAACCTACAATATCCGGAAAATGTTAGTTTTTATATATATACTACATTATAAAACATTTGTACTTTTTTGTTAAAACTCTTAAAATTTAAATATTTTAAAATTACCAAACTACATTCACCAATCTCCATGTCTAATGTAATTATCTCGTTTCTAGCCCTATAAGAATCAGAATAAAAGGAAATTTAATATTTTCATTCATAGTAGAGTAACAAATTAATTCTCTTAAAGAAAAGTCAATATTTTCACCTATATTATGATACATAATCAACAAAGTCAAAGCTATAATTTTCATAGTTTATATTTTTTGTAATTGCGTGTTAATAGCAAAATGAATTCAACCTACGATATAATGTATTAAAATAGTGAAAAATAAAAGGTTTTTTTAATTGTTTTTAATATTTATTTTACATGTGTTTTTTATTTAAAATCTCATGTATGGACCAACATATTATTCACATGTAAAGTAAAAATAAAGATATTAGATTCTCTCTCACTCTTAAATATGTTGAATGGTTCAAGATTTCAAACTATTTTTAAAATATAAAACATGTTGAATGGTTCAAGATTTCAAACTGTTTTTAAAATATATAAATTTTATGGATGAAATATTTTAGCTTTCTTGAGTGATAATTAACATAAGTTTTATGAACATCAAGTCATAAATTTTATAAGAAAGAAGCATCAACAATCAATGATAAATTTACGATAAACACTGTAAAAAGCACACCCTAATTGTTTGAATAAGCAATCGAAAATGGAAATTATTTAATAGATTAGTAACTGTTAGATTTTATATATCTTTAATAATAAAAAATTTCATAATAAATTTTAAAAAAAAATCAAGTCAACGCAAATGAACCTAATTATCAAAAAACTATTTTAATAGCGAAATCTTTCAATTTAAATATTCTAGATTAGCTATTAGGAAATACGTATAGCTATAAATCATAAAGTAAATAACCTATAGCTCGAATTAGTAAACATTTCTGGATTTTTTAATTGGTGCATGTAATGAAATTAAAATAAATTATGATGCACTACTTTACTTTGTTATCTTGATCTCTTAATTTTAAGTAGTTTAAAATTACTAATTTACCCCTCGTAAAATAAAATAAACTACTAAATAACTATATAGAATCGATTAGATCCTTATATAGGATATTAATAATTAAATCTTCAACAACAATGAATATATAAAGAAATTAAATTAAATTCCAAACTATCTTAACTTTAGTATAATACATTTAACATTCTCATTACTCAACTTTTCAGGACTATATATTTTTAAGTAATAGAGATTGATTGAGAAGTTAAAAAATACACTCCCGCACACCAACATACCTTCCCAGCTACATGAACATAATCTCTCACACTAACACAATTGCTAATTTTTATACCAATCCATGTAAAATTTTATTAACCATCGATAATTTAGAAAAAATTCACCACCCTTTATTTTTGAAATGAACATATTATTGAGAAAATATTATTCGTTATTGCCGCATTGCGTCATGCTAATATATTAAAAAAAGATAATGATAACCACAACTAGGGTTGTGGATAAGAGTAAAAAAGGTAATATTTATTTCCAAAATGATAATCATAATTTATGTTTCATAATCAACTTTCTATGTTTGCAAAAAAAATCCACTTTAATTATCTTTTACTTATATTTCAACTTTCTACGATTGCCATTTATATAAATTAAAACCATATTTTTTACTCTCTTGCATAGCTTTAAGGGTTGTGGTTATCATTTTTCATTAAAAAACTAGCTTTAATAGCCCATATTTAGGGCCTTCTAAGTGTGTAATTATTTAATCATATACGGCGTTTTTAGAGTCTAAAAGGTAGCTAAAATAGTGATCTACACGCCGGAAATGATGAGGTCATTCTGACTTGTAAGAAAGAAGATATGACGGTTTAAAGTGGACTAATAATTCTGCACAATGCCGAAAGTTTGAAATAGCCCCAACATATTTAATAGTCCATGTTTAGGGCCATGCAATTCAGTCGATATTGAACACATACATGTTGAATAAAATATAAGGTCAATCAGACTTCTAATGAAGAAGTCATGACTGTTAAAGTGGACTAAAAATGTAGCTTATTCAAAATCCAGTTCCAAATTCGAATTACCCGATAACCCATGGATCCATAACCGAAATACTCGAAAACCGAAAAGATGGATTGGGACCACCAATAACCGAACCGAAAACTCCAACACAGTTCCAAGCGATTGCAGTTCGGTTCCGATTTGGTCAAAATGCACATCCCTAATAATCACAATAATTATAGTTGCATATTGTTGGTTTTTGTAGCATTTTGTTTTTTCTTGTTTTTTATTTATGATATTAAATCAGATATTTACAAACTCATTGACAGAAGAGTCATTATTCGGGTTCACCCATTTAACTTGAAAGTCATTATTTGATTATGGTGTTGTGTGAATATCAAGACTATCAAAATCCGAATAACCCGAAACCCCACTAACCGAACAAAATAACATCCCCCACAAAAAGTCATGCATTTGGGTTCATCATACTTGAGTCAATATACAAGTTTATGGCTTGTCTGGCTGCAACCAAATAGTCTAAACTCAGAAAAATTCTTCAGAACATAATTTCACCATTATTTCAATCTTAATTATTTAAATTTTTACTAGTTAAACTATGTGTGATCTACACTGGTTACGAAAAATATTCACTATTAAATAACAAATAAATTAAAAAATAAAAGTGCGTACAATAAAGTTGAAATCAAATATTGTGTAGAACTTTCTTTAGACAACGTTCGTTGTTGTGATAGATGTTCATGGAAATTTGATTAAGATTTGCATGCATTTGAAGATACTAATATGTGAGAAGTCTGGTTCATAAGATCATTAATCATTGACCCATGTACTATATGAGTGACGGGAAATATTTTATTAAGAAAAGTAACCAATGTGAATAACGAATATTATTCATCTTATAGAGAAAATCAAATTTTTTGTAGTACTTAATTTGTATACAACATTCATAGTTTTTGAAGTCGGTATATCATCATTGTCAAGTATAAATACTTTTAATCTCTTCTTACTTGTGACACAAGATATAACAACATATAATTAGCTATGAGAAAAAATCGGTCTCCAAAGAAAAAGGCCGATGTTAGACAAAGATTGTCCTTGACTTTTATTGGTCTTTGCAAAACAGACCAAAAGTGGAAATGTCGCCTATGAAACTTTAGCGAAATCCTTGGATCCGAAGGAGTTGGTTCATATTAAGAATGTAAGTTACGGAACTATGTTCTTTGCAAAATTAACCCTAGCTTTAGTAATATTACCAAGTTTAGGAACCTGCACTCTTGTGCCGTTGCATAAACCAAATGATTGGTCGATATCTTGTAGCAACATAACAGGCACACCTTTTTTCAAAATTACTATATGATTTGAACAACCAGATACATACGATATAGTTTTGTTATAAAATATATAAATCCTGTTATTTAATGGCATAAGATTCCTTTTTCTTTATTTATAAACTACTGTAATTTGGATGGATAATATGACTTAGAAAATTTGATGTCATAAGTAAACATATGTATACAAGCTAGAAATTTAGTAAACATTTGGACGATATTTGATGAATAAGAATATAATTGATTTTGTTGTTTTATGCAACAAAATTTAGTAAAATAAGTAACAAATTAAAATCAAATTGTTTATTTCTGTTTGTTAACTTACAATAAAGTGTTGTTAGGAATTTGTTTGGCAAAAAGAATTTAACTTATATTGCATAAATATAAATTCTATTGTTTAAAGGGAATAATGTTACTAATTAAAAGGGTTGACGTTATTGACCATAGGATCGTCACCACATTAAAGATGCACGCCTTCAATTCGTGGAGTTTAGAAGTTGCAAAGGCGATGCGTAGCGGTCAAACCGAGAGGCTTGGGTGAGGCCTCGGCTTCCTCGGG
Source organism: Dittrichia graveolens (assembly GCA_038502395.1). Taxonomy (NCBI): domain Eukaryota; kingdom Viridiplantae; phylum Streptophyta; class Magnoliopsida; order Asterales; family Asteraceae; genus Dittrichia; species Dittrichia graveolens. The sequence continues at coordinate 75,764,532 of JARJIL010000002.1, forward strand.
TTCTCTAGGGAACACCGGTACTACCCACTACCGAGTTGGGCTCCCAGCTTCTCATACCCGCTCCTACCCGAATTCTTTTTCCTTTTTGTTTTTGTTTTTTTGTGAGTGTATATAGAGAGAGTAAAGAGAGAGAAAATATTTGAGTTATTTGAGTTAGGTGCTTCTTGGGTTTCGAGTAAGAGAGAAAAAAAAGAAAAAAAGTGGTGGCAACTGATATGACATTTGGGTTGATTTGGGTTTGGGTCTTTGAGAAGACCACTACTCATAGTCTAAGAAATTAAGACCCGTGTGTTCGTTTTCATTCCAAATATGTAAAAAGAGATGTTCTCTATCTCTTACCTATTGTTCCTACTCAGAATCAAGAGATCATAAAATAAGAAGAATAATTAATGGTTTACATATATCATCATTTAGTAAGTAGAAAGAGATTGTAAAATAAGCAATTGTGCCACTATGCAAAAAGTTTGACCCTTTCATTTGACTTTGAATTGTTGTTAGGGATGTTGAGATATAAATACGACTACACATTTATACTACATCAACTTAAACATTATGATACTGTATCCTAAATTAATATAATTAATTCTACCATAAACTAATATTAAAGCTAACATCAGCACGCTTAATACTGGGTGATAAATGTATGGTCACATAATATATAATACAATAAGATTAAATATTTTTTTATGGATATGATTTCTTAATAAATAGTATTGGATGATACACAAGTTGTTTTTGGAGAAATCATATCTTATTAATTATTAAATATTAATAAATTTCGTTTAAATGGCTCACCCTGTTTTGAAGATATCTTATCGTTTTACGGATTTTACAATTATTAATATTAATTAATACATATTAATATTAGGCGATAAATGAGTCATTTAAAAAAAAAATGTTATCTATAACTTAATTGGACCACGAAAAAGTCTAATCAAACTAAAATCATTTTATGTAGACAGATGGTTGAAATTTAATTTTAAATCTAAACTAATGGATATAATTATTTAATAAAACTGATTTGAATTAGTCTTTTATTTATAGTTAGAGATTCCTATCTATTTTTATTTTTATTTTTTTGAAAAAAATAGATATTATTAAGACCAAACCAACATTACAATTTTAAAGCCTGCAAATTTCATTTTGAACGTACTTTTGAGAACCCAGTACCAATTTAAGATATATAACATCGGCTTTGTTCTCAAGCAATTAAGTTATATTACACTCTCCACCGAAAAATACTTTATCCCACACTTGTTTCGACGAAGAACGCGTCCATAAACAATGACCAATGACTTCAATATGATCATTACAAAGTGGACGTAATACTGAAAGCGTATTGTTACCTTTATCACTCAGTAGCTCGCTCATAAACCGGCAATATATTATTAAACGCTCTTCAAACAAAACACCAATCTTTATTGCTCTATTGAAGTATTTTTGTGTTTAAATGTGTTATATTTTTCTATTTTGTTAAACACATTTTTTATTATCTTACTATAATTAAAGCGTGGCTCATTACTACTTGTTTTCACATTTTTCACAAGTAAAATAAAACCTAGATGACATCATGTTTTAATACACGGTGCATATCCACATAAATAATTTAATTAATATATATATTGTACAATAAAAAGATATGCACGTGTTAAAAGTTAAAACCGACCCTTATTAGTCTTGACCCGAACCATGCGCGCATGCTTCGCCTCGTTGCTTTCGCATCCCTGCGGCCCACGATATCCGCCCACCCGGACTCGCTCTCGCCGTGCTCAGTTCCTTCAGCTGCACCTCCCAGGACTGTTTCCACTGCGCCTTCTCCGCCGTTCTTGCCTCAAAACTTGACCACCCTTTCCTGCCGGAGAAAGCCTGATGCAAGCCCTTGGTCATATTACTGTCATACATAGCTCGAGATTCCGGGTCGGATAACGTCTCGTACGCTTCCTGGATCTGGATAAACCTCAGGGTATACTCGCCGGCTCGATCCACCGGCGATATGTCCGGGTGGTACTTTAACACCATTTGTTTGTAGGCTCGTTTGATATCGGAGAGTGTCCCGTTCTCCGATATACCCAACAAGTCATACAACGTTTCTTCCGGCGACAAGGGTGTGTAAAAGCCGCTGGTGGCGGCGGGGGTGGATTGTAGAACAAGGGTTGTTCTGAGTGAACGTAATGGATTTATGACATGGGTTTTGTGGAAACTGAAGGAGATATGGCGTGATTGAGATGGAATATTGTATGAATTTGAGGGAAAATGAAACTGGGTTTGAATTTCTGAGGAAATGGAGTTTGAATTGATCATGTTTGGTTAGTGTTTATTCAACCCGCGAAAAAGATGCGTGTGTATATATATATATATATATATATATATATATAGGGGTATTACTTAGTGTAGTGCTGGGGAAAACTCTAATTGTACATCATTAGAAAAGATAATAATATAAACATATATATGCCCATATGGGGCTGCTGCTGATGCTCCAACAAAAAAATATAAATATGAGGAAATATCAATGCAGTTAACATCAAGTAGATTAGGTTATCTGTTAGTTCAACAGTAACTACATTAAGTATTGTTGATTGTATGAATAATTTCCTCCAAAAATATGAATATTAGACTATGTGTGTGACCAAAGCCGAAGCCATTGGGTTGATGTTCGGTTTGATCGGCTTCAATGGCGAAACCAGTACAGCCTCTTCATGTACTTGATCGGTTTGCAATTTTGGGTTGAAGAATCCAAGCTTTCACCATCTCACATTCTCTCTATCTCTTTTCGCTCTTCTTTATTTCTCTCTTGATATGTATAATATAAACCTAAAATAAAAAAATAAATAAATTTGAATTAAGTTATACTAACTTTTAGGTTGAAAAACAAAAAATATAATAATAATAATATCGTCCTGATATAACTTTTAGGTTTTGAAACTCAAAAGAGTTTTATACCATATTGATGGCCTTAAATTTAGGATATTAATGTGTTTGGTATTTTAAACGAAGCAAATGTAAATTAAAAATACTAGTAAAAGTAGTAGTTTATAATTAAAATAATAGTAATAGTAATAATAATAATAATAATAATTATTATTATTATTATTATTATTAATTTATTATTATTATTAATTTATTATTATTATTATATTATAATTAAAGGTTATTTTTGTCTCTCTTTAAATGATATTAAAAATCATATGTTAAAAATCAACTTGGTTGTAATGACAGATGGTATTAATTATCGATGGTTCCAAGTGGGAATTCTCCCTTTCTTTGGGTTTTTTATTCTTAAATTTTACATAGATAGAGAATAAATTATTTCGTTGGTTTTGTATGTACATTTTTTAATATGTTTTATCTTTCACTTTTCGAATTTATGTTAGTAGTTATTTATTTAAGTTTTTTTTTGTATTCGAAAGATCCCTTTAGTTAAAAACTGTTACTTTCCATTAATGTTAACTCTTCTTTACGGATGTGTTCGGTAACGGGCTTAAATTAAAGAAATTATACAGGCTTGAGATTCTAGTTTTCATAACCCTTAGTCCTCTAACCTTGTTCGGGTGTTAAATTTTAAGAGGATTATTAAAAACATAATACCGGGATTATTAAAAACATAATCCCCAATAAGCCTCCAAAATAAAAGCTTTTTCAAGTAGCTTATGACTTGAGCTTGAGATTATCAATTAATCAGCCCAGCTTCAACCCCAGCTAGTTTCGCCAAACACACCATACATGTCTTGCACACGAATGCGTGAGAGTAAAATTGTTTTTTCTTTAACTTCTTAACTATGTTAAAAACTTGAAAAAAAAACAAACCCTTTAGGCACCATCACCCACACGCATTTTTAAAGAGTACACTGAGAACATTAGCAATTAGCAACAACAGAAACACTAACAAAAATACTTTGATTTATTTATTAAAGGAACATTGCCTTTTTTCATTTTAAACTTTTTCTCATTCTTCTCTAACTAAAACACGTAAATTTAAACTATTTACCTTTATTTTTTATCTCAGTACTACAAAAAAACTTTATTTCTCACTCTCTTTTTCTTTTTCTCTATTTTTTAAAAATTAATGTATAATTAAACTCATAAATACAATTAAAATTTGTTTTAAGAAATAACATACTAGGGGGGTGTTTGGTAGAGAGAAAAGAAATAGAGAGAATTGGTTTATCTTGTTTGGGAGAAATGATTATAGTTTTGGGAGGAGAAATGGTTTCTCCACCCATTTCCATTTCTCTCATTCCTTTGTATTTTCATTTCTCTTCAAATTGTGGAGAAATTGAGAGAAATGACAGCCAATGTCTACTAATCATTGTTGATGTCAAGTTGCGATGTGTTTCCGGCATTCTAATCATCATCGTCGACGTCTGGCAAGGCGGCCAACGCCGCAACCGCCATCCGGCGACTTGAGCCACCATTTCTCTATTTCATTTCTTTCCTGATATCAAACAAGGAAATCAATTTCAATTCTCCACACATTTCTATTTCCCCCATTTCCATTTCTCCTCTGTTTCCATGTCCATTTTTCTCAATTTCTTTTCTCTCTACCAAACACTCCCTAACATTGTAAGAGTGCTTGAAGTTACGGATGAAAATAACGTGATAGTTGATTGGAAGTAAGTTCTATAATTTGACATGAAGAAAAGTGATCGTTACAAGATGGGTTAAGTGCTTTGTGTGAAATCCGGATGTTGTGGCATCGTACGAGTGGTGGAGTGTCGCCACTTCGTTTAGTTTAACTTATGTGTACTTTATAAAAAAAATACATGTTACATCTTTTTTTATAAAATCTAATATTTTATTTGTTTTATTTTACAATGTATTTTTTAATATAATCATTACTAGTATTACTAAGAAAGTGAACTTATCTTCTTCGATCTTTGGTGTTGCATCGACCTAGAACAAGGTTTGAGGTTGTGTACGTTATTTGGGGACGTGATTTCAATTTGAGAGTCGGTGGTGTTTGAAATGGTTAACGTTTGAGCGGTTCGGATGATTACGGGTGATGTTTGGACTTGAAAGAAGTTTGGATTCTTGGTGAGAATAAAATTAAAGATGAGATAGAATGTGAAAGATTAATGAAGAGAAATATATATAAGTGTTATATTTATATTAAGTTGTGGAAAACTAAGAAATATAATATATATAGAAATAGTTAAATACAGGAAAATAAAAACTGCAACCGTCGTCCTTTCGATCATGCAACGTACGTATTACCCACCACTTTGCATGCCTAGTGTTTTGTCGACAGAGGTTTACATTCGCATACTAAATCTTTCTATTTATTTTTGTGATTACTAAATCTAGATAAGTGTTAAAATAAAGTGAGAAGATAAAAAGAAAGAGAATTTATGGATTTCATATGTTATCTTTAAGATGTCAACTTAATTATAAATCAACCTATTTTGTCAATAATCAAAATCTAAAAGCTTGATTTGCAGATCTTCTTGGATGTTCTGAAATAAATTTCAATAGCCCTTTAACTATCATATTTATGTTATTTTAGTTCTTTAGTTTTAAAAGTGGTATTGATGGTCCTTTATGATCTATTTTGCTGCAAGGACGGTCCTTTTTAACGTTGGTCATTAATATGGTCAATTAAATCAAGAGCATTTTGGTCGTTTTACACATTTAATTTTTTTAAGTAATTAAAACAATATTTAGTCTTTTCTTTATATATATCATATCTCTTACTCTCACCCTCTACACACACACACACACTCTCTCTCTCTCTCTCTCTCACTCTCAATCTCCCTGCTCACTCTCCTCTCCCTCTCACTCTCAAGAACCGACCACCATCCCCACCCCACCTTTCAAGCACCACCCACCGCCACCACACTCTTTGCTCTATCTCCCTCTCACTTTCCTTTTTCTCTCTTTCTCACTCCCAAGACCATTGCCCTACCATTACACTCCGCCACCACCAAAAACCCTAACAACCACCACTGCACTGCGCAACACAAATCCTACACCATCTACTACCATCGTCTACCGCCACTTCACCATCGTCGGGTCCTCTATGGCACTCCACCCCTCGACATCAACCACCATTTACTTGGACCCTCATCTACCACCGTAGATCTATACACCCACACACCCACACATACCTTAGAACTGTACGTGTCCCCTGGCCATAATCCTATAGCCCACCACAGAAAACCCTAACCACCGCCTGAAAACCCTAATCGCCGAGAGAGATCTATAGAGAGGGGATGTCGACAGTAGGGGCTTGAACCAAGAGATCTGGAGAGAGGATGTCATCAGCCACCTCCTAAAAACCCGAATTGCCAGAGGAGGTGGAAGTAATAGATAGAAAGAAGATGTCGACAAGCATCATATACCACCGTAGATCTATACCCACCACTATACATTTTGTTATCAGTGTTGGTGTGTCACACACAAAATTACATTTTGTATGACAGGGATGGTGACCAACGATATAGGTGGTTGTGGGAGGTAGTGGCAGTGGTAGTGGTTGGCCGGAGAAAGTGAGAGGAGGGAGAGTAGTGTTGAGAAAGAGGGAGAGAAAAAAGAGATGTGAGGAAGAGATAAGAGAGGAGAAGATGGTGGCTGACGATAAGGATGGTAGTGGGAAGTAGTGGTAGTGGTGATGGTGGTTGGCAGGAGATAGAGGGTAAATTGGCGGTGGGAACTAGGAAGTAGTGGCGGTGGTGGTAATAGCCTGTGTATCATGAAAAAGGTTATCTATAATAAATATTAATAAAATTAAATTCAATGAATAACTAATTAAAATAATGGTAAAATTGTAAGTTTGTTAAGGTTAACATATCCCAATAACGGAAACTATTAGAAAAGGACTCAATCTCATAATAAAATAGATCATAAAGGACTATCTATAAAACTTTTAAAATTAAAGGACTAAAATGACATAAATATGATAGTTAAAGTACTGTTGAAACAATTAACTCTAAAATATGTGCTCATGTGTACGATTAAAAGAACGTTTTTTATTTTGAATGATGTTACATAATATTTATTTTATAATTGTCAAAGTATGATTATGACACAAATTATAAAATTATGATACATAGATTTGATTAAACCTAACGTTGAAATTTTTATGTTCTGAAAAGAATGAAAAAAACATGTTTTTTCTGCTTGTAAAAGAAGAGTCTGTCAACAAGTTTTCAGAAGAGCTTTTAGAAGCTATAAACTTTAAAAACTCCCAAGAATATATATATATATATATATATATATATGGGATGAGATCAAATAAAAAGAAAATTAAAGTAAAAAGTATAAAACAGATGATTATTTGATTATTTTTCGGTATATATATCAACTGATTTTTGTTATTTTATCATATTTATTGATTAAAACTAGTTTTTCATCAATTTCTTTACACTTTTTACAAGATGATGAACTAACGATTATCAGTTGATATATATACCAAAAAATAATCAAATAATCATCCCTTTTACACTTTTTACTTTAATTTTCTTTTTATTTGATCTCATCCCTATATATATATATATATATATATATATATATATATATTTATTGGTGGACAATCCAATTAAAGAAGAGAAAATTGGATTACTAAGATTGGTTCTTACGGTTTTCAAATTAACGTTTATATATATATATATATATATATATATAAAAGTTTATTTAAAAACTGTTTTTATTTTATTGAATGGGCTGGAGTAACTTTTTATGAGGAAACGATCGACATATTTTTTATGGAGCAAATCTGCATATACAAATGTTTTATATTTGAAATTTTTTACATAACTTCATATATATGTGTGTATATGGTGAAATAAGTATTTCTTTGATTGATACCATTATGAGTATTATAGAACGATTAATATGTAAATTATGTCTATTAATCTATCTTATAAAACAATTTAATATTTAATTAATTAACTTTTGATGTGAAATTGTCCAAGAATAAATTAGATTTGTGATTTTTTAATTAACTTATAAAACAATTTAACTTTTAATTAATTAACTTCGGATAGAAATGAGGATGTGATCCTGTAATCCCATTCCCCAATTAAGACGGGGATGGTGAAATGCGAGGGTAAAAAAGGAAGATGATTATTTTCTTATAAAATTTATTTATTTATTTAATTAGTAACTTGTAACGTAGTTTAAAAATATATTTAATAAATAAATCAACTTTATAAGCTCGTTCTCATCTCCATTTCTAAGTCATACAACTTAGTCACTTAGAAAATACATCGTTCAATTATGGATAGCTGAAAATATAGACTTTCAACTTGTTTTATTCAATGCATTTATTTATTTATTTATTTATGTTATAGGGGTAATAATTGTATTATAAAAAGAAGCGAAGGGTGAATTGGCTTCTTCAGTGATTTTATAGATTATCTCTTACATATTTTCTTAAGATACGAAATAATTGTATCACGACAATGTGTACCAATAAGTTTTTAACTTTTTTTATACGATAAATTTTTACTTCACTTTTACGGTGATTTAAAAGTGTGTATTTTAGATAGTTAAATTATTAAAATCTGTTTTTTTTTACTTCTACGGGTTAAGTTAGTTTAGAAAATAAATAAAACAACACGTTTATCATTCAATTATTTGCATATATCTATAAATAACATAAAAAATGGATACGGAACCTTTTGCTTAAATGTACATGATCTAATCGATTTATAAGTGAATTCATCTGGTCATCTCTGATCGAAAGAAATAAAGAAATAGTAAAAACATGAGTTCTTTAAATTAGATTTTATAAAACAAGCTAAAAATTTTCATTATAAAAAGACAGAATCAAATTTATAAAATAAATAAATGTATTAATATGTGAAGAATTTTAAGAAACAATATACACATTCTACATACATATAGTTTTATAGAAACTTAATTTTGTTCTTGAAAAATAAATGAAGGCGCAAATGAATTGGGCTGGGCTGGGCTGGAGCGGAACAATTCACAAGAATTAAGGCAGGAAAAAAAGAATAGCATGATTAGTTAATTGTCGGGGACGGATTTCTTAAACGGGAATAGAGACGGGAACTCTGGCCCGAAACCGGCCTGTTACCATTTCTAGTTAATTACTGCTCTCCTATGAAAATATTTTATGTCTTAAAAGTTGTTTTTAAACATGGGTGTTTTTCGATTTTAAAAAAATTCGAGGGAGTTTGAGATTGCTTTATTTTTAAAGTTATTTTTGAGTTTTAAAACGTAAATATAAATAATTATTTTTGGAATGTTTAGTAAGAGCGTCCACTATGGCTACGTGGTACTGTGGTAGGTAAAATAACAAGCCATAATGACATATAACGGGGCTGGGAGCTCGTTACCCCTACTGCCCCTTGCTTGTCCATTCGTGATTGCTTGGCTTCTTGTTGCGGTAACGAGCCAAGATGGTCGTTAAGTTTTTTTTTCTTTTCAATTAATAGAATTTAAGATAAATAACTATATGTGAATCTAATGATAATAGTGTTATGATTACAGACGATTAATAATGAAAATTATAACTATGGATACTCTAACAAAAAAAATTAAAAATTAATTATTTACTTATTTGTAGATGAAAATGTTGGAATAAAGAATCTGCGTCTTACCTACCGTAGAAAAACGTTGTTTTCTAAAAGCAATTTAATCAATATTAAATTATGCTAATGCCCCAAAGTCTCACCTCCTTTTATCTGGTCTCAAACATCTCTACCGAATTTTATCGAATTAGTTATTTAATGTTTTATGCAATTTCACTTCTTAGCGGTAGGAGTGAAGAGGATTAAAGAGGTATGTGGTATTATCACTTAAGTGGTAATAGAGTTTGGAAGGCGAGTACTACACACGGGGTGGCTAAGTGGTGACCTTTTGTGGGTCTAAAGTCTATATAATTTTTGATTGGTTAGTGTGTATTAAGTGAGTCGTAAAATTTGATGTGATAGAAAGTAACTACTATCCGGCTGAGTGGTGAGATGAGTGATAGGAGAAAAAAGCTGACGTGACGGTATGACGGATGTGATAGTATGTAACCACTAGTAACACTCTTATATTTTGTTGCATCTAGTCTAGTAATATTATTTGTTGTTTTACTTAGCCATTTTCATCTAATGATGTTTCCTAGCTAGAAGCCTTGTAGCATAATTTAGAATACCTAATCTATTAATATGTTAAAAAACATCATATTTAGTAAATAATAATTACCCTAGCCTATTAACGTAACTCGTATTTTTGTAATCATAAATAAACTATTAAGTAATTATAAAGTAAGAGTCATACTATATAGACCCCCCATTTTTTTTAATGTCCCCCTAATTAATGCTAGTAGGGTTTGTTTTTAGGGTAATACTATTTGAAACATCTCTTTCTTATGCTTGTTTTTATTGGTGATGTAGTAACACCTTTTTAAGAGACACAATGATGGTTATTTAAAGAAATTTGTATAGGTAATCATGAGGAGTCTATTTAGATTTTACAAGGAGTTTAATTAAACTTACCCATAAAGTAATTATTGCTACCCTACTTTGTTAATCACTTAGTTTTTTCTTTATCTTCTATTTATATCTTTCTTTTATACTATTATTTAAATTTATCTAAATTTCTTATATATATATATATATATATTTATTTATTTATTGATAGGGAAGAGTTCATTTGAGAATCAATATTATTGTGAGAACCAATCTTAGTCGTTCAATTAGTAAGTGGAATTCATGGATAAAGAGAGTGGGGGGTTTGAGTGTGGCTTGGTGCATGTCAGGAATTCATGTGTAAATTCAACTGAAGGAGAGGGAATTGGACAACTAAGATTGATTCTCGCGATTTTCGCAATAAAAACGGTTCTCAAATGAACTTTTCACTATATTGATAAATATAAAAAAAACATAAGTTTTATTAACAACAATTAGTTAAACTTTCAACAAAGTTAATTACATAAATGTTCCTTGTGGTAGTTTCGATATTTCACTTTTAATCCTTTAACTTTAAAAACTACAAAAATAATCATTATAATTGTCAATTTGTTTCATTTATAGTCTTTTACATTTCGTTCGCTTAATTAAGTGAACGAATACACAGAGATCGCTCGTTCATTAATTTATGTTCATAAAAGTTCAGTTATCCGTTATTAATGTTCTTTCATGCCCGTCTATGTTCGTTTGTATATATACATATTAGTAAGAGTTAATTACAAAATTGGTCCTTTCTGTATACCCCTTATTTCACTTTAGTCCTTTTTTCTAAAAAGTTGCAGATTAAGTCCTTTAAATGAGAATTTTGCACACCTTTAGTCCTTTCCTTAGACGGACGTTTATTCTTAACGTTACTTAAGGGGTATTTTCGTCAAATCCATTTATATTATATAAACACACAACCCCACCCTTCTTTCTCACTTTCTCTCTCTAACACAGCCGCCACCTAGCCGGAGAAGACTATCGGCTCCCTTCTCCACCGGAAAAGACCACCGTTGCCGCCTCTAATCGTGCACCATGGCCTTACACCATCGCCACCACCGTCTGCGCACCACAATCTTACTCCATCGCTGCCAACGTTTAGGGTTTTGGGGCTCCGATTTCGGAGTGCTTTCTAACCATTTAGGGTTTTTGATTTCGACATTGATTGGTATTTTATGCGATTTTAGGCGGTGACCACCATCATCGTGCATCATGCCTTACACTAGCGCCGCCTCCACATCTTACTCCATCGCTGCCAACGTTTAGGGTTTTGGGGCTCCGATTTCGGAGTGCTTTCTAACCATTTAGGGTTTTTGATTTCGACGTTGATTGGTATTTTATGCGATTTTAGGCGGCGCCCACCATTATCGTGCATCACGCCTTACACCAGCGCCGCCTCCACATCTTACTCCATCGCTGCCAACGTTTAGGGTTTTGGGGCTCCGATTTCGGAGTGCTTTCTAACCATTTATGGTTTTTGATTTCGACGTTGATTGGTATTTTATGCGATTTTAGGCGGCGACCACCATCATCGTGCATCACGCCTTACACCAGCGCTGCCTCCACAAATGTGGATCTAGTTGGTCGATGGTTTCAGACGATTTAGTTGGTCGATGGTTTCAGACGATAGCCAATTTTGTGTGTGTATGTTGTAGATCTATGGTCGATTTTGTGCGTATGGTTGATGGTTTCAGCGTCACCATAGCCAATTTAGGGTCGCCACACCGCCGCCGACACCATAGCCAATTTTATGTGTGTGCTGTAGATCTATGATCGATTTAGGGTTCTGATGGGGTGTGAGTTTCCGATTTGGTTTGTGGGGTTTGATTTTTGGTGGTAGATTTGATTTTCTGGTGGTGGTATGAGGTGGTTGATGGTATAAGACGATGGGTTTGATTTCAATGGTGGGTTTTGATTTAAGTGTAAGGTTCGGACTGTTCTTGGTGGTTTTTGACCTTGTGAGAAGGTGGCGGTTGGTGGTCATAGATGGTGGTGGTTGCTGGCTTCAGGTGGTGCTAGACGGTGGTGTCTGGTGGTAATGGGTGGTGGTTGTTAGGAGTTTTGCATCAGTGCATCACCTAAATAAAATCTTTGGTTTAAATACTAAGGATATACATAATTTTTGATTTTTTAAAATCCTTTTAAAAAGACTGAATATTCAAAATCAATTAAAATTTTAAAAAGAGGCAAAAAGACTTAAACACCCTTGTATCCATATGACTTAACGGTAGTACTTAACGGAAACTGTTATAAAGGACCAAAGGTGTGCAAAATTCTCATTTAAATGACTTAATCTGCAACTTTTTAGAAAAAAGGACTAAAAGTGAAATAAGGGGTATACAGAAAGGACCAATTTTGTAATTAACTCTATTAGTAATATATGATAATTTTAAGGGTTAATTACAAAAATGGTCCCCGTGGTTGTTACTGATTTTCACTTTTAGTCCTTTAACTTCAAAAATTACGAAAATAGTCACTGTGGTTGTTATTTTGTTTCACTTTCGGTCCTTTAGCCTAACCAACGTTAAGTTCTACCGTTAAAAGCCCCCATGTGCCTTGCACATGAGGGTATTTTGGTCAATTTAACTACAAACCTTGTTGCCAAACACTATTTCTTATTTAAACATATTAAAAAAATATATAAACTCCTTAAAGGATAAAACCTTCAATCTCTCCCAACCACTCACTTTCTCTCCACTCAAAAAAACCCAGTGCCTGCAACCAGTGGTGACATTCTACACTGCCGGCGACATTCAAAGAGCACTGTCACCATCATCTCGTCCTTTCACCATCATCTAGTCCTTTCACCATCATCTCGACATTAAAAAAAACCCAGTGCCTGCGATATTCAAGACCACCGCCGGCGACATTCAAGACCACCACCAGCGACATTCAAGACCACTGCCGGCGACTAGATCTGAGCCACCTTCACCATCATCTCGTCATTTCACCAGATGTTAACCATCATCACCACCATCACTCCGATCTGAACCACCATTGTCGCACCATCGTTGTATCGTCTTCATCTCGTAGAACTCCACGAGTTACGACTGATCTCAACCACCATCTCAGATCTGAATCGTCATCAACACCAAGCATCACCGCTACCGCCAACCACCGTTAGTCCCAGCCTCCGCCGACCTTGGAGTCACCCTCACACATCGAAGCCCTATACTCACCCAAACACTCTTTTTGTGTGACTGTAGCTTGAAAAGTAAGTTCTTCATTTTAAATGAAATTGGGAAGAAATAGTTTGTAAATGTAAGTTTGTGATTGTGGGTGTTAACTAGATTTAAGAAGAAACAATCTTTTTAATTTGTTAACCGAATGTGGGTGTTAACTAGATTTGACTATTTGAGAAGAAATAGTTTGTGCTTACAAGTTTTTAATTTATTTGTTTTTAGCTTGTTCATCAATTTGGTTTTAAATTTGATTCTTGATTATGGTTTAAGTTATTCAAGTTTGTTTGTTTTTTTTTGTTTGATTTGTTTTAGATTACCTGAGAATCAATACTAAGAATTGATGTGAAAACTGGATTATGGTTTAAGTTTGTTTAAGAATTATCTAAAATCATATTTTGATAAAAAAAATATAATTAAAATATTAATTGCATAGGTTTTGCTTATTAAATAAGATATTAAACATAATTAAAAGTAATAAAAAATTAATTAAAAAAATAGAGAGCCACCAGACTGTTTGGGAACAAGGATAGCTCAAAAAAGACCAAAATACCCTCATGTGCAAGGCATATGGGGTCTTTTTGTAACACCCCAAAAATCAAATTTGAAATAATAAGATCAAACACCTATAAGTGTTCGTATCTCAAAGTTTAACGTAAAATGGGAAGCAATACTTGATTGAAAAACTGATGTATCAATAGATACTCACATAAATACTGTCATAAGTTTGGTACCAAAAACTTGATATTTACAAACCAGGCGTTAATTTCAAAGAGTTTAACAATTGGAAGTCAAACCGGAGCTTTGCCCTTGCCTTTGATAAAACCTGCAAAACATTTTAAAAATAGTATCTGATAAGCTACGAGAGCTTAGTGAGTAAACCGGACTAAACATCATATAAACCCACGTATAAAATCATATGAAGATAATACACGTATGTCTGGCAAACAATGCTAGCCTCTGGTTCTAGACACAGGGCAGCAACATGGGTCACAGTATTGTACCATAGTTGAGCCTTACTGGACTTAGCAGTAAGCACCCCACCTCTGAGACTTACTGCACAAAGCAGCAAGCTTATACACACATATGAATAACATGACATGTCAATAATTTGATATAATAGCATACATGCTGTACATATGAAGTGAAGTCTAGAAGACTCACCTTCTGATCATACTATCATGAATTGATCCACAGTTGTCAATGATACAGGCAATATGCCAATCACCTCCTATATAAACAATTCATAATATCACATAAGGCATACTGTACTGAAATAGGGCCTACACGGGCCGTGTATCCCTACACGGGCCGTGTCCCAAATATGCTACACGACCTAAGCTGGCAACATGGCTAGTGTGGTCTAGTCATCCTACACGGGCCGTGTACCACTCATGCTACACGACCATGTAACCCTACATGGCCCTATGACCGCCTTGCACACTACACGGCCGTGTACCGCTACACGGGCCGTGTACCTCTTATACTACACGACCATGTAACCTTACATGGCCCTGTGACCGCCATAACTACTACACGGCCGTGTACCGCTACACGGGCCGTGTACATAACAGTCCAGCAGACTGTTCTTGCCAAGAACTGTCGGATTTCACCAAGAAATCCTATAACTTCGACATAAACTGACTAGAGGTGTTTTCCTACACCTCCTACAACTGATATATATGATCTAAACTATACAAAACAACTATAACATGATTCCACCATTGAAACCATGTGATTAAACATATAAAGCTTCAAAAACAAGGTTTGAAAGCTTACCTCAAGTTATACACTTGCTAGATCTTGGCTATAGACGCTTGATTCACTGATTTGATCTCTAAAATGGAGAGGTTATGAGCTGCTATGGTTGTGATCGTGAATGGCAGGAAGCAAATGGGTAAACTTTGACTTCTAAGTCAAAGTTGGCACATATATATAAATATAGTTTGAGCAATTGACATAACAGCCCCCTGAACTATATCAACTTACAATCTGACTGTTTTAGCCCCTCTAGTTTAAAACCCCATCTTATCACGTATATCCATTTATAACTCGGGTAACACCTTGTACTTTTCTTGCATTAACTTAATAATAAAATTCTGGGTGTTACACTTTTAACGGTAGAACTTAACGGTGGTTAGACTAAAGGACCGAAAATAAAACAAAACGACAACCATAGTGACTATTTTCGTAATTTTTGAAGTTAAAGGACCAAAAGTGAGAATCAGAGACAACCACATGGACCATTTTTGTAATTAGCTCTAATTTTAATCATATAATTAATGGTAAATTGCTAAGAAAGGTAACCTAAATATCAAAAATTGCCAATAAAGGTAACGTACATTTTTTTTGACCAAGAAAGGATTATAAATTTCAATTTGTAATAAAAAAGAGTATAATGCGTGAAATTTATACCTTTTTTTGTTACAAATTGAAGTTTATAATACTTTTTTGGTAAGTCTAAGAGGTCATTATACTTTTTTTCTTACAAATTGAAATTTATAATCCTTTTTTTGGTAGGTCTAAGAGGTTATTATACGCTCTTTTCTTATAAATTGAAATTTAAAATCCTTTCTCAGCAAAAAAAATTGGATGCTATCTTTATTGACAATTTTCGATATTTATGTTACAGTTTTCAATAATTTTCCCTATAATTATTATAAGTTAACTTAAGTCCTTGTTAAATTGGTTACTTATCTATAAATTACAATTAAATGATTTGAGTAATAATATACATATCTTTAAACTCATATATAAATTTGTATTTTTTAAATTAATAAATTAAATTTACATTTACTTTAAAAACAATAAAAATAAAAATAACTAAACTTATCTACTAGTACTAGCGTGTCCCCTGACATTTGTATTTAAAATAATTGAAGACAACAGATTAGAAACCCTAGCCCTTTCTACAACTCGCCTTCACGACACACCAGTACACAAACAAACCAATATTTTAAACAAGCGAACACAAAAATTTATTCATTTGTCGTTCGTATTCGTTTATTTGTTAGGTTAAAATTAAACGAGCAAACACGAAAACAATAATCGGTTCATTTATCCGATCGTGTTTATTTATTTGTTCGGCTAAAGTTAAACCAACGAACAAGAACAAGATTTGTTCATATTCGTTTACATCGCTACCTTTTAGGTAAATATTTTTATAGAAAGCACTTGCTTGCTCACAAATTATTCTCCTAAGTCCTACTCACTTAATAATATTTGAAATATACAAATTCTTATTTCTATAAACCTCCCTTTAAAAATCTTGACAGTGAAAGAGTAAAAGAAAATATATAAGTGGAAGATAAGAGAGAGATGTACAATTTTAACAAAGTTATTCCTACAATTATGTTTTACAATTGTTCTATTTCTTAATTAATCTCGTGTTATAGATATTTTGATCTACATAATCGAAAGCGGTTTTGTTTTTCCAGTGTATTTTCTTAATACGACTGTACTCAAGAGGGCTTTCTCTTGAAATCAGAATACGAGGTTTTTTTTCTTTCAGAATATATTGATTCTGAAGATTTTGTGTTAAGTTTTTGAATAACTGAGAAGTACATATTTTGGTTCTAGTTTAAATAATAAGAAGATCGATGAATATATCTTTGCAATTTAGGGGAAATCAAGCGGACGGGTTATTGGTTTTTAAAAATGGCCTAATTCAGTTTCGGTTTCAAACCGTCTCGGTTCCACTGGTTCCGGATAAAGAACCAGTACTGACCCGAAGTTTCTTGAGGAGTCAGAACAATTTCATAACCTAATAATCTAATACTAATCGATTCAAATTAAAAAAAGGTTACTTTCATATATACCTTTTAAACATCAAAATATCTTATTTGCTCAGCTTAACTTATAAATATCCTACATACCCTTCATAAGTTTTCATAATATCTTATTTGTCCATCCATTCAATTTTTAACCATTTCACCTTCCTAATTTACTTAATTTTTTATTTATTTAAAATATATTTTCCCACTAACACGCTCTCTTACACAAACATAATTATCCACCCATATCAACATGATTTTCAAAATCTTATTAACTTCTCTCACCTTATTTCATAAATATAAATCTTTTTTATTATTTTAATGTTTTTTGAAATTAATAAAATAGTTGGTACAAATATAAGAAAATTTAGAAAAAAACCGGACATGTTGCTGAAAACTTTTCATGACATTGAATCACACGAATAACATATCATTACATTCTTGTAAACGACATGTTTCAAAATAGAAACTATTTGTCGCCGCAGCATTGTGCGGGTACAATGCTAGTTAATAATAATAAGAGATAGTGTTGATGATCTGGAAAGGTATATATGTCAATATCTTCATATTTATTTTTAACATGTATTATTTTATTTATATAAATTTAATACAAGTGGTGCATATACATATAAAAGAAAGAAATATGAACAAATTAAAGACTATAAGTATATATTAACGATTAAGATACATAAAAAGATATGAGGGAAATATTAAATATAATGAAGAAATATTATTCCGGAATAATCTTCAATATTTATAATAGGTATTTTTGGGATTACAAGTATATAGAATAATCTAACTAAGATTTAGGAGTAGACATAAAAAATTTGTATTAATAACTACCTAACTAAGATTTAGGAGATAATATAAAGTTAATTGTCAATTTGATTTTTTAACTTTTACCATTTCTTTCGATTTGGTCATTTAACTTCAAAGGTGATCAAGATGGACATTAAACATACACTTTTTGGTCCGAATAGTCATTTCTTTAGTTGACCGTTAGTCAACTCTGTTAAATCAGGGCTACTTTGGTCCTTCTATCATTTTTTCTATTTTTTATTGATTAAAACAATATTTAATTATTTTTAAATATATAAAAATATTCAAAAATTAAATATTATTTTAAGTTATATATTCTCTCTCTCCCCATATACACAAACAAACTCTCTCTCTCTACCCTCTCTCACTATCTCATCTGTCAACCTCCCTACCACCGCCCCCACCACCCTTGAGCACAGCCGCCCACCGTAGAATTGATCATGATTCCTTTTTATATATCGTTGGCTCTTTCTCCCTCTCGAACTCCGCCACCGCCACACCATTCAACCACCAGCACCACTACTAGTTGATCATCTCCTAAACCACCACCGTCACACCGGTTATGCAGAGAACACAAACAGGAATGATGATACCATTTATGTATGTTCGAAAACCCTACCACCACCAACATAGAAATCCCCACCATCGACACCATTATAAACCCTAACCAACATCAACGCCTCTGTGCAACACAAACCCTGGATCTCTTACCCAAATCATGCGAAAACCCTAGATCTATACACAAATCATGTAAAAACCCTAGATCTGTTTGAAAACTAGGCAACGGTGGTTGGTGGTTTCACTGAGAGAGAGAGAGCGACGGCGGTGCTTTCACAACGAGAACGAGAGAGGGAGATGAGGCGGCAGCGACTGTGCTTAGAAGTGGTGGTTATCGTGGTGGTGCTTTCACCACCTCTCTCTTTCTCTTCTAAGTTATTTCACCCATCTGCTTTCACCGTTTGGTGGTTATAGTGGTGGTGGTGATTGTAGCCGGCGATAGGGTGGCGACGGTGGTGGTTGTCTAGAGAGAAAGAGAGAGTGTGTGTTTGTTTGACATTAACTTGTCACTTTTGACTACATTAATAGATTATGACATTAATAAATATTAATAATTTAGTTTTAAGAAAAAACAAAAAAATAAGGGTAAAATTGTCATTTTACCTTCATTTCACAGAGTTGACTAACATTCAACTAACGAAATGACCATTTAGGTGACAAAATAGATGTTCAAAGCCTATCATGATCACTTTTGAAGTTAAAGGACCAAATCGGAAGAAATGAAAAAGTTAACGGATGAATTTGACAATTAACTCGATAATATATGAATTAAACATTATCCAAAACTTTAATTTTTATTGAAAGACCCTACCAGATATTCTAAAACGGTGTCCTTTAAAAGATTAAGTGTTTAAGTCTTATACTAAACAACAAAGCAGATTTTGTGAGTGGATTTAGTAGAGGTGAGTAGAAAAAACCGAAACCGAAAAAATTGAACCAATATAGCAACCGACGGTTTTGGTTTTTAAAATTTTTAAAACCGAATTTTTCGGTTTGGTTTCTGTTTTTGAAATTTTAAAAACTGAAAAAAGCGAACCGAACCATTTCAAGGAACAATATTGTAAATATCACTTAATTTCGAGTCAACAAGTTCACTTATTCTCGATTTTTTCCATTTCTAACTTAATATAAAATAATAAAATCCATTTCTAGTTGTTTAACTCAATTTTCAGGTTCTAGTTTTATGAATTGTATGTAGCTCATGTAGTGTTGGTTGTTTATCTCGATTTTTAGTTTTGCTAATATGTTATTTAACCATTTGCTTTAAGTTTTATTTTTTTTAACTTTAGCTTTAAAGTTTAAATATTTGACAAATATTTTGTTTGTATCAATTGTAATATATATTGAATTAGATGACACGCATCTTGATGTTTTAATATAACTTCAATCATTTTTAATTTTATAACTTCAATCATTTGAGAGAACCGGTATTTGACATGATAGTTTGTGGTTAGTTTTGATTCTATTTTTACCTCTAATCCTCGTATTTAAACCATTGAGTTTATTCCAAATATAGATCAACACAAATTAAACACATACACGTGTCATCACTGTGTTCAAGCCTAGCCAACTATATATATACACCCAATAACCACCATTATCTCCGTCGTCTTGTTCCTGCTCGACCGTACGTTTTGCTACCTCTAACACCGCCCTCCACCTCCGGCCTCCACCTCCACCTCCGGCGACCTTAAGGAAGGATTTTAACAACCTTCTAGGAGGCGGAGGGGGTGATCTCCGACGAAAATCTCCGATCATGGGGAAGAAAAGAGTGCAGTCGTCGTCAACGTCGTCGGTGAACAAGTTGTTTGCATTGGTTCGAAGGCAATCGTTGAAGGTGAAGATTTTGTTAGCCATGACAGCGATGATTTCGTCGCTCGCCGCTCTCAAAATATTCGTCACAAACTACAATAATTTCTTCATTGCCTCGGAATCTATTCACGCGGTGGGAATAATAGCTCTGATTTACAAGCTCACAACCCTAAAAACATGTTCCGGTACTTGCCATTTCATATATATACTCCTGTGACATTCAAAATATTATAAAAGTACATTAACCATACGTAATAATAAATAATTATTTCGATATTTAATTATGCCCTTAAATACGTATATCTAAAATGTGTTGTGTACAAATCTTGTCGCAAAATGTTTACCAAACCTTTTTCTGGTTTCGCCGCTGCATTAATTCGAATAAATATATATGTTATGGGATGGTTCTTCTTGTGTAGGGCTTTCGTTACAGACACAAGAGCTAACTGCATTTGTTCTAGCCGTAAGAATTTGCTGTAGCTTTGAAATTGGGCATAACATTCACACATTACTTGACATTGCTGCGTTGGTTTCTACTGCTTGGGTCATTTACATGATGCGATTTAAGCTCTATGTCACATATAATGCACATCTCGACAAAACACCCAAAGTTTATCTGGTAATTAAACGCAACCTTTCCTTTTTTATTTCAATATCATTGCTAGCTTGTTGAAGACATTCATTTCACCCTCGATCCTCATTAATTTTCATTATTTAACATATATATATATATATATATGTTTTGATTTCTCTATATATATAATTTTCTTTAATGCATGCATGCAGTTGCTTCCTTGTGCTATTGTGGCTATATTTGTTCACCCCAATACCTATATTACCCATTTTACTAAGGTGATGTGGGCATTTGGTGTATACTTAGAGGCAATTGTAGTACTTCCTCAACTTCGTATGATGCAGAGAACACAGGTCGGTCGATTTTGTTTACAATATTCACTAGCTACCTGATCAATTAATTAATTATATATACAAGTAGAAACTAATATATTTACGTTGCATATATCGCTCGATCAACTGGACGTGTTGAAATATTATCGATCAGGTGATAGAACCATTTACCGCGCTTTATGTGTTTGCACTTGGAATTTCAAGATTTTTTGGGGCTGCATATTGGATTATTCGGGTTAGTACGTTTCCATTTTCAATTAAGTTCATTAATTACTGATCACTTCCATCATTAATTAAAAGATTAAGAGTTGATTTAGGTTGATGTATTAAGCATTTGTATTCATTACCTTAAAGCATAATTAATGCACATATGTTGAAAATTAATCTGTTAATTAGGATAATTAAGAAGCTTTTCAAACCTCTAATATATGACTTGACTAATGACTATGTTACTTTTTTATATATATGTGCATCTTTTATATAACAAATTAACTTAGTCACAATTTTGGATGTAAAAATTACTATTTTATATAGTACCATATATCGATCTCTCATGAGATGTTTAGTTAATTAATTAAAAATGTGTTGTGTGTATATATATATATATATATATATATATATATATATATATATATATATAATGTGTATGCTTTGTTCAGGTGTATGAATCAACAGAAGCATATTTGTTCTTAATTGGACATGGCTACTTTTGGGTCCCAATGGTGTTGGTATCAGAGACCATTCAAACATTCATATTGGCAGATTTTTGTTACTATTATCTTAAAAGGTAGTTTTATTTTATATATATATTCGATCAACTTCAGATATCATCATACGACTTAATTTAAATTTCTCACCGTTTAATTAATATATAATTGCATTATTTTTGCAGCGTCGTAAGTGGAAATATACTCGTGAGAGTGCCACGGGTTTAACACATGGTTTCGATCGGATTTAAACATTGCCACGTACGTAGATCATAATGAGATGGAAATTCATTGACGCATTAATTAAAAGTGTAAATTTGCTTGTAAAATTCATTATTTTGGTGTTACTAGACTATTAAACTGTCTAGTCATTTTTTTTTCTGTTTCATCCCAGTGAGATTAATGTTTTTGGCCACATGCATCAGATTAAGACTTTGGCTTAAATCTGGTGTTTTATTTTGTAATCTACGTCATTCTTTTCAATTATATATAACATCAAAATCTGGAGTTCCTAATTATATATGCATGTTTCTCTTTAATTAGCTCAAAATTAATTACTTTAGAAGTGTCAAGTATTGTCTCAAATCAAACAAGTGTAACTTTGCAGTATGTTTAATAAATGTGCTAGATTACTACACTCAAGCAATTGATTTTGACTTTTGAACCACACGAACTATATATTGGAATATACATATGTAATCTCCGTTGATCTCCAAGTACATAAAGAATTTACAAAGTACATATATATACACACAATACGTTATAAAACATTTAACACCTTTTACTTAAACTCTTAAATTTTAAGTAATTTAAAATGACAAGTTTCCCTCATACCTAAAAAAAATATAATAAAAACAAAATTTAGAAAACATACAATTAACAATTTGAAAAGTATTTATTTCAATTTCCTTTAATCTACTTATTAAAAGCTAGTTGTAAATTTACTAAGAAAAGGAAATTTGAATCTCAATATATATAATGGAAATAAAAGACATTTACTATGCCATCTTGTAGTAATACCCCTTAAAAACGTTGTTTATCCAAGTTATCTTACCCTCTAATTAACATATAGTTGGAAAGTCAAATCTCAATTATATGCAAACAAGCATTTGCATGTTTAAATTGATTAGAACTCCCAAGTACAACTTATAATTTTCACAATCACAATATTTTTAATCTTCAATCGAATCAAATTAATTAATATATAGAGCTCACACTTTATAAACATATAGAGCTGGTATATCATTTATTTTCATTAACATTCACCTAAACTACTATGATTACCATATATACACTCTAAAAGCAACACCGTCAAAAGTCTAATGATTGTTAATTATTATTTTTTAAACGAATTATACTTCTTTCATTATTTTATTGTATTATTGAAAATAACCACATTTGACGATACACCTCCTTTGATTTAGTGCAATAGAAACAACGATTGGTTGGTTTAGAAATTATTTATAGATAAATTTACTATTTTATGTTCTTCTGAATGTTGGAGTCTAAGATAAGGTCATAACATTTATCGACGATAGCTTCATATGACACGGAAGGTTAAACATAAGTACCTTAATATTTAATAGTTTAATACAAAACTAGCTCAAACTTATACGTAATAAAAACACATGTCATTCACTACAACAAAACTACTTATTAGCAACGGATTTTAGAGATACCTAAAATCTGTCGATATGGATCATCAACAGTTTGCGACAAATTTAATTAAAAAATTAATTTTTTAAAAATATATTACTTTCGTCTCAAATCCGTTGATTAGAGACAAAAATATTTCGTTTCTAAAATGTAGCCAATTCGCAACGATTTGGAATTTTGTGTCATTTTCGTTGCTAATCCGTTACAAATTAGCCACAAATTGTAACTACTTAGCGATAGATGATAGACGATTTTTAGAATTAATAATTATTTATTAAATATAAACTAAATCCGTCGTAAAAACTGTGGCAAGTTAGCGACGGATACAATCTGTCACTAAATAATAGCTAATTAGCGACAAATTAGCAACGTTTAAAGTGTATATTCTATTTTCGTCTCTAACCATAGCAAACTAGCCACGGATAGGGATGGGGAAAAAACCGACCCCGACGGGTAAAACCGAAAACCGAGTTAAACGGGACAGTCTCGGGGATGCTAAACGGGGACGGGGATGGTGAAAAACCGAATAATTTAAGCGGGGACTGGGACGGGGACGGTGATACCCGCCCAGATTACCCGATTAACCGGCCCGATACCCGGCACGATTACCCGATTATATTTCATTTTTATATTTTATATACATTTTATTCTATTTTTATATTTTTTATATTCTTTATTCTATTTTTATATTTTATATTTTGTATTCTATTTTTAATTATATATTATATATTCATATGAAGTTGAAAGAGTGATATAATTTATAATTTGAATCGTCCTTGAACACTTAATGTTTTAAAACCACTTGTTTGGATACATTTGAACATTTAATCATTATCTTGGATCGTTTTGTATGTATTTATGGAGAATGTATTAATTTTATATAATTTTAGTATAATTGTTTTTTAAAACTCGTGACAAAATCTAATAATCATATGATAAACACTGACAATAACTGATAATAAATCTCTGAGTAATTAACTGAGCCACTACTGCCCAAGGCAGTATGCTTATTAATTCACATGATTAATTAACCGAGCCACTACTGCACAAGACAGTATGCTTTCTAATATCTGATTAATTAACTGAGCCCCAGTACTGTGCTATTTCTGAGTCACTATTGCACAAAGCAGCATGCTTATTATTACTGAGCCTTACTGTACATGGCAGTAAGCTTAACACACATAATATATATATATATATATACTGTAACACTACTGAACCTTACTGAACATAGCACCCATATCTGAGTGACCTAACATATCAATAACCTGATATAATAACATATACGCCGTAAATATGAACAATAGTCTAGAAGACTCACCTTATAGTCTGTGATGCTATAACAGTCCACAATCAATAATAATCTAGCGAACGCGCCTCTGAAAAATCTCTACATGAAATAATACTGAATATACATCAACACATGCATCTGCTGAACTGAACAACTGAACAAAACACTAGGCACGCCCGTGCCTTACTCAAGGTACTCCCGTGCCTTACACCCAGACAACCTCGTGGTCTCTAGGCACCCTCTGGGCCTTTCTAGAACAGGGCACGCCCGTACCCTAAAGGTCACGCCCGTACCTCCTTAGGTACGGCCAAGGGCACGGTTGGATCTTGAAGGTCACGCCCGTGCCCTTCAACTGGTAGCAGCAGTTTGGCCGACTTACTTGCTGTCTCCGGCCAAAACACCCCAAAAACCCAACTTTAATACATAAAAACGCTTCTGGAATGTTTTCCTACATCCCAAACAACTTCTAATCCATAAATAACAACAATAACATGCTGAAATTTGTGATTCACCATAGAATCAACTAAAACCCATTAAAATTCAAAGTATATAATCAAGAACCCTTACCTCCACTCGTATGGTTGCTAAAATCTGTTGTAGGCACTTGTTCTACTGTTCCTGATCAATAATCTGAAGTGAAATTTCCTGCCTTGAGAGCAAACGGGAGTTTGGTTCTTGCAAAATAAAGACTTTGACTTCAAATAGTCAAAGATGGCAATATATATATATATATATATATATATATATAACTATGGACTAATTGCACAGTTAGTCCCTCAACTTTTCCAAGTTCCGTTTTGACGGTTTTAGCCCATCTAGTTTACAACCACATACTATCTCATATATCCATTAGTAACTCATATACCACTTTGTACATTTCTCACGTTAACTTAGTAATAGAACTTCCGGGTGTTACAGGTTTTTTTAAACGGAGACTGGGACGGGGGGACCAATCCCTAGCCCGAAACCGGCCCGTTGCCATCCTTAGGCACAGAAAATCCGTCTATAAATTGTTATGAAATTTTTAGTATTTTAGTTGCTAATCAATTGCAGATTAAGCATGACACAATTTTTGTCTAAATTATAGCTAATTATCAATAGATTCGCAACGTTTTTTTTGAATTTATTGATAATAGGTAGCAAATTAGTAAGAGAACAAATTTGTCTCTTAACGTAGATCATGACAATTTCTAAATTTAATAATTATTTATTGACTATTTTCAACATTCTTTGCTAGGTTGGATCAAAATATTAATTATAGGTATAGTTAATGTTTTTCCTGAAAGATGTAAAACTAACAAAGATAATGTAATCTAAGTGCGGAAATAGTTTTAAGAAACGAACACATGAAAATTTCAAGTATTATATTAATAATCAAACTCCATAAATAAACTCAAGAACAAACTTGAGTACAGAATACAAACAAAATCTCAAGAACTTACTGAGACGCAATAGCGAACAAACGCTTACCTTTCTCAAACAAGTGGGAAAGGTATTTATATGCTAAGTAAACTAATCCTAACCATCTAATAGAGTTACACGTGTAGCGCTTTACATAAAATTAGGAAACAGAAATCTAAACTGCCAGTTGAGCAAATTTAGGAACGCTGATGCTATTCTTGTAGGCGACAACACTGACATGTGTGCTCAGTTGAGGAGGCCATTTCATGTCTAAAGACATACTTTAGTGAGATGTCCATTTTCAGTGAGGCGGAGCTTTTCTTCATATGGACGACGGGGCCCTTTTCTTCAGATAGAGATCTTCAGGATTATTACAAAGAATAAACAAAGAATCTTCAGATGCTTTCTTTGAGAGACATCTTCAGTGATGGAGTATAAATAAATAAGAGACTAACATTTAATATTGGTCGATCAATGTCAAACTTGGTTAAAGCACCCGAAGTGTGATGGGTCGGTTATGGTCAAACTTTGTTCATTCAGTTAATCAAAGTCATGCATGATTTAAATATGTGAATTACGATCATATTTGGTTGTTATAGTTAAACTTTAAATTAAAGATGTGAATTATGATCGGCATTAGTCAAACAAGATTTTACATGGTACAAATTAGTGAATCGAGATCAACTATTATTCATTCAATACAATGCAAATGTTCAAATATGTGAATTACGATCATATTTAGTGATCAAATATGTTCCTACTTTGTTCAAATAATTCAAACCTATCCAATATGTGAGATAGTTGCTTCTCGTGGATTTCTACTTATGTTTAATCGATTGTTTACACACAAACACACACATACACACTATAACCATGACCGAACCTCTGGTTAAATAGTTTACTTTTGACAAAACCATGCTCACGAATGGTCAACATCCGTACACGAATATTTTATACTTGGATCATATAAGTGAATATAGGTTATTTTCGTTCAATTAAAGTCACACGAGGTTCAAATTAGGATATTAATTTACGTGTTAGTCTTTCCCGTCCCGATCTTCTTTCGGCCTTGGTCTTTCCTAAACTTGAAAGTACTAAATTACCCTTATCTATACCTTTTTCATTTTAAATGATTTGTATGAAAAATCACAAATAAATTAATCTAAAATTTAGAAAACCTATTCAAACCATTAAAAAATGTAAAAATTATAATCTAAAAAATTTTCTTTCCTTTTGTGTTTATAGGATTCACATATTCATCACGTTAAGTTTAAAAAGAATTTAAAAGAAAAAATGTAACACCCGGAAATTCTATTATTAAGTTAACGCGAGAAATGTACAAAGTGGTATACGAGTTACTAATGGATATACGTGATAGTATGTGGTTATGAACTAGAGGGGCTAAAACCGTCAAAACGGAACTTGGAAAAGTTGAGGGACTAATTGTGAAGTTAGTCCATAGTTATATATATAAATAGCCAACTTTGACTTCAAGATAGTCAAAGTCTTCACTTTTGCAAAACTAAACTCACGTATGCTTTAAACATCCATTTTTCTCTGAGATTTGGAGCAGGAACAGCTAGAAGCAAGGTGTAACAACAGAAGCTAGTGATCATACAAGTGGAGGTAAGAGTTCTTAATGATATACTTTGAAGTTTTAATGGGTTTTAGTGATTCAATGGTGAATCACATATTTTAGATTGTTATTGTTATTATTTATGGATTAGAAGTTGTTTGGGATGTAGGAAAACATCCCAGAAGCGTTTTTATGTATTAAAGTTAGGTTTTTATGGTGTTTTGGCCGGAGATAGCAAGTAAGTTGGCCAAACTGCTGCTACCAGTTGAAGGGCACGGGTGTGACCTTCAAGATCCAACCGTGCCCTTGGCCGTACCTAAGGGGGTACGGGCGTGACCTTTAGGGTACGGGCGTGCCCTGTTCTAGAAAGGCCCAGAGGGTGCCTAAAGACCACGCGGTGGTCTGGGTGTAAGGCACGGGAGTACCTTGTGTAAGGCACGGGCGTGCCTGACGAGGCACGGGCGTGCCTAGTGTTTTGTTTAGTTGTTCAGTTCAGCAGATGCAGGTGTTGATGTATTATCAGTATTATTTCATGTAGAGATTTACCATAGACGCGTTCGCCAGGTTATTATTGATTGTGGACCGTTATAGCATCACAGACAATAAGGTGAGTCTTCTAGACTACTAGTCATATATACGGCATGTATGTTATTATATCAGGTTATTGGTATGTTAGATCACTCAGATGTAGGTGCTATGCTCAGTAAGGTTCAGTAGTGTTACAGTAATGTTTCAGTATATATATATATATATATATTATGTGTGTTAAGCTTACTGCTATGTACGGTAACGTTCAGTAATAATAAGCATGCTACTTTGTGCAGTAGTGGCTCAGAAATAGCACAGTACTGGGGCTCAGTTAATTAATCAGATAACAGAAAGCATACTGCCTTGTGCAGTAGTGGCTCAGTTAATTAATCATGTGATCAGTAAGCATACTGCCTTGGGCAGTAGTGGCTCAGTAAATTACTCAGAGATTTATTATCAGTGATTGTCAGTGTTTGTCATATGATTATATTCATGTGTTTATATGATTGGCAGTCTAGTTTACTCACTAAGCTCTCGCAGCTTATCAGATATTATTTTTAAAATGTTTTGCAGGTTTTATCAAAGACTAGGGGCAAAGCTTCAGTTTGACGGTTGTCATGTATTTAAGTAAAACAGTGTTTTGAAACTTAACGCCCAGTTGTTTAGCGAGAAAGCATCTTTTGATGTAAATAAGTATCTTTCAGGCTTTTGTATGAACCGAGGGTTCAAAACAGTTTTGTTGCTTCTGCTTATTGTAAAATAACTCTTTTATTTCTAAAAGAACTTGAGGTATGGTTGTTGGAATATGCCCGCTGACACGAACGAGTTAATAGCACTGCTGATGAAGTATAGGCCTATTGGGTCACACACCAAGTATTGATTCCGGCAACACGATCAATCAAAAGAGAGGAAAAGTCCAAAATGGGTTTTGGCAGCATGGTACACGGGCCGTGTCCAGCCCAACTAGCACGGGGCGTTTTGGCCCAAGTCGAGACCGTGTGCTTTGGGCTTACACGGCCGTGTAGGTGAACACGGGCCGTGTTGGCTATTCAAGACACGGGCTAACTTGGCCCAATTGAGGCCGTGGGCTTTGGGCCTACACGGCCGTGTTGATCAACACGGGCCGTGTACAGGCTCTGTAACAGCAGAATAAACAGCTTTAAACACTCATTTTAATGGGGTTAATGTGAGTGAATGAAAAGCCACGATTCATATGTCTCTGGAACAGATTTTGGGAGCTCTAGAGTCTTATGCTAGAGTTCATGCTCCCTCCTATTGTTCTTCTTCTTGGTGATCAAGTTTTGGTGCATAAGAGAAGGTAATATACACTTTGTGATCAGGCTTTGATGCACAAAGGTGTTGCTTGTTCTTGTATTGTGTTGTTTTGGTGGCTACATCAACCTACTAGCATTGGGGAATCAAGTGTGCTTGGGGTGGACTACTCTAGAGGAATTCTTCCTTGAATTCTACACACTTTGACAAAGAAGAAAGCTTTGGTGATCTTGCGTTATGGTATAACCTTTCTTCTTTCTTGTTTATTATATTTTAGTTGCAATTCCATGTCTAGATATTGGTCCATGGGAAGTGTTTGTTTGGTTAGCTTATTATTTTGTATTATATTTTGCTTCCGTTGCTACTCGATTATATCAAACAAATACCTTCAATGGTTTTATTATGTTTTTGAAAAATTGGGGGGTTACAAAAAAATATTAAAAAATTGACAATATATATTTATATTACTATTTTTCTAAAAAAGAATTAATATAAAAAAAGTTTTGTTTCCCACTTAACACTCTTGTTTTATTAAAAAAATGTTTTATAAAAAGTTTTATTTTTTTAATATCCATTGCTAAACCAAAAAACTTGTGACAAATTTGTCTCTAAATTTCCGGGGCAAATCTATCTCTAAATTCCGAGGCAAACCCGTGGCTAAACCATCTCTAATGAATCCGTAGCAAATTTGTCGCAAAGCTGTTGCTAATTATTTGTCGCTAAGTCGTCTCTAATGCGACAACTTTACTGACAGAAAATTTCGTTGCAAAAGATCTGAATCCGTCGCTAATTCTGTTTCTAAAATTAGCGACAGTCACATTAGTGACGGATGGAGTTCGTTGCAAATCCGTGGCTAATTTGATATAGCGACGGATTTGACCATGGCAAATCAACAGTTTTCTTGTAGTGATTCAGCCAATCTAACACATCATTTATCATATAGTATATAACTATAGAGGAGGGTTCATGAGAAAAACACTTATTTACGAAAAGTGCGAGAAACATTTACAGCCGTTGGGTGATTTAATAAAGGGTGAATAATTGTTAAATCATCAAAGTTAAAGTTTAGTTTAGGTTTAACTATCAAAGTTTTTTTTATTCAACGATTTTACCATAAAGTTTTAAATTTGTTATGATTTAAACCTCAGTTTTTTTTAAATGGTTTGAACCTTAACAAATTATATTAATCCCATATGTTTTGTATGGTTTCTTATTTTACCAACTTTACTTCATTATCAATGTTAGTTTTTTTATAAATTTAACAAAACTTAAATTGCTAAACCATTTTCTAACAAAAATTTAAGGATTAAATCATTTGAGTAAAAACTTTAAGGTTTAAACCAAAAATAATGTGTAACTTTGAGGATTAAATCTTAATAAACTCAAACTTTATGGTAAAAACGTTTGAAAAAAAACTTTGATAGTTAAACCGAAACTGAACTAAAACTTTGATGGTTAAGTATGCCCCCTTAATTGAACTGAACAACGTTGTAGTCATTGTCATTCTCATGCAGGTTACTGGCAATTTCATGTAACTAGTCTTTCAGCTTAAGGCGTTTGCTCTCACAATTGCCTTTCTTGGGTGATTTAAAATCTCACATTCGTAATCCTTCACGAAATCCAACTACCTCCACTATCTCATGTTTAAGCTTTTTCTGACCGACAAAGTACTTCAAGCTCTTATGGTCGGTGTAGATTATACATTTAACTCCATACAGATAGTGCCTCTAGATCTTCAATGCAAATACCACTGCTGCCAGTTCCAAGTCGTTAGTCGGGTAATAACCTTTCCGCGTTGCATCAGAACACATTTGAGCCCTACATGCGAGGCATCACAATAAACTATGAAATATTCCATCCCATCTGGTAAGGTCAGAATAGGTGTTTCACGCAGTTTTCCCAATAAAGTTTCAAAAGCTTGTTGCTGTTCATTTCCCCAGTTGAATCGTACGCTCTTTTTCATCATTTTCGTCAACGGTACAACAATCTTCGAGAAATTATGGATAAACCTTCGGTAATAACCGGCCAATCCCAAGAAACTCCTATTCTCTGTCGGACTCTTCGGTACTTCCCATCTCATTATCGCCTTGATCTTCGCAGGATCTACCTTAATTTCGTCCTTGTTTACCACATGCCCGAGAAATTGTACTTCTGGACCTAGAACTCACACTTCTAGATCTCTTAGTCCAAACTCACTAGCCCTATGTTTATAGAAACATTAACTATCCCTATAATTAGTCAATAAATTCGTATCAAGCAAGATTTAATTTATTGATTCGTATTGGTCACAAAATCAATCAATTAACACCGAATGATCATCACATGCAATTGTCAAACACATTAAAGTTAATTACTTTATAACATAACCCTAGGATTTAGTACATCACTAGTCATGATCCCTAATGGTCATAGCAAATCATGATACACGCCTCATAGATAGAATGGTCATCTCAAATATGAAAACTCAACAAGGTCATATAGATAGAAATTTTAATACGAATGGATCTTTGAAAAATCTAAATATGATAAATTATACATTACTAAATATTCAGATCCATACAAATCAAACCAATAAACAAGGGTTCATCTAATTTAGGTGAAAACAGAAAAACCTAACCTATAGACAGGCTAGAACACATAAAAAACAAAGATGAACAGAACTTGAAAACCATTATAGATCGATGATGGCAAACCCAAGTCAATCCGTGAAAGTTGTGGTCTTCATTTTCGTTATTGAGCTCCAAACTTTCTCCCAGGATTTCAAATCACTTCTGGATGTTCTCAGCGCATCATATTGGAACCCATAATAGCATATATGTTCTCAAGGTTAAAAATAAGGTAAAATTTATAGATTTCACGTTTTGGCAGTGACACGTCACTTTACCATTCACAATGTGTCACGTAGGATAAATAATTTGCGAACTTATTGAACTGGGACACCCATCACGTTGCGACAAACTTTATCGTCGCGTCATGATCTTATATTGTCACTACTTGACTCTCTGAGTGTAGTTTCCGTGACCGCTTGAATCACCTCAATCCGAATTCGTATGTGTGAGATATGATCAAAACAGTGGGTGTGTGTCAGAGCAGACAATTTTTATTATTTTCTTCTGTTTTCGTTCAAAACTTCTTATTATCCACATTTTTAACCTGAAATCCAACAAGCTAATATATAAATATGTCAAGTAAAATTAAGATGGTATTAAATTAAATACCCCACCCACACTTGAGTTTTGCTACCTTCAAGCAAACTATCAATTATGTAGGCAAACTAAAAATTCAAAACCCATACATCATTTTTTCAATAATCACAATCAAGTGTCATTTACCAATGTGAGTAGGAATGATTAAAAACAAGAACACTAACTATACTTAGACTCATGTATATATTTATGTCCCGGTCCTTTTTAACTTCTCAACCCCCAAATACATCAACTCTTTAAAAATAACCACACTTTAATTGCCGAATTAATTATATTTTTAGAACACAGTTAATTTACCCTTAAGAAATCCCTCAAATTTAAGACTTATTGCAGATTTTCTAATTTTTACTTGACATATGCTTTTAATCTTTCGGCTCTTTGAAGTCCATGACTTTTGATGAAACCCATGTAGCGAGCATTCAACTCAATCGATCCCAAACCAGTTGGATTTAGGTGACTATGTGTAGAACATTCCATAGAGTTTACTAATTTGATTCCCAAAGGTCACTGAATGACTTTTCTTTAACTACTTTTTTTTCATTATTGGATCTTTTGTTTTTTTAAGCAAAGCATATGATTCATAAAAATGAGAATTTATACTTAATCTATTTTTGTCAAGATTCAACTACTTTTATTAAAATGGGTATTTTAGAGTACCTGCACACACTCAAAAGGGCTTAACATACAAACATAGAATAATTCACAAATTAAAAAGTGGGTACTATAAATCTAATTTCTTTGAAATGGTGAAAAACCATGAATATTATAGCATTAAAGCTAGGTATACTTTTTAACCTTGTTTACAAATCATTTTTGTCGTGACATTTTTAAATAACACTCAACTCCAATTATATCATAACGATGTTTAAAAGTGAAAACTCAGCCTAGATTCAATCATGATAAAAAGAATAAAATATAAATTTTCGTGATTTTATATATATAGGAGGAGTTCATGTAAAAAGTGTTTTTTTACGAAAAGTGTGAGAAATGTTTTCAGCCTTTGATCATCTTTTCATCTTATGGACAAGAAAAATCAGTTTTTCTTTTTATATTTAACAAAAAGGGTATTACAGTCAAACGAGAATTTTCAAAATCTTATTAATTCCTCACTCCTTATTTCATAAATATAATATTATTTTAATATCTTTTAAATTAATAAAATAGTTGATGCAAATAAAAGAAAAATTAAAAAAACAGATATGTTGTTGTAGGAAACTTCTTCGTGACATTGAATCGTGTGAATAATATATTATTATATTTTTTAAAACGACATGTTGTAAAAGAGAAACTATTTGACGTCACAGATAAAGAAGACGAGCATATATAGCTGATTAATTATTTATGTTTAAATTTAGCTCAATAGATTAAAACGAACCCAGGTAAATATTTCTTTTGGAACGCAAAACCCTGTGCTATTAATGAACTATTTTTTTCGTTTATACTTCAATTTTCTTTAAAATTAAAATAGAATGCGTTACTTTACGTTTTATGTAGAATAATAATTAAAACACATTATTTGAAACCGATAAAAGCTACAATATTTCATGTAGTGGGTGTTTGTCTAAGCTTATTTTTTTGGGGCTTAAGCTTATTAGCTTATGAGCTTATAAGCTTATAAGGCAAAAAAGTGTTTGGATTAGCTTATAGCTTATAAGCTAATAAGCTTTTTTTTAAAAAGTGTTTGACTAAGCTTATTTTTGTAAAATGATTAAAAAGGACATCCTTACATTATATAAATTATTTTAATCACCATTATTTTTTTAAATCACCATTAGTTCAAAGATTTAAACAAAACTCTTTTTTTTAATCACCATTAAAAGACCAATTATATGAATCATCAAAATACATAGTTTAAAAGACCAATTATATGAATCAACAAATCGAGCAGAGTAAACACCAAGACATATGTGGGTGTTACTAGTAGCAACGATTAAAGGGGGAAGCACAGCAGCGATTAAAGGGGGAAGCACAACAGTGATTAAAGGGGGAAGCACAGCACTGGAAGCACAAGAAATATGCGAGCAGAGTAAACACCAAGAAATATGCGATTGATACTTGTGATCTTGTTCACGCGAAAACCCTAGTCGAACAGCGAGTGAAGCAGTCGAACGGTGGAGCACAATACTGGAAGTGAAGCACAGCACAGCACTCGATTATCGAACAACGGTGGAAGCACGACACTGGAAGAAGATGTTTGAAGCAGTAAAGCAGTTTGAAGCAGTGAAGCAGTGGTACTCAACAATATAAAGGGGGATGGGAGTTATGGGGAGGAGAGGATGATATTTGGGGAATGTTGTGGTCGGTCATGGGGAAGAAAAGGTTTGGGGAAGAGAAGGTTTCAGTTTTGGGGAAGAGAAGGTTTCAGGTTTGGGGAAGAAAAAAGGAAGAATATTGTTATAAAAGGTGAGGGTAAATAGGTAATTGAATAGAAATAAGCTAATGAGGTGAAAAAAAAAGCTGATTCATCTTGGCTTATTGAAAATGACTTATTTTTATAAAAAATAAGTTCATAAGCTTAAGCTCTTAAGCTAAGCCAAACACTTAAATATTAATAAGCCCAAATTATAAGCTAATAAGCCCTTAAAATAAGCTTACTCAAACACCCCCGTAATAATAACGTGTGTGTATATGAAAGAAAACTACGAACTAGCATATATGCTTAAACATTTGGAGAGCTAGCATTTAGTTCAAAATCCGAAGTGTGTAGATTGCTAGGAATTTTAAAGTAAATTATTTGGGACAGTAATGATTATATATGTATGGAAGAAAACCAGTCAGTCCATCATATCACTTTCCGATTTCTTATATCTCCCCTGTTATCATCGAAACAGTAATAATTATGTATAAAAAAGAACGTCTTTGATCTTCTTTACTCTTTTACTTCCCAAATGTCATGCTGTTTTGATGACCACAAATTGAGGTTGGGTGTGTACGTATCGCTTAACCCGTCACCGTGTTTAAAGGAACAACCCCATAGTTTCAAAAAAGACTATTTAATCCTCAAAATGTACACTTAAAAAAGTGGTTTAGCCTTTGAAGTTTTTTAATAAATGTTTTAGTCTCATTAAGGTTAATGGTTAAACCATTTTTACGTGTAATGTTTGAGGATTAAACCATATTTTATCCAACAAATTTAAAACTTAAACTACTCATTAAAAAGTTTAAAAATTAAACCTTTTACAATGTAAAGTTTAAGCCATATTTAATCTTGAGTTAATTACAAAATTGTCTTTGTAGTTATCACTGATTTTCACTTTAGTCCTTTAACTTTAAAAAATTACGAAAATAGTTATTGTGGTTGTCATTATGTTTCACTTTTGGTCATTTAGGCTAAGAACAGTTATCTTTGACCGTTAGTCAACGGGTAATTTAATCATTTTTCATCTTATTCTTGTTACCAAACAGTCCATTGCCTCTTTCCTATCCTTCTTTCTAATTAAAATTTTTAATTATAATTATATTAAATATATTATTTACACAATTAGTATTATAATTATTCTTTACACCAAATTAAGATTTTTAGCAATTAGTCTATATTTAGTCTGTATCTCACGAAGGTAAACACATATATAAACCCCAATCAAGAACAAGATAAAACCCTAATAAAAACAAGATGGAAACCCATCAAGAATAAGGTAAATGGCATAACAAAAAACAATGGTAGAACAAAATTTTTAATCAAGGCTATTAAAATATCCATAGATCTGAAATTATTCAAAATAAAAAGCAGAATCAGAAACATAAATGGTCTTCACGATGATAGTGGTCTTCGCGATTTAGGGTTCTTGGTCAGCAACACAGATCAGCGACAATGATGGTGGTCAGTTTCTTCAGATATGCGGTGTGAGCAATGGTGATGATGGTGGTTAAGGCAGTAAACGAACCGAATGAACACGAACGGGTCTTGTTCGTGTTGTTTCGTTTAACTTTAGCCGAACAAATAAACGAACACGAACGGATTTCTGTGTTCGTGTTTGTTTGTTTAACTTTAGCCGAACAAATGAACGAACACGAACGATAACGAACGAGCTTTTGTATTCGCTTGTTTAAAAGACCCATTAGTTTGTGTACATTTTTGTTCATTCATTTAAATGATAAACAAACTTAAATAAACGAACATACACTATATTGCAAATCCAACATTGTTAAGCAAACACTATATATAAACACACACACACATATATTATATGTGTATATATATAATATAAACGAACATAAACGGACGAATAAATGAACGTTCACGAACATAAATGAACGAACGAGAGCTCTGTTCGTGTTCGTTCATTTAATTAAACAAACTGAAAATCTTGTTTTGTTTATTAAACAAACGCACATAAACGAACTCCCCGCCGAACGATTTCACGAATGGTTTATGAACGTTCTATTCGTTTATAACACTAATGGTGGTTTCATACTTTCATCAAATCTGTGACGGTGATAGTGGTTTCTTCAGATTTGCAGCAGTGGTGGTGGTTTCTTCAAATTCTACGGCGGTGGTGGTGGTTTCTTCACATCTAAAGCAGTTATCGATTCATGGGGTGATGGTGATCGTGCAGTGGTAGTGGTCGGCAGTCAAAGGGGTGGTAGTGGTGGCCAGGGTAGATCGAAGAGAAAGAGAGAGAGAGAATGGGGTGGTGACCAGGGTAGATCGAAGAGAGAAAGAGAGCAATAAAGGTGGTGGAGCGGTGGTGATGGCCGGCAGACCTAGGAGTGACGGTGGTGGTGGTGTGAGAGAGCAACACTTTTAAAGAGAGAAAATGAAATATGGTGGTCTTGGAGAGTAAAATATACGAGAGAGGTGGTGATAAAAGAAGTTGAAAATAGATATTTGGTAACAAGTTTAAGAATAAGATGAAAAATGGACCGTTTAGTAACAAGAATAAGATGAAAAATGATCAAATCACCCTTTGACTAATGGTCAAAGGTAACTGTTGTTAACCTAAAGGATCAAAAGTAAAACAAAATAACAACACGGTGACTATTTTCGTAATTTTTAAAGTTAAAGGACTAAAAATAAAATTTAGTGAGAAACCTCATGGACTATTCTTATAATTAACTCTTTAGTCTTAAGAGTATTTAGAGTTAATTGTCAAATTGGTCCTTTAACTTTTTCATTTCTTCCGATTTGGTCCTTTAACTTCAAAATTGACCAAGATGGGCCTTAAACATACACTTTGCGGTCTGAATGGTCCTTTCGTTAGTTGACCGTTAGTCAACTCTGTTAAGTACATGTAAAATGACATTTTTACCCTTATTTTTTATTTTTTACTTAAAACTAAATTATGGATATTTATAAATGACATAATCTATTAATGTAGCAAAAAAAATGATGAGTTAATGTCAGATAAACACACACACTCTCTCTAGACCACCACCACCACCAACACCACTACCACCGCCGCCGGCCACAATCACCATAACCACTGTAATCCCAACCTTAAACAAATCAAAACCATGAGTCATAACCATTAAATAAA
Organism: Dittrichia graveolens; assembly: GCA_038502395.1. Classification (NCBI taxonomy): domain Eukaryota; kingdom Viridiplantae; phylum Streptophyta; class Magnoliopsida; order Asterales; family Asteraceae; genus Dittrichia; species Dittrichia graveolens. The sequence continues at coordinate 75,803,096 of JARJIL010000002.1, forward strand.
TCAAAGATTTGCAGATCTGTTGTTCCAAATCGAAACCCTTAAATCGTAACCTCTAATCGCAACCTTAAACAAATCAAAACCAAGTCCAAACCTATGAAGCAGGTGTAAAGAAACCCAAAACTTACCACAAAGATCATAAAGAAATGTCTATTTTTTCCTGTTTTAGCAAAGGGAACAAAAGCCCCAATCTCAGTTCAGATGAGGGTCGATGAAGTAAATCACGGAGCAAGTACACAAAAATTGCATTGATGAACACTAAGATTTGTAGATTTGCAGATCTGTTGTTCCAAGAAGACGAAGGTTCAAGAAGATGAAGATTTGCAAATTTGCAGATCTGTTCAGTGGAGACGGTGGAGGCGGAGGTTCAAGAAGACGAAGATATGCAGATTTGTTGTTCCGAAAGTGAGCTGAGTAAGTTGTGGTGGTGGTAGGTAGTGGCAGCAGCGAAGGCGGTGGATGGTGGTGGTGGTGGTAGGCGGTGGCAGCGGCGATTTGCAGATCGGTGGTGGTGGTAGGTGGTGGCAGCGCCGAAGGCGGTGGATGGTGGTGGTAGGTGGTGACGGTGGTGAAGAGGTGAGAGAGTGTGAGAGAGGGAGAGAGAGAGAGGGATATATATATATACATACATACATACTAGCATGGTACCCGCGCAATGCGGCGGCATCAAATAGTTTCTACTCGATAACTTGTTCGTTTGAGAATTTACGTAATACGGTGACAACGAATAATTTTACATTGGCAACATGTCTATTTTCTTTATTTTCCTGTTCTCAATCAACTCTTTTATTATTTTTAAATAAACTTTGAGAACAATTAAATAAGAAAAAAAGTCTTTACTTATAAAATAAGTTAAATTGCATGAAAATACTGACTGTAAATTAGTAATTTGAAACTATTTAAAATTAAGAGATTATAAAATAGTAAACTAATTTGAAACTATTAATTATATGAGCCATTTAAAATATATGTTTATAAATTCTTATTATAGATTATTCAGATTTATGAGTTCTACTTGTACACTTTTTCTGATAATTATGTTAAAATATTTATTACATGATATAATATTTAATGTAAAAGGTTTGGTTATGAAAGTATTTTTTTTAATAATTAAGTTAATTTATTTAAATTTTTTTATATATGAAAGGTTTAGTTATTAAAATAGAATATAAGATTCTTATTAACTTTATTTAATAGTTACTTTATATAATAGTTTCCATTTAGTTTATATGAGGGGTAATTTAGTAATTTCAAAAGACTTAAAATTTAAGAGATTAAGCAAAATGTCTAAATGCTTTATAATATAGTATATATATATATATAAAATTTAAAAAGATTATATATTATTTTAATTAATAAAAACTTAGAAAAACCGGTAAAAAGACCAAACTGTCCTTGATTTAACGGAGTTGACTAACGGTCAACTAACGAAAGGATCATTCAGACCGCAAAGTGTATGTTTAAGGCCCATCTTAGTCACTTTTAAAGTTAAAGAATTAAATCGGAAGAAATAAAAAAGTTAAAAGAACCAATTTAACAATTAGCAACTAACGTGCGAAGATGAAAAAATGTTTGTAAATATTTAAGGGAAACGGGAAACCTATTGCTAATGCCTATTGGTGCTAGATCCGGAATCTATGGTTTAAAAAATATATTCCCTTATCTTGGTCCATTTTCATTTCTATGGGTTGGTTGGTGGCAATCATCATCATTCATCAAACATTATGGTCGATCATATCGTTGACCCGACCCGTTCGCGCAAACCAGATCCCAACAGGCGGTGGGTGAAACTGAAACCCTATAAACCCCACTATTGACCCTCAGGTCGCACACCAATACACACACAACGGTGTATCTATACATTATTCCACACGCACAAACACCATCAAGATTCAAGTGTGTGTAACAGGACGAAAACGATTGCCCGCCTACCCAGATCTTGAAGAAGGAAGGGTCCCACTTAAAGTGACGAAAAAAGACACAAGCCGCCGATGAACCTAAGGTTGGGATTGGATCTATAATTTCTTTCTTGATATTTTTATTATTAATTTAATAAATAATCCAATAAAACCAATTCGAAAATCAACGTTACACATACCCTGCATCTCTATATAAATCACACAAATTGCCTACATTTTCACAGCCCCATCTCCCATATCTCTAACCAGTGGCCACTTTTCTTTTATCTATTTAACCGATTCAACTGTGATTTTGGGATCTGGGGTTTTCTACTTTTGGATCTCTGTATACCAACATGCAATCTTATTGAGAAAGTAAACAGGGGTTTTGATTAGATTTAGATTTTGGATTATAGATTAGATCCGATTTGGGTTTTTTCTTTTTGTTAGGGCTTCTTTCAATGGGAGCTTTAGATGAGGTTCATTATCACGTGGTGCTAGAAAATGCAGTAAAGCTTGGTGATTTTGAGCAAGAACCTGAAACTGTTGCCATTGAAGATGCTGTGAAGGTTTTGCTGCAGGGTTTGGGTGAGGATATCAATAGAGAAGGTCTCAAAAAGACACCTCTTCGTGTTGCTAAAGCCCTTCGTGAAGGAACCAGAGGTTTGTTCTTCTCCTCTGTTTTTGTACTTATTGTTATTATTTTTCATTATTATTATGTTTTTGATATTTACAACTTGGGGTATGAATATATTTGTTAAATACTATGATTTGAATGTTCCTTTTCTAAATTCCTGAGGTTACTGTGAGCTTATAATTTGGGTAAGTTTTTGAGCTCTGTTTATATGCTAGTAGCCAAATTGATTCAAGCTTTAGCATATGGATGCGTAAATACTGTGTTTGTATGTGTTCGTGAAAGTGGAAGGTGTGACAGGACGATTTAGAATCGGAATAATATGGTTAGATTATTAATTTATTAGACGTAGTAGATAAGTAATTTACAGTTATCACAATAATTGGTTTTCCTTTGGTTAGTTATTGCATGCAACTCCATATCCGATGATCCGATCGAATAATAAGATCATAATCATAACTAGGTTTTGCTAAACACACAACTGAAGTCATGGTGATTACTTTAGACATACGTCCAAACATCCCTTTAAATAGAATGAATTTGGAGGACATGTTTGGCTATTGCCTGCTTGCTTCATTATAGTTATGGTTTTAGAGCGCAGCAATTGATATCTTTAGACCATAGTCATTGGATAACTTGGGTCTTCTGTGTCACGGAATTTGAGGGCTTGTTAATGGAAATGTAGTGGCATTTGTTGACATGAAGTGTTGATCTTTCCTTGGATTTTGGGATGTAAATATACACAATACTTGGATAATTCTATCAATACCTTAGTCAACTCTATGATGACAAAGCTATATGAGACTTAAAGAAATTGAGATCCCTTGAATATTGCCCATGTTGGCTTTACTTAAGTTGATGAGATTTTTTGAGAATAATCTAGAGATACTAAGTTTTAATCCCGAATTGTTTATTGTGGGATATATAACTAGGGGGTGTCTTTGTCGGTATCATCTTTTTCGTATTATTTTTGTATCATGTATAGAGTGACAAAATGGTCGAGGCGCTTCGGTTGGGTAATGGGTCAAAACCATAGTTGTTAAACTCATACGAGTCACGAGTTGACTCGTCCGAGTCGAGTCAAAATACACTAGAAAAGAGTTGACTCGGTTGGCTTACTGGCTTGGTTTATGACTCGTGATTTTTTGGTGACTCGGTCTGAGTCGAGTCAACTCGGAACTCGTCCGAGTCAAAGAATAAAGAAAATGTCTGGTGTTCATCGACTCTTACCGGTCCTTCAACACAATTTCTAGCATAGTTTCATGAAATATGTGAGAAAGGAGAACCTTTTTATGTTCAAATCGGAGATTGACTTCCGATTTCTCATCTTGTTTTCTTCTTGTTAGCACAGGGAGTTCAAGAAAATCTTGACTGGTTCAACTTACCTTCCTCTGTTCAATAGAAAGCTTAACAGGTATTCTACAGAAGTGTTGATTTCTCTCTTTGATTGGTGTCTCTTCATCTGAGTATTAGTTGTTGTCTCTTCAACTCTCACAGACTCACAACTCATGTAGACTTAGGCGTTAATATTTACTAATAAAAAACTGTAATAAATATTAAAATGGGCATTTAATGCTATTTACCAAACTTAGTTCCCTTGGTTACTCAACAGTCTCGATTTAAACTTCCTAGGACGACATTTAACAATAAATTTTTATTATATAATTTAATTAGTGGGTCTTTTACTTCTTAGCAGTAAAAAAAGAAGAAAATTTATATACAAGTTAAACAATATTAATAATTAAAATTTAACATATATATTATATTGTTATATTTGGTATATTTGTAGTATTGTGACTCTTACGATTTGAGTTACGAGTCGAGACGAATCAAAATTTAGTATTTTGAGTCACGAGTTAACAACTATGGTCAAAATTCAAAATAGAGAGATTTTTAGGGAGAGCCAGAAACAGGCAAGGGTGATACCGTGATATGAGTCACCAACATTTTCTATGTTCTTTTTTTTTTCAATCTTGTATATAACTAAAATATTAGATATGATTACAGTAACTATGAATAATAAAATCATCCTATTTTCTGGACAACCAGTTTTAGAGGTTGTGACAACTTCTAAACAGTTTTACCTTTTGATTTGATGCCTTCATAACTAACTTTTTAAGTTTTAACCATTAGATCCATTAGACATAAAAAAATAACCCAAATTGACCATTTTTTTAACATATATGGGATGGCATGAAATTGTCCCCTTTATATATAGTTTTGTGCTCTTAATTTTGTCTTATTTTACCGGATTTGATTTGATTTTATATTTTTATTTTTATATGTTTTTATTTTTCTTTCTTTCCTTACTTTCTTATCTTTTTCTTTTTAATTGCCGGAGTTTTTCAGGAAGCAGTCTCTTTACCTTTGGGTAGATGTAAGACCGTCTACATATTACCTTTACCTTTGGGTAGAGGTAAGACTGTCTACATCTTTACCTTTGGGTAGAGGTAGTCCTATACCCTGCCCCGGCGGGATTAGGTGGTGTTATTCTTGTGTTGTGCTTTGGCATGCTATTCGATGTTTATATACTGAAAGCTTTGTTAAGCTATGAATATGTGAATCTGTTGGATATCGAAATATGATTGTTTTCACAGAATTGACAGAACAGGGAATATAATTAGGACTCGTATCAACTGTAAGGATACGGCATTGAGTATTGGGAAATTATATTTGTTCTTGTTAGTTCCTTTTAATCTTATTATCAGATGTTTTGCCAATTAATATACAACCAGAGGACAGCGTTTGTATAAGTTGCAAATTTGTATTCTATAAGTGAATACAGCTTGATTTCAAGACTCGTCTTATACTCTTATACTTGTCCCACGGTTTTCTGTGGAATGTTCGGATGTGCGTTTTAAGTTATAAGCTTCAATTGGTTATGCTTGGTCTCTAATCATGGTTGCGTGATTTGGGGTTTAAGGGTATGTTTATAATATAACATGGATCAGGGTATTTTTGTAACGTAACATCTTACTTAGATTTTAGGTAATGGTTTTAGGGTTATAAATCAATTTAAAGATAATGTTTTTTTATATTTTAAAATAGTTTAGTTATTATTAAATTAAGTATTTGGATACGACACACACACACACATGTGTGTGTGAGAGAGAGAGAGAGAGTTTAGTGGTTTTAGGAGGATATAGATGTAATTCTAATCACAAGGATATAGATTCAATTAACAATGTTTTAAGGCTATATATGAAATTCTGTATACTATTGTTAATTTGTTATCCGCATAGACATAACCTTATTAGCGAGACCTGCAAACTCTTTGTCCTCTTGTTGTGTTTGACCTGGAAGTTAACTATTCGACTGAGTTTACTTGTGAACGGGTTGATGCAAGTTATGTTTTATCTCCAGATGGTCAAAATTCTTCAAAGTGTATTTTTAATGTATGATGCCTCCACAATCATTTTATTTAGAAAATTGGATTACTATTTTGTAATCATATATGACAAAGGAATTGTTTATAGATACTTACAAGGTTAGATTGCACTAATAATTGCAAAATATTCAAACTTTGACCGATAACAACTACGTACATTGAGAAATATGTGAAAACACAACATGCTCGTTTTTTTACAAATGATTGCAACGTAATTCATCTTATGGCGGCAATGATTTGTAAAAGGTCGAAGTACATTGCTATTTTGGATCGTTCTTAAAGTACGTTCCTATTATTGGTAAAACTTTGAAAGCATATTGCTATTTTAGTTTTTAAGTAATTATCCCAAATTTAATAGTTTATGAAAAGAAAATGTTACAGGCCTAACACAGCCCAACCTGCATTGACCTTATATATAGATGACCCATTTTGATCTAATCCCTAATGACATGCCAATTTCTCTCTTTTCTTGGGTTATCATAGGTTCATAAGACATGCAAGTTAGTAACTTGTTTTCACCACGTTTAATCTCATGATCCTTTTTGGTTCTTTTGGTCTTATGCAGGATACAAACAAAACGTGAAAGATATAGTCCAAGGTGCTTTATTCCCTGAAGTGGGTGTCGAAAGTGGAACAGGGCATGCTGGCGGAGTGGGTGGGCTCGTTCTTGTGAGAGATCTTGACCTCTTCTCATACTGTGAGTCTTGTTTGCTCCCTTTCCAGGTGAAATGTCATGTTGGTTATATCCCATCTGGTCAACGCGTTGTCGGCCTTAGCAAACTCTCTCGGGTGGCCGATATCTTTGCTAAACGTCTCCAAGATCCACAACGGTTGGCAGATGATATTTGTTTAGCTTTACAACACGGGATCAGCCCAACTGGTGTTGCTGTTGTTTTGCAGTGCTCACACATCCACTTCCCCAATTTCCAATCCGCTTTTCTCGAGTCAAACCATGAGAGATGGGTCAAGCTTCTAGTAAGTACCGGTTCAGGAACTTTCGAAAAAGACGATTCTCCCACTTGGATCGACTTTTTCGGTCTTTTAAGATGCCGAGACATAAGGTTAGATGATATCCGTTCAAGAAAACTCTTCAAAGATTCTTGGTGCCCGTCCCGGTCTCACTCAAAAGTGGGACCCAGTGTTTCCACTGCCTTGGATACTGCCGTGGCATCAATCATACGGTCGTTGGGTCAAGACCCGTGTAGAAAAGAACTTGTGGGAACGCCCAACCGGTTTGTTAAATGGCTCATGAACTTTAAAGAGTCAAACTTGGAGATGAAACTAAACGGGTTTGCCACTTTCCCTTTGAAAACTATTGGGCTCCCCAACTATAAAGAACACATAAGATCTGAGGTTAATCTATCTTTATGGTCACTTTGTGAACACCATTTACTTCCATTTTACGGGTTGGTTCATATCGGCTACATATCAGGTGAAGAAGTAAATCCCATCACTAAATCTTTACTACAATCAATTGTACACTTCCATGGTTTTAAACTCCAAGTTCAAGAACGACTCACGAGGCAGATTGCAGAGACAGTTTCTCCTATATTGGGCGGAGATATAATAGTCGTGGTAGAAGCAAACCACACATGTATGATCTCTAGAGGCATTGAAAAGTTTGGTAGTAATACTGCTACAATCGCTGTTTTGGGTCAGTTTTCAAACGATCCTGCAGCAAGATCACAATTTTTGCAGATGATTCCAAGTTATTCTTTGTAGCAGGTTGGAAGACGATGATAATCTGATCCGAACTCATACAATTTTCTTGAAGTTTTCCAGTCTTTTTGTATGCATTTCAAGAAAGAAAGCATTGGCTGTGAAAGAGCGAAAAGCTCTTGGTCTCGGGATCTTTTCTAAGGTGATCAGTCATATACTCATTTGTATCTTTATTTTCTGGGAATTTGTTCAATTGGTAGGGTAAGTGTTTTTGGCACTATATAATACGCTACAATTTTGCATTCATGGGTGTACTGTAAGCTAAAAGCTAGAAAAGATGTCACAATTTATATAACGTTTGGCTCCTCAAATGATTTTTTATTTCTGTTAGTTTCATTTTAAGCTTAATACTTGGAAAAATGCCCAAATCTAGGGCTTTTGTGAATATTCAAGTTTCGAAAACAAAACTAACTCTTGAAGATGGATTAATATGAACGTTTCATCAACCATTTCGACGTTAAGACATCATAGAATCTTTTAAAACCTGAATCATCACTTCTTGTTGATCTAGGAATATTATACAACTATGTACATATGTTTTGTGAACTTTCTACCGCGAAAGAATTACGGGTTGTCAGTTTTCAATAATCGTATTTGCTACTTTGCGCTTCTTTGATACTAGTTTTGGTTTGTTTTGTTAAGTTTAGGAGTTGAGTTGAGTCGAGTATAGATACGATGGTCCTCACGACACCACGAGTATAGAACAACACCATAGCATCTTTATCAAACATGATTCAACTTCCATAATCAACTACCCGGTTGTCGTTGGCAACAAATTCACATATGTTTTGCCAGTGTCTGTTCACGAGTGCTTCTCTTCTACCATGTTTCAGATATGTGCCTTTTTTCATAGTTTAGAAATGTTTTAAACTTATTGGTTATGTTTTTGGTCTAAAATAATCTTTTGAAATTGCTTTGGTCAATGTTTTCTGTGGCCGTACTTTCGGAACCCCTTTCCTCTTTGCACCTTGTCGATATCTCCTGGCTATCAATTTACATGTTTCCCTTATCATTAGTAAGTTTTCCTTTGATCTCCTCTACAACTTGCTTCTCGATTGGTTGCCTTTTGTTAATATGAAGGAGAGTTTTGATGAAATGCAGCAAAAGGTTTTGTTCTTTTGTCTCTGCTAAAATGGCACATTATGTTCTTTTATTCTTCATAGCAGGTTTGCTATCTAAGCATATAAGTTTATTTCAAGAAAAGTGAATTATGTAGAAAGATGTTATTACCATGAAGATCCATACTTTTTCATGACATCCATTTCTCTTCTTTTGCTTAAAGATGACATTTTCTCAAGAAGGTGCAAAATGGAAAGGGGAAACATGTTTCGGCCTAAAATAACGTTGATCTAAGCAATTTCAAATGATTATTTTGGACCCAAAACTTCACCAACAAGTGTAAAACATTTAAAAACTATGAAAAAAAAAGTCACAGATGTGAAACATGGTAAAAGAGGAGCACCTGTGATCCCACATTGGTGGAACTATGTGAATTTGCTGCCGACGGCGACAGTGTAGGTAATTACTAATTAGGGTGTTTCATATCAGTGACGTAGTGTTAGGACGGTACCAACGTAAGGAATCGATTGTTTTTTGGCATTGTTAGGGTATGTGGCAGTGCAGCATTGGATCATCAATGATGATATGTGGGTGTGATGGTTGATTTGAGGTAGTGGTTGTGATAGTTAAAGTGGTGGTGTCGATGTCGGACATGACCGTAACGGTAGAAATAGATCGAAAAGAATATTTCAAAACTCAAATTTCCCCCTCTTATTGCTGCCTGTTACGCTTTTTTTTTTAAAATTTCGGAGAGAGATTTGGGATATTTTTGTTTAAGGTATTTTAAATTAGTGAAGGGGATATATTCACAATTTTCTATTGCTTAAAATTGAAATTTATTATAATATGGTATAGAAAATACAAAAGTCAATAGTTTCTATGTTAAGAGCGGTCATAATGGTAGCTTGTGACGCATGATAACAAACAAAAACGATGTTGCAATTAAGTTGTCTCCATTGCGTCCAAAATGTTATAAGGATACTATCGGCATCCTCGTTCTGGTGGGTACGAGCCGCATGCCTAGTTATCCATTTTATATTTTTTTTCTTTTTTTAAACCAATAGATGCTCTAACAAAAAATTAAACCGAAGACGTGACATATCGATTAAAAAATTACGTACAAGTGTCGCCTCAATGAAGAATTTAACGTAAGCACATTATTATATCTTTTGTTTGTGAATTACAAAATTAAAATGCTTTGTACAGATCGGAAAAAAAAAACCATTTTATAATGTATCATGGTGGTAAAAGTAAATCAAATAGGAGAAAAAACAACACACACATTTCTTTAGTTATTTAAATCACAATTAAAAAAATAATAAAATAAAAAATGATCCATCTGTCTCCTTTTTACCTATTTTACTTTCTTTGCTAGGATGCGCCCCAAATAGCCTTCTTCACTTCACTTGCCACTCCCTCCATCCCTCTGCTTTATAAGCTTACAATCTTCAGCCACTTGAAGAACCACCACCACCACCATGGCCGAAGACATGAATTTTCTATCATGTTCTTGCTCATTTCGATTGTTTTCTAAACCCAACGAAGATCATGAATCTAATTTCCTATCGCAAGATTCTTTCAACTCTTCTTTCTCCTCCAGATCAAGCCTACCGTCATCAATCTCCGCCTTCATACCACCGTCAACGTCAACCACCCTTCACCACCACTGCATCTCCACATTCAAACCCAACTCCTCCCACATCCTCGCTCTAACCCTCGCCGGAAACCAACTCTTCAGCGGCTCATCCAATTCCCAAATTCACCGCTGGCCACGTCACCCCACCAACGTCGCCACCGCCGCCAATGAACTTATTTCAGTTCAGTGTAACAGCGCCACGAAATCTCTACAAAACCTCAATGACAATATCCTAATCAGTGCTCACCAGGATCACAAAATCCGAATATGGAATGTCAGCAAGCACAAAATCAATCTCGTTACAACTTTACCAACCCTGAAAGATCGATTAACAAAAATACTGTTCGCTAAAAACTACGTTACTATTCGCCGGCATAAAAAGCTCACCTGGATTCACCATAACGACACCGTCTCTTCATTAGCGGTGTCGATCGATAAATCTCGGATTTACTCCGCTTCATGGGATCGGAGTTTCAAGGTTTGGCGGAGTTCCAATTTTAAGTGTTTGGAATCTGTTTCAAACGCACACGACGACGCCATTAACGCAATCGTGTTATCCGATGAAGGTTTCGTATACACAGGCTCAGCTGATAAGAAAATCAAAGTATGGAGGTTTAATCGAAGAGATAAAAAACACGATCTAATCGATTCACTGGAACACCATAGATCTGCAGTGAACGCTTTGGCTTACGATGATAATTTGTGCGTGTTAATCTCGGGCGCTTGTTCTGGTGTGATGATAGCTAATGAGAGAAACTCTGGTGGCGGAGATGGCGGAGTACATATGGAGGTTGTGGGGGCACTTTTGGGGCATAAAAAGGCGATTCTGTGTGTGAGAATTGTGGGGGAACTGGTGTGTAGTGGATCTGCTGATAAGACGGTGAGGCTATGGCGTAGATCGGTGGGGAAAAGCTATTCATGTTTGGGTGTTTTGGAAGGTCACGGCGGACCGGTGAAGTGTTTGGCCGTGGCGGCAGAAAACTCCGACGATGGTGATGGAAGTGGGTATACGGTGTACAGTGGTAGTTTAGACAGTGATATAAAGGTATGGGAAGTTCGGGTTCCTTTCGCCATGGAAAAAGCTTCCATCGCAAATCATGATGATTGATTTTAATTTGATTTTACATGTGTTATTAAAATACAGAGAAAAGATAAAGGGTAATTTTAAAATTATGCTTATTAAATATGAATATGAAAGCATAAATTATCGGGTTTTTTTAATAAATTAATTTATTAAGTAAAAGTGTTACCGAATGTGGGAGAACAGCTAAAAAATGTTATTGTTGCTTTTCCGAAAAAAATGAAAGAGAAAAATCAAGAATCCATGTCAATATTACGTTAGCATAATCACATATATGGTTTTACTCTAGTTTTACATTCGGTCTTTTAACTTTCAAAATTACTCTAGGAGATGTTAGATGGGGACGTTAACACAGACAATGTGCTCCTCGTTTTACTATATCAATAAATGAAAGGACGTATGTTGTCGGTTACCGGCTTCCCTAAATCCCTTTATTTTCACTTCTTTTTCTTTCTTTTTGACAAACACCAAACTACTGTGAAAAACAAATCTTAAGAGTATCCACAATAGTAAACACCCATAATTCTCATAACTATCCGTCATGTTAGTATAACTAACCCATAACTAAAATATCGCAGTGACAATACACATAATTGACATCACTGGTGTAATATCCTGAATTTTAAATTGTTATATTTATAATTTGCTCAAAGGATTATTACAGTTTTCAGTTGAGATAAAAAAATAATAAGAGATGGTCATTTAAGTTAAAATAATGATAATAAGATAAAATGGGACAAATCTAAAAGTTTCTATATTTACCGGTACATTAAATAGATAAGGAGTATTAATACTCACACATATAATCTCTTATATATAAGTTCAAATTTAACCTAACAACACACTTTAAATGTGTGAGCTGGAGATATAGTGTGTCTTTGTGTGTGAAGACTAGAGAGAGAGTAGAGAGAGAGAGACACTATTTTACATAGACAAAGTGTGACTAAGCCATGTTTAAGCTTGATTAAACAAGATTAAGTGTAAACTCATCATCAAGAACAAGGTTTGAAAGATTTTATACATCAATTTCAGATCTGGAGTTTCACACACCAAGTGTGTGTTCTTGGCGTCATGGCGTGAGAGAAACTAGAAAGAGAAAGTTCAAGGAATTAATCAAGGATTTGGGCTTGTATGCGAGGATTAAAAACTATCTACACGATTTTTAACTTCAAACAAGTGTTTATCTTCAAAACTCAAAGTTAGAATCTAGTCTTTTTTCATATGTTAACTTTTAGAGAGAGAAAGTTAGATTTAAAGTCTTAATCTTGAGTTGCATGTAATGTTTTATGAACAAATTGGTGATATTAACTATAAATGATCATATATTATCAATTGCATGACGTTAATTCGGGGTTTAATGATGAAATTTGATGATTTTAAGATGTTAAAGTAGAGTTGTGTTTGAACAACAACATCGACGCGACGCTTCGAAGGTATGGATGCGATGCGTCCAACACTGCAGAATATTGTTTTGTCTGTTTTATCATGTTTTGATGTATAAATGAGTGATTTGTAAGATGCTATTGTTAATTAGACGAATTTGTAGCAATTAGAAGACCAAATAGCAAGCATATGCTATGTAGCCCCCGTCGTGACGCGACGCGTCACTTCTGGCAAACAAGTTTTCTTCCAACGAAATTCTCGTAGTGCGAGGGGTTATGCGGCGCGAGGCACCCTGTTTCCCTTATAAACCATGTTTTGACCCTCTTTGACCATCTAACTTATAGGAATTGATTCTAATGATCATATGAGGTTAAAATGGAGTCTTTTAATGGTTTAAACATGCATTTAAACATACTTTAGACCTTGAAACTCTTAAGGAATATTAATTTGGTTAAGTTATCTAAGAAGGCATTGTGTGCTTGTAATTATAGGCTTGATCATCAAGTGAGTAATTGCGGATTTATTAGGTGGTGATCCTCATCACACCCTCAGGTGAGTACACCCTGCGGATACTCGGTTTTCATTCAAGGTTGCAAGTCATCATGATTGTATTTGTTTATGTTTGGCAATCTGAAATATGGAATCAAAGGAATGTGGGATGTTATGAGATTATAATGATGTCAAATGCTTTGATTATGGAATCTGTAACATCCACAAACCCGGGCTAGTAGTTAGCGGGTAAACGGTATGTGATTATGTGTGTTTTAATATTATTACGTGATTATATTAAGTGATTATTAATTGATCATTAAATTAATTGATTTCATGAATTAATTAACATGTATGTATGTATGCATGAAAGTATGTACGTGTGTATGTTTAAATTTGTAAATGGATAAGTGTATGTATAACACCTCATGCTTAGATATTTGAGAAAGTATGTGTACGTGTATATGGGCTGGAGTTGGAAAGTCACCTGCTCATTTGATATCAAACTTGAAAGTGTATGTGTGTGTAAACTTGCTTCTTTGTGAAGAAAGCTAAGAACTTGCTTACTTGAAAGTGAGATTTGAAGATTTTGTTTTGATAAATTCCAACTAAAGGTTAGCTTTTAATTCTAGCATGATTATATTTAGATGATGTATAAATATTTACATGAAGAAAACCATGGAAGAAGATTTGAAGCTTTCTTGATTTATGGGTTTTACATGTTTTGATGTTTAAATTGGTTTTTATGTGTTCTTGATGCTTATTAACATGATACATGGAGTTTATACATGTTTTGGCAATGTTTTTAGTAAGTTTTAAATACTGGTTATGGGTATTTTTCCGTGGTAAGTCGGCTGGATCAAGAACAGGGAAAAAGATGAAAAATTATAAAATTTGAGGGGCCCAGTCGATAGGCTTTGAATTCGAAGGGGGGAGTCCGCTCGAAGTGAACTACGACTCGAAAGGGGGAATCCACACGAAATGAACTACGACTCGAAGGGGGAGTCCACTCGAAGTGAGCTACGGCTCGAAGGGTCCGCTCGAAGTGGCCTACGGTTCAAAGTTTAGAGCCGTTAGAAGGCTTAACGCGACATGTTTGGCTATTTTTCAGAATGTGGAGTTTTATTGTTGGATCTTTTGGAGTATATTTTATGTATTTATGTTATATGGGTTTATTATAAGTATATGTGATATAAATATATGTGGGTATATATATTTATGAATTAGAAACTAATATCGGCGTTGATGTGTTTTCAGGCAATACCAAGACTCAGTGATATTAGATATTTGAGTGCCGCATTTGAGAACAAGAGGTGAGTGGATGTTAACTCACGGATGGTAAAGGTTATGATTGATATGATTAATGTGATGCATGTGTTTGTGATAGCTAGACTGTTGTAACACCGTATTTTCACCCATAAAATTTTCGTTTAAATTAACACTGCGGAAGCGTTTACCAAAACATAAAATATTTACAACTGAAGTTAAACCACTATTTATCATAACCATTCAGTTCAAAATACAGTATTACAAAAACTACGGCTCGTCACTAGTTCAATCAGAGTGCCTGTCAATTATTCCCCAGACAACACCCCCTCACGACTAAACCGCAGAACTCACCAGCCACCTGTAAAAAGTAGTGAGAGGTGGGGGATTAGCACAAAGCTAAGTGAATGGAAGTAAACGACCACAGATATACTAGCAAATAACCGCATGATATCAACAACAGTAAACACATAAACACCCTTTTGCCTCACGAGAAGACCGGCGGTTCTGCAGGAACCTACAACCAATGCCAGCCAAAGCAAAGGTTTACCGATAGTCTATTTGCTATTCTCACACAGTATTATCTTAAGTTGCAACAAATGCATCAAAAGACCACAATACTTATTAGCCGATAGCAAACAAACCCAGCCCAATATGCCCAGCCGGAAGCTGACTTCACAATAGGCGCAACAATCAATTAACATATCACAGTTAATCAATTAATAGACAACAGTCTATCTATGCATCAGTTCAATCAATTAACATATCACAGTTAATCGATTAGCAGACAAACAGTCTATCCATGCATCAATACAACAGTTAATCATTTATTAGATGCACAATCTAACCATGCGTCAAACCAATAACAGTTGCAACCAACCGGTTACAACTAATAACACCCGTGAGTAAACATCCACTCACCTCGGTCCTCGTTCCCGTCTGCTCAGTTATCTAATATTACTGAGTCTTTGCAAATCCTGAGAACACAACAAACTGAAGTCAATCCCTGACTCTTAAATATATATCCATAATATATATCTATATCTCTATATAACTCGTAAACAACATAGAATAATCATACAATTAATAACCCATCACATCCCTCGCAAATACAAAGCAAAACAAACAACAAATCTGAAACAGGCCCCGTCGAGCCGCGACAAGCCCTAGTGTCGCGCCGCGACGCCATCGGATTTCAAATCCGGGTCTCAAGTCTCGGATTACACAATCGGATTTCATACATTCGGATTTTTGAAATCCGCCACTCGTCACGCCGCGACGTCGTATTTCCAGCCTCCATCTTCCTTTAAACTGTCGGATTTGCAGCTATATCCACTTTTCCAAAATCCGATTTAAACACTAGGATTCCCACAAGAACACTTCCAAAACATGTATAAACATATTATAACATGTAATCATCAACAAGAACACATCATAACCATTTAAAACACCAATTCAACCAAAACCCATATGTCAAGTATGGAGCTTCAAGCTCCATTCATGGTGTTTCATCATGTACACATGTATATCATTAGAAAAGCATACTAATATGATCAACATCATATAAGGAACATATTCATACCTTGCTTTGAATTAACAAGCCACAAATCCAATCTTTCACCTTTTCAAGTTTATGTTTCTTTCTATGCTTTTCTTTCAAGAACACACACAACACACACTGACTATCGGTTTTCACTATGAATATTTCAGATGTAAAACCTATAGAGTCCCACGTAATCATTTTGACATAATCAAGCAGGAGGTGTCAACCTCCCTTGATTCCATGCACACATACTTGCAAACAGACATGCTTAATTTTATATATATATATATATATATATATCCATACACATATATATTTAAATATCTAAACTTTAATTAATTAACTTATCAATTAATTCAATTAAATACTAACCACGTGTTTAAACATACCTTGGCCTACGTAATCACTAGGCCCAAAATCAGGATGTTACAACTGTTAAGTCTGATGCTCAGTGCTTATTGCTTGATGTTTGTTGTTTATATCTATTGTGTGATTATTTGGCCGATACATGCTCAAGGTATGATATCGGGTATCGTTTAAGGAGTCAGCTATGCATGAAATTGGGCTGGGCCTGATCGCTATTGGTTAAGCAGTTGTAGACCCTCTCATGCATGCTTATTCCATTATAAACCTAACATTGATTAAATAGGTGTCTTGATTGTTCGAAAGAGATTGTGGTTCATATTTATAAAGAAGTCATGGTATATCATAGTATGATTGGAATTATTGTTTTAAGTGTTATATTAGTTATTAATGATATTTGCCCATGAAGTATAATTTATAATGCATATGGTACAATTGACTAAAGCCATGAATGATAGTAATGACTAAAATTAGAAGTTATGTATTGTATGTGTTAGTTGTGTGAAACCTTATGGGCTAAAGGTGTCAAGTTTGAAAGTGTAGGGGCTGATTGTGTAAAATGTGAAGCTATAAGCCCCAACTCAGATATTTTTGCTCATTTTTGGGGGCTTTGTTTCTGGAATTCTCGAGAGAAAGAAGGGAATGGGAGAAGAAGATGGAGACTTGAAAGTATCACAAGGTTTGTGTTGATTTTGTTGATTATAAGCTCAAATTGAGGTGTTCTAGCAATGGTTCTACCATGTAACCTTTGATTTGGGTAAAATTGAAGTGTGTCAAGATATGGTTAGTAAGTTCTAATTCTCAATCTTGTTATATCTTAGTGTTATATAGTGTGTTTGATAGTTTATTGTTGATATATTGTGAAAAGGTTAGAAAATGGGTCAATTTTGAGTTTAATGATGAAACAAGGGTTTGAATAATCAAAGATATGTTAAGTGTTGAGGTTTTGGTGTTTTGAAGTGTATTTGGGTCTTTGGTTTGTGGTAAACAAGTTTGATTTGAAAAGAATTGGATTTTGGTCGAAATGGGTTTGGAAAACAAGTTGAATGTTACTGTTTACGCTAGCTCGCAGCGCGAGCTAGAAGTGTCGCGGCGCGAGGCCGCGGGTCTGCGAAGGTTTTGTTTCCAGAGAGATTTTCGCTGTGCGAGATACTCTGAAACCTTCAAAAATGTTATTTTGACCCCCTTTGATCCTGTATTTGATTGGGGTTTGATTCTATTGGTTATAGAATGGTTAAATGGAGACTTTTAGACCCAAAATGAGTGTTTAGACTTGGTTTTGAGTTTATACTCCTAAGAAACCTTGTCTTTGGTTAACTTATGCAAGTTAACCTTGTGTTTTGTGATCATAGGCTATTGAGCAAGTGTTGAGCTTTGGTTTGGATGGGGTTGTGATCCTCATCACACCCTCAGGTGAGTACACCTTGCAGATACCCAACTTTTTGTTAAAGTTTACACGTCATCATGATTGTGTTTTATATGTTTGGCAAATGTTTTATGAAGCTTATTGAATTTGAAGGATGTGGAAATTGTGAACTCGATATATGACGTGTTTTAAAAATGGTTTTCAAAGTAAGACCAATGCTCCACTTAGGAGATGGTCTATGTTTATGTTGTGGTTTTACTTGATAAATTATTGAAACATGATACTCCATATAGGAGTGAGCTTTGATTTTGTAATAACAAATATGGTTTTGAGTTAATGAAAATCACGTTTACACCTATGGTGTATTGTGGGCATTGAGATGCCAAATGTGATATTTTTTGGTTGAGCATTTATGCTTAAGAGCTATGAGTTATGTTACAATTATGTGTTTATTGTTAAGCTGAAATGTTTAGATTATTTAGCCTTTATGGCATGTGATATATGTGACCCTTGTGGTATGTGCTTTGGTCCAGACCAGTGTTGAGATATGTACTTTGTACCATCAGGGTTCCTAGCCATTGAGACGTGTACTGGTTCATGTGGCTTCGGCAATTGAGGAACCTCGATACACGGGTGGTTGAGGAATCGGTGTAGAGAGTGGAGGGGGATGATAGTACCCATTATGACCTTGTGGGTTCAATGGGCTGACGAGACACCGAACCTAAACAGCATGAGTGGATTTGGGGAACATGTCATTCACTCCAGATAATTGTTGTATGGTGGACTGCTTCGTGCTTCCCCTACCTTGACGGGGAGATGTGGTTATCCCCCATGTGGGCACGTGTTGACCGTCGCTAGCTACTACGTGGAGACATTGTGGCTCAATGGATAGACCCGCATCCTTATGTGCTTATGTGTATACTTTTAGAGTATGATTGTTGCCAAACTCGTGTTTTCAAAAAGATGATGATTTGGTTTTGAAAGGACTAATGTTTTTGGTTGTACTCACTAGCTATATTTATAGCTAACAAGGTGTGTAAAATGTTTTGTATCCGCGGGATGTCTAGAGGCTTATGTGAGGTGGGTAGATGCCTTAGGCATAGCTTTGGATTGAGTTAATTTCCGGTAATTCTGGATTTCTTATTAGTTCGTTATTGGTCGTGAGATTGACTATGGTAACTGTTAGTCCCAGATTGAGTACGCAACAACAAATGTTTGTAGAAGGGGGGGGTTGAATACAAACTTTAGCTTTTAAAAATTAAAGATACACTTGTATACTTTTATATAATTCTTATTGATATGAATCAAGAATTACATGTACTAGAAGCGGAAATTCTAAGTACAATAAAAGGTGGCAATCAATTTATCTAACGCATAGACAAGCTAACTCTAAAACAACTAATGCATATAGAGTGTTCAACACATGAACAAGTTTGATTCTACACAATGCTTATACTCTACGAAATTTCTCAACTGATGAGATTTTCTTTTAGTGTAGTAGAGACTTCACTTTGTTGTGTTGTGTAGTATATTCTCTGTTTGCATGTCCATCATGCATGAGTATATATAGAAGTCTTGGTGGATCCGGTTGCATGAAGGTAAGAGACCAAGAGGATCTGGAAATATAATATTTTAATTGTAAAGGTAATGGGTGAAAAGTAAAGTTACTTTAATCAAATGTTTTGATAAAAGTAATTGTACTTTTCTGCAAAAGTGCAACCCATTCACAATATAAAATATTAAAGTCCACATCTACTGTCGTGTAGAAGTATCTTTCCCTTTCCATGATTGTACTTTAATCAACACCATGCTTCTGATTGATTTGACTTTACCAAGTATGGGATTGCCAGCCATACTTAGTTGTTTGAACAAATCTTCAAGATCTTCGTCTGTTTGAGGTATCATTAATCTTTTCCAGAGGATAAGGTCAAACCTTTTTGTCTCATGTTTGATCCAAAAAGTGCATTTTACTTTTATAAACAAAGATCTAAGGCATAATAGAACAACACATGTTCTGCCTTTTACATATGACTTACAATCTGAAAAGATAGAGTAGATTTGACATTTTTCACGACTCAGCTAACAGATTGTACTAGGAACTCTGATATTCACTACTCAGTTGACAAAATATATCAGTTGATCACTTTTTACTAGGACTCAGTTGACACATATTGCTCAGCTGATCATATAGATGCTCAGCTGATTAATAGTAAGCTTAGGAGGACATAAGCTCATGTATTTGGATGATCAGTTGATCAAGAGTGCTCAGCTGATCAATCAAATACATCAGTTTATGAGGAGAGATGACTTGTGTAAAGGAAGACTAACTTAGCTGATGCTCTGGGCCTCAGCTGATCCATTTTGTTAGAACCTAGAGGGGGGTGAATAGGTTATATGCCCACTTTTTGAAGTTTTTAACAATATTTGCAAGTAAATAAAGAGTTTAAGGAAGAAAGATATCACCAATGAAGTAGTTTGGACACAATGATTTATAGTGGTTCAAGCAATGGTTAACAACCTTGCTCTACATCCACTCCTTAGCCTCACCCACCAAGAGTTGCTCCACTAACTTCTCTCTTTGAAAGTAGAGATAAATCTTTTACAACTTCTCTTTTTAGCTTACAAGAATTACACTTCACTCTTGCAAACAAGGTTAAGATAAACCTCACTTCACTCTAATTGGAAAGGCTAGAGTTGATCCTCACTTCTCTCTAATTCTATAGGCTAGAGATTATCCTAACACTATTGCAAATGTATATGAATGTAATGAAGTATATGAACTTGAAGGCTTTCACTCTTGCTTGATTCTTGATCTTGAAAGATTGAATTATCAAGGAATATGAGCTCACAAGATTTTTATGTATTCTGTGTTTTTTCAGATTGCAAGAGGTGAGTAAAACACAAGACTTGAGTTGCTTTAAATAAGAAAAAAGTTTGATGCTCAAAAAGTGTCCAGACGATCCACGGTCGACCGTGGAATCGACCGTCGCACTGCTGGAGATTTTTTAGCCTTGTGCATATAGACGTTGGGCTTTTACCAAAACCACACACAACCCATTTTTACTATAAAAATGCACTGAAAAGAAGCTTTAGAAAAGTTGGGTAAGTGTCATACTTCTTAAGTTTGAATTTAATCATGAAAATGGTAGTTTGGAAACCAAATGCACAAAGCATGTTGGAAGTTTACCTCTTTGGGAGATTCTTTTTGCTAAATATGGTTTTGGCTTATTTCAATAGAAGATTATGTTTAGTATTTGCCAAAATGAGAATTTTTGCTTTGACTTCCAAGCTTGTGATTTTTATAAAAATTGTCTCAATTTTTATAAAGCTTGTGATTTTTGCTGTCACCGTCTCGTCTCCTGTTGCCGTCGCCGTTCGCCGTCACCCTTTCGCCGTCTCCCGTCACCGTCTCCTGTTGTCGTCGCCCGTTCCCCGTCGCCGTTCGTCGTCACCCATTCGCCGTCTCCCGTCGCCGTCGTCCGTTCCCCGTCTCCGTTCGCCGTCACCCGTTCGCTGTCGCCGTCACCCGTTCACGGTCCACTGTCACCCGTTCGCCGTCACCCGTCAGCTGTTGCCGTCGTCGTCCTTCCTCTTCGATGGTGGCAACAGGTGTGGTGGTTGGCTATTGATGGAGTTTAGTGGTGGTGAAAATCCCACCTAAAAAATATGAACCAAACATAAGATAGGATTTTAAATTCCACCAAATACAAATCCCATTAAATACCAATCTCATTATAAATGCAAATCTCTTTAAAATCACTACTTGAACCAAATAGCAATCCCATTTTACACTGAAATTTGATATCTATTCTATCTATTAAAATATTATAAATTTGATATGAAATCAGAATATTCTGTCATTAATATATATTCTGGGGTGAATTTTTTATTAATTTTATTGCCACGTTAATCTGTTAGATAAAATTTAATAATTCATCTTTATCCTTTATAAAAGAATTAATTGATTTAATATTATGTGTCAAGCAAGATCTTAAACTAAACAATTGTTTCTTGAGAAAACTATTAACAAATTAATGATTTTTTAAAAACAAAATCAGCTACACTTAGTGGAGCAGGTGCAAAGTAGGCAAAAAGCATTTTCCTAATAATACATTCTCAAATTTAAAGAGAATTGTAAGTCTAATTTGGTTAACCATATGTAGTATGTAGAACAAAAATACAAACAAATAGATAATAGACTAAAAGGTGGAACATACTAAATTTAGGGAAAAAACTTGTTATAAGACCATCCGTAGTGGGTGTCATAAGCAGCTTGTTATCCCAAAACAAGCTTAGTCAAATTCCTGTCCTCCTCTAGGGATTAGTCATGATTAGGGTTTTTAGTTATGAGATTGTCATAGGTTTAATAACCTGATGTGACAGTCGATCATGACAGTAATACATGTCATGACTACGGATAGTCTAACATGAAAAAAGATTTATCATTCTGAAACATGTGTCAAAATATTTGTAATAAAACGATTGAAACATGTGACAAATCAAAGGAGTTGACAGTAAAACAAAACTATGTACATTGTGTTAAATAATAAATGAACCGAATCACCAACAATTGATCGATTATGATGTGATATTTATACTGGGTCGTGATTGTTGATTTCTGTTGCTTATTACAGTGTTATTGACTATTCTTTTTAATCCTACGGGTTTATGCACGAAGAAAATAGCCCCTCTAAACTATCCAAAACAAACACACACACACACATTTTAACCATCTATGTACAAACTATAACTACAATACTCTTTTACTTAAATCTCTTATATTAAGTTTTTCTTTTCTTCAAACAACAATCTAAAACTCATCTTTCAACTTTCACTCGATCATTTTGGCTAATTTTAATTCATTATTTTTGAGAATTTAAGAACTCTAAGGGCAAAGGGAATGGGTGTCCCGCCTATCGGGATGTGCGGAAAAAGTCTAAAAGTGCATGCGGAAATACCGTTCCTATCCCTTCAATATGACATCTTTCTATGCCTGCTAGATAGCTATCTTGATGAAAGATGGAAGAGGTTTGTAACTTATAAGGGTGTTATTATTATTTTCAAATAGAACATAGTTAATGGGATGGTGAGATAAAAAATAATTATTGTCTTGGAACACAGACTTGTTTATTTTCTTTTCAATTTTTTATTTATTTTCAACTCAGAAACATAAAAATTCAAAATTATTATTCTTTCTTTTCTGCTATTAATTTTCTTTTCTATATTTTTTAGTTAAGGTTTCTTGAGAACACAACTTAATGTTTTAATCAAACATGATTTCTTTTTGAAAGGTGATATCTACACGACTTTTGATCATACATAATAAATTTACCTAAATACTCTTACCTAATTATCATGCATTGTTCTCATCCATATAATTATATAATTAAGAATATAAATATCTAAATATAACTTTTTATTATATGTCACTAATAATTATTGTGTGGATATCTAACTCCCATTTTTCCTTTAGCATACATCATACAAAGAAAATTGTAGGATAAAAGTTGTTTTGACTTTTGACCATGGGTAAAATCATAGCTACTTTTGACCTAACCTTCTTTTCTTTAACATACAAGTGTGGAAAGGTAAACCTTTTCTTGATTTTTCATGCATTTTAATAAGTTATATTATTAAAAAATATATATTAACGTTTAATATTGTTTGTATCTTTTTAAGCTGGCGAAACAAGGTTGGAAAATTAGTTAGGAAGACAAAATAAGCGAGTCAGATAATAGTTGGGTCATGTCGTTTTAATGACAATAAAACATATACAGAGTATCTAATAATATATATATATATATATATATATTAAGGTTTTTGTAATTTTATCTATGTTTCATACCTTAATCTTTTTCATAATTATATCTTTACTTATACCATGTAACACATCTTATTCAAAACTAAATAATTAATTACTCAAATATCGATCACTTATATTGTTACACAAATCAGTTATTATACTTCATTATAGAAAATGCACATTACAATACTAAAGCTGACAATATGAGATATGAACCCGAAACCCAACCTAAGCCGAACATGAAATGAGAAATATGAACCCGTTATAAAACTAAAATGAGTAAAACATAAGCTAACAGGAACATGACATGAAATAACAGGCCAGGTACAAGTAAAACATGCTTACTGAAATTAACCTAATAAACCCAACTTTCTTAAAAATTAAATAAAAATAAATTTATATAAAAATCCAAATAAAAGGTGGTAATTATAAATTAATCAAAGTTAAAACCTCAAAATAGTTGTTAAATGAAATCAAAATTTCAATTCCATTTGTGAATTGTGTGGCTTATCCTCGGACCAAAAACCCAACCCAAAAATAAATTGACTCAAAACCCAACCCGAATCCTAAAAATAGTGGTAAAGTTATATACTATAAAGTTAATTTTATACGTATAAGTTTCTCGAAAAATGGACCGACTAGAAACTCAATCTAAATATTTGAATTTTATTCCCGGAAGTTCAACACAAATTTTTTCGGTAAAATTGGTTGACGTGAAACACGACCCGAACTAAACATGACACAAAAAGTAAGAGTCACTTGACCCGAACTACGAGCCTTACACTACATAGTGGATTTTGCAACAAACAAAATCATAGCTAGTTTCAAAAGAAAGTAAACCTTCAATAAGTTTTTTTTTTTTTTTTTTTTGATAGTGAAGTAATTTTATTTAATAACTTCATTGGCACACCATACAATATAAACTCTCTCTCATTACCATTTTCTGAAAGTTGCAGAAAAGAGATAGCAAATAGAACAAGAAACAAAACTACGGCAAATACTCATAAGCTATTATTGCACAAACACAGCAGTTTCGGAAAAAAAATAAAAATAGAAACCAAACTTCACATGATCAGATATCCACCAGAAGATTCTGGGCCTTTGAGCCCAAAAACATGAAGCACAGCAGCCAGCAGGAACCTAATACCAAAATGATTACAACTAAACTATAGTCCAACACTATATGATGTTGTAGGGTGGTGATTTCTCTTAAAAGATTGTCGGTTCAAGTCCTGTAATAAAGTAGATTCAGGGATAGGTTAAGTGGACGTGTGTATTTATCGTTCAAAAAAAAAGAAATTAAATGACTAAATTACTTTGAGGCACAAAACTCCTGCATTTAGACCAAAACCACCAAAGCCTATGCTCATGAACGGACCATGTTTGGATATGTAAGGACCATTTTTTTTAAACAAACCCAAAAAGTATTGTATGTTCACGTAGATGTTGTTTTACAAAAACCATTCTTCATCATTGTATAAGATGTTTAAAAGTTTATTAGTCTTTAGCTAAAGCTTTACAGTAATTGTCACCTGAAAAAAATAAGAATCAACTCTGAAACACTAAGCTTATTGAGTTTAATATCTCATAAAATTAATAATGATATAAATCGCTTATTTAATATTTACAAGTATACATACTCATTTACTTAACAACTCTTTAATTATAATGGCTCAATTTAAGCCACACAAGCTTGATTATGAGACTATGGGTAATTTGCCACTTAGGCATCTCTTTTACCACTCAAGCCTCTCTCTTGCCACACGGGCATCTCTATAGTCACTTAGACCACAAATCAGTTCACCAATTATTATTGGCAAACACAGATAAAATAACTCATATAACATGTAACATTATACATATAAAGGAGTACACTAAAACTCACCTTCTTAGAAGACAAATAGAGTTCCAATTGATTATGTGTCTCTTTTATACTCTTATGATTATAAACGTCTGCCTACAATAAATAATTAACTCCTCGGAGTTCAACTGTTCAATTAATACTCTATCAATGTGCTACACGGCCTACTACACGGCTCATGTAGCTCTACATGACCTCATGTAGCTCTACATGACCTCGGTACACGACCTACACAGGCCATATACACTCACTATGTACTCTGATGCTACACGGCCCATACAAGCCTTACATGGCCTGTGTTCAGACATGGGCTGAACACGGGCCCTTGTTACCCTACATGAGGTCCTGCATGACGGGTAGCCCTGTACACGACTCGTGTACGCTAATACTACAACAACTGTTCAACCAGAAAGTCTTATTTTCTGATCAAACACATCCAAAATTCGATTTTTACATACCAAAGTGTGTTCCAATTACTTGGAAACACATACCAACACTAAGGGACAACAAAGAACAACAAACTAACAAACAATTGATCCTCCTTTAATCAAATACAGACAATTTCTATCTCTTGACCCATTAACTCAAAAATTCAATAATAAAGACAAATTTAAACATCTACTTGACCCACAAAACTCTCAAATCAGTAATAAGAATCAGGTTAAATAATCTCCTTGATGATTTTATGCACTAAACACAAACAACCTTCAAAATCAAAGAAATTCTCTATTATCATCACTAGTTAAGTCAAGATTTCATGCCTTTCCACTTGAAATCCATCTCTCTAACTTGTTTGGTGAATTAAGAGAATTAATAGTGATTTCTTCGTCTTCTCTTGATGACTCTCGAGTCTTCCAGCCAAGAACATAGACAAAATTCCAACTCTTGACCAAAATTTGACATAGGTGACTATGTATATATGAAAGTTTGGTCAAATGGCAACCTGCACCTTCCAAGTTTATAACTAAACACAAGTAGCACAAAATAGTCCCTCTCATCACATTGTAGTATTTGGTGATTATAATTAGGTCTTCAAACTTTTAAATCCACTCTTTAAATATTAGATAGTAAGTTTATACTCTATATAAATAGATGCATATACACACACACACAAACTCATGTAACTCTAAATATTTGAAACATATAAGGAGAAGACTAGTAATAATAAAATATAAGTCACAAATTTTTGGGGTGTTACAATATCAAAGTGCACTTGTGTGCCATTTTGTCCCCATTATGACTCCTAGTACCAAGAAAGCTAATCATGAGACAACTAACCTCACACCCCGGCACCCCACCATCCTAAACCCCGAATGACAGAAACATCTTTTATAATATAAATAAAAGATAAATCTTTATCAATTTCATTAGAAAACCTCAACCCTTCATCAATTCAATCTCAAGGTTGAACTTAAACATAACTACTCTTAACAAGGGTAAACAGAAACATACCCAAACAACTCTGTGGCTCAAGTGAGGAATCTGCCCTTGAAAACATTCTTAAACCTTGTCTCATCAAGATACTCCATGCATTAAGAAACACCACCATAAACTAACACAAGAACAATCACAAAGGAGATGGGAAAGTGAAACGTGAGTGCTCATACGTATGGCTCCCATTTCCGAAAGACAATGTTATTGCTTTCTGCCCATCCCTCATTTCTTCGACCCAACCCACATAGCACAACCCTTTCAGAAACAACAGGAATATCAGTTTAATAGAGAAATCTCATTGATGCAGGAAATGGGTTTATATCTCCATCTCCTTGACTCCCTCTCCAACGGGGTTGCAGGAAAATCCACCCCCCCCCCCCCCCCCCCACCCATTAAGTAGCAGAAATAAACTTTATGATTATGATTAAGCTATACACACACTCACACACACAATCCACGAACAATATGTGTTAGACAAAAAAAAAGTAAGACTTTTTCGGGTATGAGAAGAACACTCGTACATATTAAGGTAAGAAAGTTGGTCTTCAAACACTTCGTATAAGCATAAAAGACCAAAAGCATTTCGTGCAAACACCCATAGATACGATTAACTTGACCTATAAACTCAATACCAAGTTATTAACATTAGTATTTATGTTATGTCTCAATAACCACCTTCCCGGTGGCATGCCCCTCGATGCTCTTGGCCCAACCCTCTCCGGCCTTACTTAAAGGGTATCTAGAGTTGATAACGGTTTTCAATTTCCCTTCTTTCACCAACTTCACAAGGCATTCGATCTCTTCGGCTTTTGGAATCACAAGTAATGGTACAAGTTGTTTCTTTGAAAACGTTAATTTGTTCACAGCATAAGTCCAAAATGTACCACCACTTGGGGTTATATCAATTACTTTCCCGGTTGGTGTCAGGTTAGGTTCAAATGTTGACCATGGGATACCAGTGGTGCAATCGACCACTATGTCGTATTTCTGGCCCGATGGGCTTTTGAGGGTGGCTCCTTCTGAGGTCTTGTAGTCGAGAACCTCGTCGGCACCTAAGCTTTTGACAAAATCGATGTTGCGGGCCCCACATGTTGCAGTGACATGGGTGTTTCCTAATTTTGCCAGTTGCACGGCATAGTGACCCACACCGCCTGAAGCAGCGGTTACTAGCACATTGGTTCGTGGTTCAGTTTTGTCTAGCTTTAATCCACCGGTTACTGTAAGGGAGTGGAGGGCAGTGCACCCTGCAATAACTAGACTCGCACCTTCTGCAGCTGATACTTCTGGTGGTCTTGAAACCGTTGAGCTCTCTTTAGCTACTGCATACTCGGCTAGTCCTCCACCTGCACCCCCCTGTTATCCAGTCCAGCATATATTGCATAAAGGGTTGGAACTTTTAGTAGTTTATCAATCTTTATTAGTATGAATAAAAAGGCAACATGTCAAACGGGCTGTAAGTGATCATAGGTTTTTGCTAATGCATACCTCCTCTACAGTTATATTCAAAGATTTAAAAAAATAAAATTGTTTTAAGTAATCATAACTAATCCATTATGCTTTCACCATTTATAATTTTATTTCAAAATGGAAAAATAAGTGTTTGCAGGTCAAATCGGCTTACTTGATCTGTGAAAAAGTGACATGTTAGACGACCTGCCTGACCCTACTAAAACCTCTAGGCACCTCTTATAAGAATCAATGAGGAACAAAATCTCAAAAATCAAAAAGAGCAAAGATGAAACTTACAAGGGTGGAAACAACTTTGTCACCAACTTTAAAATTCTTTACTCCAGGTCCAACCTCCACAACTTCTCCTGCTACATCACCAACTGATCCAACAAACAAATATGATATTTTAGGTGTATACATCTGTGTTGGTATTACATATAGAGAAAAATATACGGACCACGCTGACAATAAAGAAATCGTTCTGTATTAAATCTGTTTGTCGGAATTATTCAAGTCTTAATATATGAGTAATTTATTCTTTAACTAATACTTCTACATGCAACTCCTAAATGTAGCACGTAATTAGTTCATACATCATCATTTATAGATTCATCAAGTAATTAGTTTATATACCCTCAAGCCACATCATTATATCAAATTAATCTGATTGTTTTGTTACTCTAATCAACAACAACAACGACGACGACGACGACGACGACAACAACAACAACAACAACAAAGTACACCAAATTCATTAACCTCTAAGCTCAAACCCATAGGCCTTTGACCTAGCGGTATCCAAGGTGTATGTTAGGTGATCCTCAACCAATTGGTTGGGAGTTCTAGTCCCCTTGTGGACGAAGGTGTACATTAGGGGCAAGTGTGTCTTTGCCTTTCATAAAAAATAAAAAACAAACATCTCTAAGCACATGATTGAACAACAAAATACCAACAATGAACAACTTTTTCTTTCCTGCTTAACCTAACTCAATAACAATTCTAAATCCCCAAAAAAAAGCTAGGGTAAATGATGATTCTCATCAATGTATGGAACTAACCTGGTATGAAGGGGAACTTGCGGGGCAAAATAGGGCGTACCATGCCGTTTTGAATTTTCCAGTCAATTGGATTTATGCTTGCTGCTTCTAATTTCAGCAAAATCTCATCATTGGCGGGAACAGGGACAGGGATTTCAACATGCTGCAAAAGATTTTTTACTCGTTGTAACCAAACCCTAAAGTCACAAACTCACAATACATATTTAGATCTAGACCTAGTCCATTAGGTATTTACACCTGATAAATATAGTATTGAGTGCCGACTCTTGTATATCATGCATGATATTAGCAAATTTGTCCATAGATATAACTATATAAGTCAATAGCTGCTGTCAAAAGGGGCAGGGTTTTGCTACTCCCTTCATCTACAAACATGAATGAAATGAACACATTGTTGCTTGCTAGATCAAATAGGCTAAGCTGAAACTACTATTTTAACGGAATGATGTGTCTTCTACATCTATCATTATCATTTTCTCTTTTCATCATCCAAATTGATGTGATTTTAAAGGTTTTAATGGAAAATTAT
Organism: Dittrichia graveolens; assembly: GCA_038502395.1. NCBI lineage: Eukaryota > Viridiplantae > Streptophyta > Magnoliopsida > Asterales > Asteraceae > Dittrichia > Dittrichia graveolens. The sequence continues at coordinate 75,833,052 of JARJIL010000002.1, forward strand.
CAGATGTATTACATATTACTTGAATGTTTGTGAGAAATCCATATCTGCATCTAAAGGACAAACGGAAATTACGGATGATTAGAAGGTAAAATTATCAATCTAACCTAGATAAACCTACGCAATCCATCCTCCGCTTTTCTATCAGATAATCAATAAGATAACGTAATCATGAAAATCGAATGCCTTTCGAAACAAATTTTGGTTACATTTAAGAAGCGAAATTAGACAAAACTATCGACGAGTTTAGTAAAGAAACTGGTATGCAAAATAACAATTGATTTGAAAAAGGAATGAATCACCTTCAAACCAGCGGGACCTCCGCCGTAACAAGTATACCAAACCGCCTGCATCAATTTTCCGGCCATATTCATTCGTCGATCGATCCAACTTTCTTAGTAACCGCTTCAAATTTAGGGAGAAAGTGTGGGAGTGAGTGATGACTACAAGACTGCTTGTGTTATTCTTGTTAGAGTCGTCGGTTCACAAATTTTGACTGATTTCATCATGGTGTTTACAACTACTTAATTTTTGTATTATTTGGAGTTAATAACAATGAAAATTTTATGTCAGAATCACAATTTAATTTAATATATTATTTAAGGATGTGATTTGATAATTTTTTTATTCCATGAATAGTATATTGTGGTGTAAGTTCGGATGAATCGGTTCCGATCCGATTTAGTAAATTCAATTGGATTTTGGTTTTTAAAAGTGAGATTCGATCCATCCAAACAATCTTAAGATCCGAACCAAACCATTCAAATTATAATTCGGTTGGATCGATTTTTAAAATTCGGTTTTCATTCTCACATAAATACATGCTTAAAGAGTCGTGATATTTCAAAAACTAGATACGATACATATACTATTAAAATTAAAATATAGTTGTCCAAGTTACAATAACTAGTAAGACTAGTAGCTTTATAAATATATCATTAAAAATAATAAGTTGTAAATAAACATAGACATGACACGTATGGATTACTTTGTCCCACTAGTGTTATATGTGTATACATATATTCTTATTCAGTTTATTCGGTTTAAATTATAGTATCCAAAATCAAACCAGAATCCATAGTAAATATTCGGTTTTGATCCATCCGATCAAAAAATCTGGAATATCCGAACTAAATAGTCCGATTCAAAATTTTCGATTCGGTAATTCGGTTTTATCCGATTAGTGAACACCCCTAATAGTATATGTGTTTTAAACAAGTAAATTAAGTATATATCATCTTATCTTATCTTATATATATTAAAAGAAAATATTTTTAACATCATTTTTCTTTTATTTAATAGATTCACCAATCAAAACCTAAAAAATCAAAATTTTACCTTAAAAATTGAAACTGATTACATCACTTTTCCTAATCTCTCGTTACTTAAAAACACGTGTTCACCATAAACCCATTTATTTAAGTCAGATCTTCTTTTAAGGATTTTGTGGAATTCCTTTTCAGCCGCCCCTTCCAACTGTAGTCCTTCGCTCTTGTAGCTGCCGTCCTCCATTCTTAATTAAGTCAGATCTAATTAATAAGTAGCATTAATTAGTTCCTTACTTCCTTTATCTAAAACAAATTAATCTTTAATTTCACATCGACCATGGGGTTAATTAAGTTTACATATGTTATTGAGAGATGATATATTATTCTGCGTACTTTTTCTTCTTATTTATTCACCCGCTTACAAGAGATTAAGAAATAGAATTAGTGGACTCCACATGTCGAAAAAGTAGGATGATATATATTATTTTTATTAGTACTAAAAATCTAGGATATACCGAATTCTTTATATATGCGCCAAAATTACTTCATTTATTCACCACACAATACGTACTTACAATATCTATCATGAGCGAGCTAGGAATTCTTAATTTGATACAATATATATTATATATATCATCTTGCGAATTTTATACCATAACACTATATTCACGCAAGCGTGCGCCCACACACGTATAACTTGATCTCATAATATGGTGACAAAAATAGAAATTGTTACACTTTAGCAAAGATATGAAACTAATGATAAAGATATCATCTTCACAAACCTCCATGGACTTTGCTGCACAATTCAGATGACACGCTATCAGGAACTAGTTCCTTGACAAGTACTTAATTTGCTTACATTCACCCCAAGTAATCTACATGTATGACACTCACAAATTAAGACCTACACTAGAGGACATTAGTATTGTAACTTGTTGTTTAAAGGGTGGTAAAAGAATGATTTAGTAATTTCTACTACTTGTTATTTCAAGACGAGTAATCTGTTTCCTTAAAACAATTTCGCCCCCACCAACAAAAGTTGCGTGCTTTGGGTTATACTGGCAAATTGCCTCCCAAGATACAATGAAGCAACATATGTAGAATCTTTTTCAACACTACACGAAGTGTTAAAAGAACCGGATGAACTATTGAGTTTTTCAAGTATTTCAAAGCACTAGAAATTGTGTTTCTATAGCAACACAATTATCCTAGTATATGGTGCAAAGAGAGAGGGTTATAGGGTAAGAAAAATGAGTTTTGTGTTACAAAAACTACAGAAACGTTGCTGAGTTATAGGCAAATCGGACCTGGCAGTTAATTAACTGTCACCCTTTAGTGACTGTAAACTCCGTCGCTAAGGAACCATTGTATTTGTGACGTAGCTAGGTAACAGTCACCCTTTAGTGACTGCTCCGTCCGTCGCTAAGAAACCTTTGTGACTGCAGTTTACTAACTGCAACCTTTAGCGACAGAAAACACTACCTTATACCTTTTCTTTTATTTCCTAAAGACTCAACCCCCTAAAAAAGACACTTTATTTTGAAATTTTCCAACAAAAGTGTAATATTATATAGACGAAAATACATACACGTTATAAACATACGTACATATAGTACACTCTTAACTATAACACCAAGTTTGCATATTCATGTTTACGTCATGGCTCCACGACCACTTTCCCAGTCGCATGACCTTCAATACTCTTGGCCCAGCCCTCTTCAGCCCTACTTAGAGGGTATCTCGAGTCGATCACAGTTTTAAGTTTCCCTTCTTTCACCAACTTCACAAGGCACTCAAGTTCTTCTGCTTTCGGTATCACGATTAATGGCAGAATTTGTTTCTTTGAGAATGTAATTTTGTTAACAGCGTAATTCCAAAAAGTGCCACCACCTGGGGTTATATCAATTACTTTCCCTGAAGGGGCTAGGTTAGGCTTGAAGGTCGACCACGGGATTTTAGTTGTGCAATGGACCACAATATCATACTTTTGACCCGATGGGCTTTTGAGGGCTGATCCTTCTGGGGTCTTGTAGTCGATAACCTCGTCTGCTCCTAAACTTCTCACGAATTCAATGTTGCGGGCTCCACATGTTGCAGTCACGTGGGTGTTTCCAAGCTTCGCTAGCTGGACCGCATAATGACCCACCCCACCTGAAGCAGCGGTTACAAGGATTTTTGTAAGTGGTTCGGTTTTGTCTAACTTTAGTCCGCCATTTACAGTCAGAGCATGGAGAGCAGTGCACCCTGCAACAACTAGACTCGAGCCATCTGCAGCTGATACTTCTGGTAGTCTCAGAACCGTTAAGCTCTCTTTAGCCACAGCATACTCGGCTAGTCCTCCACCTACACCCCCCTATTATCAAATCCAGAAAATTACACAACAAAAGGTAGAAGCTCCAGATAAGTTTAGTACAATTATTAAATTTTTAGTTAGCAATTGAAAAATAGTTAGGTTATAAAATTTATAGAAAGAAGTCCACAAAGATTATACACTCACAAGGTAGGTAATAATTTTGTCACCAGCTTTAAATTTGTTTACTCCAGTTCCAATCTCCACTACCTCTCCTGCTACATCTGTACCTGTTATCACATACAAATAGAAAATGAAAATGGACTATGATAACATGTCAAATACATCGCTTAGAATGAGCTCTCTGCACATTTTTATCCTTGTCTTCTAAACAAATAATATATTAAATTTATTTACAAGCCATAATAGTGAAGAAAATAATTTAATTTTCTTTTTAACAAAACGACTAAACAAGGTTGTAAGCATCTATTAGAAATCCTTATTATATTTTTACCTATCTTTTAGATATCTCTCCAATTTGTTAAAATATTTCAATACCTTTCAATGTCTTTGTTAAAATTTGCCGTTACCTCTACTGTCTTAGAAATTATACAATTAATTGGGCAATTTCTTAATTGGGCAATTTCTGGAATCACAAAACTCAGATTTCTTGTAGGATTTGTTGGAAATCAAAGATAAAAACAAGATATTCCACTAAGAAATCCCTTCTTTATTTCTGTAAAATCGGTACAAATCGGCCACCAAGCACTGTACGTATTGTTACATATTTATAGGGCTAGAAATGGCGGTTATGTGGCGGTTTTCCGGCGGCTGACGGCCGTTTGGCGGTTATCCCTGGCAGCGCCGGTGGTGGTAACATTTTCTAATCTAAAATACATAATACTAATAATAATATGTTTAGTTTAATATCTAATAGGATTGTGTAGATCACTTTCCGAATTTGATATTTCGCCCCTACGCCTTGGTTACAACGAAATTCAAATAATGGGATAATCTGATAAGAATCTAATTGATTCTAGGCAGAGATTCACGTCATGATACCGGATGATTTGGGAGAAAAGTTGTATGCTTCTAATTACCAACCATGAGAATTCAAACATATTTAAAGGGATATGGCAGTTACAGGAAGTTACATTAATTCCGGATCCTTGGACCTCGCTAGGGGCACTACTCCCAAGGACCCTGCAAGGGAACGCAACCCCTTGACCCCTGCCATTTTACTCGTACCGAGAACAAATTCGTTTCATCACACATCCTATTTTGTATAAAATCAAACTTTGTATTTCATTAATAATCTGTAGATTCCATTACACAAAAATAACTTGATGAGAGTAAAATCATCAACATACTTACTAAAAGTTTGAATCCTGTACTACCTTTTCATGAATATTTATACTAACTAAAACAATTATGTCACATAAGATGCAAGACTGAACTTGCATATTAAGAAAAAAATTATGTTACCTAAAATAGAAACGTTCAGGCTCTATAATAATTTATAGTAAAATTTGGTCAGTAGCTTTTTACAGTTTCAAACTTTTGATATTTCCATTTTTAGCGATTTGTTTAATATCACACATTCGATCACTTTATAAGCAAATTGAACTAACTCTGGTCCATTTTGGTAAATGAGTCAAAGTCAACACCTTTTTACAGCCAATCAATCAATATTCAATAATGAATTGGGGGAAACAGGCAAAATGATGATTTGATCAAAGTATGCAACTATATTCAACTAACCTGGAATATAAGGGAACTTTTTGGGGAACACCGGGCGTGCTATACCTTTCTGAATCTTCCAATCTATTGGATTTATGCTTACTGCTTCTATTTTAACAAGAATCTCACCATTACCAGGTGCAGGAACAGGGATTTCAACATGCTACACAAGATATAAACACATTATCACTAACATCAAATTAACACTCTGCAATTCCCAAATTGAATTTGAATCTACTGTGTAACTGAATGATTTCTCTGTAATTCGATCCCAAATTGATGTCACTTTCCATGGTTTTTAATCGAAAATCATCACTCTAGAAATTTTGAACACGGAGCATGTCCTCGAAGTCTAATCACGTAGATATGATAGTTTTAATGAATAACATACTTCTGCGAAATTGTTGATCTACAACTTCTAAGTTAACTTCAAACTCGTACGAATTTATGAGTTGGATCAAAGTTAGACTTTGAGACGAAACAGGAGAAAAAGTAACAAATGAACAATCTAACGGGAGTTTGATTGAATTACCTTTAAACCGGCGGCACCTCCGCCGTAGGAATCGTAGCACACCGCCTGCATCAATTTTACAGCCATATTCCTCCACCGTTTTAGCTCTCTGAGCCACCGCTTCGATTTATAGGAAATGTATGGTGGAGATAAGAATGATAGTTTGCTTGGAGATTCTTATGAGTTAAATGATTTCGAGGGATATATCTCTCTGCTTTTGACTTCTATATTTTTATGTTAAAAAAAAATATTTCTCGATAATTTACTAGTTTAACCTCTTATATACTATACTTGAATTCATTCTCCTTTTTTCTTATTTTTTTCATGACGTGTTGGATCGAAAGTTTTAGAATGTAAAAAATGATAATGATAATAATTAATATTACTTGGTTAGGTAGAATATAATTAATCATTACTTTTTAATGAGTAATGAACCATTCTCTAATACATTGAAGGTAATGGATTCAACTGTGTTGTCTTTCCACCGATCACCATCACCATCACGACCACCACCAATATTGCTACCACCACCGATCGCCACCGCTGCCACCACCACCGGCTGCAACCAACACACAATCGTAACTTGTTAGACAATCACGACCCTACTGCTTCATCTGCCTCCATCACCACCACCACTACTCGTCACAATCACCACCATCATCAACCATTTGTTGGCTTGCCATTGATCACCGCCTCCACCAACAATACCGTCTTCACCACTGCCACCACCATCGACCACAACACACCACCAACATCGTCATGGATTCAAGCGTGTATTGGTCCACCACCACCACCATCGTCGCCACCACTACACTCTACCACCATCATCGATTGATGCCTGCACCACCACCAACAACAACCACCACATCGCCGATCATAGCCACCACCACTAGCTCCCGTTTCCACCTCTACCAACAATCACAACCACCACCGTCGTTGAACAGCACCTGCCGCCACTAATTGCTAATTAGATACTGCCTCAAACTACATCGCCACCACCACCATTGACTATCACCCCTACAGTTGCTATCACCATCATCAACCACCACCACAACATACTATTGCCACTAACAACCACCATTAACACCGCAGCCACACCGACCACCACCATCACTACTGACTACTGCGGCCACCACTAACCTACACACTATATGTATACAATGATTACCTATATTAATCAATCAATATCAATGGTAATAATGATACTAGAAAATGCCATTGCATTCATTTATATCCCCCTCTTTGTCATTCTCATTCTCTTTTACTTAACCATGGACCCCCTAGTTGATTTTGACACGTCTTAATCATGTATTCATGTGAGTAAGAGGATAATTTAGATAATAAAATGGATATATAGGGTGTGTTTAGCGTAACTAATTGAGACTGGAGCTGAAGCTAAAGATTTTATTTAGAGCTAAAAAATAGAGATTTTATTTGTACAAAAGACGTAAATGTTTCTCAAAGTAACTATACCTTTAGCCTAAAAATATAAATGATATAAAAGGACACACAAATAAAACTCCAAATATGATGCAAATAAGTTTGAATAGTATTTATGTAATTTGGTTTATTAAAAACTCAGACAACTCCTAAAGTCTATTTGAAATAGTTTTTTATTTTGAAGTTCTTAAAAACTTTAACTTTTAAAACCTGTTATAACTAAATAAAGTTAATAAAAGTTAATTTGTAAAAACTAAAAGTTGAAAATTGGACAAACATGCCCGAAACCTCTGTTTTAATTTTCTGTAAAGTTGTCTGTCCATATGTTTGGATTCGTGTATTCCGGGGCTCCACTCACTCGTCTTATGATGTTATAATTTAACATTAATTTTTTTTTAATTTCAAACCGGTAATCAACCATTAATAAGTAGACTATTCAAAAGGAAAAAAAGTATACTATTCAAAAGAAAAAAAACGTAGACTATTCAAAATTCAAATAACTATTCAAACCGTACAATGGCATATTTATTTTTTATTTTGTAACAATGACATAATAACTAATACATTCTAAAATTTAATTAAATAGAATAGAAATGAGAAACGAAAAAGAAAGTTTTGAATTATATTTTACTATCTTATAAAATAAATAGTCATGACATACTCACAAATATTGATCACAGATTTTATAAATATAAAAAATAAAAAAGAGTTAGACCTATAAACAAAAAAAATGTTGGTCAAAAATTGACACCAAGTGAAAAAACTTGAGGAACAGTACAGATTACTTCGTGTTACATACTATTTCGTTGTTGTGAATGGTTTTTGTTATTTTTGTTCTAATTTTAGTAGAATGATTGGATGCTTTTATGTTATAATCCTATAAATACCACTTATCTATCATCTTTTTCAATTCAAATATTACATCAGCACTATATTTTTTTGTTTCTTTTCTCTCTCTTATCCGAAACCTTAAGTATAGTCTAACCCAAACAATTAAAATATTTTTTCTGTACTTACTCTCTCTTACACAACCAAAAAAAAAAAAAAGAGAGAGACGGGTAACTCAGGTTGAGGAAACCGAAAGCCAACCTGAAAGGGTAGCCATAGCGGTGTTCCCAAGCCATCTTGTATCAACCCGAAGAAGCCCGAAGCTCTCGGGTCATGCTGTAAGCATGGCCTAACATACATTTTAAACCTCACATTACTCCATATAACACCCAAACTTTTACCTTTCATGTGGAGTGTTTTAATTCTACCTTTCTACCTAGGTCAACTATCATCTCTTGACTCTAAAAATACCTTTAGTGGCCTAGCTCCATATTTTGACAAGTATGATTGGTCTCTTTCTTTTTACCATGCATCTTTCCCCATACGATTGTAGGTTATTATGGTTTATGAACTTGCATGTTTCTCTAGCTAATTAGTCTTAAAAATGCTTATTAGGCCATTTCGGCCACCAAACAAAAATAAGGGATGAAAGCAATATGTATCTACGGTCGACCCTTGCAATGCACGACAACGTAAATGTAACTTTAGGTTATGTCTGTTATGATGGAATGGAGGAAAGAAGGGAAAGCATCATTTAATTCTCTTGTTAACATCTTTACTTCTTCTTGTAAGGCATTCACTGTAAGTACTTTTACTATATTATAAAGGGTAAAATGCATGAAAATACAATAAATTTTGTCTTAATTATCATTGTATATAACCAACTTTATTTTTTTAAAAACAATACAATCAACTTTTATAATCCTCCCATTGTATGCAAGTTGTTGTATACAATGGAAATTATGAAAAAGTTTATTGTATACAATAGTAGCTAAAGACCAGACACAGAAAAAAGTTGTTTGCATACAATGAATTTTTTTTGAAAGTTAGTTATATTATTTTTAAGAATTTAAAGTTAGTCGTATACAATGACAATTAAGACAAAGTTAATTGTATTTTCATGCATTTTACCCTATTATAAATACAATAGTATTTATTTTGATTTGATTAAAGGAGGCTTTAGTTACTCATACTTTGTATAGAAATAAAACTACAGTTTGATTTATATTATTTTTTACAATTTTGTTGATATAAAATTGTTATTAGGGTACTGTAAACACTAAACAACTTTAATTATTCATTCGGTTTGTTATTAAAAAATGTTTACATGACTTTTTCTTTATCATTAATTTTATAAAGCTTTCTCAATAGGTCTAAAAGTTGTTTTTTAATATTAGTTTATATACTATAAGTAAAATTAAAATAGTCATTTAACTGGTTTTTAAGACGATATATTTAAGAAGAAATAAAGTAGTTTCTGGCTATTAGTTTATTTAAATCTTTAACTAACTCTATTATTATGAATAATATTTAAAAAAATTATGAGTTTGATATTTATGCTTTTTTATTTACAACATAAACAAAAACATGAGCACTAAAAGTGTATATAAATACAATCAATGGATAAATAGGTACTAAAAACATGACATGTCATCACTCTATACATAAAGAGAGAATGTCAAAGCTGTTACAAACACATACATCTCACCCGCTAGGCAAAATATCATTAGATTCTCATGTTATTAAAGCAAATTACCAAACTTCCTCAAAGTTCTCATGATAATTTGATAATTAATATGTGAATTGATATATAGTGTAATTCATCAAGAATCAATTTTTCAAGGCCGATTTAATAATTAAAACTTTATAAATAAGAAACAAGTTTGTAATCTTATTTCAATGTTGTAATTGTGTTGTGCGTCTGATCAAAAACCAGATACTTTTATTCGAACTTATTAAGGATTATGTCATCACTCATCAATGGGATCCATAAGGCTCAAAAACCAGCTTTCTAGTCACCTTGTTAGAGACCATGTCATCAATGAAATTTTTATTCCAATCCCTTCCCCTTCACCCTCCCTATTTGACAATTTTTAGGGTTTAACTAGTTGTACATAAGAGAAACAAAGATGAAGACGGAACAAACCGTAGCAACTAAGTGCTTGAATTGCTACAGAACATTAATGAAGATTGCATTTTTCTTTGACCTCTTCGTTGAGGTCCGCTATCAACGGTCATACAATATGCCTAATAGTTGATTCGTAACCAAGAACAAAACCCCAGAAGTGGAAGATGATATTTCTTTATTAAAGATGAAGAACCCTAGAAAAGAATAAAAAACATTCAAGAAACTAGTCGATCACCTATCATTATAGGTACCTTGCACACAATGTATTAATGTAATAGTTTTAAAAGTTCGTCGTATATTTTTAAAAATTCATTATATATAATGGTAACTTAAGTAAAATGCATTGTATTTTGTGTGATTTGCCCTTCTTTTAATAATAATAGGAATTTTTTTCGTAAAGATAACTTAAGGGTATGTTTGGCGGAAGTAGCTGGTAGTTGTAAGCGTAAGTTGTCAAGCTGGTTTTATTTGTATATGTGTTGATGAAGGACAAATCATAAAAATATTTCTCATATAACTATCACAAACCTAAGGCTTCTAGCTTAGTGGTATTGGAGTAGTTTAGGTTTGATATTGCTCATGGTCTAAGATCATAAGTTCGAGTCCCGTCATGGATAAGTTTGGGATAAATTTGTAACATCCGCAAACCCGGGTTAGTTGATTAACGAGTAAGTGGTACGTGATTTCGTGTTTATTTGAATTTAATTGGCTAAGTGGTTATTTAGAATTAATTAAATTAATTCATGAATTGAATAAATATAAATAAATGTATATATATTTGTGTACTGGAATTTGAAATGAAAGGAAAATGAATATGTATGTATGTATGTATGTATATTAGTATGTATGTATATTAGTATGTATGTATGATATTATGGATGAAAGTATGCATGAAATATCTTGTTAACACCTCCTGCTTGGAAAGTTGGAGCCATTTGTACGTGTATGTATATATGCAAATTAGAGAAGCCACCACCTCAATTAATTTCTGGTGAAAGTGTTTTGTGTGTGTGTGTGCAAGTTTCACGGTGAAGAAATCTTTCAAACTTGAAAATTTGGAAAGCTAAGATTTGATGATTTGAAGATTGGTATGTGTTTCTAATTGTTTATAAGCATGATATATGATTGTTTATTTATATGTTGTTAAGTTTTGAGGTTGAAAAATTAGAAATTCCATTGTTGAATGTTTGAAGAAATATGATGAAATGGGTTTTGTTAGTTTGGGATTTTTAATTGATTAAAGGTGTTTATGATAACCTATGGCATGATTTATGAAGTTGTATATGTGTTTAAAGTGTTTTGAATTGAAAAATAAGATGTTGGATATGGATTTTATGAATATATGTCGACTGGAAACGAGTTTTAAGGAAGAAGATGAAGTACAGATAGAAGGTCGCGGCGCGAAAAATTTAATGGTCACGGCACGACGCGGCGAAATCCGATAAATATTGAAATCCGACATGAAATCCGGGATCCCAAATCCGATACCGGAATCCGATACGAGAAATCTGATATCGTAAATCCGATGGCGTCGCGGCGCGACCAGGGCTATTTCAGAAAGTATTCTGATTTTGTTTTGTGTTTGTGTTGGGCATGTTGGATTATCGTTTATATGATTATCTTATGTTGTTTACAAGTAATATAGATATATATATATATATATATGGATGGATATATTTATGAATCAGAGATTGATTTCGGTTTGTTGTGTTCTCAGGAACTACGAAGACTCGGTGATATTAGACAACTGAGCAAACGGGATCGAGGATTGAGGTGAGTGGAAGTGTACTCACGAGTGGTGATGGTGGTAACATTTATGGTTATATGATTTCAGATATTCATATGCTTTGATTTGCCATGATAGACTGTTTAGTTTGATTTGTCATGATAGACTGTTTAGTTTGATTTTCCATGATAAACTGTCTAGTCTGATATGTGTTGATAGACTGTGTTGACTGATTTTGTTGGTAGTTGATTGTTGCTTGTTGTTTGAGATCTCTTGGTTTGTTGTGTGACCCGTGTATATGGTTAATGGTATGTGCACGTGGTGAGACCTGTACGTATGGTTAATGTTATGCGTACATGGTTGGAGGTCAGCTATCGTGTGTTACTGGGATGGGCTATCTGCTATTGGTTGCACAGTTCTTGATCTTCTATGCATTTGTTGCAACAGAAAGGGTTTAACTGTACTAAGTAACAAATAGCTATCGGTAAACCTTTGCTTTGAACCGCATCGGTTGTAGGTTCTGCAGAACCGCCGTTCCTCTGGAGGTTGGATTGGTTTGTGAGAATTGTTTGATCTGTTTGCTTGATCAGTTGGGGATTGCTTGTGCTTGTTGTTGGTGGTTGTTTGTTTGTAGCTTCCATTCACTTAGCTTTGTGCTAATTCCCCTCGGTTGATTGCTTTTTGCAGGTTAGGCTGTTTAGCTGTGTTTGTGGGAAAGGGGAATTTGACCAACGCTTTGATATTATATTTTGAGAAGAGACGAGCCGTGTTTTATAAATATTTTGTAACACAACTTGATGTAGTATTTGTGAATAGTACTTTGTACTTTGTGGGTGTTTGTTTTAATGAAATCAGTTAACGCTTCCGCATCGATTTAAAAAAATGGCTTAAGAATTTACGGTGTTACAAGATTTAGGAGCCGTTAAAAAATATATAACGATCCAAGAATTGTTAATCAAGCTGCCCAATTGTTATCTTTTAATATAAATAAAAAATTAACATGTATTAAATGATTTTAACCCTTCATTTAATTAAAAAAATGGAAGTCTTAAAATTAAAATTCAATGTTGATTATTCATTTAATTAAAATTGTTATTCAAAATTTAACTTTTCTTTGTCAAAATTAAATTAAAAATATTAGACAAATTTCATATGTCTTTGTTAAATCTTAAAATATTATATTTGCTTAACTATCTTTTATAACATTTCAAAATATCATATTTAACCAAATTATTAATTTTATAATTTTAAAATATTTTATAATCATTTTAATTTTTTTAAATACAATAACAACTTTTTGACCTTATTACCGTAATTGTGGTGTTGACATCGTATATTACCATTTTTTTACTTCTCATTCGTTTTATATTTTATAATTACTTAATATTTTTATTAATACTTAATATTTATTATATTCTTAAATTAACCTTGTATTACACAAAAATTAAATCTGGTTAAAAAAAATACAAGTAAAGTAATCAAACTAATACCCAACTAAAGAGTATAATATTTTTAAGGGCTAATTGTACAAAAAAATAACAAACTATGTTAATATTGTCATTGTAGGCAACCAACTTCATTTTGTACCTAAAAATACACACAACTTACAAATTTAGTTCATTGTATGCAAGTGACCTATGACAATAGGTAACTTATCGGTAACCTAACAAAAAAAAGAACTTTCGTAAATAAGTAAAAGACACTTAATTATCTTCATTTAGTGAATTACATGTTAAAAAAGCGGATGATGGAAAGTTTTGAGCAAAAACCAGAAAAACTGAAGAAAATAAGAAAAGTTGTCCGCGCCGACACACCTCCACTGTTTTGATCATATCTCACTCATACGAACTCGGATTGAGGTGATTCAAAAGGCCACGGAAACTAGACTCAGAGGACTACAAAAAAACTTTTGTGGTCAAAGTCTAAGAAAGTGATGTCGCGGCGCGACCATTAAGGTTGTCGCGGCGCGACGCTACCTGATAAGAAAAAGTTCAAATTTTAAAAGAGTTGTGGATCGTGCCAAACTTCCCTGTCGCGACGCGACACTTACCTGTTGCGGCGCGACGCCCCTGTTTTTTGTTTTCTATATAAACGAATGTCCAGATCGATTTTGGGGGGAACAACCCAACTTATACTACCCAAACGCTGCCAAAACTCGTCCAAAAGCATTCTGGGGGTTGTGGAGCTCAACTTTTGAGGATTGAAGCTTGTTTATTGAAGATTTCGGCTTAGATTCATCCTGGTTCTACCATTCTTTCTATTTTATCTTCTGTAGTTCAGATGTTTATTAATTCTAGAAGTATTTTATGATGTTTCTAGGCTAGTATTTCATGTATTCCTCCCTAGAGGAGATGGATTCTTTTAAAGTTGGTTTCTTTTTGTGTTTAAGATGCTAGATTTCATATATTTATCAATTTAAGTTCTACCAAAGATCCACATGTGTTTTAGATCTTGTTTTTGACATGTTTATATTCTGAGTTTGCCTGAGTAGGAGGATCAATCCGCTTGTGTGGCTTTTATCATGACTATTTAGGACCAATAAGTAGTTTTGACTAGTGATTGACCAAATCCTAGGCTTAAACATGAAAAGATAGGAACTTTAATGTATGTGCAATTGCATATGATAACCTTTATATGTTAATTGAATGGTTTGTTGATTTAGACAATCATTAAAGGTAGAATCTTGATTGATACGAACTAAAAGATTAATCTTGCTTTTAACTGACTCCTTGACCATAGGATTAATTAGTTGATTGCATGATTATAGGGTTAGATAATCTGACCAAGAGTCTAACTGATATAGGAATTGGTATATGATATTTAGTTGTCTGTTGCACTTAATTGATTGACTTGAGGAGAGTTTCATTGAATCTAGGGAGGGAATCTTTATTTTATAAGCTTAATCCAATAAAGTTTGATGCTTTCCACTTTTTTGATTTGTTCTTGCTTCGTGTTGCTATTACTTAGTGAGTTGACTAATAAAGTTTGAATCTTTATTGATAAGATTCTAAATTCCCCTTTAGCTGTTTTTATTTAGTTTAATATTTAAATAGTAGAGTTATATTCAAAATCATACTCGTTCCCTTTGTATTCGACACCCGTACTTATTTACTATACTACGATACGATTAGGTTCTCTTGCCTATTTGTGTTGTAGTCGTGCTAAATAACTCGGATTTTATAAATTTAAAACTGGTACGCTACACGCACATCACGCATGCTGACGTGGTACGTGTAATAAATCTAATAAAAATATATATTTGTAGATATTAAAGAAAAATAACTAAAATAGTTATTTAAATGAGTAAATAAAATATTGATAAAAATATAAAAGAATATTAAATGATTTAGAATGAGGTTTCTAAAAATATCCCAGTTAGTTAAAACGGGTACTCGTGCGTTAAGTTGTAAGTTGAAAAGGGGAACAAAATACCCACTTGTGGATAAATGAAAACCCACAAGTCGGTTCCTTCCTTATTCACGTGTACAGAGAACTCACTCTCTTCACTTTGTGAGTTCTTGCTTTAGTTGTGAAGGAGAATTTAAAAGGAAATCTACCAAGCTTTAGCAATTTGCTGTGATTCAAGATTGATTCAAGCTACAATCTGCTTCTAAGCATCTCCCTAATTAAATCTCTTGTTCTTGTAAGTCCCATTAGTTTGACCATTTAGGTCAAATGGGTTAAATTCTCAAATTGATATCCTCAACTGAAATCAATGATTTCTATATGTTCCTACATCAATTTTAAGATTTTAGCAATCTGAGTATTGAATTAAAGAAGTGTTTTTGGATTGAATTTAGTTAGAAAGCTCAAATGGGTCAAAAATGGTGTTTTTGGTCCAAATCCTTTAATTGTATGTTAAAGTGTGAATTTAGTGTTGTTTCTAGCTTAGTTGTATTGACCATTTCATATGTGAACACTGGAATTTGATTTGGAATCGTTTGGTTGAGTTTTGGGGTATAAAGTAGCAAGAACAGAGGCTGGAAATCGCAGGTCTGCACAGCAGTCCTTGCGGGCGCAAGGAAGAACCTTTGCGGCCGCAAGGGATACTTGTTTACGACCGTAAGGCCTCCCTTTGCGGGCGCAAGGGCCTGTCAACCTTTGTGGGGGGAAGCTTTTCTGCTTGTGGCCGCAAGGAGCTCTGTTTCAGCAAATAGTTTGCTGTCTCGCGTTGTTTTGACATTCGGAATGTTTGTTTAGGTAAACCAGTTGATCAAGAATCATCTGTGACTTAGTGCTTACCTGTAATAACTCCACAGGTGAGTAACAGTTAACTCAAGCATGATATTAATAGTATTATAAGATGTTTTGTATGTGATAAACCAAGAAATTGTAGTTGTGCATGTTTAGAGGTTTAATGAACCAATTGTGTAATTCAAATGATATGTTTGCTTGTTTGAAGACCAGAGTAGGTCATTATTGATATGTTGAAGGCCTGTGTAGGTCAATCTTGATATGTAAGGGCCGGAGTAGGCCATTTGTGTTTGTGATAAGGCCAGAGTAGGCCATTGTTTGAGTGCCGGTACTATTTTGTAGAGATTGGGGCCAGATTAGGGCCTTGTGTCGCCAGCTAGGATGTGCGGAGATTCGATGATCACGAATCTTGGTTCTTGCTAAACCTCCGCCCCTCGATACTAACTCGGGGCTCTCAGTTCCCACTGATCCCAAATAGGATATGTTCCCGATAACACAATGGTGGACCGCTACCCGCTTCTCCACCGGCGCGGAGGAAGTATCGGTTTCCCCAGTGAGGATCATTGAGCCGGGTTCGCTACCTCGCAAGACATGATGTCTGCTGACTAACCGGTGCTTCACCATGTGTTAGGATAGACTTGAATGAAGTTATGTGATGCGTGTAAGGTGTTTTGATACTATTAATATACTGCTTCCGTTTAATTGTTATTCACTAGCTATTTATAGCTAACTCTCTTATGAACTCTCCATATGTAGGTAAATAGATTGAAGGTGAGGACGGGTACCTGCTGGTAGTTCATGTTAGGTTTTGGGAAACACTGTGTAAAGACTATGTTGTGTATTAATTAGTGTAATGGTCGAACGAGTTGGTAACGCTTGGTGTGTTTGTTAAACAATACTTTTGTATTACAACTTATATTTATACAAGTTGTATAATGTGAATTAAATATAGCTTCTGCATGTGTTTTTAAATAAAAAAAAATATACTCTGAAATTTAAGGACCGGCGTTACAACTTTCATACCTAAAAATACAAATAATTTTTAAATTTTGTTTATTGTATACTATCGGCAACCGGTAACATGGTAATCAGGTCACCGATTGCATATAGCGAATCAAAATTGTAAGTTGTTTGTAGTTTTAGATACAATATAAAGTTGATTATATAATGACAATATTAACTTAGTTTATTATATTTTCGCACATTTTATCCTATTTTTAATAAGCATTCAATTAGTTTAATGCACCAAATGAAAAGATAATCCACCATAAAAGTGACTCTCTACCCTACAACATATCCCATTTTTATAATATTTCAACCACTTCAAACCTTTCTTGCTTAATTGAAGATATATTTGTCTTAAATTATTAATGAGATGGGGCCCAACTGTTACTAAAGCGACAAACAAGTAAACAACAGGGTTGGCAAAACGCCACTTTCACAAAAAAACAAAATTTTAGTGTTATTGTTTAAGGATATATTTACATCTGCTATGCCCCTCTTGGACCCAAGGGGGTGTTTGCAATTGCTTATTTAAATAGCTTAACATCATATCAAATAAGCAGAGTGTGTGGATAAGCATTTAAAGAAAATGTAAAAGTTTATCTACCAAACACCATCCCAAACGCCTAAGTTGTCTATATAAGCGATCCAAAACATACCCTGATAAATACTAGTAACATAACACAAGAAAATAAGGCATGATGTACAATCTTAAAATAACCAAAGAGCTAAAACTTAAATGACTACATTGCTATACATAAAGTCAAGGCTACGGGTGAGCACGGTTTAAAAACCGGACCGGACAGAAAAAGACCAGACCGGACTGAAACCCGAAATCTATAAAAAACTAGGACCGAAGACCGGACCGACCAGTCCCGGTCCGGACCGGTCTCGGTCCAGTTAGTCGGTTTTTTCGGTCTATTGTTAGTTTTATACACTATATTAAACAAAACCGGACCGGCCCGGCCCGGACCAAAACCCGAAATCTATAAAAAAACAAGGACCGAAGACCGGACCGACCAGTCCTGGTCTGGACCGGTCTCGGTCTGGTTAGGTCCGGTTCTTCGGTTTTTTCGGTCTATCGGGTCGCATGCTCTCCCCTAGTCAAGGCCACTAACAAAACAACATATTAAACCTTAATCTTTTCACTGATTTTATACAGAATTAGTTAATTTTTTAGACAAGATAATCAAGAAAGTGGAAACAGTGAGAAAAATGAAAACAGAGAGTTAAAAAGATGTTGGATACCCAACATAACCAACTTCAAACAATATTTACGACAAGCTGACACTCCCCAGATGATTCTATGAACACTAATATAGACAAAAGCTCATTAAACTTACTAGATTAAAAGTTTATGCTAGTTATGGCCTCTTGTAAATCAGTTGATCTCCTCGAGCTTATATACAGTCTTGACATATTCTTCGGTATCCCAAAGAAACGTGCCAAAAGCAATCGCCTCCAGAACAAATCTCTTCAAAGTTGCAAAGGATGTAGATATCACTTCATCAGTTTCAACATCACCAAAAAGCGCAAAACTGTGTTTCACAATCAGATTTAAAGCCTCTTTTGAGTTGGGTTCAGCACATTTTGCAAGTGAATCAGGAGCAAACCCTGTTAAGTAGGAACTCAATTTCTCTCGTTTCTTTAATTGTGGTGGTGATGATGTTGAAATCGTGTTGTGGGTGTGACCAAAAACCAGATTCTTTCGTCTGAACTTGTTGAAGATCATGTCATCAATGGGATCCACAAGACTCATTTCTAGCCGGTGCCTCAAGGTGGCTGATTTGAGAAAGTAACCAAAGAGTATGGATCCTGTATAGATTTGACAAAGATCGACCCGTTTGATTTTGGTTGTGGCCCAATTGTCAGTGACACTAAAATCTGATCTCCATCCGGTAACAGAAGTTAAATGTTCTCTTATCATCTCCATGATCTCAAAACTGTGAATTGATTCGAGTTCCCAGTCTTTTGAAGGCAAGATTTCCAGTCTACCGTTGTATATACACTTTGAAAGGCGCGGGATTAAATGAACTTTGAGTTCTGAGAATTTGTAGAAGATTAACATGTACATAACATCTTCTACAGCCGTTTTGCATTCGTGTTCTTTCAGTTCAGCAATCCTCCTAATGATAAAAAATCGAATTAACTGTTAATTAGATGACATAAACTGGATTTGAATGTTTCTAATTATGTATACATCAAGTATTTGAACCTCAACAATTCTGATTTACGCATAGATCTGCAAGCTCAGATTCCTACGAACTGACTTAGACATAGTTTTAGGGGTTTATGTAGTAAAAACCCTAGCAACATCAGTTAACCAGATACAGATAGACATAATAGAGATTGTGATTGTTGTTTTAGTTTATCGAAATTGTATCCAAAACAGCCGTGGTGTGTTCTAGGTTTTTGTAATGGTGAATTTTAGCAATTCGATACTGAATCACAGTTCACATCCGGTAAAAAAGCATGAATCATGAATCGATGGATGAACAGAAGTCGAATTAATTGAAGAACAGAGTAGGTCAATTGATCAATTAACAAACCTATGAAGACAAGCTTCACTGGAATCAGCAGTCAACGCCTTACGCGCGTAAGCTTCACTGACATCAGCAACTAATTTCTCCAACGTCTCCGCCACAGCGTCATGAAACGACTTCCGTTCATTCAACAACACACTCGACAAAAACCTTCCCGCTGGCGTCACCGGTTCAATTGGCGTATTCAAACTACTAAACTCACAGTAACTGCTACCTCCGCTACTAAAACCACCATAGTTACCGGCACCGGAAACCACAACCGTGGAACGACAGCGTTTGTGTAGAGACAAGCCGGAAAAGGCGAAGCGAGAGTGTAAAGTGGCGTGAAAACAACGGCGATGATTGTTTGGCAGAGAGGGGAAATTGTAGGAAAGGATTAGCAGACGATTGTTGAGGTTGGAGGAAGACGAGAGACAAAATTCCATCCAGCAATAATTGAAAATATGTATGTGGGGGGTTTGATTGAGGTAGAGACAGACACAGATGGTGGTTTAACTGAATATATAATAATTTGAGAGAAGTTGAAGAGGATAAGGATTGGGAGACGATAATAGGTTATCACATCAAAGGAGGAGTAGAAAGGTGCAGGGACACAATATGGTGGGCGGACCCAATAAGAACAATTCCATATCTTATAACTTTACTAGTGGATATAATTTACCTATACCTTGTACTCTCATATCGTTTATCTTCACATGGGGTGATTTTATATAGATTGTTTATATAATCCTTTTGATTTAATATGTGTGAGTGAAAAAGTTATTTTAAAAATATAACATTTTTGATTTAATATTTAAGTTTGTGAGGAGAAGGGGGCTAAATAATAGCACCCCTTCAAATGTATCTGTACAATTATATAAAATATTTAATATTATATTTTTTTTAATTTTAAAAGTTTTTAAAATTTAATGAAGATAAAATTTTGATCTTTCATTTTATCGAAATTAATCTAATCTATTTAATCTTTGACCATTTAACTCTCTCTTCTAATTTATTTTAACTTTTTATTCGTTTAAAATATATTCTCTCGCATTATTGCTCTCTTTCACATAAACACAATTATCAGACTACATCAACATAATTTTTAAAATTTTATTAATTTTTATCTTCTTATTTCATAAATATAATTTTTTTTCTTATTTTAATGTCTTTTAAAATTTATTTTTAAAATTAATAAAATAGTTGATACAAATAAAAGAAAAATTGAAGAAAACAGATATGTTGTAGCAAACTTTTTCGTGACATTGAATCGCGTGAATAACATATTATTACATTCTTGAAAACGACATGTTATAAAATAAAAACTATTTACCGCCGCAGCATTGTGCGGTTATGATGCTAGTGTATATAATATCTCTATTTATCGTTTCTTTAAACCGTCTTATCTAACCGGACGGTTTACATACTTTCGTGTCGGTTTTTAGTTTCTCTAGTTTTCTTATTTCGCTTTTTGATTCTACTAGGTTTGGTTATTACTCGAAACCAGAACATATTAGTATATTTCGGTTTAATTCTCGGTCCTAACTTTTTAGCTTTTCTCAAGTTCAATATGATTTTGAAGCCGAATTCATCCTTACTCATAAGATCTAAATGAGTTTTAAAATCATTAAAAGAGATGAGAAAAAGAATTAGTAAATATCATATGTTATATTATAATAAGTAATAGGATAGTATAGGATGTAATAAAACTTGTCATTAACTCATAGGCAGGTAGCCAAAGTCATAAGATGACAGCTATCCGAAGTTAAATAACTAAAGTGAGAATCTAACCCTTTTGTTTTTATTTATATGTTTAACAAAATAGCTATTAAGTGAAACAAGATAATGTAAAATAATAAAAAAATTACATATATAAAAAAGTCAAAAAGAGGAGAAATGGTAAATTGGTAAATTTATATACAACTACTAATTTTCAAAAACCACTTTATGTAGAATTTAGTTTTTGGAGATATCTCTTTAAAGAAAAACTAAACAAACCTTGTAATTTTTTATTTTCAAACAATAGCTACCAATTTAGGGGCGGATCCAAGATTTGAGATGGTAGTAGCATCGGACCTAAGATTTGAAATGAGTGGTGGCACCGCTTCTAAAAAATCGGAATTTACACTACGAAAAATCAAAATTTACAATACGCACGTAAAATTGAGTGGTGTCCCGTACCCCTACACCCCCTACCTAAGTCCGCCCCTGACCAAGTTCATAGGCCTTTTGTTATAAAGTTAAAATTTTCCTGCCTCGTTTAGATGCGTGGGTGGAAGATTTTAGTTTCAAAGAAAAAAACCTTAAAATAAAAGGTTTGTTGAATCATCTTTTTGAGCTTTTTGTTTGTAAAATTACATAGAAACTCTTAACTGAATTATTTTTATAATTTAAGGTTTTTTGTTATATCTTTTATCTCATTTAACACTTTTTAGCTCTAACTACCATTTATTATGTCAAACATGCGCAGCAAATAAGAGCTTCAAGCTTACAAATATTAACTCTAACTTCTAACTTCAGTTGCTAGCTGTTTTTGCTGAACATCGTCAACCTATGCAATATTTTTTTTTCTTGCGGTTATTTTATATTCTTTTAATAAATATATATTACATGGAAAAGGATATGTTTTTTTATATTTTGTGTTAGATTATTTTTTATTATCCTAATTGTAAGTATGTATAGAAAAATAATGAAGATGATTTTTAAAAAACGGGTGTTGAAACATCATCATTAATTTATTTTTTATAACAAAATAAACATAAAAAACGTAGTTTATGATGACATATATAGAATTGTAAATTGGCTTTTAAAATTTTAATATAGAATTATGGCTGATATATATCCTACTATAGTTAGAAAATTATACCAACTTAATTGTGGTAACAAATAAATCAAGAACTATCTTCTATATATGTTATAATAAATTTATAATATATAATTAATAAGTATCTATAAAGATGTATTTCTTTTTTCGTGTCTCTGATTATACCATCTTCACGCTCTTTCCCTTCCTCGCCTTGGTTTTCTTTTTCAAATATCGATTTCTTATTCATCTATGCCTTAAAGCATCTTGATTTTCCCCGACAAATTAGTGGTGTTCATTCGTGTCAGTTTCGGGTATAGTGTTCATGTCATTTGTGTTTCGTATCAATTTTTTGTCGGCCTATTTTTAACTCATTTATTTTCGTTTCGTGTTTTGTGTTGACCAATTTTTCGGCCAAACATGTTGGACGAGATTTTTTCGGTCTTTGAATATGTAGTTAATAAAAAAAGAAATGAATTACGAATGAAAAGTGTAAATTCTACTTATAGTTTTGACAACCACAATAAATCACTATGAAGTTATTCTTGTGGTTGAGCAATCTATGTGAGATACAGAGATAGTATCAAAGACGACGATGAAAAGAAAGCAACAGCGACGACAAGACTCAAAACCGAGAGGTGAGTGATAAGAGAGAGATGGTACGAGCAACGACGACATTATTCACTTTAAGAAATGAGAATGAAAGGGAAAGAAGTCAAAAATATTGTAAGATTTTAGTTTCAATGTAGATGTCGCCCCAATTTCATTTTAAAAACTTTTACGATTTTACCGTCATCATGTCATCGCATCATTATCAGGTTGTCGGGTTCATGTCAACCCACTTCTTTTATTTTTCGAGTCTGTGTCATGTTCGTGTCACTTTCTCGGACCGGGCTTGTTTCGTCTTGTGTCTAAATTTGCCATCCCCAACAATGATGTATCTTAATTGCTACAATAGGACAAACATGACTAGTTTATCTTATTTAGCCAAACTGAGAGAACAATGTCGGGTAGGTTTTTCCAATTTCACCAATCTTCTGATTTCTCTTAAAATTTTAGTTTTTTTCGTTACATTCTTCAAGATCTAGTTTCAATAGAGAGTTAGCTCATTCTAGTCAGTTTCATCATTAAAATATTTAAATCTATTTGGAATATCCAACCATATCGGTAAAAGAAGTATGTGTTATCTTTATTGATAATTTGTGATATTATGCTATCTTTCTTGATAATTTGCCCAATAATTAACTAACAAAGTAATAACATACTCGCATGCAATATCAATTGATGCATATTCAACAACTAGCACAATCAAGAATGTTAACAACTAGCAATAAAGCAACAAAAATAAGTTAATCATTTCATAAGATGTAATACCTATACTTTACCTTAAATACTATTGTATTTAGTATTTAATAAAAGGGTTTTTGACATTTGGGCTTATTACGGGCTTACATTATTTGGTATTAAGAAAGGAGTTTTGTTGTTGGGCCTATACGTGCTTACATATGAAAGAAGGCTTAAGATAGATTCAAGATGTATTGGCTTGGGCTTTTAGGAAAGGGTATAAGTACCTAATTACCTCCACTATAGCCATTCCTTGTTTTGTGGGTGTGTGGTGTTTGCATGAAGACAAACAAGAGAGGAAGAGCAGAAATCAAAGTCAACCTTCATTTTTTTGTGAGGAGTCCATAGAGAAATCACCAACAACTGATTACTTGTTAAAATCTTAGAAGAAACAAATAATTGTGCCCTGTTTTGGACTTATGACCAGCCAAGAACAAACACAGAGAGGATCACGAGTTTTAATGGTATAAATCGAAATAAATCTGTTGGGATAGATGTTTATAGAGCTGATAACATCATGGAATTGATATATCATGAATTAGTATAGGATATATCAACTGTTGATAAACTGTTGGTTGTGTGTGTGTGTGCGTCGACCAAGCCGAGAAGAAAACCAGAGAGTAGACTTGCTATAACTTGATTATAATGAAATTAAATGAGAGGAATCCATTAGAATGAGATTAGGAATCTTTAAAACCAAAAATGGATTGGATTGATAAGTTTTTGATTGAGTTTGTATGTAAACAATCGCAAAAATTCTCGAGTTTTCATGAATCATAAATCAATTGAAATGTTTGAATCACAAAATGGACAAATTGGAACCAATCACAAATTGATGTCTTATAGCATTCATAAATTAGTTCATGTGGTGGAATCTCAAATTGGGTTGAGTCCTTTGAGGATTCCCCAATCGCAAATTAGGTTTTGGTATCAATCACAAAACAGTTAGCAAACACACGAATCGCAAATTGGTTTATTTGACCGAATCTCAAATTGGTGGTTAAGGGTCAATCGCAAATTGGTTTAGTGGGTTGAATCACAAATTAAGCTAGCATGATGAATCGCAAATTGGGTTATTGAATTGGATCACAAATTAGTAATATAGACATGATCGCAAATTAGAACATAGAACGACTATTATTGCTAATAAGATACATTGTAAGGTGTTATAACGGTGAATCTATACCCAGTATTAACTAAGTAGGACATGTTGTAGGTTCCATCCGTTAGACCCGTTAATCTTACAACTCCGTGAATTATTGATACCTTTGTGTTGCGGATCAAGTGAATTTCACTAACTTATATCTTATGTTGTGATATGTGTTTATACGTGATACCATGATGATATTTCAGCAGATGGCTCGTTTGGCAGATGGTCACCCCGCTTATGTGGCATATTTGAGCAGATGGCTCGTTTGGCAAACGGCCACCTCACCTATGTGGCATACTTGATGTGATGTGTATTATTTGATGAACTTGTTATCTGATATAACATATGAGTGATGTATGCTCACTAAACTTTGTGCTTATCCCGTGTTGTTTACTTTTAGGACCATATCGTGTCGATACGGGGAAGGCTTTAGTGTGACAGCTACCCTTCTACAAGGCGTTTACAACTCTGATTTTCATAAACAAATACAATTAAACATTTTATTGATTTAACTCCGTAAGTCCCGTGTGTTGGGCAGGTGATTGATGGATGACTGTAATGAAAAGATATTTTAGCTATCATAGTTCAAATAAATTTACAGAATTGATTATGATTGTAAAAAAAATTAGGGCGTTAAATAAGAAGATTAGTAAAATTATCTTTTTAATTACATAATTTATATAAAAAGGAAACTTAGGCGACATTTGTTTGCAAAAACAAAGGAATGAGAATAAGAAAGGCTAGAGAGAATATAAATAAATGCATGAACATTACTTAGTATTATCATTACTATTAAGATTGTTTAGTCCATAGAGGTAATCATATTATATATATATGGTATGAGTGTGTATGGGTCGATGAATATGGATCAAGTTGCCTAGTTGATGGGAATGGTGATGGTTAGTGGTGGCTGCTGTGTTCATGGTGGTTGATGGTAACATTAGTAGCTTATGGCGATCGTTGGTGATAGTGGAAGCAACCGTTAGGGTGATGGCTAAGGGAGGCAACGACAATGTTGCTGAAAGCAACAATAATGGTCGAAGGCATCGATGGTTGTGACATGTGGTTATAGTGGCAACAGAGATGAAATGGTGGTAGTGGCATGAGCAATGGTGGTGTTGTGGATGACGGTGGTAAAGGGTGGTTGTAATAGTGAAAGTGCCAGTAGTGGTGGTTGGTGTTGGATCAATGAACTTCAATCCATTGCGATGTTGGTGGCTATGATGATGTTTGTGTGCGTGGTCAATGGTAGGTGGGGTGGTTGGTGGCAATAGTGATGGTAGTAGAGGCATTGGTTGTTGGTGGCGGCGTTGGCAAAGACGGTGTTGGTGGTGATGAAGAACGTGTTGGTGGAGTCAGCTATCGGTTTCAATTAATTGTGGCGAGCGATAGTTGTCAATGACGGTGATTCTGACGGATGGTGGCGGTTGTGGGAAAAGTCAATGGCTATAGGGTTTAGATTGTGCGATGGTTACTGTCATGGTGGTGGTGGTGATGGTGATGATGACAAATGGTGGTGAACACACATTTTTTAGTTCATTACCCCTAATTTACCGCATAATGTTTCATAACCCAATAATAAGTTATGATTGAATTATATTCAACCTAACCAAATACCATTAATCATTTATATTTCTTACTCCCTAAAAACCCGTAACCAAGCGTCTGGGAAAGAAGGTACAAATGCAACCAACAATTTGTCAATTTGACACCCTTACAAATCCTTAAACATTACTTCAATTAACTAATATTACAAACTTAACAAAATGTCACTTTTCACCATCAAACTTAACCACGCTATAGTTTCTTTCTAACAATATAGATTAATTAATGTTCCGTGGTCCAAAAGATACATATAACACAAATAAATAAATACGTAAAACTACGACGTATTTTCTCAAACTTCCAAAAAGTCAGCTCAAAATCGATTATCGTCATCAATTCTTTACGGCCTTGAAACTCATAACCTAACACTTGGGAATTTGCATGACCCGAAACCTGCAAAATATTTATTACGTTAAAATAAATATTATTGTAAAAATCTAAATCAGCACATAAATATTTTGAAGTACATAATAATCTATGGAGAAATAATGGAACGACTTTTATTGTCAAAATTAGAAAAATGACAATATTAATAATATACTTACTTGGATTTTTGGTTGTCTGGACCGCAAGCCCATTAAAGTAACATGATCCGCCAGATTTCCTAAACTGGGCCCAGTACGAGCTAAATGCATAACTCGCTTGCCAAACAACCGAATCCGGTTTGAAACACTTCCCACCGGGTCGAATCGGATCACACGTACCGTTACCCTGCCCACAAGCATACGACAGTGCGCCACCAAGTAACGTCGTGTTAGATCCACCAGCCGCCACACACCAGATCTCCCCCTTATACGGCTCGTTATTCGTCGGCGCCGGCAACGCCTTCTTATACTCAGATTCTGACGTCTTACCCGATAAATCTATCTCGTAAATATTCGTCCCATTCGGGTATAACAACCCGAAGTGTCGCTCCGTACCAGGACCCGTTTTCTGATTCTCGTTATACAGAGCGAAAATAAACGACGGGATAACGGCGAAGGGTTTTAACGGCGTGCCCCTCGGCGGTTTCTCTGTTAAGAATTTCACCACATTCCGGTTGTACACAGCGGCGTTGTAGATATTTGCCCCGATTTGGTCGATATCGCCGCCGTTTGGCCAACCCGTTTCAGCTATGAACAAACGGATATCCGGATACCCGGCCCGTTTCATAGCGAAATACAGAGCATCAAGCATCTGTTCAAGCAAATTTGTGTATAACAACCCGGAAACCGGGTCGGTGTAAAACGAAACATTCGGGTTGAGCAGAGCGTAATCGAGCTTCACGTTAATCGGGTCGGGTACCCAAGCGAAATAAGTGTAAACGTCGATGAAGAAGAAGGATTTCGTTCGGTTAATAAACTGTAACAATGGCGATATAACGGATTCCGTTACACTTGACCTGAATTTCCCACTCGACGGCGGGAATGAAGCTTCGAGACAATCCATGGCCAGCGGTGTACCGACTTTAATTTTTTTAATTTTAAATGAAATCAACGATTTCCGGATCCGGCGCATCGCCGGGACTAGGTTAAACCAGGTGACGTTATCCGGCTGCGAGAGGATCTCGTTGCCGACGAGGATGTAGCGGATCATGGTTTGGGGGTAAAATGGAACGACATTGGAGGAAATCCACGTGTCGGCGAGTGACTGGTTGGAAGCCATAGCGGTGATGATTTCATTTGGCACCATTACCGACACTTGAATGTTGGTGTTTTTGAGGGCTCGAAGGATTTTAGGGTTTGCATCGTAGATCTTAACACGGCCGGCTTTTAGCGATTTGATAAGCTCGGCTGATTTGGACGGCAGTGGGAGGTTGTTTCCGAGCTGCCCATAGTTCACACCTGGCTTTGCTGCAATCTTTGCACCTGTTCATCAATTAGAAATCAAATCAGTTATCAAGAGTATGAAAATGAAGAAATCATGAGCCAGCATGATTCGTAAGTAGCAATTTCAGTTTAAGAACTTACTTGATGGAGAAAGTAGGAGACAGAAAAGGGGTATGAAGTGGAAGATTAAACCCATTTTGTGGGCATCTGCCATTAATGGAAGCTTGAAAGAGTGTAAAGAAAGAAGTAGAAGAAAGAAGCGTTGAAACAGGGTGTCGGATTTGGTGATTGTTAAGGTGAAGACGAGTGTTGGATTTTAAAGAGATGGAAAAAAGTGTGTTGGTTTGAAGGTGGAGGAAGCAGTAAAGAGAGAAAGTAGTAAAAAAATAAAGATTGAGAGAATCTGGTGGTAAAGTCTGAAGTCATGAATGAAAAGTGTACGATAGGATAGGTGATGTATTTTATTAAAATATTAAATTAAATTCTTTTATTATTATTATTATTATTATTATTATTATTATTATTATTATTATTAAATTCTTTTATTATTATTATTATATATCTATTTAGTTATGTTTCGGGTTGCAACATGGACCGAAAGAACAACGGAACTAAAAACTAAAAATATAAAATTGGGTGAATATAATGTTCATCGTTTATGGATAAGAAGACAACTTTTAATAATAATAATAATAATAATACGAGAGTATTTATCTACGTTTTAAAGTACTATATAAGATATGTAATTTTGTCGTGGACTAATGATTTTTTTCAGGATATTGAAGTCGAATAGTTCAGTGGATTAACTGAGGGGGTTTTTTGAAATTACGATTTGAAAAAAGATTATGTGTTTTTAATAATTAGAATCTGATAATTAGCAGTAAAAGAATGTGCTACTAAATAATAGTGTTTGAATTTGATTATGCTGTTTTATATTATAATAATCGAATAATCATTTTTGAGTGCTTAACAAAGTAAATTAATTGATTTTTAAATAGTCAAATTACAATAATCAAATAATCAGTTTGAAAAAGCAACTTAAAAGTAGATTCTCAAAACTAAATTTTGTAGTATCAAAAATGCAAATAATTGATTTCTAAAAACAACAATCCCAAACACTTTAAATTAATTATCTAAGATATCGCATATTTTTAAATGCAATCCTAAACATCCACTTATCTCTAAGTAGAGGTATTCATTTAAGTGGAAAATTATGGTGAAGGGAGCCAGTCATATTATTAAAGCAATAAGGCCATGTAAATTATAAAGATACCGGTACGTTGAGGAGTTTCATTTGTTTTTTTTTTTTTTTTGGTTTTACATTTTGGTTGTTAAATTGAATGGTTAGTCTTAAAGTTTGATGTTTATATTGAAAACTATTAAAACTCGAGAAGTAACTCGATTCTAAATTTTGAACTTAGAACTAGTTTTTTCAATTTGGAATAGAAAAGAAAATACTTTTAAATAAAGAAGGTTCACGGTTAACACTTAAGAACATAACGTGATATAGCCATAGCGCAGGTGGTTATTTTATGAGATGTTATATATATTCTTCTATTTACACGATCAAGATATGTGTTAAAATCAAGTGTGAAGATACGGAACTAAAATTAGTAGAATACACGTGTACAACTTATTGTATAGAAAGATAGAGTAAAAGAATATATAATTTCTTTATTTTATCCAATAATATTTATTCTTAGTTAGATGGATAAATTCATATATAAAGACACAAGTTTATAAATTAATTTGTTATATGGGATAGTAAAAAACATCTTTTCAGCATTATAATAACAGAATTTATCCTAAAAGATACCAAAAATAATAATAATAATTTAATACATGATATTACTTTGATGTATATGTGTAGCAACGAGACATAACTAACCTGTGTATTGCGACTGGATGTACAAAATAAAAATTTATACTTAATGGTGTATTATTCATATAGTTAAACTATGTTTTTATTATTTATTGTAAACCAATTCATATTTTGTATAGTAAAAACTACTTTACATAATAGAATAGAGTGTATGAATAAAATAAAAATACTCAAATAGCTTGTAATTAAAAATACCGCCACCCGCTTTCAATATAGTTTGTTCTCTAAACTTAACTCTCTTATCTTCTTCTTGTCTTTGAAGAAGCCACCATTACTTCGTCATTGGCTACACAATCTACTTTAATTTGTTTGTTAATCAATGATTTAACAGTAAATGACTTTTTTCTATTATGATTCACAAAAGAAGTGCATTTTTAGATAAATATCGTATTATGACATAAATTTATATCAGAATTTAGATAAAATAAGACAGTTATAAATATATAATAGTAATATTAATGCTAAAAATATATAGTAAAATAAGAATATAAAAAAAGTTATATAATAATCATATAAAAAGCAAGACAGAAAAAAAATAAATAGTAAAGTAATATTTTAAGAAGTAAGTTACTACTACTTCTTAGTAAGTTATCCTAAATATCGTATTACGATCCTACCTGTTTTTGATAGTAAGTTATCATCTACCAAAAACGCACCGGATCGTACTTAGGATCAGAAACAGGTAGGATCGTACTCAGAATCATAAGATCGTAGGATCGTTATGCGATCCTACCACGATCCCACTTTTTTTATTTTTTTCATAATTTTTAATTATTACTATTAATTTACATTTTTATATTTTACATTTTTTGATTACTACTATGATTTTTATTTTTAAAAATTTTAAGTGGTCAACCTTGTGCTAAAAACAATTGTTTGCGGTTTTTAAATTTATACACGTCACATTTTTCATTTTTTTGGTTATAAGAGATAAGTGTATACGAGAATAATATTGTTTTTATAAAATAAAGAATTAATGTTGTGCACAAAATGCTCTAGATTTATTGATTGTGTTTAAGAATCGTATATTAAATGTTATTATGATATGTAATCCAATTAATTGTGGTGAGTTATTAACTATGCACTTAATATTAAAAATTTGGACGATTTGATGTATGTTATTTTAAATTTTGATGTTTCATTCTCTTGTAAAAATATCATATAATTGGTTTTTATAGCATATAAAAAACTGAAAAAACGTTATTGACTTATAATAGGATCTTAAGATTCCAATTTCGATCTTATTATTTAACCTTACAAAGACGAAAACAATTTTAGGTAAGAAAAAAGGGAGCGATTTCGAAAAAAAAAAAGGCTATTTAAAAAGAAAAAAAGGGGTGGGGTCCGTGGGGAGGTACTGCCATTTTAGAAACAGAACACAGAGAAGAGCAAGAAAAAAAAAACTCTTGTATTATATATTCTGCAGAAAAAGACAAAAAAAACTCTTGATAGTTGTTATATATTACAATGTACTATGATGAAATTAAAATATACTTTAAGTCCAGTGGGAAACTTGGAAATAAATTAAAATAGAATTTTTTTTATTGAAAGACCAAACATTATTACCATTACCAAACACAAGCATCTTACAGCTCATATCATCCTACTTCTTTACTAACTAGCCCATTACATTCTATGAGTAATATAAAGACCAAACAAAACTAAAAAACAACCCAATGTCTTTGAAGAGAACTTAGACCTCCCGTAGTCGAGTGTTTGGAGCTCGTCATGGCTATGGAACACTCCTCATCCACTACGCAAGAGATATCATTTATTTATCAGTCCTGAGTTAGTCATACATATCATAATTACGAGTACTTTTAGATATATCTTTTTTCCAACATAGATTAATTGGTTAACTTGATGCACAGATTCCATTCGTGGAGTTTCTCAATTTGAAATTTTGGATGCTTGAAGTTGTTGTGTAATGTATTTTTTTTCTTTCTTGTTTTCATAAGTTTAAGCACACTTACTTAACTACGAAAGTGTCAATAAGTGAAATTAATGTATGAACGAACTTGAATTTTAACTCGAGATAAAATCATAAAAGAAAAAAGGGTGTGAAATTAAAGCCTGGAATATGTTTACTCGAATAAACAAGCTATAAAGAAAAGGTCAATACTTTCGTCAATACTTTCTTCTAAAGGAAAAACTCTTTATTCTTGTGTTTCTTTTATATTTATCAATTTTTATTTATATTTTTATGTTTATTCTAAAGGAAACCTACACC
Organism: Dittrichia graveolens; assembly: GCA_038502395.1. Classification (NCBI taxonomy): domain Eukaryota; kingdom Viridiplantae; phylum Streptophyta; class Magnoliopsida; order Asterales; family Asteraceae; genus Dittrichia; species Dittrichia graveolens. The sequence continues at coordinate 75,865,523 of JARJIL010000002.1, forward strand.
AGTTAATATGAAAACTTTAACAACACCCCTAGATTTTAAATAAGTAAGAAATATTTTAAAAATATATATTATTTTCAATATAATAATGAGTTTAAACTTCATCCAAAATACGTGTATGTGTAATCTTTTACTTATAAAAGTTATTTTATAAGAAAAATTTATGTTTTATTAGTTAGTAACATAAGAATGTTGTATCTTAAGTATACGAATCAATATTAAAAGTAAAAGGATCACTTTTTGTAAAAGAATTTATTGATATAAGGCAAAAAGGAATGGTCACCCCACCATTCCGGTGGGGTTGAAATATTAAACCGGGCTGCCAAAAGCCTAGAAACACCACTCCTGACCCTGGTGGTAGCTTAAAATGAAACCCTATTGACGTCTTTAGCTCGCCGAGGTGCCCACTTCCAATTCAAAATTTTGATTGTTTTATTAGTGCTCGTCTTTTATTAATTTTTTATCTTTTCTTTCCTATTTTCTTATACAAATACCACTTCATTCTATCACACTCCTACTATACAATTATCTTTATAGACATACTAATTTTAAAAAATGTATCAAAACAAGGAAAAAAATATCACAAAAACCCCAAGTCACAATCAAAGATTGCCAATAACATACAAAGCGTTGTTGCTAAGATATCAAAGAAACACGTTCTCGCCAAGATAAGGTAGCAACTAACAAATGCTGCTGAAATTTTCTACTAAGTGAGTTTGAGGAAAGAGAACAAATTGCAACTAGACGTAGTACAACCGTAAATTTAACTCAAATTGATAAAAAAATCTAATTATCTTCAAGCCAAGAGAGGAACCGACTACTCTGTCTTTCGATTATTTCAATATAGTCGGTAAAATCAACTATCAACTTGACAAAAATATGCATTTTATAAATATATTATTGTAATTGTAGTTGTATTTTTTATTTTTTAAAATTAAACAAGAAGTTGTAGTCTAATGTTTTATTTAGGGTTTGTAATTTTTTTAATTGCGTTTAATATTGTAATTTTATATTTATTTAATTTTAGTTAGTTGTATATATTTTTAATTTAAAATAAAAAGAAATTAGTAGAATGGTGGGAGCACTGAAGGGAATCCATGCACGTCCAACACCCGAGCACAACTGAAGCAAGCAAGTACAAAATAGGCTTTTCGGGTATCAAAACCAACATGCACGTACTCTCCAAGTGGGGATTAGGACTACAAAGCATGTTGCAACTGAAAACAAAGACAAAGGAGGAGAAGAAACCTACCAACTCGTGGCTGGAACAAATCACCAACAAGAAGGATGTAAAGAACCCGAACCCGAGCTCCTCTATTGATAGTCCATACCAAGTAGCCGAGATTCCACCTTGCTAATGGTCCTCAAACTCAAACAACGCCGAAGCTTTCGAGCTCTTGGAACAGCACCACCAGCTATTGTGTTCTTGAAGCACCAACTTAACCCACTAGATATGTGTATCAAGTGTACTTATGTGTATCATATAAACAAGTGACAAGAGAAACCAAGAAGAGAAAAGAGAACCCCTTTTATAAAGTCTTAGGAAGCCCTAGAGCAACCAAAGGCCAGGACGGTGGGTGAGTTTTGATTGGACCACATTAAGGTGTTAAATATAAGACTAAGAGTATCCATTTCATTTCTTTTCATTGTCATGTTAAATATAGAGAACCCCTTTTATAAAGTCTCAAGAAGCCCTAGAGCAACCGAGCTCCTCTATTCATAAAAGTAAATTAATAATTTAGCAGTAAATTTTAATAATATAAAATACATAAATTAAAAAAAAGATAATTAATTGTTGTCGGTGGAAGCCATGAAATGTGTTCGATTAAATCCGTCCAAAGGTTATGATGTGTTTCTCGATTTCGGACTTCTTGAAGGTTAGCATTGTATTGTTACTTTCTAATCTCAACCTCATCTTCCTCATCAACTTGATTAGCGTTTTTATCGAAACGACAAATCACGTTATCTTCGCCTTCCAATATCATATTGTGTAATATGATACAAGCGTACATCACTCTTCATATTTTATCCCGGTGCCACGATCTTGCTAGGTTTTTTAATATCTGCCAACGTTGTTTAGCCTTTTAGCACACCAAAACCAAGTTCTACATCATTCCTTGTCGCTTCTTGCATGGCTTTAAACTTATACATCTTTGATCAATATGGCATGTGAATAATTTGACAAATGTAGCCCATTCTAGGTATATCTCAACTGTAAGACAGTAGTTATGTTTGTAGACTCTCCGTTTACTTGAAACAGACACTCAGGTGCTTTTCCGTTGTATACATCGTCAAATAATAGGGTCTGGTTCAGAAGTTGGGCAGCTCACTTCTACCATAATAGTTGGCAGATCATGGTCATCTCTCATATACTGCCTGCGTCATGAAGTTGGGCAGTTCGCCCAATCCCAATGCATACAATCTAGGCTTCTTAACATACCTGGAAAACTGTGCCTAGATTCATGTGCGACGTATAATTGTTGAATATCATTGTAAGAAGGTTTACGTAAGTATTGCTTACTATAAATTTTGATGATATGTTTGGAGAAGTTTTGTATGCATTCTTGTGCAGTTGATGCCGCCATCTCCAAGTATTCATCGAAAAGGTAAGCGGATAGCACATGTGCCATTTGCGAAATTGCCGATGTACATCTTTGCAAATGAGATAACCCTTTTTTGCCTCTAACATCCCATCATTGTTTAAATAATGTATAATCCCACTCGAAATCCTCCAATATTCGTAAGTATAGTCGTTTGCTCATGCAAAATCATCTCCTAAATATCTCGTCATTGTAATTACTGATATCTGCAAAATAATCTTCCAAAAGTAGGTCTTTTGCACCTTCACGGTCTCTAATTTGACCAGCTCCTCTCCGTTTTGGTTCCGAACTTTGTGCTTTGCCATCATTGAATAACCTCTCTATAATTGTGCTTAGTATTCCATGAAATAAATTAGTGCTCGTTTTCGGATACGCGACGAGATTTATTCCCCCGCTTGATGACGATTCCAGCCATGAATAAAAATTATCCAACGATGAAGGCGACGATTACGACATTAGCTTTTGTATATAAAAGAACGTTTATTTTTAAAAAAATATAAAATTTTTGTAGAGAGAATGAGTGAGAATGGATGATGGTGTAAAAAAAATGAAGGTAAAATTTGATATCTATAGAAGAGAAAGAAAGAGAAAAAAAAGGTAGTCGTTGACAACAGTTAAAAGAAAAGGATAAAAAGTTGAGCGTGAGCTAGAACTAGCATGAAAGGTACAAGGGGGTATGGGTGATAGTGTTTGAGGGATCACGCACCAACCAACTCGCACTCGTTGATTAGATGAACCCCGTCTAATAGTGGGTTTGTTTACCCTAAAAATCTAAAATGACGTAGTACGACATTGCATATAGTGAAATTAGTGGAGTGGACCAGGCACATAGATATAGCCGTTGAGCAAACAAATAACATGGACATGGTGGGGTAGAATGTCAAGCACAATGTCCCATATGTATTTTCCATTAAAACCCACTAATCAGAGGTGTTTGAAAGAGGTGCGCAAACCGTACCGAATCTACTTTTTAAAAGATGTCCAAGTTTAAACACACACATACATATATATATATATATATATATATATATAGTATTATAATTTTTCAAAAACCATTTAATAAAAAAGAATTTTGAAAAGTATATAAACTATTTTATTATCTTTCTTTTGTTATTGATATAACAAATATCGTAGTATTAGTGAATTTCGTTTATACATATATATGTGTGCGTGTTTTTAGGTGCTGATTTTTCCTCCGGTCTTAAAAATTCACAAGTGTTTGTAAATAATTTCTTTTAAAATATCCTTTTATTATTAAGAGATTAAATCAATTCTTAGTTACAAGAAAAACATATAAAATAAATCAAATAAACAAAACCACACAAGGTGCTTTCTTGGAGTGGAGCTAGATTTTTTCCAGTAGTGTGCTACTACATAAGTAATATATTAAATGGGTGCTGCTAAATTAACACATCTTTTACTAAAAAACACCCTAAATCTACATCAAAAAACACTCTAAATATACATCCTAAATTAGAGATATTGTTGCTATAATTAAGCATTGAATTATAAACTATAAATACAACTAATCACAAATCATGAAGTAGATTTAGATGTACACGAAGTAAACCACCGTCCTGCCGTACACGAAGTAAACCACCATCGCCACCGTACACGAAGTAAGCCACCATCGCCGCCGTACACGAAGTAAACCACCATCGCCACCATACACGAAGATCGCCGCCGTACACGAAGATCGCCGCCGTACTACGTTTTTACGGATGGAATCGATGAATTATTGAGTTCCTATGATGTCTATGCTAGAGTTTTTACGGATGGAATCGATGAATTAAGCGAATCACTGAGTTTCTCACAATCGCCAGCACCACCACAACACTGGATGGTTATGCATATAACAGGAGTCTTGATTGCCAATAGGTTTGGAGTGATCCTCCATTATTTAACCATCCACGGTGAGATAACTTTTTTTCTTCTTTGGAAAGGTCCAGAACAGATTCAATACCATCAAACTATTGTGATTTCACGTGTATATGATATTCATTATGTGATGGTACAATTAGAAGGAGATTATCCAATGCCTACCATTTCGGCTTACTGGATCCGTCACAGAGCCCCATCTGCAGCTGGATGGCAATCCATGTATATGTCACGTTTGGAATGTTATAGACAACTGAAACCTAGTAATCCGAAAGCAGATGTTATAGATATAGCGGAGTATGCTTGAATAGTGTTTTTTTATAATTTTAATTTTAATATTATTGGTCATATTTTTGCATTTATGCTTTTTTATGACTGAAAAAGTTAATTACAAAAAGTTTATTTATTAATTATATAAATGTTTATTACATTTATGAAAAAATGAATCTAATTATAGAAAAAGAAATTTAGAAAGTATAGTTGTATTAATTATCATATTAAAAACAAGAGTTATAATTTGGAAAGTAAACTAAATCTAATTATAGAGGGTGTTTTTTAATAAATTGGGGTTGTTTATTTAGCCAATCCCATATTAAATTAGTAATGATTGACTGATTGTATACAAAATCTATGCATTAATTTGGAAAACGAAGACAAATTCTACAAAAATTGAGATAAAGCACATTCTCGATGAGGTAGAACTATTACCGGCACTAATGACTCACGCTTATTAAATTAGGTCCATTTGGATATTTAAATCAACTTTGGGTCAATGGGCTTTTAGCTAAAAAACAAACCGGATCATACGGGTGGAGAAACCCAACAACGGTCGTACGGGTGAGAGTGTACCTGCCGACCGGGTCCTTCTCCTAAATCCCCAAAATTGCAAATCAGAAATCTCAGTCCCTCTCTCGCTGGCGGTTGAGTTGTCGGCCCCATCATCTCTCACGGAGACCTCCTATGTTGTCCTCATCGACGATTGCTTCTTGCGATTGAGTTTCCCTTCTCTGTTGCAATATCGACGGCGAACAAGTGCTTCCCCAAAATCGTGAACGTGATCTTGACTTCAACTTCAATCAAGACTTCAACAACGATCGATATTTAATTTTTAATTTATTCAAGGAATTGATATTATTTTTGGTATTTTAGAATTTTTTTGAGTGATTACTTATTAGAGTCGATCGAACAAGTGCTTCCCCGGGCTACTCATAAGGTACGCCCCTGCCTAGATTATAAACATGTACTAGTAATATTTACCTATTCTTATGCAAGTAGTTCAGCTTTCTTAGTATTTGTACTGCCTATTTTAGGTCCTCCTTATTGTTTAATGTTATCAGATTTCCAGTTCTCTGTACTATCTGTGTTTTACAAATTGGACATCATGAGAACTGTTTTAGAGGCAATTCTCCAATCCTGTGTGTTAAGTATATGAAAATTAAAAAAAAAGTTTAAAAGCCTAGGAAATTAAAGAGCAATGGTTCAAAGCTCAGTTGGAATTTCAGCTCACACATCACCCAATACAAGGTCTGGCATTTTGCTCTTTGACCAACATAAGTAGTGACAATTTGTTAGTGCTCTTTAGTATCTTATTATTACTGGACCAAACCATGGCTTCACCTTCAACAAGGTTTGTCATTTCATGCATCAGCCTCCAGAAAAGCAATGTGAGGCGGTTAACTGAATTTTCAGACATACCAAATGAACACTGTCACATGGAATTTTTATATGGAAAGTTTTTTTCTTTTCATTAATGCATGGGAAAAAAACAAAGCAACCCGTTCGGACCCAAACCCAATCTGACCTGAATCCACCCGTTTTGCCACCGTTAGGTAGAACAACTCTGTTTTGCTCTATGTGTTTGATCTCAACTTCCTGATTAATTAATGATTTACAAGTTAAGAGGCATATTTTTCTATAAAACTTAAGTTGCTATACTTTAATTGTACATAAAGACAATATTAGTATGAATACAATTACAAATCATAAGTCTTTAAGGATAGGAATTTAATAAATATAGAACGTTGCAGCCATGACGCAGATAGATGTATACAAATAAACATTAGGTAGGTACAATTTATTATTGCTATTATTATTTTTTAATTTAATGCCACCTTGGATAGTGACTACTAATCACCTTGTCAGTATTATTTTTCTTGTTGATAATTAATGTTTTAGTTGAAAATTGCAAAAGAAGATTGAGTGGGCGGCGTATTGTTTAATACATATCTCATTTTGACGTATTCTACACAAAATAAAGTAAAAAACAAATACTACGTTTTGCAACTACATTTGATAATGTACAACAAAAAAGTTGATAAACTAAGGGGCACTATATTAAATAGGTTTGGAATGATGGGTTGTAGTTGGGGCTTACAAGATGCAACTATGAGGCTGCCAAAAAAAAATACTTAGGTCATATAATACGCTTTGGCCCAAGAGACTGGGGGCCTGTGTCCCTGTGAACCATCAACACAAATTAACTTAAATCCAACATCTTCTTTTTATTTTTTCTTTCCAACCTAAATTAACTCAAAATCTAAGTAGCACTCATTCCAAATCAACTCAAACAACCTAAATATTTTCTCTCTTCTTACTCTCTCTACAAAACAAAACCAAAAAACAAAGAAATCCTTTGGTTGTGCTCGGGTCTTCGGAGCCGAAGAGGGAAAAGGTGAGGGAACCCGAAGGGTACTGTAGCGGTATTCCCGTTGAACCCACACAAGCCCAAACCAACCTGAAGGGTCTCGGGATGGGCTATATGGCCTTAGTAAGTTGAATGTACCCAAAAAGGCAGGCCACGTAGGAGGAGGTTACGTGGTGATGAAAGAAGTGAGCCATGTAGCTTCTTTCCTTTCGTATACTTTATATATTTGATTGATTAGTTTTTCGAGTAGTAACAAGCCATAGAATTTAGTGTTGTATAAACTAGTGGAAAGTGATCACATCGTAGATTGAATAATAAGAATGAAAATTGAAAAGCTAATGTAACAATGTTTTGGGAATATTAAGTGTTATATGTCATTTAATTCTAAGATTCGCATCAGCATCATTTGTGACGGGTATCTTGTTATCCGTCATTTCTTTTCCTTTTACTATTTACACTTGTTTCTTTTTAAAGCAAATGCAAAGTCTTAACCTATAGATTTGTCCATAACGGGATTAGAACTCCTAATAAATTAGTTAGAAATCTTCTAAATAGATCAAATGCCTATTGATCACACATTATATATCTTATCCATGTCAAATCAGTTTTAAACAAAAAATAACTCTCCATGGTGGTTCGCTTTTATCATAGAGTTCTTATAAAAAAAATAAGTTCCTCGTATGAAAAGTTAAGAAAAATGTAACTATAAAAAAAATAAGTTATAATTGCCATTTTAGGTTCTAAAAGTAAAAATTTTCAAAAACAAATAAAAGAACCTTAAACTTATATATTGTAGGGTTTTACCCGAATCGGGAACCCTTCCAGAAATTCTCGACGGCCAAGGTAAAACCAAAGCCGAAGAGGGGGTTTGGAAATAGTTTTCAACCAGCAATTGACGCGCCTCGGTTATTACCTCATTAGCTGCGTCATTGCCCCAAGCGCAAAGATAATTATTTAGACACTCAACTCCTCTCTTTATGCCACTTCCTCCTTTAATGACTTCGTATTAGGCGGCGATGTGGGAAGGATATCTCAAATCTCACACCATGTCATCGTTTTCTGCACTTGATTCACATATCCTCTTTTTTTCTATCTTTTAACTTTTATTTCATAATATTAAGATATATAAACACCAACTCAAACATTCTTTTCCATTTTCCTACACCAATTTTGCTAGTAAATAGTAATTTTATTTGTTACATTAAATCAAATTTAATTGTTATGTAAACCAAAAACCGTCTTATGAATCGGTATATAGTTCACAAACACGTTACGGAGCTCAAACCATTCTATACTTGCCATTTTAACGCGTTTAATTTCATTGAGGTTAACATTCGTGTTTCTAATGGACTAAAGGAAGTTGATGTCGAACTTACAAGAAACATAAGATTTGTATTTATATGAACTCTAATGCATTGCCTATCAAAATTCAACCCCTTCATTTAAAAATTGATGTCTTAATGTTTGTTATAGTTTTTTCAGATGTTTTTAAGTCGTTATTGGAATCATATTAACGTGATTCCACCCGAATAAAAATACCTTATTTCTTGTTTGATTCGACTTTTTTAAATTGATAAAAACTCTTACACGTACATAAGTATAACCGTAAGAGATATGGTACGTTTGGTCCAAGATTATAAGTGCTCGAACTCAAGTTCTCATTAAGAAAAGGAATGTGTTTAAGGTCTTATTAAAAAGATAATTCCATAAAATATAAGCTCCATGAAATAGTTTTTACAAAATTACTAAAGGTTATAATTAAAGTTATCAAATAGCCTTTGAATGCTTATGTTATTGTTGGCGTAGTAATTTTATAAATTATGGTTTTTATTTTATTTTATTTTGTTAACTGAGATACGACTATACGAGATAAATTTATTTGGTTAGTAAAGAATATTAGACAAAAAATGATATTCGGTTTCATATTTTAAGACAATATATCTTCATTCTCGATGTCAAATTATATGCAAGTAATGATGTTGAGAATATAATTGCTAAAGTAAATTGTATGAGTTATGCATATAATTAAGTTGACATATGTGGATCGGTTTAAGACGAACGTTCATATGACCGTAATTGCTACAATGACATATGCTACCGCATCCGACCTCCTGAAGTCTGGGTACGTGGAAGGTTTTGAGCAAGTGTAGGATGCTCCATCACAATGTGCCTTCAATCTCAATGATAATTTGGTTTATTTATTTTAGCATTAATAGATGAAGATGTTTTTGAAACAACATACAATCTAAAACTTTTAAATAGTAACATAAATATCAACTCGTCTTAAAATGCTTTTTAGGACTTTGTTAAAATAATCGGTCATGAGTATAAATGAGTAATGGAGAGAAGCTAGTAAGTCCTTTACATTGTGGGAAATAAGGAATAACCCCATTGGTTACTCTCTTCACATCTCATATTGAGGCCACCAACCCTCTAAGAGTATCCGTAGTGGTCTTAGGATCCCGTCTTGAATGTCACACATATTTTTCCTTCTCCACCACCTACCGTGTATTCACGCCAAAAACACCCATGTAATGGTTTACTGTAACATCACCCTTTAATTTCCCACTCTCTTTTAATTCCGACACAACATTAAAAATAAAAGTAAAAGAAATAACTATCATGTTAATTCACAAAAATACAACAAATGAAGGAAGCCAACCATGCCGCGTAGTAAAACGCTAGACCGCGTTGACAACACTAAGTCACTACATGTCAAATGACCTCGAGAGCGAGGTTATGCATATGCTTTAATAGTGCGAAATGTAGACTATATTGGAATAGGTGGTAGGGACTATGTTGTGGTCAACAAATCTTCCCACTCCACATGTGCCTGGATGAAGCTTCCTGGTGGTGCTTGCTACGACGTGGGGAGAAGCGGTGGAGAGAAATACGGGTCCATTTTTTATATTCTTATTTTTTGAATTTCTATTGATATTTGGTAGTAAGTAAGTCATATAATTAAGTTAGAAGTGGTGATAAATGACGATTATAAGGTTAAATAATGAAAGAAAAAAGCTAACATGATAATACGATAAAAGTAATAAGATACGAGAGTTCCTACTTGCCATCACACTAACTCCTTCTTAGGTCTTTTAAAAAGGAAAAGAAAAAAGATTTAAAAAAAAGTAAAAACAAAGAGTTATCGAGTTTTACCGTTGAAAATTACAGGTGGCTCCGACTGGAATATGATTGTGACGTGGCTATAAGTAATTGGATGATACTCGTCACCGACCGTAGATATGCCCAAGGTCGAGCAAAAAAAAAAAGAAAAAAGAAAAAAACCTCTTCACTTGTTCACTTCAACGAACAAAATGGCAAATTTGCGTCTTACTTCTGCAATCAAGGGGAGCTCAATATTGATTCTACTAATTGCAGCTACACTAGGTGCGTATAATCTAAACTGAATCAAGCTATACACGTTGATCTGCATTGTTTATTCGAACTTTCATTCCTCACCAATGTTATATGATTTGTGTAAATCAAACAACAATTTGATGTATCCCGACTTATCATGCAGTTTCAGCCAAGTCCGGAGATGTAACGCAGTTGCAGATCGGCGTTAAGGTATGTCGACGGACTTCCATCTTTCATTATTATAACTATTTATTTTGTTGAACAATTCGACTAGTCTTATTAATTAATCTTGATTTTTGGTGGTAATTTATGATTTAGTTGCTCTTTAGTTCAGATCATTTATTGTTTTGCAGATGCTTTAAGGGGTGTTTGTTTTAGCTTATTACGACCTTATTTTCCCTAAAAATACCCATTTTCCCAAGTCATAATAAGCAAATAAACCTTAAAAACGAGCTCATTGACCAAGCTTAGCCAAACACCCCTAAATAAGCAGCTCCATATTTGCTAATTGGTTAAATGCCTGAGTCTCCATTATATGAATCTAGTGATCAGTTCTTTACTTTCATTGTTTATTCCATGTGATCTTGGGATTACTATTATTAAGCTGGTAATTTGATTAAGTTTATTAATTAACTTATGTCTTAGGGCTGTTAGGCCTTGGTTTAATTGTGTAATGCATAGGAAGCATCTACCTTTGACTTATTTTTTCTGGTTCCTTGAGCTTTTGGATCTATTATTGTTGCAGCATAAGCCAGCATCTTGCGAGATACAGGCACACAAAGGTGATAAGATCAAAGTTCATTATCGGGTGAGAAGATTTATAGCAGTTTCTTTGTTCTTTTGTTTCCCTTTGAGTAGTTCTTTGTTATGTTAGTTTGTCACTTCTCTCCACAAAGTTGTTGTGAAACTCAATGGTAAATGAATAGACAACATGTTTACATGAGATTCTGTTGTGGTCAGTTCTACTTCCATCTCCAGAATGCATGTGAACATCATGCTTCATAATTGGTACAACGTAGAAGCCGTATAATTGTTGAGTACTTCTGATGAATAAATGGTCACTAATATTTTGAAGGTGGGAGTATGTTTAGTGCATCTGCTGTGATAGGGTTTTATTAATGTGATGAGCTTCATATTTGTCTGCGAATCATTTAGGGAGTGTTTGGGATTGCTTTTAATGACGTTTTATTTGCTTATTGCTTTATGATATAAGCAGTTTGCAACAGTGTTTGGGATTGCTTTTAATGACGTTTTATTTGCTTATTGCTTTATGATATAAGCAGTTTGCAACAGTGTTTGGGATTGCTTATAAAGACGTTTTAGCTGATTATTGCTTTATGATATAAGCAGTTTGCAAATGACAGCTCCGAGCAGCTTATTCAAACTGCTTATTGCACTCGCAAGTAATCAGATATGCAGTTTGGATAAGAAATCCCAAATCTATACTATTATATAAAGCATTTAAGCTTTTTCCTTAAAACTCTTAAATTTTAAGTCACTTAAGATTACTATTCTACCCTCATCTACAAAAAAATGATTCTATAAAATAAACTTAATAACATTCATTTTTCATAAATTCCAGAATATTCCCTTTCCATAAATTCCATAGCAAATTATAAAACTTACGAAACAGAATATTCCATAAACTTAATAACATTCCATAAATTCCAGAAAGGGAAAATATATAATATTCGCTTTTCACCTGTTAAATAAAAATTACAAAATTACATCTAAATTTCATTCCCTTTTCACCTGCTAAATAAAAATTACAAAATTACGTCTTGTGTGTCCTCTTGATTAATACCTACCAAAACAACTCCTTACAAACCATTTTTATTCACCGTCGCCGCATTGCGCGGGTACCCCGCTAGTACTCTCAAAACTGTTTATTTGTTGTTTCAGAAAGTAATAAGCAGATACATAAACAATTTAAATAAGTGATCCCAAACACTTCTTTAATTTGTCTACACTAACTTTCAATTGTCTCGCAGGGAAAACTTACTGATGGCACTGTTTTTGATTCCAGCTTTGAAAGGGGAACCCCATTCGAATTTGAGCTTGGCGGTGGTCAAGTGATTAAAGGTAGGGAACCAACTAAATTTCACTTCTTCTCTATCAAAGTGAAGGGGAAAAACCTTGTCTCTAAATTAACTGGTCCTGATATTGTTTAGAACTATCAATATTTTGTTTAACCGAAGAGGATGCATATAGAGTTGGTATGGTCATTCAAACTGATACTACACTATCATATATCTTAAGTTATAAATTCTTTTAGGTTTTCTTCTGAATTCTGAATATCTGGCTCAGCCTGCTACAAATAGATCCATCTTAAGAGGGTCTCTCTTTGTAACCTTAAACACTATTCTGCAATAAAGATAAATTTGTTCAAAAGTGTCTATGTACTGTGTTTCCTTCTGTTCTGCATCATAATGACAGTTGTGTTTGAAATCCTAAGGTAATTAAACCTATTTATAAGTTTTATCATCTTTTTAACATTTTCATATTTTTCGATTTGAGTACTTGACAACATACCCAGATCAAGTGAGTTGTAGTTTAACATTCTTTTTTATTTTTACCATTATTATTTTTTCTTTCAGGATGGGACCAAGGCCTACTGGGAATGTGTGTCGGGGAGAAGCGTAAGCTGAAGATACCTGCCAAAATGGGTTATGGAGAGACAGGTTCACCACCTAAAATCCCAGGTAACACTCGCTCTTTTTATTTCATCAATTTTCTTTAAAAAAAACAGAATAATATACAACCACAAGTATGCAAAAAGTATCTAACAATAACAACAAATACGTAAACTAATTAATAAAGTGACTTATGTATGCTAGTAAATTATTGCTTCTTAACATAGGCCTTAAATGGAAATAATTCTGCTTATATGCTTTAGAAGATGAGTACCTGATGGTCAAAAGGTGACAATTTTGGCCCATTTACTCAGAGATGGACTTTGTTATGTTTTATGTCAAACAAATCTTCTAATATAAATAAAAGACTAATTTGAATTAAATTTATTGTATTTAACAAATCAATTTTAATTATACAATCTTGACCATCTATTTTGTTAAAAATTGAAATTCAATTTTGACTTTCGTTGGTCAAATTTGGATTCAATTTTAATTTTTAATTTGAAGCAAATTTTTAGAGAAATTTTCATATATGTCCTTCTTAAAACTTAAAATATCGTATTTGTTCACCCTAAATATCATATTTACCCTTTATAATATTTCAGAATATCATATTTAACCAAATTTTTAATTTTATCATTTCAAAATATTTTCTAAACATTTTATATTCTTTTTAATTATAACCAATAAACACTTTATTTCCCCTAATTGTAACAATAATGATCGAGGGCGTATGCAAGAAATACAATCATATCTCTTCATATCATGATACCATATTTCTACCGTCACGTTTGTCCGCTCTCGTGTCGAAGCTTCGACCGTTGGTCTGTGTGTTGATGACACATTTCATCATTTTTTAAATTCTCATATTTTCAGCGTTTTATAATTATTTAAGGTCTTTTTATTAATGTCTAATATTTATTATTTTTTTAAACCAATCCGTGTATCACACAGGCATTCAATCTAGTAACATAATATAAAATCTAGCTAAGAATGAAACAAAATGAAATTCGCCCACGCATACAACCCTTTGCAATAATCTAGTATCTGTAATCATATTCAATATGTTAATCATTTATAAAGAATAAACAAAACGTATTTTGAAATGTAACCGTAATCAATGCGTGATTGTTTTCTTGCCTCGTTGGATCCTTATAGATCTTTAAACAAACTCTTATACTGTGATAAGAAACTAATGATAATCTTCTTGAACGTACACAGGCGGGGCGACACTTATATTCGACACAGAGCTTATCGCAGTTAACGGAAAAGGACTAGATGATGGAGGCAACGACAATAGCGAGCTATGATGTCAAGAAGTAAAGACCCACACTTGCACCACAAATTGAAACCAATAATACACTGCAATACTAATAGCTTAGAGTAATTTACAAATTTCGATTCGGAATGTGGTAGTCGGTGTACTTATTGACTTGTAAAATGTGGAATTTGATCATCAGCATTCACTTTATGGTCCTGAATCTGAACTGTAATTTGAGGCAAGTTTTTAAGGTTTGTTTTTGAATCAGGTGCTAGCGAATTCTAGACTTTTATGATCTGTTTGCTTCTCCAATCTTCACAGCCATTAGTATGTTGGCTTTTCTTGTTCTACATGAACAGCTCAACTATGGGCCGGGGTGTACATTGGTATCAATTTCGAGTATGAATTTGTATTGAAGTGTTTTGATGCACATACTCTACTCTACGAGACTAATAATATTGACACGTCGATCTCCTCGCGTGTGGGTTTCTATGACTTTGTGTTGTAATTTGATAGTAGATTCTTTAATACAAATGGTTTATATCATTCTATTATATAAAAAAGAGGCCTAATTAAAATTACTGTTCATGCATTCAAAAACTGCCACATTGTTAACTAAGGGGTTGTTTGTTTGCTACTTAATGCATTCAGCATGTTTGATTTCTGCCTCTGAATAAAGACTGTGCTGAATGATTCAGCCTAATGCTACTGAATCATTCTACCTTAAAGTGTATTCTGAATCATTAAGCACCAAGTATTTTTACCCTAATACTCCTTCCTTCACACTTTTATGTTGTTAAACAATCATATCTTATAATATAAATATATCACTATTAAGGTTAAAATGATAATTTGCATCATTCAGATTGTTCATTCAGAACCTTTATCATACAGCATGTCATATTCAGAGGCAGATTCATTCAGAGCCTTTGAATTATTCAGACCACATAATCATTCAGTGTTTAATCATTCTGTTTTAACAAACAGCCTCTAAGTAACAGTTTGCAACAATTTATCCCAACTATTTTCTTCTTTTCAGTCTCATTGTTTGCCTGTAACTGAACATAAATA
This sequence comes from Dittrichia graveolens, assembly GCA_038502395.1. NCBI lineage: Eukaryota > Viridiplantae > Streptophyta > Magnoliopsida > Asterales > Asteraceae > Dittrichia > Dittrichia graveolens. Next base: position 75,880,964 of record JARJIL010000002.1, read on the forward strand.
CCTCACATCCAGATCTTTGAGACACCAATTCCTCTCTAATCCCATTTCTTTGCAGGTAATACTCTCTTTCTCATGATTCAAACAAAAAGTCATGAAATTGATACATGGTTTTGCAAATTTATAAATTCAGTGCAAGTATATCGTAAGGAGATTTAGGATCTTCTTACAGATCTATGTGGTCTTATGAATAGCCTCGAACCTCTAGGCAGAGTCCGATCTTCTTACAGATCTATATGGCCTCCTTTGAAGCTACTATCTCGATTCCTTGTGGAATCATATTGGTCTTTTCGATCTGATGCTAAATATCTCGACTCTTGTTTCTTTCCTTTTTTTTTTTTTTGAAAAGCATCGAATTCCCATGTATATATAATTATAAAAAGGGGTTACCAGATATCGAGCATGTCTCCAAGTGAGAGAGCCAGCAGGGTTACAAAAGAGTTTCCAAGAATCAGACAAGGTACCCAATGCCCATCTTCCAGGAACAATGCACTCAATCTTTCCAAGCAATCGAACCGGTCTTAATGCGATTGGAGATCAAAAGAAAAGTTTAATACTGAGTTTTCCAACAAATGTGTCTTGATCCAAAAGCTTTTGTTTTTCCTCTTCTTCTGCATTCAATACTGAGTTTCCCCAACTCCATAAGCTCCACACAGCAGAGAAAGCAAGCATGGATTTCCTGGTAACCTTATTCCCCACCATCTAAACACCTTTAATTCTCCACACCCCATCCACGATTGGACAAAGCGACATGCGGGGTTTAAGTCCTCATCAGCTTCCCCACACAAAATGATAGGAGTGAGATGGATGGGGACGAGGAAGAAAAATGATATGGCATTGACGTGACAATATGAATGAGGGGGATAGATGCACATGGTCTTATAAACATCCATGCGCGTGGCTGAGTGTGTGTATGCTTTTAAATTATAATGGACAAAAAGATAAATAGAGGTGTGTGTATGTATATGTGCCATGAGTTAATCAAGAAGAAAAGAATTGGTCTGGGTGTTTAGAGTTAGAAAAAAAAGAAAGAAAACAAACAGAATGTGAGTGAGATCATTTACATGGCAAAAGATATGAGTTTGCATGTGAAAATGAGAGTATTCATGTACAGCCGTTCTATGCGATTGTGTGTATGTATGTGAGGTTGCCATGAGATTGATCGATCATCTAAAAAGGTTAGGGGTGATTGGTATTTGTATTCATGAAAGGTTAATTGTCACTAAAGGATGATATATATATATATATATATATATATATGACTAAACCCTAGGCTAGATATTTATAACCAAACAAGAAAACCCTAATGATGCCCTAAACTCAATTAGGAAACAATATTTAACATATATAAAAGATCCTCAGCCGTCACAACCCAAAAACATGCCCACGGCTGGAACACCCTGCTCCACGCCGTGGAGCATCGCAAGGCTCCACGCCGAGCTCTTCTGCTGCATGCCGAGCAACATCCTTTTTCCAGTTTTTTCAGTTTCCAAATATCTTCAAAGTCTTTCAAGTCATATCTCAACATTTACAAGAGTGCATGAAGAATTGTCACAAATAAGCGTTTATGAACTAAAGTTTTTGGAATTCTAATGATTCAAAGTTAAGGTCATAGTGCAATTAACAGGTTGAATGGTTGAAATTACTTGTTGTTCGAATTTATGGAGGTTTATTTGTGTTTTCTTTAAAAAATCATGTACAATCGGTCTTAAATCGTTGAGGCGTGTAATATGTCATTTCAAAGCGTGAAGAGTATTTAATTTAATTCATCTTTAGATTTCAGAAGTTAATTCGTTTAATATCTTGGTAAAAAAATATGCTTTTCTATGATTTAAGCATTAAGTGGTTAAATGAGTATAACAAGTGTTAGAGTTGTATTTGTGGGTCAAAATTATGCAATTGTGTAGATATAATGGAACGAGTCTAGTAAAGGTGGTGATTTCGGATACGTCTTGTACTCGTGTAGGTGACTTAGAAGTAGATTGCTTAGTGAGGTAGGTTACTCTTGGGGCAATTATAACTTTAGTAGATTGATACCATTAGAATATTTCTTTCTATTGTTTATGGTTTGAACTTATTTAATGGTTGTGGTTAAAGATTTGCGGTAGTGACATTGAAGTTTAAATAGGTTGTAACTTGCCTTATTAGTGAGTGTCAATTATTATGATTATGAAATTAAGACTTCTATTGCTATTAGTTGATTTAATATTAAAAGTTTTATAAATGACGAAATTTAAAAATCATGATGTTATAATATAAGAGTATATAAATAGTTATACTAATGGATTTTAGGAAAAATAATATATGCAGCTTGTAACATCTATTATAAGTGCTATTACACTTGGATATATTATATGGGAAAGAGGAGTACCTCACTTTTCACCCCGAGGGTTGATAAAATCAAACGGGGCCGTCGGGGAACACTACCCCCCACCTTGCCGGGACAAAAAATAGCCAGCCAAGATGGACACTCCGGCCAAGATTTTATTTTCGTAACAATGAAAGTAATTAAAAATAGTTTTTGTTTGAACTTTTCCATATATATATATATATATATATAATCATCCTTTCTCTTATTTTTTTAATAAAAAATCTTTGTGGTTAATGAGATAGAAAGATGATAATTATCAAGATTTTATTGGGATAGAAAGATGGAAAGGATAGAAAGAAACATATCATACAAAATGTGAGTAGTCCAAGTAAGTATTAAAATAACATAATACAAAATGTGAAAAGTATTTATGAATACTACACCATGCACTCGTAATATATAAGGGAGATTATTTGTACATAACAGATTTTTACCATATATAACAATTAGTTATTGTTTGTACCATCATACCTTTGAATATGTGAATAAAAATAAAAGATAGTGGAGTTCTAATAGCATAAAAATCATAATTATTATGTGTGACAAAAACTTATTATGTATAAATCATCCTCTAATATATAATGTTAGCATATCATACATCCTATATTCTTGATTGATTTTAACGTATAAGATTCTATATATATTTTAACATATAAAATTGAATATTTGGTCGTGGTTAGTCATAGACATGAATTCTTGAATCCGTATGTTGCATATTCCGGAGGGGATAATGGATATATGCATTTATACGGCCCAAATTGGACCCATCCTTAACTTAAGTCCAATAAGAAAACGTTAATGCCCAAGCTTTCGTGAAATTAACTTTATTACGTCCTCTTCTCGAGTTTATTAAGGGAGGAAAAAGAAAGGGAAGAAAATTCTTTCCTATTAAATCTTTTTAACTTTAAAATGATAGATTTGAGTTTAAAATAAGTTTAAATCTCATCTTTAAATGCCTTTATTTTTTTCTATAATTGAAACTTAAGAACACATTTTTAGTGCATTCTTTCAAATCCATTCATTTCCTTTCTTAAAAACCCTCAAGAACAAGACGATATAGTTCAACCAAATAAATAATATAGGAATTTGATGATAAATAATATATTACTAACTTAATGATTAATGTACACACGAGAATTACACAAGTAACTCTAAGACACATATAATCAAATAGAAAACACTTTTCAAATACATACATAAAGAGACTCATTAGTATATAACATCTTCCGTTACATAGAGTGGAAAAATTAGACCACTTAAATAAGGAAAGCTTACTTAACTAAAAATTCAATTAACTAATCAAAACGACAAAACCTCTCTTTTTCTTAATTTTAATCAAAATTTTTAATTTTGACTTTCACAATTAAAATGATCTATTTGCAAGAGTATATGAACCAATTATAAGAAAGTTATATAAAAATATATATGGGGTGTTTATATGAATTATATATTTTTATTTAATGGATGTATTTAATTGTATATGTTTATAGTTTTTCTTTTATAACTTTAGTATATAATGGTTGGTATAAATATAATTATATATTTATAGTCGTCTCATTTTTATCCACGTTTTGATATAAATTTGCCATAATGACACTAAATTAAAAAAAAAATCTTTTTAATTTTTTATTAGTAAAAAATATATTTCATAACCATTAAAAAATATGAGTTGCTATATTTGATTTTGTGTAAATCAAAATTTAATGACACTTATCTTTTTTAAATGAGAGTATGTTTTTTTGCTTATCTTCTTTATAAAACTCTAAAACAGTGAACATATTTATGGTTAATTTTTATGTTATGAATCACTAAATCAGTAATCCTTTTATATGATGTATTTTTTATTTAAGTACATGGGAATATATATCTACAACATATTAGTGATGTATAATATCTTTTTATGTGATAGTTTATGTTTGTAAATCCCTGATTCAGTTATCTTTTTCATTAACATAATCATAAAACGTTAAACTTTTGATTTGTTTTTCGATACCATTAATTTCATAATAAAATATTTATTAAACTTTGATGGTTTTAATAAACACATTATTTGGAAGTAATTAACTAGTCAGAGTTTTGCATGTCAAAAAAGAAGGTTATGCGTATGACATTCGAATTTTAAGACAATATTATTATGAGTTAATGAGATAATTTATTTATTTGTTATGATTTATAGTTTGAGTTTATATAATAACAATGACAAATTATGGTTAAGTTATATTTTAAAATAATTCTTAAGATTTCGAAACCTTAGAAGCATTAATTATTTAGATTTAGATGTTTGATTCTCATTTTTAATATACTATGTTTTTTATAATTATATTTTGATAAAAATAATTATGACTAACCGTGTATCACATGTGCGTCTAACAAATGAAGATGTTGAGTACATAAATGATTACATGATATCAATGAACATTTTTTGATCGAAATTATTTATAAGAGAGAGTAATTTTGTTTCAATAAATGAAGAGATTAAATACATAAAAGATTACATGGTATCAATGTTAAACACTATGGAGGTATCAGATTTTAGTTCAGATAATATATGTTAAAGTGGACTTTCATATCATTTTAAGACTTACTGTACACACTGAATATACTTAATTCCCTCAAGATTTCATCTTTGTGACGATGATAGTAACCTAATAAATAAAATTATGACTATAGTATACAAAGAAGTACTACTGAAAATATGAAAGCCCGTCTTAATTTAATCTTCGAACATTCGATAAATATGTTGTTTTATTAAGTATTTTTTCCATGGATATGATTCGAATTGTTTATGTTGAAATGTGACTTAAAATGGATTGAAAGATATTGAAACTATAAAATCAGGAGTGCTCGGCGTGCAACATTTGTGTACGGCACTAAGCATTCGACTGAGCTTGGCATGGGACAAAGGCGCACGAAGTGTGGCCTTCGAGAGTGCTCGGCGTGGAGCAAGCTGGTTTGGCTCAAAGGAGTTTCGGTGTTCAGTGCGGCACAAGAATCCTCTAATTATGTTAATAATTGTTTCTTAATTTTGAGGATTAAGGTCTCTTAGGTTTTATGTATGATTATAAATATCTAGCCTAGGTTTTAGTCATTGGTATCCTAAACATTGTAACTCTCTATGATATCAATAATAATAGTCTCTCTGTTCCTGCCCGTGAACGTAGGTTGACACACTGTTAACCGAACCACGTAAAATACCCGCGTTCTTTATTTATGCTTTGTTACATATTAAATGTTTTAGAATTTTTAAAGTTTACCTTGTGCGTGCACGGATTATTTAACTAGTAATAATAATAATAATAATAATTTTACCACTGCTTATTTTAGACAAATTATTTTATATTGTCATCTCTATTTTCATCTGTAACAAAACTAAAAAGAAATAATTTGATATGCTATTATCTCTTAACAAATTTTCTTTCTTTTATATTTATTTATACCTGATATATATAATGAAAAGTTCATTTGAGAACGGTTTTATTTTGAGAACCGTGAGAACCAATCTTAGCTGTTCAATTCCCCATCTTTCAATTGGATTGCCCACACATGAATTCTTTGCATACACCTTGCCACACCAAATCCCCCTACGTTCTTATCCATGAATTCCACTTACCAATTGAACGGCTAAGATTGGTTCTCGCGGTTCTCACAATAATAATTGTTCTCAAATGAACTCTCCCATATATATAGGCAAAAGTTCAAACGAGAACTATTTTCGTACGAGAACTGTTTTTAACGCCATTAATGACTCGTTAATAGGGGTATTTTGGTAATTTATATATTTACCCAACCGTGAGTTGCGTCCGGATGAACCGTCATTAACTTGCGAGGCTTAATTTTCTGAAAATAACCCTCATTAATGCGTCGTTATTAATGAAGCATTAATGAGCTGTAAAAAAATCTTAGCCACTGATTAATTTTAATCAAGGGTTAAGATTGGTTTTCACAGTTCTAGTACGAAAGACAGTTATCGTTTGAAACTTTCCCTATATATATATATAGGGAAATGTTCAAATGAAAACCGTCTTTCGTACGAGAACTAATCTTAGCCGTCCAATTCCTCCTCCTTCAATTGGATTGTCCACCCATGAATTCCTTGCATATATCTTGCCACACTCAATCCCCCACGCTCTTCATCCATGAATTTCACTTACCACTTGAATGACCAAGATTGGTTATCGAAGTTCTTGTTTGAACCCTCCCCTATATATATATAGGGAGGTTCATGCGAAAAGTATCTTATTTGCGAAAAGTGTAAGAAGCATTTACAGTCATCAGATATTTTAATCAAAGGCTAGGATGATTTGTGGCATTTTAGTAATTAAAGTATGTATTTAAGGAGTATTAAATTAAATTAAAAGGGTAAAATAGACAATTATTTTTAAAACAAACTTTACCTTTATTAATTTAACCATTTATATCCCCCCCTCTCTCTCTCCTATAATCTAAAGTCATTTAAAAACCCTAATCGGAGCCACCACCTTTGATATCAACCGCCTCTCTCGCTCTCCTAAACGGCAACCACCGAATCTATCCCAAAAAGCAGTCTCTCCAACCCCCTTTGATATCAACCGCCGCCACCACCACCATCGGAGCCACCACCACCATCGGAGCCACCATCACACACACACACCTCTGTCATCATCAACACATCTGTCGCCGGCCATTGGTAGTCATTGGTCGCATTTGTAGTTGCCCAGCCCCTTGTCGTCGACCCAGTGTAACACCGTAAAACTCAAGCCATTTTTTTAAAAAAACGTTGCGGAAGCAATCTCTAATTTTCAATTAACATAAACATCACAAGTACAAAGTACTTTACAAATCTCAACATTCGTTTGTGTTACAAAAGATTATAAAACGTGGCTCGTCTCTTCTCAAAACACAATATCAGAGTATTGGTCAAATTCCCTTTTACACAAACAAAGCTAAATAGCTACTCACATAAACCTGCAAAAAGTAATCAACCGTGGGGGATTAGCACAAAACTAAGTGAATGGAAGCTACAGACAAGCACATAACAATCATTGTTCCCAACAGAACCTCTGAACATCAATCCTCAAGCAATCCGTCAATTCAACAATCTCTTCCATCCCGAGGACCGGCGGTTCTGCCGAACCTACAACCAAAGCTGGCCAAAGCAAAGGTTTACCGATAGCTCCCTGCCGATTGGCACAGTAAACTCCCCTCTGAACAACAAATGCAACAGAGGAGCTACTACTGTTCAACCAACCGCAAGCAAGCCCAACTCTAACATCAGCAGCTGACCCCAACCAGCTCTTACACAGAAGCTGATCTCTTCCGACCCGTAACACAGAAGTCGGTTCTCAAACAATCCAATTCCTTCTCCAGTCACAACCACAATCAAAACTCTTTCATATTTAACATACAAGAACATGCAATTCTCATTTAGCATATAGCAGACTTAACAGTCTATCATGGTATGACACTCAATCTATCTTTGCATTAACAAACTCATCAGTTAAATATCTCGTATTCAAATCAACAAGCAATCTTTCAATCATTCAATAATGTTACCAACGTAACCACCCGTGAGTAAACTTCCACTCACCTCAGTCCTCGTATCACGCGTGCTTAGTTGTCTAATATCACTGAGTCTTCGTAGTTTCTGACAATACAACAAACTGAAGTCAATCTCGATTCATAAATATATATCCACATATATATTTATATTAATCATAACTTATTCATCATGTTAGTATTACACATAAATAAACATACAACATGCCCCATAATCGAACCAACATCAAAAGCCTCCATTTCTGAAAATAGCCTGGACGCGTCGCGTCCAAACACCAGACGCGTCGCGTCGCCTAAAAGTGTCGGATTTCCTTTCGGATTTCAAGAATCCTCCGGATTTCAAGTCCCGGATTTCAACTCGGATTCTGAGTGTCGATTTCAAAGTCTCGGATTTCACTTGTCGGATTTCAGAATCGGATTTCGGGCCTCGGAGTACAAACTCTCGGATTTACCCATCGGATTTCATTAAATCCGCAATAACAGACGAACGCGTCGCGTCCAACAAGAAACGCGTCGCGTTCTCGACGATCTTGCATCATCTTCTTCAATCTTCTAGCCGACTCAAACTTCCCAAAATCCGTTTCAAGTTATATTTTCAATTCAAAACACTTTTTAAACATGTATAAACGTTCCATATCATGTATACAACTTCATAACCACTTTAAAACTCATTAAAACATTAAATCATGCAAAACCCACTTAACAAGTTTACATCTAAGCTTCAACAATGGTGATATCACATATAATCATGGATTTCAGTATATAAACACATTAAAATCATCTGTAGCATGATATAAACACAAACTAACCTTTATTTTGAATTATCACAACACAAGTCTTCTCTTTGAATTTCCAAGTTTCTTCTTTTGTTCTTCTTTTTCTTTCCAGAGAAAATACACACACACACAGTTCACTTTCCTTTCAAATGAAATAACCAGATGTCAACATGCAAATATATATTCATACCCACGTGTACCTCCCTAACCAATTTCATAAATATGAGGTGTCCAAATGCCTTTCACCATACATGCATACACATAACAATTTTCATACATACATGATATTATACATGCATACATACTAGACTTTCTTTCCTTTCTTTTCATCAGTACACTAATATACCATATTCATATAATAAATCATACCATTTAACTAATTTAATTAATCCCACAAAACCATTAAACCAAATAAATGCAATCTATTCACAAATACGTACACACCGCTAATCCGCCAAATACTAGCCCGGGTTTGCGGGTGTTACACCCAACCTTTCCAGATCTGAAGCACGAACACCACCACAGCAACCTATCACCATCAACACCTCTGTCGCCGGCCATTAGTACTCTGTTTTCAGATGAACACCGCCGCCTCCATTTGCTGCAACACCACCACTATACACGCCTCCGAAGCCCTTGTTCAAGAGATCGAGGATGCACTGTTTTCCGATGAACATTGCCGCGTCCATCTGCCGCAACACCGGTACTGCCATTGAAGCCCTTCCTCAACAGATCGACGATTCACCGTCGTCGTTCAACAGATCTAGTTTGTGGGTTCAACAGACCTGGTTTTTGGGTTCAACAAATCGAAGACCTTCTACAATCGCCGCTAGCCACCGCCGCCAAAGCCCTTTCCACTCGCCACCGCCACCTCGCAACCCACCGCCGGTCATCAACAAAGTGTAATTTCATTTTTCTTTTTTTTTAATTTTTTTATTGATTGAGTTTTTTGTACTGATTTGTTCATTTTACTTATTGTAATTTAACATTGTATTTTGCAGGAAATTTGTGTTTTTTTGTTTTAAGGAAATGAACAGACGGAATAACTAAGGTTTTTTGGGTGTTTTTTATTCTGTTTGTAGATACAAGTCGATATTTTGTACATTAGTAATCAATAAGGTATTTGGGCGTAAATATTGAATAGTGTTCAACATTGAATAGTATAAAATTTATTTTTGAATTCGTATATTTTTTGCTGTGTTCAGTATTGAATAGTGTAAAATTTTGGCTATGTTCAGTATTAAACAATGTAAATTTTATCTTTGAATTTGTAAATTTTGCAGTGTTCAGTATTGAATAGTGTAAATATTGTGATTCATTAATGAACAGTCGAATATATAAGGAAATTTATTAAAAAATAATTAATTAGAAAAATAATAAAAACAAAAAAAAAAACAAAATCTGAAAAATATTTAATTAGAGAGAAAATTTTAATAAGAGAGAGGAGAGAGAATATTATTGTTTACTAATTTACCCTTTTAAATTAAATAAAAATATTAATTATAATTAATGTGAACCAAAAGATCAAAAGTTAATCAATGGCTGAGATTGCTTCTCGTACTTTCGTAAATAAGAAGCTTTTCGCATGAACCCTCCTCTATATATATATCATTTGCGAACGTTCTTTTGGTGCGAACGCCGCCTTCATGAAAGAATTAGGAATCAAAAGTCTAATTTGGTTGGCTTTAATGAAAGAATATATTATTATTATTATTATTATTATTGTTGTTGTTATTATTATTATTATTATTGTGTGTAAAGATGAGATGCAATATTTTTAAACAAGATGCAGTGATTTATGAGAGATGCCGTAATTTCTAAACAAGATGCATTGGTTCTTAAATGAGAATCCAACGATTAATTCACGCATGGTGGATTAGTTTTAAGAGAAAACCATGTTTATTTAGATAAGATGTAATGATTTTAAGTTGGATGCAGTATTTTTATAGACTAGATACAGTGTTTCTACCGTTACGTATTTTAAGACCGTTTCTATTGGATCCTTACCATATATATACATATATATATATATGAATTTAGTAGTTGATACATAGAGAACATGATTTCTATGTGTTTTGTGGGTATGAAAATAAAGAGTTGGTAGTTGGTGATTTGATACGAAAGTTTCTTGGTGAGATCAACTTTGGAGGGCAATCTTTTCGGATACAGAGTCTTTTATATATTATGCATATCGTTGGAGATTACACCCATTTATCAATGCTCAGTATCACTGAAATCTCTTAGCTATCTACACTTAATTATTTGATAGCGTGAAACATCATAAAATAATTACAAGATTGAGATTCCTATGATTCTGGAAGATGTTTGTATCTCTAAATCTTCTAATATTATCTAATAATATCATTTTTTTTAAATGCATTCAATGCCACAATCAATTGTAGTTAAAAGCAACGGGGATCGCAAAGAAATCTCTATCAGTAGTTGGTACAAAGATTTCAATAAATTCGGTTTTGGTATTTTCGGTACCAAACCCGCCTCTAGGTAAACAGTGTTCTGTTTTTTGTTTATTCTTTTTAGTTCTGAGTTCATCTCCATAAAGCACCCTTTCTAACCAACAAATTTATGTATTGTTTATTTGGTGTTTTTTGGGATTGTTTATTTGTGTTGTTTAATGCAGAAAAACACTCACTCACTATTTATTTCCATATTTTAAAATGAATTTGTATCTTGAAATCAATGTATCTACTTATGTTAGAAAAAAACAAGTAGTTGAAAACAAAAGGAGTTGAGTTATACACGATAAATTTTGAGCATACATAACAAGTACAAGTTATACATTGTATATAGTACGAGTTGATGAAACATACAGTTGTTGTGTATGAATAATTTTGTTGTTTACAAATCATCGCTAAAAAACAAACAATGCAAGAAATTTAAGTTAGAAGTTTCAATGTCGGCTCATGATAATGTCATTACTAGTAAAATTGAAAATATGATGACATCATTTGAAACTATGATACAAAATTTCTACAAGAATAACTCTAACAAACAATTTTGAACCCTAGATATTGATGCATCTATAAAAAAATAAAAAAAAATGACCCATCTTTTGAAGGTATCTACCGATTGATCTAACTTATAGTAACCGATAAAATAAAGAAAGTAAATTATGTAACTTATACTTTCTATATTTTTAATTGAAAGAAAAAAATACTTAAATATGTCTTTTTATATATAATAAATAACATATTGACTTATAACCTAAGTTTAAATAAAGAGTATAGCTTCTATTTCAAAGGAAGGGAGACAAGATGATGCTAAAATTCTAGTATTTGGTTGGAAATTGGAGACAATATCATGTGTGGACAATAGGAAGTTGCTTTCTAATGAAAAGGACCAAAAGTGGAAAAAACTAAGAAAACACACAAACATAGTTGGATGCCACAATGGAAAAACAACACTTAAACCCACTCCACTCCACTCCTCTCCTCTCCTCTCCTACCAAAAAGCTAAAAATACAATGTTTATCTATATCTATATATATATATATATATATATATATATATACTACACACCTTTTCTCCAATAAATATCACTTGTAATTAAACTTCTTTTTCATGGGTAACCGGTTTGCTATAATTAAAAAGTGAGGTGTGTACATCTTTTATAAATCACGCCATCCTAGAATTGATAGACTTGACCAATCAAAGTGGAACACTTTTGAAGTATAGATAGTTGATTAGTTACTATAGCGCATTCATTTAAGCAAGGTTTTTGATCGAGTTGCTAGCTAGGTCGTTGTTATCATATCTTATCAGATTGTCATCTTGTCTATAATAATAATAAGCCATTGTTTTTAGCTTAGTAGGCACACCCTTAGATCTTGCGTTATACCTAGTACTGGCAATTGTGGCCCGTTTGTTAAAATTTGGGCCAATTTGGGTAATTTAAAATTTAATACGGGCCTGATTGTATTGAGTAAATTGTATTTATGGGTTAAATTGGGCTGAAATTTAAATTGGGCTAAAGGTAAACGGGTCCATATGGGCAAGCTAATCATGTCCAACGGGTCATCTGGGTAAAACGATATGTTGATTTGGGCGACCGTCTCCTCCGTTGATACTCGTCTCCTCCGTTGAAGACTTGAAGCCATCGACAGTCGACACTCGTCTCCTCCGTTGAAGACTTGAAGCACTCGACACTCGCCTCCTCCATTGAAGCACTCGATTGTAAACTGCTCGATTGAAGCCCTCGACTGCTTAATCGAGAATCAGATTCATACTCGACCGTCGACTCCTCCATTGAAGCCCTCGACAGTCGACTCCTCCATTGAAGCCCTCGACAGTCGACTCCTCCATTGAAGCACTCGACACTCATCTCCTCCATTGAAGCCCTCGATAGTAGACTGCTCGATTGAAGCCCTCGATTCGGTTAGACCCTCTATTTTACTCTCTGTAAGTTTGATAAATCAGATTCTCTCAAGCATTTTATTACAAATTAATGTTATGCTTCATATCAAAGTGATCACATTTTGGGATTAGACTCGTGGAATTGAGGTTTGGTTGGACCCTAAATCAGCCCCTTTACTGCTAAGAATCCAACAATGTCTTAAAAATTAAAAACATCAAAGAGTAAAAGAAGATGAGAACATTTCATGTACCCTGATTGCAAAATCTTTAGCAAAAAATGAAATAAGAATAGAAGAGAAACTGATTGTAAAATCTCTTCATTTGTAAAGTATATTTGTTTGCCTAAATTCCACCATTTCTTGCATATACACTTGCAGTGGATTATAGTCTGTTACTTGGAGAAATCATATACACTTGCAGTGGATTCATATATAAAAATTAGCCCCCTAAAATCAAATAATAAGTCTTAACTTGTGGGCTACTTCTTTCTTCTACATGAAAAAGTTATATATATGCTTTGGAGAAATCATATATGCAGTTAACTATTTGTTGATTTAAATGTTATTGTTGTCACTTAACTATTTGATGATTTAAATCACTTAACTTTTAGAAAGATATACGGTTGTTGTACTTATTGTTGCCATCATTTTGATCTTGTACTTCAAGTTGAAGAAGTGACCCAAAAGTCCAGGTTGGTTTCTTTATTGGCTTTGTTCTGTTTTCATTGCAAGTGTGTCATTTATTGTGGGTTTAAGATTTATTTTATTTTTTTGTTTTATGCCTGAAACACAATTTCTAAACATTAATCTCTGTTATGGTTCTTGGAATTTTACATATATATGAAGAAATAAGTTGTTTTGTATGTCTGTTTCTTGGTTATGTTACACCTATATATACACATACAAATAAAAAATGTGAGGAATATAAAAATAAATACTATCATCAAGCAATTTGCACTTGAAGTGGAGTTTAAAATTATGAGTAAGTTTGGCAGGTATATACATGAAAATTTCTGTTTGGATTGGTCTTGGTTTATCATTTGATAACTTAAGTTGTCAATTAGCCAAGTTCTTCTTCACTACACCACTTCCTTTAGACCTTCAGTATCAAATCCGGAGTTTCCCATAAACTTATGTTCTTAATAAGCATGAGTTGCATTGTTTTTGTGTAATTGAATAAAAAGTTAAAGTAAATTAGGAGAGAGATTGGAATGGTTAAAGATTGAGTGGATGAGATTAAGTTAAATAGAATGAAAGACCAAGATGTTGTTTTGATTGAATTTTAAGAAGTCTTAAAATTAAAGAGGAGAGAGAATGTTAAATGCTTTATATAGTAGTATAGATATGACAAAATAGAAGCAGGGATTTGATAACAATAAAGTAAATAGTCACGTGCTAGATATCAAAAGAATTTCCTAGGTATAATGGCCGAAATAGTATGTATTGTCAGAGTTGACCTACTCGTCTGAAACTAATCCTTCGTGGTTGTTGATCAAATAGACCTCTTGATTCATGAATTCTATGTGTAGGACATTTTCTAGTGAGTTAAAATCGCTTGAGGAACTTTATATTTATAATGATGGAATAAATTGGTTAATTACAAAAAGAATATTTATATATAATTAATAACAAAATCATAACTTTGGAGATCACAAAACTTACTTGCAAGTTTGTATCGTTTCCAATAATTGGTTTCAGAATTTAAAAGAAAAATCAAAACTAATTCATAGCAAAACTTAGTTGTTCGAACTTGAAATTTCAAAGCTGCATTTGTGTTCGTAGAACACGTCACGGCAAGTTGACAAAATTAGTCTATGAAATCCAGATTTTGCACCCTCCTGTGCGTGAGTAGGAGTATGAGTAAAACCATGGAAAGAATCATAGCAAGCCTTCCACTTACAAGCTTATAAACTTACTTCATGTCTATACAAACTTCTACATAGGACGGACTATCAAGTCTTCCTATTTGATTCTTCAATTCCAAGCACTCCACTTTTGGAGTTGATATAATGATACCGCATTCACCTTAGCTCCGTTTTTGACACATTTTAGGTTGTGGAGTAGCTCTTTTCGACGAGAATGTGAACCTGCAAAAAGTTTACCTATGCATATTTCATCTACATATAATTAGATGTCTCCAAATCTAGTGAAAATTCTAATTTTCCACAAATTTTCTAGCGACATCTGCTTATTTCCAAAGACTGTCTTTAAGTGAGACAATTGCATGAATGGTAAAGTATAACATCCATCTTGGATTAGGGATTTTATGTCTTGATTTACATTTAGAAGTCAGCTATCAAGCATAAGGATAGGTTCCCTAGAACCATTCTCCTCTATTTGTCTTGCATAACACCGTGCATTGATGTGACGATGATGAATATGGATGTGTGCCAATAACATGAGTGCATGAGAAGTATACACATTGTCACATATAAATGGACTTGGACACCAGATATCAGAACCTTCTACATCTTACCAAATGTATGATCTAGTATTCTTAAATACTACACGACTACATGTAACATAGTTTTTGAATGTAATCAAGTCTAGTCATCGGCTAACCTAAAAAGGAGTCTCTACCCATGGCTAAGTCCTCCTTAGTCCTAGATGGTGTTGCAACTTTCTCTTTCACTTAGACATGGGCTTATTATCTACTCTATACACCAGTTACACCAATGATGACTACTTCTGAAGGCGTTGTTGCCATTTATTAGTCTAATTGACTAGATTGTTGGAAACGCTCCCAAAGTAACTTTTAACAATGTACTTTTGTGATCATAACATTATATGTAGCATCAAAAATCGATCTTTGTATGAAGCTAAACATGAGTTTGAAAAAGTGTGTAGAAACAAGTTATTTGGTGAGTGGTAAACTTCAAACAAAATCTAAATGCAAAGAAAAATCAAATCATCTAACATCTATGATCTAATGGTGAGCATAGGTTTGTCCATGTCTACTACCCAAAACCGAACCCAAAACTAAACCTTTTGATCATTGCAAATTAGAAATCTCATGATTGTGGTTAAAGTTGGTTCGGTTATTCGGTTTTCGTTCGAACTCGGATCAATTTTCGGTTATAGGTTAGATTTGACTAGTCTCTTGGGCTTGGCTTAATTTAGCCCAAAAGTTACAATGGCTAGACCAGCTCCTTTTTGGCCCAACATAGTTACCACAGTAATAGTTTTCGCTGTCCAATTAAATTGCAACCTTAATTGATCCAACAAACACATTACTTTCAATAAGATTCGCATGACTTATTCGACCTAACACAATTATATTTATACTTTTTTATTAGTAATAAAATAAGTATTATGATCATATATTCATATCGGCGGCAGATTGATTATTTATTTTTTAATTTCAAGCAAAACTCCCGCATCCTTTAAACAACTTTTAAATCTGTATCTTATCCGTTACAAGATTTAAACCTTAAAAATCACCTTAAACCACAGATATCGCTAGACCAAAGACTTATAAAGTAGTGTGATTTTTCACCAATCAAACCCGAATCAAATAAAATGTTGGTATTTGAAATAGTTTGATGATTTTGGATTGGTTTCTTCCGTTAGTATTCAACTATCATGCTCACCATGATAAACTGTAAAATAAAGAGCTAATTAGTCTATTTAATTAGGAGGAATTAACCACTTTTTGTTATAGCTTAGTGGTCTAAACTAACTCACCACCAAAACAGTGTCTTTTAAAGGTCAACAACTAGACATGCCATGTGATCATAGCCCATCACTAGAATAAAAATTAAAGCCAATACAAAAGTGTTTAAATTAATAAAATTTTAACTCAATAAAGTTTCAACAATCACTTCCAATACAAATAAATAAATAGAATCTCATGCATTGAATGAAGACACAAAAATTAAAATTCCACAAAAGAAAATCTAAAAAAATACCCTTTAGATTCTTTTTCTATCAATAATTAAATGTAAAACAATTAACAAAACTTATCACTTTTGATGACGATTAATTAATTATTAATTAATTAATACTCATAACGCGTTAAAACATTTCATTATCGTACGATTAATCATTCTAGGTTTGTTTTTGTCATTAATTTTGGATTCTCTTTTCGATGTCGAATGTATAAACATTTTCGTTATGATAGAACTAAAAAAAGATATTTATTAATTTACTAGTATTTTACCCGTACGATGTATAATACTATAACATATCATTCAAATTAGTTTTGCTTTATTATCTAATAATGTTCCATTGTATGAACAATGGATGTTTGTTTCTCTATTAAAACATAATTGATTTCTACTCTGTATTAAAATTGAATTCCATTTTGTAACATTAATGACTTGATTTTCACTAATTATAAAGTGTGAAAATTGAATGCTTTAAAATGTTATATAACTTAATTTAAAATTAGTTTAAAAAATAATTTACTCCGGCCTAAATCTAAATACATTATATAGTAGTAGAGATAACATAATTGATTTTTTTAATACATGCATATATGTATGTTTGAACATGCTTATATACAATGGCATTATGTAAAATTATGCAAAAATCTTGATTTCACACTCTCACTGTCTCACATTTATATATATTCATATATAGAAGGGTTTAAATGAGAACTACGAAAATTATTCTTGGCTTTATGATAAATTAATAGCGAAGAATTATAATAGCTTATTAATAGGGGTATTTTAGAAAAATTAAGTCAATCTAACAATCACAATCTATCCGAACGCAATTCACGGTTAAGTGAATATATTTATAACCAAACTTAAATAACCAAAATAAGTACAATAGCACCAAACATTTGTATAAAATTTTCTATTGTGTACTAAACTTTACATTTTTTTTTCTTTTTATGTAACCATAATATATACGTACAATAACAATAAATTAAAAGTTTGATACATACAATATAAACTTTTAAAATTCGAGACACGACAAATTAGATATATATTTTGATAAACTATAACGTATATAAATGTATCACAAGAGTAACAAGTAGATGAAAATAGTCAACATCTGATTATGGTCGAAGATACTGGCGAAGACTTTTAACATTTTCTATAACATATTGACATATTCTATCATTATTATTTTTTCTTGTTATAATATTTATCTAAATATTTATCAGCAATTTGTTCATAAATATAAATTAAAGTATTGTATTTAGCTTTCAGCAGATTACCCTTTTCATTAAAAGAGGGGGTGAAAAAACTAATACTTAATTAAGTAAAAAAATAAAATGGAAATTTCAGACAGATCTTTCACTATATGATTGAGTTATATTTTAATGATAAATAATAAATATTTAATACAAGTTTATGGGGGACAGCTCTGGCATCTAACCATTTTTTATACATATAATTGAAATTCTACCTTTTAATTCTTAACTCTTCTGTAAAATATATCATTTTCAAAGAATCTTTTGTATTAATTAAATCAATCCAATAATGCAAGTCCTAATATAATCAGAGGGGCTAAAGCATTATTATAAAATAGTCACCCCCAAAAATATAGATGTTTACTAACCACCCCCTATCAATTTAAAATTCAGCTTCTTTTTTAATACCTGTAGATCCACTAAATTTTTTAACTTTTCTTTTGTCACCACAATTTTTGAGAAAAGTGGATGAAATAATTATTTATTATTATTATTATTTTAAAAGATGGGCCTGTGTTCATTGGGTCGAGTCAGAGTTCACCAAAGCCAACCTGGGATTCTTCTAACTGTTCTTATTTTCTAATAACTTCTAGAAATTCAATATTAATTATAAAATTAATTAAGTATTAGTTTTTGATTGCTGTAATCATGAAGAGAAGGAAAAACAGAAGGTTCAGTATTTTGGTTAATCTGTGAAAATCACAGGACCAGAAATTGTGGCAGAAATTAGGCAAATAAATGGATGGTTCATTACAGGCTTTACAGCACAATCATATCAATTATTTGAATTTAAATAATAATTTTGTAACTGGTCAAATTTATTTTAATCATGTTATTATAATCTTCAATAAATAACTCATTTTGTTATGTCTCAATGATTAAAGTTTATGTTGATGTTATTTGTTTAAATCTCATCACTTCATTTATTTGTGCTATGTTAGAGTAAACTTTTGGTCATTTTCCAACAACAAATCTATATTTACTTAATTCTAAGTTGCAATCAAATCTAGGTATGTATCTGGTGATTTTTTTACAAACATAAAAAGGTACTAAAATTTGATTTAAAGCATGAGTTCAACTCTCGTGCGTGTAAAAAAAATATGAATGATCATTTTTAAATCAACTTGAGAGGATATCAATTCATTTGCTTTCTGATTGTCGATATGCTACTTGTAGGACATCATAGAGAGGATCAATACAATTGATTGGAATGAAGGCGGACATATCTCAATTTCTCTATAAACAACATATATTTTTACATATTTGTTATGATAAAAGTAACAAAACACGCAACTTTGACATGCTACAAGTACATAAAAATCATAAGAAATTAATAAAAAATATTACAAATATTAGGAAGAATATTGCTTCAATTAGACCTAAAACGGACCGACTAGCGAAATAACTATCCTTTTTATGAATCGTAGATGATCTCTTGTGTATGTACAATAGAATTGGGTAGTCATGGTCAAAGCTCGATTTTCATATTAGATGGTTGATCAGAAGTCGTATGAAAAAATGACGTATCAATGTCAAGATTTTCACCAAATCCCATCCGAACAATGCTCTGAAGATCATCCTGACCAAATCCCGGAAACTACAAGAATAATATTCAAACACTTAATTATAATCAACATAAATTTTAAAATTCTTATTTATAAAGCTATAAGTGATTCAAGATTTTACCTGTAGAAAAGGTTCGGCAAACTCATGAATGGGTTGGGACATCGGGGCAGACCCGTTGAAGAGTACTTGCTGGTTTTGTTGATAGAAATTCGATGTTTGTTGAGATAAATCCCCATTTGGTTGGTTAACCTGAAATTTGATTCGTCAATTCCTTTATTATTTTATTTCATCCAATCAAACACATCCGAACGCTTTTGAACAGAGAAGTAAACTTACATTTTGTGATACAAGGTCATTGGTGTCAAAATCAAGACTTGGATTGACTGTAGCTAACTTCATTGAAAGAAACTGTAGAAACATAAGATTATAAAAAAACATAAGTTATTGGATCTTTTAAAATTATGAAATAAGTAAAGTTTAATTAGAATATTATTTTACCTCAACTTGTCTCTGTAACGACTGTACGTAATTAATGATTTCATCAAGCATAAGTGCTTTTCCCGTAACCTAAACCATCAAAAGTACACATTTTTAAAAGCTGTTTTCATCATTAAAATTGATCAAAGTTGGCATTTTTTAAAACTTTGCCATAAAAGAAAGATCAAATTTTGATATTTTAATGCTTACTTTGTTACAATTTGGTACAAGATTTTGAAGAAGCTTCATTCTTTCACTAATCTTCTCTCTTCTAACCTGGAAATCATACAAAAAATTGCAAATTTTATTAGCACACAAATCTTGAAATCGCTATTATCAAATCAAGAAATCTTTGAAAAGCTTACTCTTTCTGCTAAACTATGGCTATCAGTAGCTTGTCCCCTTCTTGCCCTTACATGAATATAATCCTTTGGTGGCTCACTTGCCTTTGTATTTTCCCCTGTTTTACCAACATTTTCTTGCTCTGTTTTCTTCAATTTTTTCGAAACATCATTGCTTTCTTCTTCCTGAAAAATCAACAATTCCCATTTTTTAATTCAAAGTCGGATCAATTAACATAATGATTACAAGTGGGATTTCTTAAATTAAATTTGTTTGTTACCTTTTTGGTGGTTGATCCAATTCCTTTCAAAGAACCGCCTTTGCGTTTTCTCGAATTCAAATCTTTCTGGTTCTTGAATCCAAGTTCGTTACTCGGAATTTGTTCAGAAACAGAAGATTCTTCATTGGAATTTGTAGCAGAGCTCGATAATCTATTCAACTTCGCGTTGGTTTCATCTGAATTCTTGTTTTCTTCAGATCCCACCGGAGATCGATCGATTTTCAAAACAGGGCTACTTGAAACACGAGGGAATTTTCCGGTTCCGGTCACCGGAGAAACAACAGATCCAAACGGAATTTCTGGTTTGTTTGAATTTAATCCTAATTGATTACTTCTACCATTAAAACTCCGACTACCGAAACATGAAAACTTTGCCGCGCGTTCTGCAAAACCAGGATCCGCCGTCAGCAGTGGTAAATCCGGATTCATTGGCATCGAATTCCGAACTCTGGGTAAACTTTCTTTCACAAAATGGTCAATAAGTGGCAAATTTAATTCGGGTGGTGATGAATTTAACGGAGTTTTAGTACTACTATACGGCGGCGGCGTATTCATCGGAGTCGGTGAAAATCCGCCGCTCAATTTTCCAATAAGTTCACGGACTGCAACAATGTCGTTAGAAACCGTCGAACCTGAAACAGGGGAGGACACCATTGAACTCAGAGCAGACTCGAATTGAGAATACTGATTAGATTTCTCCCAATTTGGTCGGGAAATCCGGCCGGTGGAAGTTTGCTCAGGCAATAAATCCATCTTCCACGGTGGTTGAGACGACGGTTCCAACTGCAATCCAGAATTGAGGAAGAAGTCTCTGTCCATAGCGAAATACAGAATTGGAAAATGAACGTAAAAATTGAAACTTTTAGAGCTAAAATCAAGAACCCAGATGAGAAAATGGTGTGACACAAGATTGAATCATGAAAAACAATAAAGAATTACATTATATTTATATGGAAGTGAATTGAATTGAGTAAGAAAGTGAAGTGATGAATGAAGAAGATTGTGGGAGTTGGGTCTGATAATGAAAGTTTGGTGTGATGGTGATGCAAATACAAGCAACACAAAATTATCGATCGAGAGAGGGGGGGAAGGGTAAAGGCTGAGTTACAATCAAGTTATATAGAACAAAATATATTAATTAATAATTAAAAAAATTGATTGATTGATTATTTAATATTTATTATTATTTTTAGAGAGAGAGAGAGACAGAGAGAGAGGGTTGTATTAGGCTTGTATTTGACTATTTGTGGGGCATAGAATTGGGGAAAGTGTAAATGCCGGGCCTTCAACGTTAAAACACCTACTAAAAGGTTTCTTTTCTACCATTGAAATCTGGGTTACAAACTAAAAACATCAATCAATGGATATCGATTGAGGATTTCCAACAACAATAATAATAATAATAAAAGTTTAAACGGAAATATCCGGTCGAAATTTCAAGAGTTACAACTAACTTATATCAAGAGGAGTTTGCTAGGTACACAAGTCAAAATAGGCATGGTTACACAACTTTACCGATTTGACTATTGAAATCGTTGACGAACCATGTCACCGAGGACTGAGATTCTGTTACGATTTTTCAAATTTCCTAGGTTTTAAAATACTTGATGATTGCCACTTTCTGAGGAGACACCACACAGCCCGAGGAGACCATTCACTCCTATCTCGCCGATGGTACAGTCCATCTCGCAGAGGGTTTCCCTTTCATCGGTGACATCGAAATTTTTTTAAAGTTTAAGTAGGACACATGTGGCTCCCCTACTCATCGGCGACATGAAGTTATTTGACATGGTTCGGTGATATGCATGCTCAAATAAAATTAAGGTTTTCATGTTTATTTTGGATTATATTCCTTATAAGTTGCATATTTAAATAATTGCTTTTTAATCAATGGGTATCGATTGCGTTCCAAGAATTCATGTCTTTGTCTCATATATTGTTTTTCTTCTTTTATTTGTTTTCATGAAATTAGTTGTTTAACTTTTTGTGTAATTTAATTAGTTATTTTAATTTTATTATTTTCTTGAGCATTATTGTACGTGTTTATTTTGGTGTAGAATTATGAGAGTGGAGTAATGCTTAATAATTAATGTAGTGTTTTGACCTTGGTTGAATGGTCTTCATTAATGTGTAATTAATTATGTGTATTATGAATTATGCAAACATCTACGATCAATGATTGGTTACATGCATGGTTGAATACAATTATGCAAGCACTTTAAAATAGAAAATAGACGACTGCGAGCATGCGCGCCATTCATCAAACTTGACGGAATGTATATTTGGCGGCTGTTTTTGTAACCATAAAGCCATCCGTATAGTACCACTTGTATTATGGCTTGCTTGACCCAGCTTTTATATCAGCATCAGCATCAGATCGCTTGCTTCTTTGCTTTCCGTTTCTAACTTAAAAGTTAGTACTATAACCTAACTAGTTTTATCTACACCCATTATTTTATTTTATAAATATATATTAAAAGAGAAAAAGAGGAAGAGAGAAAGGAGAGAGATAGAGAGAAAGTGGGGTGGGTGGGGGTGGGGGTGGGGGTAGGGGAGAGCTTGGGTTGTGGGAACCGAAGTCATTGGGTAAATTGGGTTGTGGGAGGTTTAATTGTAGCGGTGTTCCCATGGAACTCGATAGAGCCAACGAATTGGCCAAGAGGGAAGTGGGTTAACCGCTATGGATGGTCTAAACAATGTGCATCTAGGTAATTTCGGAATGAAAACTTACAAAAGTAGAAGTGTTACAGCTTTTATTAGACACTTTCTAAAAAAATTTATTATAGACTTTCATATTGCAGTAGACATGGACTTTTTTGTTTTTATAATTGTTATGAATATTACTATTTGCAGGGTATGTATAGAAAATTAATAGCCTAGATAATCTTCCAATCATGTATAAGGACACTATCTTAAAATATACTTCTACCCACTTACGGTTGCAAGAAATCAACTCGAAAATAACTGGATTCTTTTTAATGAATAAATTCATATCTCTTCATGTTTGTTGTTATTATATAAATATACATCCTATAAAACAGTTATTTTGATGCAAAAAACAGTCAAAATTTGTTATACATCAATATTAAGAGCCGGATCTACGGTGCTTAGTGGAGCAACCAATCAGCCAAGCAAATGCTCAACTAAGAAAATGCTTAATCTGAGCAAAGATACTCAGTTAGTCGAGCGCTCAGCTTATCATGCTATAAGTAAAGGAATGTATGTAAGAAAAAGTAGATGTGGGAGATCTATGGGAAGGAATAAGATGGTAGGTGTCAATATGGTATGTAAGAAAAAGGTAGAGAGTAAAGGAATTATGAGAGGTAAGGCGAAGAGTAAAAGTATATGTAGGAGAGTGGCAAAAGTTCAAACGAGAACTGTTTTTCGTACGAGAACTGCGAGAACCAATCTTAGTCATCCAATTCCCCCTCCTTCAATTGGATTGCCCACCCATGAATTCCTTACATGCACTCCGCCACACCCAATCCCCCCACGCTCTTCATCCATGAATTCCATTATCCAAAATGAACGGTCAAGATTGGTTCTCGTACGAAAAACAGTTCTCGTTTGAACCCTCCCCGTAGGAAAGTTATGGAAAGGAAGGTATACTCATGGAAGCAAACATGTCGGGTGATGTACATTGGACTGATGTTTAGATTCAGGCATTGTATCCATGATGTTTAAGGCTATGTTCTAATAAAAGGGTGGAGGTACAAGGAAACTCCATATTGTGGGTGTAGTTATATGGTTGGAGATAAGGAACATGTCACTTGACATTACCTTATTGTTTACAAGCATTTTTTATATGTAGCTACTAAGTTTGAAGTCTCTCCATTGATATGGTTGGATATAATATTTGACATTGACATTTGGTTTCCTTTAAAAAACAGACCAAAGAATACAAGAATGGGACAAATTGATGTTTAAATGCCAAACAGTAGCAGAGGCGTTTCGGTAAAGAAAAGATTTAGAGAGCTTGGAAGACAAACAATAGATCGAGACTATTTTACTTTAGCAGTAAGAATGAAGTTGTGAGTGACATGATCTTTGAAACAAACAAAGAGTATGATATTCGAATAAATGTGATCGTCTTTACATAATTTTTGAATTCAGAAGTTTAGGAGCATATAATCTTTCTTACAAATGAAAGGAGTGCTTATGATTATGAAATATGAATATACATGAGCTAACGTCTAAAATAGGAAATCCTTTGTTGTTACCGGCCAGCATGAAGTATATTCTAGACCATTGTATGCCTCAAAACCTAAACAAGAGAGATGCGGAGTACGTTACATGGTTGGTTCCAAGTAGATGTTGGACAAGTGAAGTGAGAAGCAAGATGATAACTAAAAATTTCCCACAGGTGTTGAGTGGCTCGAAGCATTGCAAATTTGACAACCTTTGTTACAACATTGGTTGTTATGACCACCATAATAATATCTTTAGCAGTGTTTGACTAGAGATTGATGAAGTATAAAACTTTGTAAATTCTTAAACCGTTGCTTGCGGCAACAGAGGAAGAATCAAAAGTAATACAATGTAAACATATAATATTTTGATCAATTTATGATCACGGCAAGACAAAATTGTATCCAAACTCTTTTGGTTTGTTGAGAAAAAAAGGATAAATGCAATTTAAGACGAGAAAATAAGATGATGATGATAATAATAATAATCTTTTCTACTAAGGACAAAACAGAGATAATGAAATAACCGCAAACCCTAAAACAGACATTTGGTTGGCACGTAGGCACATGAGAGGTGTGTGGAAGCGTGCAAAGGTTTCCGGTAATGGTTTGCTCGAAGTTTGATTTGGAGTCAGTTACTATTGTTGCGTAGTTAGGTCTGTAATATAGAGACGTGGATCAAAAAACAAATTTGTAAAGAGAATAAAGAGTGAAGTTGGTTTTTTTATCAAGATAGATAAGTCGACCAAATCGAATAAAGCGAGTGAGAAAAAACGCTTTGATACTATCTTGTCAGTGTACTGAATTAAACATATAGCAATGATACAAGAGGGTCTCATATGTAGACAAGAGAATTTTGAATCATGCTTCTTACTAGGGGTATGTTTTGTTGGATAGAATGGAATGACAAAGGAATAAATAGATGAGTAATAGAATGGTTGACGGCGTTGAATGATTTGTTGCGCTCAATTGTCATTTTTGTTTTACATACGAAATTGAATAAACCATTCAACAAAAGTGTCTTTTTATAGGGTTTAGTTCCCGAAAATGTATCCAACTTGTCACATTTTGCTATTGTGTGTAATGAACTTTCAAACTTACCATTTAATGTATCGGACTCTTAAAAGTTACCATTTAATGTATCGGTTGACCTGCTAATCAGGTTACCGGTAAATTTATTTTTTTTGAATTATTTTTTATTTCACTAAAATGCCACGTATGATTCTGACTCAGCAATTCTGCCACATATTATTGCCACCTCATTTATCTTCCTTTTTTTTTCTAAAAATCATGTGTTCTTCATCACCATCATCTTCAAGATTAGATTATTCAAATACAATCAAGAACCCTAAAATTGCAACAATCAAGAACCCTAAATCAAAACTTACATCAAGAAATCAAAACCCATGAACTAAACACATGAAACCATAGTTCAAAACCCAAATCTGAAAACATTCATCATCATCATCTTCAAGATTGGAATATTCAAACACAATAAAGAACCCTAAATTGCAACAATCAAGAACCCTAAATCAAAACTCACATCAAGAAATCAAAACCCATGAACTAAACACATGAAACCGTAGTTCAAAACCCAGATCTGAAAACATTCATTCATTATTATCATCATTTTCAAGACCCAGATCGAACTAAACCCAGATCTAAAAACTAAAAAGCGAACCTTGTATGCAATAGGAGCGGGAAAATGTTTAGGCATCTGAAAACCCAGATCGATAACCCACACAGGCAAAATGTTTAGGGTTTTGAAAACCAGATCGATAACCCATGAGCGGCAAAAGGAACTAAAAACCCAGATCAATAAAATGCTTATGAACAGATCGATAAAATGTGAAATTGGAAGCAATAGGAGCGGCGAAATCAAGTAAGTAGATCTAAGAACTAAAAACCGACATACCTTTGAACCTAAATCGAACGAGCCCTAATAGAAAGCTTTTAATCTGCCGTGGACAAGAAAAATAGAATTTGAGGTAACCATCGGAAATTAGGTGCCCATCAGATCATATCAAACTAAAAACCCAACCATCCTTGTTGTTGTTCACCTCTTCGCTTTCGTTCTTTTCTTCTTCTTCTTCTTCTTCTTCTTCTTCTTATTATTATTATTATTATTATTATTATTATTATTATACCTTTTATTTTTAGTTATTTTAAAACAAGAAAAATACATGTAGGCATCCCAATCATGTGCCACATCATTCAAAACCGGTGCCATGTCACAATATAACCTGCTATAACAGGTTTGATATATTAAATGGTAACTTTTAAGAGTCTGATACATTAAATGGTAAGTTTGAAAGTTCAGTACACACAATAACAAAAAGTGATAAGTTGGATACATTTTCGGGAATTAAACCCCTTTTTATATACTTGTATTTCTCTATGAACCCTTTTTACATGTCTAGAGCAAAATAAAATATTTCTTTTAAATTTAAAAATATATATTTTCTATACCTAATTTTCATATTAAACACACACTTTTCTAGATATATATTTTACTTTTAATTAGTTTATAATTTTATTAAAAATATGTAGCTCCATTAGATTAGATAAAAAGATTAAAGATAAAAAAAGATTAATATACTTTAGTTAAGATTATTATAGAAAATATCTTTATAATAAAATATAAAAAACTATTTTCACTAATGTATAACAATTCGAGGAATTAATGTTAAGAAAAAAAGTGAAGAAAAAAACTATTAAATTATAAAATTTCATTCCAAGAAATACCCAAAGAAATGAAAGGAATGACATTGCTTGTGTAATGGTGCGCTTTATTCTTATATTGTTGAGCAAAATGCGCGAAAATAAAATAAACTATGTTAATATTGTCGTTGTATGTTACCAACTTTATTTTGTACCTAAAAATACAAACAACTTACAATTTTGATTCATTGTATGTAATAGGTGACCAGATTACTAGGTTATCGGTTGCTAATTATATACAATAAACAAAATTTGAAAATTGTTTGTAAATTTAGGTACCAAAGTTTTTTTAATTTTTATAAGGTTACCGGTAAGTTACCTATTGTCATAGCAAGTTGGTGAATCATGCTCTAAAAAGCGTATGAAATTGTTGCTATTCAAAGTAGATCTAGAAAAGGCTTTTGATTCTGTGAATTGGTCTTTTCTTTTCTCAATCATGGTGCATATGGGATTTGGAAGGAAATGGTGTAATTGGATTTATGGCTGTCTCTCATTTGCATCTATATTAGTTTTGGTTAACAGATCTCCAACCCAAGAATTCTATATGGAAAGGGGTTTACGACAAGGTGATCCCCTCTCTCCGTTTTTATTTCTCATAGTTGGGGAAGCTTTGCAAAATATGACGCTGGAAGCTTGTAATAAAGGATTATTTGAAGGGGTTTGTCTTTCGAGTAATAGGGCAAACTTATCATTGCTTCAGTTTGCTGATGATGCGCTTTTTCTTGGAAAGTGGTCAAGGAGAAAATTTTCAAATTTAACCAAAATACTTCAATGTTTTTATGAAGTTTCGGGTTTAAAAATTAATTTGGCTAAAAGCAAGTTGATGGGCATAGGCATTAGAAAGGAGGAGATTGAGTCTTTGGCCCTAGAATTTGGTTGTGAATCAGCTGCATTTCCTTTTTCTTACTTGGGTTTGCCAGTCGAGTCCAATATGCATAAAAAATCATCATGGTTTGGAGTTGTAGAAAAGATGTACATTAAGTTGGCTTGCTGGAAATCCATATCACTTTCTTTTGGAGGTAGAATAACTCTATTAAATTCAGTTCTCACAACGTTGTCTCTCTACTTTTTCTCGCTTTTTAAAGTACCAGATGGTATTCTTAATCAATTAGAGGCCATAAGAAGAAGATTTTTCTAGGGTATCAAGGGAGATGAAAAGAAAGTAAATCGGGTGGCTTGGAACAAAATTATGAAGAAAAAGAAGGATGGAGGACTTGGAGTTGCTAGTTTAAAAGCAAAAAATTTAGCTCTCCTTTCAAAGTGGTTCTGGAGATTTTTATCTGATGATAAGGGTATTTAGAAAGAGGTAATTTCAAAATTATATGGCTGTGATGGTGGTTTTGGTGGCTCTTTAATGCAGTCTTTAAATAGTATTTAGGGTCACATTGTTAATAGTTGTAAAAAGTTGGATGATATTGGTGTTCCTTTTATTTCCTCCTCAAAAACCATCTTTGCGCGATCTAAGGCATCTTTTTGGTTGGATAGGGCAGTTGGTAGTGGGTCAAGACTAAAAGATATATTTCCAAAACTATATGCTTTGGAGTTGAATAAAGATGTGTTATTCTTTGAAAGGTGACGATTTTCAAATGGGTATTAGCAGGGGGGATTGGAGATGGAGATCCTCTATGCGTGGGAGATCTCTTGAGGATTTTAATAATCTGGTTAAGACACTATCTAATTCTGATTTTAAAACACCCGGAAAGGACGTGTGGAATTGGTCTTGTAATCCAAAAGGTAATTTCTCTATTAATGTGTGTTTCCCATAGACAAAGATTATTCCCATTAAGGTTAACATTTTTTGTTGGAGGTTAATTAATGAAGCTCTTTCTTTAAAGGTCAATTTAGTCAAGAGGAATGTGGAGGTAAACACAACTCAATGCCCTTTATGTAAAGAAGTTGATGAGTCTATAGATCATCTCTTTTTCAGTTGCAGCTCTATTCAAGGTTATTGGAGAAAAGTATGGGCTTGGTGGGGAATAAAAGAGCAATGCCACTTTCGGTTGAGGATTTCAAAAGAATCTTGATAGCTCTAAATGATAAATTAATGAAGAAGGTAGCCTTCCAAGCTATTTGTTTGATTCTTGTTTGACTAATTTGGAACAAAAGTAATAAGGTTGTCTTTGATACGGAGGAAGATAGTCAGAAGTTCTTGGAAGATGACCTTTTCCTGGCTTTACAAAGATTATCTTCACTTTGGTTCATGAATAAATGCTCTCGATATAAAATTTCTTGGGAAAACTGGATTTCTAATCCAATGGGAGTGTTCATTGAAGATGCTTCTTGCCAGCACTAACTTGCTATGGAAGTCTTTTGTATAGGTTTATTTTGGGATGTCTTGGTTGGATTGTAATTTGATGCTTCATTGTCTTGGATTGGGTGTGATAGAAGAGTATTGTTTAGGTCTGATTTGGCTTGTATTTGGTCTCTTGCTACTTTTTTCTAGCATCTTGCTAGATTGCTATGAATAACATATCAAGTTCGCTAGGAGAGGGTAATGGTAATGCCAAAGCTTTCTTTCTAATGCGCTCTTTTTGCTTTTCAAAAAAACAATTGTCATAGGTAACTTGCATACAATGAATAAAATTTGTAAGTTGTATGTATTTTTAGATACACAATAAAGTTGGTTACATACAATGGTAATATCCACATAGTTTGTTATATTTTCGTACAATTTATCCTATATTGTTTAACGGACATGATTTATATTTTGAATCTATTCTATTCCACTTTTTATTCTTTCATACAAACATGGCTAATAGTATTATCAAAAGTTGTATTAAAAATTAGAATACATCGATGTAATAACTATGGTTATCAAAATTGCGATCCTGGTCGTAGGATCATACGATCTCATCAACCAAAATAGATAGGATCGTATTCAGAATCGTAGATTGCATGTGAGATCGTAGGATCGCTACATACGATCCCACATTATTTCTTATTTTTTACATTTTTTATTATTACCATTAGTTTACATTATTATTTTTTATATTTTTTATTATTACTATTATTTCACTTTTTTAAATGGTTAACTTTATACTAAAAACAATTGTTTGCGGTTTTCTTCTTTATGCACATGTGACATTTAAATTTTCTTTAACTATAAGATATAGATGTTCACGAAAAGGATTTTATTTTGAAATAAGTAATTAATGTTGTGCACAGTGTGGTATAGATATATTGATTGTGTTTAAGAGTTATAAATTAAATGTTAATATGATATGTACACCAATGTGAATTTTTATTCTATGTTTTTAATATTTAAACTTTAGACGGTTTGATGTATGTTATTTTAGAATTTAATATTTCATTCTTTGTAAAAATGTTATAAAAATGGTTTTTGGTAAAATTTATAACATATAAAAAACTAAAAAAAGTTTAATAACTTGTGATAAGATCTTAGGATTTCCATCCTGATTTTATGATCCTAACTTGCAATTATAAAAACAATCATAGATAAAATCCTGATCTTAATAACCTTGATAATAACAAACAATATATAGTTTATGTTTTAGTGACGACGTACGTTCCACATCGAATGTCATATATGATTCATGTAAATTCATGCATCCACATAAAAATTATTAAAATAGTAAAAATCTTCTTCCGTCAGCAACGTAACCCTGATAAGCTACTGAGATAGACCTCCGTTAAGAAGCTGGTTATATATATATATATACACACACTAGCATCGTGCCCGCGCAATGCTGCGGTGGTAAATAGTTTTTGTTTTGTAATATGTCGTTTTCAATAATGTAATGATATGTTATTCGTGTGATTCAATGTCACGAAAAGTTTTAAGCAATATGTCCGTTTTTTTTTCAAATTTTCTTATATTTATATCAACTATTTTATTACTTTTAAAAAATATTAAAATAATTAAAAAAATTTATATTTATGAAATAAGAAGAGAGAAGTTAATAATATTTTAGAAATTATGTTGATGTGGGTGAAAAATTTTATTTGTGTTAAAGAGTGTGTTAGTGGAAAAATATGTTTTAAATAAATAAAAAGTTAAAGTAAATTAGGAGAGAGAAATGATTAAAAATTGAGTGGATGAGATTACTTTAGATAAAAAGAAAGGTGGAGATGTATTGTTGATTGAATTTTAAGAGATTTTAAGATTAGGATGAGAGAGAGTGTTGTATGCTTTATATAGTAGTAAGATATATATATATATATATATATATATATAGTAGAGATCAAGTAAAAAGTAAATTAAAGTAAAAAGGGTAAAAATGATGATTATTTGATCATTTTTCGGTATATATATCAACTGATAATCGTTAGTTCATCATCTTTATTGATTAAAACTAGTTCTTCATCAATTTCTTTTTGATGAAACCAACATATTCATCACTTTTTAGATGAAAGCATTTTGTTCATCAACAAATTATTCCAAAATTTTGTTTTCAAAATCTGTATTTGAAATAAAAAAGAAATTGATGAATAACTAGTTTTAATCAATAAAGATGATAAACTAACAATTATCAGTTGATATATATACTGAAAAATGATCAAATAATTATCCATTTTACACTTTTTACTTTAATTTTCTTTTTATTTGATCTCATCCCTATATATATATATTTAGCTTTTAGAAATTGTAATTTATTTTTTCATAAAATAATAATAATAATTTGTTGAATATTAATATATATATGGTTTGAAGTTCAAGGTGCATGTAATATCCCTTCGATGCAAATTTACTTTGTCGGGCAACTCTCCCCTATTCCTACTAATATTTTAATTCAACAAGCGCCCTTTTTAGTCAAACCAAAATTGTCATTTGTGTTGATTTCTGTAAAAGTCAAACAAATAAATATATACATAGGAAGTTATACAGACTTGTGAATTACACAAGTTGATTAAAATAAAAAATCAATAATAATTACTTCAAACTTGTTTTTATATGATGTTTTGGACAACATATATAAAACACTTTCATACTTCAAGTGAGATATATATTAATTAACCTCCTAACCAAACATTATTTATAAGAAGTTGAGGAAAATTTAGAGTTGAAGGAAATTAATTTTAAGAGAGCACAGAGACACATTTGATGTTGCGTATGGACTCTCGTCCAACTTGTTTCGGTAATCTTTCGGTCTTAATTAACCGGCCTGCCATTGAAACAAACCAGACTGAAACCGAAAACTGAAAAACAACAGATTGACCAAAGATCGATCTTCATGGCAATTCAAAAGAAAGAGATTGATCTTCATGAAGCAATTCTAATGAAACAAAAAAAAGATAGGTCTACATGAAGCAATTCCAATTCTGTGTCGTCGTAGATAAAAAAAATAAAAAACGAACACACTTGCTAATCTACTAGTTATTAGAGAGTTACGAGTGAAAGGGGGAACATATATATTGGCTGGTGGGATCACCACTGGGTAGTCCGAGAAGTTTTCTGCAAACCGTCACGCCGTACTAAATTCTTGGTGTGATATTCTTCACCAGGTAAGAGGCAACATGATTAAAGGCATGTGGACCATAACTAGTTTTTTGTTGGTTAGTTGAATAATGTGTGGTTCAAATATTTGATGTGATGAGTGACCATTACGATACTATACGATGTTAAGTATGTACCGAGTGATGTTAGAGAAAAAATGACGTAACCGTATGATATAGTGTCATGGTTATTAATAATCTTATAAATATAGCCTAAGATTCTAAGATAATCCATGAAATCTTTTACTTGAATGGAAAATAGAGGCTCAATGAGATTTCCAAATAAAAAAGAAAACACAAAAAATATTTTTATTATGATTAATAGTTACTAAAATATTTATGCAATTGAGGAAGAGAAATAAAGGGTTTAGCGTGTTTGGCCGGGTCAATAATTGCATTAAAGTCCGGTTCGTGCGCGGCTAAACCGGCTTCTGTCGGGTTCACATAATCCATTCCCTCCCTTAAAATTCATTTACTTTTGCGTTTGAGGGAAAAAAAATGGTTTATGTATTATGACTTGAAAACGATGTATATAAGAAAGCATACGTGACGAATGCCTATGTTAAATGTAAGTTTGTAACAAATTTTTTTCGCTAGCCTAACTGTCTCCTACTGCACTAATAACTTGTTTCATGTAATTATATAAGGATGTCAATTGTTCAAGTCTTATGAAAGTTTCACTAAAGAATAAGCAGAACACTTAGGAACGGTGAGGGTAAAAACTGGTTGGACCTCGTATACCTGAGCTAAAAGCTAAACACAAGTGGAAGGAGCTCTATCCCGAAAAAACTTTTTTTTGAAAAAAAATATTAATTCTTTTAATATATAAAATTCTATAAATGATTTTAATCGTTTATTTATTATTTAAATACCACTCCAACTTACAACAAATATGCCATGTTATCAACTATTTTGACCAAACACTTGTTGAGAAATTCGTTGAGATCAAGATGAATCGGGTTGAATAATCTTATGGGTTATGTAAATACACTTTCTGAAAGTAGTTCTGAGTCCCTTTCTGTTTAGGTATCACGAAAATTACCTATCACTTCTATAGATAGTTTTGAAAGAAAAGAAAACATATAGGTTTAATTCGTCTTTCTCCTAGAGGACCAAAAAAATAATCCGTTATAGCTAACCAACCAAATATTAGTAACACTTGGTTATACTCCAAGAATCGTTGACCAAAAAACCAAACGGTTGTATTCTTTTGTATCATCATATTCATTAAGGCCGCGTTTGTTTCACGGAATTCAAACGAATGAAATTGAATTCCTTAAAGAATTCAATTCCTATATGAATTGAATTCTTAAGTATTGAGATTCCTATTCATGTTTGTTTCGCTGAAAAGTAAATGAAATTGAATTCCATTCCAATTCTATTTTCTGTTTGTTTGCAAATTATTGTAATGGAATTATATTAAAAGACTAAAATACCCTCGATTCATTTTTGTATTAAAACTTTATATAATTATGTTTGAAAAACGCACCCAAACCCACACCTAACCCCCGGGCCACCCACACCCCCACACCCCGGCCAAGCCCCCCCCCCCCCCACACACACACACAACACAATCTTTTTTTCAAGAATAAAAGGAAATATATGCCGTCGCCGCCACCACCACCACCGTCACTGCCACTGCCAACCACCACATGCCGCTGCCACGTTCGTCGTCGTCGCTCCTACCACCAACCACCGCTGCCACCGTCACAACCATCATCACTGCTGACCACCACCCGCCACCACTACGTCCGTGGTTGCCACCACCAACCGCCGTCACCACCACCGCCTCCACTTACGATAGGGTGGGTGGGGGATGGGTAGGGGTAAGTGTATGGGTGGTGTGGGGTAGGGGTGGGTAGGTAAGGGGTGAGGTGAGGTGGGTAAGGGAGGGGTGGGATGGGGTTGTTGGTGTAGGGTAGGGTAGGTGGGTGGGGTGGTGTATGGTAGGGTGGGTAGGGTAAAGGTAGGGGTGGGGTGGGATGGGTGGGGTGGGGTAGGGTAGGGTGGGTAGGGTTATGGTGGGGTGGGGTAAGGGTAGGGTAGGCTGGGGTGGGGTGGGGGTAGGGTGGGAATCTGTTGTGATGGAAGGATTAACCGATTAGGGTTAAATTAAGGTTAATCTTGTTTTTTGACAACATTATATAGGAAAATAAATTCAATTCCATCTAACATATTACATGAATTGAAATCTATTATCTAAAGGAATATTAAAATTTCAAAGAATTTGTTTTCATCTCAAATAATTTTACCAAATGCAAAATATAACGTAATTTGATTTGAATTTCATTATATTCTTTCACATTCCGGTGAAACAAACCAGACCTAAATATATCGCTTATGTCGAAATGCTACCCTCGTACCTAAACAAGGTGAGACGTCCTCTCGAACCCACCCGCTCACTTGGTAGCGAAACGCTCAAACGCTAGGTTAAATTTGATTTTACAACCAAAAAAACAATGATTATTAAAGTTATAAGTCTTGTCTTTGAAGAAAAAGAAAACAATACCGTATCATTTTTAAAAAATTCATGTTATATCGATGAATATTTATTTATAAAATTAAATGTAGGAAGTACGTTGTGTACAATCAATCCACCGCTTTACAATAATAACTTATCATATAAAAACGATTGATTGATAGTAAAAACAGTTGTAGCTTATGTCGGTGATATTTAAGAAAATATGCAAAATTAGTTGGAGTCTAAAATATATTTTACGCGCTTTTATTGGATTAAAAAAAAGTTTTTATTTTTTTGTTATCTACGGACACATTTTTTTTTCTTTCTCTAGGGATACAATTAAACCGGATTTTGTATCTATTATTTGAACTCGTCATCATTTAAATTAATCCGGGTTGATTGAAGCCTAAACTAACTCAACTCGAGTTAAAGCATAACTTGGAGTTAATTTATTTATTTAATTAATAAATTAACAAGTCTAATGTTGAACTAGATTCCATAGTTCAGATGCATAAACCAAACTCAAAATAGATGAGTATGCCTTTCTCTAAAGTGTATAAGCTAATATCAACTCAACCGAAAAAAAACAGACCAGATGCACCCTCAAAAAATTATCTAAAAAAGCATTTCATCTATAAGAATTGCATACTCGATCAAATACCCATTTGCATTCCATAAATCAAGTTGCTATTTGGATGGGTCATGGGTAATTCTTGAGTTAAATCCTTAAATTATGATGTAAGTATTGATGTTAAAATGATCCTAAAGGCCATTAGAAGTGTTGGAATACAAATCCACGTGCAAAGAAATCGTTGAGATGAGTTTAGTAGTGAAAAGGAGCTATCGTAAGGGTTTCTTGGCTGTTGGGGGAGTCTTCACGGATGTGAAGAACGCTCTACAGTCGTGAAGAGCAGCTGAATAGCAACCCAAACTTCGAAAAGTCATATAAAGTCAAATGTAAATACGTTTGAGGCGTATATACCCAGTCATATTAAAGCTACGATAGTCTAATTTTATTATAAGGTGCACTGTTTAATGACAAGATGTCGATTTTCAACTAGAAACGGAGTGCGTAGAGTGTTTAATTACAGATTTTATTCATTAATCTTATGTTTAAGCCACTAAATCGTACATAATGAGATTTGGTGGTTGGGTTGCGAACTTCATCCAACCCGAACGTGAATACAAGAACCCTTACATATCCTCATTATGATTGCAATGCTATATAAATGTTGTGAAATTTATAATTTGTCATGATGATACAAGTTATCTATGCTCAACGGTTAGTACTGAACATGGTATGTTCTTTTGTTATTATTAATATGACTCACATGGCTTGTCGTGAATATTATAACTTCTTATTAGTATGCTTTCATTCATCTATATACATATGTGAACATGGTTTATGCTATGTTTGCTATGTTCACACGACTACTTCATGAACTAGCCTATTGTTGTTAAATGTCCGCACAGACCGTACGTTCGTGTACATATTATTTGTTTGTGCATGGTCCTAACCGATTGATGAATGTTTCTATAGTCTGGTACCAAAAGTCAACCTAGGTTCATGGCTGAGTCCAACGATTCCTTCGGGACTAACAGAGACTTATGTAGGACGTGGTTCTGCATGACCCCGTTCTTTAGACGGAGGAGGTGTAATCGTTGAATTGGGCCCCTAAAACAATAAAGATGTATGTTGGACCACTATATGCTTACCCACCTTATCGGTTGGTGTGGTAGAAGCAGTGACTATGGCCGGTGAGTTAGGCTCGCTACCTGGCAACATACGGTTTCAATCAGACTTCTATACATCTCAATGTGCTAGTATATCACTGTGTGATATATTGTGTAACCTAAATGATTGTATATGTGATGTTTATTGTGCTCGCTAGCTTTTATAGCTAACCACTTTCATGTTTATTTCCCCGTATATGCCTATCTAGTAGTTTGTTGCTAGAGACTTTTGGGATGGCAAGGAACACTATTGTTGTTAGCCTTTGTGCCTTGTTTATATTTGATTTATTAGGGTCGGTAGTTTTGGATACACATAAGACCAACGATGTTTGCTAACATGTCAGAAGGAAATTTTGGTTGTATAATGCCACCTAACAAACATAACTAATGTTTGTAAAATATTCGTCGCCTTTTTGTTATAAAAACTATGATATTATAGTTAAAACAGGCTTATGATATTGGGTTGGGTTTTCGCTGGGCGGGTTTTTGGATCCTTGGGCTGGTGATATAAGGGGGTGTAGGTAGATGTATGACCGTCGCCTAAATTTGTTGCTTGGAGTTATAAGGTGGGCACAAAGATAAATAACACACACAATTACACTTTGCTTTCTTATTAATTTTGCAATGGTTATGCTTTAGGTAGAAGATTTTTTCTGGTGCGGAGTTGCACGGTTGTTTCGCCATGGTAGCTATAAGGTTGGTTATCCCCATGATCCGTGTTTTTTTTCGATCGGATCTTTTGGTAAGCCTTAGAGTCTTTTGTCATAATTATGAGTAAACTTTTAGTTTCTTTTTAGGGTGGGTTTCGGATCTTTGGGTCGGAGGCTTAAGGGGAATATAGCCGTTACAAATATTTTTTATTGACTTGGTGGCATTGGGTGGTCACTTCTTATTAGGACACACGCTTCACTTTGTTTTCTTCTCATTGGTGACAGTTATATATTTAGTTTGAAGATCTCTCTTTTGGTGCGGAGTTGCACATTTTTGTATCCTGGATGTTATAAGGATTCATTGTCATCTTGATCCGTGTTTTTATCGGATCCATTGGTAAGCCATAGAGTCTTTTGTTTTATTCAAGTGCTATTCCTTTGAGGGTGGGTTTGGGTCTTGGGTTGGAGTCATAAGGGGGAGGAAGTAGGAGTTACTCAATGTTGTTTGGCTTGATGTTAATGGTTGGGCACATTCTATAACGCACACATAATTACACTTTGCTTCCTTATTTTTGGTAACATTTATAATTATGTTGGAGGTTTTTCTTCTGGTGTGGAGTTGCACGGTTGTTACGACTTTGGAGTTATGAGGCCGGTTTCCCCTTGATCTGTGATTCTTCGATTAGATCCTTTCTTGAGCCTCAGAAGTTTCTATTATTTGGTATAAGTTTTGACATTGTTTTGGCCTTGGTTGAAGATCACAAAACTATGAAGATTCGAGAATTTTGATGGTTCTTTTCTTCCAAAAAGGTATATATCATTGTTGGAAATCTATGAATACAAGTTTTGGTTGGCTTCTTTTGTAGAGAAACTTTGAAATTTTATGGTCTTTTGGAAGATGAGATCAATGGCTATGATTCAAGTTGACAATTCTTTATCAAGGTTAAAGATGATTTTGAAAGTTGTATTAATCGGTTTGGATGATAGTGCACATACCATACTAGTTTGTTTCAACATGGTCTAATATAGTCTGGGTTTAATAGCTCATATATGTTGGAAAATATATTATTTTAATTGATTATATTCTGTTTATTTCGAAACACTATTGTACTTTTATTTTAGTCTCAACCTTTGAGTCTTTTTTTAATTAATCTTTGCTTTTCAAAAAAAATATGAGCAATATTCAACAATGTAACATATCACAATATAAAATAACCAACAATATAAAATCTCAAAATGAAAACCCAAATTTATATTCAAAATTTCTAGCAACCACAATTGAGAATCACAATTAAAATATGGTTGTAGTGCTCGGCGAATCATTTTTAAAAAATCAACAACTCAAAAGAATGGTTTATTTGAGAACCATTGTTATTGCGAGAACCAATCTTAGCCGTTCATTTTGGATTATGGAATTCATGGATGAAGAGTGTGGGAGGATTGGATGTGGCAGGGTGCATGTAAGGAATTCATGAGTGGGCAATCCAATAGAATGAGGGGGAATTGGATGGCTAGGATTGGTTCTCGCGATTCTCGCATTAAAAACGGTTCTCAAATGAACTTTTCCATATATATATATATATATATATATATATATATATATATATATATATATATATATATATACACACACACACATAGTTCGTCAAATTAAGAGGATATATGGCCGGGTTCTTTGGCCAAGGAGAGACGATTGTGACTGTGGAGTGTAGATAGGGAGAATGGGAGATTGACTTACGAAAATAAATTGGGAAAATAAATTAAATCTGACGTACACTACTTAATTGTTTTTTATTATCATTCATTTTATATTTATATATACACGTACACTTGAGCAAGGTCAATCTAAACCATATTAACTAGACAAATTATATTACATATATATAAGATTGTAAAAGATAATATTTGTTGAGGTAAAAGATAATATTTGTTTAATTGTTATATATTTGCAAGTTGGTTAGGTTGAAATTCATCATCTTAATATCTCTTTTGCAAAAGACAAATGCAGATGCATGCATGCATGATGAAAACTGAAAAAAGTTGCCTTTGTGAATGTGAATTAATGTAGCCCCTTCAATAACCTTCAACTTAACTTTGATACATTAATGAATGCATATATAAGACACATAGCTTGTAAGATTTTAGAAAATTATGAAGTGTTTTGACAACTTGTGTGTATATTGCTTTGGATCGATATTCAAATGGGTTCAACTCTTACAACACTAATTCTTGAATACATGAAATATGTAATATACTAACATGAAATGCCTCGACTATTTCATTTATGCATGAGTAGTTTTAATTTGTATTTATTTATTCTATGATTATATTAATACCGTTACACTAAAAATTGGGGCGGTCAGTGGCGGTCGCTCCTTGCGGGTCTCAAGTTAGAGCCTGAAACCAAAATGAAAACACTAAAGAAACTTGCTTTTGATGTTGATGCTGAAGCTAAAGGCGCCTGAAGTTAATATGGACCATATTTGTTCAGTGAAATACTATGATTGTCTAGCTAGTACATGTTGAAGCAGTTGATCCATTTGTATAATTGTTACCAGAAAACAGTTATCTGGCAAAAGTAACTGTTGGACGGTAGTAATAACTTATTTTAATAGTTATTGATGTCAAAGTAACTAACTTTGAGTGTTTGTTTACAAGATAAACGAACAATAATTCTAGATACTCTACTAATTAAATTTGTCTTTTGAACTTCCCCAAATCAATATTCATTATAGTTACAAACGAGTCAAATAACTTATTTAGGACAGTGATCTTAATTAGATGTGTTATAAGATTGAAAAATATTTAATATAGTCCATTATTAATTTTGTAACATCCTCGAATTAGGCCTAGTTGTATGTAATAGACACGTGTGTGAAATTTGAGTAAATTAATAAAATTTGTACATTTTAGTTGTTATGTGAGATTATAAAGTTAGTAGTGTTGTGAATAAAATGAATGAATTAGTGAATGGTTTTGGATAAGGATTCCAAAAATATTCCTGTTAGCTAAAACGGGTAAACGGATATTAAGTTGTAAGATGAAAAGAGGAACAAAATACCTCTTGTGGATATTTTGAGAAACCAAAGGCGGTTCTGCCTTTTAGATATACACAGACTCACGTTCCTTCTCAAGCACATACATAGACATTTTTGTTGGTTTACTTTCTTGAGTTCTTGAAGAAGTTCTTGAAGATTTTTGGTGTTATTAATTCAAAAGAAAGGTTAGTATGTTTTTCTTACGAATTATAAGCATGATTCCTGATAGTTATGTGTTTAATTATTGCTGGAATCTCATGCTTAAAATGAAGGACTCCATGATTGAACATATGAAGCTTACTTGATTAGTGAGTTTTGTAAGTTAGATGGTTTTAAAGGAAATTGATGCGTTCATGATGTTTGTTTAAGTGATATATGAAGTTTTATGTGTTTTAGAAGTGATTCTAGCAAATTTCAGATTCTGGTTGTAAGATATTTTAAAGAATAAGTCGGCTGAAAGATGAACAAGAAGAAGATATGTTGCAGGTCGGCGTGCGACGGGACGTGTCAAACTAGGGAACGCAACGCTTTCCTGATAAGTCGTGCGACCTTCATGTTCATCTGACTTTTTTTCATCCGAATTTCATTCATCCGACCTTGTGGCCCAGACCAAAAGCCGACCTTTGTGATCCGACTTTGGGGACGCAACGCGACGCGTCCGGTTAAAATCAGGATTGACAACTTTGTTTGTTAATCATTTTGAGGCATGTGTTGCACTAGTTTATATGAGATTGTAGTATGTTGTTTATGAACATTAGGAGTTTCCTGTTCGTGTTCTAGTAGTAGAACCTCGTTTGTGTAAATGTTTAACGCAAATAATAACGTTTTAGGTGAATCTAACGCAGTAAAAGAACCGGAGCAGTGTATCTGTTTATTGTAAGCTCCACAGGTGAGTACCGGCTTTCATAAGTCTCAATAGAGGGGGGAATTGCTTGCTAGTTGCCTAACCTGATCAATTGAATATTGTAGTATGATATATATTGTAGTTTCTAATTCAGGAATGCGTAATGATGAAGGTTTAAGCCTTATCATGTTGTTTTGATATGATATGTCATGTTTAATACTTGTTGGTTATATGATGTATGCATGTTATAGGATCCAGATTTGATCCACCTAGTTGAACTTGTTAAAATACATGTTATAGGATCTAGATTTGATCCGCCTCGTTGAACTTGTAGATATACATGCGAATTGATTGATCTTGATTGGATCATATGTATGTGTGTGTGATTTGTCCGCGGACTACTAGTGGGTTGATGTCAGCTGGTTGTAGCTGGATCCCACTAGTGAGTTGAGGTCAGCCGGTTGTATCTGGATCCCATAAGGCCTTTGGGTCGTAATTTGGGATCAACAGGGACTCGGTGGGCCCATACCGAGTCGAGGTTCTGCAGGACCACCGTTCCTTGACGAGATGGGGCTTTCAATCCCAAAGTTGCTTGTGACTTCATAACGATGTTTGGTAAACTGCTATATGCTTTTCTACCAGCGCGGATGGTTGTGTCTGATCCCCCGGTTTAGGTTGTTGAGCGGGACTGGCTATACTGCAAGATATGACTTTTACCGATCTTGTCAGCACACTGCAATGTGAAAGGATAGCATTGATTGTTTATTCCTATGTTATGTGGCTCGCTTTATTGCTACTTGTGATAAGTTAGTACTCACTAGCTATTTTATAGCTAATTTTGCTTCGTTGATCCTTTTTACAGGTATAGATTAGGTGGTCTGGTGAGATGGGTTGTCTGCTGATGGTTGTTCATATTTTTTGGAAGGAACACTTTTTGTTTGTTATATTGTGTTGTTTATGGTCGGTTGTTGTCTAGAGTAACACCAAACACGTTGTTTAAGAGTTTTGGATTGTAAATATCTGATGTTAATTTTTCAAATTAAATTTCCGCTGCATAACATATTTTTTAGTAAATTTGTTGTTTTGCAAAGCGGTGTTACAAATTTATAGTCCTAAGAGAATAATTTTAGCCTTTGGATCAATGACATCAATAGTCCATATTACATTTTAAAATTTGGGGCGGAGTGACATTTTCGTAATTCACATATGATGCTTTTACAAATCAAATGTGATTGTATACTAAATCACCTGTGATTGAATATTAAAATTTTAGGTTTATGTTTTTTACATGGACTTTATTGAACACAACTCTTATAAGATTATCAAAACATTTGAATTAATCATGTTACTTGGTAAACATGTACTACGTATTTTGGGTTAGAAATCTGGGTTTTCGATTGCTTAGATAACTGAGAGTCGTGAAACACTTTAAGATTAAAGTATTTCGATTGTACAATCAAAATCACAATCGAATAAAACTCAGTATAGATTTGAACAGAGAATTGAGATTGTGTTGTTATGATCTTGTTCTGTACCAATTCGTGATAATGACCAATCTCCAGACGAAAACTGCCATTGACAATTAGAAAAGCACCAATAAGCTGCCCCCGGACCCTTGTCGTTCAGGGGCTTCCCCTAAATAACATTGTACTTTGAATCAAAATAAATTCAAACAAGCGTGCACTTCGTACCACCCTTACTTCTTCGATATTTATCAAGATTCAATTGGTTAACAAGTTTATTTCATTACACTTAAATAATATTGGTAATACAAATTGCCTAACACATCCTAACACTAAGGCCGGAAAATAAAAAATATACCATAACAATAAGCGTTGTATTATCTTGTACTGAGTTTTGAAAACAAAATAAATTTCAAAAATAATAATTACCCATCGACTGAATTTACCTGAAACTTAATTTTGTGTGACAAAACATATATATTTCGAGATATAATTAAATTAAGAAAAATATATTTCTTAATTGGCATCTCTATTTTAGTCGGCCAGTATTAACTTAGCACGTAATATATAAGTTTTTTATTATAATTAAATTAAATACATGTCATAAAGAAATTAAATTTTAATTAAACTATATATAGTAAGAGTTTAAACAAAAATTGTTTTTCGTACGACAACTGTAAAAACCAATCTTGGCCATTCAAATGGTAAGTGG
Source organism: Dittrichia graveolens (assembly GCA_038502395.1). NCBI lineage: Eukaryota > Viridiplantae > Streptophyta > Magnoliopsida > Asterales > Asteraceae > Dittrichia > Dittrichia graveolens. Next base: position 75,925,084 of record JARJIL010000002.1, read on the forward strand.
AATTCATGGATAAAGAGCGTGAGAGGAAGGGGGAATTGGATGGCTAATTAGATTGATTCTCACGGTTTTTGTACGAAAAATAGTTCTCGTTTGAACTGTTTATATTTTAAAAGTTAATTTGAAAACCGTTTTTATTGCGAGAACCAGTTTTAGCCGTCCAACCCCTCCTTCAATTGGATTACCCACCCATGAATTCCTTACATGCACATTTCCACACTAAATCTCCCACGCTCTTCATCCATGAATTCCATTATCCAAAATGAACGGCTAAGATTGGTCTCCGCGGTTTTCGCAATAAAAATGGTTCTCAAATGATCTTTTCCATATATATATATATATATATATGTATATATATAGCGAAAAGTTTATTTGAGAACCGTTTTTATTGCGAGAACCAATATTAGCCGTTCAATTCCATCTCCTTCAATTAAATTGCCCACCTATGAATTCCTTACATGCACCCTGCCACACTCAATCCCCCACGATCTTCATCCATGAATTCTATTATCTAAAATAAACGGCTAAGATTGGTTCTCGCGGTACTCGCAATAAAAACGGTTCTTAAATGAACATTCCCCTAAATATATATATATATATATATATATATATATATATATATATATATATATATATATATATATATATATATATAAAGAGTATCTTTATATTAGATATTGTGACATAATTTAGACACTACAATAGACATAAGGAAAGGGATTGATTGAAGAGACAATATATGGATGATTAGATAAATTTTAGAAAAGATATAATTCGTTAATTTAGGTGTCAACACTAATTTTTTAAAAGTTAATTGTGAAAGTGATGCATGCATGTATCAACTTGGTTGGTGATCAACTACCAAGTATCATGTTGTCATGTAGATGTAAAGTGTCAACCTCAACGTTGGTACTAATGATATTATGACCAATTATGCACTTAAGCTTACTCTACCTATATTATTATTAATTTTTTTCAAAATAAGAGTTACTATATAGCTTTTTTATAATTAAATAATATTTTAATAATTATTTTATTTAAGTTCACACAAATGTTACTTCCTTCAACCTCATCGTTGCAGTGATCATAGCTCATATATAGTAACTCTGCTTTATATATATATATATATATATATATATATATATATATATATATATAAAAGAAAATTGGATTCTAAAATAAGATTCAATTAATTAGAAGCATTCGCAGTTTTCAGTTCGTTTGTCATCATCTAAAAGTTTAGTGAGATATTCAATCCTCTTTCTATTTAATGGTATTTCACTGCCTTTCATGTACAAGTCTTGCTACTGAGTTTGCTATTAAGGAAGAACCAAGCCAACACTAAGTAGTGGTTAGACTAAACACTCACCGGACTAAGCTCTTTATTTGAGTTTATAAAGCTCGCAAGTGGTTGAAGCCTTCCATCCATTTGAATCCGTTAGAGAAAGGAGGGCGGAACGAATTATTGTTGGAGCCAGCACTATGCATTGTTAACCAAATGGGCTTGCCCTGACGATAAGGGAGTTTTCCCAGTGAAGCAGAGGTCTTGGGTTCGAGTCTCTCTGAAAGGTTTCTTCCTAGGAGTAGCTCTGTTTTATTCAACAGTCTTCATTCCGAACAACAATCAAACAATTAAGTGCTTAATAATTCTATTAAACAGCATATAAACAGACCCTTACAACAAAAGTAAGAGGTAAATAGGTAATATTTTGGCATATGGTATGTAAATAGCGAAGGATAAATGGGTCGATTTGCTTTGTTGAATAAAAAATTAGTTTGAATAATAATAATAATAATAAAAGTTAAATAAATCATATATGGGATGGGATGCAACGCAACTTAGTAGAGAATCCGCAATTTGGGGAAATTATTCCCAATGTCGTACTTACTTGAAAATTTTATAATATATATAATTAATTAGTAACGTACGTACTCTTTCTTAATTAATTGTCAAAATAATACACTTATTATTCTTTCTTAATTATTCACATAAATTTTTTATTTAGTTTTTTATGGCTTTACAAACATACAGAATTTACCTCATGTATGTAATAATATATGTCGATGCAATATACTATTCATAGATAGGTATCCAGTATTTTACTGTTGCAAACACAAAGCCATTACAATCTTCGGAAACTAAAAAGCCACTAAAGTCTGTCATGGGCGTTAGCCAGATGACGAGCCAACATAACACCACTAGGTCAACTATCACTAACCATTGACGAGCTCATCTGAGTTATACAATGAGGATGACAGGTAGTCTTTGGCCATGGTGATCTCGTAATTGCGACTACTCTGTCTGCTTTTATAAGTTTGGATTTTTTATAAGATTGACTTATTTTTTAAACTCTAACCTTAATAAGTTTATAAATCGAAAAATAAACTTAAAAATAAATCCATTAACCATGATACAGTCCACATACTCATTCATACCAACGTATTAATCTCATATAATTACATTCTTATTTCATATATCTAATAACATTAATTAATATGCTGCAAAGCTTCATATGTTTTAGTAACAAAATTCTCTCTATGATCTCAACATTAGTTATTACAATCAAAATACTTCTTCCTGCCCAAAAGTATTGTAATTTGACTTGATATTTAACAATAGAAAATGAAAAATAATAATAATAATTTTCTCATGTATGTTGTCAGCGAACAAACATATATATATATATATATATATATATATATATATATAAATTTATAAAAAAATATATATCTGTTATTCCTGGAAGGTTGTATTGGGAACTAATATATTAAATTAAAAATATAAAAATATAATTTCCCACAACTCTTTGTTGCACCGCCATGGAGGTGTATGTCTCCTTAATTAGAAAAATGAGTGTTTTTGTTTTTTGGTCTCTCCCTGTCCTCTAGCTAAATACTCACTCGCCAAAATTGGATATATTTACAAATACTTGAAATAGTTGTGAGTGAAATATATATATACAAAGTTAAAATATAAACTTTGTTTTTTGTAAATATCATCTATTCTCTTATAGAGATCGACATAATTTTATCTAAATAGATTTCTCGAGATAATTTCTTAATAAGTTTTATTCAGTATTCTCTTCGTCTCTTCCATTCCTTATCATTCGATCTCTGCCTTTTCGTTGTTTCCAAACTCGCTCAATTGTCAAATGATTAGTTAAATTGGAACTCGAGGCTTTTTCTTTTTTCTGAAACTAGGTTTTGGGTATGTTTGACGGAAGTAGCTGGAAGCTGGTAGCTTGAGCTGGAAGCTGTATCTTTTATATGTATACGTGTTTGGCAAAATAGCTTGTAGCTGGAGCTTAATTGTGTAAAATAACAAAAAAGAACAAATAATAAAAATAGAAGGAATTATAAAACAATTTTAAAGAGGATATTTAGGTAATTTTATTTATAAAAAGCTTCCAGCTAATTTTAAAAGCTACTTCAAAAAGCTTTTTATTTTGGAGCTTTTTGTTTAAGAAAAAGCTTCTAGCTTTTTAATCCGAACAGAACTTGTAGCTTTTTATTTCAAAACAAAATGCTACAAGCTCCAAAAAGTTGCGTACCGAACATACCCTTTGCCTTTGAATTATATGTCATTGAATTTTTATTTATTAAAAGGATAAGTAAATGCTTATTCTAAATATTTTGGATACTTAAATTATTTGTCAAAGGTTAAAAGTTAGATATTCAACTGTAATGTGTTGACATTTTTTTCTTCTTAAAATCCAGTTAACTTTTTAGAGCAAATTAATAATGTAGATTTGTAGAAATTAGGTTTAATCGAATTAGAATATACTGGATTAGATACCCGTGTTATACACGAGTTAATTTAAAAAATGATAAATATTAAACATTAATAAAAATGTAATAAATGGTTATAAAACATGAAAGTCAAAATTGAATTTTAATAGTTATCAAAATGGATGGTTTAGATTTAATAATTAATCATTTTTATCTAAATCAATAGCTAAAATTGTTTAATAATTTATTCAAGTTAGTCTTTATATATATTAGAAGATTTGAAGATTTGAACTAGAGTTAGGTTTATCATTTATGAGCTAGTCGGTTTTCAAACCTAATTAAACAAAATCGAAAATCGACTCCATAATATCCCAACTCCTAATTATACTTTTTCCATCATTATCTCATAATTAAAGTATTTAAAACATGTTATATTAATAACCATAAAGTCTATATATACATGTTAAAAATGCTCAAATAGAAATATGTGATTATTTTTCAATGTCTCATATTTCACTAAATAGTAACAATTATTTCTATTACAAATTTAAAAATCCATTTTGATAAATACAAAAAGTATTTAAAAGTGTTTTGAATATAGAGGTCACTGCAGATCCAACCCACTAAATTCGCTGTAAAAAAAATAGGCTACGGTTAGAAAATAAAAGACTACGACGAGCGTTTCTATAAGAAGAATTACGATCAAATACATTTGTTAAAAAGCAAATAAGTTATTCGCATAAATTAACTACTAAATAATTCAAAGGAAAGTTTGCATTTGCACTAAATCTAGAGAAAATGACTATTTTATTAGAGCTATTTTTCCTTGAACAAAACCTATTTCATTTTGTCTCACATGTTATAACATAAAAGCCTTATTTACATTTAAAACTACCACTCTCATATATTTGAAATTTACTCCACTCATTCACATATTATTTCACTAAATTTGTAATTTGTTTTCTAAACTAAGTCTAATGAAAACAATATAAAACCTAATTTCCATAGAAAGTAAAATTAGCATCGGGAGATGTGACAACTCATGAGAAATCAATTTCTCATGATTTTTTGATAAATTTTCTAAAAAACATTAAAAATCTCATAAGAAAGTGCATTTGGTCCGATCCGGGCCCAAATTGGTGCCGAACCCGGACCGGTTAACATCCACCGGGCCGGTTATCAGTTCTTAAAAATGGTCTAATTCGGTTCCGGTTTATTTCCACCGGTTCCGGGTAAAAAACCGGAACCGAACCAGAAATGTTTTAATTTATTTTGTAGGTTGAACACTTGTTTTCATTCAAGTTTTAGCCACGCATGATGTCATCATGTAACTTTCTACGTCAACCCTACTCTATAATATTCGAAGAAGTACTATGAGGACTATTTTGTTTAAATTCGCTTGTCTCAAGGTATTGACTAGTTGTACAAACTGCATAAGAATATGTATCGGTTTTAATTGGGTATTTAACTAAAAAACCGGCACCGGTTTAGTTTAACCGGTCCGGTTTTTGGTTCTCGGTTTTTGCCTAAACCGGATCCGGTTCCAAGTCCGGGCTGGTTCTGACCGTTTGCTCACCCCTAGATAAGGTAATTCTCATTAGGCTATAATCACAAGAACATAATTTATATAATCCGTTGTCATCCCTAGCAGTAGGTGATGATCGGTAATGTTGTTGGTGTTGGCAATGACAGCGGTGACCAGTGGGAGAGTCGATCGGGACGTGTAATAAGTTATATTAGGTTTAATATAAGGGTAAATTGGTCTTTTTGTAAGTTTCTATAAGGGATGGAATGTAATTCAATCACTATACTTAAAAGAATAAACTTTTCAAGAATGTCTGAATTATTATGAATGACACTTCTAATAACTTATTTTACCAAACAAGATATATAAATGAAAATGTCATTCCATTCGTATAGAATTATGTGAAAGACGTGGTAGCTAAAAATTTTGAAAAAATATTTCACCAAACTATTAAATATCTATACTATATTATAAAGTATTTATGCATTTTGCTTAATCTCTTAAATTTTAAATCTTTTGAAATTACTAAATTACCCCTTATATAAACTAAATGGAAAATTGAAAACTATTATATAAAGTAACTATTAAATAGAGTTAATAAGAATCTTATATTCTATTTTAATAACTAAACCTTCTATATTTAAAAAATTCAAATAAATTAACTTAATTATTAAAAAATACTTTCATAACCAAACCTTTTATATCAAATATCATATCATGTAATAAATATTTTAACATAATTATCAGAAAATATGTACAAGTAGAACTCATAAATCTGAATAAACTATAATAAGAATTTATAAACATATATTTTAAAATTTTTAAATAGCTCATATAATTAATATTTTCAAATTAGTTTACTATTTTTTTAATCTCTTAATTTTAAATTGTTTCAAATTACTAATTTATACTCAGTATTTTCATACAATTTAACTTATTTTATAAGTAAAGACTTTTTTTCTTATTTAATTGTTCTCAAAGTTTATTTAAAAATAATAAAATAGTTGATTAAGAACAGGAAAATAAAGTAAATAGACATGTTACCAATGTAAAATTATTCGTTGTCACCGTATTACGTAAATAGACAAGTTTTAGCCACGCGGATACCATGCTAGTATTAATTAAGAGGTGTAAGAAAAATGAAAATAAATTAGGTATGAAATATTAGAATTCAGCAGAAGGATTGTGGTCGGCGTGTAGTTGATGTCGAAAACCGTAGGATGCTTGCAAAACCATGTGCATGGATCAATGTCAAACCGCGGAACAATGTAAAAAATGTCGGATATACTTGATGAGTTTAAGGTTTTTTTTACTTTTTTTTTTTAGTGTGCGTTTGTTATTATAACAACATGTTATTCGTCGGCTAAAATTTTTAATTATAGCTGTTGTTTCCTCTTTATGATTAAATTTGAAATCTAACTTATATTACGTAAATAATTATAAAAATTGATAGATGTATCTAATAAATTATTTAAATAAATTGTTTTTGTTAAGATATTTAATTGTTAACAAACTAAATCACCTAAAAATAATATTTGAAAAAACAAATTATTCGTAAATCATTTGAGATAGTAAAGGGATGATTAATATAAAAAATTCTAAAAATAAAATGATAACATTATAATTAATTGTTTTTCATTTATTATATTATATATATAGACTTGTGTTCAATAAGTCCATGTAAAAAACATAGTCCTAAAATTTTAATATTCAATCACAGGTGATTAAATATACAATCACATGTGATTTGTAAAAGCATCACATGTAAATTACGAAAATGTCATTCCGCCCAATTTTTAAAATGCAATCCGGACCATTGATATCATTGATCCAAAGACTAAAATTAGTCTCTTAGGACTATGAATTAAGTATGAACTATATTGAACATTCTTCTATATATACACATATGAAGATTAAAGATTAACAAATTACGTGTACTTGGAGCATAATTTATAATTTTTCACATTGCTATAAGAATGACCTACCGCAAGAAACTACAACAATGTCACAATGTATATGGATTTATAATCTAATCATGTTCAAATCACGTAAGTCTATTCTTATCCATTTCAGAACTAAAGGCAACTCAATAACATACACCCTCAAAAATCTAAAACAAAATCGTAATTTATGATTTTGTGGGAAGATTTAATATGAGTAGACAATTGTTTCATTAGAGGTTGTGAAGTTCTTCCTCGTGTGAACTCTTAACTTTCTTTAACAATGCAACCATTTATTTCATGGTTGGTCTTTGGATGGACCATCTGATCTAGTGGTAGTCCTCCTAGCTTGGTCTCAAGAATGGTCACAACTGGCTCAAAGCTTTTTGTTTTGTTTTTCACCAACTCGACTACGTGTGAGCCTTCCCTTATCTTGATTCTTAATTAACCTTACTACGCCCACACAATCCCTAGATCGAAACACAGATGAATAAAGGCTACAAAAGTACAAGCTACCGATATATATGAAAAAAAAATGATTTTCACCAAGAAATCTGAACAAAAATCAATATGCATAATCCAGTTTGCACCCACACACACATCATGATGAATAAAAACATATCAACAACAACATTCTTCATTCTCCACCATTGCTTGTACCACCAGAGGAGGGGAAGGAAGTAGTGATGTGCGGTGGCTTGTGATTGAAGGTGGGGGTTCATTGGCAGCGATAGGGTTGATTTGGGGTTCATGCAACAGTGTTCATGGGAATAAAAGATGAATATGAACGGTTGGTGTTGGCTGACGACAATGAGATCATCAGTGTTGGCTGGCAATGGGGCAACTCTCGTTGAGAGAGGGGATGGGGAGAGAGTATGATTTCGGCAACCCTCAAGCTTATTTATTATTTTTTTAGAGTAAAACAAAAATATAAATGACTCTACACATGATGGGTATAATCAGTGCAATTTAACGTCCATCCAAATAAGGGACTAAAGTTGATGTATTCGAAACCTAAAGAACAAAACCCGCAATTTGATAGAACCAAAAAGAACCAATGGTATAATTGACTCCTATATAAATACACGGAGGATACTCAAGGGAAAATGGTAAAAGTAAAAGACATGTAGGACCAAGTTTGAAGTTTTTTTAAAAGTTCGGTTTTATGGAGGTGTTAATATACCATTAGACCATCCGTATAGCAGCCATTCGAGTAACCCTTTCCCTTTTGCCACATCAGTCCCATCCATCTTCCCCTTCCCAAATCAAAAGTTAATATAACTCTTCACAGTCTTCTCCCCATTTTTTTTATAATATATATTAAGAGAAGGGGTAAGAGAGAAGAGAAAGGGGGAACGACCAAGTTAGGGAACCCAAAGGGGGGAAGCTGGTCGGGTTAGGTAGGGGTGGTGTATTGGTGTTCCTTTCAGAACTGCTGAAGCCGATGGTTACCTAGGGAGAGGTCCCAAAGGCCATACGGATGCCAGATGGCATTATATTGTCCTTAATAGCGTTCAAATTTAAGGGTTACTATTGGTTTTTTTTTGGTGAATTTCATATACACAAATGATTTCTAAGATTTTTTAAAAACATAATGTATTATGTGTTATTCTATGTTTTCAGAAGAAGATATGATTTATAATGTCTTAAGTCTGCGGGAAAAAGATGTGTTTTTTTTGCTTATCATGATAAGCAAAAATAAGACAAAAAATATTGTATTTCTACGAAAAAACTAACAAGCTTATTGGAAACATTTACCCGTCCGTAGATGTTTTTTTTGAAAAAACAAAGAATCTTATTAGAAAGGTTTGAGCGCTTGCGGATGCTTCTTTAAAATAAGCATTTTAAAAAACAAACAAAGCCCTAATCTTGTGAGAAATTTCAAATTTTGATCACGTAAGGTATAATTTTGACTCTAAACCATAGGAAAATTTCATTTGAGAATTATTCTTAATCCGAGTACCACGAGTACTATTTGTAATCACCATTAATGTTCATTGATGACTCATTAATAGTGGTATTTTGGTCTTTAATATATTTTTCTAATCGTAAATTGTGTCCGGGTGGAACGTTATTAAAGAACAAGGCTTAAATTTCCCAAAATACACCTCATTAATGCGTCACTAATGAGTCGTCATTTTTATTGATCATTGATTTATTTTAATTAAAAGTCAAGATTGGTTTTTACGATACTCGCATTAAGAGCGGTTCTTAAATGAATCCTTGCCATAAACCATAGTTAGATTTTGTGATTATTAATATATGGTTATGTTGGTCATTTGGTAGGTACGATGTATGTCAATTTCGCGATATAAGCAACTGATTCTGGTAAATATCATGTGATGTTAGGTGGAAGTTTAAAGTGGAAATTAAGTTTCATCAATCAGCTTAAAACATATTATTTGGAGATGAAAGTTTTATGTGGCTTACATGTTAGAACTATGGAAAAATTCATAGAATAGTAACTAAGTTTAAAAACTGTTTTACTAAGATCACTCCCTCTTTATTTCATATTGTGAAATAAACCGTTAGAGTTACTATCAAAAATTTGTAAAAAACTTACAACGCAGTTCAGTTGTTAAAACAGGCCATTGGCCCGGGTATAATGGGTCGACAAGGGTAGCAGGCCAGCTGCCTTTGGGCTGTTTACTGGTGGGTCAAACAATTAAATCCCGGGGTGGAGAGGATGGTCTCATTTCTTTTCTTTTCTTTTTTTTAGGAATATTTTTTTTTCATTTTTTTCATCTGTTTCATGGACTGTGTTTAAAAAAGTATTTTTCAATGATAGAAATAATTTATTTAAGTGGTTTGAAGTTTTAAATTGATCAAAATAGCATATATAAAATATAATATTTCGATCTAAATAAAATATAGTTAGTTATTAAAAGAATGAAACACTCGGTAACTTTTTAAAATCAAATAATAGAAACGTCACTCTTTCTCCTTACTCTCCCCCTCCGTCTTCTCTCACATTTCATCATTGTATCTTATGTCGTCCTTCGCTACCGTCGCTAAGGGCCATCACTGCCACCCTAGTATTCACCACCATACCTAACATCGTTACCACTGATGTAAGACCTATAGCTTGAAAGCCACTTTATGTTATAAAGCATGCTCCTTAAATAAAAGTGCATCATCGGTATGATGTGTTTAATGTTGTATGTGAGTAACTTTCAAACTAAAAAATGTAAGTTTAGTCAAGTGTGCATGTGAGTAACTTTTAGACCATGAGTATGGCTTAGGAGTGTTCTTCAGGTATATTTTGGGTAGTTCAGGTCGGGTGAAACGAGTATTTTGGTATATATATATTAACTAATAACCGAACCATTCTAAAATTCGGGTACAGTTCGATTACGTTTTAATTGGGTATAGCCGATTTAGTTGAAATGGGGTTTTTTTTTGTTAGAAACTTTTGGGTCATGTACCTAATGTATAACCTTCTTTTTATTATATTTCTCGGCCAAAATATAAAATACTTTAAGCATTGATAATTTTACTTGAGACACATTTTTTTCGGAGTTCATGACTTCATACGACTATAACTTCATTAAAATAATAACCGCAAATAACAAAAATAAGAAGATATCTATGACTTTGATGATTCTTACTACTTTAATAACTAATTTTGTTATCATAATATATGAAAGTTTCATGCTCCAAACCATGATAAAAATAAGAATACATCAAGCTTCATCAAATATATACCAAATCAATATACATCAAGTTCAAAATCCACAATAAAAACATGTTAAGCTTCACAAACATATTAATTCTTCTTGTCATATTATCTACTTCTCCAATCCAAGCTCTAGTTAGATGTACCAACTTCTTCCAATTCTATATAAGAAAAAGAAACATATTGTAAGTATTAAAGAGTAAAACATAACATTTCTATAAATTTAAAGTTATCATCAATAAACAAATCACCTTTATCAATTTCTTGAATGGTTTCCCAATCTTCTTCACATTCCGGATTGGGTGTACTTCTACAAATTCAATCTTGTATGCAAATTAAACTTTCAACAATCTTAGGAGTCAAAGAACTTCTAAATGGATCCAAAATCCTCCCACTAGTGCTAAAAACGGATTCAGAAACAACCGTTGAGATGGGAATTGCTTATACGTCTCTAGCCATTAAAGATAAAATTGAGAATCTTGGACTATTTACCTTTCACGGTTTCACCATTCTTGCATATTAAATGTAGATGAATCTTGTTCAACACTTTCTTAAAAAAAACAACTCGTTACTTGACTCAATTATGTTGGTTTTCATCATTTCCTTAGTTTATGTCTCAAAGGGCTTTTGTCACCGTATCATCCGGCTTTGAACGTGTCCCCAACACGGACGGAGAAGTTGAAGACTCGTTAGTTCTTGAACTTGAAGAATGTTTTCTCACATAGTCATTGTATAAATCATTCATATTTCATAGCATCCATTATCTATTTCATTTTCATTTCCACTATTTATAATGGTCCTCAAGTATTATAAGCAAAAATTTTACTTCGCTTCTTGGGTCAAAGAACCAAAGCAAAATATAACAAACAATTCATTTTCTCAACATCCTCGTAGTATTGTAAAACTTCACTTTCATTGGAATCACAACCTCACAAAGATTAGGATCATTCATAGTTTCGTTCAAGATGGTACAAATAGATGAAATCTCCTCCATGCAAATATGGGATGTCATGTAAAGTGTAGAAGATACCCTCAAATTAACATCATAAAATGCTTCTAAAAACGACATAAATTTCCAACCTTCTTCCAATCATCCGATGAAGGTGCTGCAAAACTCGCTTTTCGAACGTTATGCCCAAAATTACTTTCCTATATATCATATCTATCAAAGTCTTTTCATAAGCTTGAGCAATCTCCAACATATGGTAGGTAGAGTTTTACCTTGTTGGGATATCATTAATCAAATGTTTTGTAGAACCACAATAAATGATTTTAGCACATTTGTGAACTTTTTCTATTCTAGAGGGTAAATTTCTAATCCACCTAACCGCAAATGTAACATTTTCAACTTCCCTATCAACTTTCTTGATTCTCTTTTGCACAACTAAATTCAAAGTATGGGATACACGTCGCATATGTGTCCATTGACCTTTTACTAGACAATTGTTGGAATTTTCATAACTTCTTTTCAAAAAAAATCCATTGCAACGCCATTAGGACTTGCATTGTCATCGGAAATGGTGAAGACATTTTTAATTCCCCAGTCTATAAGACATTTCTCAACCATTTTTTCAATCTCAATCCCGTGATGACTATCAAGTTGACAAAAATTCAAAAAAAATTCTTAACTTCTATTCATTATCTATGAAATGGGTTGTGAGATGCATGTAGCTTTCTTGTTGTGTAGAAGTTCAACTATCAATGGTCAAACAAATCCTACCAATATTTTTTAATATAACCATGAAGTTTTTCTTTTTCCTCTACAAACATTTGGTAAACATCAATTGTGGCAGTACTTCGACACGAAACTTTAAACGAAAATTGTGAAACACTATTTAATATTTAAAACCCTTACCATCAACAAAACTAAATGGAAGCTCGTCTACCGGTATCATGTGAGCAAGAACTTTCCTAATTGCTTTTTGGTCAAATTTTCAAGATATCATCTTGTTTTCATCCCCATGTTTAAAACTTATTTGTGTTTGACAGCCACTAACTTTAGCCAAGTACGTTTTGCATTTTTTCAAATGAAGATTAAGATTAGCAGTAACATACCACTTTGAGCTACATTTGTATTGCCCACCTGCGCAATGCTTACATCTCGATTTTTCATTACCTTCGGTGTCTATGAGCTTATCAAACTCCTCCCAAACATGAGATCTTGGTTTGTATTTTTTTAGTTTCTTTACCATTTGAGTCCGATCTTGGCTCATTGGTATCACTTTCATTGTTAATTGTCTCATCTTTGATATGCTCATTCGTATCCAACATCCTGCAAGACACAAAATACACAAGAAGCTTTAGTAATACTACTTACTTATATTAGGACAATGTTATTGTTAGTTTGGTACAAATTACAGAAAATAAGATGATGCTTTAGTATATACAGATTACACAATAATGCTACTGTTAGTAATGCTATTTACGCTAGTCTTATTATTATACTAAGATTATATATGTGCTACTCTTAGTAATACTATACACATTAATGCTAGCTTCAAAACAATGTCGACATTGTTTTTCATTACGATTAAGAACCACAACAAACTAACAAAGGCAAATCAAAACAGAAAGTTCGCATGATGCCATTACCATAATATACTTTGTCAGAGATTTTACTATGGAAGATTCAACATAGAAACCCTAAAATCAAAGATTGCAACTCATTCTCTCCATTTCTTCATCACTTCATCTCACAGTCTAAGAACAAAGAAATACCCTACAAAACAAGCACATTAACTCAAAAGCTTATAATCCATGATGAGAGTCGATGCTTTTTGCCTTTTGTTCTTCCTTTTTAGCGACTTCAAATTCCACCTAGCTCTACAACCGATGATGATTTCTTGGTGGCTGTCGTGCATAATCGAAGATGATTTCTAAAGCTTTGGTGTGCCACCGTTCGTGGGTGGTAGGAACTAGGAAACGTAACTTTGCAAAGGAAATTGGGATTGCACGCCGTAAGGAACTAATATCATAAATGGTATTCTTTGGGCCACTAATATGATTAAGATAATTTTGGGGCTTTAATTTCTTTAATGGACCAGGGTTGTTCTTCGGGCCTTTATGCTTACCTTAACATAATTAGGCTGTTTTATTAATATATAAACCTGAATTTTTTCCCTCGAACTGATAACCGACTTGACAAAGATATGGGTAACCCAATAACCGAAAATACTTACCTAATACCGGATTACTCAACCTGAACTAACCAAATTGCTAGCTGATCGGTTGGTTTTTTCGGATATAAGTTATTTTCGACACCCCTAGTATTATTAAGGTAAGCTAACTTGAAAGCCACGTATGTTGCATATCATCTTTCTCTTCCCTTACTCTTTCTAACCAAAAAGCTAGTATTGCCTACCCAATTTTACCACATTATTTCTTATTATTTTAATATATATATAGAGAGAAAGAGAGAAAGAGGGAGAGAGAGAGAGAGAGAGAAAAGAAAACAAGGGGAGGAAAGCTCAGGTTCGGGAAACCGAATCACTCACCCGATCAGGTAAATATTGAGAGGCGTATAGGTGTTGTAGATGTACCTATACACCCAATGGTGAGCCGAAGGAGAGCCCGAAGGGCCATACGGATGGCCTTAGTCCAAAATCTTAAATAATTGTTGTATGTCTTGTTTGTTTATAAACTCAGTTAAAATTAAGCGAACGAATATGAACAAACGTTACTCTTGTTTGTCCGTGTCATTGAACCCAAAGCCCAGTCAAACACGAATCAAAGCCTAGCCAAGGCTCGGTAACGAGAAAAGCCCGATCTTTATTGTAAACCAACTAAAGCGCGTACCTCGACTTTTATAAATAATATTTACAATACATTCCTTGACTTTACTTATACGGATTTTGACATCAGTACGGTCCGATCCTTTTCGAAGCTTAAAACAACGAAAACTATATTAATACAATGTACAAATTATATTTATTACTAGCATGGTACTCGCGCAATGCGGCGGCATCAAATAGTTTCTACTCGATAACTTGTTCGTTTGGGGAATTTACGTAATACGGTGACAAAGAATAATTTTACATTGGTAACATGTCTATTTTTTTTATTTTCCTGTTCTTAATCAACTCTTTTATTATTTTTAAATAAACTTTGAGAACAATTAAATAAGAAAAAAAGTTTTTACTTATAAAATAAGTTAAATTGCATGAAAATACTGAGCATATTTAGTAATTTGAAACTATTTAAAATTAAGAGATTAAAAAAATAGTAAACTAATTTGAAACTATTACTTATATGAGCTATTTAAAAATTTTAAAAATATATGTTTATAAATTCTTATTATAGATTATTCAGATTTATGAGTTCTACTTGTACACATTTTCTGATAATTATGTTAAAATATTTATTACATGATATAATATTTAATATAAAAGGTTTGATTATGAAAGTATTTTTTAATAATTAAGTTAATTTATTTGAATTTTTTAAATATGAAAGGTTTAGTTATTAAAATAGAATATAAGATTCTTATTAACTCTATTTAATAGTTACTTTATATAATAGTTTCCATTTAGTTTACATGAGGGGTAATTTAGTAATTTCAAAAGACTTAAAATTTAAGAGATTAAGCAAAATGCCTAAATGCTTAAAACCTTGAAGAATTAAATAAATACCACTAAAATAAATTTTAAAATTTTTGTATTGAACAAGGACATTGCCTCATGTATGTAACGAAGGCTTTTATATCGCGCTCTACTACGGGTTTTTTTTTTCATTATTTAGGATGTGACTGACGTATGCTTTAAAGAGCTTAAGCTTTTAGTTTTTAAAAAATAAACTATATTTTTATTGTAAGATATTATGGTTTTATTTTTTGTAAATAAGCTCATAAAGCTCTAAAGAAAATCTAATTCTAGTTCTTTTAATAAACCAAATTACATAAATATCCTTTATTTGTTTTGTTTCTCGTTTAAATTTTTATTTGTGTGTCCTTGTATCTTATATCACATTATTAAGTTATAACTATAACTACTTTATTAAAAAACTTTCCACAAATAAAAGCTCTAACTTCTAGCTTTATATAAAATATCCAAAGCTTCACTCCGCCTTCAACTATTTATGGAATCATGTTACGCTTGAATTTTATTACTTTTGATTATATCTTTAATAACACGTAAACAATTATGTACAAAAGAATTAAATTAATATTAATAGCTTAATACATGTATTATGACAGGATATAAAACCCAAGTTAATCAAATAAAAAACCTGATGTTAATGATATGATATATTAAAGATGGAAAAAGCTTTACATAATTTTACTAAAAGAGAGAAATTATGTGTCCTGTTAAATAAAATTCAATAGATAGAAAAAGAAATCTAATCATTACAAATAGGGGTGAGCATGGTACCGGAACCGGTACCGACCGGTACCAGTACCGATTTTACCGAATACTGAATTTGGTTTAAAGACGGTACTGAATACCGTATCAAGTATTCATATATGGTATCCGGTACCTATTTTTTCGGTACTAGTCCCAAATACCGAATCCCGAATACCGATTTAGCAATATTTCAAGTACCGAGTACCAGACCGAAAACTCTAACTCGATACCGATACCGGTTCCGGTTCCGGTATAGTTCGATATTTTCGGTACCTATGCTCACCCCTACATGAGACAATGACAATAAAATGGAAGAAGATGTAATAATGGGCTTAGAATGTAACAAATTGGTTATTGATCAAACAGAGGTAATGTTTGTTTGAGCCTAGCTTAAGAAACAAACTAATGGGCTTAGAGGTAACAAATTGAGCAGTCCAATTAGAAAATCTAGTCCAAAAGTCAGAGTTCTTGTGCTGTACTCAACTAGATTTGATGAAAAATCAGCTTTGTTTTCTCACTTATAAATTGAATTCTTCTAATAAGTGAAACACAACATGGTATATATGTAACCAAATTTTTAGATTTGGTTATGTTCATACACCTTCATTTACCCGAATATAACTAAACCGAACCGAGCCACTTGTTAAATACATTCTTTTTTAATTTTTAAATATGACTTGTTATTGTATGTCACTTAAATATGCATCCTTGAAGTTATTGTCACGTAATTATTAATAAATAAGTTTGGAAATGCATCCTATAAGTTATTGTCACTAATAAAGTTTGGTTACATGATTTGGTATGTTATCAAAAAGTTTGTTATTTACTTTGACAAATTAAAAATAAAATTACCTTATATTGATACATTAAAAAAAAATTGCTATGTAGTAACATTTACCCGTCTATAGTATCCTTCATATGTATATATTTTATGATATAAATAAAAGATTAATTTGTATAAAATCTATTATACAATTCTAACCATTGATTTAAATAAAAATTAAATCTAAACAATTCATTTAATAAAAATTAAAATCTAATTTTAACTTTTTTTTGTCAAAATTGGATTCAATTTTGACTTCGGTAATAGAGTATTTCATATATGACCTACTTAAACCTTAAAATATTATTTTTGTCCGCCCTGATTTACGAATTATTTTTACCCTATATAACATTTTAAAATATCATATTTAACCAAATTATTAGTTTTATTAGTTTTAAAATATTTTATAATCACTTTGAATTCTTTTTAATTATAACAAGTAGATACCTGACCAATTGTCTCTAATTGTAATAATAATCGATAACTAGTATAAAAAATACAATCACGTCTTTTTATATCATAATACTACGTTTCTACTGTCACGTCTTCCCTTCTTTCGCGTCGACGCTTCCACCGTTGGTCTTGATTTTGACATCTTTATCGTTATTTTTTTAAATTCTTGTTTTTTTCATATTTTATAATTATTTAACATGTTTTTATTATTGTTTAATAGTTATTATTTTTTAAATCAACACGTAGTAGTTGTATAACCATTAAGCCAAATTGGTAAAGAGAGTTAGATAAATTATATCTATAAGTAAATTTTGTTATTAGTATACAAGCACTTGCTACTTACTAACAATTAAAATATTGGAACTTGTGGAACTTTTGGCGATTAATTTTCCATCATATCATTTGATTTTTATTTCCACTTACAGGCTGCTGCAGGAGCAAGAGGGTGTATTATTGGTTTGCAGTATAATTTGCATGGTGGCCTGAAATATGGAGGGATTTATTTCAGAATAAACTCTTAAAAATATCAGTTTTTTAATATATGACTATTTTATGAATAAATAGTCATAGTCATGAGTTAAGCTGTCATGACTAATTTTTACATTATTATTACTACTATTACTAAACGCACATAATACTAATTTAAATTAATTTGATTGGTTGAAAATAAATTATAAAATAAAATAAAATCGATATATGAATCTTATTACCGGAATGACGAACCTCCAGATAACGAACATGTTGACGAAAACGGCAAAGTAGGTGATGAGCCATGACGAAGCAATTTATGCTCATCATAATGAACGGATTTACACCACTACAAGTGGTCTAAAGTAGGCCCAAAACTTGTCTACATGTCAAATTAATATCGAGATTTGATTATATATTGTATTAATCTTTATTAAATTTGAATCTTCGGATAGGATTAAGAATGAAAGATCTAAATTAATATCCTAATTTCTTTTTTTAATTAGTACCGGTAATTTGAAGGTTGGCTTTTCAAAGGGAAAGCTCACAGAGGTTTGAGTTTTGTGTAAGTTTTTTTTTTTTTTTTCAAACGACAGAGAACACACACTCCTTAAATTTATTCTTAAATCAACACTTTTTGTTCATCTTGGGATATTGTTGGGCTTTAAACTTTTTGCTTTTTTAGGTAAGTGCCAACAAAATCAGCACAGTGTGTTCGACAAACTAGTCGGAACTAGAGATGGGTTAGAGTTAGAGCTGATTAATTAATAATCTCAACTTCAACCATAAGCTAATTGGAAAATCTTTTATTTTGAGGATTACGTTTTTAATAATTCCCTCTAGATTTTAACATTCAAACGAAACTATAAGACTAGAGAAGGCGCTGGTTTTCCTTCACAGTGATCGAAACCCATGGGTAGTAATTTCAAAAGAATTTTGATTTTGTTTTTCTCTTTATTTTCTGTTGGTGAGAATTTAATTATTGAGGATAGAAACGTGTTTGCTGTCTCACCGTTCGATATATTTATTAATTATAAGTCTTTATTTGTAAAAAAAACTAATATGAAATTCAAAATTTAAACATGCATAATTGATAAATCTTTTAATCTTTAATATAAATAAAAGACTAATTAATATATAATCTTCTAATATATATAAAAGATTAATCATTATCAATTTAATTAAAGAATCTTAACCCTTCATTTACTCAAATTAATTTAAATCTTGACTATTCATTTTGATCAAAATTGAAACTCAATTTTGACTTTAATTAGTCAAACTTTGAACTAAATTTTGACTTTAAATTAATAAAAAGTATTCAAATTACTAAAATTAAAAAATAAAATAATTTTATTGATTTAGATTCCACATCGTATATGTAGGATTTAGTTCATATTTTATTAATATTTAAATATTATCTTTTATCTCTTTAATCTCTTATCTCTTATAATAATACTAAGACAGTAATATACATTCGTTATTATTTCATATTAAAAATTAGGGTTTAGTTAATGTAAATGTATCCAACTTGTCACCTTTTGCTATTGTATGTATCAAACTTTTAAACTTACCATTTAATGTACTGAATCCTACCAAGCTTACCACTTTATGTATCTAACCTAGTATAGCAGGTAACATGATGACGTGGCACAGGTTTAACTGACATGGCAATGACGTGGCGTTGAGTTGGCAGCTGATGTGTTTTTCCATCTTTAAAAAAAATCTAATAATTATTATTATTATTATTATTATAGTAATAATATAAAACAAGATCAAGGGAATTTGTTTGAAGGATTCATCTGGGTTTCTTGAAGAGTTCATCGAGGGATTTCATGTGGGTTTCTTGTGGGTTTTGTTTGAAGTATTTCATCTGGGATTTCATTTGGGTTCTATTCGAAGGATTTCATCTAGGACTTCATATGGGATTTCATCTGTTCATCATCTCGCACAAACACGGGTTCCGATCATCAGGTTCATAGATGCTTTCATTCACCTTCATCTTCAGGTAAGTTTAGGGTTGCGATTTAGGGTTTTTTTACAGATCTTGATTTATGGTTTTACAGATCTCGATTTATGATTTATGTTTCAGTTTTGATTTCATCGATGAAGATGATGATGATGATGATGATGATGAATGAATGTTCTGTGCATCTTGGTTTCAGATGAAGATGATGAGGTGAAGATGAAGATGGTGGATGAAGATGATGAGGTGGAAAATGTTGAAATAATATAAATAAATAAAAAATAAAAAAATTACCGGTTACCTGTTGTGTAGGTAACCGGGTATACTAAATGGTAACTTTTGGGACTTGGATACATTAAATGGTAACTTTGAAAGTCTGATACATACAATAGCAAAATGTGACAAGTTGGATACATTTACAGCAACTAAACCCTAAAAATTATGGTTGGCCGTGTAATACACGGGGCAATTAAATAGTTTATTATATAATCTTAACTCTTTATTTAACAAATCAATTAATATGGACTATCTATTTACTTTAAATCAAGTAATTAATTTTGACTTTTGGAAGTAAAAATAATACATATAATTCATATTTTTCAAACAAATAATTAATGATGTTAAGAATGATTCTACAAATAGTTGTGCTCGTGCTTTTATTTTGAATTTATCATATCGGATGTTTTGCTTTTTATTTTTTTTCGTAGTTTTCCTTGAACTCTCATCTCTTTTATTATCTTTTAATCTATTTTAATATCAATGAAATATTAACAAAAACTTATTGCATGATCTAACCGTTTATTTAAAAAGTAAATTAGAATTTTTGTTAATTTGACTTTTAAATAACTAAAAACATTCAATTTAAATGATGTCTTTTCAGCCATTGTTAGGCACTCTTTACTTAAGCCGCTAGGTGCTTGGGAAGAGTGGGTGTTATCTAATTTCTGTTGTAATCTTGTAAGTGTCTATTGGGTTTTTGGTTCTCCTGCTTGGAGAACTTTGTTTGTTTGTTTGTACTCCTTAACCTATAAAAATTAAAATATGATTTATAAGTTCATCTTTATCCCTTGATTACTTTAATATTATAAACAAAGTTAACATTCATTAACATTAATTACGTTGATATTATAAATATTAATAATTACGTCAATAAAATCGATAAACTAAAGAAAAAGCTAAGCTTAATTGTCACACCCCGCCTTGGCGGAAACACGGGATGCGACGGAGAGGATCGTCATAACACATTGATATATGAATAGAAAATTTTACTAAATGAGTTCACACCAACGTGTCACGACGTTCCCCGACACAAGAGGAGACTTGTGCCGTGGTAAGTCACTTCACGACAACCATAGTCAACAATTTAAAACAAGAACATACGAAATAGTTGTTCCCACAACCCGGGACAAGTATACGGGGCTACAAGCCCTAGATTTATAATAAAATCCAAGTTCATAATAGCATAGTAAAACGAAAGAGTCCTTAGTCAACTGCCCATGTCATGCTAAGACTATCTAGGGTCACCTAAACTCCTTAGGCATGGTTATTAGCATTACCTGAAAATGAACACTCAAAAATGTCAACATAATGTTGGTGAGCTCGCAGGTTTAAAGTAAAAGCATAGTTGCCGTGTAAATTGTTTAAGTAGGACAATTGTGCACGTATAGCATGTTAAGCGTGTAGATGTTGTAACAACATCCGAACCACCAGGTTCAATAGGAATCAATATGAATCAAATCATTGTCTTCCAAGCAGTTATTATAGCATACCCAGCTGGAGCATAAACCGTTGGCTCATAGGAATATAGGAATCAATAGTCATCAACCAACAACAAGTAGTCTTTGCATATACGTCACATAAGTTGTCCAAAATAAATAAGAAATAGTCATCACGGCATAAAAAGTTTAAAAGAGAGTTTGAGTGTCATTCTCCCCCGAGAAATATAGTAAAAAGGGGCCACGAGTACTCACCTTAGTAAGTAGCTTAATCAATCGAGTCTTAGCACGCTCACAAATCTACAAACAATTAGTTCATATAGATTATATTAGATTCACGAGTAATAGTCTTTTTATGCGTTATCCTTGAGCTATTAAATTTTATTTAGGATTCGCGATTAGCTTTTACGCTAGGTTGCATAAGTGCATCCATTTCTTGGTTCTAACCCCAATATGTAAATCTTAGTTTTGAAATCTTGTTTATTTTCTTTTTAAATTGTGTAGATTAAATACTGAAGTTTTGGGCACTCTTCGTATATTTTTAAATTAATCCAAATGTCCTAATTATTTTCCTAAATTTTTATGGTAGAGACCTTAATGTCTCTATTATTTTATATAAATTTTCTAGAATTTAATAACATGTTTATTATTTTATAACAAATACTTTAATTGGTATGGGTCAGAAAATGCCTTCAGTTTGCGCGTCATAAAGTTTTTATTTATTTAAAATACTAAAAATCTTTATTAAACTCTAAAAATTTTATAGTAACTTAAAGACATATAAAAATTCCTTCACACAATTGTTTGTTAATTAATTCGGATGTTTGGATATTTTACAATATTTTGAAACTCTGAATATGGAAATTTTAAAAATTCCAGATTTGTCAATTAAAAAGTTTTCACTCAATTAAAATAGAAAATAAAACTAATAAATCCTAATATTTTCCACCGTGATTAAAAACAATCCAACTTTTATTCATATTAATTTTTGGCATCTAATTCGAGATCTAGGATTAATTATGATAATTCAAAGTCTATTAAAGGAAACCCTAGGTTTTCCAGATTCAATCATAAAAATGTTTTTAATTAATTAAAATAGTTAAACAACTTAATAAATTCTAAAATTTTTACAGGACTCTTAAAACTCATGAAATATGCCCCAGATTAAGTTTGAAGAATTTTCGTGATGTTTAGAATAGGTTTTAGGAATTTCAAAGTTGGTAGATTAAACTGCCAGAAAACACAGATTTGCGCACCTAAACGATTTTGATTCTTTGGGCGACCAAATGAACTTAGTTTTGTATGAAATCAGTTGGAGATGAAAGGAGACTCAAAGAACTTATTTTTAGTGTCAAGAATCGATTTGTTTCATTCTGTTTTGGCCGAGATATGGCCTATTAAAGTTAGTACATATTCTGCCCAGATTATAGGTTCTTGTTCTTTAAGTTTTAAATCAAATAGACCAATCCTTGGGGTTTGATATTCAACCAAACACATCAAAATCATAACTTTATATGTTATTAGGATGTGTTTAATCCATCAACCATGTTTTACATGCAAAGAAACAAGAAGAAGAAATTAAAGATTATAGAGGAACATTTACATACCTAACCTCCTCAAATGGAGATCAAAGCCACAAACTTTCTTGAGGATTGAAGAACAATAGTTATGGAGGTATGAAAGCTTGAAGAAAATTGGGAGAGAGAGAGAGAATGCTGGCAAAAAAAATCGTGGAGGTGGTGATGGGTTTAGGAGTTTGTTTTATGGATTAATTAGGTGATAGTTATCTTAATATTTGATTTCAATTTGAATTGAAATCTTATCTTTTTTTTTTTGGCCGTAGAGATGTACACACACATATATATATATATATATATTCAATTATATCATTTTCATTATTATCATCATTATTATTTTTATTATTATTTATTATAAGTTCCTAGTGTTGTATATATTTATTTCTTGTAGGTGTGTTTAACCATTTATGTATTATATTGACTTATTAAGGTTACCACTTTGAGTGATATTTAAACTTGTCACCTAGTATCAACTATTATCCATATATTATTAGTATTAGTGTTATATATTTAGTTGAGGGATTCATTCATCTATACTCGCTCTAGAGACATTTGCTCGATAACATTATACACTAGGAATCGGTTAAATGTTCTACCACCTTATTTGAAGAATTTAGACATATATAACACCTAATTCTAGTATTTACTAGACCTTAGGTATCACACAGGCACATAGATTTAGGTCGTATAACAAGTTAAACTCAACTAACCTGTTTTTTTTTTGTGACGGATGTCACATTAATATTATAAACAGATAAATTTACTATCATTTATCAATTTAATCAGGCATTTTCAACTCTTCATTTAATCAAGGTTAACAATTTTTTTAATTGGATAATTCTAACCATTTAGTCGGTTAAAACTAAAACACAATTTTGACTATAAATAAAATGATTAGGGCAACTTCCATAAAAATACAATAAACTTTGTCTTAGTTATTCTTTTATATAACCAACCTTTTTTTCTTAAAGAAAATACAAGCAACTCAACTTTTATAATTTTTTTATTATATGATTGTATAAAATTTTAAAATAAAAGGTTCTTTGTATATAATGATGACCAAAACAAAGTTTACTTTACTTTTGTGTAATTTACCCAAATGATTATTCAAATACAATTATAAAATGAAAGTATGATATTAAATTTGACAAACATTTAGGCTAAAAAGGTATTATAATAATTTAATCCTTTAGTTTTTTTTTTTAATTTAACATCCTTTAATCATTTGCTTGATTTTCTAAACGGTATAGTATATAAATATTTCTTAGCTGTTTGAACATTTCTTTTTTAAATTCTTATTATTTGTTAATCTTTTAAATTCTCGTTTCTTTCACACTTCTTATAATTTTATTAATGCTTTATATTTATTATTTTTTAAACCAACTCTTACGATATACGGGTATCTAATCTAGTAGTATTATACAACTCTTAGAATATATCTTAGTAGTCAGTTCATTAATAATTTAAATTTTAAAATGATGTACCCAAAAATTTAAGCAATAACTTTTATTTTATATTAACAAAATTAACTATCTGTAATTTCTTAATTAACTAATTCAAATTAAGTATGATTTAATGGGATGGAGTCAAAATTGGGATCCTAAGAAAAATTATATATTGGTAAAGATAAGAATTGAAGCAGCAGATAAATATCATAGAAACATTTATTGTTGTTTTTAATTAAATGTTTGACCATGCATGCATGTGTGTGATGACTGATAAGAGGGAAGAGGTGTTGGCAAGATGAGGACATAACTACATAAGAAGGAGGTGTTGACAAGATGAGGACATAATGGAGTTGTTTGCTTTATCTCCTTGATTAAAAATATGAATGAATGTGATAACAATTCTATATATAATCGGATTTTCATTAAATAATATTATCTTTTGTTTTTGTATACATTAAAAAAGTTAGGACACTTTGAACGGTTATCTAATTCCAAAAGAAAATAAATATTTTTTAAGTTAAATTATGTGCATGGTATAAATAAAATAGTATATATATGCTTATAACCATGTAGAAAAAAAAACAATTTAATATGACCTTTATAATACTTGAATAACAAGAAAACAAAAGTAAAAATAAATCACTGGTTAATAAATAAAAGGTGTATCTTATATCTTATATTATAATAATTAGTGATTAATAAAAAAACAAAATACTCTTAACAAAATATGTAGATGTAAAGAGACAAAGGTGAGGAAATAAAGTATGTGAATGATGATTTGATAAGGGCGTAACGCAAACAATATACTCTTTTTTCTCTCTTTTCAAGAAAGGCTAAAAATTATATTAATAGAGTTAGACAACATGACAAAAGTTTAAAAGAGAACTTTTTTTTGTATGAGAACTACGAGAACCAATCTTAGCCGTCAAATTCCTCCTTCTTTAATTGGATTGCTCACCCATTAATTCCTTACTGTTTTTCGCAAAAGTTTAAACATCTATGTCGCAAATTCGATGCAAAAACATTAAATAAAAGCGAAAACAAATTACAAATATCATCTTTCGCAAACTAAATCGATACATTTATTTATATATAATGTAATACATGGCAAATTAGATATATTTATATAAAAATAATGTACACGTTAAAATAATATGTGAAAAAATATGACACAAAACACGTTAAATTAGAGACAAATAATTTGCTTATGCATCCGTCGCAAGCCCAACCCAAATTATATATGTACAAAAAAACTATATAAATGATGTGATTCTTTCTCCTTTTACACCTGCGTACATAGATGTTTATAATTTTCTTATAATTATTTTTTTCCCTATGTATATATGCTCAGGGATAATGACACCAAAATGAAATAAACTATCTTTATTTTATATTGTATATAATAAATTAAACTTTCTTCACTAAAATAATTTAAACTACCCGAAATTTTCAATTAGTGTAATTTTTACCCATGATTGTCTGTTGCCGGTTATATCTCTTGATACAATAAGTAATATATTTTTTAAAGTGCTAATGTGGCACTCCATGTATGATTAAGGTCAACATCTAACTTAATGACCTAGAAGTTTGACGCATTTTGGACTAAAAGCTTTATTTAATACTATTTTCAAATCCTAAACTCCCGACACTCGGTTACGAACGCAAACTCCATTTCATGCAATCGAAGAGATACCTGTAACTTTTTCCACTGGTTCAAGCGAAATTCATCGTACTAAAGTGATTGTTTGAAGATTTCGACCCATAACAAGATATGTAATCTCAATTTTAAGGGGGAATTTTAGGTTGCGTTCATTTTTAGTAAAATCCTTTATTTTTTCAGAAAATTTTTCTTAGAAAACTGAAAATTAGAAAACATATTCACTTATACATTTTTCCAAGAAAACAAAACTCCTTCACTTTTTCACATTTTCCCAAACTCCTCAATTTTTTCAAACTCTCATACTTTTTCAAACAACTTTTCCAAAAAACACTTCAACCAAACATGTTTTCTAGAAAAAAAAACTCCACCCCTTCATCTAAACACGTTTTCTATTCACCCCTTCATCTAAACACGTTTTCTATTTTTTTCAGAAAATAAAAACTCCACCATTTTTCATAGAAAACGAAAAACAGAAAAAATTTCTCCTGCTAAACGCAGCCTTAGGTATTTGGGAACCTCCGTGAGGAATGCTCCATTCCGTTTTTTTATGACTTTTGCTTTGTTTGTGATAAAACCGTATTTGTTTGATTTTGGTATTTTGTAGTTTGTTTCTATCAATGGGGTCTGGTGAATAAGTTTTTGAAGTCAAAATTCATCATAATGGTGCATTTATGTTTCAACCTCTGAAATACGACTATGGACAAGTGAAGAAGGTAACAATTTCAAAAATGGTTTTTGAGGACTTCAAAGATTTTGTTGCCAAAGAACCAGGAAACCCTTTTTATGCTATATATTACAGAGTTATTGGGAATAAGTCGGATACGGGCATAACATTTATTTCAAATGAAAATGACTTGCTGGATTATTTTGACATCTATAAAGAGTATGGTCGAATTGAACTATACTTATATCACTTTAATATAAACCTAGATCACTATCTTGATGGTAGTTATAGTAAATGTCAAGTAATTCCACTTCCACCTATGTTGGATAAAGGTAAAGTAAGGCTGAAATTGATGTTGATGATGATGAAGTTAGTGATTTTGATAATGAGGTTGATGTTGATAATGAAGTTAGTGAAGTAAGTGATCCTCCATCACTAGATCACCTGTCTAAAGAGGAAGATGAATTGACTGAATTGAGGTCCAAGAAAGGAGGTAATGATGAGGATAATAGTAAAATGAGAAAATAT
Source organism: Dittrichia graveolens (assembly GCA_038502395.1). Taxonomy (NCBI): domain Eukaryota; kingdom Viridiplantae; phylum Streptophyta; class Magnoliopsida; order Asterales; family Asteraceae; genus Dittrichia; species Dittrichia graveolens. Next base: position 75,952,589 of record JARJIL010000002.1, read on the forward strand.
GATGAAGATAAGTATCCAATATATGATTCAGAAACTTTTTGGAAATTAAAAAAAATCAAAAGTTGGAGAAAGATATGAAACATACAACCAATTGAAAGACTGTATTAGGTACTATGTCCTAAACAATGGTTATTCCATATAGTATGAGAGGAGTTCTTAACAGAGCATCATTGTTGTATGTGGTCAAAGGCCCCAACCATTGAAGAATCGTGAATTAAGCAAGCAAAAGAAAGTGAAGCATATCCAAGTAAGGATAAAAGTGAGATTAAAGGTTGTGAGTGGAGGTGTTATGCAAGGAGAATGCAAAATGAAGAGTCATTTCAGGTTGTAACTATGAATGATGAATACACTTGTGCTAGAAAATTTAGGTATTGTCCTCTTATCAATTACAAATGGATTGCAAAGCAGTTTTGTCATAAAATCAGAGCCAATTCCAAGATAACTTTAAAAGATTGTAGAATGTGTATTAAAGAAGTTCGAATGTCATATGACCTTACCTCAATGCAGTATGGCAAGGTATATGCACTAAATCTGTTTGAACAATCTTTGACCAGACATTATGGACTCCTAAGGTCATATGGTGATGAGATATAAAGAAGCAATCCTGGTTCAACTGTGAGACTAGATGTGACTGTAAACCCTGATGTAAATACATAATTTGATAAATTTTATGTGTGTTTTAAAGGTTAAAAGATGGTTGGAAGCATGGATGTAAGAGAGTAATAGCACTTGATGGGTGCTTTTAAGGTTCGTGTGAGTTATGGATTTGACATAATATTCCTTTCTTGTGACATATGTTTTGGACATATTGAATTCAAACCCTGTTATATATATAAGGTTCATATTATGTTCAAACCACAACAAACTTAAAAGGAAGAGGGCAGACATCATTACTTTTACATGCAAATTCAAAAGCATGTAAGAAATAATAGAATATTGGTAAGCATCATCCATATGTTTTCTTTGTACATTTGTTTTATTGTTTAGAAAGTAGAATCAATTTTTTGTTATATCAGGTTTGTTTGTTAGAATGTACAGTCTACTAGATTATGATGATTTTGAAGTTATTCTTGAATTGAGTGAGTTGGAGCACACTATAAAATTGAAGATATATAGTAATTTGGTTACGAAATGTGACTTTGATTGGATGATGCATGCTTATCAAATTCGAACTAATTCATGGTTGAAGTTCAGAATGACATTAAAGAGTAATGGGAGTGTTGTGTTCAAAGTAACAAATGCATAATGTAAATAACTCTGTTTTATGCTTAAGTGACTTCAACTTCATTTCAATTTCATAAACAATATACAACTTCATGAAGAATAATTACATAAAAGAACCTAAAGTCAAACATAGAACAACTACTAAAACAAGCAAAACAAAAACAAAAGTTTCATAAACTTTCAAATTTGACTTTGTCTTGATCAACTCCTCCTTGAGTATGGCAGCTTCCAATTTTGACTTCTTAAAAATTCTCAGTAGCATCATCGACTATCTTGAACTTCCAATGCCGCAAATGCATCTCATAAACCAAATCCTTGTAATACTAACTTGGAAGTTCAACAGCTATAAACCTAAATCTCTTGCAACTAGGGACTTTACTCTTCAAAATACACAAAAATATCAAAAATTAGGGAAAACGGGGTAGGTATAAAAGGATTAACATTTTCGAACTAAACTTAAAAAATTAGGGCACCCAAAGAATCTTCTACCCGGGTTTAAGTTCGTCCATGAAGTCCTCATGGACATTCGATTTTCACAGTGGCAAAAATCTTGGTTTGAATGTGTGAAAGATGAAGACATTGTTGATTTTTTGACTAAAGAAATAACATTAAATGAGAAAGGCTTATCCAACATGGAAGGAAACCGGTCCAATTCAGTGTATATGGGTTTCGAGGGTAAAAATTACACTAATTGAAAGTTTCAGTTAATTTAAGTTATTTTAGCGAAGAAAGTTTAGTTTATTACATAAAATGTTAATTACATTTCAGTACACTTAACCCATATGCTTAGAAGTACGAGACAGTGGCTATGTGCGTTTTTTTATAAAGAAACACAAAAAAAAAGAAAAAGACTCGTAAATTTGTATATAAATACTTGATTTTTTTGTTGCGGGTGTATAATAAAAAAGAGAAAGAAATTTGTAACTAATTCGTTACCAATCTGTCATTAATCTATCTTTATTTATAATATTTCTTGGACACAAAGATAGGAGGGTAAAAAAGAGAAGAAAATTCTCATTCAAAAAGGATGATGGCGAGAAGTAGGCGACGTTGGCCTACTGTATTCAATGGCGACAATAGAGGTAGGGAGGCAATGAAAAAAGAGAAAGAGAACATCTAACCAAAATATTAAGACTTTGATTCACATTTATTATTATATATTTATAAAGTACAAGAAAACCCTTAATGGATAACTTACCAACTCCAATACTATTTTATCTAAGAGCACCCAAAATGGGTGCTGGTTATCAACATTAATGACAAAAAACGTGGAATAACAAGGCTGTCTGATTGTTATCACAATTGAAAATGGTTAATTATCCACGTGTTATCAAGCGGGTCATTGTGGTGGTAACAAGTCAGGGTGCTCCTTATCTATTTTCTTTTGAAAATTAAGATATATAATTATATACGAGTCCAGGGATTTGTAGTTGTAGGTGTTATCGTTAGAATTGTTTAGTTATGAGTTATTTATGCCGACATTATAAGTAGCTATCATAGTTATTGATGTTTACCATTACGGATGCTATAATAGTTAAAAATACTATAAGTTTAAAATTAGGTTACGTTTAAAATTAAGTATTAAAATTAGTATGTAACTATGTATGATAAGTGCATACACAGTAATTACTGTCGCAACAACATTACTAACACACTATAATAATGAGTGACATCACCATCGTTACTGAACACATAATTAATTTAATTTGTTTCATATGATTAGTTATAAAAATTAAATAAGCATGTCACAAGCTAGCTTCATCTAAACGACGAACAAAGATAACGCCTAGCCACGACTAACATGGCGGAGTGAAACAACAAGCATGATGGTGAAGTTTGCTACGCATGATGAGCATCTAACTCCGTGCCCTATAAGATAGTTGTCAAATTAGCTACATTTATACTTGCTTCACGAGAGAAACAACCGAGAAAAAATCGATTGCTTTTGAATATAAAAAAATTTTGAATGAAAAATGTACGTAAAATAAAGATGTGTCCATTTTTATTTTATTTGTATATAAAAACTAAAAAGAAATTAATTAAGGTTGATAAATAACATGCTCTTGAAAATTCAGCCATTAAAAAAAACTAAAAATTAATGTGGTAGGTTGTATAGAATATAGACCTTGAAAATAGAGGCAGGATGAGATGTGACCCTTTCTTGTAACCCAAGTCTCTAATCTAGTAGACTTGTAGAGAATGCACCACCCTTGGTGAACCCAAGAGCCGCTCCTCCTCTGGTCCTGGCCCCTGGGCTCCACCCTCATTTTTATCTCTATGACACGTGCTCATCTGGCTGGCCCCACTCATTCCTAGTATCAATGGCACGTGCTTCTCTATCCATTCTCCACATCACATCTTTTTTTTTCTTTTTTTACGTAGCAATCCATAATATGATATGATTTTAGAACCTTTTTTTATATAAACCACAAATTAGGTTAATTGTGATTTTATAAATTTATGATCTACAAGTGTTTTTGGAAGTGTGTGTATATATACTAGCATTGTACTCACGTAATTCAGCGGTTACAAATATTTTTTTCTCGATAATTTGTCCGTTATTAAAATAATGGTGATTTGTTGCATTTCTAAATTACAATTTGTCAATAAAGTTTTACATGAATGGTAAAATTCAACAAAAAGTTAACCGTTTAACTATATTCTATTTTAATTATATTACTCGTTTAAAAAAAATCAAACAATTTTTATACATTAAGGTTGTATGTTATTTAGATTTAATATTTATAGTTATACACAATTTTTAATAGTTAAGTTAAAATATTTATTATATGATAGAATATTTAATATGAAAAGTTTAATTATTAAGTTAATTTGTATTGATTTTATTTTTTAAATAATCTTTATTTTGAAAGGTTTAGTTATTAAAATGGTATATAAGATTGTCATTAACTTTATCAAATAGTTATTTTATTTAATAGTTTTCATTCATTGTAATATTAAGGGTAAATTAATAATTTTAAATTACTTAAAATTAAGAGATTAAAAACACCTAGATGCTTTATAATATAGTATAAATAATGCATGTTATTCTTTTAGAGAAACCTCCGAACTCTTACTAAACGTTCATATTTATTTAATTATTTTCCAACTTATTCTATTAAGACAAATTTTAAAATCAATTAATAAGATAAGAAAAAAGTATACATTACACATGTCAATATTTGAATAAGTAGAAAAATAAAGTAAGAAAAAAAATAATTTTTTCTTTTTTTAGGGTTTTTCTCAAGTAAATTGTCGTTTGAACAGTTGAACGTATGCAACAAGTTCTTTTAATAAACACGTAAATAATTTTAGACATCTTTTATTTTGATTTTCTTTTTCTTTTTTATTATTATTTAGAAGCACAAGTAGTTTTTGTCACGGGAGAAAAAAGATAAGTGTGAATGTGTGATACTAAGCTATACCAAGTATCTTTGATGCCTTTAAAAAAAATACTACGTATCATTGATCCCTATATTATATATAGTTAGCTGATTTGATTTTTCTTATTAAAAAGGGTTTAGTTCCTCAAAGTATTCAACTTGTTATTTTTGTTATTGTGTGAATTAAACTTTAAAACTTGCAATTTAGTGTATCAAACATACTAGACATACCATTTAATGTATCGTATTTGGTATAGAAGGTCACACGCTAACATGGTACAGGTTTGCGTGACGCTACAATGATTTAAAGCTTACATGGCTGCTGGCTCGTCTTTTATAAATAATTCAAAATAAAAATACACTCTAATTTATTAAAATATTATAAGATCAGCCCTAAAACCTTGTTCATGATTCCATCAATGGCTTTATGGAATTCAACCGAGTTTCTAGATGGGGGGTATGGTTCCGATTTCGAATGGGGGTTTGGTTATTTCAGATGGGATTTGGTTCCGATTTATGGTTCTTAATCGAATAAGGTTTTAAATCGATTAGGATTCATAGTTCTTAATCGATCATGGTTCTTTGTTCTTAATCGATTACAGTTCTTTGTTCTTAGTCGATTATCATTCATGAGTTTCAAATGGATACAATTCATGACTTTCCACATCGGTGATTTCAGATTGATACGATTCATGAGTTTCCGTTTTTAGATGGACATGATTCATGAGTTTTGTAACATCCGTCCCATATTGGTTAGGGAGAGAAACGAAAAAGCCTTATAAGGTTGTGGATACCTCTCCTAGCATGAGGCCTTTTGAGGGGAACAAGTGGCCGGGCCATACCAGAAACAAACCTGTGAGCTAATAGGGGCAAAGCGAACAATATCGTGTTACCGGGTTTGAGTTGTTACAAGTTTCTTAATCGATGAGGTTCCAGATCGGTGATTTAGGGTTCTGTCTCTATTCATAACGATAAAGGTTCTATATCGGTGATTTAGGGTTATGTCTCTATTTCATGAGTTCCGTAATGACGAAGATTCGGTCCCTTCGTGCTTTGGTTTCATCATATTTTTCTTTATCGAATCTGCAATTTAGTATGAGTTTAGGGTTTTAGTTTATTAGAACTATGATTTTCATGTGTTCAATTTAGGGTTTGGTTTATCAGATCTGCGATTTTCATTAGTTTAACTTAGGGTTTGGTTTCATCATGTTTCACTTTCATCTTTGTGCTTGTTGTTCATCAAATGTTTTAGTTTCCAAAATTTGGGTTTTAGCTTGTTTGTTTTTGTTCTCGGTTTATACTTCATTTTAAGTTTAGTATTCATCTTCTATGTTCATTACAAGTTTATGTGTGGTACATATGACAATTCTTTGATGTAAGAAATAAATCAAAATTAATAAAATAATTAACATGTTACTTGCTTAACAGATTATCCAGTATATTAAATGGTAAGTTTAATAAGTCTGATACACTAAGTGATAAGTTTTATAGTTCAGTACACACAATAACAAAAAGGTGAAAACTTGATACATTTTGGAAAACTAAACTCTATTAAAAATCACATTATACTATATAAAAACAATTTATATTAAATTTTAATATTTTTTAAAAGCAAATTAGTATTTTAAGCTTAGATATTATTTTATCAAACTAAAGGAAAACAATTGGCCAACTTAGATAGACTTCATTAGATTCTTATAAACTATGTTAACAATTAAATTATTTGCTTAAAGTGAAATTTGTCTATAGCTTAGATAATTTATAACACATATAACTTTTCTAAAGGAAAATAATTGGCCAACTTAAATTTTTCTATAGCTTAGATAATATCAACTAATTAAATTCTTATCTATAAGAATTGTTAACATAGATCATTTTCAATAGTTTAAAATTAAGATACTAAGAACTTTTGTTAACGTAGCTTAGATAATATTTCTTTTAAAAACAATATTTATAATAAAAATTAAATAAAATTGTACGTAACAATTGTTTATATGAATGTGTGCTAGTTATTCTATAACATGCATTCAAAATAGCTAACTAGGTTTTTCGATAACATGTTCTAAGCCAAATGCATATAATAATACAATAATAAGTTTGTTTAATATGCTTTTAATTACTAAAATATATGACAATTTTCGTAATGAAATCTAAGTATTGTTTAAAAAAAAGAAGTAAACACACATTATTCTAACTAGCTATACGTTTTGTGAAAAATCTAAAGCAAGTATAAAGTTAGGTCGATATAAGTAAAAACTATATATATTTTTTAACAAAAAACTCACACGTACTCTAAATTTTGTATCAAATGATGCTTGAAATTTGAAAAATTGATCTCAAAATAATAGAAACATCTTAATTATATATATCTTTGATACCGCTACGCTAAAAGTCATTAAAATTGTTATTTAAGATCACAATGTATGATCCAACAACAAAAGGTAATTAATGCTATATTTTCGTAGCAATAAAAATTGTGACAAATAAATTTGCATTTATTTTACAAAGTCAGTCGTACGAACTAATAATTATTCGTTGCTACTGGAATAAACCTTTCTTCTTTGGATATGCCTCCATTGAAGTTATAACTACTACTTCCAAAATGTGTACCGTACAACATTCTACTGCACGCCAACTTTGATCAGTTTATTAAAGTATTGCGCTCTTGTTTAGTACAACTTTATTAAAGTAACTGTGAAGATAATATTGATTTATTATAGAGTAATAATGTGAATAATCTCTTTTTTCTTTTTTTATTTTATTAAAATCCATTTCGAAGATCGAATATTCTCGAGTGAAATTCCTTGTATTATTTGATCTATAAATATAAATTAAAATACCCTTGGTTTTCTAAGGTCAGATAGAGAGTTGAGCGTCTCACTACAAATTTCTTCAGATGAATATGGCTACTTTTGCGAGAACTAAACGGGTTACCGACCCGCTAGATGACCGGGTCAAGGATCGGATCGTCGGTCGTGATCGGCGGGAACCGGTGTATGTAAGCAGCGGTAGCGAACATAGTGCTGGCAGCGGTGGACATGTTGATATTTCATCGCCTTCTCCTTGTCTATCTAATCTGCTTCATTGCTTTCTCCACCACGGAGAAGACGACGGCGGAGAATGTAATGCGAACGCCGATGACGACGGTTGTGAGATTAATGGTAAGGAAGTTGATTCGGGTTCCGATTCGGAATGTGATTCGGATCGTACGGATGCCATAATTGAAATCGTAATTTCGATTTTTAGAAAACAAAACGTTGATCGGTTCAGGAATGTGTTATTAGCTAATGTTTTGAAAGCTATGGAGATTTTTCACTCGCTCAAACTCAACAAACAAATCTTCCATAGAAACGTGATGTCGTTTCTTCAAAACATCGGCTACAATGCGGCGATTTGTAAGACGAAGTGGCAGAGCTGTGGCGGACTTACCGCCGGTAGTTACGAGTTCATTGACGTTGTCCGATCTGAATCCGGCACTCGCTACTACATCGACCTTAACTTCGCCGGAGAGTTCGAGATCGCCAGAGAAACGAAGCAGTTCAGCCGCCTGTCTCAGCACCTACCGACGGTGTTCGTCGGCAAAGGTGAAGATGTAAAGCAGATCGTGAAATTGATGTGCGACGCCACGAGGAGGTCGCTGAAAAGCCGAGGATTACTCCTCCCACCGTGGAGGAAAAACCGGTTCATGCAGAACAAGTGGTTCGGTCCCTACCGACGGACACTTAACTTCACCCCGACGAACTTCTCGTCAGCCTCCGCCGTACCGGCGAAATCGACACCTGCTGCCGTCAAATGCCGTTCGATCGGATTTAACGCCGTTTGTAACGCTCCGTTACTACCCGCGGCAACACGTACAAGATAAATTAAAATATTCCGTTAACTACGTAAATAACTTTTGGTTTTGATAAAGAAAAGGTTCAATATTTTTGTAATATAATTTGCACGTTTTTTTGGGGACCACTATCCACGCCACATGCATATCAAATCTGCCGTTGATTGTAACATCGATTCTTAACAAAAAAATCAACGGTTCAGATGTAGTAGGGGAAATGGAAGTGCACGTATGTAATCAGACGCCATGATAAAAGTCTAGGAGTAATGTGGACTCTTAATTTACCACAAATATTTAAATGATTAAGAAAAATATAATAATATATAAAAATTATATGAAAGATCTTTATAATGATATTTGGATATAAATATTACGGAATAATCATCGTGTTTGATTTCGAAGTCAGAGGAGATAACTTAGTTTTATAAATGTACATAAGTAAATTAGGCACTTGCTTATTTTATATGCAAATTGCATTATATTTATTTTGTTTTTCTTGAATAATTTCAAGATTAGCCAACCAAAAATAGTACCTTTTTTCTAACGAAGGTTTTTGCCATTTTTGTTAGGCCATGCGTACTGCATAGCCCGAGGGGCTTCTGCGAGTTGCTGCAAGATAGCTCGGGAACACCGCTACGGCTACCCCCTTCAGGTTGGCATTCGGTTTACCCAACCTGAGCAACCCGTTCACTTTTTTTGTTGTATAAGAGAAAGGGGGGAGATAAAATATTTTGGTTGTTTGTGTTAGACTATAATTGGGTTTTAGGTAAGAGAGAAAATAAGAAAAAAAATGATGTGACGTTGATATGACATTCAAGTTGAGAAAGATGATAAATTGGTTATACTTATGGTCTTAGAAGACTTCAGACCTCAGCTCCTCTCACACGTACCGTACGAGTAAAATAATTGTTACAATACTTAAAATACAAAAGTAGGATTACAAAATCACATAGACCAAACTAAGGACTTAACGTTTGACCTACATTTTATCCAAGTGTATAGAGTTGCTTGAATCTCATCCACCATCAATGCCGCCGAAAATCGTTTTTCATTAAACACCACATTGTTTCTAGCTTTCTATACAAACCAAATAACACCACCTACTATAGCTTCCAAAAGTTTTCTCATTTTCTTAGATTTAGCACATTGTAGTATTCCACCAATAAGTTGATCTAATAAGGTACCTTGATCTACAGTTATATTACACCAATTTAGAAACCATACCCATACTTCTTGAACGGCCGAACATGAGTAAAAAAGATGTCCCTCTGTCTCCAATTTTGTTTCCGGCGTTTCGCATATTGGGCATATTGCTGTAGGGATTGAAACTCCTCGGATAGTAAGATTAATTCGTGTGGGTATACGATTCAAGAACACTCTCCATAAAAAGCAGTTAACACGAGGGGGCAACCACTTATTCTAGAAATAACTATTTGAGACCTATGTAATTGACGTATTCTCAATTATAGTGCGTAGGGATCAAACTGGGAATATGCCACTAAGATCACCCTCCAATCTTCATTGGTCATTACTATCATTCAAAGTAATGTCTCGTAAAAAAATTTCTACCGCCGTAGTTTGGACCGAAAGTTGTACCCTATCCATTGATTGAGCCTATGACCAGTACCAAATCCGTCCAACTTCAAATCTATACGAGAATCTCATAGCTACAGTACAAAATTTATTAGTCTCAACATTGTATAGATCAAGAAAAATGTTTTTAAAGGTACTCTTGGTATAGGTACCTAATAAGATCAACACGAGTGTTAAAATCAATAAATAGTTTAAATACTTGTCACTTATAATTATCAAAAATAGTTTAATTACGAAGATTATTAGAAAATGACAAAAAGTTTTACATTTATAAATGTGTAGATTTAGTTTTAAAATTTATGCTTTTAAATATGTATATTAGTAATAAATAGAGTGTTAGAAAAGTTCATACTAAAAAAACCTAAACTTTTGTAACTTTAAATTTATTTTTAAAATTTTCACACTTAGAGAAATTTTATCAACACTAGTGAATTTGAATTTTCTACTACAATTTCACTCTTTTAAATACAAAGTTTTGATAGAAATTTGTCAAATTAAATTTGTCCATACTTATTTGTAGTTTTAAATGTAATAACATTACTAAAAATATGGATAAACAATATTTTTGTAGTGATATGATATTAATAATGATTTATTATTGTTTAAAAAAACAATGATGTGTTATTTATAGATAGAAAAATGATATACCCACCTATTATTTCTTTTTATTTTATTCTTTCACTCATCACAAAATTACATTTGAAATCCATTAATCTTCTTTCCTAATCTCACCTCTTCCATCTTAACACTTATTCATATGAATAATCGGGATAATATATGCATGATAAACAATGTGATGGTTTGTTATTTATGGTTCACCTGCATAACTCCAACAATTTCATCATCAATTTGTTAATTTATACATATGTAAAGGGAAACTTATAATATCATGTTTAACTTAAAAAAGTGATATATGTATATCTTTGTATAATTATTAGTTTTAAACTTTTATTAATTATCTAGGTATATTAATATCTAAACAAAGATTTCATATACTCGTACTTTGTAAATCAAAAAAATTTACAAGTATTATTACAGGGGGGTTTAGTTCTCGAAAATATATCCAACTTGTCACATTTTACTATTGTGTGTACTGAACTTTAAAACTTATCATTTAATGTATCAAATTATCAAAACTTACCAATTAATAGAAAAATACATTTTCATATTTTAAAAACACTAGATTAAAAAAATTGTCAAAATGAATAGATAAGATAAGGAAAATAATTAAGTGGATTACATGTATTATTACTTTGAGAGGTTATATATCTTCAAACCAAATGTTACTACTCATCTTTTTACTCGGTAAATTTTATCTCTAGCATCTTGCTAGAGTTTTCTCAACTTATAATAAAATGGATATCTAGGAGTGAGTGATGATGGTCATGCCGAAATTCTCTTACTAATCTATCCTTTTTTTCGTCGATCAAAAAAAAGATACGTGTCAAAGTGTAAAGAAAAAATAAAGAGAAATAATAAATGGATTTCAATTATTATTATATGCATAAGAAGATTAAAGTATAAGAATTTTGTTTGAAGAAATATAATTTTAATATTATTTTATTATGGGTAGGAGATATCGTAGTAGAGAATTAGAAATTTTGTTTAAAAACTATTTAACATGAAAGGCGTGGAGATGATCCGTAGTTGGTAAATGAAATTTGTGAAATTTTGGAGATGTGTGTTGTGATGTGACAGAATTTTGTGGATAAGATGTGACAACTGGTTTGATAGATACACTTTTTCATATTCTATTTTTTTAATCATTTCCGAATCCTTTTAGTTTTAAAGACGTTTTTTAAATATTAAAAATAAAGTTGCAAACGAGTCTCGTATTTATCACATAATTTATTTAAACCTTTAAAATCTGAGTATAATTAAAAATAGGTTGAACCAACTTTGATTTTGCTTTGAACTAAGATGAGAGATGCAAAATTAAGAATTGCAAACCAAAAATTAAGTATGTAATGATTTAATATAAAGAGTGAAAATAAGGAAGATGTCACTAATATAAGTGTAGGCAAGGAAAATATCTTTCATCTCTTATCGGCTTATCTCCTTGCCACCACCGAGTTTTTTTATTTTTTTTATTTCATGTTTATTTTTCTTCTTCTATTTTTGTTATTTTTCTCTTTTTATTATAGTATGAAGAAGTTAACTTTATAATAATTGTTTACTATCAAAAGTTGAGGGAAAGAAAAAAACCTACTACAATTCAAGGTTGTTTTGTTCAGATAAGTTAACAGATATGTTCGTCAAATTGATGTATTCATCTGAGATTCTTAACTCATTTAAAGTTTCAAGTTCTCAAAATCATATACTAACTTTGAAGAAAGGAGTGTCTATGATATTCTTAAGAAATATGAATAATCTAAAGGTTTATGCGATGACACGTGATTTCAGATTTATAAACTTGCAAACATGTTATTGAAACAAAAGTTATTTGTGTGAAGATGTTTCATAACATAAATTCCTATAACTAAACTAACTCTTTATGATCTATGGATTCCAATAAAAGTATAACTCTCCCTTTTTTAAAAAAATATACGAATTTCACAATAACTACACTTTTCATCTAAATCATAACCTTATGATTTTACCTTCCACTTGCAGCTACCAATCAACTCACAACATTCAAAGAAACACTTTTCTAAGCACTAGTCCAAAATCATTTAAAATAAAAAAATTAATTATTCCCAAATATAGTTTTAAAAACATGATAACTAGCATCCAACAAAAACAAGGGCTTCTTAATGCGGGAAATACAACTAACTTACATATCACACAAGGTATGTATACATTATACATATATCCATGATTATATATCATAGTCCACATAACACCATAGTAGATTTGTAATGCCCTAAACAACGATTTCCCTTGAACCACGGTTTTTAGGCCTAACCGAGTCTTCCCGTATTCGCACGGTTTTCGCATGTCCTCCATGGGTTCTGTTTGTATCTTCCCATATTCACCAATCCGAATAAGATAACAATTTAATAAAATAAAAGAGTTAAACATTTATCCAAACTCGTTCAAACTTGGTGAATTAGTTATTATTTAAAAACCATTCAAATCATTAATCAAGATAAAATTAATTATCCAAAGTATTTGAAAATGTATTTTAAAATTAATAAAAGAGTTGATTGAAAACAAAACAATAGAAAATTAATTTTTTTAAGAAAATAGAGATGTTATCAAAGAAAAATTATTCGTTGTCATTATATCACGTGAATACCGAAAACAAACATGTTATCGAGTAAAATTATTCGGAATACCATGTTAATACTAATATATGCATCCTCCAAATTGTCAAACTTCTTACTTTGCCCTCCCTTAGAAACCTAAATTGATAACAAACAACCCTTAAGATTCCCACCCTTGCTAGTTTCTATATTAACTCCTTTAAAGTCTTCAAAATTACAACTTACCCCCAATAAATATTTTTTCGAACAGAGTTACACGACAAAACCTTTAATAAGCTTAATAAACTTTTAATATCTTATTTAAAATTTCAATGTAATTAAACCCTAAAATCTTGGATGTTATACACAACCTTCACCTTTATATTTATGCCTTTACATGTTCGCATAATTTTCACACATATTAGTTATACTTCCTAACTTCTACACATATAATATGTACATTTCACACTAATATAATGAGCAAGTTAGTTTAACTAACATGGTAATAGTAACGACTTAAATATAACCTCTCAACAATATAATATCTGGTAGGAAACACATATCTACTAGAAGTAACCTACAATAGGTTTTCACACACATAAGCATTTACATGTCATCTATTCACCTATAAGACAAACCATGCAACACTCTAAGTCTAATAAAGGATCAAAGGGTCATAATGAATGCTAAAACACAATAATTCTATTCTTCCAAAAGGCCAACACATCACGTTCCATGAACACAAACACTTCGCCTTTCATCATTTACAGCCTATAATCATTGGGTCAGGCAAACTGATGAGTAGTGTTATGAAGTCGAAGGCTTTGCGATTTCTATTTAAAAACAAAATCTTAATACCATCGACTGTTGAACAAACCAAACCCCACCTAGCCACCCTAGGGCTTATTCATGCATCACAATTAGGGAATTGTGGCTAAATATGGTAAAATCCAGTTTGATCATCAAAGCACCCCAAAACCCTAATTACAAACCTCAAATTATAAACCTTTACCTTCAAAGACCCAAATACGAATCTAGGGTTTCAAAAACAAAAACTTACCTTTAAGAAAACATGAAGATGAAGAAGATGATGGAAGTGTAGATCTCCACAATCAAACATTACACCAGAACATGCATTAACTCCACCAAGATTCAACCTTTTTGTATGAACTCTCATTATATCTCTCTCTAGGGTTAGGGGTTGCCACTAAAAATAAATGGGGTGGATTGGGGTTTATTCTCATATTCTAACCTTAATTTGGTTATAAAATGGTCTTAATGACATATTATACTTTTAAGGTACTTAAATATACATTTTAACCCCCCCCCCCCCCCAATGCTCGTCATCTAGAGCATATATTTGATACAAAATAATATTGAATTTTGGTTCCCAAACTTACCAAAATTTAGGGCTGTTGTTCCCAAGAGGAAATCAACCACCATGAGGCACACCATCATCATGACCACACTTAGAACTGCCAGCCACCACATAACCACCATTTTATAGCGGTTTTAAGGTTTTTGCAACACCCTACTTCCACAATTCATCATCTAAAACCATATCATCTTCATCATTTAGGGTTTCTCTTTTGTTAAATGTTTCAGATCTATCCATACTCGCATGGTGATGATGGTGATGGATGTGGTTGTAGTGGTGAGGTGATGGCTGTGATGGTGTTATAGGGGAGAGAGAGAGAGAGCTCTATGTAGAATCTGAATTTTGTTTTTATTTTTTATTATCTAAAAAACTCTTAATAATGAATTTTTAAAAAAATGAGAAAATGAAGAAATGGAAAGGATATGGGCATTTTGATCATTTTAGTTTGACATGGACCAAGCCTACAAAAATGAAAAGTTAGAGATTAAGCCGTAAAAATCACCTAACTGCAAGGACCGAAAATGTAATTAACTTTTTAATTTATTATGAGTTTAGAGAATTTGGTTCAATCACACCGGCTCTATCATCTCCGTTATCAACTTATCATCTACTACGGTGCATTCATCGTTTGGCTCGTCATCCGACGCCTCATCGTCGTGGTGACGAGCTCTATAGCTCGTCATCTGTTTTTCCTTTTCTTTTAATTTTTTCAAACCAGTCATAAGAATCTAAATTAAAATTATGTGGGTTTAGTAATGGTAGTAACGATGATATGCCAGTTAGCCATAACAGTCATTAGTTGGGTTGTTAGTCATGAGATAATGTATAGAAAAGTGTATTGAAAGTATTATAATTAAATAGTCTTCATTTAATTGAATTGTGTTAAAAATATTATAATGTAGTATAGGTATTAAAGAGATATTTGAGTGTAGGAATGGTCAAGGAAACGATTAGTCCGCATACATAAGAGCATAGCTCAGCTCGTCTAAAAAACTTGCTATGTTGCTAAAAATAGAAATGCTTTTGTGTCTTTTGAGATAGTAATCTATACGCATAGCCCATTCAATTTGGTTACGAAGTTACAAAAGGGTCATTGATATTAAGTAAGAAGCCCAAATGTTGTTAAGATTGCTCAATTTGTCGGTTCTTAAGTAGCCCAAAGTTTCTCTGGAGACTTGTAGTAACTTCTTATCACAATGTAACTTAATAGCCCATTAAATTATTCATAACCCCATCCAAACACGACTCACTTCTAGGGATGCACATTTGATCGGTCCTCGTAAAAGACTGAAGACCGGACCAGTCCTAACCTGGTCTTGGTCCCGGTCTTAACTGTGCTCATTGTTCGGTCCACATAATCAGCTATCAATAGTTTTTTTCCGGTCCTATAATCAGTCTAAACCAGTCCAGGTCCTAAAAAAATAAATCGTCTCCCTTAACTAGTCCTTGGTTCGGTCTTGGACCGATCCTCATCCAATTTTTTTAATTTTTTTTGCATTATAAATAAATACCTCTTCATTCCTGCTATTTCATCAGTCGTATACTCTTATTTCTCTCTAATTATTCTCAACAACTATATATTTTACTAACTTGCATTTGTTTATAATAATTGTCAAAAAATCTAGTTAAAAAACAAACAGAAAAATATCCAAAAACTGAAGCTTAAAAAGCGATCCGAAAAATACCCGAATGGAAACAGTAAGGCCATCCATATGGCTTCCCCTTTTCCCTTTCCAACCCCAATGCCACATCAGCACCACATAAGCTTTTTTTACTTTTCCCTTCCTAACCCAAATCAACCCAAAACTCTAGTATAGTCTCTCCCAAATCAACCCAAACAACCCAAATATTTTTCTCTCTCCTCACTCTCACAAAAAACCAAAAAAAAAGTAAAGAAAAAGGCTGCAAGGTTTTATCGGGTTGGCAGACCCGAAATTAAAAAATTAAATGGAACCCGAAACCCCCGTAGGGGTGTTCCCGAACCAACCTTTGAAACCCAAAGCAACCCGAATGGGATCGGGACATGCTATACGCATGGACTTAGGCCATCCGTATGGCTTCCCCTTTTCCCTTTCCAACCCCAATGCCACATCAGCTTTTTTTACTTTTCTCTTCCCAACCCAAATCAACCCCAAACCTAAGTATAGCCTTTCCCTTTTCAACCCAAACAACCCAAATATTTATCTCTCTCCTCACTCTCACTAAAAAACCAAAAAATAAAAAAGAAAAAAGCCTGACACCTCTTTCGGTTTGGCGGACCCGAATTAAATTTTTTTTGATGGAACCCGAAACACCTGTAGGGGTGTTCCCGATGCTACCCATTGAACCCAAAACAACCCGAGGGTACTCGGCCATGCTATACGCATGGTCTAATGGTGGGGTCAATGCTTTAAATATATACATATATAAAGTCTGGAAAAAGAGATAATATTCAAACGGAAAAAGAGCGATTTAGGATTGAAATGTCTTACCCGAGACCAGTCCGGAAGAAAAAGAAAAGGCTACCGGTCCGGTGGGCCTGAATTTCTTGGGCCGTGTGAATAAAAATAATAATATAAAGACCGTCTGTCTAATGATAAATTTTGGTATTTAAATACTTTAGTTTAAACAAGGCCGCTACAATTTCTCAATGTGAAATGACATTTAACGAATTATTCTATAAGATTTTGCTATTGATCAATCATTTACATTTACATGTAGAAGAAAGCAATCCTTTTATTGCTATGATTATGAATCCCTATTTTTATAAAATTGATCAATCATTTTACTCACTGTTTGTCGACTCCTCCATCGGAGCTCATCCCTTCTCCGTCGTTCGTCGACTCCTCTCCGCTCATCGTCGATTGCATCTTCAAATCATTCCTTCTTCACCACTGTTCGTCGACTCCACGTCATCCCTTCTCCACCAACGTTTGTCGTTCCTTCTGCCGTCACTCCTTGGACCTTCTTCACTAGTTCGTTCCCAAAAATTAATCAAACCAGGTACTTCTTTATCTACCCATTATTCACTAGATTGTCAACTCCACCTCCGTGATGCTTGATCTGTTATTCACTAGTTCATCCGCAAAATCAGTAATTTGATATATATTTATTTTCTTCCTGTGGTTGTGCAACTAGTCGAAGAGTTAAGCTCTTGTATGGTTAAGCTTGAATAGGTATTTGAAGTTATGCATATTTTTAGTGATTAACGCCTACTTAGGATGAAATTGTGGCCTCGTATTTAATTTTTTTTAGAAAGTCATGGGTTTAGTAATTTGACATGATTAGCATTTAGCAATCCTTGTCTTCTGTATGAAATTGTGATTCAACTTTCTGATATGTAATTGATTCTCAAGTATGCTAAATTTGCACTTTCTGATATGTAGTTCATCTTTGGTTGTAAAGAATCATATTGTGTTTCAATGATTAATATTGAGTGGTCATGGGTCATATTTGGTTGTTAAAATGTGGTTGTTGTTCATGATAGATCATTTTGTTATAATGGGTCATACTTGGCTATTTATGAGTCATATTCCGCGTAACATGTCGTATTTATTTATAATGGGTCATCGTAGGCCTTAGTCGGTCGCTTTGGTGGTTAATGAGTTGAAACAATTTGTAAAGAGAAATTTACTTGTAATGGATCGGTGCAAATTTTTACTTGTAATAGGTCACGATATGTCAGAATGTGTCTTATTTACTTCTAAAGGATAATAATAGGTCAACGTTGGTTATATTTACTTGTAATATATCATAATGGGTTTGTACGAGTCATATTTACTTGAAACATGTCATAATATGTCGCCATGGATCATATTATATTTGTAACGGTTCATAATGGGTTGATATGGGTCATAATTTACTTGTAATGGTCATAACATGTAGGTAGGAGTTATATTTTTATTTGTAGATGGAAAGATTGGCAACACAATTAAAGGATCCTAACAAAATTGCACGATAAGAGAAGGAAAGAGCAACGGATCGTGACAAAATCAAGATGATAATGATGATGTTGATAATGAGATCCAACCACATGAAAGTGCAGCGAATCATGAATACATGGTTCATTTGCGAGATCTAATTGTGGAACAATTGATGCAAATATAGAAATTTTAGTGACTTTGTTATGTTAATTAAGCAAATTGGGTAACAATTTTATTTTTTTAAATTTTATGTTTTAGATATTGGATATTAATGTTTTGAACCTAAATATTTGATATTTTACATTTTTACTCTAATTGTTAAATTTAATTTAAAATTGCAAAGTTATATTAAATAAGACATTTCTTTAAACTAAAAAACAAACAATCTTTATTCGCAGACCTTCACAGACATAAGATATTCTAAACCACATCTTATCATGTAGACATAGGGTGTGTTTGACGAAAGAGGCTGGGGCTGATTAATTAATAATCCCAAGCCCAAGCCATAAACTACTTGAAAAAGCTTTTATTTTTGGGCTTATGAGAGATTATGTTTTTAATAATCCCCTCAAAATTTAACACCCAAACAGGTCAGGCTAGAGAGTTGTGAATTATGAAAACTAGAATTCCAAACTCATATAATCCCACATAAACCCGTTGCCGAACACACCCATAAAGTAAGACATAAAACATTTTATGTTTTCGAAAACAAACAAGACGTAAATTTACACTCGATCAAATGATCTTTATTCTTATGAAGTTATGAGATCATATGTTTATTAGATACTTTGCTAATTGTTCGTTGTTCGACAACACGTTCTAAAAGAATTGTAATGTTGAGTTAGGGTTCTAAGATTATATGAAGATGATGTGCTGTTCTTCAAGTTATTGAATAATAATAATAATAATAATAATAATAATAATAATAATAATATAGTATTAAAAATAGGCTAAATTGTATGAAAATACAATGAACTTTGTCTTAGTTATCATTGTATACAATCAACTTTATTTTTTTAAAACAATACAATCGACTTTTATAATTCTCATACTTGTATACTATGACAATTATAAAAAACTCATTGTATACAATGGTAGTTAAATATTAGACACATAAAAAGTTGTTTACATACAATGAGAGAATTATGAAAGTTAATTGTATTATTTTTAAGAATTTAAAATTTGTTGTATACAATTATAATTATGACAAAATTAATTGTATTTTCATGTATTTTGACCTTAAAAGTAAATTTAAATATAAATAATTACTTGCAACTTGACCAAGAGGTTTCCTGATACATTAAATGACAACTTTTGAAACCTATATACATTAAATAGTAAGTTTGAAAGTTGAATACAAATAATAAAATTTTTTAATAAGTTAAATACGTTTTAATAAATTAAACCCTATTTTCTTATATATCATATATGTAATAAATAAAATATGAAAACATGGATAGAAAGAAAATGGATCAAATGGGCTATTTTCTTCTATACTAAAGTATTAAAGCATGAAGCTTCCTAAATCATTCATATATAATTTTTAGATTAATGCATTATTATAATATTGATAATTATTTTTTATATACTACATTATTAAGAAAATAGTTTTTTTTACAAAATATGTTTTGATTCAATCAAATCCAACTTGGTTGGTGAAAATGTAACCCCATTTTACATCATACCCTAATAATGTTGCCTTAAAAACATAGGTCCCAAGTTTTGTGGTACCCATGGAAGACCAATCTTCATCCTCTGTTTAAATAGGAGTATCTAAATTGTTAATAAGGTATATCCCTTTTAAATATAAGTATTATTATTAATACTAATATGAATTATTGCAAGTATTGTTGTATAATGATAGTGGTAAAACTGAACGTTTAACACCGGATTATAAATGTTTACTAGTATTAATAAGAGTTAATTACAAATTGGTCCTTTATGTATATCACTTATTTCACTTGTAGTTCTTTCTTTCAAAAAGTTGCGGGTTAAATCATTTAAATGAGTTTTGTGCACAAAATTGGTACTTTAACCATTAACTTTAACGGTGTTGCTGTCAATCTTTTTTAAATACCCATTTTACCCTTTCTGCCATGGTCTCTCTCTAACCTCCACACCAGCCACTGCATGTATGTCTTTTCTTCTAATTCCCCACGCATATTAGTTTCCAATCTTCATTCCTTTTCGGTTCAACATTTTCCCCAAATTTAGTTTTTGTTGAAGGAATTTCGCCGGTAAATTATGAGAGGCGATGGAGGAGTTGGGCGTGGAGCTACGGCCACGCATCACATGCTTATTCTTCATCTACGACGCAGAACGCCGCCGTTGTTGGCGGAGGACTTGATTCTGCGTTAGCTGCACGCGCAAATTTAGGTTTTTGAGTTTTCATTAACAAATTTAGGGGTTTTCTGAGTTTTCATTAACAAATTTAGGGGTTTTTTGAGTTTTCATTAACACATTTAGGGATTCTGAAATCCTTTCCATCTTTTAAGTTTTAACATTAAAATAAAACTTTCAGATTCTTCACGCATTTGATTGATTGTAGTTTTCATTTGCAGGAATGAGAGATTCAATGGAATTTGATCTTGAAATTTACGATGCAATTAGCAGAAGACGAAGATTTAAAGTTGACAAGATCAGTAGAGATGAATTATACAAATATTGGTCTCAGATCACCGATCAGAGCTTCGATTCTCGTCTCCAGATCTTCTTCGACATGTACGAGTGATGATTACGGGTGGTTTTGGTTTGTTTTTAAAACCAGGAGGACGGCCACATGGTCGGGGGCCGGAGCAGTCACCGGAACCAGGGCTGGTTTGGTTGGTGTCGTCTTCGGAGTCCCGTGGAATTTGGAGGTTTGAAATGGTAAAATGGTTAAAGTGTAAAATCGGTATTTAAAAAATTTAACAGCAACACCGTTAAAGTTAACGGTTAAAGGACCAATTGTGTGCACAAAACTCATTTAAAGGATTTAATCCGCAACTTTTGGGAAGAAAAGACTAAAAGTGAAATAAGTGGCATACAGAAAGGACCAATTTTGTAATTAACTCTATTAATAATACTTTACTTGCAATAGTTTATACTAGTATTAATTTTTAACATGGATATACCATATTTGGCTTCGATTCTATCAATCACGAACATAAACTTAAAGGTCTCAAGGGTTTTTGTGAATGTCTGCTACATAGTGATTTGGGTTCTATGGCGGTGGAGAAATTCTTTGTTTTATGCGACGGGTTTGGATAGAAACAAAATCCTTGATCGTGATGCATATAGTGAAACAGTAACACGTACGTTCACTTGGATTTCCAACCGTATTACAAAGGGTTCTGTTTCTTGGGAGTTGGCTAGCAACAATAGAATACGTACGTTTTAGTCTTATGCCAAGTTCTCTACTTCTTTATAGGTCCTCCCTCTTGGAGGCTAATGTTGTATATTCTTCCTTTTTATTAACAATATATTTTTTTTGATTTTTTGATTTTTTTGATAAAGGCAAATTATACAAAAAACACTAGCAAGGAGCTAGCGGAAATAGCAAAGAGTTACAAAATACAATCAAAAGGCCTATAACACCAAACTATCCAATGCAAAGAAGATAACTTACTACCCCCTCTATGTTTCGACCAAAAAAACGATAAACCTAGTAACTGACTATATAGACAACGGTTTTTATTAACAATATATATATATATATATATATATATATATATATATATATATATATATATATATATATATATATATATATATGCTCGTATTTAATTAGAGGAGAAGATGGAAATTGGTGTTCCATTGGGTACCACAAAACAAAAGTTGGGCCTATGTTTTTAAGGCAACATTATTAGGGTATGTGTCACTCTTGTGTGGATCATTCGAAAACGACGAAGAGGGAAAGTGGGGTCAGAAGGCTTGGAATTCTTGGAGGCATTAAACGAGTGCCACGTTGGAATAACAGTGGGACCAGGGAATCGTACGGTCATGATGTGAAGGTTAGCATGAGATAAGAGAGTATGAACCACAAGATCACATCTCCATTTTAAGACTTGAAATTATTTTCAATTCTGACAAGCGGAATGCCGACATGCTTTCGAATTTCCCACCTCCAAGTCCAAGGTATATACATACAAACAAATATATTATATTATAACAAAATTTTAATAAAGTTTATGTAAAAAAACATATTTTTAAAATTTTAACATAAACTCACAGTTTATTCAGTATACAATCACATGTGATTTGTAAAAGTATCAAATGTGAATTACGAAAATGATAATCCCTCCAAAATTTTAAAATGCAATCCAGACTATTGATGCGATTGATCCAAAAACTAAAATTTGTCCCTTAGGACTATGAATTAAGTATAAACTATATTGAACATTAGGGGACGGTTCAAACGAGAACTGTTTTTCGTACGAGAACTAATCATAGTCGTTGATCAAAAAGATAGATGGTCAAGATTAAAGAGTTGTTAATGGATAACCTTAAACTAATCAAACTTATCATTAATTAATTAAGGGTAATTTGGACATTTTTACATTACCCCCATCTTTTTCAAACTAATATATCTCTCAAATTGATAAGTGTTAAATTACAAAAATTATAGCAAATTAACGAGAAAATTATGCTCTTTAATTTGAGACCGATCTAGCTATATTTTTTTCGAAATATTTTATTTAATATTTGTTGGGTTTTTTTTTTGTACAGTCGACATTTGCACATGTGCAAATGCACAGATTCAATTAGTTTTTTCAGCATAGATGTAGATATGCACATGTGCAAATTTTACACAAGTGCATATATCGAGAGCTATGTTAAAAAAACCCAGCAAATGTGATTTTTTTTTCGAAAAAATATAGCAAGATCGGTCTTAAATTAAAGAGTACAATTTTCTCGTTAATTTAGTATAATTTTCATAATTTAACACTTTTCCATTTGAGATATATATTAGTTTTAGAAAATAGGGGGTAATGTAAAAATATTCATACTACACTTTCCCATTTAAATAAATAAAAAAGACAGAAAATTAAATGATTTGCCATAAATGGTTCTCGTACGAAAAACAGTTTTCGTTTGAACCGCTCCCTATATATATATATATATGATGTGCGTGAATCAGATCAGGTTTTATACTTATAAATTGGAATCACCAAAATACTTACTA
Organism: Dittrichia graveolens; assembly: GCA_038502395.1. Classification (NCBI taxonomy): domain Eukaryota; kingdom Viridiplantae; phylum Streptophyta; class Magnoliopsida; order Asterales; family Asteraceae; genus Dittrichia; species Dittrichia graveolens. Next base: position 75,976,250 of record JARJIL010000002.1, read on the forward strand.
TAGCACAAATAGGCAAGTGTACCTAATCGTATCGTAGTGTAGTTCTGGTAAGACCGAGTGTCGAACACTTGGGGAACGAGTATGATTCCATATTTAAAAAATTTAATTATTAATTAGTCTAAAGAAAGCGAGTAAATGGGGGAATTGAGAATAAATTTAAGAATGCAATAGACGGTACGAATTAGACAAAAGAGAAAGCTGAAAGTTTGGAATGAGAGATATGATCAAAATAGTGGAGATGTGTTAGAGCTGAAAGCTTTTCTTATTTCTTCATTTTTCTTCGGTTTTTTCTCAAAACTTTTCATCATCCGTATTTTTAACTTAAAAACCAACAATTTAAGATATTAAGTATCTTTTAACTCATTTACGAACAATATTTGGTTAAAAATAAATACGATATCGCATAAATAAATATATCTAAATACGACAATATCAATATTAATAAACAATATTTTAATTTTTTTTATAAAAACATTATTCTCTATCTCCAACTCATCTAGTACATCACATGAATGAGTGCACTTTAACCCCTCCCACTGACCACTTGAAGAAGAACCGCCTTTCATCTTTAACCCCACCACATCCAACATCTTCAAACACCATCACCCCATCATCTTCAACACCACAGCCTCAATCATCGTCAACTACTACCGCTCCTTTCATCTTCAACCACTACCTTCTCAATCATCATTTTGTCAACCTCCACGACCCCTTTCATCTTCAACCACCACCTCCATCATCTTTAACCAGATGTGTTTATGGTTTGGATTGGACGATTTATATAAAAAACTGATAACCTCGGTTTCAAGAAATATAAAACTAAACCGGACCATTAAACTAACCAAACCAAAGCAATCAAACCACCAAATCAAGAAATATAAAACCAAACTGGACATTGAACTCACCTCACTCTAGCTAACTCAAGTCCACCGAGAGTGTAGATATGTCCAGTCAATCCCCCTAGTTAGAAAAATACAATAATGACGCGTCACATTATAAGAGTGTGACGCTTTACCACCAATATTATCAATATTGATCGTGAATGAACAACCTGACACACCGTGTCACAAAGGGTGACACGTCGTGTTTTATGAGAATAAAAACACGTACCTCAATCCATCTTATCAAAAGATCATTCCATCTACCAATAGCTCCTAATTCCATCCTATGATCGTAGAATGATGATTTGGGGTTTTGTAAGCTAGTTTAATCATCAAATTAAACACCAAACCTTAATCAAATGTTTAAAAGCATAATAAAAAAGCATCAAGAGTCCTAACAAGAAATCGAAGGTTCAAGTAAAATACTTATTAGCTTCTGTAAACGAAAGTGACCATGAAGACTCTTATGCTTCAAACCTCTAAGAAACCTTAAAGATCTAAGCTTTTCATGCACCAACACTCTAGATATCTATCTAGGGTTTAGAGGCTGTCTATTGAACTAAATTATGGTATGCGTGTGTTTGTTGTGGAAAGGGATTAGGAGAGTTAGTGATTTTATAATATTGTTTTTAATTTTAATTTATTAGAAAACAAATTAAAATGGGCAAAATGAATAAAAAATCAAGATAAGTGTATTTTTCATCCATTCAAAATTAAAAGGGATCAAGTGCAATAAAGTCGGGTCGGGAGACACTGGATCTGTAACTTTTCGAACTTAGGGACGGAAACCGTTATTTTGAGCAAACCATAGGGACGAAAAATGTATTTAACTCTAAATTCTATGAATATTTCTAAGATACATTAGAAACAAATAATTTTCATTAGTCCACAACACGGTTTGATAAATGGTAATAACAAAATAATCAATTATATATGAACACTGTATAAACTAGAAAAGATGTTAAATAGTTTTTATAGTAGCTTTTTAAAATTTAAGTTATATCTTGCAATCTTATAAAACAAATTTTCAAATGCACAATTGAAGCAAATATATAACAATGCACGAATACAACTATACAAGAAAGTAAAGAGTTAAGGGAAGAGAAATTTTGACACGGAATGTAGAGTGGTTCGGGTAGATGTTAACGAATTCAACTTGTGTCCACTCATTGGTCATCAATCCAAGAGTTGTTTTAACTATCCACGTCCCTTTAGACGAAATAGATAATTGACACAACATCATGTTAAGAATGTAGTGATCAACTTTACAACATTTCACTAATTTTACTAGGTAGTGATCATCTTAAGCAACAACTCCTCACCAAGAAGGCAAGAACTCAACACTAACATGGTGGTTACAATATTACGTAATCTTCCCTCACAATAATAACAAGAGAGTAAAAGATGAATAGACGAAACTTTCTTTCTCTTATTTTTCTCTTTGCTTTTGAGTTTTTTCAATTTATTTTTCTTTGTTAACAATTCAAGAATCTCGCTATAATATGTCTTTAAATGATCACAAGTGCACTTGAAAATAAAGAGAATTTAGATGTGTAAGAGGTGTTTACAAATAACCCAAATTATGCATTTTATAGGACAAGAGAAAAGGTGACAAAAAGTCATCATATGGGTGCCGAAGGTAGCACTCCACGGTCAACTGTGGAGTGCCTAGTCCGACACATTTTTAAAATTTTTAATTTAAACATTTCGTGTTATCTTATCCTTATTTTTTCTAGTATAATCAGATTGCAAGCCTCCTAATATTGTTTTAGTGTGTCCCAAACATTTACCAAAGTTATAAAGAATTTGAATTTCAAATCTTGGTGGAAGGTTTTTGAAAGTAGGCTAGCAAAAAAATTTATTTTGTGAAAAATGGAATGTTACAATCTTACATGAAGATCATGGTGGATCCTTTTCAATTGAAGAACAAGGACCAAAGACCGGGCCTGATATAGACCAGTCCTAATCCGGTTCGTCGGTTTTTTCAGTCTATCTGGTTGTGTGCTCACCCCTACTTAAATTCATATTATATGAATATTATTTTGGTTTGAGATGTGGAGATATATAAAATAAGTTCTTGTTGTGTTATGTACTTTGTTATTACAGGGATTTATAGAATAGATGCAAGTAAGCCTTTTGTAATAATACTTTCTATACATTAATTAATTTCTTTTTACAATAGCGATTGCAGTTTTTGGTACTTAATTTTATTTGGGCGTGTTTTTTTGACTTAATCAACTTAATTAAGAAAATAACTTCTTCCATTGATCGAGTTATACAATGTAATGTTGTTTGGAGTTTTGCTTAATTGAAAATTACTATCTATCTTAATATATATATATATATGAAAAATCATTGTCACTATTAAGTCGTCACGTTTTTCAACTATATATCCCCGTTATATATTATATATTATATTATATTGCTACTCAACTACACTAACACCAAACAAATAATTTGTGCACACATTAACACACTAATTAACTTGATGTTGAAAAACAATCCAAACTCTGAAATTCAATGGTCTAAACAATCCCACCTTTAATTCTTTTTTTTTTTTAATTTCATCTGTCTGAATAAAATATCTATTTTAAAATACAGTTTTCTTTGTTGTTTTAAAGTATCTGTATTAAAATACTAAGTTTTATATTTGGGTCTTTAAAATTAATTTGTGTAGGTGTTTTTAACTTAAAATACTTAAGTATGAGCTTAATAATAGAAATGCAAAATCGTAGAAGATTGCAATATATATAATTAAAATAATATAAAACTTTGTGTCGGCGAATAAAGAGCTAAAATGTAAAATGAAATGTCTAAATCATTACAACTACAATTGTTAGCTATTAAACAAAACCGCCTTCTTTATATGATGTAATTTATGATATTATAACACTTTGTCAAATTTAAAATAATTAATTAATTATTTTAATAAAAAACTACAAGATATCAGCTGAGATAAGAAATTAATTAAGAATACAATTAAATTGTAAGTATTTATAAACCACTCCTATTCAACCAAAAACTACATGATCCTCGAATTGCTTGGAATGCATCTCTTTAACTTTCACTTGAGCCCCTCCACTTTACTCAATTGACTTTAGCTACCTTAGATATCTACCAAGAAATTTTACTCAAAACTACACTTACTCTTTACAATATTAATTGTTCAGATAATAAAAAACAGTGTAAGCTTAATTTTGCTATTTACAAAATAATAACATTCGAAGCTGATAATGTTTATAGAATTCAAAATGCTAGAAATATGAAGAATTTTGCCGATTTTGTAAATATCATAGAAAATCAACTAAAAATCCATCTTGTGGGTTTGACCAATCATTTTAAAGGTAAACAGTGTAGTTTAATTTTATGATAGTGGTATAGACTAATTTCGACAACAAGTTAATCAAAAAAATTGAATTAGAAGGCACTGGTCAAAATTGAGATGTGCTACTGGTCAAACAAGCTATGCCATAGTCAACATCAACTTAATTACCAAATATCATACCGAATGCACATTAGTTTATGTGGTTTGAAAAGCATAATTATGATTTTACATATTATTTAATTATATGTGTGTGTGAATATAGTGGATCCGTATACAATCTATATATGTAAATACAGAGGTAGAACAATAATTGTATGTTACTACTTAGACAGAATAATACCGATATATTAATTCAAGGCGTAATGGTACCAATATGTTTATACCAACATTTGCATGAGTTGTAATATACTAGTATTTTACCCGCACGATGCGGCGGGGTAAAATAGTTTCATTTGTCGACTTATTAATTCAACATGTTATTTGTGATATTGCCGGAGAATATGGTGGTTGTGATCTTCGTACAAATATCAAGTTAACGCAACACTTACGTTTAAATGACAACATTCTAGTATGAACGAATTCATATCATCTTTTACGATCATATTACATGGTAGAATATAAAACTTTTTGAAAACAGTAACACTTCTTTGTACTTCACTCATCACGCAACACTTCTTTGTAGACAGTTATAAGGTATATATAGGCAAAGTATTTTAGTCTGTTTTCTGTCATTAAACTCAGGACAGTTTTTTGTAATTAATTTTTTGACAGTTTTAAAGTATTTAAGATCATTGCTAGAACATATTGTAAATAATGTTATTTGAGTTGTACTATTTTAAAAATGGTAAGATTGTTGATGAAAGTTATTGTAAAGTATGTTATATTACTTGTACTACTTAACTTAAAAAAGTGTCTTAAAAAAGAGCTAAATGTAATTAATTCTAGCAGTTTTAAATGCTGGAAGTTATTGTAAAGTATTAATTATATATTTAAATTTTTCTTAAATGCTAGAAGTTATTGTAAAGTATTAATTATGTATTTAAATTTTAACAGTTTTATGTAATTAAATTTTTGGACAGTTTTAAAGTGTTTAAGATCATTGCTGGATTATATTGTAAATAATGTTATTTGAGTTGTACTATTTTAAAAATGCTAAGATTGTTGCTGAAAGCTATTGTAAAACATGCTACATTACTTGTACTACTTAACTTAAAAAATTATCTTAAAAAAGTATTAAATACTTTATAGAGTAGTAAAGATATTGGTACACCTAAGAAGATAAAGAAAAAAAGATGAAAAAAACATGTAGACAAGACTCTAATATGAGGGACCTGGTGTCAAAAAGGGTGTCCTAACTTTTAATATGTGATGGTACAACATAACTAAAAGGACTACAAAATGTTTGTAAAAGTTATAGTTGATTACATCTTTCAAGACAAAAATAGTTAAGTGAGAATCACATATTTAATTTATATCATTCATTTAATTTGATCGGATGATTTATATTTTATCTTTTATTTTATTTATTATCTAATCATAACTTGAAACAGAAGAATTGTATCCGTTAGATCTAATATCTCAATATATTAATTAATTGCTAGAATTTGTTCTCTCATTCTTTCCTAAATATTTATTCTTATAATAATTTTCTCTTATATATAGGGCAAAATGCGTGAAAATACAATAAACTATGTCAATATTGTCATTGTATACAACCAACTTTATTTTGTACCTAAAAATACAAACAACTTACAAATTTAATTCATTGTATGCAATCAGTGAACTGATTACCAGGTTACCGGTTACAAATTATATACAATGAACTAAATAAAGTTGTTTGCATACAATGAACTAAATTTGCATATAATGAACTAAATTTGTAAGTTGCGTGTATTTTTAGGTACAATATAAAGTTGGTTGCATACAATGACAATATTGGCATAGTTTGTTGTATTTTCATACAATTTACCCTTATATATATATATATATATATATATATATATATATAGGAAAAAGTTCAAGTAAGAACTGTTTTTTGTACGAGAACTGCGAGAACCAACCGTAGCCGTCCAATTCCCTCTCCTTTAATTGGATAGCCTACCCATAAATTCCTTACATGCACCTTGCCGCACTCAATCCCCACACGCTCTTCATCCATGAATTCGACTTACCACTTGAATGACCAAGATTGTTCTCGCAGTTCTCGTACGAAAAACAGTTCTCGTTTGAACCCTCCTCTCTCTCTCTCTCTCTATATATATATATATATATATATATATAGAGAGAGAGAGAGGGTTCAAACGAGAACTGTTTTTCGTACGAGAACTGCGAGAACCAATCTTGGTCGTTCATTTTGGATAATGGAATTCATGGATGAATAGCGTGAGGGGATTGAGTATGACAGGGTACATGTAAGGAATTCATGGGTGTGCAATCCAATTGAAGGAGGGGAAATTGAACGGCTAAGATTGGTTCTTGCGGTTCTTGTACGAAAAACAGTTCTCGTTTGAACTTTTGACTAATTTTAGCCTTTGGATCAATCACATCAATGGTCCAGATTGCATTTCAAAATATTGGGCGGAGTGGCATTTTCGTAATTCACATGTGATACTTTTACAATCACATGTGATTGTATACCGAATCACCTGTGATTGAATATTAAAATTTTAAGACTATGTTTTTTACATAGACTTTATTGAACACAACTTATATATATATATATATATATATATATATATATATATATATATTGAAAAGTTAATTTGAGAACGGTTTTTATTGCGAGAACCAATCTTAGCCGTCCAATTCCCCCTCCTTCAATTGAATTGCCCACCCATGAATTTCTTACATGCACCCTGCTACACCCAATCCCACCACGCTCTTAATCCATGAATTCTATTATCCAAAATGAACAAACTAAGATTGGTTCTCGCGGTTATCGAAATAAAAACGGTTCTCAAATGAATTTTCCCCTATACACACACACAAGCATAGTACCCGCGTAATGCGGCGGCTAGAAATAATTCTTACTCGATATCATGTCCGTTTTAATAACGTAAGACTATTATATCACGCATTATAATGACATCAAACAATTTTCGTTCGCAATATATCTATTTTCTTTCTCATGTTTTCATTTCTTTTATTTCTCTTTTCTTTATAACTCTTTTATTAATTTTAAAAAACAATAAAATGAGAAACAAAAAGAATATTAAATATGTTATAAATTAAACCTTTTGTTTTAATTACACGAGTCTTTTAAAAAATCTGGAAATGGTTATAAATTTAGGTTACATGTTATTTGGTTTATAAGTTCTAGCTATACATATTTTTTAATACTTAAATTAAAATACGTGTTATATAATAAAATATTTAAACTATTATTTTTATGAAGATCATTTTTATTTAATTTTTAACTTGTATTTAATATCATATAGTTCAAACCAGAACTGTTTTTGGTACGAGAACACGAGAACCAATCTTAACAGTCCAAATCCTTCTCCTTCAATTGGATTGCCCGCCCATGAATTCATTACATGCACCATGCCACACTCAATCCCCCACGCTCTTCATCCATGAAATCTATTATCAAAAATGAACGGTCAAGATTGTTTATCGCAGTTCTCGTACGAAAAACAGTTCTTGTTTTTCTAAATAAATTAAGAAAAAATGGTAAAATTTTAAGAAAACTGAATAAATTAAGAAGGAATGGTATTTCCATCCATTTAAGTTTAGCATAAACCAAAAGTGTAATAAAGTTGAGTCGTAAGAGATTAAACCCGTAACTCTTTAGACCCAAAAACTAGAACCTTATTTTAAACAAATTACGGAAATAAAAAATTGTAATTTTCTCTAGAATTTATATCGTAGGTATTGTTCCCATGGTAATTATGAGATATGACCTAACATACATTTTATTGTTTTATACTTTTATAGTATTCCTACTTCACTTATTTTAATAATTGATAATTCTGTTGATTTTTCAGGACTTAATAAGCAAAATACTCAATTAGTGAATGTTTTCATTGTCATATTATAGCTTTTGTAACGATAATTCTCATAATTATCATCGCTAAACATCATGTCAGCATAACTAACTCATCACTTAACATTTATAGTGATAACACTCATAACTATCATTACTAACCGTCACGTTAGCATCAATTTCTTTTTTATTTTCAGTTTTCTATAAAAACACATAATATTCAATAGTATATTAATATTGTGAAATTAAATTAAATTAATAATTAAAATTCCATTCCATTATAATTAAAATATTAAAATGCTAAAAATTAAAAAGTACAACTAATACGGTTGTGCAAATTATGAAATATTAAAAGACACGGGTTTGGCCACCGTCGGTGGTCGTTGAGGTTGAGATGGTGGTGGTGGTTATACGAATTGTGGATAATACGGTTGTGCAAACTGTGGATAATATTGATTTTTTTTGACAAACTATATGTTGATATTGAAATTAAAGTTGGCTGAAGATGTCTTTCTTCGATTCGGGTCATTGTGGAAGCGTGGGTGAATTTGGGCTTGAGTGGGTACTCGCCGAAACCAGTGAGTAATTCTCCTTGTTTAGGATAAATGATAGTTTGTGTAGTTTTGGGACATGGTTGCTACAAAGTTCATATATTTGAATGTGTGTAGTTTTTATTGTGTAAACTAGCATGTAAAACAAGAAGGTATATATAGATTTGTGCCTTTCTGGCGAGTTTTTGAAATATATCCGATGTACACAACCATTGCACATTTTTGGAAATAAGAAATAAAAAAATAATAAAATGCTATGACGAGAACCTTCTTTTGTTACCGACATGATGAGCTCCCCACGACGAACAAATAATGGATTAAACACGATTGGTATAATGTGGTTAACACTTCGTTTTGCTTCATTATCATTCATAACAAACATCTATTACAGGTACTTTTAATGTATTTATTATAACTCAAAACAAAACTACAATAATGTTAGAACTTAAATCATATACTTTTACTAGAAAATATGAAAGGTTGTAGCGACACACAATTAAAATTGTTGACTTGATATTCCAAAACCAGTTGATTAGACCTTATTCATCGCTTTAATCAATTACCTTCAGCTTAACTCACAAGCTTTGACTAGCTTTTTGACTTTAGCTTCTATGATTTTTTTTCCTTCTATAATACTTTAAAGAAAAGTATCACCTACAATTACTACCTAGCTTTGCAAATATATTCTTTTTAAAAGGCAAAGCAAATTTTATTAGAAACAAAGGCTTCAAGACGGAGTCACCAAATAGAAGGAACAAATATTAAAAATAACTAAGGATGTGTTTGATACAGAAAATGAAATTACAAAAAAATAATTATAGAGAATAAAATTGTAGAGAAAGAGAATTAGTATGGAAAATATGAATTGACTCTTCTATTTTGTAGCATAGATATTTAAGCAAAGAAATGTAACAGAGAATTATTTTTTTTGTTTAGTATAGCAGGAAATTTAACAAAAATTCTAACAACTTTATCATTTGCACCTATAATTATTCATAACAATCATTTATTTAATGCCCAAAAACATACAAAAATGTATATAAATCAATAATTAAAATGCATTAATCTTCCTACAAAGAGTAAACAAACATGGTCTTTAATATTAAAGGATAAAAAAAAAGTCCTTCACCATGGTCACATTCAAAAACATCATTTCACTTGTGGTCATACAAAAAGTAGTAATTCAACTATAGTGAAACCAAAATAAAAGTACTTCATCTAAACATTTATCCAATTGAACAATCGGTATACGATTATACTATGACAATTTTCTCTTCTTGTGTCAACCTAAGAAATAACCGTTAAAGAATCACATCCTTACCAATCAAATGAGCTGCTTTAAAACGTTTGCTCATAGTAATATCAGGTAAAGCTTTCAACTTATCACTAACCTTCTCATACATTTCACGAGCCTCCAAACTGTAATACCGTGATTTTCATGTCAACTTTTGACTTTTTAGAACTCATGTTCAAACATATTTCAGTTTGATAAAATAAACAGCGGAAGTCTTGTAAGAGTATTTCTTTATTTAAAATAACCCAACCGGGTTTTCAATTTACAAACTGGTGTTACCAACATCAATACCGATCAACCATCATACCTGATGTGTGAAATCAGGTTATAAATTTTAAAGCCAATTATCACCTAATCTAGATCATCACACTATAGGCAAAAATGACCTAATCGTCTCATAATGTAGCTAAGGTAAGTAAAAGGATATTGTCTTCACAGGGAATAGTTTAGCTGATTGCTAATAACAGAACAAACTCAATTAACCTAAAGCACTTTGATTTGAAAAGGGGTTTTTGTGATTAAACTAATTACTCTACTAAATTACGTAAATGATTAAAAAGATGGAAACTTTATCTAATTAAATGAACTTTGAATAAATTCTAATCAATGGGAAAAGACATTCACTATGATTAACGCCCCCTAAACATAGAGCTGGATGATTAAGTCCCGATTAAATGGAAGTCCCTAGAGGTTTATTAATTAACACTCGTTCAATCTCTCGCAATGTTGAAACATGGTTCCTAGAATTTTCAACTCTAAGCCTATGTTAAAACACACCTCACGTTATCATTCAATTATGGGCTCGGATTTCTCGTCACCTCTAATCCTAGAACTTTCGTTTCAAGAATTATTCCTTTAAGTAATTAACTAAGTTATTGGTAGTTAACTTCAACCCCTATCTCTAGTGAGTTGCCTACTACATCACATAAGTTAAAAGTAGAAGAAATCACACAATTATAACACTTTTGTGATCAATAAACCCATGCAATAAACAAATCAACCAATCAAAGATTAAAGCTAAAACCTTTAAGGGTTCTTTAATTAAAAAATGATAATATTCAAGAAAATCAAACCAATCCATAAAAATAACCAAATCTAATCTAGGGTTTGTTAAATCATAGTGAATACAAGAGATCTAGAACATAGACATACTAGAACCAACCAACATTGAATAAAAATCCAAAAAACAATACATCTTGATTGAACAAAAGATCAAAACAAGAGATCAAACCGAATTAATAACTACGAAGGTGACTTGAATCTTCTCCTTTGAATGATTTGAAGTAGAAAAATCTTTATGAACAGCTCCTCCACACCAACAATATGCTCCCAATTAGAATTCTCTAAAATATCCCTTGTAAAGATGTGAAAAATGCAATTTATAGAAGAAGGTACCCGGCTGGCCCGTAGCACATAGCTCTAGTCCTCGCGACGCGAGGGCTTAGATAAACATTACCTTTTTTGAATTTTGAAAAGTCCAACCAGTCAACGTCTTCTTTGCGGTGAGAAGCTTAATATCGAAATAGTCCAGAGATTTGTATCTGGCGCGAAGGTCAATTGTAACACCGCCGTTTCGAGAACCAGATTTTTCTTTTTAAAACATTTATTTATCTTATTCATTTGAAAACACGCAGCGGAAATAGAAAACACGTGGCAAATATATTACAAACCAAAAGATGCCACATACAAGTTCGGTGTTACTGTTACTTATCCGGTCGACCATTATTAAATACAAAGAAACATTATATCAGAGTTATTACAGACAAAGTGTTCCTCCTATGAAAACAAACTACCCGCAGGGTCCCAAGCTCACTGAGGATCACCTGCACATGTAGGGTGTAGCATCTGTTAGCTATAATAGCTAGTGAGTACTCAAATAGCATATGATTAACATACATACATTACATATCATCAATCATGTTCAGATAGTTCTATCCTAGCATCTCGCGATGAGTTGGCGTAGTCAGGAGGTAACATATCTTGCAGGGGAGCTAACCCGGCTCAATGCACCAAACTGGGGTACCAAGCACATCAACCGCCCCGGTGGCGGAGCTATACAGCGTCCACCGTTGCGTTTTGGAATCCGCAGATTCCTCTATTGTACAGCCGCAGCTATACCCAAAGAGGACAGCTTTGTCCTTAATTAGAACAGCTTTGTTCTCGCAAGACAGCTTTGTCCATAGGATCCGGATCAACCACAAACAAACAATTGATTCAATCGAATCATCAGTCAATGCGCGCATATATATTCAATACTCATCATAGCATACACCTAATCAAGTGCATACTATACTGTGTCAACATGGTATAATCTAGCATCATCATGCAATCCTACACTTGAACAAGTGCGTGTACAAATCATGGTTTACAATTCTGTAATCATTGTTAATATATGTTATAGATATATTAATCGTTATGTTATTAGGCACTAACCTGTCGAGTTAGAATATTTCTCTCTACGATACTGTAGCTTCTAGATCAATCGGAATACCTAAACAAGGTTTACAACTATTAAAACCTTGTAAAACAGATTCTGCCAGGGGCAGGGCACGCCCGTACCTTGCCAAGGCACGCCCGTGCCTGGCGTGGCATGCCCCGGGTACACCCCATACCTAGGTCTCAGGTACACCCCGTGACTTCAGGGTACCCCCGGGCTCGCTAGGGTTAGGCATGCCCTGTACCCTTGGGAGGTACGGTCGTGCCTCCTAGGTACGCCCTAAGGTACGGTCTGTTCTTGAGAGACACGCCCGTGCCCTTCAATATACAGCAGCAGGTTCGTGCAGAACCTGCTGTTTTCCCATCCAAATCATACCAAAACATTTCCAGAGCATTACCAATCGGTTTCTATGGTTCATATGTGAATTAACACATCTAAAACAACTCAAAGGTACCATTTTTACATACCAAAACAACCAATTCAGAGATTGGGGACCAAAATCACTACTTTGACCCATTAGCCACTTTAATTCTCAAAATCCATTTAAAGCTTCAATTTAATTAAAGAATTTGATTCCTAAACACTTAGAAATCATTTAGAAACAGATTGGCAACATCAAACTTAATTCTTGGCATCAATTTCACCCAAACCCAATTGGAACCTAAACTTGGTGAAACTTAGAAAATCAAGAACAAAAGACTTACTTGAATCAGAAGATGATTAGGAATTATCACAACAGATTTGAACTTGGATTTAGCACTTGAATTTACAGCAAAACAGATTGCTAATTGGATGATCTTGATTCTTCTTCTTCAAAGCTTTGTACACATACACACAAGAACACAATGAGTCAAAACCAAAATGTCTGTGTTTTGTGTGTATACATGGAGAGGCAAAGGTGCCTACTTGTGGGTTATGCATATCCACAAGTGGGTATCTTGTTCCCCTTTCCAACTTACAACTTAACGCACGAGTACCCGTTTTAACTAACGGGGATATTTTTGGAAACCTCGTTCTAAACCATTTAATAATTCATTATTATTATCTATTTTCAATAATATTTCTAATATTATCATTTCTTTATTATTTTCTTTTATTTTCCCATTTAATCAAATATATATATATTTAATCCCTTTTATTTAATATTTAATTAGAAATTCTAGACGTACCAGATTCGAACACGACTAGGCCCATTCTGAGGTTGTTACATCAATCCTCACGTCAACCCATTCTTTGCAGCGCGAAGGCCTTTCTCGAGTGCTGTTTTCTGAACTTTTGTCTTCCTTGGCTCGTATCTTCATATGTTTGAGCATTTTTGTATCTAAGGACCTGAGAATTACAAAATACACAATTTGAGTTCAAATATATATCCTTTTACCATCTTTCTCAAATAAAAACAAAGATATTAACGGGAATTATTATGTATGATTTCGGCAATATCAATACCTGGTAACGATCTAGAAATTGCTTGTAGGTGCATGGCTGTCTGAATCCCATAGTCTGTGGATATCCCATGAACGGATAAGAATAAGATCCTTGAGGCATCGACCCCTGTGGATAAGACCCTTGTGGAACAGATCCTTGCGGATAGGGCCCCTGAGGAAATAATGGATAGTAAAAAGGTTGAGTCGTTGGTTAAGCAAACGGTGGTATAGGCATTGACATCGGTGGAACCTCTGCCAGTGTAGTCACTTCCGGAAAGATAAGAGGTATAGCAACCGTAGTTGATGTCACAGTAGCAACCGAGGGTTGAATTATAGGAACTTGTCTTTGTTGCTCCAGTTCCTTTCGCAAATCCTGTAGTTGGCCCTCCAACTGAAATATGTACTCGTCTCTTTCATCCCCTACGGTACCAGATGTACCGGCATTATGCAATGTTTCCATTGTAGTAGTAGGGACTTCAGTAGAAGACGGGACAATAGGGGCAACAGTCGAGCGATCACGATCAGCCATTGTTATTTGTAACAATCACATCACCTCACGATTTATTAGATAAATCTGTTAGTACACAACATGCTAACTACACTCCAATTCACCCCAATCCCACACCCAAGGAGTAATCGACCTACCACGAGCCAAGATTCGGGAATGTAACACTTCCACTGTGCCTACACTGCCAAATCAAGGCTCTGATACCAAACTTGTAACACCGTATTTTAACCCAAAAATTTTCATTTTCATAATCATAGCGGAAGCGAATTAAAACAACCAAAGTGTTTACAACTGTACAAACACTACTGTTTAAATATCAGTATTACAAAACACGGCTCGCCACAAAATAAAATATCAGAGTCCTAGGTGATTACTCTCCAAGCTAACCACTCTCAGCCGAGCCGCTGACTTACCAAAACCTGTAAAAAGAGTGAGAGGTGGGTAATTAGCACAAAGCTAAGTGAATGGAGTCAAACCACAATAGATATATCAGCAAATAACCGCATCAATATCAACAACACATAACAGATAATCGTGCCCCGGGAAGACCGGCGGTTCTGCAGGAACCTTCAACCAATGCCGGCCAAAACAAAGGTTTACCGATAGTTCATTTGCTATTCTCACACAGTATCACCTTAAGTTGCAACAAATGCATCAAAAGATCCCGATACTGATTAGCCGATAGCAAACAAACCCAGCCCATATGCCCAGCCGAAGCTGACTTCCCAACCTCATGTATATATATCAATGACGCACAATTAATTAACAGTCAACAATTAATCAATTATCAGACCAACAGTCTATCCCTGCGTCAAACCAATAACAGTTGCAACCCAATCCAGTTACAACTAATAACATCTGTGAGTAAACGTCCACTCACCTCAAGCTTTCAGTTTTCTCCACTCAGTGATCTTATATTACTGAGCCTTGCTTGTTCCTGAGAACACAACAAACTGAAATCAGTAATCATTCATAAATATATGTCAAACACATACATTTATATCCTTTTAATCAAACATAAACATGTAAGATTCACATATGCATGCACATATAACATAGCATTTAAACAATGCAAATCAACAAGTCCAAACTATCGGATTTTATGTGAAATCCGATACTACCATCGGATTTCACCAAATCCGCAATCCTCCATTGGATTTCATAAGAATCCGACACATCCATCGGATTTGACCAAATTTGCAACCTCAATCGGACTTCCACACTTGCATTGAGTCTTGATACCTGCAATCGGTTTTCATAATTGGAATCCATCATCGGATTCCACACTCTTGGATTCAAACCATCGGATTTCAATTCTCGGATTACATACATCCGGATTTAGGAACAATCGGATTTCATCATAAGTCTCGGATTACACAAGAATCGGATTTCATTATCATCACCAAAATCCGCCTCCTTCATCATTTCAAGAATCCGGTACACTCAAACCTTGCATACATCTTATATCCAGATCATAAACAAATTCATATAATTCATATGTAAGTTCATACAAACACATATAAACATGTTTAAACATGCAAGCATGCATCAAAACACCCTTTAACACCAAGAACATCAAATCCGATTACTTCATAAGGCATGAGTATATGATATTCATATAAAATCCTTGCAAAACCGTAGCATGTTAATACTAATCGAAGTATAACAACAAGAATCAAAGAAGAATCAACAACCTTGCTAACTTGAATCACACAATCAAGAATTCACGAATCCGATTATTTCTTCTTGTTTCCTTTCTTTGCTCTCGGTTTTACACACTTAAAACACACACACACATGCAAACTTCCAGATGAAGTAACTTCTCTAATAACCCACGTATATATACATTTAAGCATGAGGTGTCACCCTCTAAGTCACTTGCATGCATACACACACAAATCCGATTACATACATACATATATATACTTAACCGTACATATATATATTCTAAGCATAAATCCTCATATACTTCTTTAATTAATCAAACTAATTAATTAAAACTATGTAAACTAGTAATAACAAGTAATTAATCATCATTAATCACAAATTAACATACCAAAGTCACCTAATCTATTAGGCCCGATCTGAGGATGTTACAAGAACTGTAAAACAGTCCACAATGTCAGTACATATTACATACACATAGATTGTCCAAATAAGTTCCAATAGCATGCATGCATAAACACAACAATAACTTCTACTCATACACAATGAGTAGAACACATGAGTATAACCTTGCCATGGCATATAATCATTATATAAATCATTAAAACATGTATTCAATCCCTATCATTATTTTACCATATAAACATTATTTTTAAATGTTCATTTCTAAATATAACTTTGGTTAAAAAGTAGAAGTAAAAATCTTTCTATTTATTGGAGTAACTAGATAGAAAAACCTCGGATATTGGACTTTGTTTAGTTTGTTGGTCTCTTTATTTCCATATATATATATATATATGTATATATATATGTATGTGTGTGAGGGTTCATTATTTTATTACGAGTATCACGAGAAAAAATTGTAGCCATTAATCATAGCTAATATTAGTTGTGTCAAACATGTAATTAATTAAAAACATAGCCGGTATTTTCACTTTCCAAAAATGTTAGATGGTATTTTGGGCAAATTTCCTAAATAAAGAAAGGGACCACTTACCCCACTTACTTAAAAACTAAAATATCTATAAAATGTAAATGTATTAAAATACGAAAATTATACCAAATTAACGACAAAAATACGTTCTTTAATATGACCTCTAAATTGATATACTATTTCAAAGATTTTTTTGTTTTCTAGCACAGCATGAGATGTGTGCACATAACACTTGATTTTTTTCAAGCACATGTGCATATATAATACCACATGTTCATACTGCATAGGTGCATCTGGGTGCATATATTCACCCTGCATCTTGTGCAGATATGCACATGAACATGTACACTTAGATGCATGTGTGCATATGCAACTCAAAATTGATTTAGTCAAACTCATGTTAACTTTAAAAATTCGAACAAAAAGAATATGTGGAATATAAGTACTTAATATATAACTCAAAAAATTCTAACAGAAAATATAAATGATTGTGATTAGAGAAATTACATATCCTTCTACAACTTGCTCCTACTTCATCCTCTTACCTCCTCAATGTTTGACATGTGTAATGCACTCATTCTCATTTCTCATACCATCGTTTGATTTGGACACTTGTATTAATCAAGTGAGTAGGAGAATAAGTAGAAGCAAATAGTAAAATGATAAATCATTTCTCTTGTGATTAACAAATTAATAAGTAAAGAAAAAAAAGAAACAAAAAAAGTAATTCTTACTATCTTAAAAAAGAAAAAGAAAGTAAAAAAAGTCGCTCGAATTTTTTTATTATTTGTTCAATAAAAAATTCATGTGTAGGTACTACCAAAATTGCTACAGCACCCCCTAACAAATTTATATAATTACCGTTATGTACTTTTGTATTAAATTTAATTGATTAAGGCAAGATATTCATTGATTGGTTCACAATAATTTTTGTGGTTTTCGTAATAAAAACGGTTTTCAAATGATCATATCTATACTACTATATAAAGCATTTAACATTCTCTCTCCTTTTAAATTTTAAGACTTCTTAAAATTCAATTAATATAAAATCTTGACCCTTCATTTAATCTAAATTAATCTCATCCACTCAATTTTTAACTATTTTATTCTCTCCTAATTTACTTTAACTTTATTCAAAATATATTCTCTTATACTAACACAATTATCCATCCATATCAACATAATTTTTAAAATCTTATTAACTCTTATCTTTATTTCATCAATATAAATCTTTTTTTTTATTTTATTGTCTTTTAGAATTTATTTCTAAAATTAATAAAAAAGTTAAATATAAAAGAAAATTTGGAAAAAAAACCGGACATGTTGCTGTAGAGAACTTTTTCGTGACATTGACTCGCGCGAATAAATATCATTACATTCTTGAAAGCGAAATATTGTAAACCAAAAACTATTTACCGCCGCAGCATTGCGCGGGTATGATGCTATTATATATATATAGGGAGCGGTTCAAACGAAAATTGTTTTTCGTACGAGAACCGCGAAAACCATTTCTAGCCAATTATTTTAATTCCTGACTTTTTATTTATTCTAAAGAGAAAAATGTAGTATGAACATTTTTACATTACCCATACTTTTTTAAAACTAATATATCCATCAAACGAAAAGGTATTAAATTACGAAAATTGTAACAAATTAACGAGAAATTATACTTTTTAATCCGATACCGATCTTGCTATATTTTTTCGGGAAACAATTCGTGTTTGTTGTGTTTTTTTAATACAGCTCTCGACATATGAACACATGTATACCTACATCTGTGCTGAAAAAAATAAGTAAAAAAACCAGCTACTGCGTGGTTACTTTGCTTCCATTTTTCTTTTTTTCCTTTGGTTGTGGCTTGCCTCCTTCTCGAAGCCTTTCTTTGAAATACAAGCTTCGTTGCCTTTCCAAATAAAAATGTGCAACTAAAACTACAATTATTTAGTTTGTATGTCAACCACTTTAATTTAACTATATCCTTTATAAAATATTCAGGATTTTCTTATACAAATACATTAATACTTTAAACTTTGAAATATATAAATTGTAGCAAAAGAGTATATTCAATCCACCTTATTGACATATTTAATCTTTCAAGCTTTTATAGATAATATCTTTTTAAGTTTTAACCAACTTGTATAAATATTATAAGAGAATAAAATGTATTTATATCAAGTGGGTCGGTTTCGTTAAATCATGGTTAACCATAACCGAACTGATATAATCGGTTAATTAAAACTTATTAACTGAACCGTCGGTTTTACTACAATTTCAGTTAAAATGAGTTGATTTTGTCGGTTAATTTGATTATGGGTCGGTTAGTATCTATTTATCATTTTTAAGTAAAATAATTAAATTAGTATATTTAATTATTAAATAAGAAAAAGGTGGCACCGAAATTTGGGTTGAAAAGGCATATGAGGATTTGGTGGGTGACGGTGGTCAACAGGAAAGGAAGGAGAGGAGTGTGGTCCGCGTAGTCTCCGGCTAGCTGTCCGGCCACGGATTGAGAATTGAGATTGCACCAACATTCACCTTTTTCTCAACACCCCATTTTCATTTTCATTTTGACGGACCCCACCACCACCTCTATTCTTAAACATCTACCACTTTTCTATTTTGCTAAATTTTGAAAATACTAATCTATTAAAAAATATTTATATTTAGTGTATATGCGGTTCTCGCAATAAAAACGGTTCTCAAATAAACTTTTGTCTATATATATATAGGCAAAAGTTCAAACAAGAACTGTTTTTCGTACGAGAACCACGAGAACCAATCTTAGCCGTCCAATTCCCCCTCCTTCAATTAGATTGCACACCCAGAAATTCCTTACATGCACCATGCCACACACAATCCCCCCACGCTCTTCATCCATAAACTCCATTATCCAAAATGAACGACCAAGATTGGTTCTTGTAGTTCTCGTACGAAAAACAGTTCTCATTTGAACCCTCCCCTATATATATATATATATATATATATATATATATATATATATATATATATATATATATAAAGAATGTTTAATATAGTTCATACTTAACTCATAGACTTAAATGACTAATTTTAGTCTTTGGATCAATGACATAATGATGCAAATTGCATTTTAAATTTTTGGGCGAAATGACATTTTCGTAATTCACATGTGATGCTTTTACAAATCACATTTGATTGTATACTGAATCACCTGTGATTGAATATTAAAATTTTAGGACTATGTTTTTTACATGGACTTTATTGAATACAACTATATATATAGGGATAAGATCAAATAAAAAGAAAATTAAAGTAAAAAGTGTAAAAAGGATGATTATTTGATCATTTTTCGGTATATATATCAACTGATAATCGTTAGTTCATCATCTTTATTGATTAAAACAAGTTCTTCATCAATTTCTTTTTGATTTAAAATACAGATTTTGAAAACAAAATTTTGGAATAATTTGTTGATGAACAAAATGTTTTTATCTAAAAAGTGATGAATATGTTGGATTCATCAAAAAGAAATTGATGAAGAACTAGTTTTAATCAATAAAGATGATGAACTAACGATTATCAGTTGATATATATACCGAAAAATGATCAAATCATCTCTTTTACCCTTTTTACTTTAATTTTCTTTTTACTTGATCTCTACCCTATATATATATATATATATACACATATACATATGAGGGTTTAAACGAGAATTGTTTTTCATACAAAAATTGTGAGAACCAATCTTTACCTTTGATTAAAATTAACGAGGGATAAAATTAATCAATGACTAAAATATTTTGGCGACTCATTAACGAGATGTATTTTAGAAAAGTCAAGACAAGCTTATTAATAACGGTCCATCCTGACGTAATTCATGGTTAGGTAAATATACAAATAATCAAAATGCCATTGTTAAAGTATTAATGATATTACTAACATTTCTTATACGAAAAACAGTTTTCAATTAAACTTTTTAGTATATATATATGTATATATATATAAAAGTGTAAAATGGCATTTGTATATGCCTCATTGCCTCCTACTTATCTTACTTGATGATTGTTGAAAAACACCATGTGATATTAACTTTTATCCTTTTCTTTTAATACTAATAAAACTAAAAATATAATTAATTCTAACAATTTATTTTGTTAAAATTGAAACTTAGTTATGATGGTCAAAATTCAAACTCATGTTTGACTTCAAATTAATTTAATTTGCATTAAACTATGTTTCTAATTCTAATTCTAATTCTTTTCATTATATTAATTTAGGAATAAATCTATTAAATTTTACGCTACATCAATAATAAAAATATTATACATTCAAAATCCTTAATTATCTTTATCTTTGATTAATATATATTACAAATATTATCGTAATTAAATTTTACACCCCTTATAAACTTGTTATCATTGGACCAAAATAAAGGAAAATTAAGAGTTATCATAAATGGTTCCTTTTGTGCCTGTTATTATTATTTAGAGTTTATATTTATTATTTATAATATAAAGGTATCTTACTTTTCTACGTCGACTAAAATTAATATAATATTTTTAATTTTTAAAAAAATCTTAAACATAGTTTTTCTTTCTTTCATACGAAGCAAACATATATTCGGCTAAGTAAATATAAAATAGGAAGTAATACTTTTAAATAAATAATTATGATTATCTATGTATTTACACGGTTATATAAACTGGTCTTTAATACAACACGGGCATAATTCAAACATTTCCTAATTTGTCAATAAATATTAAAACATCATTAAACTACATAATTACAAGAATATAATAAGAGAATACATTATTCTTAACCTTTAATTTATTTCAAACATTTACTGATCCGTCAATAAATCAATAAATGTAAAAACATGTTTGAAGAAAGTCAAAATCTTAATCTTAATTATGAAAATTAATTATAGAATATAATTTTATTATGTTCACACTTAGAATAAACAACATAAAAGGAACCAGAAGAAACGCTATATATACATATAAATATAAATATATATAAATATAAGTTTATTTATTTTCTCTCTCTCTCAGAGACATACACTATCATCATTCTCTTCCTCTCTAAAACCCACACAACCATATGCTTTGCTTCTTCACTGTCTCTGGTTCTTGAAATTCGAGGGAGACATAGAATAATGGGAATTTAGCAGGAAAAAGCACGTAATCATACTCTGTGTTCGTCAATTCTTGGGAACTACAATCAGAAACACCATCATCACCCTCTTTAATCGATCAAATTTCAAGGAAAACCTCGAATTTACAGAGCTTTACTTGTATATGTAATGGCGAAAAGCGGGGTTCTTGAAAGAAATCCGACCGCCGCAGTGGCGGCGGCGACGGCCGAAAACTTGAAAAAGGAATTACATAGACTCGTTAAAGCGATTGTTGAAGATTCATCATCAGTTGAAGAAATCGGATTTACAGAGTGTGTTGACAGAGCAAGGCAGACTTTGCAAGCTTTGAAGGATTTGAAAGAGGGAAGAAAACATAGATCGTATTCGTTAATGAAACTCGATAATAGTTACAATAACAATAAGACGACATCGAGTTTTGATTCTTGCCCTCAAGAATTTAAGTGCCCTCTTTCGAAAGAAATTATGAGAGACCCTGTTATCATTTCTTCTGGAAAAGTAATTTCTCTGCTCAATTCTTTATTTTATTTTGTGGGTTTTGTTTCTTAATTCGTTATTCATGTTTGTCTTCATTTAAGAATTGCCTTAGATGTTGAATTGAATCTGAAAGACTGAAGCCAATCCCTACACATTTACTGTTCATGTTTATCGAAATTAATTGAGTTGGTTGATTCACGGGAGGATTTTATCTTATTACTCAACTGCATGTCTTTAATTTTCACTTTTTTACGCGTTTTCGAGAAATTACTCCTTCCAAATGCAAATTGTTTTTGAAATCAGCCAATTGGGTTAATGTCGGATCAAGTTTTCGTGTTTGATATTGTGAAATTCGGTTTCTTGATTCTTGTTTTGCGTAATGCTGATAAATTTCTTGATAATTTGCAGACATATGATAGACCTTCAATCCAAAAATGGCTAAAAGCAGGAAACAGAACTTGCCCGAAAACCCAAGAAGTTCTTCACCACACGGTTCTAACCCCAAACCACTTGGTTCAAGATATGATCACACAATGGTGCAAGATTCACGGGGTACAGGTCACAAGCCCGAACCCACTTCACTCCACAAACGAAGATGGGTTGACCGAAGCTGATCACAATCATTTCCTATCACTTCTTGAAAATTTATCGACATCATCGACTGTGCTCGAACAGAAAGAGGCTGCAAGGACGTTACGCTCATTGACGAAAAAGATTCCGTCTTTTCGGGCTTTTTTTGGTGAATCTAGTGAATCTATACCTCAATTGCTAAACCCGTTATCCCAAATCCCAAACAAGAAGGAAATCAATCTTGATCTAGATCTTCAAGAAGATTTGATCACAACCCTTTTGAATATATCAATCTGTGACAGCAACAAGAAACTTGTTGCAGAAACACCGATTGTTATCCCTGTTTTACTACACGCGTTAAAATCAGCAAATATCGAAACAAGAAGCAATGCGGCTGCAACCCTTTTCACCTTATCAGCCCTTGATTCCAACAAATTACTCATTGGTAAAGCAGGAGCTTTGAAACCACTTATTGATCTTTTAGAAGAAGGGCACACGCTGGCCATGAAAGATGTTGCTTCGGCTATTTTTAACTTGTGTATGGTACATGAAAACAAAAGTAGAGCAGCGCAAAACGGGGCAGTAAGTGTGCTTCTAAACAAGATTAACAATAGGGTTCATGTGGATGAGTTATTAACCATTCTTGCTATGCTTTCTAGCAACCAAAAGGCAATTGAGGATATGAGTGATCTTGGGGCGGTTTCTTGTTTGTTTTCTTTAATAAAGGAGACAACTTGTGAGCGAAACAAGGAGAACTGTATTGTGATTCTTTACACAATATGTTTCAATGATCGAACAAAATGGAAGGAAATGAGAGAAGAAGAGAATACTTATGGGACTCTATCACAGCTTGCTGAAAACGGGACTTCAAGAGCGAAAAGGAAAGCCAACGGGATTCTTGATCGGATTAATAGACCGATAAATCGCACCCATACCGCTTAAGCTTCATGGGTTCTCAAAGAAACCTGTAAATTCGTCATCTTTTGCATCAAAAAGTCAAGATCATCCGGTCTATCAATGTGAGTTTGGCTCTTTTTAGTCAACTATGTTGCTATGTTTGACTTTGACATCAATTTTTGTAAATCCTTTTTCTTTGTTTCATAGTTACCGTGAATAACTGGTTACAATATTATAATACAAGATAACTTGGAGTGAAAGGGATGAGATAATGTAGAGTTGATGCATTTTTATTATATGCATATTTGCTGTCTATTGATCTTGCACATGGCATTTGTAGCATATGACTTGAGTTCCACTCTAGTATTCACATGTTTCCTTTTATTTGTCTGCAAATACAAGCAATTTTTTTTAAAAAAAGACATATACATGAAAAGCTAGTATTCTAGTAAAATAGTCCATTTCAAGCTAGGCTAGAAGATGGTGTTATTAGAATTCAAAATCATGTTTAAGATAGATGAACTACCTTCAATTCATAAGATGATGTGTGATTGATCATGATTTACGTTCATGTCTTTCATGATTTCGTCTGGTATTGATACCATTTTCGCATGCTTAACATATTCTCGTATTCTATAAAAGACAAAACGATATCTCATCATAACCATACCGGCTTCCTTGATTGGTGGAGATGAATATTCGAACTTATCCTAGTTAATGCCGGTTCGATTCTTTTTGGCCATCAAATAGAAAAGGCCAAAATATGAATTGATTGTTGAAACTTGTGTCCTAACTTTTAGCTTTCATCTATCACAATCGTTCACTAGGCAATATTACTTGTTGAATTTGAACTTAGGGCTTGTAGATTTTCATGAAGCAATTTCTTAAGTAATAGTAGTAGAAGATGGGTTTGAAGTTGAGAAGTTTAAGATTATTATGAAGAAAAAAAGCATAAAGCATGGTGAAAAGAGGGTTATGATTGTAGATATTATTGAGGTGGGGTTGGAAGGTAGAGAGCCAAAATAGGAAGAATGTGCCCATAATCAATGGGGCAATGTGTCTCTTGTGTGATAGATGTAACGTATTTTTAGTGGTCCATTCAACCATACAAAATGACACCTATCCTTTTTGTGAAAGTCTTTAATTGAGAAACAGTTAGTACCCACATCACCCTTTTTGTCTTCTTGGCACAATATAACCTTTTTAGTTACATTTATCAATTGATTATCGTCATTCTCTCCAACCCTAATTTGGTGGTGTGTTATGGTGGGTGGTGGTGGTCACGATTCATTGGATAACACTCATATAACTCAAAAAAGGTTACATGAATTAAACAATTGGTCATTTATACATTTTAAGGAGATGCAAGAACGAAGCTGACTATCGTTCTTTGGACCAACCTATGACCTAACAAAAAGGAGTTCGTCACCCTCACATACACTAGGAAAAAGGTTACGAAAACATATGTAATAAATCGTAAACTGACCGAAAGGTTTTTCGAATATTTTAATCACGTCCGGTGAAAGTTGATTGGGGAAGTTATGATCAAGTATGGTAATAAAGTAAGCAAGCATGATAGTGGCATTAAGATTACTTTAATCGTGCTAAGCATTCATTAATGATGGTCAAATTGGAATGTGTAGATGTAATTGGACGGTTTTAAATATCTCGTGTGTCATAATCATCCTATTATTGACATTTTAGCATGGCAAATTAGTTAAGGTTATCGCGCATGCTCGATCATAATACTCTCTTCATTTAACAAATGAGATTTCTCCAATTAAATTATTAATTATGTGTATAATCTCTAATCTCTACGTTATGACATGATGATATATTAGGGTAGTCAGATTTTAAGGGAGCAGATTCATACATAACAAAATTCAACCACTCGCAACAGGTATTTAAGCATTTAACAATAAAGGTACACATAGATAAGGCATAAATAGTTGTGTATGAACAATTGTTGTTGTGTACAAATCATCATCCCTGATCGTAAACTTACCGGAAAAAAACAACAGGTTAAAACATATTTTTTATACCCGAGATCCTTTTTAGGGGAAAAAGAGAACATAATAATAATAAAATAAAGCAAAACAAAATAATTGTATCCTTTCCTTTTAAGTAGTATAATATTTCAAACAAGCAAATTTCTTCACGTCAAATTGGTGGAATTTTATATTTATAGATAGATTTCTTTAATAAAGTCTATGTAAAAAACATAGTCCTAAAGATTTAATATTCAATCACATGTGATTCAGTATACAATCACATGTGAATTACAAAAATGTCACTTCGTCAAAAATTTTAAAATGCAACCTGGACCATTGATGTCATTGATCAAAAACCTAAAATTAGTCTTTTAAAACTATGAATTAAACATGAATTATATCAAACATTCTTCTATATATATACACCGGTAAGATCGAAATTGTTTTGTATTATAGTCGTCGTAAGTTTGTCAATCTCGGTAGAAATTAATTTAATTGTTTGTTAAATAAAATAAATTCCTTGTATATGAAACTTTCTAACCCAAATTACCGAATACATATATAATACATTTACACGCAACCACATTTTATTAGAAATAACAAAAAGGAACTACACATAAAATAGATATTGAATTCTGACAGAAGCAAACACAAATTAAATTATTGTTGTAAGCATACTCATTGATTGTTAAATTATTAAATTATCTTTTGCCAAAATTTAATCATTATATACGTAAGGAAATAATCTGTACATAACAAATCTTTGTCCTGTATATAATAATCATGATATTTTCGTCTTAATAAACTTAAAAACTGTTATTCTCATCCATATATTTAAGGGTAATATTATTCAAACAAATATTTTTTAATATATATGACAGATTTATTATATACAAATTATCTACCAATAAATAAAGTCATAAGGTATGAAAATATATAGATAAAAACAAATAGAGACGTGTCTCGTAGTTCAAGAATATTTTTTAAAAAATTTGGAAAACTTGTGGGGATTGTTTGCTCTCAAAAACTTCAAAATATCAAAATTTGGTTTAGGGTCATGCGAGTAGCTAATTTGACCCATTTTTTCTCAAATATCATATTAGCGTTATATTATTTCCTCTCTCGTCTTACTTGTAGGATCTAAATTATATCAAATATCAATAGTAATCGAAACAAATCACACAATAATAATAACGATATTAGCAATATACCCGTTTTGATACGAAATGGATATTCCTAATGCTCTTAATAAGCTAAAACAAAAGAAATATTCTTTCTTTCAAAAATTCATCCCCTCTTGCAAAAAGTAGTCCTTTGTTGGTATCGGAAAACCTCACTTCTCAAACTAATATCTACACAAAAAAACATTTCACAATTTGTCGACATCTATTTTACGTATATTGATTTATCACTGGTTTTTTTAGGTTTGGACATTGTTTTTTTTAGTAAAGATTCGTTATTCCTCTTGTTCATAAAACCAACAAAAATATGAAGTTATAGACTAAATGTAGAAAAAGAGTAATGTTAAGACTTTCTAATTAAATGTATAGCTCATCTTTTAATTTAAAAAATGGATTAAATACTCATGTGATACACAAAATAGTTTTTATAAAATGATAAATATTAAACATTTATAAAAAACTATTTAATTATTATAAAACACAAAAGAAATGAGAATTTTTAAAAAATGGTGACAGACGCCGTTAAAACCCAGGCTAGAAGTGGAAGCGTCGAGCCGTTGACACGAGTGGGAGAGCAGACATTATGACATAAATGTGGTTTTATGAAAATGAAGAGACGTGATTGTATTTCTTGTAGAAGTCATCGATTATTATTATTATTACAATTAGTGATAATAAGATCAAGTATTTATTTGTTATAATTAATTATAAAATATTTTAAAATAAAAAAACTAAAAATTTAGTTAGATATGATATTTTAAAATGCTATAAAAGAGTAAATGTGATCTTTGTAAATCAGGACGAACAAAAATGATGTTTTAAGGTGTTAGAAAGTCATATATGATATACTCTTTAATAATTTTGATTTAAAATAAAGTCAAAACCGAATCCAATTTACCAAGAAAAATCAAAATTAAATTTCAAATTTTATTAAAATTAATGGAATGGTTAATTATTAAAAACTAATCCTGCTTTCCCAAATAGTTTTAAAAAATTAGAAAAATAAAGAACGCATTTAAATGGGCACTTAAATATAACTTAAATTTCAAGATTTACCAATAAAAATAATGTTTAATTTTTTCAGCAAAAAAGAGGCTCTAAATTTCAATTTGTAGCGAAATCCTTAATGGCCACAGGCATTGTGTCTCATAATGGTGTTTATACGCCAGATTGAACCTAATATTTTTCAAGTGTTTAGATAGTGATAAATTCTAGGTCACATGTATTGTAACAAAATCAGTATAAGGAATGGAGATACATCGGATATATACTCATTCTTGACGATGAATATATTTCTATATGTCCATGAGAACTAGGAAGCTATCACAATATGTATGTATGATGTTATGCTCCTATGTGACTCATACAGATAATGTTTTGTATACTCGCTAAGCTTATAGCTTATTAGTTGTTATTACCACGTTTGAGGTGTAAATAAAGGAAAGGCCAAGGTTTCAGAGTAACTGTGAGATAGTTTTGGATTTTCGAATACCTAATGCCCTTTTTTTATAATCAATTACAAACAGCTTTCCCTTTCGAACTGAATTATCTTTTGTTACGTAAAGTTTTCTATATCAACTACTCTTTTGGATCAATTAGGATTAGTCTCGCTCAGACCTCCAGTACTTGATGCACCATCAGTGTACAAAGTTCATGTGTAGTTTGCCTCAAGGAGAGGAGGTGCAAGCAATGGTGTAGATTCTTCTATCTCTACGAGAAACTCTACTATGGCCTAACCTTAAATTGATGCAGGGGCGTTTAGTCAGATTCTCGTTTTAGATAATTTAGTTATTTGTTTACTCTATTATAAGGCATTTATATGTTTTTACTTAAACTCTTAAATTTTAAGTGTTTTAAAATTACCTATATACCCTTTATAAAAACATCCAATGATTTCCTTACATAAAATTCCTATGCTTGTGATATAAATTTCCAGCCAGGTATTATGTGTTTCCTGACTTTCCTTTTTTATTGTTCACGTCCAATGTTTCCATCCAAGTAAAGGGACAACAGTAGAAAATTACACAAACTAATAAACAACACAAATCTATCTTTAAAAATTGAAAGTCAGTTTCCATCCATTAACTCAACAATTCATTCACTAGAAAAACATCATTATAGTTGTTTGATTAATTTTGGTTCAACATAATTAAATTAATAGGAACGAAAAGTTGTATTTGGTTTCAAAATAATACATTTTCCTCTCTTACAGAGTGGGTGGGATGAGAATTAAGATGGAACGAGTCTTAAAATTTGGTATATATTTTTATTCTTAAAAAGTTTATAATTTAGTTGTGGCAAACTCTAATTATATACTAATCTAACATTTGATTTGTAGTGCAAGTATGTAACTGGTCGTTGTTCCTAAGATTAAAAGGACAAGTTGGTGTTGATGATCAAGATCTA
The DNA here is from genome assembly GCA_038502395.1 of Dittrichia graveolens. Taxonomy (NCBI): domain Eukaryota; kingdom Viridiplantae; phylum Streptophyta; class Magnoliopsida; order Asterales; family Asteraceae; genus Dittrichia; species Dittrichia graveolens. The sequence continues at coordinate 76,005,907 of JARJIL010000002.1, forward strand.
ACGTCCTTTTATTTGAATTGTTTTATTGGTTTCTAACTCGAAGTTTAATACAAAACATCTGTTTTAGTAGCATGGAGTTGTATTTAGGTTATGGTTTATCTCCATGTACAAGTAGCATTTTTAAGAGTATAATTCTAATTAGATCACTTCATGATGTCAACTATCATACAAATTCTCCTCGTAACATTAATTAAAATAATACAAGTTGAGTTGCCACATTGATTAATTGATATATATTAGAAAACATTTATTTATTGACACCGTTATATTTGTATTACAAGTTATAGAATTCTTAATATGTATGTATGTATGTATATATCGTTCTTTCAACTATTAAGTATTGTTGTCAATAACTTTCATGTATACATTTTTCTTTCAACCACTAAATTGAGCTTCAAGTGATAGTGGTTTCAACAAGTGATAGTGGTTTTGCATGTGATTAAAATCCTAAAGAAACACAGTTTTATGTTTTATTATACTATGAACAATTTTTAGATTCTTAACACAACACACCAATTAAGGTTGGATTTCTCTAAATTCTTTATCGTGTGTTTTTCCTGTATATACTAGGAAGAATTTTTAGTTCTTAACACAATCTAGGTACGTTAGTTTACGTTCATTCTTAAGAATGAATATGTTTTATGTTTTATTAGACCGGAGGAAGGAAAGTTGAGTGTATATGTATTTATAAAAAAACACAATAAATTTCTTAACAATAATTAAAAAAAACGGTTTAATTTGCTTCGTGACTCTATTATTTGAATCTAAATCATCTAGAAATTTACTTCCAATGATCGACTCAATGGTCATGTAATGAAGTTCAAGTGTAAGAATAATATTAATATTAGAATTTAATATAATCTAAATGTGATAAATATTACTAGCTAAACTACATCAACTTTTAACACAACATTCCTTCTCCTCCGCCCTTTATATCCTAAGACACCACAAAAATTCACTATCCTCTATTTCTATTTATTGCCGCCACCGCATAGTGTGGGTCCTTTACTAGTTATTTTAAAACCGTATTTGTATATTTAGTTTTCAGGATTCAAGATTATTTGGTTAAAATTTAGGTCGTGGGCAAATTGGTTTCTGTAGGAAGAAGATTTGCCTATATGTTAAGTCTATTGTGATGTTGAGTAGGGATGGTAAAAAACCTTGTATCCATTGGGTAACCCGATCACCGACCCTGATTTGACGGAGAAATCCCCAAATTGACCAAGGATGGAGACAGGAATTTCCCGAACTTAGAAACTGGGATGGGGACGGGGATACCCCTCGGTTCCCCGTACTCACCCGACCCAAACCTGCACTCTCACACACACACACACACATACATATATATAATTTTCTAAAGTCAAATTTCTCATATAAATATACATTTGTATCCAATTTAACTTTCTTACATTAATATACATATCAATAAGATAGTTTTTTGTTTAAACATACATGATTGTCTCATACAATTTATTAAACAAAGAGAAAAAAAACTAATACGATGAAATTACTAATATAATTTTTATAGAATCATCTATAAAAGTATTATAAGCACATTTCATAGACATATATATTAAACAAATCATCTATTTGATTGATAATGTTATGTGTATTAACAAACGATTTAGTAAATATATTAAGTATTTTATCAAGAACATTACATATCTTACGAAACTATTAAAATACTTGATTGATTACATTTTGATATGTATGGTTGGAAGCGTCAAGTTAGATTTGTAATAAAATCCTCATGTATATCTATTTAGAAAAATAAAATCGATTTTGTAGATGAAAAATCCCCAATTCCCCACGGGGATCCCCGATACCCGACGGGGATGCAAGTCAATTCTCGTGGGGATGGAGACTGGTGGTGGGGAACGGGGATTGGGGGAGTAAACCCCAAGATATCCCCGACCTCATTGCCATCCCTACTGATGTTGAGCCAGTCATATAGTAGTATCTTAGGCTACATATTGGTGTACATAATCTAACAATTACAAGAATAATAGATATCAACCACCATACTAATAATGTTCTTAGTTGGGAGGAGATTTCACGCCAATTTGACCAGCCTTGCCAGTAATTTTGCTTTTCATAGGCTGATTATGAAAAGGCGATCTTGATATTCAGCCAGCTAATAACTCCATTGGTGGTTATACATCCCTAAAATTATATCTTTCTAACTTGATGACAATTACATAATAAGTTCTAAAAAAAATATCAAACAGATAATCCATAAACAGAAGCATTTCATTTGTGCAGCAAGTTTTGCTGCCAACTGTACAAAGCACAGAAGTCAAATGTACCTCAATTCTAACAAAAACCAAAAAGACCAGGGTTTAGATTTAATCCATGATGAAACTGTACTGTACAGCAGATTAATGCACCACCAATTTTTTAGTATGCAGGAAAAACAACCTCTAGCAAAAACACCTGTATTTACCAACATTATATGTGTATGTAGACAAGCTTATACCATCTTTCAATCCATCCTATATGCCCAACCATGCTTTTCCAAAAATGCTTCTACAGCTTCTTTGATTGCCAAATTTGAAACTAACTGTGACGGGTGAAGGGGTTCACGGGTAATCGGATCAAACATCCCCACCTACCTCATCGTTTTTAAAGATGAATAATGTAAGAAACATTGTTTTAGAAAATTTGTGTCCCGCAAAGAGGTAAAATTTTGACTTTCTGATATCAAGTTGGACTGCTAAACTGGGATAAATTCAATACGAGTGTTGTCCAGAGGTTGATAGTTTCGATCCATTTCTTACCAATGTGAGTTATGTTTATCATGAATGAGTCAAACAGTTCAAAAGGTTTAGTAAAAAAGGAAACAGGTCACACAGGGTCAAAAGTTGTCTAAAAATGTATCTTTAATAAATTAATGTCATTAATTATTTATCAGATTTAACAAATGCACAAAAAGGTGTATAATGAAGCAACCTGATATGACCCATACTAAAAAGTTACGGTTTTCATCTTGAACTCATTTAGACCTGTTAGCTGACCACCTATGTTTCCATATCTCATATTGGCATCGTTTGGCTTGTGTTTTTGTTTTTGCTTTCAGCTTGTAGCAACTTTTATCAAGTTTAACTATAGCTAAGCTTTGACTTTAAAGTAGTAAAGTAGACATTTTGATCTCAAACGTCAAAGTTTTTTACTTCATTAATGGAGTATAAGGACCACGTGCTAACTATAAAAAGAAAATGGTGATGAGAAGCAATACCTTTTTTAGATGATCAAGAATGACAGCCCTTTCATAAGTTAAACCACTTGGAGTAATGACAGGATCACGAAATATATCGAGCGTTATTTTGCAGCAAAGATAGTCCGGTATCTGAAATTATTTCTGTGACTAAGAACAAAACTTTTATTTGTCAATTAAAACTCAAAAGAGAAAGCAGAAACTCACGTCTGTTGGTTTGTCGGCTTCTGCAGCTTTGCTGAATACTAATTTCAGAGCTGCTAATTGTTGTGAAGTTGAATCATTAACTTCCTCAGGACCATCTTCCTTTTGACCAACATCATGCAAACGTTTTTCTTTAAGAGCTATCTCACACGACTCTCTGTGGTAAACAACAACAGTTTATAGTATAGTAACAGCAGAAGTCCAGAACAAACATGGTCTTGCCTATATAGAGGTGGCGATTTCAATATACTTATGAATGGGTCAATTTAGGTTGTGCTTTATAGAGGTGGTGATTTCAATATGCGTCAATTTAAATAATTTAGCTAAGAGGAGAATAGGTCAAATGTGCTTGAAGGTTGCCTAAGGTCTTCATGCATATAACCCTCTTAATTATCTTTATTCAAATATATTCGATTAAATACACCATAATATTGTTTTTGTAATCATAACTTGCTCATGAATTATTCATAACTTCAATTAACGAATAGAAAAGTGCTTGTAGGTGCTAAAATCGATCCAGACTGTTTGAACCCTAATTAAAAATGGCCTCTGACTTAACCCCCCTAACCCCGCAAATCTTGCCACTTTTAGAAGATGGGAAAGTTTAACAAGAAACATACTGAAGTTTTTGCAAATCCCAAGTTCGCTTGGTAGAATCACGCTCCCATTCCTTATATTTCGCACTTGCAAGCTCTTGCCATATCTCCTCCACCATATAACTATTAGGATGAGCACCTCTTCCAAGATCCAAAGCCTGTATAGAAAGTAAAATAAGGTCTCAAAGTACTGTTACAAATGGTTGTTGACGTAAGTTTCTCCAACATCATGCTAGTTAAACAGCAAATATAATCAATCATAGGGAATAGTCCTCAGTTACACAAGTATAATCATAGAAAACAATTGAACTCGAACAAGTGTTTGCATTAGAGCTGGTAATTTTGAAGATTTACTATGGGTGGGTCAACCAAGATATGTTTAATGGGTAAAAGATCAGAAAAAAGAAATTCTTTTAAAAAAAATAATCAGCTAAAAAGGAAATAGGCTTATCAGGTAGAAAGGGCATTGACATTCTTTATTGAAAAAAATCATATTACAGTAATCATTTCCAACAAACAAATTATCTATAGAATGTGTAGATATTGGATAAGAAGGTTTTCGAACACAACCAACTCGGAACAGCTTTGATCATAAACAAAAATCATCCATTTTGACTCCTGACCCAATTCTAGATGGCATGCATGTTGAGAGAACATTAAATTAGAACGTGTTACAGGGTATGTACTTCAACAAGCACAAAGACAACCCAAGTGGCCGCCAAGCTGGTTATCAGCCTGGGTACTTTCACTAAAGAGTGAGAGGTCGACGTCCGAAACCCTCCAAGTAGAAGTTTACGGTAAGAATTTGTGTAGCAGTGGAATCAGACCTCGTGTACTTAGTCTAGGGGGTAATCATGGTTCAGTTTGGTTAGTTTAAGCCAAAAATTGGAAACCAAACCGGTAACATCAGCAAATTGAACACTAACAGCACTTGGTGAAACAAACTAAGACTCTGCTTAGTATTTGATATTCAATGGCTAAAGAAAACAAGATCGTTTGACCTCAACGGGTAAAGACAACAAACGTTTAGAATTGAAAAAATATAAAGATAATGAACACCTCTTAAGCTTCAGACATGCAGCTTATATTTTTGTTTAGAAAAAGAGAAGATGCACTTACCATTTTAACTACAATACACATAATATAATTGGAGATTATATAATAACAATCTTGGTTTGGTTCCGTTTACACATATTAATCCCAAATACAAACCATGAGCCAAACCATTCAACGAGGTTTTGCATTGCCTAGACCGCCAATTTGATATTCCACTTCTCAATCCGACCAATTTACCTTGGTTTAGGAGATCTGGTCAATTTCAAAAGTTTCATGAACACCTCTAATTTAGAGGACCAAAGGTCGGACACCACAGTCACCGAAAACAAGCAGAAAGACTGACGTATTCTCCTGAATCTTAAATAAAGCCCCACTTTCTAGATTAGGGTAACATTTATTGTTGCTCGCAATCATTCTACCTAGTACTTACATTGACCATGCAAATCACTTGCAAATATTAAAACCAACCATGGACGGACAATGACATGTTTTGCAGTTTAATACTTTAATCTACAGAAATTCTAAAAGAATACTGAAAGTAAATTCGTTACCCTTTGCAACACTTTTATGCCTTCCGCATATTTTTCCCTGTGTAGTAGTGCAAGCCCTAGCATGTAATGACCCTGCAGTTCCAAAAAAATTTCACCTTGTTAGAAATCCTGATCCCAATCAGATATAGAAGAAAGTCATGTCATATCATAAAAGATAATTTGCAATTAATGTGGAGGAAGTAAGCTAACATGTCTTGTGAAGGAACTGTAACCAGAAGATACATTATAATATTATACTGCCTCTAATATTCACATAATGAAATGTTATAAGTAAGAATAGAAGAACGATTAGGCCGTATGAAAGAGAAAGAACAGTATGGCGAAATTATCAAAGTAGGGTAAGACTATTTATGAATACCTAATAGTTCATATCACAACTCAACAATCAAAACGGATTAACGGAATCACCAGGCTAGATGCAATATTTCCGAGCAATATAATGTCATTGTCACGAACTAGGTTTGCATTGCTACCACGCCTATGATTGACTAGAAATACCAAGATATCTGAAGTTCTAAACGTCAATAATGACAAGGGAGATATTAATATCTATAAAGTGATCTGAAGATTGTTACTTATAATGATGTTATTTTCATTCAAAAATAGCAATTAGTTAGAAAAGGCATGTCGGTTTAAATCTTAAACACGTATGTAAACAGAGTTACGTCTATTTTATGATTTATACTTTACAATGGGGTAGAAGATAAACATTATCAGCGCCTCACTTTTCCCCAACAATCAATGTATGTTATCCAAATCAGACAAATTACTGTGTTAATAAGCAGAAAGCTGTATTATCTTGTGTAATGCATTTGGGACTTGGGTATGCATGTATAGGTGTAACAAGTCATAGCATCATATACTAACAACCAAACTTGGTAAGTAAAACCAACAGGACTTTGGCCTAGAGTTATATGGGTGTCATTAAGGTGCTCCCAACCAAATGGTCGTGGGTTCAAGTCCCAATTGGGACGAAACGTGTAGAGTAGGTGGGTGTGTGAGTTTGCCTTTCAGAAATCAATAAGAATGATATTAGATAAAATAGATAATTGATTAGTAAACTTTGAGATAGCTTCTCAAACTAATAGTTTTCACACAAGATTGATGCAAACCTTATTGCACTACTGGTCATATAGTTTCCAAGCCAATGAAAGATTAAACTGCGGAAACCATCAAACATTGAAGTGTGTGATTGATGAATAAGGTGTCTTCATGAGCCATGCTATACATGAACTCTTCAGATATACATGTAAACCACTGCGTCTAGTCATCTAGATCATTCTATTTTCTGTTTGCGGCAGTCCTTAAAACACGTCTTTCAAAAGGTAATTTGATTTAAGAGAAAGATGTCAATGGAAACCTCAAGATTATATTTAAGAGAAGGATGTCAATGAAATCATCAAGATTGTATTCAAGAGAAGGATGTCACTGAAATCATCAATACTATATTAGTATAAACAGAAGCATTTGCATAGAAGATATGTTATAATAGAAGAGTAGCTGAGCTCCGTTACCCTTTTCAAAATCAGGTATACAAAGAAAGGTAATTGTGTTTGTCTGTAAACTCGAATTGGAAATCGTTTTCACGTGTAAAGCCACTGCTCAGATATAGAAATGCCAGTCATGAACCTACTAAACAACAACATGAAGCTCAAGCTGCTAAGGAGCAATTTAGATTTTATGCATTCTAATTTTTACAGAAAAAATAAATCAAAGTAAAATTCCTATATTATCTTGCTCATATTGAAAACTACATTTCCAAAAAGAACCAATAAGTGCTGATCTTTGTCCATGTCTTTTAACTTGTTTTAAGCCATGGAATTTTTCTGTATACCTTAGATACAAGTTATCTGATTTTGTTCCTTAAATGTGATGTATAGCTTATAAGCAATTTGGTTTAGGGTTACAAATGAAAAGAAAAGAAACACAATTGAATTGTGGGTGTAAGCAATCAATAAAATCTGAGTAATTTAGACCTTGACAGACTTATGATCAAGTTCAACAGCCTTCAGACAGTCCTCTTCAACTTTTGCCCAATCACTGTACACAAATGTTATAAAGAAAATGCAAAATTAGTCATCATCGAAATTTGACAGCAAAGAAGTCGATGTCAAACGTAGTCAACATCAACTCCAAATTTGAAATGAATTCCAAATCGTTACTAGCGGTATTCATTTCAATTTTGAGTGTAAGAAGGTCTTAACATAAAACAAACCCTAAATAACACATACAGACTTTTGTAAGAAGATATTATACGGTAAACATACTTGCGCTTGCGATGGCATAAAGCCCGATTGGTGAAATAAACAGGAACGTTAGGGCACAGAGTGATCGCCTGCAAAATTTAAAAAACAAACAAAGAGAAATCGCATTTCATCAATTAGGTTATGATCATGTCATGAATCGGGCATATAAACACATATAATAGTGACAAATACCTCGGTATAAGCATCGATGGCAGCGCCTAACCTGTTCTTCTTGAAATACAGGTTTCCGTCTTGCTTGAGTAGTTCCGCCTGCTCGGCCGCCGAACTTACGCCCTTCACCATTACCGATCTTGTTATGCGATTGTTTTCTTCTGTCTTCAAATCTTTAGAGTGAAGAAAAGGATCGCGAAGTTGAGAGCGAAAGAGAACCAGTGGCGACGGCGAATGGCAGAGACTAAAATTGGAATCGATAGGATGGTTCTAGATCGCCGTCGAACATGACTCTGGTCCGTCAACGGTTGTGCATGACCACAAAATGAGTACGGCGATGGTTTATAGCAGGTAGAAATGGTTGAATGTTATGTAATAGTGAAATACTCATTTACACAAAAGGACAAAAACATAATATATATATATATATATAATATAATATAATAAAGAGTATGAATAAATAAATAACTTTAAAACTGTTATACAACATTCATTTATTGTATCAGTACCAAACAAATAAATAAAAAATAAAAAAACTTTAAAAGGGAAAACACTTCAAATACTAGTAAAACGTAAAAAGTTATAAAAAATTACCTCTATTTTTTAGTTTTGAAATAATATAAAGATGATAAATTTAGAATGAATGATAATCATAATCCAAACGACCGAAATAAGAGTAAAACATGTTTCTTTAAAAAGTGGAAACATAAAGTAATTTCTATTTTTTTTTATAGTAACATGGTGTTTTTAAAGATGACTAACATGTTTCTTTAAAATGTGGAAACATAAAGTAATTTGTATTTTAATTTTCCGGAAAACAAGTATGTTGTTATATTTAAAACTTAAAAGTATGTTATCGTTGCTTTAGAGTTAATTGGTCAAATGATCCTTTAACTTAGCTATTCCTGCCGATATAGTTTCTTAACTTCAAAAATTGTGAAGACGACTTATGAACCATTTTGTGACGATGATAGTCCTTTCTAACGTTAGTCGTTACTAAAGTCAGTTAAATTAAGGGTATTTTGATCATTTTACTATTTTTTAATTTTTAGTCATTTTACCTTTTAATTTTTAATTAATAAAAATAAAAATTGTCTTTTTTATGTTAAAAGACAGTCTCTCTTTTCTCTCCATACACACATACACGCAATATCTCTCTTACACACTCTCACTCTCTCTCCTCTCCCTCTTCGAAATTGGTTGTCCCACCTCCAAGTATCGCTTACTACCATCGCCGCCACCACCATCATCGCACACTCTCTGTCTCTCTCTCCTCATACTTGAAAGTACAAAAAATTTTAAGGTAAAAAAGGGATCATCATACTAGAACTAAACAACTGAAGTAAAAAATGTAACACCCAGAATTTTATTATTAAGTTTATGCAAGAAATGTACAAAGTATTACACGAGTTAGGAATGGATATACGCGATAAGATGTGGTTTTAAACTAGAGGGGCTAAAACCGTCAGATTTCAAGTTAATTAAGTGCAGGGGGCTGTTGTGTACAAAGTTGAAACTTATATATATATATATATATATATATATATATATATAGTGCCAACTTTGACTTAATAGTCAAAGTTTCTCATTTGCTTCCTGCAACTCACGAAAATATACTCATACCAGCTGCTAGACTCTCTATTTTTAGTGAACAATCAATAGAACAAGAAGCTTATTCAAGATCCTAGCAAGTATTCAAGTGGAGGTAAGTTTTTAAACCTTTATTCTTATGGTTTTATGAGTTTATATACATGATTCAATGGTGGAATCATGTTAGGAATATTTTGTATGGTTTAGATCATGTATATCAGTGTTAGGAGGTGTAGGAAAACACCTCTTGTCGATTTATGATGAAACTATAGGATTTCTTGGTGAAATCTGGCAGATCTAGCTAAGAACAGTCTGCTGGTATGTGATGTACACGGCCCGTGTAGCGGTACACGGCCGTGTAGTAGTATAGGCGGTCACAGGGCCATGTAAGGTTACATGGTCGTGTAGTATAAAAGGTACACGGCCCGTGTAGCGGTACATGGCCGTGTAGTGTGCAAGGCGGTTATAAGGCCATGTAGGGTTACATGGTCGTGTAGCATGAGTGGTACACGGCCCGTGTAGAGGTACACGGCCCGTGTAGTGTGACTAGACTACACTGGCCATGTTGCCAGCTTAGGTCGTGTAGCATATGAGGGACACGGCCCGTGTAGGGATACACGGCCCTATTTCAGATCAGAATGCCTTATGTATTATTCATGTATTGTTATATAGGAGGTGATTGACATAATACCTGCATCAGTGATCTGTGAAGTATTGCATATTGCAGTTATAAGGTGAGTCTTCTAGACTTCACTTCATATCAGCAACATGTGTAGTTTCATATCAGATTGCTAACATGCTATGTTATACATGTGAATATGTAAGCTTACTGCTATGTGCAGTAGTGCTCAGATGCGGTACAGTACTGTGACCTACGATGTTGCCCTGGGTTTAGAACCAGATGTTAGCTTTGATTGCCAAACATGCGTGTATTATCTTCATGTGATTGTATACGTGTGCTCATACGATGTTATGTTTAGATTACTCACTAAGCTCTCGTAGCTTATCAAATACTATTTTTAAAATGTTTTGCAGATTTTATCAAAGGCAAGGGCAAAGCTCCGGTTTAACTTCCAATTGTTAAACTCTTTGAAATTAACGCCTGGTTTGTAAATATTAAGTTTTTGGTACCAAACTTATGACAGTATTTATGTGAGTATCTATTGATACGTCAAGTTTTCAAACAAATTGCTTCCCCTTTTATGATAAACTCTGAGATGCGAACACTTATAGGTGTTTGATCTTAATTTTTTAAATTTGGTTTTTGGGGCGTTACAAAAAAATCAACACAAAAATATAAATTAAAATCGATTTCAAGTGTAACTAAATGTGTAGAGAGGCGAGAAGACCTTTTAGTAAGAATCACACATTCACACGTAGACCATCATTATTATCCCCTTCAAAAGGCAAATCAAAACAATAGCTTTCTTAGGTTTAAATCTTTCAAAGGGCTGATTACGAACTTGGGTTACAGATTCCAAATCCCGGATTGAGAAATCATTGCGTCGTCGTCTTCATCAACTTCAGCCGGCGGCAGAGGAGGCAGCTTATAAAGGTGAAGTTGCGGAGCTAACGCCACCAACCTCGACGAACTAGAACTCCCGGAAACCCCAATTGAATGATCATTACCAATTACCAAGTTAAATTCAATGGAAATCAATTTCATCATTAGGGGGAAGAAATGTTTAGTACTAATGAATAAATAATAAAAACTAGGGTACAATTGTCATTTTACCTCATTTTGACGGAGATGACAAAGGAAATCAGTTAGAAAGGACTATCATCGTCATAAAATGGTTCTTAAAGGACTGTCTTCATCACTTTTGAAGTTAAGGAACTAAATCGACATAATAACTAAGTTAAAAAACAATTTGACCAATTAACTTTTGCTTTTATCTACAAGTCTTAGATTGTAGTTATCATTATCCTAGATTTATAAATGGAAACAATCTCTTATCTTTACTACTCTATAAAACATTTAGCTCTTTTTTTAAGATAATTTTTTAAGTTAAGTAGTACAAGTAATATAACATGCTTTACAATAACTTCCGGCAACAATCTTAACACCTTTAAAATAGTACAACTCAAATAGCATTATTTACAATATGTTCCAGCAATGATCTTAAACACTTTAAAACTGTCCAAAAATTTAATTACATAAACTGTCAGAATTTAAATACATAATTAATACTTTAAAACTGTCAAAAAATTAATTACAAAAAACTGTCAGAATTTAAATACATAATTAATACTTACTATTTTCAAAAAGTTTTATATTCTACCATGTAATATGATTGTAAAAAATGGTATGAATTCATTCATACAAGAATAGAATGTTGTCATTTTAACGTAAGTGTTGCGTTAACTTGATATTTGTACGAAGATCACAACCACCATATCCTCCGGCAACATCACAAATAACATGTTGAATTGACATGTTGGCAAATAAACTATTTTACCCCGCCACATCACGCGAGTAAAATACTAGTCTCTTATAATATTAATAAAAGACTAACAATAATAGATTTAATTAAACAATTCGAACCATTCATTTAATCAAAATCTCAATATATTTATAATTTTTAAATCAACTCGTGTATCATACAAACATTTATATAAACAGAAATAATAGGTGAATGTATTAAATAAATAACATATGCATCTTCTGTATAGCCTTTATGTTAGATTAAAAGTTTTTTGTTATTTCTTTATTTGCTAGTTACTTAATTATAAACTTTTTTTTGTTAGGGCTATCAAATGCATAACTCTACACAAGTTTTGATTTGTTTTATTTATAAAAAACTAAGAGCTATTTGGTTTTTAACTAAATGTGTGCGGTAAGACTATGGTATAACATGCAATTCGGGTTATTTAACCCAAATGTATATTAGTGTCATATCACATTCTTCTTTTCTTTCTTTTCTCATCCCAGAAAATAGTATAGTATAATCCAATCTTATTCTATTTTTTATTATTTTAATATATATATATATATATATATATATATATAATAACTTAGCTACATTATTATGTGGCCAGTTAACTACAAGATGCACACACAAACAATTGGTGGGCCCTGCTTATACATTATGCGCCATGATGACCACCTCAAGTGTTTGTGTGTGCATCATGTAACTAAGTTATTCTCATATATATATATATATATATATATATATATATAAAGACAAAGAAAGAAAAAAAGAGGAAGAGAGAGGAAGGAGAAGGAGAGAGAGAAAGGGAAAGGGGGGAGGGAAGCTCAGGTTGGGAACATGAGTCACCTGATCGGGTAAAAAAAGATGAGCGTAGTGGTGTTACCCACTTACAATTTTTACAAAACAAATAAAATTTATAAATTAGAATTTTTAAAACACAAATTAATATCAAAAACAAAATGTTGCAGTAACTTTTTTAAATCATCTAATTTTTTTTAAAAAAAAGACTAATTAGTGACGGTTATATTTTCCTGAATTGCTTGTTTCATCCTTTCTATTAGTAGGTCGTTATCTTCTAACACCCCCGTCCATTGGGCCTTGATAAAAACCTTAAACTCATCTAGCGTTATTCGATTTTTTATGCTTCTTGTATGGTGTTGAAAGTCGACATTTCCATCTCAATAAAACTGATGTTGTACCTACTTATCTTTTCAAGTCGATCAACAAGCTTGGAAGTGGATGAAGAAGTACGCGAAGATGCATTCAGATTTGACATTTTATCTTTTCAAGTCGATCATCACCCATTGTTTGTTTGTTACCAACGATCATCACAGTAGGAGTTACCCACTTTAGGCAGTTTCTCAAACCCTTCACGCTTCATAGGACGTAAAGTGTCTTCCTGTGTCACTTAAGAATAAGGCGCATGCTTCTTTCAACACGTCTTTGTCGCGTATACCAAATATTTTAGATTAAAGAATCATGGTTTGGCAGTCGTTGAACTTGTTCATGTTTAGTAGTGGTCTCCTCCATTTAGAAGTAATCTAGTCACACATACGATGAACTCTCACGATAGCATTGACCAACACTCGGCCAAACATTTTTTCTTCCATTACAACGCTGGTGTTTTCTTGACCGTAGTAGCAACCGACTTTTTGTGTAACACACTGATTTTCAGTCCAAATTTAAACCTTTTAAAATCTCAATTTAAAACATATTTTATACATAATTGCAGAAGCATTTAATTTTCTGTAAATATTTCAACAAAATATCAAGCCTTTCAACAGTAAACATGATCAACAAATTTAAACCAAATACTTTTGGTGTTACCACAGTGAATCTCAAGACCATAAACAAAAGAGTAGGAAATCCAATATTACCGGAAATGCAACCAAATCAATACAGTGCCCAAGGCATCTACCCGACTCACCAAGGCCTCTAGACATCCTGCGGATACAAAACATTTTACACGCATTGTTAGCTATAAACATAGCTAGTGAGTACAACCAAAATCATTTGTCTTTTCAAAACCAAGCCATCATCTTTTCTCTTTTGAAAACACGAGTTTGGCAATCAATATGCTTTGAAAGTACACACATAAGCACATAAGGATACGGGTCTGACCATTGAGCCACAATGTCTCCACGTGGTAGCTAGCCACGGTCAACACGTGCCCACATGGGGGATAACCACATCTCCCCGTCAAGGTGGGGGATGCACGAAGCAGTCCACCATACAACGGTTATCTGGAGTGTAAGCCCTGTTCACCAAATCCACTCGTGTTGCCCCGGGTTCGGTGGCTTTTCAGCCCAGTGAACCCACACGGTCATGATGGCTACTGACATACCCCTCCACTCTCTGCACCGATTCCTTAACCACCCGTACATCGCGGTTCCTCAATTACCGAAGCCACATGAACCTGTGCACGTCTCAATGGCTAGGAACCCTATGGTACAGAGTTCATATCACACAGTGGTCCAGACCAAATCACATACCCCAAAGGGTCACATAAAATCACATGCTATAAAGGCCAAGTATCTCAAGCATCAAGCTTATCATAAAACAAACAAATGTCACAATTCATATCACTTGAGCATAAATTCTCCATAAACAATATCACATTCGGCATTTCAATGCCCACAATACATCAGAGGTGTAAACATATCTTTCACTACTCGAAACCATGTTTGTTGTTTCAAAATCAAAGTTCACTCCAACATGGAGTATCATGTTTCAAAACCATCAATTAAAGCACAACATAAACATAGACCATCTCCAACATGGAGCAATAGTCCTATTTTGAAAACCATTCTTTAAAACACAGCATATGATGATTTCACAGTTTACATATACTTTAAACTCGAAAAGCTTCATAAAACATTTGCAACTCATTTAATTCACATTATAAAACAATTCCATATTCCACATCTTTTAAATAATCAAGTTTCATCAAACTTTTGCCAAACAATCAAAACACAATCATGATGACTTGAAACTTTAACAAAACTAGGTATCCGTAGGGTGTACTCACCTGAGGATGTGATGAGGATCACAACCCCATCCAAAGCAAAGCTTAAACGCTTGATCATAGGCCTATGATCACAAAGCACAAAGTCAACTTACATACACTAATCCAAAAACAAGATTTCTTAAGAGCACACGTCCAATTCTAGTCTTAGACGCCTTTTCGGGTCTTAAAAGACTCTATTTATACCTTCTATAACCATAGGAATCAAACTTCAAACATATACAAGGTCAAAAGGGGTCAACAACATGAATTTGGTGTGTTCAGGGTGTCTCGCGCCGCGAAACACATACCCTCACACCGCGAGAAAATCTCTGGAACAAACAACACCAACCTGCACGCGACGCGTCGCGTCGTATTGCGACTTGCTCTGCACAGATTAGATTTTTCTTTGTTTCGTATTGGCTATCAAAACACCTAATTCTCTAATGCAACCCATACAATACTCATTTATACATCAAAACATAACAAAAGCAACCTTTAAACTTTAACATAGCATATGCTTGGTAATTAAACCCTAACCTTGAAGATTTTGACCCATTTGACTTCCAAAGTCAAACAAAACTTCAATCATGCTTAATCAATTCATGTATGCAACTTCTAAAAGCTCTTTCAAATACCAAATCAATAATACACATATAACCCTTAACTCATAATATTTATAACACCAAATATTTAAAGCTTTAGTCGTTTGTACCCTGTGCATTAGTAATTATACCTCATGGCTAATTATTATTAAATAAATATAATCACTCTTGTATACACTAAATTTTCCAATTTATCTATAATTTATTTCGTCAACCTTTAAAACACATTATTAGGCAATATAGATAGTGTTCTAAAATTTGGAATATTACATTTTGCCTTTTCTTCGACAAGAAATCCGAGCCTTAGGCTCCGACTCCTACACAGGTTAGGTTCATGTTGATTTTGGGGAATGGGTGCCGACAAGGTAAGGGTTTTGGAAGAATTTACAAATCACAGTAGCATTAATTCCTAGCAATGACTGTAACTAATAAAATTGTTGTCGTCATTGATATAACAATTGATTGAAGTGGTTCTAACTAAATTTTTGCATTAGCATCGGTCAGTTTTATTGCTTGAATCTGTGCTCATAGTCTAGGAAAATAGTTTAACAAAAAAGCTATCAAATATCTAACCTTCCAAAAAAATCTAACTATTTAAGTTTTTTGTAAGAGATAGTATGTGGGCAAACCTCCATGCATTCAAATGGTGTTATGGACCATTGGTGAATTAACCATGTGGAAATGAAAATTATTGGTATTATTTAGCCATGATATTTATTTTTTAGTGTTTTCAGTCAAAGGTTTAAGTGATAAAATGCAAACCAAATTGTTAATACCATACTTTAAATCTTGAATATCGTTAAATTTATTATTATGCATGTTTTGATTTAGATTTATATCAAAAACACTAATAAGATAAAACATTGTTTTTAAAAATAAAAATTTCACTCGAAGTGTTTGATTTTTTACCTCACTTATTTTGTTTTAAAATTAAAGTATTTTTATTTGTTTTACATTTTAACTATTATTTTGTTGGCTTACTAATTCCACACGTAGATGGGTTGTTTAGTTAGAATTGATTTTTCGTCAAAATTTATATAATTAAAAGTTGAAACAATATATATATATATATAGATAAGTTATAAATTAATTAATTAAATAATTTTATATATGTATAGTCAAATACTTAATCTTGCATTCATACACCATAATCTCTTAAATTATATTATTATTACGATCGTTTGTAACAGATTTCGTCGTAGTTTCCTGCATTATCGTTGACTTGCATTTCTTTAATTTATAGCGTAATTAACTTGAAATGAAATTCAATATATAATTGCTGACTTTCTTTACAAAATTTTTTTTTAGCAAATCACATCATCCAACTTGGTCAATTTCATTCAATTTTTTAATAAACAAGAGGTTGTATCTCTTTCTGAACATCTTCCAAAGTATCTTTTTACTTATACTTAATAAGGATAAAAGACAAATATTAAAATTAACAGAAAAATAAAATAAATTAAGTACTTGAATTTCACATGTAATTATGTACGTAGATAATGGAATAGAACAAAAAAAATTCTTTAAAGATTTAAAAAATAAAAATAAAAATAATCCTACTTGTACTCGTCTCTTTTTAAAACTAATTATAATAGAATCCAAGGATTGTATTCTGTTCATTTATTATTCATTTTAGGCTAAATATTAATCCTTATAATTATATATTGGTTTATTATATAGTTAAATTTGCAAAAAAATTCTATTATGATATGTGAATTTTTTTACACGTATGCCCCTTAAATTTATAAAAAAACGTGTTATTATACACAATTTTTTATTTTAGCCTACTATCATCTTATTCTCCCCCAATTTCTTCACTTCTAACACTCAATAATAGAGAATTTGAACTCAAAATTCTTTATGAATTCTTGATGAAAAATAATGATTTTTTAGTTTATAGAAAGATAATCGAATTGTCTATATACTAATACCAAAGGAATGACTATAATGAGTTTAAAATGAGCCGAATCATAAAAAACAATAAGGGTGCTAAATGAGTTTAATTTAGGGTAAATTGCATTAAAACATAATGAACTTTGTGTTAGTTACTATTATATACAATCAACTTTATTTTCTTAAAAATAATACAACCAACTTTCATAATTCTCATATTGTATGCAACTTGTTGCATACTATGAAAGTTATTACAAAGTTTATTGTATACAATGCTAACTAAACAACAGACATATAAAAAAATTATTTGCATACAATGAGAGGAATATGAAAGCTAATTGTATTATTTTAAAATTTAAAGTTGGTTGTATATAATGGTAACTAAAACAAAATTCATTACATTTTCATGCAATTTACCCTTTAATTTATGACATATCTAACTTTAATTAGTGATTTATCAACATATACTTAATAAAGATTATTGAACATACTGTTCTTTTAAATGATAAAAAGATTACCTATAATACTCCATAAAAAGAATGAAGTAAAACAATCACAACTAGAGCAAAAAGTTGTTTATTTTTGGCATGTTTTTGAAAAAATAGTAGTAAGTTTTGTGACACTTTAAACTCGAAATGCTTTGTGAATACTTAATTAAAAGTTATGATTCTTGATTTTATAGAGAGTAGTTGAGTTAAAACTGACTAAAATTGAGTTTAAAATGTTTTGAATCATAAAAAAAACAATAGAGGGTGTTGGACGATTCGGTTTAAAACATACTAGACTTTAATTAGCGATTTCTTGACCTACACTAGATGAAAATTTATAAACTTGACGTCTTTTGAAAGGTAAAAAGATTATATACAAGAATCGTTAAAAAGAATTAGGAAAACGACCAAGAATGGAGTAAAAAAGTCGATTCAAAGTCTGTCTTGTTTTCGTTTACATGTTAAACAAACTGCAAGTTAAGAAATTCCGCTTTAGGGCCACCCCTTACTCTACCATTATTATAGGGGTATGGGGTTTGAGACAAAGAAAGATCAAGGCAGCATGTGAGCTTTTCCTTTATAGTTCTTAGCTATTCCTTTGGCCTACAATATAATAAGAAAGATCCATCAAGATTCAAAAATTACCTTCGATATTTTCAATCCGAGAATTCTTAGCCTTCGTCTTAGAAACTGAGCTCTCACAAAGAAATTCATTACTTATTGTTTACACACACTTTATATTTTACTTAGCCTATTTCTTTATAATTAGATCACTTAGGCAGGGGAAGACTCAGTATACTAACTTTCTTTTCTTTCTTCTTTTCAACCCCATGCCACTTCCCTTCTTTGCTAGCATGTACTTATCTTTGCTTTGCACAAAAGATCCCCCTACTTTTCACACCCGGCATGAGCATAATGACGAGTTTTTTGTAAGTTTAATAGTAGACGTATAAAAGACTTTTTGTACCATAACGAAACATTGGAAAATCTTATAGTTGTTTTGAAACTTTAACAACTTATTATATTCTATAAAATTAAGATATTTGCTAATTGGTTTAGAAGTTCTATCATATTAAGTACAAAAAAACTACATTTTTAAAGAATAAGACATTTAACAAGATTGTTTGACTTGTATTTAAGGTGCTACTTCATAGGTCATGTCACATGTGTCTGCCGCCCCCCTCCAATTCCTAAGTTACTTTAGAGATATCTCTAGGGCGGCAACATTTATTTTTATTTAAATTCCATATCAGTATCATATTATTTTTTTCTCACTTTTTTCTCTTTTATTTAAAATTTAAGTATATCCTATATCTAATAATTCAATCTTTTTCCCACCATTTTTTTTAGTTTATTTTATTATACATTTAAGTATTAAACAAAACAAAATATTTATACATTGTACAAAAATAAATATACAAATAATAAAATAAAAAGTTCATTAATAATTATAAAAATACATTTCATTCATCACATCCATATAATTCTCCAATTCTTTTTTTCTTGGTCAAAGTTGCATTTAAAATAGCACCCGTAAGATGATCATGCGGGCTAATGTAAAAGTTAAAGTCCTTATCGAATTGTGCTACATCTTGTAGTTTTATATCATTTGCTTTAAGCGTCAACGCCTTTTCCTTGACTTCATGCATTTTCCTTCTATATGTCATATTATTTGTAGTGCTCTCGTTTAACTTTTTATTTAACCCAATAAATAATCGACGTTTTGTTGCGAATTTACGCTGGTATTGGGCGTACTTGTCGATGACCTCTTTCCCTTGTTTCTCCCGATGGGCCATTGAGGCTCCTCTATGTCTACTTCGTGAGGCTCCTATGCATCGTTGACGTCATCGATGTTTAAGTTAAAATGTGCATCAGAAGACACGATCATTGGATTTCGGGAAGAAGACGTTTTACTATATTTTGTAAGCCGGAAAGAAGGATAGGTCATCGGTTGTATTGGGTGCCACTTTGGACTTTGGACAATTTTTTAGGTTGTTTCACGCTTGTCCGTGGCTGAAAGTAGTTCCCTTGTTTTCTTCCCGATAACAGTAGTGTGCCGTTTGTAGAATATCGGTTCGCGTGTTCCATTACGTCTTGTATATATTAAGTTTTTGTATGACGGCGAGACACGATATTTTCTTGATGTCTTTAAATTTGGAGGTGATTTGATGTACATGTAAATACCCTCCACGTCCTAATTGTGCGTAAAACACATTCTCGACCCGCTACTACTACTACTACTACCACCACTAATAATAATAATAATAATAATAATAATAATATTTTATGTAACACCGTAAATTTTCAAGCCATTTTTTTTAAATCGCTGCGGAAGCGTTTGCTGATTTCATTTAATCAAATACAAAGTACAAAGTACTGTTTACAAACATCACGTCAAGTTGTGTTACAAAATATTTACAAACGTGGCTCGTCTCTTCTCAGAACATAATATCAGAGCATTGGTCAAATTTCCCTTCCCTAAAAACAAAGCTAAACAGCCAGACCTGCAAAAAGCAATCAACCGAGGGGAATTAGCACAAAGCTAAGTGAATGGAAGCTACAAACAAGCACCCACAATCAACAAGCATAAGCAAACAGATCTCAACAGATCAAACAATCTCCACAAGCCAATCCAATCTCTAGAGGAACGGCGGTTCTGCAGAACCTGCAACCGATGTGGGCCAAAGCAAAGGTTTACCGATAGCTATTTGCTACTTGGTACAGTTAAAGCCCCTTCTACTGCAACAAATGCATAGAAAGTCTAGAACTGTGCAACCAATAGCAGATAGCCCAGCCTAAAACATGCGATAGCTGACCCCCAACCATGCACGCACATAATTAACCATGCATACAGGTCTTGCCACATGCACATATAATTAACCATGTACACTGGCCACGCAACAATCCAAACAATCACAATCAACAAGCAACAATCAACTATCAACGAATAACAATCACACAATCTATCAACACATACCAATTAACACATTCCATACTGGCAATTCAACTTAAACAGTTCATCATGGCATCTTGGATTTATTCAGTCTAGCATGGCATCTTAGACTAAACAGTCTATCAAAGCATCTCAGACTAAACAGTCTAGCAAGGCAACTCAGACTAAACAATCTATCATGTCAACTTAGACTAAACAGTCTATCATGGCAAATCCAAATCATAACAATATCTCAATTCATGCAATCATAAACATTACCACCATCACCACTCGTGAGTACACTTCCACTCACCACAATCCACGTTCCCGTCTGCTCAGTTGTCTAATATCACTGAGTCTTTGCAAATCCTGAGAACACAACAAACCGAAGTCAATCTCTGATAAATATATATCCATAACATATATTTATATCTCTATATAACTTGTAAACAACTTACAATAATCATATAAACAATAACCCATCATTTCCCGCACAAATTCGTAGCAAAACAAACAAATTTCTAAAATATAGCCTGTCGTGTCGCGACCAAACCATGCGTCGCGCCGCGACGTACTCGGATTAGGGTTCCGGATTTGAGTGTCGGATTCCCGGGTTGCGGATTCTTGGTTTCTCGGATTTGCATCTATCGGATTTTCGAAGGATCCGGATTTCAGGGTGTCGCTCCGCGACCCTTAAGCGTCGTGCCGCGATGCGTCGGATTTCAGTTTTCCTTCCTCATGAACTGTCGGATTTCCAGCCATTCTTACATAAATATTTCATTTCCAACTTCCATTTTCTCAATCCAAATCACTTTCAACACCCATGAAACTTCATATAACTTAACAACAAATATATATAACTCATCAAATCCAATTAAAACTCATTATTCAACAAAACCCATTTAACACTTTTGAGCTCCAAGTTTCTATCATGGTAGTTCTTCATTCAAACATGTAATTTAGCACATAAACACATCAAAACAATCTGTAACATCATACAAACACATACTAACCTTCACTTTGAATTATGAATCACCAAATCCTTTACTTGAAAATCCAAGTTTCGTGTTTTTCTAGCTTTCTTCAACAAGAGGTTTTGACACACACTTTCACACTTTTACTATGTGCTGGTGAAATAAACCCCACGTATACATATTTCCTTTTATTCAAGCAGGAGGTGGCCAAATTCAACTCTGAAATCCTATTCTTTTCTTTCATACAACATACATCCATGCATACATACTTACATGCACATACATAACATACATGTCTTTTTCTTCTTCTTTTTATTCCAGTAACACAAATATATATATTTTCATAAATATGTACTTTCAATTCAATCAATATTTATTCAATTAACCACATAATTGACTTACGCAAATTAAATACGAAATCACTTGCCGCTATCCCGCTAATCAACTAGCCCGGGTTTGCGGATGTTACATTTTAAGCACCCGTTTGCGAGTTTCCGACAACGGGATCCTTGGAAACGTCAACCCATGCCAAAGCTAACGCTACCTCCTCTTCATTTGACCATTTATTCGCTTTTGCTCGTCCTTCAAATTTTTTCCCATTTTGTGGTGTCAGGATGGATTGTTGGGTTGGGATGGATTGTTTGTTTATGGTTGTTGGGTTTCCGTAACATAGTTGTCGTCGTCATCTTGAGGCAGGTTTCTAAATAGATTGTTCTAAGCCGAGAGTGGAAGTTGGAACAGCGCCGGAACAAAACCCGATTATAACTTCCCTTGGTACGTTAATTGTTGAGGAATGTAACCTTGGTGGGCAAATTGGTGGAAGCCGGGTTGAAAGGCGGGTGGCGAGTCTTGTTGCGAGATATACACTTGTTGCATAAATTGTTGAAACCTAGGTTGAAAACATGGAGACATAGGTGTGTTTGAATCCGGGTTGAAACCCGAAATTTTGAACTCAATTACGACGAGATGTAGGTGTGTTTGAATCCGTGATGGAACTAAATTTGTAGAAGTATGTTGATGGATTGAAGAGAGTATATAAAATTTTGTATTGTTGGGGTGAAAGTTTTGAAAGTGTGAATGATATATGTATAGGGGAGAAGGTGAATATATATATATATATATATATATATATATATATATATATACATATATATAGGTGAGAGTTTAAACAAGAATTGTTTTTCGTACTAGAACTGCGAAAACTAATTTTAGCTCTTGATTAAAATTAATCAATGTCTAAGATTTTTTGGCGGCTCATTAATACTTCATTAATAGCCCGTTAATGACGTATTAACAAGGGTTATTTCGGAAAAATCAAGCATTGTAAATTAATGATGGCTCACCCAGACGCAATTCACGGTTGGGTAAATATATAAATTACCAAAATACCTCATTAATGAGTCATTAATGGTGTTAAAAATAGTTCTTGCAGTTCTCGTACGAAAAACAGTTCTCGTTTGAACTTTTGTCTATATATATATACATATATATAGTGAAAAGTTTATTTGAGAACCGTTTTTATTATATATGTGTGTATATATATATATATATCTTACTCCTTTATAATACATTTACAACCTTAAAAACTCTTAATTTTAAATAACTTGAATGTACTAAAATACAATTTATTAACCATTTCATTCTCTCTCTTAAGTTACTTTAATTTTTAAAATTCCATTTTTAACTATTTTATTCTCTCTCCTAATTTACTTTAACTTTTTATATATTTAAAATATCTCTCTAACACTAAAACACCCTATCACACAAACACAATTATCCACTCACATCAACATAATTTTTAAAATTTTATTAACTTCTCCCTCCTTATTTCATAAATATAAATCTTTTTCTTATTTTAATGTCTTTTAGAATTTATTTTTAAATTTAATAATAGTTGATACAAATAAAAAAATGACATTATACGATACTTTTTCGTGACATTAAATTGCGCGAATAACATATTATTTTTTAAAATCAATATGATGTAAAATAAAAATTATTTGTGATCGCAGCATTGCGCGAGTACCTTGCTAGTATATATATATACTAACGGTCATCTCCCTTTAAATTTTTAATTTTTTTAAAGTTACCATTAAAGAGTAAAAAAAAAAAAGTTAAATGCAAACGGTAAGTCAGGTTGGGGAAACCGACTGCTAACCCGTAGGGGGGTGGTAACGGTGTTCCCAACCAAAGCCGAGCCACCCGAATGAACCCAAGGGGTGGTCGGGTTGACCACTACACATGGTATTACACTATTACTATTTGAACCACTTTGTATCCGACCATACCTATCGTTCTACTTATTAGATCAAAATATTTATAAAAATCAATGAATGAGATGAAAGAGGATTAGTGAATTTCATGTATCATCTTGCGTGAATGAATCAATTGAGTGACACAAGTGAAATAAGTGGGAAATGGAGACACGGTTGTTTGGCCGACGGTGATGTCCATGTCGGTGACGGGGTTCACTAGCCGGGAATGATATATATATGGGAGGTTCATTTGAGAACTGTTTTTATTGCGAAAACAGCGAGAACCAATCTTAGCCGTTTATTTTGGATAATTGAATTCATGAATGAAGAGCGTCGGGGGATTGGGTATGACAGGATGCATATAAGGAATTCATGAGTGGGCAATCCAATTGAAGGAGAGTAAATTAGACGACTAGGATTGGTTCTTGCGGTTCTCAAATGAACTTTTCATTATATATATATATATATAGAGAGAGAGAGAGAGAGAGAAAGAGGTTAGCATAATTAGGGAAGGGTAAATTTAGCAAATGAAGTCAAAACTGCCACCACTTTAAGAACTTCAACTCTAAAGAATGTATGTTATGCATTCAACCTCAATGACAAAAATAACACAACCAACTTTTTTAGTAACAAAACTACATAATACCAAAAATAAAACCATCCAAAAGTATATCAAAATCTTAGATGCTTCAAGAAAAAACAAATCACATATAGAGCTACCAAGCTACTCATCTTCCTGGCTTCGCAACCTAGCTAATTTGTTGGTAACAACAACATCCAACTGTGCTGCTCGCTCGACTATCTCCTTCCTTTTGCGGGTTGATACATTGTGTGCAATCTCAGCACAGTAAGTCCTGAAATCATGTCGTTATTGTTAGAGTGCATAGGTTCATCAAAAAAGTATCGAAATGAAGGTGAGACTGTCAGAGTATTATGTCAAAACTACTACTGGCCAGACAAGTAATTTTAGCATGAGCCAGATCAAGTTGACCGGAAAGCGCCTTCTTATCTCCTTATTATACACACACACACATCCTTTGTTAATCCAACTTTTCTGGTGACTTTCAACCTAATTCGTTTTAGCTAAACTTTGTTACTTAACCCATTAGATAAAAAAACATAACCAAAATGGTGCATTAAATAGAAACAGGCCAAGACTGAAACGTCTACGTATGCAACATGAAAAATACTGTACCGATTGTGCATCATAAGCACTTCCAGCTCTTTGGCATTGTGCACAACAAATTTCTTGAAACCATTTGGCAAGTAGTGTCGGGTTTTCTTGTCTGAGCCATATCCGATATTGGGCATAAGAGTCACACCTTTGAACTTTCTCCTCACACGGGAATCAATACCCTTGGGCCTGCGCCAGTTTTCCTGCCACAAAACCATAGAGATCATTAGATTCATGTCTGTGTCACAATCATATAACTACGTTTACAACTAGATACCTGTTGCAACAATGAACTTTCATGTGACAAAATAAGTGGAATGTTAAGAAGAAAACAGAGTAAAAAACAGGTCTAACTTTAAACGGTGAAATTGACAACAATAAAACAGCTAAATTGTACCTTGACACAGATTTTCCAATCACTTTGAGGTCTCTTGAACTTCTTTACACGCTTCTTGACAATCTTCTTATCAAGCTTTGGGACGGCCATTGCTTACTATAAAAGAGTTAAACATAAAACAAGTTAAGAAGGAAAATAATGTTGCCCCAAACTATTAACAAAGATCACAAAGAGGTTAAAAATTGAAAGCAACTTTTAACAAATTCCATAACCAAATTTTTTCTATAAACAAGCTTTGAAGGCACATATTTGATATGTTACAAGGTAAATGAAGCAATCAAAAACCAAAGCAATCCAAACCAGGAAGCCATATATTCATCAACATTTAAATACAATCAAAGTTAAGACATTAAACACCAATAACTTGCATTTAGTCAAATTTATCAGCTAAAAATGACCGGTAATCATTCAAGAGTAAATTAGATACATAAAAAATACCGAATTACAACATAAGCAAGAAATCACTTAAACAATTACAGAGTTATAGCAATTAACACGAAATTTGACATAACACATACATAAATCGTTTTCAAGCTCTCTTCAAATCACTAAAAATTGTTGAATATACAACAACGAGCATCAACTACATGAATCAACAGGCATAAGATTACAAGTGCTAAACGAGTGAAATGAATTAAAAACATATTCAAATGTGCTACGGGATGTACAAACAACAATTAGAGAACAATAACTGAATCTGTAAGATAAGGAAGCTTGAAACCTGCTGATTGAGACGAAACGGCGCAAAATTTCTGCCTGGAGACGAGATCCGTGAGAAGCAAAAGAAAACCGAACCCTAGGGTTTATACTACCACAGACAAGCGTGCGTTGTTTATGTAAAAATGGGCCGAAAAATAGAAATAAACAAGTGACGTCTTTATTAAATTAAGGCCCAAATGAACCTTTTAATTTTTGTGTTTAATAGTCTAATAGATGTTGGGATATTGTTTTACTTGAGATTATTTGTGTATTAAACTCACTAGATTAAAAATGTTAAAAACTAGGGTCAAACGGCGTCAACATCAAATAAATGTGAAATCGTCGATCATTATTGTTATAATTAAGGGCGTTAAGATCAGATATTTATTGGTTATAATTAAAAAAAATTTAATGATTATTAAATGTATTAAAATGATAAAATTTAGAATTTGGTTAAATATGGTATTTTGTAATGTTATAAAAGGTAAACTAGCTTAACATCTAATATATAAACATGAGAGATGGTTAAAGTAAATTGTAAAGATTTATCGTGTCAAATATTACTAACATATATAGTAAAACAAGTATAAAGCATACATAAAAATATAAAGTTTCGTAACAAGTGTAGATCTATTAGAACTCTAAACTTCATGCATAACATCATCATCAAATTTTTTGTACAATCTCATTATTATCAAAATTTATTTTTTTAATTTATTCCAATTGGTATACGTGTTTACATAAATAATCACGAAAATAGGTAGATATATCTACAAAATAATTTGAATAAATACTTTTATTAAGATATTTAGGTTTTAACAAACTAAATCATCTTAAAAAATGACATTTGAGAAAATAACTCATTTGTGAGGTATTTCGGAAAACAGAGATGATTGGTGAAAAAAATTTAAAATTATAACGATGATATCATAACCATTTCTTAAATATATATTAAATATTAGAGATATGATATTTGTAAATTAAGGTGAACAAGTACAATATTTTAATTGTTTAATACGAGCCTTTATGAATTTCTATCTAACAATTTTGATTCATATTAAAGTAAGAATTTAATCCAAATTTTGACTAAAATAGTCCAAATTGGAATTCCTTTTTTTTATCAAAATAGATGGTATCAGATTTGATCATTAAAACTTTTATCTAAATTAATAGCTAGGATTGTGTAGTATATTTTATTAATGTTGTAATTTTATTTATATTAGAAGATAAAAATAAATAATTAGAGGATAATGTACAAGTAATTATCTAATAGTTATAACTATCTTTATTTTCATAAGGATAAAAAGTAATTTTAAAAACATGCTAGAAGGCTATTTATAAATGCTGTTTTATTAACTTTTACAGTATACATTTTTATCACAATATATCCCAAACACCTCATCAATTATTTGAACTAAATAAAAAAGATGGATGCATTATGCATACTTAGATTAGCGAAACAGAAAAAAAAAACTTTTTAAAAAGTTAATATTTAAACCTAGTGAACCAATATAAAGAAAAACAATACAAAAAAAGAATTTATTTTATCATTAATGATACTTTTAAGTATATTATTTAATTGCAATTTTAGAATAAATTAGGACATTTGTGATTACAAGCCTTCGAAATTAATAAAATATAGTTAATAGCACATTACTTCATTGCTTTGGTTGAATTATGGGTGACGATTTGTACACAATAAATTTTTGTTATACATAACAATTGTGACTTTTATGTTCATAGAACTTCACTATCTTTTATTCTCATCCACATATTCTAGGGTATGATGATACAAACAACAACTAATTATTATATATGATAAAAATCTGTTATGTACAGATCATCTCCATTGAATTATGGGTGGGACTTGGGAATAATAAAGAATACTAAGATGATGGGGGCGTATTAGGAGATAAATCCCATCATCATGGGGAGTGAAAGAGCATCATCGTGTGATTGCCATGTATTTGGCATGAGCTTTCTTACTTTAAATTAATTTCTTGTTTGTTGTGATGGACAATCTTATAACCTAATTAAAAGA
Organism: Dittrichia graveolens; assembly: GCA_038502395.1. NCBI lineage: Eukaryota > Viridiplantae > Streptophyta > Magnoliopsida > Asterales > Asteraceae > Dittrichia > Dittrichia graveolens. The sequence goes on from JARJIL010000002.1 coordinate 76,034,429, forward strand.
AAAGAATTATGACATCATCATTCTTTTTAAAAAATTATATTTTTAAGAATGATGACATCATCTTATAGAAATTTATAAATAGGTTATAAGATTTGAGGGGGTTGGATAAAAATTGTGAGGGGTTTTATAAAACATGTGAGGGACTTTTAAGAAAATGTGATGGAGTTTTATAAAAATTATATATTAATATAATTAATTATAGGTTGTTTATAAATTATGTTTAATAACTTGTGATATATTTTGTTTAGAAAAAAATAATAATATATTTGCGACCGTTTCATTTTTATCTACATTTTGGTGTAAATTTTATTATAATATTACACTTTTTAAAAATTAGTATATTCTTAATTTTTTGTTATACATTAATAGTAGTGGGTAGGTAATTTTTTGTTTAGATGGGGTTTTTTTTTTTGAATTATGGTGATGAGCTGAGTGATCAACTTGAATATGTTATTCAAAGTGTTTAGTTATTGATTTTAAGACATCTTATCTATAACCTTATTAAAGAAAAGGATGACAAAACTACATTTTCACCAATCACAACATCTCATTTAAAAAAAATTAAAAAAATCATGTTTAAAAATACAGTGACGTCATCCAGAAAAAAACAATTTTTGAATTTTAGATTAGTTACAAGTAGGAAATTGTTGTTAAACGTTGTGTTTGTCGAAGAGGTAAGCGTCATAAGTAAGTCGGGCTGCCGAAGAAGGTAACGCAGAAGGAGTCGCCTTTTGTTTCTAGAAACCCTAAGAGTAATCTGTTTCAAATCCAAGTTACCCGTGACCCGTGTTTTTTCTTAAGCTGTTGGAATGGGATGTGTGACGTCATTATATATTTAACCATGATTTTTTGTTTTTTTTAATGGGAGGTTTTGATTGGTGGAAATTTAGTTTTGAGAAGGATGATGACATCATCATCCTTTTATTTAATAAGGTTATAAGATAAGATACCCAATTTTCCAAACACAAAATTCTTTACAACTCTTTGAAAAGATTGCACCATTTCTTTATTGTTCTTTAGGTAAGTAATTTTTGTTTATATTTCATGAAAATGATTCAAATATGCTAATGTAATATATTGTTCTTTTTATTATAGTCATTAATTATGAAGAATAAACAACCTCCTTCATCTGCTCCAAAGCGACATTCATTGGAAGAGCATTTAAAAGAAAGGAAGAAATAAAGGGTGATTCATTTTATATATGACTACTCTGTTCATAACAGTTCAATAACGATTGAAAATGATAAACAAGTTCACGGGTTACTTTAAATGATATATCTAATGGTGCGTTTAATTTCAAATTAAAAATTTGTTCAAAATTTACATAAAGTCCAGTAGATTTATATTCATTTTATATGCTTTATGGTGAGAGTATATATATATATATATATATATATATACACTTGTATAAATATATACATGTATGATTGAGTAAATGATTCCATCGTAATTTTATATTCACTAATCGTTTTAATCTTCAGATGATTTTCAATAGGTATATATTAAAGTTAATGAAATTTGAAGTAAAATTAAATATATGAATTACAATAAACTAATGAATTTGAACTTACTGTCATGATCAACATCGTTTCTCGAATCTGTCAACCATAATTGTCTGTTAATCGGAATTGCTTTAATTTATTTCTAATTATTTTTATTATACATGTTAGTACTCCTTAAAGCTATATAAGTTTAAATTTGACTTATATCATCCCCGTATTAACACACGGGTTGCTTAGCTGGTGTTATAAAAAGAGCATATCCTGATTTGTCATACATTTAAAAACTTGACATATATTAGTGATTAGTCCATTGATTTGATTCCTATAAAATTTGATTATATTTTTTTACATAAAATAAGGAGAAAAAATATGTGTAACTAGAAAAACACACATATTTTAAATATTTTTATACTTACAGACATTTAATGATGAAATTATTAACATACTTTTTATTTTTGTTGTTTGTGAGTATGAATATAACTAAAATAAATACAGCTAAAAGCATATATGTTCTCTTTAAAAATATTTTTATTTACATGTGAAAAATAACATGTTCTCTTTAATTTGAAAAGTAGTGTTAATCTTGTATTTATAGTTTTGTAATTAAATTTTATAATCAGTTACTTAAACGTTGTGTTCTCGAGTTGATTTTTAAAAGGAAAAGGAGGGGGAAGGGAAACGAAATCATCAAGATTGTGTGTTCTTAAGTTTTTTTAAAGAGGGAAAGGGAGGGGGAAGGAGGAGTTATTTGGTTAAAACCCTATCCTCCTAACTCAAGAACACAACTTGATCCTTTTTTCCTTCCCTTTCATTCCCATCACTTTCTTTCCCTTCCCTTTCCTTCCTTAAAAAACTCGAGAACGGAGTTAAAACTTAAGACCGCCCGATCAGGGGTTACCAGCGAGCACTGGTATCCCTCTAGAGCATATATGTAAAAAATAGGATTAATGGTGGTGGGGTTCCTTCACCGGTTTCCAAACCCGCCACTGATTCCTCTTTTTTCTTGTTTTTTCTTTTATTTGATGTGAGTCGAAGAGGATCGAATGTGGGAGTTTGCAAGGTAAAAAGTATTAGAGATGAGAGATAACTATGTATTTTGACGTTATGTTCTAAAAGTAGCTATTTATGTCCACCCCTCTCCATCACCTTCCCACACACCAAGTTGTCCAAGTTTCTCCCCCATACTTCACCGGAAACCATGGCGTTCCTCCGCCGGCTGCCTGTGTTCTGTGCTATCCTACTAACACTCGCATTACTGCTTTGCTTAACCTCGCCGGTACATTCTCTCAACTGCGCATCACAAAAATTCGCCAACAACCTCTACACCAACTGCACCGATCTACCAACACTCAACTCATCTCTCCACTGGACGCACGTCGCCAAAACATCCATCCTCTCAATAGCATTCGTCGCACCTCCGGCGAAACCAGACGGCTGGATCGCCTGGGCCATCAACCCGAAACAAACAGGCATGGCCGGTTCTCAAGCGCTCATCGCGTTCAAGGACTCCAACGGCTCCATGACGGTGAAGACATACAACATCAGTTCCTACTCCTCAATCGTTAAAGGCAAGATCTCGTTTGAAGTTCCGCAGTCCAGTGCGGAGTATAGCGGCGGATCTATGAAGATTTTCGCGAAGGTGAAGTTACCGGAGACGATGACGGAGGTGAATCATGTCTGGCAGGTCGGTAGTTTGGTTCTGAAAGGGATGCCCGGGAAACATGAATTTCTGCCGGAAAATTTGAAATCCACGGGGAAACTGCAACTTAAATTGACAGAGGAGGCACGAAGTAACGCTACAACTGTCGGCAGTCCTGCAATTGCCCCAAGCCCTAGCACTAGCTCTGCTTGTAGCAACACTGTAATGTACGTATTTTTTGTGCTTATAATTGGGGCTTTGATCTGAAATTAGAAGATAAACATAAGCATTATGTTGATTTCTATGTTTTCACTTCATCTCACGGAATTTGATCTCAATTAGAAGAAAAACATGGAAGATTATGTTGATTTCTATGTTTTTCACGAGCTTTTGATCTCAAAATAGATGATAAAAACGAACATTATGTTGATTTCTATGTTTTTCACTCCATTTTACGAGCTTTGATCTTCAACTACAAGGTAAACATGAACATTATAGTGAACTTTTAAATATCTTTTCACTGGATTTCACGAGGTTGATCTAAAATTAGAAATGCATACAGTAGTAACATATAATCAGTACTAAATACGTATTATGCCTTTAACATATAAGAGTTAAAAGGGCATGTTAGGTGTGATTCTTGAAGTTAACATATACAGTATTATACACTAGTATTGTGAAGATAAGAAGACAAAAATTGTATAAATCAAACAAGTTGATAAAGAAAAATAATTCATTATTTTACAAAGATTAACAATTTATTTCACTAGAGAAATTCCTTATAAGTTTATTTGAAAATACACATTAATTGCTAGTTAATACTTAAAAGTAGTTATGGATATTTTATCATTTGTACGTATATGATGGGTGGGGTGGGGTTGGGTTGGGTTGGACATGCATGATTAAAGAATGTTAATGTCCTTAGTTTAAGGTAAGTGAATACCTGAACGGGCCTGTGTTTAGGCAAAATAAAATAAAACGTGTTGAAATGGTATTAAGTTATGATATCTAAAAGATACCAGTTTGCTTAAGACACCTGTGATAATAATGTTGTTATGATTTAATATCAAACGTTAGAAAAGCTATATTTCTCGAGTTGTGTTAAATTAAGTTCATGTAAAAAAAACTGTCATAAAATTTTAATATTCAATTACAGGTGATTCAGTATACAATTACATGTAAATTACGAAAATTTCACTCTGTCCAAATTTTAAAATTCAATCTGGACCATTGATTTCCTTGATCTGAAGGCTAAAATTAGTCCCTTAAAACTATAAATTAATTATGGACTATATTTGACGTTTTCTATATTTCCCTTTATTAAATTTTCATACTTTAGCTTTCTACTAATTTAATCATTAAAAACTTAAAATGGGTCGAGCCTGAACGAGCTTAAGCTCGAGCTTGGATTAAGACTAATTTATTAAACTGAGTCCAGCCCGAGCCTTATGCACTGGACTCGTGTAAGCTTGCAAGCTTAAAATAAAAATAAAAAATAAGAATTCAAATTGTTATATATTTTTTAATATGAAAAAAATAAAAATTCAAATTGTTTTTTATATCATCTTCAAATATAAATAAAAGACTTAACATGCGCTAAATTTATTAAACTATCCTAACTTTTCATTTAAAAAATAAATTTAATCACTAAATCTTAATCATACGTTGAATCAAAACTTAAATTCTAATTTTGACTTTTCTTAATTAGAATTGAATAAAAATTATTAGATAATTTTCATATATATCCTTCTTAAGCCTTAAAATATAATATTTGTCATACTGATTTACAAATATCATATTTACCTTTTATAACATTTTAAAATATCATATTTAACCAAATTTTTAATTTTATCATTTTAAAATATTCTATAATCATTTTAAATTCTTTTTAATTAGGAAAAATTACATCAAAATATAACGAACTTTGACTAAAATATCATTATATACAACGAACTTACAAGATCTTACCACTGTATGCAACTTGACCCCCTATAGAAGACAATTACTTTCCAACCGGTAAATTCTTTTTATTTTTAAATTAAGAAAATTGGAAATGAAGAATGAAGATGTGTCTTTCAAAGCCACATATGTTCAAGTCCAAACCCTTTGAATCCGTGAATCATAAAGTCGACACACAAACACTCCCAAAAGGATCTTAAATCTGTTTCTTCGACCAGCGTCCGCCTTCATCACCACCGCAATTGTTGCAGCAAACCACCACCGTCGCTATTGCAGCAAACCACCGCCACCGCCGACCTTCAAGCACCACAAATACCTTCAGATATGCAAAGGACCACGATAGGCGGTTTCTTGTTTAAACCACCATACCTTCAAGCACCATTGATACCTTCAGATCTATAAAGACCATTATCGGCGATTTGTTGTTCAAACCACCACCATCATTGTTGATTTATGGTTCAAACCACCAAGTTGCCGTCAATTTAAGTTTTGAGCGACTAGTTACTTTTGATTTCAAATCATATATTAGGGTTCTTCATCTTCAAGTTCAGATTGTATATTACTATAATAGGGTTCTTCATATCCGATTTTTGTTGTAGATGGTTTAAATATTTGAGGAGGGTTACAAATCTAGAAAAGATTAGGGTTCTTCAACTTTATTTCTTCACGATTTAGGGGGTTGTTTATAGATCTAGGGTTTATTACATATCTAGGGTTTGTTGCAGATCTGGGGGTTTTGTATTTACTTTATAGAATTGGGTTTATATTTTTGAATGGTTTTTGTAAATGAGGAATGAGTAATTTCGTATGAACAACAAGAATACACATGAACATCTTGATGAATATATGAATTAAAAAATTTTAAAAATTTAAAAACCGATTGGTTACCTGTAGTTTAGGTTACTGATTGCATACAATGGTAAGATTTTGTAAATTCGTTGTATTGATTTTTAAAAAAGTTCATCATATACAATGATAGCTTAGCCGTTGTATTTTGGTGCAGTTTGCCTTTTTAATGTTTTTTGTTTATAAGGAATGAGTTATAGATTTCATATGAACAACAAGTACACACATGAACATCTTGATGAATATATGAATTAAAAAAATTAAAAATTTAAAAATTGACTGGTTACCTGTAGTTTAGGTTATCGATTGCATACAATGGTAAGGTTTTGTAAGTTCGTTGTATTGATTTTAAAAAAAGTTTATTTTATAAAATGGTACCTTAGCCAAAGTTTGTTCTATTTTGGTGTAGTTTGGCTTTTTATGATAAACAATAAAGACTTGATCTTATTGTCCTAATTGTAACAATAGTGATCAATAACTTGCACACGAAATACAATCATGTCTCTCCATATCATGATACCATATTTCTGCCATCACGTATGCGTTCAACCCAACATCATCACTTCTTTCGTTGCTCTAGGTGGTGACACCATCCGTCGCATTTTGTTTAATTCTTATTTACCTTTTGTTTTATAATTAGTTAATATCTTTCTATTAATGCTTAAAATTTATCATTTTTCTAAACCAACTCGTATATTACTCGTGAATTTAATCTAGTTAAATATGGAAAAACTAAAATTCAAAATTTAAGTTAGTTTTTTGTTTGTTACTTATATATTTCAAACTATTTTCTATTGTTAAAAAATGTATTTAATTTAAAGGAGCTTTAGTGAGCTTATCACGAGCTTTGTATAATCTTTTGCGAGCCAAACTTGAGCCTTAAAATACGAGCTCAAGTTTGAGCTTCTGTAATTTTAATTATGTCTGACTCGATCAGTGTAAAGTTCGAGTCAACTCAACCCATTACATCATTAAAGAGCATACAGTTGTGGATATTTTATCTTTTGTATGTATATGATAGGTTGGACATGCATGATTAAAGAATGTTAACATCCTTATTTTAAAGTAAGTGAATGGGCCTATGTTTAGGCAACAAAAAAAAAGTTTGAAATGGTATTAAGTTATGACATCTAAAAAAAATCAGATTGCGTAAGACAAGTGTGATTTTTATGATTTAATATCATATCTTTTGTTGTAGCAAAAAATATATTGTCCTTTACTAAATTTTCCTATTTCATCTTCATACCTAATTGATGATAACATGTGAAATTTACTAATTTTATTTCTCCATCTACTCTTATGAATTTAACACTTATATCAATCTTGTGAGTAGTAATATAAAGTACGAAGATATAATATCTCTAAATAAATACTACTTCAATTGGTTTATAATAGAGTATTTTCTTATTTATCTTTCTAGTCCGTATATAAAGATGAATGTTAAAATAAAAAAATATAAGAAAAAAATTAATGAATTATCGTGACTTAGAAAGTAGAATGATTAAGTAACAAAAGGTGGTTGTTAATTATATCTATGGTCCACCATTTTTCTCACATAATGCAACACTCAAAACATCTCACATCATGATTATATACATATAACTTTACAAAACTCTCTCTCTAACGTATAAGTGTAATTAGACTATCCACATGGCACCCGATTGGGTTATCTTTTCCTTCTTGCCACATCACTTTTCCCGTCTCGGCTCAAATAAATGAATGATCAAATATAGACTATTTGATTAAATCAAATAAATAATCATTATTAAATCTCTTATTCTCATCTAAATATTAATCCTCATTTGAATCTCCTAACATATATATATAAAGAGAGAGATAGAGAAAAGAGAGGAGAGAAAGAGAGAGGAGATAAGAAGAGAGATAAAGAGAAGAGAGAGACGTGAAGTGAAGTGAACGCTTAGGTTAGAGAATATAAAGGGGAAGCCGATTGGATTGGGAAGAAATGAAGAATGGTGTACCAATATTCCCAATCAACCCACTTTATCGAAGAAGAGCTGATGGCACTACGCGAGAGGTATACGCATGGACTTTACATATCATCTTATAATGAGTAGAAGGAAAAAGTAAGAAGATATATTATTTTTCCTTATGTATTTCTAATCCGATAGTAAAAGTTATTTAAATGGTCTAAAAAAGTTATTGAAATGGTCCAAACATCATAGTCTCATGATTTGGTCAACCATGTAGGGGACCAATACCCACCTACACTCTAATTTAAATTACACATTTAATTGAGACAAAGTCATTTTATATAATTTTTACCATTTATCTTTTAACACATAACTAAATTAAGACGAATATTAAAATCTAAGTTAATAAATTACAAGTATCAGTAGTAGTAGATCAATGGTTTAACATATTTTTAATTAAAATGTTATTGTCACAATTTTGGAGAGTTCAAATAGTATAAATTGTACAAAGCATATATTCAAATGTTAAAGTGAAGTTAACTAAAAATCGTTTAAACACGATTTTATAGTCAAGTTAAAAGAAGTGATTGTATGTGAGTTAAAAAAATAATAATGTTACTATTGAAACCTAAAATACATAATCGCATTTCTTTTTTAATTTTTATTTTTCAATAATGAAATTATGCCTAAAGTTAAGGAACAAATTGATTATCGTGTTGTGATTTTTTTTATCAAACAGGAAACAATTACCCACCATACTTTAATTGGCAGCTTGACGCATTTAATTGAAATACTACAACATTATCTTCATTGGCTGACAAATCAAGAAAATAACATATACTATTTGTGCACTCACTATTTTGTTTTATACATAACAAAAAGTATTTGTTTGGATTACTATACCGTCGAATATAACAAGTATTTTTACTTATAGACTTATTACATTTATTTATATATATGTCACGAGCAGAAGAAGTGCCCCGATTAATCTAAAATACTTTAGGACAAGAGTGTTTTGACGTACATTTTCGACTAGTATAACACATGTTTTGTTTTATCTTGGATTCGAGTTGTCGCCTCTATTTATAGTGATAGGACATGCTAACAACATAGTGTAAATGTAAACAACATTTTAGGAAATTTTTAGTGCAAACATTTAAATTGTATTACATCAAGACTAACCTTTTATGAAAAAGAGTAAATAAGTTTAAAGGAAGTCCCTCTCACTAGAAAAGTTCATATTGGCAAACAAAAGGTTTGCAGGTCATAATACACGTCTTTAATTTATTTTATCAAAATATTTATCCTAGATTATATTCCTTGTAATTATAGTTATATCTTAGATGGAAAATTGGCTAGTTGCAGAATATTTTATATATATATATAGGAGGGTTCATTTGAGAACCAATTTTATTGCGAGAACCGCGAGAACCAATCTTAGCCGTTCATTTTGGATAATGGAATTCATGGATGAAGAGCGTGGAGGGATTGAGTGTGGCAGGGTACATGTAAGGAATTCATGGGTGGGCAATCCAATTGAAGGAGGGGGAATTGGACGACTAAGATTGGTTCTCGCGGTTCTCGCAATAAAAACGGTTCTCGAACGAACCTTTCACTATATATATATATATATATATATATATATATATATATATATATATATAAGTGTGTGTAAATATCTATAATTAAAAAAAACACGTCTAGTTACATGTTTTCTGGCTTTTCCTAAAACTAACACTACTAAAAATCTCCTTAACTTTAAACCGAACGTATTTATTATTTTTCTACTGTCTTTAGAAAACGAAAACTACATCCAATTTAAAAAAAAAAACTATTACCAAAAGACTATATAGCAATAATTTTCCACAACAAAACCCGACCATATCTATTATTACTCTTTTCAATATTGTGAAAAATAGCTTTGTGAAAATAAAAGGTAAGATGATGGATGGATGGATGGATGGATGTTGATATACCAACAACAATGTCCCACGAGCTATATAATAAATATAGTCATTAATATTAATCATAAAGAATCCCACACCTAGCTATAATCAAGATTTGTACCACATGTTTTACAAAGGCTAAACACTAATTAAGATGGATGTTCTTCAAATTATATTATTATTTCTTAGCTTAAACATCATATATATCCTACTCGATCCATAAATTACTGAAATGGTCCCTGTGGTTTATCAAAAATTTCTGATTTGGTCCTTTAAGATAAAAAATTACTCCACATGTCCCTATGATTGCATATCTCTTACTTAAATGGTCCTTATGATGGACGGACGTCAAATGAGTGCCGTTTGTTGTCTTTTACGAAGGTTATTTTGGTAAAAGCAACACTATATCCCTTCCTTTATATTCCTCAGGTCACCTACTTCTTCTTCTCCATTTTTGTTCATGCTCCCGCCACTTCTCAAATTGTCCTTCAATAATGGCGATTTGTGGTGATGATAAATAAAAAATATCACAAGTATTAGCATGTAAATAGAGAAGGTTGATGTGGTTATTGCTAACATTAGCAATTGATCTCTGGTTACCGCAAGTATTAAAGAAGGTTTTAACACAACATGATTACTCTGGTTATTGCTAAACCTAAACTAGAATTGAAGGGTACTTCAGGTTATCGTAATCTCAAACCAGAACCTAAGAGTGCTTTTGGTTATCACAAATGTAAAAGCTACATTCCAACACTTATAACCTGTTTATCACAATAAAATTGTCTGTGGGAACTAAGGATCACATATGGTGTCAAAACACAACATGATTATCACAGTGGCAAACACAAGAAATCTAGTTCTAGTACAACTACAACAAATTACTCCTAAGCACGAAAACATCATGCAATTCAGAGTTATGAGGCAAGAACAGATGGTGATTTCTACAAATCCAACTCATATATCATATAAAGCCTTAGAAATGGCGATGAATAATAGACGCAAGGACCAGAAGCTTATACTCATGAAGTAATTCAGAATTAAGCCTAGAGAACACAACAACGAAAGTTGAAAAAGGTCTTTAAACATAGACTAAGCATCAATTTTACCAAAAAACAACAAATTACGTGTACAAGAACTCAAATCCCCTCGATTCAACGAAGGTGTCAAAATCCTAGAAATACCGAGGAAAAATTCCTGAGATGGGTAGGTTTGGTGTCGAAAATCATCAAGTAATTCAAACCAACAAGTAATTTCAACAAACAATTGCACATTGTGGTTGATTGTATACGAAACTCATCAGGTCTTCATGACTGAGAAAACCCTAAGAAAGTTGAACCAATGGGTATGGTTTTGGTATCATATTGATGCTAAAAAGGTTAAGGAACACATACCTATGATGATGAGGCCGAACACAAGTCAAATATATCAAGAAAATGCGATGAACACACTCGAGGGGGGAAATGATGGGCGCAGAAATAGGGAAACGAAGAAAATACAGGGAAAAGCAATACTTTTGGTTTTATATTATCCTATCTTACCATTGTTTTTTAACAACATCCTATCTTACCATTGTTGGAGGACAATCTAAGAAGTGGCGGGAGCATTAATAGAAATGAGGAAGAAGAACAAGTAGGTAATCTGGGGAATATAAAGAAGGAGATATAGTGTTTCAATTACCAAAATAACCTTGGTAAAAGACAACAAACAGAACTCATTTAACGTCCGTCCATCAAAAGGATCATTTAAGTAGGAAATATGCAACCGCAGGGACATGTAGAGTAATTTTTGATCTTAAAGGACCAAACCAGTAATTTTTGACAAACCACAGGGACCATTTCAGTAATTTACTCTTTTTTCTAGTTTAGGAAGAAATCATCATAAATTGCATAAAAACATTACCTTTAATAAACTTGTGATAATTAACCGATCGATCGAGTTATATTTATTTATTTATTTAATAATATACATTCCAATTCTCATTTCCTTCTTTCATATGTTTTGTGACATTGCATGCTTCAAGAAATCAAAATAGTCACCATAGACAAACCACGAATGCTTCATTGCATATAAGTGTATTTGGCGAGCTTTACTTTGTCTAGTCGGATACGAATCGAATGCATATATAATTTTCTATCATTTCTTTACGCCTCTTTCTTAATTATACTTTATGAATCAGATTTCAATTGTCCTAATGAGCCGTGTATCTTTAAAATTGTTTAACCGATGGAATAATAGCTTTTTTTTAATTCTCTTTGGTTACAAATAGTATACCAAAGGAGTGACTACAATTGTGAGAAGTTGGCAATTTTGGTTTGCTGTATATATTGTAAATAACTACAATATATACATGCACCGCTAAATAATATATAGTAAGATAAAAAGTTTAGTGAATAAGTGAGAGCTTCTGATAGACGGGGGATCAAATATGACTAGAATCAAACTTAATTTAGGAAATGATGAGTTAATTGTTCCTCGGTCTTTGGCAAATTATTTCAAACTCTATTTTCTCTAGACCGTTGCCGTTGACTCTCTCCTTGGTGTTTGGTGTAACTGGTTTGACGAGCTAAAAACCTGGGATTGTGAAGAAGTTTTTATAGACAGGCTTGCTTCTGTTTTACGGCCTGTTCTCGAGTTTTTAAAGGAAGGAAAGGGAAGGGGAGGAAAGGGAAGGGGAGGAAAGGAAAGGGAAGGGAAGGAAAGGATGAAAAATCTCCCCCTCCCAATCATCCCAAAAGTGGGGGGATTGTTTTAAAGCTTAAAACTGATAAAATTCCCCCTCCTTCCCCCTCCCTCCCCCTTCCTTTCCCTCCTTAAAAAAACTTATTTTCTTCCCTTCCCCTCCCTCCCTTTCCAAAAAATAACTCGAGAACAAAGCGCTAGTTTTTGGTCTTCCTCCTCAAGCTTGGTCTACATATGCTTTCAATGAAGTGGTTAAATCCATAGGAAAAGTTGTTATTCCAGAAGAATGTGATTTGGACAATTTGAACTGGTCAGTAGGAAGAGTTGGGGTTTTAACTAAAAACATTGAAATTATTAATGTTATTAAAACAGTTAAGGTGGACAATTAGGTTTTCAAAGTGAGGATTACTGAAGATCAAGTGGAATCGATTAGACTTTCACCGGTATTTATTCCTTCATATTTAAGTGATTTAGATAATTGCGCAGAGGATTTACATGATGGCCAGGCTTCATTTCATTCTGAATCTGATGAAGATGATGGGGGTTTCCAGAATCCCTTGAAAATCTTCCAATTCGTGATAATGGTTCAAAGCCTCCATCTCCGGCTAAGGAAAATGATCCGTCGCAGAAGGCGAATAGGGAAGGGGAGAAGTTACAATTCTTGGTATCTGAAAATCTGGTTCTCATGGATAATTCAATTGAAGATGTGGTTTCCAACACTCAAGAAAAGGTGGCAGATAACTCAATTGAAGTGGACCCCATGTATAATGAAAAGGCGGCTAGTATCAATATCTCTCCAACAAGAATTTTAAAACGTGGTGAAGTACTGGGCTCGGCCCATACAATAGATGTGGATCCAGGGAATGAATCTTGTGAAGCCCAACACTCTGAATCTCATCCTTATTCTTCTTTGGATTTAAAAAGGCATGTTCCTAATTTATCCTCTTCTTCGTCTGCTACTATATCAGAGGAGATGCGCGTCAAAGGATCTCGATACAAGAAAACAGGGCCAAGTAAATCTATTTCGACAGATAGTGCTGAGCTAGAGATTCAAAACACAAAGGAAGCTGGGAAAAGGGTTGGATTTGATATGGAGGCGTATACGGAAGAAATTAGGGCTTTAATTGCCCCAAATAGGAGGAAGTCAAAGAAAAAATGAATCTTTTATCATTGAATATTAGAGGCATCGAAAGTGAGCTGAAGCAAAGAAGAATTCGTGAGTATGTATCTCAAAAAAAGCTAATTTTTTGGGATTCCAAGAGACAATGGTGTCATCTATATCTCATCTGCAAATTAGTTTGTATTGGGGAAATTTTAATTTTGATAGTATATATCAAAGTTCAAATGGAAAGTCAGGAGGTATCATATCCGTTTGGGACCCTGGATCTTTTGTTAAAAATGATGTTATTAGTGGGGATGTCTTCTTGGTGGTGATTGGTAATTGGGTCAACCCTTGTAAACCATTTGGATTTATCAATGTTTATGCGCCACAACAACTTTCTTTGAAGAAGATCTTATGGTCAAATCTATCAAATATTATTCGAGGGGAAGATAATAGAACTTGGGTCTCGATTCTCTGCTTCCGGGGCAAGGATTTTTAATCAATTTATTGTAGAAGCTGGACTTTTGGAAATTCATAGTGGGGCTCGGAAATTCTCCCGGTTTAGCTTGGATGGATCAAAGCTTAGTAAACTTGATAGAATTATGGTGTCACATAATTTCTATGATATTTGGCGACACCCAAATGTGGAGATTCTTCCTAGAAGTTATTCTGATCATTGCCCTTCGATTCTAAGCTCCTACAATGCTGACTTTGGTCCTTCCCCATTTCGATTTTTTAACTCCTGGCTTTTAGATTCTACATTACAGGAGGTTGTTTTCAATAGTTGGCAGATTAATATTACAAATTATTCATCTTTGACCCCAATTGCTCGTTACCAGGTAAAGATTAAGCATCTTAAAAATTGTTTGAAAACATGGAGGTTGAAGATCAATGGGAAAAGGTCTTCATTAGAGTTTTTGAAGGGGGAATTGGATAAGCTGGATATTAAGGCAGAAGTGTCTGTTATTTCTACCGAGGATCAAACAAATAGAGTTGTTCTTAAAAGTAGAATTTTTGAGATGGAGAAAAAAGAGTTGTTAGATACTAAACAGAAAGCTAGAGTAAACTGGGCTGTTATGGGAGATGAAAATTTAAAATATTATCATAATATTTTGAATAGAAACCATCGAAGAAACTTTATACATGGTATTTCTCACAATGGAATTTGGGTGACTGATCCAAGTGAAATTAAAAAGTTATTTTTTAACTTTTTCTCTTCTAAATACTTGGAACCTCATCCTTGCCGGCCTTCATTCTTCAGTGACAGATTCAAAAAGCTAACTGATGAACAAAGGAGTGTTCTTGAAGGGTCTTTTTCATCACAAGAAATCAAGGTGGCTGTATGGGCATGTGATGGGGATAAAGCGCAAGGGCCTGATGGGTTGTCATTTGAGTTTATAAAGAAGTATTGGCATATTCTTGAGGCGGACATTGTTAATGCAATTCACTCGTTTGGTGAGTTGTTTTCGCTTCATCCTGGCTCAAACTCTTCTTTTATTTCATTGATTCCTAAGGTTCGAGACCCCTTATACATCACCGACTTCAGACCGATCAGCTTAGTGGGAGCCATTTACAAAATTATCACAAAGCTTTTATCTTCTAGATTAAAACATGTGATCAATTCTGTCATTGGTTGTGAACAAACAACGTTTATAAAGGGTAGAAGTATACTAGACGACCCTTTGATTATAAATGAACTTGTATCCTGGTCAAAGCGCTTGAAGAGGCAAATGTTTATTTTAAAAGTTGACATAGAGAAGGCTTTTGACACAATTAGCTGGGATTTTTTGGACTCAATTCTTGCTCAAATGAACTTTGGGCAAAAATGGAGGAGTTGGATTAAAGGTTGTTTATCATCTTCCTGTGTATCTGTTCTAATAAATGGATCTCCTACTCCTGAGTTTCAGATGTTTCGGAGGGGATCCTCTGGCTCCTTTCTTATTTATAATTGCAA
Source organism: Dittrichia graveolens (assembly GCA_038502395.1). Taxonomy (NCBI): domain Eukaryota; kingdom Viridiplantae; phylum Streptophyta; class Magnoliopsida; order Asterales; family Asteraceae; genus Dittrichia; species Dittrichia graveolens. The sequence continues at coordinate 76,049,987 of JARJIL010000002.1, forward strand.
TGGAGGCACTTAATGTAGCCTTAAAAGAGGCCATAGCTGCTGGAATTTTTGATGGTGTTAGACTACCAAACGGAGGTCCTGTTATCTCGTTTCTTTTACGCTCATGATGCTATTTTTGTAGGTCAACGGTCTTATAGAAATGCTTTAAATTTACTTCGAATTTTAAGCTGCTTCTATATTTTATCTGGCCTCAAAATTAATCTTGCAAAGACAAAATTATACGGTATTGGGATACCACAACAGGAGGTTATTGATCTCGCAGATTCTTTAAATTGTAATAGCGGAACATTACCATTTAATTTTCTCGGTCTTCCTGTGGGGCTCTCTATGAATAGGAAGGCATCTTGGCAATCTCTGGTGTCAAAATTTCAAGCACGTCTTTCTTGATGGAAAGCTTCTTTACTTCATCAGCGGGTAGGGTGATGCTTTGCAAGTCTGTTTTGGGATCATTGGGTATTTACTTATTCTCGTTATTTAAAGTTCTAGAATCAATTATTTCTCAGTTAGAAGGGATAAGGAATGCTTTCTTTTGGGGAGGTAACGAAAACAAAAAAAAAGTTGGATTTCCTTGAAAGACACGATGGCTGCTAAAGATTTAGGAGGGCTTGGTGTTGGGAGTCTAAAAACTTTGAATCTTTCATTGTTGGAAAATTGGTGGTGGAGGGTGAAGATGGAAAAACAGGCCCTTTGGCGCTCTGTTATCATCTCCCTGCATGGCTTTCATAGGTCAACCAGAGTTGATCCTCTCATATCAAAAAGACTTGGTTTATGGCGGGACATTGTTTCTGTTGGAAAATATTCCAGGGAGGTTAATCTAGATCTCAATTCATTATTTCAACAGAATCTAGAAGGAAACGACGAAGAAGATAATGTTAGGTGGCGGTGGAGGCTGGATCCTTCTGGTATTTTCTCGGTTGCTTCTCTCCGGAAGGAATACGATAACAGAGTTCTAGTGAATAACAAAGGCTTTAAAACAAACTGGATCAAGTGGGTTCCTAGTAAAGTCAACATACTTGTATGGAAACTTCAACACAGACGGTTAGCAACTCTTACAAATCTATCTAAAAGAGGTGTGTCTATTGCCTCTCCAACTTGTCCACTATGTTTATCGGTGGAAGAATCAGAATCACACTTATTTCTTGAATGCTTGGTGGCAAATTCTCTAATAGGTGAGGTATGTAAATGGTGGAGGATTAATCGGTCATTATATTTGACAATTGATTCTCTTTTAAAATGGGGTTTAGAATTGGACTTTAAAGGAGGTTGTCTTGAAGCTTTTTCATCAACTATTTATACCATGTGTTGGCTACTTTGGAAGTTAAGATGCAATTGGTTGTATGGTTTAAAGAAAGATTCTCCACCAAGACTGGCATAACTTCTTCTTTATCATTCTTTCTTTTGGATAAACTCGAGGAGTGGTAGGAAAAAATTATTAGATTGGAAAAATTGGTGCTCTAACCCAAGTTCTGAATTTTAATTTTGATGTAATTTGTTTCTTGTTGGTTTCTAGCTTCTTGCTAGTTCCTTTTTTTTTCTTATAATTTAAAAAAATTTGCTGTTGTTGTTCAAAAAAAAAGTGATTTATATATAACGTAAATTAGTCATACATAATAAAAAGTAATTGTTTGAATTATTATACTTTTAAATTTATGAATGAGAATAAAAGATATATAGTAGGTTGGTAAGTGTATAAGAGTTACGATTATTATATATAACTAATTTGTATTGTGTAAAAATCATCCCCTTATATATACAATAAAAGATAATAGAAAGATAAAATAATAAGAAAAAGTAAAATGACATATATTTTTCTGACTATATATACAATTGCAAAATCAAATGTCGTCGTGGTAAGGAGATTGTCCTTTTACACTATTCATATTTATAGCTTTGACTTTTTCTTAACAATATTTATATACTTTATATATAATATTAAGGGTAATTCGTATGGAAATAAAATGAAGTTTTGTTTTATTTATTATTGTATATAATAAACTTTTGGTTTTAAAAAATAATATATTTAACTTTCTTAATTTTTTTTATTGTATGTAAATTCTTGTATACAATGAAAACTAGCAGTATAATCGTGCAGTGCTCGGATACCTAAGCAAAATTTTTATATTTAATACTTTTTATACATACTATTTTAAAAAATATAAAATTATTCACGTCTAAAAGTTTTTAGTGTAATATTAATGTGTTTCTTGTGTGCATTATTTTTAATAAAAGTAATATTTATGTAATGGTTAAATAAAAAATCATCCTTATCACGTTAGTTTATTATAAATTTTATCTTAATAAAACAAATTTTTTAAAAATAAGATATTTTTTATTCTTTTTTCGAAAGACCAAGAAATCAGTTATTATATCAATTATGATATGTAGAGGAAATGAATATAAAAACATATAAATTGTGTTAAGAATTATCTACCCACTGCTATTGATGGATAACAAAAAGTTAAGAATGTACTAATTTTTTAAAAATGTCATATTACAATAAAATTTATACCAAAACGTAGAGGAAAATGAGACGATTACAAATATACAATTATTATTTTTAAACAAAATATATCATAAGTTATTAAACATAATTTACAAACAACTTATAATTAATTATATTAATATACATTTTTTATAAAACCCTCTCATATTTTCATATATTTGCTATTTACAAATTAGACTTTCCCTTTACCCTGTTAACAATATATATATATATATATATTAAACTATAACAATTTATTTTCTACAACGGTAACTAAAAATAGACACAGAAAAAACTTATTTACATATAATAAAAGAATAATAAAAGTTGATTATATTGTTTTATTTAAAAAGTTGATTAAATAATTAATTATATATTTATACAAAAGATATTAACACATGTCAATTTACATGTCCTATTCTGCGGAGGGGCATATGTTTGGTTTTGTAATCCCGTTTATCAAATGTTGGATTCCCACATTCCCACCCATATGATGTTTGTGTTTGTTTTTTTAATTTCGTAGCCCCCATTAACGGAACTTAGAATTCAAATTACGTTGCCATTCAAAAAATAAATAAATTCAAATTACGTTTTTTATTTCATAAAAAAATTAATTTTAAATTAATTTATTTTTTTCTTATAATTTTGAACATTTAATGCTGGATATATGGGAGGGTTCAAACGAGAACTGTTTTTCGTACGAGAACTGTGATAACCAATATTGGCCGTCCATTTTGGATAATGAAATTCATGGATGAAGAGCGTGGGGGGATTGAGTGTGGCAGGGTGCATGTAAAGAATTCATGGGTGGGCAATATAATTGAAGAAGTGAGAATTAGACGGCTAAGATTGGTTCTCGCGGTTCTCGTACGAAAAACAATTTCGTTTAAACTTTTACCTATATATATATTTATATTTATAATCATCTTATTTTTATTTATACTTTCAAATAAATTTTATAGTAATACATTATTATCTAAAAAAAGTATTTTCACGAAAACCTTTTGTCTTGTTTTTTTAACCACTTTGTACAAAAAAACTTTGTTCTGATTCTCAATGTAGACTATCACTTGTCTATAGTCGAAGTACTATAAAAGTTTATTACATGTATATTTTTAAAATTTTTTCATTTTATACAGTAATAAGACGACGACAACAACAATATTCAATCATGTAAGAAACAAGGTATAATGAAGGATTGGAGGTAAGATCATAACCATACATCTACACACAATTAAAGATATTGTTTCCTGAATGACCTTCGGTACAAAATGGTCCATGTGTTAAGTTTGCTTACGGACGTGCGTGTAATAATGTATGACTATACCATAAGTATTTTTCATGTTTAGGTTATGACCTTATGTCTATGGGGATACGATATATGCTTTTACCAGCACTTCCACACTCACAAATAATTAAATTAAGAGGCATGTTAATGTACTATTTAAGTGTTTGAGGGAATGGAACTTTAAGATAAAATGTTATTAACTTGCAGACGGAGCGCTAGGAATTAAAATATAAAAGTAATAAATAAAAAACAGTTTAAATTTTAAATTTTTATTTATTTTATATTCAGTGACATAAAAACAATTTAATTTTAAATTTTTTTCATATTTAATAGTATAAAAATATATAATACAATTATATAAGTTTAAATAATAATAAAAAAAATATTATATCAAATTGGTTTAAGAAATAAGCCAACTAGCCAAGTATACAACGTTTAAAAAATAAGCACTCGAGCCGTTCTGCGTTCTAAACATCACGTTCCAAATCCGTCTTCTTTTTCCTTTTCAAATCGAGCAGCCTCCATCTGCCTTCAAGTTTCACCATCGAAGGAACCTATCTGCACTCATCGATCGAAGCCATCAACTCGTCTGTTCTTAGAAGGTATGTGTTCGACTAGTTTTTTTTTTCATTAGGACCACTGTTCTTCACTGTTGTTAATCCGCCGATTAGGGCTTTCAATTGAAGGTATATGTTCTTAGAAGCCACCATCTGTTCTTCATATGTTGTAATTCGAGGGCTGCATCTCATCTCGTCTCAGTATATCCCATTTTTTATATGTTTCTGTCTCTGCTCTTAACTGATTTTTTATATGTTTCTGGCTTTCTGCTCTTAATCGAGGCTGCATCTCATCTCACCTCACCTCACCTCACCTCGTCTGAACCTTTTTATGTTTCCGCTTTTGCTCTTAATCGACTTACTTTAATTTTTATATGTTTCTGCTTGTTCATGTGTTCCAGGTCAGCATTTTTATATGTTTCTGTTTGTTCATGTGTTAGAGGTCTTGTTTTTTTGATAGAATCACATCTCATTTGTTTATATAGAAATCATCACATTTTTTGTGTGTTCATCTTTTTTTGGTTGTTTTTACTTGAATCTGTTAGATTCCATTCATTCTTTCAGAATTCAATTTCTTTGACAGATTCCATTCCATTAAGAAGCATTCCTGCAAACCAAACGCAGCCTAAACCTTCTGTCCTCTGTAGCTGCTATCGGGTGTCTGCTCCATCTTTCCGAATATGGCTGTAAGTAGCGTTTCTCAAGGCTTTTAATTTCGGTAATTATTGTAATTTTATATTCTTGTGATGATACATGTTGAGTTTTAGGTATAAATTAGTAAATCATATTGTATATTACTATATTTATCATTCAAGTAAGGTGGCCGATTCATTAGTTGAAGGCTTGAGGCTATAATAGAAATATGTGAGTAGTTTCTGCTTTTTTACACATTATGTAATGGCTTAATGGGGGCAGATTTAACATACGCTCTTACCTGAAATTACGCCTGGCTGTTTAGATTATACTATTGTGGTTTCAATTGGTCAAAATGGGTCGTTTGTCTGCAGTCCGCTGTGATGTTTTTAACTTTGCTTTGGTTTTTGTTTTATGTTCACCCTCAAAATTTCTCAGGCTCTACCTTAGATCCTTGGAGGTTTTTATTGGTTGATTGAGTAACAAAAGCCTTGTTTTTTGAAAAGAAAAAAAGAGAAAGGATTATAGAGGTGTGGTTTTGGGTTTTTGAATATTACGTATGTTATACAAGAACAATTTTAAACCTTTTGATATGTAAGTTGGTCACTGAAAAGTGAAAATTCTGTAAACCATCCCCCCTCCCCAATTTTTCCATTTTCAGAAAATTGAAAATTTGGTAAACCTGTTCAAATGCTGTTCTGTTTTCAAGTTTGAAGAACTAGTGAATTGAAAACATGTTCAGATGCAACTGTTTTCTCTCAGTTGTCCAGATGGTGTCTTGAAAAAAAATACTAATATCTAAAACTATAAGTAATAGATAACTATTATATTAACTAATAAACATTATATAAATTTTAATACCTCTTTCGAGATGATTACATGCTATTATTGAATTTAGTGATAAAAAGGAACTGCAGTTTATCTAATTTTCTTTGCAAGGCAAAGATCAGTAAAATTTAAAACCAAACTGGAAAAATATACAACTTGCAATAGACAAAACCTTCGAACAAACAAACTAAGCCTAAAGATCAGAAGCTTAAAGATATAGAAAGAAATTGCCTCATGACTTACTTTTCATTAGCAAACCACAAGGTTGGAACAATCCTGAATCCAAAATAAAAATAGGTAGCACGTGTTTGCTACTTTGCTTTATCATCTAATGTAATTTCTATTAAATTTCTTAAACAACTAAACAAGTAGCATGTACTAATTTATCTGATGGTTGGAAAACATGAAAGCTGAAATTTAGATTTGCATTAGCCATTAGGTAATAACTTCTAATGATCAGGGAAATTCTTTAAAAAAAATCTGTAGCATCCTCTTTCTAGTACTATTTTTCTTAAGGAAATGGAAATGGGACAACAGTCCAACTGCGTCGAATGGGTTAGATATATTTATATATATATAAACACACACATACATATATAAAAGACGGTTAAATAGGTTGAACGAGTTGAAATTTACCTAACCATAAAGCCTTTAAGCATGCTAAGAGAGAAAGCATAAGATATGCTCTTTTACGAGACATGTAACTGCAGACGTTTGAAGAAGGAAGAGATATTGTATTATTGTATGAGCAAGACCAAGCACAAACTTCAACATATATAGCTATGTTGAGCATCAAAAGGTCAGTTACTAAGCGCATAAACTTCAAAATGCATGAGGAGTTATTATCTTAGTCCAAATCATTAGAACTGATATAAATTAATGTTATGATGATCTTGCCTAAAACACATTATATACAAGCAAATCAAGAACCATTAGTCAGAAATTATGAAAACTCAGGGATAAGATTTTATAATTGGAGAACATAGTTGTGCTCTTTCATAAAAAGCCAAAATGTTATGAAACAAACCCAAGATAGTTACTTTCAGTCAATCTTGAGTCTTCATGTTTAATGCTCAAGGAAAATTCTCTTACATTGACATCTGACTCGAATGTGTTGAATGTAAGCATATCATTTTTGAAGTTAACAATTAAAAACCAAGTAATCTAACAAAGAAGCACTTAAAGGCTAACTATCAAATTCGTAAAGATCAAACAAATCAAGAAGAATTAGAATAAATCAAACAAACCATGGAATAGATAGAAGTATAGAACAAATCCAAGCGTTAGGAAGCAAAAATCGAACAAAGAAAAGTATATCAGTAAACAAATAACAAAAATAAACCATCTGTAAACAAAAAAGAGCAACTGTTGTAGCAGAGCAGAGATCGATGAGGGACGTTGGTTGCATTTTTTGGAAATTAGGGCAGCTTTGGGGGTTTGTAGATTGCTAATCACATGCTTTTACGAATAGTGCCTTGTAGAAGAAAATGGAGAGGATCTTGAAAATTTTCACTACCTTGGAAAACTCAACTTTCTAAAATGTAGTTGTAAAAGAAAATTGTGGATCTCTTATCCACATAACATTTCCAATAAAAATATAATTTGAACATGTTTTCTTTTCCTTTTCTCTGTTTTCTTTAGAAATTTTTTCTGGAAACACCTGTAGTTTTCCATAACTAAACAACTTCTAAACCTTCTCCAAAGCAGCAATGGGCTGCTTTTTCCGTAAGGAGCGGCCTCAAGGCTTTTAATTTCGGTAACTATTGCTATTGTTTTTTTGCGTGATGATATCATGATAATTGTTCTTTTTTACGTATAAATTGGTAGATCGAACTGTCTGTTGAAGAATGTGAGTTAGTTTCTTTTCTATTAGACATTATTTTATGGCTTAATGGGTGGTGGATTTAACATATTCTTGAACTTGTTGCTTGGTTACGGAATTATGTCATTTGCTCTAAGCATTGACATAATGGTAGACTTATTTCTTATTCTTTACTTTGGCGGCCCCCATTTTTTTTTTTGGGGGGGGGGGGGGGGGGGGTGGGTGGGTGGGTAGCATTCTGATTTGGCATTTTTGGATATTTGGTTTCTATAAAAGTAATATTTTTAGTTTTTGACTTTATGCAAGTTGAACATTTTCATCACTTGCATCTTATGAACATTGACTTCCACTTTCACAATTAGCATGTGAGCTTGTGGAGAATGGGAGACAATGAATAAAAGAGCCAAAAACATATGTTCTGCTGATGCTGGATTAGTTGTTGAAGAAACCTTTCTTGATTCTTTAGCATTTTGCTAACGATTTTCTTGAGCGTCTAGTTAATGAAACATCTTGTCATAGTTGTGTTTATTGAAGATTTTATTTATGCTTTGCTATACGAGTCTGGGAACTAAGTTGCTTAAGCATTGCAGACCGTACCAGTTAATCCGAAACCGTTCTTGAACAACTTGACCGGGAAGCCTGTCATTGTGAAACTCAAGTGGGGAATGGAGTACAAAGGTTATCTTGTCTCTGTTGACTCATACATGAACTTGCAGGTGCATCACTGTCTTCCAAATTTTGAAATTCCAACGATATACTCTGCCTCTAATATTAGCTAGCTTATGTGTTATGTTTCAGTTGGCAAACTCTGAAGAATACATTGATGGTCAGTTTACTGGAAATCTTGGAGAGATTCTAATCAGGTATGTTTGAGTTTTCCTATATATAGCTTATTAAAGCAAAGGCAGCTTGAGGTTAGAGTGGAATTAAATCCTAAGTCCTCTTTCTGAGTATACACTCTAGACAAGGTCATGTATATATACAATTGCTCTATTCGAATCCTCTTCTTATAAATGACATTGGTTGAGGTTATTTATTACCCCTAGCCTATGCAACAAAAGAAAAGGTAAACATGCAGTTTTCTTAATCATCTTTAAAACTTGATCTTTGAAATATTCCACAAACAAAACAAATATTTGTGGCTTGTCAAAGTTATCCATTTTTAAGCCGAACACGTTTTGGCACCTGTTTTGAGTCGAATCCATTCTGGCAAATGGCTTATTGTTTTGAGTTTTGCGCTAATGTGGTCCATTCATGACATTGACTTGTATTTTATTTATCAAGTATGGGTCTATATCAAATGTAGGGGTTTAACCTTTGTGGATATCTCTAGTTCTCTACTACTAAATAAAACATTTAGACAATTTTTTAAGACTAAAATTTAAGTTAAGTAATACAACCTTTAATGCATATTTTATAATACGTTAAAGTAATAAATATTTAAACTAAATTTGGGTGGAATTTAATGTGTAATAAAACACACAAATTAGCTACAAAATATCTAAACTAAAAGTTTGTAACGGTCAAGATTTTAATTACTAATAGAATTTTATATATATATATATATATATATATATATATAGTGAAAGGTTCATTTGAGAACCGTTTTTATTGCGAGAACCAATCTTAGCCGTCCAATTCCTCCTCCTTCAATTGGATTGCCCACCCATGAATTTCTTACATGCACCCTGCCACACCCAATCCCCCCACGCTTTTCATCCATAAACTCCATTATCCATAATGAACGGTTAAGATTGGTTCTCGTAATAAAAACGGTTCTCAAATGAACCTTCCCCTATATATATATATATATAGGTAAAAGTTCAAACGAGAACTGTTTTTCATACGAGAACTGTGAGAACCAATCTTAGCCGTTCATTTTGGATAATGAAATTCATGGATTAAGAGCGTGGGGGGATTAAGTGTGGCAGGGTGCATGTAAGGAATTCATGGGTGGGCAATCCAATTGAAGGAGGAGAAATTAGACGGCTAAGATTGGTTCTCGCGGTTCTCGTACGAAAAACAATTCTCGTTTGAACTTTTGCCTATATATATATATATAGTATTTTTAATAATCTTATATATAAGTGTTTTTTAAAACTAAATTCTAAACAAAAAAATTCACTAAATCACATATGATAAATTTAGGGTAAATTACACGAAAATACAATGAACTTTGTATTAGTTACTATTGTATACAATGAAATAAAAACAATACAATCAACATTCATAATCCTTCCATTGTATGCAAGTTGTTGTACACAGTGGAAATTATGACAAAGTTTATTGTATACAAAGAAACTGATTAGAATTATATATATTTTCTTAACTTTAAATAGTTTCTAATGTTTTTATATTAGCAAATTCACATATGAAATTAAGGTTAAAAAATACAACAAGTTTGACATTTCAACTATTAGTAAATTGAACTGATTAAGAAACCAAAATTTAATCATATTAGCAAAAAAGAAAACGTGATGTTATTTTTCAATCTTACGTGTTCATTTGTTTAAATGGGTATAAAGTTCACGTGTTATCGTTAACCATACACTTCTTCTTTTAAGTCGGTTCAAAGGCGAAACATTGAATTGAGGTTGCTTTTTGTGTGTTTAATTATATGCAGATGTAATAATGTTCTCTACTTACGTGGCGTACCAGAGGATGAAGAGATAGAGGAGGCGGATCGTGACTAGCTGGTCGACGTCCTTGTTATTAGATCGATCCATCTGTTTCAATTTTCAACATCTTCTGTTCTTGTATGGAAATACTTGTAGTAGATTTTATGATCCAAATGACAGGTAGTCAAGTAGAAAACATGAACCTTTGATTAGTTAGCAGTGCGCTTGAAGTTCAATGGGTGGATGTTGATCCATTCTCTACTGTCTTTAACCTCAATATATCACCCAGTGTCTTTAGTTAGCATATAACATTTTTTTTACCATATAAAAGAAGCAAATAGTTGATTTTGAACAAAAACGTTTACAAGAAACTATAAATGTAACTCAAATCTTTAATCTTTAATATATATTAAAAGAATAAGTGCTATGCTGTCGTTATTTCACGTTTAGAAATTTTTTCCCATTAATCATTCCCCTTTGTTTCTAAAATGGATAACAAATAAAGAGTTTCTTACGTTAAAAGTTTTAAGCCGTGAATTTTGAGTTGGGTGCAGATTAAGTAGAAACGACCTTCAACTATTATCGCAGAATCTGTTTGGCAATTTTTACCAACTATCGGATCTCATGTCAATTCCTAATTTCTAATTCCACTAACAACTACAGGTGCAAAGTTGTAAGCATATTAATTTTATTTCTTTGTCTTTCAATTTTTATAAATGTTTCTTGATTTATTATTAACTATATAAATTTATTATATGTTTAAGTTTCACACCAAAATTGTTTAAAATTTTCATTATTAATCTCTGTGTTTATACATGGATCATTACGGTGGTAGTTAAAAATCGATTTGGTCTAACAATTTTGAAAGTCAATAATCTCACTTTTTGAAAAGTGGAAGATGATTCTTGGTATATATTTCTTTATAATAATAACTAGCTTAACACCTTATGTATAAACACGAGAGATGATTAAAATAATTTTAAATATTTTACACTGTTAAATAGTATTAAGATGTATAGTGAAACAATTGTAAAGCGTATGAAAAGTATTAACTAACTAAATCACCTAAAAAATAAAAATAAAGGCATTTGAGAAAATAAAGTGACATGATTTGATTAAGGTTATAATTATAAATTTTAGTGTAAAGTAAATAACTTATAAAATAAAAATCTTGAACAATATGAAAGGCTTAAAATTTTTAACATAAAAACATCTAAAGGTGTTTGAGAAAATAAAGAGACATGATTGGTGAAAAAGCTTTAAAAATAGGATGATGACAATATATATTAAAGATTAAAGATTGACAAAATAAAGAAAATGACCATTAACCTTGCTTGTTTCAAACTATATTTCTTTATTTATATAAACGCAAAGGGTGTTACTATTTGGACCTTCACCCTCTTACATATTAGACATGTCAAATCAATCAATTACAATTTCTAACGCATGTCATACACTTACATAGTTACATATATCACATCACAGATTCACACGAGTCAATTTAAATTATAAAGGGGGTCTAAATAGAATCACCAAACGCAAATTCGTTTTAAACAAAGAGATCTGCCTCGATTTAATTTGATCTCGGCACCAATGAAACTGTTATGAATTAAAAGTCGATGCTAGAGCTGATTTTGAAGAAATGAGTGTTGAGATTTCATGACGTTGAAGTTCATTTATATAACTTTCGCTTGATTGGTATGATTCAAACGCACACAAGTTCTTATCATGTTCTTACAACTTTAAAATCAACTACCCTTACTTTATGGACCACATTTCAACATGGAATCAACAGTAAAGGTACGGAATGTGATCCATAACATATGTCATTTAGCTATAAGTTACATGATTTAACGTCTCCGTATTAGCATTAAGACGAGTTGAGGTTGTAAAACGGTTTATCTTCTATACCATTCCATCATAAAGTAATGACCTAAAATCGGTGCAAGTATATAGTGAGCACCTAATGAATACAATTATGGGCAATAACAATATTGGCCCATGTGGCTTCCACGTTAGTTATTTTGTATAGTGAGCTTTGTTCTTTGCTTGAGGGGTGTTACACTGCCTTTGGCTAACTGTCCATTTTGTGAGTTAGACTTAGAGACCGAGGAGCATCTCTTCTATGCTTGTAGGGTGATTAAAGAAGTGTGAAATTGGTTGATTCAAGGGTGTAATTTAAAGGTAGACAACCATTCTTCTTTATATAAACTATTTTATAAGATTGTGGAAGGCAACTCAACGGGGAGGTAGAAGAAATTCTTGGAGGCTCATTTGGAACCATTCTATCGCTTGTTTGGAAATCTAGAAATAACTTGGTGTTCAATTGGAAAAGGTTTTCTGCTTCGATGGTGATAGATGAAATCCAAGTCACCTTGTATACTTGGATGAAATTCAGAGCCAAAAATGTGGTTTTTTAGTTTGGGTCATGTAGTGTTGTAATCCTCTTTTATGTTATTTAATGTTTGTAAAACTTTGCAACTAGCATCTTGCTAGTTTTTTTTAATGAAAATCTTTTTATAGGTTGTCGAGAGAGGATAATGACCAAGCCAAAGCTCTATTTTATAACCTTTTTGCCGTTAAAAAAAAAGATCTTAATTACAATTTTATTTCTATCTATAAAATAAAATTGTATTTAATTTCATAACAAGCCAGATTTATACACCCTATCTATGTAGCCTATAACCATGATCAGACATTCAAGCATGTTACAGGAACTCTTAACATATAAACTTAGTCAAGGCTCAAAGACTATATTTTCTATTTTGATTACAATTCAAAGTTCCAAACTCATAGTAAATACTAAATAGAGATGCGAAGTTAAAATCCAAAACATGATACTAAACAATTAGGAAAAGTGGAACAAAAACACGCCGTACCAATCACTAGGGCTTCGTGAGATCTCTGTAAGCAAGCATGTTTTGGCAAGAGTAGTACTAGTATGAGTGACTTTTGATCAAAACCCGAAAAGTCATTTGGAACAACAATAATAAAAACAAAAATTTCATTCATTAACAATATTTCGGTTACATAAAAAAATAATAAACAGAAACTATAATACTACAATACAAAATTTAATTAGAACTACAACGAAATATATTCGGTGCTACTAACGCATAGAAGCCGGAATTCAATGCCTCGAGTTCAACGTCTATATCTGTGTACATAAAACCCATTTCGACAATGCCAAGCTTACTCGCCAGAAAAATTAGTGACTTGAAATCAGTGTTAGAAATCAAGAACCTTCTTGCGGTTATGTCGTATTGGGAACAATAATATAAGTCAACAAATTTGTGGAAACTCCAGTGCATGAACAGAAAGAAATCCGAAATGCTCCAACCAGTAATTTCGAGATCCATAAACATATACTTCTTGCCGCCACAATAATGAGGGAACAAATACTGTTTGACTTCCCCGCCATAATATCAATTTATAGTGATCTTCGTTGGGCGACGCATAATTTGAGAGAAAGTTGTGGATGATGGTGTTGAAAGAGATAAAAGTAGAAATCTTAGTTAATGGGTTTGTTTATATAGTGTTTGTAAAATTGTAAAAATAGTGTAGCCCTTGGCCTCGGAACTTCGGAAGCTTTTTGAGAAAACTATCTTCCAAATGAAAATTAGAGTTATAGATAAAAAATTTAATTCAATTATTTCTAGATTCATTTACATATCAAATAAAAATTATAGTTGTAGATTTAATTATTAAGGTTTTGTTCAATATAGTTCTTAATAAAAGCATAGTCCTGAGGAATAATTTTTAATCATTAGATTTCAAGATCAATGATCTAGATTTAATCTTAGATAATAATTAAAATTGATTTAAGGAAGGACAATTCTGACTTTTTGCATATTGGTGACTTTCTCTTTTATCTAATTTATTTAAAATTAATTATCTCACAAACCGGTAATCGTTAGACGAAACCAATTATACCGTTGCGATCCTCGTGTTCCCCTATTTTATTAGAGAGGTCACTTGATATACTTTTGACAAACTTTTGTTTTTATTTTGTTAGGTTGGACTTAAATTTTATTAATGTATAATCACATATGATTCATAACAATATTACATGTGTTGTTTTACAAAATTTTTTATCTTCTTAAATTGTATATTATTTAACGTTTATTAATTTTGAATGTTTGCTTAAAAAATCAACGTTTGCTTAAAACCGTTTATACATGTATGTACATATTCAATTTCACTCAATCCAATTGCATTGTCTACCCATGAATGCATATATTGTGTACTAGCAACACCATATCTCCTCTATCAAATGTCCAGATGTGTTCTCCTTCAAATTCGATGTCTTTTATATTGGTTCTCGTAATAAGAATTGTTCTCGTTTGAACAATCCCCTATGCAATCATATATGATTGAATACCAAATCTCATATTTTTTGGTATTCAATCACAGGTGAATCTGTACAAACTCTCCTGTGATTCTGTACAAAATCACATGTGATTAAATATACAATCATATGTGATTAAATACCAAATCTTATGTTTTTGGTATTCAATCACATGTGATTCTGTACAATATCACATGTGATTGAATACGCAATCACATGTGATTGAATACGCAATCACGTGTGATTGATTCTGTCAAATATGTGACATAAAAATGTTACATTTAATCAAATCACCTGTAATTATGTGCATGTATAAGAGATAGATAATCACATGTGTTATGAAACAACTAATAACTTAGAATCACTTTCAATTGTTGATTTTTTTGTTACTAAACCATAGAACTTCGCCGGATTATCAAACACCAAACTATAATTTTATAAAAACTATATTGATCACACCTCTGTGAATCACATGTGATTATACTTTAATAAAATTTAAATCCAATCTAACAAAATGAGAAATTTTTTTTGTTGAAAGTATATCAAGTGACCTCTCTACTAAAAGAGGGGAACACGAGGATCGCAACGGTATAATTCGTTTCGTCTAACGATTAACGGTTTGTAAGATAATTAATTTTAAATATATTAGAGGAGAGAGAAAGTGGGGACCATTAGTTAAAAAGTCATAAATGTCCTTTTTATACAAATATATCAATTTTTTATTATAATATAAGATTGAATCTTAAAATCTAATGGATATAAATTATCCCTCAGGACTATAAATTAAATTAGAACTATATTGAACATTTCTCATAATTATTAATATAACTACGTTCGATATTCTTTTTTTTTTATATTTTATCAACAAACTTTTTCATAATAATTAAACGAGTTGATTTCCATATAGCAAAATTTAAGGATTAATTTTAAATTAAAAAAATATATTTTTCAAGAATTATCTTCTATATTTATAACAGGTGATTTGAGATTACTAGGTTTCAATTTTCTATAAGATTTCAGATATGACAAATATATTGTTTGTCATTCTACTGCATTAGAGATGTTATTGCTTTCACTTAATATATTTTCTATGAGCGCTATAAATTAAAACGAATCTAAATTATAAAAAAGTAAAATTTATAAAACCTTCATACATATTATTATTTTTAAATATGTTATAGAGTTTTGTTAAATAAAAAAAGGAAACATAATTTAAAAATCACACCATAACTTTATTTCATCTCCATGAACTTTTTTACAAGTATATGTTACAACATGAATATTCAAGAAGAAAGTGCCTTTTAAATGACTTTTGTACTTAAAAACAATTTTCATATGATTGTAAGCTTCAAAGTTGATTAGTTATGGACTTTTCCATGATGCCGGGGGAAGGGAACGGCATCTCGAACATCGTTAAGGCCGGTAGCAAAAAGAACCATAACATCAAACATAACACTAAACCCTGAATGCTTCACTGTTCCTTGCTTGCGAAGATCTAAATACCATTCGTATTGTTCTTTTCTCAACCCTAATTCCTCAATCCTGAAACATAAACGAGAACCCGTAAAGATAAGTTCATTGATTCACTTGAATCCATTAAAGATGAATTCGGGCTGCAGGGGTATTATTATTCTAGGGTGTTCTTTAAATTGTAGTTAAAGGAGACAATTTCAACTCATTTACTTATAAGGGGTTGATTCGGGTTCAAAAGCATAAAACCTCTTAAATCATGGTAATAATAGTAATAGGTATGAGATTAGGTAAGCGGGATACAAGTATTTGCAGATTGGCCCAACCTGCCTCAACAGTCAATCTGTTCCCCAAAACATCGTGAACACACTAGTTTTAGTATATTACCGTTTACTTATATGGTTTAGGCGTTCCTCCTTCTGGCTGCCCCTTATCAGAACTCCAACCTGTAGAATAAGTTTAATAACAATTTGATATCAACATACTTTAAAGTGTTATGAGGCACAATATATGTTAGAAGAGGTGGTAACTTCAACCTATTTACTTACAAATATATAGGTCAACTCGGGTTAGTTTTTGACCCGTTACCCCTAACCTGTTTGTTTTGCATAGAAATAGTGAAAATTTACCTTTGGTACAATCAGATCAAAGGATGCAACAGTCTTGCCGTCATCATTTAACCGCACATTGAAGGGTTTTAGCTCTTTAGGATGATCATAGATAATTACAGACTTCTTATAAAACTCATCAACCAGATAACTGCATCATAATTTAGAATCATGAAAATATAGAAAATAAGAAAGAGATTTATTCATTTGGGTCAAACCTTTCATGTTCTTGTGTTAGAGCAACACCCCATTGGATTTTGGTTTCAAAGGATTTATCTGTAACCTGAAGGAAACAATAGTTGATTAGAGTATAACAATAATACTATTGTTTGTAGAGGTAACAATTTCAACCTATTTACTTATAAAAGGGTCTATGTGTGATTACGTGGGTTATATAATAGTATTTGACTCGTTAATACACATAAAACAATCATAATCTGTTGGAAAAAGTATCTCATGCCAACTTGACGCATCAAAAAAATATCGGTTGTGATCTAAACCCCATTTTGACTCGTTACTCATCCGTCCTGCTCGTCTAGTTTTGTTTGATACAAGTAAAATCGCGAAGTTACCTTGTTTAAAACTTCTAATGCTGTTGCATAAGAAATCTTTTCAAATGGTGTTGAAGCCATTGAATTAAGACGATCAATAATGGTGGTGTCAACTCGTTTTGAAAGAAAGTAAAGATTTTCATAGCAATTTTCTGGTAGCCAATTGGATACAAACTTCAAAAAGTCTTCGGCACAATTCATTGCATCCTGAAAACGCAGCAAAAAGGAGTTTAAAGTTCAAACAAAGATTAAACTAAAAATTGTTTATGCAAGAAATATGCTACATGTTATTAACCTCAAGTTCAGAGAATGCTATCTCGGTTTCAATCATCCATTTTTCTGCTAAATATTTCTTGGAATCTGATTTATCTGGTTGAAACCTTGGTCCAGATGCATATACATTTCCAAGAGCTGATGCACAGCTCTCAAGATGAAGAGTTCCAGAGGTAGTAAGAAAAGCCTGATTAGAAAAGAACTCATCATCCTCAGATTTTGACTTCGACTTCGACTTTGACTTTGACTTTGATTTCATTTTTGACCTTGCTTCTAGTTCAGCAGCCAATAAATTTGTTTTATGAAGATCTTGAACAGCTGCAGCAAGTGCTTCTTTATTGCTATCACTTCTTTTCAGTTCTTCAACTTTTTTGCTTTTCTCAACAATTGAAAGCTTTATAGTTTCAAGGTTAACATTTTCTGTTTCATTCATTGGAATGGGCTCTTCTCTTTTTTGTTCTTTAGGAGAATAAGTAGAATTTGACACTTGGAAGTTTTTGAAGTATCCTTCGGTATCAGTGGCGGTTATAATCGGGACATCCACATGTACAAACCCCTGGTTCTGGAAGAAGGTGTGACTAGCTTGATTTAATGCATTACGTACCTTCATAATAGATGCTACCTATAAAACAAGAAAACCGATTAGAAACAAGTACCACACTTGAAAGTGGTAACTACAGACAATTTACACAGAAACGAGTCGATTTGAGTTATAACTGTTCTTTAACGTGTCAAATGAGTACACTTATAAAGTTTAGCGAAAATGAAAACAAGCTGAAAGTCACACAAAGTGGAATTCAGAAGAAAATGCATAAATTCTCATAAATCCATTTAGAAATAAATTAGATTATTATTCTGATAATTCAATTAAAAGGAGGACAAAGAAAGGATTCAAGGGTCAGGTCAGTCTGGCCCGACACATATTACCTGAACCGAATTTGTTTCTTTTACACAGAATTTGGTTCTCGCAGTTCTTGTACGAAAAACAGTTCTCGTTTGAATTTTCCCCGTATATATATAGAGAGAGAGAGAGAGAGAGAGAGATCGGCATGCTTACCGTGGTTGTTCGAGGTCTAAAATGAGCACAATCTCTGAGTCTAGCCAAAGGCAAACTTTTCTTTGACAAAGGATAATTATCCTGATCAACTATCCCAATATGCAACAATTTCTCAGCTTTGAGCTCAATTGCGTGTTTCCCCTGAATAGAAGGCTTCTGCAAAATACCTTCAGCTAGTATACACGTTCCAGTAGGCATGAGTTGGATTGGAGGAGCTATGGAAGAATCCACGATGATCTACAGTAAAGAATGTTATGGATAAAACTGGTGCAAAATTTCAGATTTATAACAAATAGAAGTCTGTGTCGTTTACCTGAAGGCTGATCACAGAAGACCCATCATTAATTTGCAAGATCGAAACCGATGGAGGAGGTGGTGGTTTTGGCAAGACTGATTCGAGTTTCTCCTTAGAATGAACATTGGTTCCTCCACCAAACACTTTTATAATTGTTCGAAGGAAAGGAATTCGAGACTGAAAAACTTCAACACATTTCACGTCTTTACCTCCGGCATCTTCCTTGGCAGCACTGCCCACTGGCGGCTGCGTTGCAGGGGGGTGATCTTTCCTCATTTCTCTTGAAGATTTAACCCATCCTCCAACCACAACTCTCTGATCAACCAACCCCAAACCACCATCCCCACGATCCAGTATCGTTTTCAAGACCACCCTTTTGGAATACTTTGAAAGATCCACTGAAATTGGCATTGGCTCTGGCTTTGGCATTTCAACAAACTGTAGGTTTTCAGAGGACATTTTTTAAAGGTTACGTGAAATTAGAAAAGGGTTAGACTGGATTATGAAATTGAGCTTAAGATTACAAAGAAGATGGATTTGCAGTTGGATTGAAGGATCTGATTGTGGGTTTTATGAAGAGGGAAATCAGATATGATAATGAAGGTTTGATGCTTTTCTTGGGAATAAATCAGGGTGATTGAGAAAGGAATTAAGGAAGATGAGTGAAGAGGATTGTGGGGAAGTTTAACGATGAAGAAAAAGGATGGTTTTTGTCTCTGAAATTTGCCAATCGCCATTTTTAAGTGGAAGAAAAAGAGAGAAAACGAGATGTAGAGATAAAGGTTTGGTATTCTTGGGAATGAATCTGGGTGATTGAGAAAGGAATTATAAAGATGAATCAAGAGGATTGTGGGGGGAAAACAGATAACGATAATGAAGATTTGATACTTTTCTTGGGAATAAATCACGTTCCACAGCCGCCTTTTTTTTCTTTTCAAATCGAACAGACTGCATCTGCTTTCAAGTTTCACCATCGAAGCAACCTGCAACCTATCTGCACTCATCGATCGAAGCCATCACCTCGTCTGTTCTTAGAGGTCTGCATCTCATCTCGTCTCAGCATATCACATTTTTTATATGTTTCTGCCTCTGCTCTTAACTGAATTTTTATATGTTTCTGCTCTTAATCGAGGCTGCATCTCATCTCACCTTACCTCGTCTGAACTTTTTTATGTTTCTGCTTTTGCTCTTAATCGACTAACTTGAAAACACTACATATAATATGTTTCTGTTAGTTCATGTGTTAAGAGGTCTTGTTTTTTGATAGAATCACATCTCATTTGTTTATATAGAAATCATCACATTTTTTGTGTGTTTTAACTTGAATTTGTTAGATTCCATTCATTCTTTCAGAATTCAATTTTTTTGACAGATTACGTTCCATTAAGAAGCATTCCTACAAACCAAACGCAGTCTAAACCTTCTGTCCTCTGAAGCTGCTATTTGGTGTCTGCTCCATGTTTACGAATATGGCCGAAAATAGCGTTTTTCAAGGCTTTTAATTTCGGTAATTATTGTAATTTGTATTTGTGTGATGAAACATGTTGAGGTTTAGGTATAAATTAGTAAGTCATGTTGTATATTTATCATTCATGTAAGGTGGTCGATTTATTAGTTGAAGGCTTGAGGATACAATAGAAATATGCGAGTAGTTTCTGCTTTTTTACACATTATGCATTGCGTAATGGTCCACTCGACGTGATGCCCACCGGCATCTAGATAACCTACTCGGTTATCAATTCACATCATAATACTCAACAACACATAAGTACACCAGCAGACAATACATAAAATAGTTAAACAATACGTCACCTCACAGATTGCCAATAACACATCATTGTAATACGTCCTTTTGCAAGGCTACACACATACGCATATCGACATATACATACCACAGTATAATGAGTAAGTTAGTGAAAACTCACCTTATCAGCAATTACAGAAATCACAAGGCAGCAATAACTTGTAAGCTAGTTGCGATTACCACGAGAACCTAAAACATGGTTCCACTAGATTAACACTGGGTTTAAAACTAAACGCAAACACTAAAGATCCCGTCTCAAATTTACACCTCACTCCCACTTCTCGATTGAAGTGTAACACGCTATGATTTGGTTCTTTTTGTCAACCGTGAATCTATTAACACTAACCAATTACAATTCCTCATATTCCTCTGAATTGCAATTCAGCAATCTATCATGATTATCCATTTAACATGAAAATTATGTGTAAGATCAAAGATAATCACTTTGCAAATGATTAGTAGCGGACATACCTACAAGCATTGAAGTTCATGATGGTCTATTGGTCAGCAAACATGAATCATGAACTTGATAAAAAAGTCCAAATTAATGAAGATTATAAGCAATTTGATTGAAAGAAGATCACCCTGAGAATAGATTGTTCCAAAATGTCTTTTTTTTTTACTTCAATGAACTTAAGTTTGTAATAAATAATGTGGACTAAGGCTAAATGCATTAAAAAATGTAGACTGGCGAAGCATAGAGTGATGAACAACATCAAAAATCAGTAATGAAAAATTAGAGTCATGAATGAGGGGAATGAAGAATAACCAAATTAACTATAAAATGCAATTAATTAAAAAATCATACATGTTTTTAGGCACATGTAAATGTCAATTTTCACTTGAGCATTTCACCAAACAGTTTGTGAGAAATCTATCATGATTACTCGTTTAATGTGAAGCTATATCTATCATTAATGATTCATATCTTTACAAACATGAATTGAATACCGAGAAGAGTTAAAAATCAAGCCTATTTCAAAAATCAAGAGAAACCTAAGTACATAGTGTGGAAAAAGGAAAAGAAACGAAGCTGATGTACCTTCATGTCAATGGAATGCACCCAAAAGCCCAGGTGATGCTTGCACAATGAACCCATTCCATGTCTTGTTATTAGTCCGGTCTCCGTTTCCGAAAGAGAAAACGAGTGCACAGTGAAGATATACTGATATAGATTTAGAAAAAATGAAGGCGTTAAAATCGCATCTGTGTAATATTAATAACGGGGTTCTTCACCGGTTCACCCTGCCGACGGTATTCAAGGACACACACAGGCGCAAGATCGTAATCTTCTGAATAATCAAACATTGTGCGTGTTGGAATATTACCAACTTATTTGTGGCCTTTTGACCATTTATACATGAAGGGTGTGGTAACCGTAACTCCCCTGGACACTATATATACGTGATTACAATTCTTTGGAAGATTAACAGAAAAAGGGGCAGACAAATCCAACGATTTGCTCCCTGTCCATTCTACTTTCCAAAAAGTCAAAACACCATAATTTGCATCAGTTGTAATCAAAGAATAATTCTATCAATTTTGGTGTTCACTAAGGAATTACAAATCATCATATTCAGTGGGGAATCATGGCATCATCTTCATCCAACACTACAAACTTTGGATTCCATTCATGTAAGCTTTCTATGACTTTGTCTTTTGATTGAATTCGCATGACAAGATCACATGTTTCTACCATATGTATCTTTAATGCGTTGATGGCACATATAAACTTGATTTGAACAATGGTAATATCGAATGTAACATTACAAAACACAGCTTTAAACAACCAGAGGAGAAGATTGAGCGGGTGTAGAGATTCAGAGTGGAGAGTGAGAGGCTGCGGGAGGAGATCTACTAAAATGAGAAAGTAAAGATGTGAATAGTAAGCGGGTAGGACACGTGGAGGGTCTAGAAGGGGTGTGAATGAACGGGAATATGTAGGTTTAGAAAAATAACATGTGGCACTTTATATAAACAGAAAACCCAAGAAACCAACCTAGATCTGTTTGATCTATATGTTGTAATATTTCATAATTTCTGATGGTGGCAAGTCACTTTTCCATCTTCAGTTTTGACTCTAAAGCATGGGTAAAAGCCGGTAGCACTCCCAAAACGAACAATGTTTATGAGTTTCAACTTACTCAAGGAGCCCAAAGTATATAGTTGGTAGAACTTAAAGTTGTGTCTATTTATATGTTATTTGAGTTTAATATTGCTATTGACATTAGTCATAGTACATGGTATGCTTGATAAATACCTTACGGGTATATATATACTTGTTTACAAACCTTAATAAAGTAAGTATTCATATTTCATATTACGTTTAAATGGTTGTGTTCTTGGTTCCTCACGTTCATACACATCTTACAAGTTCACATATCTTTGTGTTTGATTGCTTCGGTTACATTTGATACTCGTTACAATTCAAAACATACAATTAGTATTAGAGCAAATAGTGGATCAAAATGTTAGTTTGTAATCAAAAGATTGATTGAAAGAAAAATGATTGATTTTTATTCTTTTCATCGCCGCCGCCACCGTGAATCAATTTGGTTCACCTAGCTGCCTGCTTGGTTGAATTGAATCACCTGCTTACTAATCTGTTTCAATTAATTCTCTTACTTGCTTGCTTGCTTAAATTAATTCTCCTACTTGCTAGTCTGCTTACATTCTTTTTTCGGCCATACGTACGAAGAAACCTAATTTTTCTTTTTGATTTTGATTGTTTAGTTCAAATTGATCATTGGGGTTGCTTAGTTTGATGTTTATTTGAAGACTGAGATTGAAATCATTTGATTTGTTTGAGTATTGAAGAATCAGAAACGGAATTATTGGTGAAGAAATGATTGTTTTTTATTTGGTTTTAAGATCAACCATTGATCAGAATCGCAAAAGTTCTTTAATCGAATCGCATTTCATGAATCTTATTTCTTCATACATGGAATTACAATTAGTAATCGTATTTGTGGGTTGATTCTTAACTTTGATTAATTGAGTCCCCTAATCGCAATTCACCCAATCTTAATTGGAATCGAAATTCCTTTTGTATTTCATCCAATCGCCATTCATTAAATCACTAATCGCATTTCTCAAATTGCAATTAGGTGCAATCACAATTCACCAAATCATAATTCATCCAATCGTACTTCACCCAATTGTAATCCATTCAATCGCATTTCACCTAATCACAATTCACCCAATCGAAATTCACCCTATCGCATTTCACCTAATTGTGATTCACCAATTGCATTTCACAATCTCAATTAGTGCAATTGCATTTCATTTAATCACAATTCATCACATTTTACTTTTCTGCTCAAATATCCAAGTTTCAAGTATCAAGATTTTTTAAATAATGACAAGTTTGAGTTTTATTAAAGACGCAAATGTTACTGATTCTAGTCTTCAATTTTGGAAGCTTTGGTATGTTTATATTGATTGTACCATTTGTAGACATGGTGCTATTTACTTATACAATCTCATAGTTAATAAGAAGATCACTACGCAATCACGTGTATCTCGAGATGGTGATAAGTATTGTTATATAGATTGTGAGTCAACTTTGGTTTAACAATTTTGTACTATTAAAAGACATTTAGATCGGAAAAGGGAAGAAGAAATTAGTAAAGAAATTTGTGTCACTAAATATTCAAGTGTTTTTCATCATACTCCAAATGTTGAAATTGAAATAGTCAAAATATTGGAATCTGAAAAGGAGAAACTTAGGTTGTATTTAGCAGGAGAAAAAAATTTTGTTTTTCGTTTTCTGTTATTCTGTGAAAAATGACGGAGTTTTCATTTTCTGACAAAAAATAGAAAACGTGTTTAGATGAAGGGGTGAAAATTTTCTTTTTCAAAAAAAATGGAAAATTTTGAAAAAGTATTAGAGTTTGAAAAAATTGAGGAGTTTGGGAAAATTTGAAAAGTGAGGGAGTTTTCTGTTTTCTTAGAAAAATGTGCAAGTGAACATGTTTTGTAATTTTCAGTTTTCTTAGAAAAATTTTATGAAAAATGAAGGATTTTTCTAAAAGTGAACACACTTGAAAAAGAGAAAAAGAGAGCAGATGATTTGAAACAATAAAATGTCAAACTTACTCTATAACTTTCTAAATTAACTGAAAAACTCAACTTGTCAGAAAACAAGTATCATAAATTTGACTATTTGAGATTGAAGAAGGTGCCAAGATAAGGATTCTTGAGCAACAATTCTTGAATATTTAAAGCAAGTCAAGTTCAGAAAGCATTAATTTTGAGACCGAAAAGAATCAGTTTGTGCTTAAAATTCAGAAATTGGAACAAGATTTACAAAATTGTGTAGAAGAAAAAGTCACGTCATCTTCTGATTCTGAAAGAGTCCAAAAGTGTAAGTCTTTCAAAGGTAAAGAAATCAATGTGGCTCCTATAATAGTTCATGCACGTGAATCATCAAAAAGTATTGTGCATCCGAAAACCAAATGCTCTAAGGATGATTATTCTAGACTCAAGTATTACACAGAGAAATTCATAAAGAGAGTCAAACTTCGGAGAAAGCTTTGGAATGAAAGTAAAGATAACTCTAAAGGAATGAAACGTCTTCTGCAAAACAGTTGTGGTCATGTTTCTCGTGCTACACCTCATCATGTTGCTCGTCCATTTGTGTGTGTTAGTCAAACAAGACTATTCTCGAATACTAACACGAATGCATGTCTTCCCACCATGCCCGAGCTTAAATATCCATTTGTGGTTCGTTCTCTTGAACATCTCATAAGACTTTCTAAAGAGAAGATTTGTATAGAACCACATCACTTTTTATCATATGTTTACCATAAGAAGATATATGTTCGAAAGATTAAGGGGGAACAAGGTAATGAAAAAGTTTAGAGTCATTGTTGAAGATCAAGAGCTACATTCGAGAGGGGTGTATTTTATTTTTTTTTGATGAAAATTAATTAGGATGTTGAAACTGAATATTCCCTCAACATTCATTCTCTATTTATGCCTAAGATTAAATGCTCTAGCGAAGAAGACAATCTTCGTTTGTTATACTCAATTGTAAAATGGACACAAAGGGAGAGAATGTTAGAACTTAAAGTTGTGTCCATTTATATTTTAGTTAAGTTTAATATTACTATTGACATTAGTTATAGTACATAGTATGTCTAGTAAATATAATACGAATATATATACTTGTTTACAAACCCAAAAAATGTAAGCATTAATATTACGTTTAAGCAGTTGTATTCTAGGTTCCTCACATTCATACACATCTTACAAGTTCACATATCTTTGTGTTTGATTGTTGCAATTACATTTGATACTTGATACAATTAGTAACATACAATAACCATAGAACAATGAGTCGCTGAACTAAAGTTCATAATGTAGCATTCATTAGATTGGTATGACTCATCTTATCATGTTTTTACACCTTTAAAATCAACTACTCTTAGGATTTAATGCCTCCGTATTAGCAATAAGACGAGTCTAAAGGTTGTGAAACTTTAATAAAAATGCTACATCTTCTGTACCATAAGTTTTTTGCACTCCATGTGACATGTGTCATTGGTATTGAATGCACCTAATGAATACAATTATGGGCAATATCAATGCCCATGGACTCCGTATATTCAATTAATTAATCTATTTCTATCAATAAAATAAAACTATATTTAATTTCATAACAAGCCACATTTATACACCCTGTCTATGTAACCAATGATCAAGATCACACTGGAACTCTAACATATAAACTTGGTCAAGGCTCTCAAAGGCTATATTTTCTATTTTGATTACAATTCAAAGTTCCAAACTCATAGTAAATATAAATAGAGATGAGAGGTTAAAATCCACAACATGATACCAAACAATTAGGAAAAGTGGAAAACTAGAACACAGAATTCCAAGCTTAACCACCAAACAAAAAAAAGGAAAGCCGCTCCATTTGAGAATATCTTTTGAAAACGCCGCATCAATAAACAGGGCCCCATCATATCTCTGTAAGCAAGCAAGCATGTTTGGGCAAGAGTAGTACTAGTATGAGTGACTTTTGATCAAAACCCAAAAATTCATTTGGAGCAACAATAGCTTTGTTTCGTGTTCCCTTCTTTTACAAGGCTTACACGATTCAAAGACACTTCAGACTTGTAGGAATCCGAGTTTAGTACTTTTCTTCTAACATTGTCATAAATAGCACGAATCACAATCTCGAAAGCCGTTGTGACGTTTGTTGAATCAAGTGCCGATGTTTCTATGAAGAAAAGTCCTTCCTCTTCTGCAAGATTTTTGCCTTCTTCCGTGCTCACCTCCCTGATATTCTCTAAATCACTCTTGTTTCCTACCAGCATCGTTGCCATTGCAGTATCGCAGTGAGCTGCACATGTCGATTAACAAATAGTTTCTTTTAAACACAAGTATATCAATATGGTTTGATAGGTTTTATCCGTAAGCAATGCACTTGTGGTGAGTTTGACCCTAATGACCTGCTCCCTTTAAAACTATTTCTATTTTACCCGTTAGAAATAAAAAGAGGAACCAGAATAGACTCATTCATAAGTAAGTGGGTCGAAATGGCAACCTCTAGAAAGGAAACCTAAACTTTGTTGTAATAGAGGTAGTTCATGATGTTTGCTCATATGATCAAGCAACTGTATTTATTAATGATGTGGCTTAACAGTTGGCTGTCCATCCCACAATAGCACTTAGTTAAATAAGTCATGATCACAAAAGGTATAGTTCTTAAATAATCCAACAAAATTTCAAGCCAAAAGGTCAGTGAAATAAATATGCTTCATGTGGCAGTTGGAGCTAGAGACCCAACTCTTTGAGCTTTTAATTTCATACGATATAATCTAAGTATAAAAGATATATTCATTATTTGTTTTCATATAAAATATTAAAATGTACATCATTATTTCCGGTTTCTTAATCATAAACCCTATAATTTTGCTAATCAATCAACTACATTACTCATCAAGGTTGCTTCTTGGATGCTTCCTATTGTGAGGAAGGGATTTGTAAGCGAGGCTAATAAAAATCATTATGATTCCTTTAGTTATGAGCGGTTTCTTCTAACTTCCTCTTTTTTGCTCTAGAATTTTCTCCCAATGTGTGTGGATACGGAGAATCAAAAGATTTCTGATAAAAGATTAAATTTTCTTTAGTGCCCGAACAAAGTTATGTGACCAGAAGAAACAAGGGTTTGACTCATGCAAATAGTTTCTGCCAAAAGTTAATTGTAAGAAACGAGCATGAAAAAACATACTCAGCCCTCACAAAGCTGAGGGGCTCGGTGTACCCACCATCACCAAACTACCCATTATAGAATAACTACAGATCTACAGGAAACTTAAATTAACACTCAAATCCACACCGAAGGGGCAATATATCATGGCTCTATTCTTTAAAGCCATAAAACATATCTTAGATAAAAGACTGTTCTTATAATGCATTTAAAACTATAAAACAAGTAGATACAGAAGAAGGAAGCAGTGTTCAATATGTTATTATAGGTTTAAAACAACACCAAAATATAATGTTTAGCTTGGCATTTTTAAAAAATATAGTATAATACAGCAAGAATCTTTGCATGTGAACTTATTTTTGGACCTAAAAATCTAACTTTATGAATGGTTTTACAACCAGTCAAGTTGGAAATTGACCCCTTAAGCAAAATTCCATTCTTTTTCTTTGCCATTAAAAAGGTTTAATGATTTCTTAGCTCCAAATATAAGTTCACTCCCTTTTGTCATCTAATCAAGCCCAACACTGACCAATTATGAAATACCAAATCGAATTCTTTACAATTTCTTACCGAGATACTATTGCATTTACTATGAACACTCGATCTAAATTAGCTAGTCACTTTTTTTTCCCAACTAAGGAGTAACATTCTCGAGATCTCTTTCATTTCCAGACAAATGACAGTAATGATATCAAGCAAGAACAAATCCAGAAATCGCAGCAAAACCGAATCAAAACAGTAATTAAAAGATAATCGAAGAAAAAGAAGGTCGAAAAATTTACTGTTGAGTTCACCGAGCCACCGCTTAATACTTTCAAAAGTTGTTCGCCGACTAATGTCATAAACAATGAGAGCACCGACTGCGCCGCGGTAGTAGGCGGAAGTGACGGCACGGAATCTCTCCTGGCCGGCGGTGTCCCAGACTTGAGCTTTGATCTCCTTGCCGTCAATATCTACTACCTGAGTCTGAAACTCTACACCAATGGTGGCCTTCGAGTGCAAATCAAACTCGTCTCTAGCGAAACGAGAAAGCAGGTTAGATTTACCGACGGCCGAATCTCCGATGACGACTATCTTGAAAAGGTACTCCTCACCACTGTCCCCTTCCTCCATTTTTAGAGAGAGAAAGTGCTGTCTTTTAGAGAGAGAAAGTTGTGATAACGGAGGTCTTACAACGTGGGAACTTTTAAAAGAAAATTTGATACGCGTTTTTATTTTTATTTTTTGGATTATGATTTCAAGAATATATACTATATTATCAATATTTAAGTATTTTATTTAAATTTTTAAATTTTAATATGCTTTTAACCGTCTTTGTCTCGTATGTTTTCATACTTGTATAAGTTTTAAATAAAAAGTATGTTAATTCATTTAAATATTTGTAAGTGAGAAATGTTCAATATAATTCTAATTTAATTTATAGTCCTGGGGATAATTTATAGCCATTATATTTTTAGATTTAATGGTATAGATTCAATCTTAGATGATAATCAAAACTGATATATTTGTATAAAAGAGGACATTTTTTACTTTTTAACTATTGGTCCTCACTTTCTCTCTCCTCTAATGTATTTAAAATTAATTATCTCATAAACCGTTAATCGTTAGATGAAACGAATTATACCGTTGCGATCCTTGTGTTCCCCTCTTTTATTAGAGAGGTCACTTGATATACTTTCGACAATTTTTTTTCTCATTTTGTTAGATTGGACTTAAATTTTATTAAAGTATAATCACATGTGATTCATAGAGGTGTGATCAATATAGTCTTTATAAAATTATAGTTTGGTGTTTGATAATCCGGTAAAGTTCTATGGTTTAGTAACAAAAAATCAACAATTGAAAGTGATTATAAGTTATTAGTTGTTTCATAACACATGTGATTATCTATCTCTTATACATGCACATAATTACAGGTGATTAGATTAAATGTATCATTTTTATGTCACATATTTGACAGAATCAATCACATGTGATTGCGTATTCAATCACATGTGATTTTGTACAGAATCACATGTGATTAAATACCAAAAACTTAAGATTTGGTATTCAATCACATATGATTGCATATTTAATCACATGTGATTTTGTACAGAATCACACGGGAGTTTGTACAGATTCAAATGTGATTTAATACCAAAAAACATGAGATTTGGTATTCAATCATATATGATTGCATAGGGGATTGTTCAAATGAGAACCATTCTTATTACGAGAACCAATATAAAAGGCATCGAATTCGAAGGAGAACACATATGGACCTTTGATAGAGGGGATAGGGTGTTACTAGTACACAATATATGCATTAATGGGTAGACAATGCAATTAGATTGGGTGAAATTGAATATTACATACATGTATAAACGGTTTTAAGCAAACGTTGAATTATTTAAGCAAACATTCAAAATTAATAAACGTTAAATGATATACAATTTAAGAAGATAAAAAAATTAATAAAACAACACATGTAATATTGTTATGAATCACATGTGATTATACATTAATAAAATTTAAGTCCAGCCTAAAAAAATGAAAAAAAAAGTTTGTCAAAAGTATATCAAGTGACCTCTCTAATAAAAGAGGGGAACACGAGGATCGCAACGGTATAATTGGCTTCGTCTAACGATTAACGTTTTGTGAGATAATTAATTTTAAATAAATTGGAGGAAAAAGAAAGTGGTGACTAATATGCAAAAAGTCAGAATTGTCCTTCTTTTATTAATTTTAATTATTATCTAAGATTAAATCTAAACCATTAATCTTGAAATCTAATGGCTAAAAATTATCACTCGGAACTATGATTTTAATAAGGACTATATTGAACAAAACTCATCTGTAAGTATAAAAACACCTATTATTAATATTTTTAGTTGGCCACATCATTTGCGTTTTTTGCAACAAAAGATTACTAATAGGATGGTTGAAATGGACTACTAATGTATACTTGATTTTTAATTTAAAATATAACTATGGTAAATAAAATGGCTTCTTTGTAATAGAATTAAACATTATGCTAACAAATTTGGTGATTTTAAATCAAGCTTAACTTCTTGTTTGTCTCTAATGATACATAACATTGATTTGACCTCGATAATTGACTTTTCATATTTTGTGATATCTTGATCTATAATTGAACATCTTCTAAAATGATAGCATATTTGGAGAGTTGATGGCTGTTTAGCAGGGAATAAATGCGTGATATACGCCATGCTAAATCTCTTCCACTTTTGTCTTCTCTTTAATTATTTTAATATTATTATTATTATTATTTAAATCAAGTTCTTTAAAAGTTCATAGAAATGACTAGATCAACACCTTTAATTTATTAAAAAGACACTTTTTAAATAAAAATAGTTATAAAAGATTATTAATTCAACTACTTTCTAGATTTTTTTACCTTTCAAATAAAATTATAGTTGTGAGTATAATTATTAATACAACTACTTATCATAATTATAATAATTAAATGAGTCTTATTTTACACATAGCAAAATATAACAAATAATATTAATTTATAAAAAAAATTATTCAAAAAGTATAGTCTATATTTATAGCAGATGATTTGAGGTTACTAAATTTCAATTGTCTAAAAGATTTCAAACGTTACATATATATTTTTTGACATCCTGCTTCATTAAAGATATTGTCTTCACTCGACATATTTTCTATAAACACTACAAATTAACACGAAAAATAATTATGTATAAAATAAAATGTAAAATCTAAATCATGAAAAAAAAGTAAAAATTTATAAAATAATCTAAATTATGAAAAAAGATAAAATTATAATATTTTAATACTTAAATATTATTATTTTTGAATATGTTATAAAGAGTTCTGTTAAATTAAAAAAGGAAACACAATTTAAAAATACTCCTAACTTAAAAATAGGTCATATATTCATCAATCTAATTTAAAAATACTAATAAAAGATCAACCACTTTCAACACCATTATAGTTCACAAATCACGAAGAATGTTCAATACGGTCATACCTAATCCATAATACTAATAAACTAATGTTAGCATTTGGATCAATAGCATCAATAGTCTAAATTATATTTTAAAATTTTGGATGGGTGGTATTTTCGTAATTCACATGTGATGCTTTTACAAATCACATGTGATTGTATATTGAATCACCTGCGATTGAATATTAAAATTTTAGGACTATATTTTTTACATTGAGTTTATTGAACACAACTCCACAAATCACACCATAACTTTATTTCACTCATGAAATTTTTTACAAACATGAATATTCAAGACTAAAGTGCCTTGTCAAGACTTATATATATATACTAGCATCGTGCCCCCGTAATGCTACGACGGAAAATAGCTTTTGTTTTACAACATGTTGCTTTCAAGAATATAATGATATATTATTCGTGCGATTCGATGTCAATAAAAAGTTTTCTAGATCATGTCCGTTTTTTTAATTTTTCTTTTATTTGTATCAACTATTTTATTAATTTTTAAAATAAATTCTAAAAGACATTAAAATAAGAAAAATGATTTATATTTATGAAATAAGAAGAAAGAAGTTAATAAGATTTTAGAAATTATATTGAGGTGAATGGATAATTGTGTTTATGTGAGAAAGTGTGTTAGTGTGGTAGAGTATATTTTAAATAAATAAAAAGTTAAAGTAAACTGTAAACTATGAGAGAGAATGAAATGGTTAAAGATTAAGTGGATGGGTTAATTTAGATAGAATGAAAGGTCAAGATTTTATCTTGATTGAATTTTTAACAACTCTTAAAATTAACGAGGAAATAGAGTGTTAAATAGTTTATATAGTAGTCTAGATATATATATATATAGAGAGAGATGGTGGTTCATGCGAAACGTTTTTTTTACGAGAAGACTTTAGAACCATTAGATTAGCTAATTAATGGTTGTGATTAAACACGGCATTTTTGTAAATAGCATAAAAATTTACTAAGGGTATAAATGTCTATTAACCTAACTCTAATAAAGATAGCCTAAAATCTCGTGCGTAATCTGAACTGTAACATCCGAAAATCCAGCCTAGTCGTGGGCGGGCCAATGGTAAGTCGAAGTGTGTTGGTTATGCGTATTTAAGATTAATTACGAGATTAAATGGATAATTGGTATTGTATGAATTTATGGTTAAATAAGATTGAGTTTGATACGAGGATTGTAGAAAATACCTCGTTGTGTGTTAGATTAATTAGTTGTGAAAGATTATTGTTTGGAAGTATTTAGAAAGGATAAATGGTACAATATTAATACTAGCATGATTATGTGTTAATCAACTGAGAATTTATTTATGTATGTATGTAAATAGGTATGGTGTATGTATGCATGTGGGTATGTAAATTTGGATAAGATGGCAACACCTCCTGCTTAGTTTAATGTGCTAATATGTGTACGTATTTATATGGCAATTGAAAAGTGTATCAACTCATTTACATTAGATTTGAAAGGTGTGTATGTGTGTATTTATATGGCAATTGAAAAGTGTATTAACTCATTTACATCAGATTTGAAAGGTGTGTATGTGTGTGAGTTTTCTTTGAAAGGAAGAAGAACTTAAACTTGAAATTTCAAAGTGAAGAATTGTTGGTTGATAATTCAAAACAAAGGTTAGCTTATGATCCTTATATGTTACTGATTATCTGGTTATGTTTCTGATTGTGTTTTCATGTGTTTAGTAAGAAACACCATTGATGTTCATATGAAGTTTTTAGAAGCTTAACTTGGCATGTGGTTTTATGTATTTTGATGTTTTAGATGGATTGGATTTGATTATGATGATTAGAAACATGAAGTATAATGTTTAAACATGTTTTGAATGAGTTTTATTGAGTTTGCATGACTGGTTATGATGATTTTGTAAGTTTAAGTCAGCTGAGTTTGGAAGAAGAAGAAGAAGTGTTGCAGATGTCGACGCGACGCGTCCAAGAAAGGGACACGACACGTCCCATGAAATCCGACAAAAACAAAATCCGACATATGGGAATTCGATGGGTGTGAATCCAGTACCTCAAGAATCCGACATTTGAGAATCCGAGACCTTGAAATCCGGAATTGATTGAAATCCGATACCCGAACTTCAATGGATGGAATCCGACGTTTTTGGGCGACGCGACACGTCGGTTTGTTGGACGCGACGCGTCCGAGCGATTTTCAGGATTTGATGTTTTTGCTGTTGGTTCGATTATTTAACATATTATATGAGTATTTATGTGTGATCTAAACATATTGAATGTGGTTATGATTGATATAAATATATGTGGATATATATTTATGAATCGAGATTGATTTCAATTTGTTGTGTTCTCAGGAACTACGAAGACTCGGTGATATTAGACCACTGAGCAAACGCGATTGAGGACTGAGGTGAGTGGAAGTTTACTCACGGGTGGTAATGGTGGTAATGTTATGAATTGCTCGATTTGAGGAATGTTTGATATGCGATGATGGATTGTTGTTTCTGATATGCGATTATAGACTGATGAGTTTGATATGCGAAGATAGATTGTTTAGTTTTGATATGCCATGATAGACTGTTAGTCTGGTAATTGTTGATCAAGAGTTATATGTTCCATACGTGTTATATGTGATAGAGTTCTGATTGTGTTTATGGTTGGATGCGTATCTGGATTGTTTGAGAACCAACTGCTGTTGTAATGGGTTGGTAGTGATCAGCTTCTATGAAAGGGCTGGTTGGGGTCAGCTGCTATTGAAAAAGCTGGGCTCGTCTGCGGTTGGTCGAACAGTGGTAGTCCTCCTGATGCATGCGTTGTATCAGAGGGAGAATTTCACTGTGCCAATCGGCAGAGGGCTATCGGTAAACCTTTGTTTTGGCCCGCACTAGTTGTAGGTTCGGCAGAACTGCCGGTCCTCAGGATTTGAGAGATTGTTGAATTGACGGATTGTTGGTGATTGTTGCTCAGAAGTTCAGTTGTGAACTATTGTTGTTGTTAGATTGTTTGTTGCTTCCATTCACTTAGCCTTGTGCTAATTCCCCACGGTTGATTGCTTTTTGCAGGATTGTGTGATTTGCTGTATAGCTGTGTTTGTGGGAAGGGGAATTTGACCAACGCTCTGATATTGTGTTTTGAGAAGAGACGAGCCGTATTTTATAAATCTTTTGTAACACAAGTTGATGTTGTATTTTGTAAATGATACTTCGTATTTTGTGAGTGTTTGTTTTAATGAAATTAGAAAATGCTTCCGCGGCGATTTTAAAAAAAAATTGGCTTGAGATTTCTATGTTACATGAACCATCTCCTTAAATATTTGCCACTTGCCACAATTAAAAAATTCAAAATCATCTCCCCTCTTTTCTCCATGTCGGTGACCACAAAGAGAAGTCTCACACGAACCAGCGATGAACCGAATCCGGCCACCCCCTCTCTCCTTCGCCAGTGATGAAGTATGAATGGACTCCCCTCACCCGTTGTCACCAGTGATCGCCATCACCACAAAGAACTTCGATTGACCACCGTCACCACCAAGAACTTCGCGTGACTGCCGTCACCACCAAGAACTTCGACTAATCGCCTTCATCACCGACGTGTACATCACCACCCCCATCATCAACAAATTTCACCTGAAAGTCTCAGACTTGTCTCTCTCTCTCTCTCTCACTAGTGGCAACGGTTTTGAAGCAAAATTGACGGTTCATAGATCTAAAGCAAAAGAGAAAGTCTCTCTCACCGGTAAAGGGCGACAAGATTTACACCATGGGTTTTGAAGAGTTTAATTTGCATTTACCTTTTGTTATTCAAATTGTTCGTAATTAGAGGCGA
Organism: Dittrichia graveolens; assembly: GCA_038502395.1. Taxonomy (NCBI): domain Eukaryota; kingdom Viridiplantae; phylum Streptophyta; class Magnoliopsida; order Asterales; family Asteraceae; genus Dittrichia; species Dittrichia graveolens. The sequence continues at coordinate 76,085,623 of JARJIL010000002.1, forward strand.
AATCAATATCTTCTTCATCAATATCTAACAAGTGTTATACCCGTACGTTGCTCGGATACGTAAATAAAACTTTTCTATTTGATAATTTTTATACATACTCTTTTTTAAAAGATATAAAACTATATTACACGTCTGGAAGTTTTTAGTATAATATTAGTGTGTTTCTCGTGATAGAACTCTCTCTCGGCATTATAAAGGCACAAACATAATATTACTATTGATATTATGATATCAAGTGCTTAAAAGATATTTTTCTTAGCCTATTATATGTTTGAATTGAATCTTTGGAATTGTAAACTAAACTTATTAGAAATTAAATTATAATGACATTAATCTAAGTATACACAAATTAGACCATATAAAATTAAGATAATAACATAGAATAGATTATATCTATACATTCGTAAATTGTTTAAGTATAATTTATTATTTAATTAAACATAATTGAAAACACAAGATAACATTAAATTTAAATATCCATGTAATAATAACCTTAATTTTATGCATGAAGTTATTAGTTAAAATTAGGGTTTATTTTACAGAATAGTAACCAAGTTTAAAAACTATTTTTCAAGATCACTCATGGGTCATTTCGCAATGTGAAATAAAGGGAGGAGTGACCTTGGTGGAATAGTTTTCAAACTTGGTTGTAATTCTATAAAGTTTCCCTTTAAAAAAATAGGAAAACTTAGACAATTAAAATCTTTATATAAAATTTCAAGTTGTAAAGGTAGTTACAAATCCCACTAACATGAAAGTTGTTTCACTACCCAGTAATTATGTATGGTTATAGTTTTTGTACGATTATTTACTCACACACATTAACAATTAGTTTTAAAGAGCACTAACGTGGTGTAGAAGTTTTAACCAACTTTATGCCACTAACCAACGGTTTTAAAAGACCCACTAAATGGTTATCAAACATATAAATTTTATCGTAATACGACAAAATTTTTAAATATAGTATATTTTGAATTCTTTTTATCGAAAGACCAAGAAATCAGTGAAATATCGACTATATTACGTAGAGGGAATGAATATAAAAAACAAATAAAATGTCTAAGAATTTCCTACTCATTGCTCTCGATAGATAAAGAAAATTAAAATATACTAATTTTTTTTAAAATAGTCATATTACGATAAAACTTATATCAAAATGTAGATAAAAATGATACGTTCATAAATATGTAATTATTTTTTCAAAACAAAACATATCACAAGTTATTAAATATAATTTACAAACAACTTACCATTAATTACATTAACATACAATTTTTATAAAACCCCTCACAATTTACATCCTAACCCTCCCAATTAAATTGAATTTAAACGTTTCTCTCATTTTCTACCAATCAAGCATTCTCTATTCGCCCATGTCACATTTACAAGTCAGCAGTTACATCATCATTTTTTGTTACATCATACTTTCTTTCTGCTTCGTTAATAATATATATATATATACTAGCATGGTACCCGCGCAATGTGGCGGTACCAAAATAATTTCTACTCGATAATTTATCCGTTTTGGGTATTCACGTAATACGATCACAACGAATAATTTTCCTTTGCTAACATGTCTATTTTCTTTGTTTTTCTATTCTTAATCGACTCTTTTATTATTTTTAAAATAAATTTTAAAAACGATAAAATAAGAAAAAAATGTCTCTACTTATACAATAGGGTAAATTACATGAAAACATAGAGCGTAAATTAGTAAACTATTGATTATGTTAGCTATTTAAAAAAATTAAAAATATATGTTTATAAATTCTGATTATAGGTTATTCAGATTTATAAGTTTTACTTATGCATATTTTCTAATAATTACGTTAATATATTTATTACATGATAGAATATTTAAAATAAAAGATTTGGTTATGAAAATATTTTTAAATAATTAAGTTAATTTGACTTGAACTTTTTTTAAATATAGAAGGTTTAGTTATTAAAATGGAATATAAGAATTTTATTAACTCTATTTAATAGTTTCCATTTAGTATATATTAGGGTAATTTAGTAATTTCAAAACACTTAAAATTTAAGAGTTTAAGCAAAAAGCCTAAATACCTTATTAACGCAATCAATCACCTTCTTAATTAACTTAATTAATTTGGCAACCGTTGATTTAATAACTTATTAAACATGACAACTATATAAAAAATCAAATTTTGGTTAAATCAATTACATCAATACAATTGTTAAAAGTAGATTATCTCTCTCTGTAATTATTTATTAATAATATATATTTTCCTTGTTTTTATTGTTTTTCAAGAACTATAAAAAGGGTTTATTGGAAAAAAGAGGAAATAAAAAAACAGAAAAAGAAGAAAGAAAATGCATATATTGTGGAATAGATTATATTTCCCGACATCGCTTCCACAAATATCATACTCTACGTTATTGAATTCGAACATGTTGTCGAACAGACGAACACAACCTATTGTTATCGCCGCCGTATTAAGTGGGTACAAATGCTAGTGTATAATATAGGGAGAGGTTCAAGTGAGAATAGATATTTATGTGAGAATGAGAGACCTAATCATTGGTGAATGTGACCGTTAGATCTAATAGATCAACATCTAATTAATGGCTAGGATTTATTCTCCCAATCTCACCTAAATATTCATTCTTACAATAATTCTCACTCATATATATATATATATATATATATATATATATATATATATATATATATAGGGGAGGGTTCATTTGAGAACCGTTTTTATTGCGAGAACCGCGAGAACTAATCTTAGTCATTCATTTTAGATAATGGAATTCATGGATGAATAGCGTGGGGGGTTGAGTGTGGCAGGGTGCATGTAAAAAATTCATGAGTGGGCAATCCAATTGAAGGAGGGGGAATTGGACGGCTAAGATTGGTTCTCGCGGTTCTCGCATTAAAACGAGAACTGTTTTTCGTACGAGAACTACGAGAACCAACCTTAGCCACCCAATTCCCCCTCCTTCAATTGGATTGCCCACCCATGAATTCCTTACATGCACCTTGCCACACTCAATCCCCCACACTCTTCATCCATGAATTACACTTACCATTTGAATGGCCAAGATTGGTTTTCGCAATTTTCGTACGAAAAACAATTCTCGTTTATATAGGGGAGGGTTCAAACGAAAACTGCTTTTCATACGAGAACTGCGAGAACCAATCTTAGTCTTTGATTAAAATTAATCAATGGCTATGATTTTTTGGCTGCTCATTAATGTTTCATTAATGAGGGTTATTTTGGGAAAATCAAGCCTCACAAATTAATTACGGCTCACCCGGACGCAATTCACGGTTGGGTAAATATATAAATTACCAAAATACCCCTATTAATGTGTTATTAATGATGTTAAAAACAATTATCGACATAAAACAGTTTTCGTTTGAAATTTTGTCAATATATATAAACTTTTCTCAGCAATTTGCCCTGCTTTTGATTACCCCAAGGCTTTATCTTCATACATTTATGGTTTTTTTTGGCCTATTTCTGCTTGTTTACATTTTTTTGATTTAGCTTTAAGAAATACCAACTTTAAACTGTAAAGAGATCACATGATTAGAACTCAGGTTATGAAGTTATAAAAGAATTTGAGATTCCTGACTAGTATTTGTTAGTAAAGTGTTTTCTTTTCACTCCAAAATGTCTCTTTTGACTGCTTCACATGCCAAAAGGCACTAACCTGAATTTATAGTACAATTTGTGAATGAACTGGATCTTTAACCTTACTACCTCCAAATCTAATCATAAAATAATATTCACCATGTGATCACTCAATTAGTGCGATGAGGATGTGGTCTTTCAGGTATTAGCATTTGGAACTTGTTTGAAGCTTATTTGTATTCGTAAATCTCGCAAAGGTTGCTCGATTTTGCCCACTCTTTCCTGACCACAATCTATTCCAAGACAAACGACTAATTGTATATACGAAACTGGAAAAAGTGATGACTTGAGGTGTGTTTGGTTGTAATAGCCGGTAATTGGAGCTGAAAATCTCTTAAAAGCTACTTCAAGCGCATTTCGTGTAACAACTTTCTATTTTTAAAATAAAACGTTCAAACTTTCTTTATATCGGTTGTTGTTCGGTATTTGATCCGCATTAGGATCCTCTCAAGTCAAGAAAAACATGACTTGATCCACCTAAATTAATTCTGAATACACCAAACAAACTGTTGATATTGCGTGACCCATTTACAAATGTTTGCCTTAAATACCGCCCTTAAGCACTTTCATGTGTAGGATTAATTGGTCATCTGGCTGTTTCCCATGGGAGCTTAGTGCCTCGATTAGATTAGCTGCAACATTTCTTAATTAATAAATAAATAAAAAGTAAATCTTAATGATTAGGTAGATAATTGCCCACTTATTTTTACTACTCATGGCATCCAGAATCCGTAGGACCATTAAAAAGTCATTTTTTCCTGTACATAAAGCAATATACCTCCATCTAATCATGACTCTCGCAACCCATGATTGCTTATAAAAGACTCTTTACCTGTTTTTATTTTAAATAAATCTCGTTTATACATAACAGAATTTATCAGTATATAGCGTGTAGAAGTAGTAAAAAGCACATACACGAGGTTTAGTCGTTTAGATATGAAACGTGATCCGTAGATCATTTACTTTTAACCAAATTAACTGGTTTCGACTATTTTACCTCTTACTTTATTTTACCGATTTTAACTGATGAAGGATAAAGTGATCAAAATCGGTTAATTTGGTAGAGTATGGCAAAAATAAGTAATGTATATTTGAATATTAATTAGTATAAATAATAAGCTCGTGACCCCATTGGGGCTAATGATAGCGATTGTTGATTTCCAAGGGACCACCAAGATCATTGAGCAATAAGCTTTAAACCCCCATTAAGTTAAACACTATTTATTCCAACTACTAGAAAGAAAGAGATGGAAAGCAGAAGTTGTAAGTAATACCTGCAGCCATACATGTTTAAAAGAAGAGCCATCACATTCTCTGTATTTGCCAACTCCACAACCATGGTAGGGTGGTGCCGCCAGCGCCGCCTGCTGAGGAGGAGGAGAAGCACCACAATTTGGTTGGGAAATAGGCGCGGGAAGCTAATGTCTAGATCAAGAGCGGTGGTACGTTGGCGAGCTGTGGCGTGCCCATTTTTTATCTTGAAGAAGTTCATCATGAAGATGGTATCGAAAGGAAGGTTCATGGAAGCATATTATTTGACATTACCAATTCTTCAGCCTCAGCTATTTCCTTTGTGCTAATAGTTGTTGAATTGTTGATGTGTATTTTGGTGCTTGTTGCCTCAAGACTAATGTGTAAAGAACTTAAAACTTTACCTTAACCATCAATACCATCACATGACCATTATTTTAATTGTGTGACTTCTTGAAATAATTAACTCAAATGCATATAGGAATGCAAACAAGTTGAGCTTTTATTAAGCTCAAGCTCGAGTCGGGTTCAAACGTATAAGAAATCAACTCAAATTATCTTTGAGCTTTTGAATCCTTCTGTTAAATGTAAGTTTCAAGTGTGAAGTTCAAAAGAATTGAGCTCTTATTGAGTTTATTCAGTCTTGAACTTGAAATGAGATGATTCCTTGTGAGTATCTCCAGGCTCTCGCGTCTATCGATTTGAGTTCAAGTGTAGGCCATTAAGATGGCCATGTTGGATTGCTGGGTTAAAACCCTATTGAGCTACATATTGGCTAGGCTTGTTTGCAACGCTAAATGCATATACTATATGGCATACAGAGAAACTAAGGGTAGCAAGATGAGAAGGTCAGGCGGATCGGTTTACAGGTCAAATTGGGTAATTTTGGTGACGGTGAAAACAGGTTGAGTCCGGTTGTGACCACAAACACTTGTAGCCCGTCTTTTTTAACTTTTTGAATATAATTAGTGCCGGACAACATTATAAAAATATGTTTATTACATTAAGAATCAAACCCTTTTTAATAAAATATTGTGAAGGTTTACTGCATAAAAATACACTTTGGACGATTTTCAACCCACTCAACGTATTTGACCAGTTTCCTTTCAAATTTCATTTTTATTTATTTTACCGAGCTGACCCCTTGTCCCCTTGGATATAAAATTTATCTGGAATCCACCCATTCATAAATAGTGGGCGAATGTGGCACCTCTGAAAGATAACACATTTCATGTTTAATTCTTAACAATTCCATAATTCAGGGTTCCAATTCATTTCATTTCCTTGATTCTCCTAGCCACCACCAACATATCAAAACCTTAGCACCAGAAAGTTTGCTAGCATACGACTTACTCTAGAGTGGTGAATGAGCAGAATTCCCACGACATAAGGATGACTAGAATGCTAGAATAGAATCAAGAATCCTCCCTGATTACAACAAAAGATGGAGTATATTTACACTATCTGCTAAAAGTAAACACTAACCTTTGTTGAAGTAAGAGAACAGTGTTTTCTGTTTATCACCAGAACTGTTAAAGTTGGCCTTCTTTTTAGCTGGGCTTGTAGATGGCTTAATATCTGAAGAAAACTCGCCATACGCGCGTTTCAGATGCAAAGTATCCGGACCTGTTGCAGTTAACTTTGATTCGTCACAAATTTCATCAGATTGTGAGCGGTGGACGTCGCACTCAACAGTTTCAGATTCCTGTTTCAGGGTTTTTGTGTTTTCAGTTTGGGTAGGATCTTTAACTTCAGTGCTAACCTGAGGCTCTGATTGATCTTCGCTTTTAGTGACTTTTTTTGCAAAGAACATTGAAATTGGTTTTGTTTCATCGGTCTTCACTTGAATCTGTTGTCCGTAATTGCAAAATTCAACCTCATGAAACTTGAAACAATCTCAAATAAAACTCACAATCACCATCAAGGATAATATTACAATCGCATACGTGCAATGGATGATATCATCTGTAATAAAATCATGCTTTTGGAGTAGGGGTGGTCTTCCAACCCATTTATATAATAACTCAACTCGGATTTTAATTTAATTATTACAAGTCAAGCAGGAACAGAAAAAAATAGCAATAAAGGAAATGGTTCAAATCAGTCAAGCATGTCCAAAGTCAACAAAAACGACTAGTCTTCTAACAATTTTATATAATAAGAAACTATAAAATTTATTTTGATTACATACGGTTTTTAAACATAATAATACGGACATAGAGTAATTACTTATCCAACCAAGTTTGACCCACACTTAAAAACCGCTTTAACCCAAACCCATTCTGAAAACTGTTAGTGTGAATAATGTGACACCACTTACCAATCTTTAATATAAAAAGAGTGCAGATCTAGAAGCATACCTCCTTAATACACTCAGGTCCATCAAACGAAGGCTTGCCCATTGCAGGCGTCACAGGATACCAAACCTGAAAAAAAGATCAATTCTCAAGAATGTTATAAAAATATAATCATATAAATCTAACCATTTTTCTTCAGTAGATAAAAATTTTGTTACCAAATTACTACTCGTACCAAGTCTGGATCTTCATATGGTTTAAGTAATGAATCAAATTTGGAAGATGAAGAACCGTCTAGCCATGCATCAGTTGACTCCTTATTCCCTAAAATCACTGGCATCCTGTCTACAATACATATTTTATCTTTAGAAAAAACCATATCTACCGCTTTTGAAGTTTAAAAAGTAAAATACTCTACATCCCCTAGTTGTAAATGGTAAGAAGCTCTTATCCTTATGTGACAAGTGTACAAGTTCCAAATTGATTATTAAAGTAGACTTGAGCTATTCAATGTAACATACACAGTATGAATTAGAATATCAAGAGAGGCTTGTGTATCAACCAAAGAAGACAAAACTAACCATGCAGCCAACCTAATGCTGATGAAGAACGTGTTGTCAAAATAGTGAAGGTGTATTGAATCTCCCCTGAAGCACAAAACAGAATCATTATCGATCATCCATATTCTGGGTATAATTATTGAAAAGATAAAAACTAACAATTACAACAGATAACCGTCAATGTATAAAACCACCATTATCTTGTTACCAAGTAGAGCAACCAGTTTCAGATAACAAGATTTTCACAGCGATTTTGTAAAAAAAATGTTTTTAAATCGCGATGTAATAAAGTAATTAGCATAAAAACATACATGACTAAGGTTGCAACCAGCACAAAGTTCTCTTCTCCATTAGTCCAGTATATTAAAGAAGAAAAAAGGGCAACTTTCATTAAATTTTTGAAGAAAGGTAAAAGTTGTTCCACCTTCAGAGTTCTTCCAAGAATCATAAAGAGCGGCAAAGACAAGAGGGCGGTCATCTTTCAGATGAATATAGTATGGCTGCTTTTTCGATCCATCTTTCTTCCACTCATAAAATCTGAAAATGGTAAACAATGTTTACAAGATAAAAAAGTATTCAAATTATTGACCAAGAAAGAAAGTATGATTAGTTTTTTTAATATTTAGAAGCATGAAGGCAAGAAAAGGAATTATGCAACAATGAAGGGTGGTAAGTGTGGAAGAAAACACATTATTTGTGTGCTCTAGAGAGAGAGAGAGAGAGCACGATCCCCTTACTAACAAGGATTCCTCATATAATGACATCATGAATCTTTAAATACGCTTTAAGTCAACTGACACAAACATATAATGAACCCAATTCTAAATATTTTGACAAAAACAAAATTTATTATATTTATACAAAAACACTTGTAAATCTTTCTAAACTTGATACTTACCCTTCGACCGCAACCAGACACCTATTTCCAGGAAGAAGTCGGCGAAAAGAAGCCTTTTCACTAACCGATTCTGATCGAGCATTGAACTGGAGCACACAAAATCAGTCCATCTTAATAACTTTATAATGTCATGAAAACTGGAGCACACAAAATCAATCCATTATGTCATGAAGACTTTAACAAATAGCCACTCATAATATCATTGACACGGGAAAAAAAGAAAAAAACAGAAGTGGTCTATTTGTGAAACGCATATCTACAGCGACTGGATACACGTCCATCTCCAGAAAGTAAAATACAAGTGAATCATCAATTTCGCCCTAAACTTTAATCATAAAATCTAAAAACACTCGAAAGAGAAGGTATACACTGTTACTAGAGACATTAGTACATTACCATCCTATAATAGTCAGGTTTTTCGGTCTTCTTAGTGAAACTTGGAATAAGCCCCCATTTCATGCACTGCACAATGGTTCCTTGACCATCAGCTTCCATGTCTCTTCGAACAACAGGAATGTTTGACCCAGGAGAAACATTATATGCTGGGCGATAACTGAAATTTCACTCAAAATAATTAATTTCCAGCAAGTCCTTAATGTTAAGAACTACCTTCTAATGTTGTATTCTTCTGAATAGTGCTTCAGCAATTAGCAAGTGTTTCTCTATCAATCCAAATTATGAACACCTTTTCTGATGATATATCCTTGAAACGAACTACACTGTTGGTTGCTAGATATGGAGTAATAGGCAACATGAGTATATCAAAGACCGATTTCAAGTCTTGTTCAGATTTTCTGGTTGCGTAAACTAAAGTAAGAATCTAAAAGGAGTATGGTTCGAGGTTTTAGCTTTTTGCTGTTACATATATATGTTTAACTGTACTCTATAACATGTATCTTTTACTCTCCAGATCAAAGTGCATTCCTCTTCCAACATTCATATAGTTGATTGACATATGTTACAGGGAGTAATAAGCCTGAGGTTTGAGTATCAATGGTCACTCTAGGGGGGTGTTTGTCTTAGCGTATTAAAAAATTATAAGCTTGGCTTATTTCTAATAAACTTATTTTTTCTGTTTATTTTCAGAGAAATGAAAATATGCCAAAAATAAAGGTTTGTGAAAAATAAGTCTGAGGATAAGCTAAAACAAACACCCCCTAAACTAATTTGAAATCTTAATTTGGAATAATTATCTTGTAACTGGACTATAATGGTGGAGCAAATGATGCAAAGGTAATCAAGCACAAATCCAGATGGGGTTTCAAGTAACCAGTTGTCATGATATCTTCTCTATTGGTTAATTTCGTTATTGTTAACTTGGTTGTTCTTACTTCCGCACTCTATAAAGAATACGCAAATTAAAAGGTAATATGTTAGACATGATTCAACAATATAAACTGAAATCGCTAAAAGAAAAGCAGTTGGCTACTGAAAATGGATCAAACCGCGAAGATGAACAAAGAGTTACCGGTCTGTATCGACGAAACGAACAGGGCGGTTACTGATGTTGCAAGAGCGAGGGATATCGTCTGAGCGGAGAGAACAGCGACAACGGCCACACATGATTATTAGTTGTTGTTTGTGTGTGTGTGTGGTGATGCAACAGTAAGCTTGATTGATTCGCCGTCTCGGAGTCGGAGAAATGGTCAACGGAAGAAAGGCGGGAATGTAAGTAGGGTTCGCTCGCTGTTCCCTGTTTGGCTGTTTCAAGTTTTTTTTTTATCGTCAAGACGTCAACTACTCAACTCAACCGGCCATTACCACATGGCACATACATCAGGGTGCGGTTCGCCAAGCTCGATTAAGAAAAACTAATGTTATATCCGAGCGTAAATTAAATTTGTATATTTAGGGGTGTTTGTTTTAGCTTGTTTAGGGCTTATTTTTTATAAGCTTGTTTTTTATGGCTTATTTTTTACGAGTCCGACTTATTTTCTGCTTGTAACTCATAATAAGCTTAAAAGTCAGAAAATAAGCCAGAAAAAACTAGCTTATAAAAAATAAGCCCTAAATAAGCTAAAACAAATACCCCCTTAATACTTTTTATAAGTATTCTTTTAAGAAAATATAAAATTATATTTCACTTAGTTTTTAGTGTAATATCAATGCATTTCTCGTGTACACTATTGTTAACTAGTAAGGTACCCGCGCAATACTGCGACAGCAAATAATTTCTATTTTACATCATGTTGCTTTTAAAAATGTAATTATATGTACTCGCGCAATTCATTATCACGAAACAATATCATACAATATCAATTTTTTATTTTTTTATTTGTATCAACTATTTTATTAATTTTAAAAATACATACTAAAAGACATTAAAATAAGAAAAAGATTTATATTTATGAAATAAAAAGGGAAAAATTAATATATTTTAAAAATTATGTTGATGTGGGTGGATAATTGTGTTTGTGTGAAATGGTGTTTTAATATTAGAGAGATATTTTAAATAGATAAAAAGTTAAAGTAAATTAGGAAAGAGAATGAAATGATTAAAAACGGTATTTTAAAAGTTGAACTAAATTATGAGAAATAATGAAATAGTTAAGAAGGGATACCGTGGGTCGACCGTGAGGCTCCTGGATTTTTTCATCCCCTTTTTCTTTCACAAATTTGATAGGTGTTAAGTGACTAGTTGGCATGTTGTTTGAGTAACTTGAGAACCCAAGACCACCCTTATCTTTTGATGATTTTTGAATATTTAACATCTCATCTAACTTGGTTGAACTATCTTTAAATTTTGACAAGGTGGTTGTGTCAAAATTTGTCTTTAGCTTACTTTCTAAATCTTTCAAGCTTGGAGATATATGAGAAGCAATTTTACTTTCTAGATCTTTTATTTTCAAGTTCAAGTCATCATTTTCATTTCTTAACTTGACATTTTCCTTTTTCAAGCTCTTGTTCTCATTTTTTAACTCCTCATTTTTAGCAAGTATTTTAGAGCTAAAATCACATAATTGATCATAATGATGGTCATCATTATCACTATAGTAGCTAGAATCGTAATGTACCTCACTTGTCTCAAAAGCCATGAGACATTTTTCTTCTTTTCTTTCCTCTTCTTCATCACTTGAGGATTCTTTAACATATTTAGCTTTAAGTGCAATGGATTTGCTCTTTTCTTTCTTTAGCTTGGCAATCTCATCATCTTTTTGCATGATTACTTCATACACCTTGAGATTTCCTATTAGCTCATCCATTTGTAGTATGTTCAAGTCCTTTGACTCCTCAATAGCCGTCACTTTTGCTCTCCATTTTGGTGAAAGAGCCCTAAGAAACTTTCTTACAATCTTTTTGTTATTGTAAGTAGTCCCAAGTGCCTTGAGACTAGTAACAATAGTATTAAACCTTGTAAAAGCATCAACAATTTTCATATCGTTAAATATTTGAAATTGTTCATATTGTTGAACAAGTAATTCGGTTTTATTATCTAGAACTTGGGCATTTCCTTGATGTGTGATGACAAGAGATTTCCAAATAGCATTTGCACTTTCACACATGAAAACTCTTTCAAACTCTTTTCTAGGTAAAGCATTGTATAGAAAAAGTTTTGCTAGAAAATTTTTTGAAATCATTTTATTGTCCTCTTGATCCCATTTTTCTTTAGGGGTTGGAACATAAGCATTTTGTTTAGAATCAAAGGTTTTTGGAACATGATCTCCTTCTTCAATAATCTCCCAAAGGTCAATATCTTTGGCCTTTACATAGGTCATGAATCTTTGCTTCCAATAGCAAAAGTCTTCTTCTTCAAGAAGTGAAGGTCTAACCATAGAATTCCCCTCTACATAATTTTGTCCCATTTTATCAACTCAAAAATTTTTGAAATTTTTTTTTAGAAGATTTAAACAACTTTTCAAAAATTATCTATAGCAACTTGCTATGATACCAATTATTAGAACCTAGAGGGGGGTGAATAGGTTATATGCCCACTTTTTGAAGTTTTTAACAATATTTGCAAGTAATTAAAGAGTTTAAGAAAGAAAGATATCACCAATGAAGTAGCTATGACACAATGATTTATAGTGGTCCAAACAAGGGTTAACAACCTTGCTCTACATCCACTCCTCGGCCTCACCCACCAAGAGTTGCTCCACTAACTTCTCTCTTTAAAGGTAAAGATAAACCTTTTACAACTTCTCTATTTAGCTTACAAGAATTACACTTCACTCTTGCAAACAAGGCTAAGATAAACCTCACTTCACTCTAATTGGAAAGGCTAGAGTTGATCCTCACTTCTCTCTAATTCTAAGGCTAGAGATGATCATCACTTCTCTCTAATTCTAAGGCTATAGATGATCCTCACACTATTACAAATATGTAAGAAGGTAATGTAGTGTTTGAACTTTGAAGGCTTTCACTCTTGCTTCATTCTTGATCTTGAAAGATTGAATATATTATCAAAGAATATGAGCTCACAAGATTTTGTATGTATTATGTGTTTTTCAGATTGCAAGAGCTTGGTAAAAAGCAAGACTTGAGTTGCCTTAAATAAGGAAAAAGGTGCAAGCTCAAAAAGTGTCCAGACTGTCCACGGTCGACCGTGGCATCGACCGTCAGCCTGCTGGAACTTTTTGAGCCTTGTGAATATAGACGTTGGCCTTTTACCAAAACCACACACAACCCATTTTTACCATAAAAATGCACTGAAAAGAAGCTTTAGAAAAGTTGGGTAAGTGCCATACTTCTTAAATTTGAATTTAATCATGAAAATGGTAGTTTGGAAACCAAATGCACAAAGCATGTTGGAAGTTTACCTCTTTGGGAGATTCCTTTTGCTAAATATGGTTTTGGCTTATTTCAATAGAAGATTGTGTTTAGTATTTGCCAAAATAAGAATTTCATTTGCTTTGACTACCAAGCTTGTGATTTTATAAAAAATTGTCTCAATTTTTATAAAAGTTTTTATAAATTTTTTTTTATAAAAACTTAAAATCATTTGATTGTTTATTTTGTAAGCTCATAAACTTCAAACGTTTGTTTGTAGGAATCTTCGACATCAGCTTCTACTTGAACTCAGATCTTGACGATTGGAGCTTGGACATTTGATAAAGCTTGTTTTGTAGATTATAGATAAGAATATATTTGATTGAATATATATATATATATATGTATATGTGCACATATGTTAATGTTAATACATACAATTATATAAACAAGTTGTATGTTAATGTAAACAACTTTTTCATGTGTCTGTTATTTAGTTACCATTGTATACAATGAACTTTGTCATAACTTTCATAGTATACAACAAAGTACATACAATGTGAGGATTATGAAAGTTGGTTGTATTATTTTTTAAAAATAAAGAATGGTAAGAGCAAAATGCGCGAAAATACAACAAACTATATTGAAATTGTCATTGTATACAACCAACTTCATTTTATACCTAAAAATACCATCAACTTTCATTTTTGGTACATTGTATGCAATTGATAACCTGATGATCAGGTTGCCCGTTTTTTCTTTAAATTTTTAGTTTTATTTAGTTAAGGTATTCATATGTTCTTGGTGTTCTTCAATATTCATCATTATTTTCATCTTTAAACAAAAAACATAAAGAAAGTATTGATTTATCAACTAATTCCAAACATATGAATTCCAAACCAGTTACACAAAATCGATTTCCATACTGGTTACACAAACCCAGATTTGTTTAAGCAGATTTCATTCAATTTAAAAAAAATGAAGAAATCGATCGGAACCTTGTGTGAAAAACTACAAGACAAAACCCATTTGCTTATGAATCGCAATAATCGAAAACCTAAACTTTTGAATTAGTCAAAACCCAGATCTCTAAACGAAATCCTAACCCGTCGAATGAATCAACATAAAGAAGATGAACCTAAAAACGTAACCCTAAATCAAGCAAATATGAAAATATGAACAGATTGTAACCCTAATTCAACAAATGTAAAAATCAAACACAAATTTAGAATGAAACTCTAATTTGGAATCGAGATTTGCAGGTGTAAAAAACATTATCAAACCCTTCGATTTGGGGATGGAAACAAGAGAATCAAACCCCTCTATTTGGGGACGAACAAAGCAGAACAAAAACCCTCTGTTATGGTTCATGAAGAACATATAAACAAATGACTCCAAAAGAATGAAACAAATCCTTGAAACATATGTATAAGTTAATGAATTTAGCAACCGATAGAGCATATCCCTTCAAACAATCAAAGATAAACATCCATATAGTTTTCAAATTAAATATATTAAAAAGTAAAAAAAAGGTGTAACAGGTAGTTTAACCTGTGATAGCAGGTTAATTGCCTACAATGTACCAAAAATGAAAGTTGATGGTACTTTAGATACAAAATGAAGTTGGTTGTATACAATGACGATTTGACATAGTTTGTTGTATTTTCGCGCATTTTACCATAATGGTAACTAAAATAAAGTTCATTGTATTTTGATGCAATTTGCTCTTCTTTAAATAATTGTTTATAATATGATATTGATTGGTGTTTATTATTCGAATTGAGTTCTATTATGATAAAATATTTTATTTGTAAGTTAGTACATGTACATTTATCTCTTATGCTCAAATATAAATTTTTAAATATTTTACAACATCATGTTACTAAACCATGATATGTCAATATAATATATTCTTAATAATATTTTGAGTGCATTAACAGATCAACTATTTAACATACACCTTAGTTAACTATAAATCTTACTATTTTTTGAAATAAATTTTATCTTAATAAAACAAGATTTTTTTTAAATTAATATATTTTTTAATCCTTTTATCGAAAAACCAAGAAATCGATTATTATATCAACTATGATACGTAGATGGACTGAATATAAAAAACATATAAATTGTTCAGAGACTTACATACCTACTTATTGATGGATAACAAAAAATTAGGAATATACTAATTTTTATAAAAATATTATATTACGGTAAAATTTATATCAAAACGTAGATAAAAATGAGATGGTCATAAATATATAAATATTTGTTCTCTAAACAAATGTATGACAAGTTATTTAACATAATTTATAAACAATCTATAATTAATTACATTAATATACAATTTTTATAAAATCCCTCATATTTTCATAAAAACCCCTCAAATGTTTCATAAAACACCCTAATAATTTTCAATTAACCCCTCTCAATAACGGTTTTTCCTCCTTAATCAAAACAATATAGGGAAGATGGGCAATGTATGTAAGCTATGAATGGTTATTATTATGGTAGTTTTTTTATAGTTAAGTCATGATTAGTGGTTCAAATTACATTTGTGTTTGATCCAACGGTTATGTAAAATATAGACTTTATACGGTCAAGATTAAAAGTTAATGTGATGGTCCAGATTAAAAGTAATAATTTGACGGTTGACTCACTGGCAACCATATATAGATACAATTACAGAGTTAATTATAAAAATGGTCCTTGTGGTTGTTACTGATTTTTATTTTTAGTCCTTTAACTTTAAAAATTACGAAAATAGCCACTGTAATTGTTATTTTGTTTCACTTTTGATCCTTTAAGCTAACTGGTGTTAACTTTGACCGTTAATCAAATGACATTTTGATCAATTTTCTTTTTGTTCTTGTTACTAAACAAGATTTACTTATTATAACAGTTTCCAAACATATTACATCTAAAGTTTTGATTAACCTTGTTACTAAACACCTAAACATTTCTTTCTCACTAAAACCCTAACTCTCCCACTCATATCCCATTGTTCACATCTTCATCCCTCTAGTCCACCGAAGCTCTCATCTACCATTCAAGAGCTCCAAATGAATAATTTATTTAACTTTTTATGTATCACTAGTTAAAAATGGTAAGAAAATACATCAAATTACGTTTTTTACTTATTTAGCGGATAACATTTAATATAAATGATATATTAACACGTTTTTAATAAATTAAATAATCACATGTATAAAAAATACTTTAAATACTATGCTGCAATTAAACAACTTTAACCCAAATTTTAAACAGGAATATCAAGCCGTAGTCTCGTCGCCTAAGGAACAAACTTTATTGTTGTAGATTTCTCTCTCACCCGCCACAGCCACCGCCATCGTCGGCACTCGCCACCAACCCACCTTCCGTCCATTTCTCGAATGCTTTCAATTGCACGGCGGTGCCGGAGATCTCTCCAATTTCTCCAGCCTGTCGCCTGTCAAGTACAATCAACTAGACATTTCGCCGCCGCCCATCCTCCAAATCGTAGGCGTTCGAAATTTACACCGGCCGCCTTGAGGAAAGCCGATGAAAAGTCTGAATGGTGGGTAGTCGACGGAGAAATGCACGAAATCGGAGAAAACGTGCCGCCTCGAGAGAGATTCGTTATACCTAGGGATAACATTCCTAACAAACGCCGTAAGCAGCTCCGTGAACAATTTATGCGCCGGACTCGCCTCGTTCTTAAGGATTCTGTAAGTCTTTCTCTCATGAACTGCAGGATATATAGTGAATACTTTTAGCTAGACCATGTGTTGTGTGTATACCTTTGTCTGTTTAGCAGTCAAGAGCGAAAAAGTATGATCTTTAGGGTTTTGAATTAGGCGATTTGGCAATTGAGAATCATTCGATAGGACTATGTAACTGCATATAGCAGGAAGGCAAATAAACATATTCTTACATCAATGTTTGAGGGAACATTTTGTGCTTTGATCATTTTACACTTGGGTCGTTCGGGTCATTAGCCCTGCACATTCCATTGATAAGAATTGTACATGGCACATTGCCTCTGTACACCAGCTCATGTATAAATGTATAATGCATGGGGGCATAGTATAATTCAATATTTCATTCAACAATCAGCTGTCTGGAAACATGCAATCGGCTATTATTACTTTCCTTCATAAATAGATAATGGATTAGCATCCTAGTTGGACTGTATTTTAAGTTCTGATATAGACATTGTTGCAAGTTTCTAATAGTGCACCATACAATGTAGCACAAGGTAGTGACTGTAATATAAGTGTGTAACCATGCTTTCTTGTTCTGTTTCTGTTGATCAGCAAAGGGGGAGGCAGACATGAAGTGTTGATTTTAGTTTATAAGTCACACCTTCCGTGCTCTGTTTTTTTTTTAAATTAAACTTTATCACCTTGGCTTTTGCTTATATTTGATGTTTCACTGAAGGAGCAAGAGACTTGGTGCAAAAAGTACATGGAACTTTATCAGGAGCTTAGGGAGAACTGGGAGAGGCTATATTGGGACGAGGGATATTCCAAGAAACATGGTCAAGAGCGTGCAAGTTATGACTCTGCTGAGGATGACAATGAAGACTTTTCACCTTACAGGTTTTCTACTTTTGCCCTAAAAAGATTAAAAAAGAAAATTTTAATTGTGAGTTTGCACGACCATGGCTTGAATTTGCCTACGAACCTCAGATTACTTTCTCTTGCTTATGTCAACTTTCGACCTTTGTCCAAAAAGATATCTCTTGGTTGGCACGAGATCCTTATTTCTAGAGACATGTAAACCTCTTAGGTTTTATTGAGTCAAGAATTTGCGTTTACTACTCTCATTAGAAACTCTTAGGTATATTCACGTCTTTTATTGATTCAAGAACTCGTGCTCTCTTTCCGTTATTATATTAACCGTTATCTATTGATTCTGTTTTGCAGAAGGAGACAACCCCATGACGAGGAAGTGAAGGTAATCTATGCTTGATTGCATACTTTGGATCCTATGTGGTAGGTCTAAATGTGTTATACTGATTATAAATGGTGAAGGTTCTAGCCTTTACAAAAGGTCATCTTTTAAGCCTCTATATCTGGCAGTATGGACCTTGCCTACAACATAAAAAGAAAAAAAACATTTCCTTGCAATTTCTACATGTATAACTAAAGTTTTAACATGTTTGTAGAAAACTTTTCTTAAATGGCAAATACTTTTAGAAAAACTAGCAAATGCAAGGACACCAAGACACCGACAAATAACAACCTATATAACCTGCCTTCAAACACCCAGGCCCAAAAACGCCTAAAGATTACCTGAAAACACACATCCAAAAACTTTACCACAAGTCAGACCCGACAATCTCAAACACCGTACCCACAAGAACTCTTTGCAGCTAATATGTTCAGTAGTTTCTGAGGTTCTACAGTCTTACAATAGTTGCCAATGCCAAGTTAAAATGTTCCTGGCAACAAAGCTTTGTGTTGTATCTGCAGTTAGGAGATAATTTAATGCTTGTAGTTTGTGCCCTTCTTGTTCAACTAGTTATTTCAAATACACAATACTCTCTTTGGCACGTTCTTGACTACAAAAGTTCAATCTTCTGTCTCTAAGGGGATCGTATTCAATTAATTTTTGTGATGATTATTACTTCTATAGTTCTATGATACGAATCAAATTGGAAATAAATAACAAAAGATGAAAACATAGATTAATCGACTTACGGGAGGTTGATCGTCTCTTCCACAGTTTACTTTCGAGGGGTAAACCAACACTCCATGGATATAAGAACCACCAATCAATCTCTATATATTCAAGATTACAACCCTAATGAAATATTTATAAGCAAAGATAACAACCTACTCCTAAAATAACTCTAACTCCTAATCCTCATCTAAAATAAGCTCTATCAAAATATATCACATATCAACTAATAAATCTTAACTAAATAATGTATCCTAATATATCCAGATCAAATCGTTCTGCTTCCCTCTACCTTCAAGATTGTACTGTTTTGCTGCCTTATAAGCTCTATATGAATTTACTAAAAATGGGCTGACTTTTGTATGCAGAATCATGCTTTTGGGCGGGATAGGCAGGGAGATATGATTCGAGACAAGTTTGAATTTGACCGCGAGAGAAGAATGAGAGATAAAGGTAAGTTACTGTTTATAATGTACACATTTGCAGAGCTTATATTTGCACTGCATGGGTTGATTAAAGCACGATGTGCATGCAGCATGCCATTTTAAAATTTGTGATTCTAACCCTTTAATTCTACAAGATCTTGTTACATTGCAAGTCTAATGAAGCAAACAATCGTTTTATTATCAGCTGTTTACAATAGAGAGGCATACAAGTACTTCATTTTGTTGGTTAACAAACAAGCCTTCTATATTTTGCTCTGTGTTCCATGTTTCTTACTTAGGGGTGTTTGGATGTGTAAGTGATTATGATACAAGTAGTCGTGATTAGAGCTGTAAGAAAACATGTGAAGATAGTGTTTGGATGTGAATCTGCTATTAAAGTTGTAATAATCATATGATCAAGTATTGAGGTCTGACTAATTCCGATTATTTAAGAATTAACTGATAAAACAAACATTGACCTTTTAGTGAGAAAGGAGAGACATCTTGTGGTTGGGTTAAAACGAGGGGTAAATAGGTAGCTTTAGTTTACACTTAGATAATCAAGTTTGTTGTAGCTGGTTCTGAACTAAGTACCCAAAACTGTCTAAATAATCAGATAATGAAAATAGAATATATTTATCCAAATACTAAAAACTACTATCAAATAAACGAGGTCCAGATTGCAAATCCAAACACATCTCAAGTACTCCATCTGTCCCAAAAGGCCCACTAAAATGGGTCTTCCCCTTTTAGCAGGTTTTTTGGAGGAGAGGTACTATGCTCTAATTTACGCAGCTTAACCATTTTCTTGGCCATTTCCAATACTCCAACCATCCAAAATATTTACCTACTGAGAATCGAACCTGCGTCTCTTTTGAGACTTTCCTGGCCATCTTAATGCTAGGTCGTCTTGAGATGGTTCTGTCCCAAAAGAGCCCAATTTTACAAATTTTTTTGCTTCTTAAAGAAGTCAATTTCATGTTCAAAATTGCATTTTGATGTTTCTATTTTCTAAATCACCCTAATTTTAACTTGCTTTTGTGAAGTCTTTACTTTAGCCATACTCAATGACTGATGTGTGATTGCTTGCACAGCCTTTGCACCTATGCAGTTCACGGCACCTGATTCTTCTTCGAGGAATCAATCATTTAATGCAAAGAGATATGTCTCCTCCAGTGACAGTGATTAAGTCAAAGGTAGTCAAGTATATGTATTTCCTGTTAAAAACACCATGCGGGACCTACGGATAAAGATCTCATTTCCTTTAATTTTATCTCCTCTATAGATCCATGGCTACTATTTGTCGACAAAGTTACGAATGCCTCGGATGATCATATTCGAAGAGGATGTGGCCTTGATTCTGGGAACACGGGAAATTGTCGTTCTCCCTAAGGAAACGGAAATGTTAACGGATGGGTTTTGCCCCCTTAAATATTATGTGTTTTATATGATAGAGGTTGTATGTTCATTAATTGAGATTTTGAAAAGTTTTACAAGTGTCATACACCCATGGGATAATAAGATTCAGAGAACTCAGATATGTAAATTATGCAGCTTCAAAGTTATAACTGATGGTTTCAGGTGAAGGATGTATCAAGATGATAGTAGAAGGGTGTTTTTTGTAATTTGGTCATTTGGTGGGGAAATGCTGAAGAGTAAAGGGTGTATTCCTTTTGAAACATCCCATGCTTCGTGACACATCAGCATAACCCACCACATGCTTTAAGCATGCTTACACTCCCGTACTACCCATGCTTCGTACGCCTCAAAGATTTTTTATTTAAAAAAAACTCTCTTATCTCTTCTCTTTTCTCTCTTTCTCTTCCATCTCTCTTCGGCATTCAAATGCCGAGTCCATACGGATTTTTGCGGTACCGCTCCGTAAGAGGCGGTGGTGTTGTTGGTACTGCATGTCGAAATCAGCATGCCGCATGCATGCTTTATGTACACATGATGGCCTAAGAGCATCTGGTAGCATACCTTTGGTATTGCTGATTTGGCATTTGGTATCAAGAGAAACACCACCCCCATGCCTTGGTACTAAAAAAACTTGGAATTCTCGGTGCCAGTGTTGATTGTAGAGAGTGAGAGTGAGAGTGTGTGCATTGGTGGTGGTTTCCCACCATTTGTTTTTAATATAATTAATTTAAAATAAAAAAGTTTGAAGCATGCAAAACGTGGGTGATACTTGGGTTTAAACAAGTTTGAAGTATGAAGCGAGTTATGCTTACGTGACACCGAAGCATCTCATGCTTTAAACATGTATACCCCGTGCTCTAATATGTTGCATGCAAGATTCAAGTTTGAGATCCATTGTCACGGTGCCACCCTTTCATAGCTTCACTCGTCCTTGTTTTCTGAATATTTTGTTAAGGTCACCTCCGATATAAGTTGGATATAGGGATGTTGAAAAAACCGAACGTAAATAATCTGACTGGCCGGTTAAATTTTGTGTTAAACGGTCCGGTTAAATTAGGTTTTCTGGTTTGTAATTTGAGTAACCAAATTAAGTTATGTATTATTTTTTTTTCTTTGGTAACTTTTTTTAGTGCTATTTTAAAGTCAAAAATATGAATTTCTTTCACAGAATACCAAATATCCCTATTATATATAATTTTCTTTAACGTGTCGTGAAAGTCTAACATGCACCTTATTCGTTTATATGCCTGATTTCACGACTAGCTCTAGCTTGAGGTGTAAAGACTATGCCTTTTATCAAACTTGCCTTAAGGATGTGTTGGGTATAGAAAACCAAAGATGAATAAAAATAGAAACAATTTCCTCGTTTGTTTACAGTATAGAAAAGTAGAAGTGAGAAAAAAACATTTTCTAATCTCTTTTTATTTCTCTATAACATGGAGAGAGAATGTGGAAATGATAAATAAAATTCTTTGAAAAATAAAAAAAGGGACACCAGTAACAATTAAGAAAATAAAATCCTTTGCTGTTTACAATTTTTCTTATTTTTTTAACAACTACTATTAATTCTTTTTTATCTTCTTCTCATTCTCATTTTCATTTTCTATTTCTTTTTTATTAATAACAATTATTTATTTTTTCTTATTCGCTTTTCATAATAACATATAACTTTATAATTATATTTCCATCTTTTAGTTGAAAATTGTTTCTTTATTTATATTATTGTATACATAAATTAAATTAGTTTTTATATTACTTTAATTTAAATATTTCATTTTTACTATTTTAGTTTCACTTTATTATGTCTTAATACATTCCAATCACGTATTTTTTAAAGTATTTACTTAATATAGAAATAATTATTACGAGCAACCAATAAAAACAACTACAATTTATCATATTTAATTTTTAGAGGTATTTACTTCATATAAAAATAATAAGCAAACAATAAAATCAACTGCAAATTATCATATTAAGTATTTTTGAGCTTACGCTTATTAGCTTTTGAGCTTTTTAGTTTATTAGTAAAAAAAGTGTTTGGATTAACTTATGACTTATAAGCTAATAAGCTACTATTAAAAAAGTGTTTGACTTTGCTTATTATTGTAAAATGACTAAAAAAATGCATGCTTTGAGGAAGAGAAGGTGTTGGGGAAAGAAAGAAAGGTAAGGGTATATATGTAGAAATACAAAAATAAACTCATGTGAAGAAAATAAGTTACTTTCACATGGCTTATCAAAACTTATTTTTACTCAAAATAAGTCATAAGAAGCTCATAAGCTTAAGCTAATAAGCTAAGTCAGACACCATATTTTTAATAAGCTCATAAAATAAGCTATTAAGCTAAAAAGCTCCCAAACTAAACTAAAACAAACACCCCCTTAAGGTCATATTTGTTTTAAACCCGCAATTAAGTGCGGTCCTAAACTCTTGTTGAATACCAAACTTGCATTTTTCTGTTTTTTTTCCTTCCAAAACCACATAGGAGAATTAAACCCAGGTAACTTACATGTTTTATTCCTAAACATGTATCGAAGTTGTCACACTTTGTTATATGTATCTAGTTTTAAAAACTACCATTTAATATATCTAACTTGTAGAAATCACCATTTAATGTATCAAGATACTTGCTAATCAGGTTACAAGTAATTTTAATTTTAATTTTATTTATATACCAATGATTGCCATGTCAATAAATCACATTTTAAACACTATTATTATTATCATTATTATTATGAAGATGAACTTGAACACTAAATATTTTAATCATTCAAGCAACATAGACAATAAACATAACATTTCAATCATTCAAACAACATAAATGCAAAGCTAGCATAGAGAAGTATATATGAATAATAGCTAACATAGAGGAGTAGATCTGAATGATGAAAACAAAAGAAAATGGAATTGATGAAAACCGAAATCAAAATATAGAATGCTAAAAACCAAAAATGGAATTTGGTAACATAAAAACCAATAACATGTACAAAGCAGATTTGGTATCATAAAACCAAGAACCAAAGTCGAAATCAAGGAACACTACAAAGCAGATATGGTTCTAAATAGAATCAATAAGAAGTAAGAACAATATACAAGAGCACATACCATCAAACTCAAAATCATTGCTGGATTTGAAAGAAATCAACAAGAATCGAGACACTAGATATGAATAACTTAGTTAAAGATGAAATCATGACTGGCGAAAACCTTAAATTGATGATTGAATCGAAGGAAAACATATATAGGTTCATAATCGTGACTAAATCCTAACCCACAATCCACGAAAGCCAATTGAAAAAACTTAACATGAAGAAATTGCCTTGGTGAATTGCGACTTGATCGTCTTGGTGAAATCGTCATGGGGAGATGAAAACCCTTAACATGAAGAAATCGTCTTAGGGGGTGTTTGCTTTAACTTATTTTATGAGCTTTTTAGCTTATTAATTTATATTTTGAGCTTATGAGAATTTTGGTGTTTAGCTTAGCTTATTAGCTTAAGCTTATGAGCTTATCTTTAGTAAGAATAAGCCAAGTGAAAACTTCTTTTACTCCACATGCGGTTATCTTTGTACATTTACATACATACCCTTATTCTTGGTTATCTTTGTACATTTACATATATACCTCTATCCTTCTTTCTTTTCCTAACATCTTCTTTTCCTCAAATGTAAGCATGCTTTTTTTTAGTCATTTAATAATAATAAGCTAAGCCAAAGATCTTTTAAAAAGAGTTCATTAGCTTATAAGTCATAAGTTAATCCAAACACTTTTTTCACTAATAAGCTAAAAACTAATAAACTTAAGCTCAAAAAAATAAGTTTACCCAAACACCCCCTTAGTGAAGAAGAAGCAGATCTAAAAGTATTTTAACAGGCAGCCTTGTGAGGTATTTTCGAGGAGAGGTCAAGAAGAAGTAGATCTGGAAAATGATAAAGTATCGGTGAAAATCCAAGCACATCCGGTTGAAAAACAAGGAGACAAAATGATTTTTCCCGTATATTTTAAGGAAAATGATATGTGCAGTCAACAACACCTATATTAAATGTTGTTGCACACGTATAACACTTAAATCATTAAAAATACTTAAATGACTAAAATACTTCTCATTTAAATGTTATTGTGTGCAACAACACCTAAAATAGATGTTGACTGCACACATCATTTCCCATATTTCAAACCATATAAATCCAAGTCATATCCAAGCACATACGGAATAACTCTAATTCTATTATATGTTGAGCTTTCCATTGAAGAATGAGAAGACAATATTAGTTTTATTTTCAAGTTATTTGTTAACATGTAAAAATACATCAGCAAACAAGTTATGCCACATAAACAAGACCGGTGTTATGTTAAGGTATGACATGTTATAGTAGGTTCGATACATTAATTTGTAAGTTTGATACATTATAAAGTAGTTTTAAAGTTAAATATAGATAATAACAAAAAGTGATAATTTTGATATACTTTTGAAAACTAAATCAAAACAATTATTAATTAGAAAATTCTACTCGTATTCATATGGAATAAATTAGTTATGTCTTTTTCATTATATATTTACATATAGTTTTTTAATATAAATAAAAGATCAACCTTCATCGATCTAATTATAGAATTTTAACCTATCAATTAGTCAAATTTAAATCATAAATATTGATTTTGATTTAGATGGTCATAATTGAAACTAAAATTTGACTTTAAATCAATTTAATTTGCATTAAACTGTTCATATAATTCAAATTTCTCATCCACTACATTAATTTAGGAATAAATCTATCAAAACTTAGGCTTCATCAATAATAAAATATTATAAACATTCAAATTCTTTGTCCTTGTCTATGTTTATGATATAATACAAATAATATTGTAGTTAAATTTTACATCGTTCCTAAACTGTCATCATTTACTTTTGTATGTCGATTAAAACTAATATAAAATTCTTTTGGTTCTTAAGAAAGTCTCACATTGAGTTATTTTTTCGTTTGTATAAAATAATCATATATTTAGATAAACAAATATAAAATATTACCTTCAAATAAATAGTTATTGTTACCCGTGTGTTTACACGGGTATTTAAACTATTAATGTAATATAATATAATGATATAAACCATAAAATAAATATAAAGTTCCTTCTTATCCATCAAATAATTCTATTAACCACCCATAGTTATAACATGCATACATGTCATTAATTACTGTCACATCAGCTTTTCAGTCTGTGATATAGTCATGACTAAACAAACTTAGTTATGACTGCTATGACTAACTGACACATCACCATCAATACCCACATAATATTGATTTAATTGGTTTAAAAAATTAAAAAGGTTGATAAACGAGCTTGCGAACTCGTCACCGGAATAACAACTAGTTGAATGACCCTTGCATGCACAATGTGAGTTTTAAAAACCTAAAACATTTAACATGCAATCAAGCATAAATAAAATATATAAAACAATTTAAACAAACAAAATCATATCCATAGAAAAAATAGCTGATAAAACAAACTATTTATCGAATGTTCGAAGCTTAAATTAAGACTGGCTTTTATATTTTCAGTAAGAAAATTGGTAAGTATAAGGTCCCACTTGTTTCATAGAATTCAAAAGAATGAAATTAAGTTTCTTAAGAAATTGATTTTCGAAGATATTGAATTCTTAATAAATGAGATTCCATATCACGTTTGTTTGTCAAATAAGGGAATTGAGTTCAATTTCATTCCAATTCTACATTTTGTTTGGTTTGTAAATTGTCGGAATAATTAGAATGAAATTATGTCAAATGACTAATACCCTTCGTATATTTTTATGTAAAAACGTCATAGTACACACACATGTATAGATACATAAATATGTATATATACATATGTATTAGTGCGGTACCCGCGCAATGCCACGACGATTATAATCGATATCATTAAATGAATGTAACAAATATTAATTTTTTAATTTATTTTTAGAAGGATGTGTATATCGAATAGAAAATTAGTTTCAATTTTTAGAAAATTTTAATCTATTTTGGAAGGTTAATAATTGGATGGATGTGATTAATCAATATTAATGGATGGTTAGGATAAAGTATTGATTGAAAATTAAAACTCTTAAATTGATGAGGAGACAGAATGTTGTATGGTTTATAAAGTAGTATAGATATACACCGTTAACTCGAGATGTTCGGTGCCGGAGGGTGTCGTTATTCGAAGTTCGCAACATCGTCGACTGGTGATATCGACATTGGTAGGTGGAAGCGGGGCAAGTTGGTGACCAACAATGGGCGGTGATCGGCGGTGGTGGCGATGATGATCGTGGTGGCGGTAGGTGTTGGCGGTCAGGGGCAGCGACGGTCAGCAGTTGGTGGTAGCAAGGGTCGGCGATTGGCGGCGGTCGTCGACGAAGACGGTGACAGTTAGGGTAGCTCGCACCGCAAGAAAATCCTTGGAAAAATGGCCCTTAGCAAAACAGCGGCCTCGCGCCGCGAGCCAGCGTACACATTAACTTTTGCTTCTTTTCTTTGTTAAATCGGCCAAAACTCAAACCTTTCAAACCCAAAGCTTATTTGCAGCTTACTAGGACTCAAATGACACAACAAAACATTATAACATTAGCATATAAGATACCATTGATGGTTCAAACCCTAACTTCATCATTTTTCCAATTTTTGACCAATTTGCCAACATTAATCACTTATTTCAACCATTGATCCTCAAATACATCATAGATAACATAAATCAAAGTTATAACTTACTTGATTACCAACCCACTTGTTTACTTCCTTCTAGCTCCAAAAACCTAAGCCTAGATGATGATAAGCTCAAGAAATCACCCAATGGAGGCTCAAACAACACAATCAATAAGGTTTCTCTATGATTTTCTTTCTTCTCTAGCAAGAGCATGGTTCCTCTCTCTCTCTCTCTCTCTCTCTCTCTCTCTCTCTCTCTCTCTCTCTTTCTTCCTAGCAAACTGGATGTTTAACCCTAATAATTGAGTTAAATAACACTTACACACAATTACACTTCTAGTCCCTCAACCTCTAATAGTGGATATTTTTATCTCCAATTTAAGTTGCAATACACACATACAAAATACAAGGATTGAAATAATAATAATATTAATAATCACATAAAATACAAGTACTCTTATATATTTATAAATTTTATAATTTTATAAAATTTCAAATATTACAAAAATTGGTATGGACATGGAGCTTGAAATACTCACACAAAGTATAGCATGCTTAAATATTTGGAAGAAAGGAACCTCCTCGACAACCGTTGCATTTGTAAGTACCTTCATCTACATTTTATCAATATCAATTCCAATAATGCAACTTTTCTTCATTTATACTTGATCGATCAGAGCAAATATTAAAGTGTGCGCGCATGTTAGACATATTCTTCGGATCAATCATATGCATGAATGGGATTTGTGCTTGGGGGAGGGGAGGCAGGGTGTTTGAGAATACGAGGTGTGATTTTGCGACGGAGGGTTGTAGATGGACTAGGGTGACATGTCTTTCTAATTGGTCTATAATAATAATAATTAGTGTAATACCCGTGCATTACTCAGGTTTCTAACTTATAAAATGGTATGCTTTACAATTTGAGTTCATCGTAGGTAGTGCCCATTCATTGCTTGTATATACTCATTTTGAAAATCAAGGTGTATGGTTTGTGTACGTGTGAGCTTCAAATCCTAGCTTCATCTATTTTCCTATTTTAGTACGTTATGTGCTTAATTATTTTTTCCATGTTGGTTTTTATTTATCTACAATAATCGAAAGTTAAAGAATCTTGCCTTACAAGGTAACAAATAAAAAAGAAACTGTCATTTTTTAAAAATATTAGTTAACCGCTGATAAAATGCATTGCATTTTTATACAATTTGCCTTAAATTTAAAATGTCATTTTGTCTTAAATAAAGAAAAGTAATATATAGTGTGTGTTTGAACAAAATTTCATATCAATATCTTTTACTTATAAACTAGCTTAATACTCCGTGTATATACACAAGTATGGTTAAAGTAAATTCTAAATCTTTAATTGTGTTAGAAAGTACTAACATGCATATAGTAAAACATACAAAGGGATATAAAATCCTTTAATATGGTATTTCTTAAATAAAAAAGACTTAAAAATAAATATTAACATTTAGTTTTTATCTACATTTTGATATAAACTTTATCATAATATGATAATTATCTGAAAAATGTATTTTCAATATCGTAACAAGAAATACATTTGTTAGATAAACATGTTGTATTGTTTCCCGCTGTTTGACCAAAAGTGCCTATTTCTTAGCCACCAATAAATATGCATCATTAGCTCGTTTAGCTATACTTTATATCAATGAAGTTGTGTCACATCATGCCCTACCATATTCTATTGTTTCTGATCGTGACTCCTGATTTTTTACATGATTTAAACTATATGATTTAATAATAATAGTTGACAAAATTGATTACTTATTAAAATAACTTAAAGGACTACATATGGACTCTATATATTTCAACCACGATATAATATCACTACAACCTAAACAACATAGTATAAAAACTTGTATTAACATCTCAAAAGCATAGAACAAAATAAAGTAATTATACCTCCCTAAAAATAGTAGATGTTTAACTTTATGATGTATTGCATATACAACAAACCTTTGATATGATATGGATTAGGCCCATAAAAAATAATCGATATCCGAAAAACGATCAACCATTTAAAAACTCGGTTAATTCGGGTTGGGTTAATCGGTTATCATATATTGCTTCATGGTGTTACCCATAATAACTCTCTGTTCAGTTATCGGATGTGTGGGAATTTATTCGGTTGATGTTTAGCATTGATACAACTGACCCGTAATTTGTTTTAATCGTGAGTTGCGGAGATGCAACCAGTCAACCAGTATCAATGGTGTCATGGAAGTATTTAGAGCAAGCAATGTATATTTACAACACTTATTGTGTGATGTACAATGTTCATTGCATTAACAACTCGATGTATGGCTGAGAATTTTTATAGCATGATGTACAACCTTCACCGTATACAATGATCATTGCATGATGTACAAATGTACATGCTTTATTATCTCATAGCATAGTGTACAAGCTTTATTATCTCATAATAACAAATTGCTTAGATTTAAAACACAATCTTTACATACTTGATGACACAAAAATTCACAAATCAATAACAAAAAAATTAATATTATCCTAGTGTGATAAATAGACGGTGTCATGACTCATGCTTTAAATAACATATATAGAATTTATTGTTAAGATGATTATAATTTATTATTTACAAACTCAAATAAAAGAAGCTACAACCATGCTTCTTACATTCTTAATGGTTCCTTTTGATCCTTTACATTAAAAAAAACTGAATATTCGTTCAATTAAAATACGAATATAAACCATTCTACGATTCTTCCTAATTAATACGGTAAAGTGATGAAAGCACGTACGTCTTCTTTTGTCGCAACAGACGTCGATGATGGAGAGATGCCATGAACTTGATGTGGGTGAAAAAGATAAATATGATGGCATATAATATTGGGAGTTTGTTAAGTTAAGATTACTAAAAGCTATAACCCTAATTAATACGGTAAAGTGGCGAGATACTTTAACTATCTAAGATTTAACATTAGTTTGATCTAAGGGCTATAGATCAAGGTTGGGTTTCTCTCTATAGACTCACCATCGGTAATATATATATAAAATAACAAAGTAATAATACGGCAGGGACTAAATACATAATTTATTAAAGCCTAAATTAACATCATGTTTTATAAATTAAGTATATTTTTATACTTGTGACATCTTAAAATTCCAACAACATATTATGAGCCAATAAAAACATTTAACCCATATATATGTATATAGTTTTATAAACATTAAAATTGAAACATTGTAACTAGAATCGTGACATTGGAGTCGTAACAAACACCAATAACATCTACGTAAAAACATAACTATCATAATATAACAATTTGGGTAACGTACAAGTTTATAAAATTGTTGTTGACAACTATGGTGGAAGTGTGGAAAACGATAGGTCGATCCAACCTTACAAGAGAACCGAGGGTCAGTCGAAAGTGAGACTGTGTTTTATGTTTAAATATCAGAAGCTGTTTTTACTCTCAAGTTTATTTAGAGACATTAAGTGGATTTTTAAATATAAACATAAAACTAAAAATAAAAATAAACACAATTATCTTAAGACCTTCTTGTATTTAAAAATAAATAAAAAGGCTTTCCATATACATAAAAAAGAAAAAGCATCCATATTGTTAACAAACACTGTTACACTTATAACGTACTTAAATAAAAGAATATCTGTTTAATGATTTAAGTAATGTATGCATGTATTCTGGCTATTAAAGAAAAAAAAACTCTATACATACAACAATACTTAACATAGGATTGAGCATTGGTCGGTTTTGACCCTAAACCGAATCATAGCCGATAATATCGGTTATGTGTTTTTTTAAACCAATGGGTATCGGTTTCTAATGGGGCGGTTAGCGGTTTGTGATAGCGGATCGCTTTTCGTTATCGGTTTTATTGGTTAACCGTTATATTAACGTGGACCAAATTTAACGGGCTTCGTTATTTCAGAATATGGGCTTGAGTTATATTTTTATTGCTTTATAGTAGCCACAAAATTGGGCTAAATAATTTGTTATTTTCTATGACTTGGTAAGCCTATTATGTTTTAGAATAAAAATACAAAATGATAGGCTAGAGTTATATTTAATACACAATTTGAGTCTGATGGTACACACCTCTTGGCTTCCATCAATCTACAACTTGAAATTCATTTTTAATATATTTAATAGCCCCACATGAAAGAAACAAACAAACGTTCAATATTTACAATGACTCTAGTAGTTCAATATATGAATGAGACGACGACATAAGTAACAAAGTTCAAGCTTTTACAAACATATAACTTGTATGATACACCATAAATGAACAAGTATTCAAATAATTAAATAATAAATATATAAAATAATTAAATAATAAATCCTTATCGGTTCGGTTTGGTATCGGTTCGGTTACGGGTATAAAACCGAAACCAGCCCATTATCTATCGGTTAATAAAATTTAATAAACTGAACCGTCGGTTTTCATTTGGTTTGGTTTTAATAGTTTGAATTTTAATGATTTTATCGATTATAGTTTGATTTTTCGGTTAAGGCGCTCGATCCTGGTCCATAGATGTTATCAACAAGATGAATGATTTTCCCCGAAAAACAAATACAAATGTCGCCTAACTTTTTGACTTTTTTTATCTCAAACAAATGTACACAAACGAGAGATGTAGGTCCGCGCTTCGCAGCGGATATATGCTATGAACATTTGTAGGTAAAACTCTTTTTATACAATTATAAAAGTAACAATTTGCAAATAGATGATATACATACAGATTAACTCAATTAAGAGTAATCCAGAAACGACATCAGCAATTGTTTTTAAATGTTACCGGTAACATTTGTAACCTTATAGGTTCGGGTCTGCAGCTCATACTTGGCACACTTTTGAAGCAGTAATCATGTCACTGTCCTCGGACTTACATCATCGATGTTTACCTGTGCCATGCTGATAAGAAATGTATATTAGATAGAAAGAGTATATTTGTTGCAAGGTTTGATATAAACCTTCAATTTACTATTAACCCTCTAAATCAGGCTTAGGAAGTAAAACTATTAATATAATATTATCAATGAAAATTTTGAGTAAGGAACATGTACCTTCTCGATTTTCATCAAAAAATCTTTATACACTATATTTTTGGTACTGTTGCGTACCTGGTTTTCTTGTTGTTTGAGTAATATTTTTAAACCATAAGGTGATGTTGCTCTAGA
The DNA here is from genome assembly GCA_038502395.1 of Dittrichia graveolens. Taxonomy (NCBI): domain Eukaryota; kingdom Viridiplantae; phylum Streptophyta; class Magnoliopsida; order Asterales; family Asteraceae; genus Dittrichia; species Dittrichia graveolens. The sequence continues at coordinate 76,118,367 of JARJIL010000002.1, forward strand.
CAATGCTACATAGAGTTGCCCATGTCCAAATATTGGTTGCGGCAAGTATATTCCTATTTTATTTAGAGACTGACCTTGGCTTTTGTTTATAGTCATAGCGTAGCAAAGTTTGACTGGAAATTGCTTTCTCTTAAAGACAAAGGACAGTTTCGGGTCTTTATTGATCAGACTAATTCTTGGAATGAACACTTTTTCTCCTATCTTTGTGCCTGTGATAACTTGTGCTTCAATGACCCTCGTTAGCAATTGTGTGACTATCATTCTTGTGCCGTTACATAATCCACCCACCAAGTTAATGTTTCTCAAAAGCATAATCGGCGCTCCAACTTTTAGCTCTAGTCGATGTGGTGGCAAGCCCGGAAAGTTGAGTGTATTCAAATATTCAGTAGGGTATAAGAGTTCTGTTTTCCCTCCATCATTTCCGAGAGGAGTGGCCTTGTCCAAGCTTAAATAAGCCATGACCTCATTATGCATCATTGATAAAACTTTCAAATTTATAAGGTCGGCTGTCTCATTTTTTGGACAAACAATAACCTTCTATTGTAATTGTTCAGCGGTTGGTGTTCGTAGTGTGTCTTCATCATAAATAAATTTAATAAGTTCTAGTAATCCATTCTCATTATCTTCAATAGAATACGCCTGTTGGATTTCGACCCAAGATGCATTTTGTGGGTCTAATTGGTCAGGCTCACCAAGTTTTCCATCTCCTACATCAAGTAGCCATGAAGAGAATGTAGCTATGAGTTTCATATCATATTCGTTTAACTCTCCTTGCAAGAGTCTCATGTTCTCTTTTAGAGTGCAAATTTTGAAGTGAGGCCAGAGTTGTGATTCAACAATAGAAGCAGCTATTATTTCAGCTTTAGATGCTCCTATTTTTATAGGAAGGGTTTGCCTAAAATCTCCACCTAACATAAGTGATTTTCCACCAAAGAGACTGTTTGGAGCATTGAGGATATCTCTAAGAGTCATGTCTAACGTTTCAAAGCATCGACGGTCATTCATTGGAGCCTCATCCCAAATTATCAGATCAGCTTGAGCTAACAAATCTGCCATTTGAGTACCTTTTTTTTATCTTACACATTGATTCATCTGTCATTTCAATTGGTAGTTTAAATCGAGAGTGAGCTGTTCGGCTTGATGGGAGAAGCAAGGAGGCAATTCCAGAGGATGCTACTGCTAATACTATTTTTCCTTCAAACCGTAATGTACTGATTATTGTTTTCCAAAGGAAAGTTTTTCCGGTGCCCCCATGGCCATATACAAATATTAGCTCATGTGTATTATTTGTTGAAGCACTTATAATTAAGTCATATATGTTTTTTTGGTCCTTATTTAGCTTTGACACAAATGTTAATTGCTCTTTCTTTAGTTGATCTCGGTTGTAGTTTCTCTCCTCCATGAGTAATCTGTTTTTTAACTTGTCTAATAAATGCTGTGGAGGCAATGGTAGACCAAAATCTTGTACGGATTTAAAGCAAGAGTTTAAAATCACTTCTAGTTCATATAATGCATAACCTTCCAATTCAACATCATTCACGTAGAAATTTTGGATACAAACGGATGTAGAAATTCTCCTTGGAATATCTTCAGCCATTTGCTTCCAGTACTTTCTCCATAAAGTATATAGGTTTGTTACCTCACAGAAAATTAAATATGAGCAAATAAGGATCGTATTTCTGCTGAAGTACCAGAGAAGGTGGCTTCTTCTAAGGCGACAGTCCACTCTTTATCATCACCAAGTAAACCCAAAGCATCACATGCAGCTCGATATGTTTGATAAGTGTTGTTGGCTACTGTTTTTATGTCTTTAAAAGACGTACAACCTCTTTGATGGCATAATAACATTCTGAGATAAAACAATTCTCTAGAACTTGGATGTATATATGTCAACCTACCGATTGAAGGTTTATGCTTGTTAGCTCTTGGTGCCCATTGCTTTTCTGTTGGATACCATACTAATTCAGATGGAAAATTTAAATAACTCAGGTGACGACCTTCTCCATAGATAGCGTTAAACTTTAACCACTCTGTTAATGTAGTCCTTTTCCTTTCAGAATTATTGACAATTGCTTGCAATGATTGGTTGGCTCTGAAACTAATCTGTTGCATATTCTCTAAATGAATAGCCATTATTTGGACCATTGGTTCTCTATGGTGTATATCAAAATTAAAAATTCTACAACAGGCTTCATGGGGGCAAATATAACGTGCGTCAACAAAATTTTGGATCTCATCAACTGATATGCTTTGTTGTCTTATTGATGGAGAAGGACCACCAATTGGTCTGCTTATATGTGCAACAACACGATCGGTACCTTTTGAAATATACTTGAATAAGTACTTAATCAACATGCTCCAACCACAATACTCGACATTAATGTGAGCATGAAAGGTGAGGCATAACAGTCGATTATATGGGACAACATAACTATTATCCAATTTAACCTTTCGTTTAGTTGTATAGGTACCTATATTTCTTCTTCGATAATGAATATACCCATCCTTGTCAAAAAAAGTGTAACATCCTCATATTGGGCCTAGTCGTGTTCGAATCTGATACGTCAAGAAATTATAATTAAATATTGGATAAATAGAAGAAAATAATAAAGAAATGATAATATTAAAATATTATGATAAATAGATAAGAATAATTAATTATCAAATGGTTTAGAACGAGGTTTCCAAAAATATCCCCGTTAGTTAAAACGGGTACTCGTGCGTAAAGTTGTAAGTTGGAAAGTGGAACAAGATACCCACTTGTGGATATGCACAACCCACAAGTAGGTAACTTTGGTGACTCACGCGAGCCACCCCTTGCAACAAAACACAGATGTTGGTTTCTTCTCATTTAGTTCTTGTGTATTGACTTTGAAGATAATCCAAGTGAAGAATCATGTACCAATCTGATTTTGTGGTTGCTGAATTCAAGTAATAATCCAAGTGCTGATCTGTTGTAATCTTCTCTAATCATCTCCAATATTCAAGTGAGTTGAATTCTTTGTTATTCACTTTCAAGTTAGGTTCCAAATTGGGTTTCAATGATTTTGATCTCAATCTGTGTTTCTAAAGTTACCAATCTGTTCCTAGATGTGTATATGGTTCATAGAAATCAAAATATTGAATTAAATTGAAGGTTTGGATTGATTTCAAGAGTTAAAGTATCAAATGGGTCAAAATGATGATTTTGGTCCCAAACACTGAATTGGATGTTTTGATGTGTAAAAATGGTGTCTTTAAGTTGTTTTTGATGAGTTATTTCATATATGAACATTAGAAACTGATTGGTAATGCTCTGAATGAGTTTTGGTAATTTTGGTTGGGAAAACAGCAGGTTCTGCACGAACCTGTTGCTGTGTATTGGAGGGCACGGGCGTGCCTCTCAAGAACAGACCGTACCTCAGGGCGTACCTGGGAGGCACGGCCGTACCTCCCAAGGGTACGGGGCGTGCCTAACCCTAGCGAGCCCGGGGGTACCCTGAAGTCACGGGGTGTACATGAGACCCAGGTACGGGGCGTACCCGGGGCGTGCCACGCAAGGCACGGGCGTGCCTTAGCAAGGTACGGCGTGCCCTGCCCCTGGCAGAATCTGTTTTACAAGGTTTTAATAGCTGTAAACCTTGTTTAGGTATTCCAGTTGATCCAGAAGCTTCAGTATCGAATAGTAAAGTATTCTAGCTCGTCAGGTGAGTGCCTGATAACATAACAATTAATATATCTATAACATATATTAACAATGAATTGAATTGAATACAATGAATTGTACACCATCGATAAAGTGATTGAATATGTTGATAAAAGGTAGTATACCTTGTGGTATGTATGATAAATGATTATCAGGATATTATACGCACTTGATTAAGTGTGGTTAGTGAAACATGACGATGCTAGATTTAATATGTTGACACAGTATGATACGCACTTGTTTAAGTGTAGATTGTATAGCATGATGATGCTAGGCTTAACTTATTGATACATAATAGCATGCACTTGATAGGTGTATGTTATGATGATAGATATATACATTATTGCGTGCGCGCAATGAGGTAAAGAATGAATGGCATGATGATGCTAGATATTGGATTGGTATAATTAATATGCATCTGTTTAGGTGTATGTTATGTGGACATGATTATTGATTGATGATTCGGTTGAATCAGATTATGTGTTTGTGATTGGGCAAGGTTTACCCGGACAAAGCTGTCCAACCTATTGGGCATGGTTTGCCCCGGAACAAGTGATGCTACTTAAGGACAAAGTTGTCCTCTTCGGGTATAGCTGCGGCTGTACAACAGAGGAATCTGTTGATTCCAAAACGTAACGGTGGACGCTTAACAGCTCCCCCACCGGAGGGGTTGATGTGTCTGGTACCCCAGTTTGGTGCATTGAGCCGGGTTGATCCCCCTGCGAGATATGCTACCTCCTGACTACGCCAGCTCATCGCGAGATGCTAGGATAGAACTATTTGAGCATGATTGATGATATGTGGTATGTTTATATTGATTGCATGCTATCGTGTACTCACTAGCTATTATAGCTAACAGATACTACTCTCCACATGTGCAGGTGTTCCTTAGGCTGTGAGCTCGGGTGCCTGTGGGTAGTTGCATGTTTTAGGAGGAACACTGTATTTTGTTTAGCTCTGATATTATGTTTATCTTGTAGCAGATAATGGTCGGCCGGTTCAGTAACTGTAACACCAAACCTAGTATGTGGCAATTGTTAAATGTAAAATATTAGCCACTTGTTTTATATTCCGCTGTGTATTTCGAATGAAAATGATAAATTAGTATTTTAAAAAGAAAAATTTGGTTCTCGAAATCACGGTGTTACAAAAAGTTTTGTCATTGTATTTTTTCGGGAAGTTTTTGCTACAAACTCCTTGCTGCATACACGATGCACTCGTATTTGCTAATCCGCATGGGCCATGCATTATCATTTTTGAAACTACTTTATATCCCTCGGGGTCAACTGTTGGGTCTGGTAACTCTGCCAGAATATATTGGTCAACGTCTTCGGCCATTAATATTTTAGTTTCTTGTTTAACCCACAGTAGTGTATGGCAATGTGGAAGTCCTCGCTTCTGGAACTCAATGGTGTATAAAACTATTAAAAAGGAGATATAAACTATATTAGTCCATGCATATATCATATAATGAAATCAACAATATTAACAACTAATTTCTATCATGCAAGGTCTTTTCGTAAACTTAATTATGCTTGCAAGCTACACATTCAAGGAATAATGTAAGTTGTAATATCAAATTTATTGTTGCAGGGAAATCATAATGCTAATGACTACAAAATAACATAAGGTTAGTGTCGCTTATTTTCACTTTTGTTTTAATAGTTGTAGTATATGAAGTTGAAATTTTCTTAGCATTTTTAATTTTTTCCTTGAAAAGCAATAAATTTTTCTGTGTTAAGCTCCTAAAAGATAAAGTAAACCTAAACACACATATCATACACAATTCCTTTTAAGAATGTAAATATAATTAACTGATACCATGGAACAAAAATTATTCTGAAGTATTTTCTTACCGGCGATTACGTGTCCAAATGGCTTTTTATCTTTGAGGAACTTGATAAATTGTCGAACTTTTATCTCAAATATCCGGTCCACTATATCAGCTCTGTCTGCTGGTGTTAGCTCTGGATATTTATCCATGAATCTCTTTATTTCAAGCCATTTGACGTTGCACGTGAATGTAATAGAAAATTGAGGATTTCCATGAACACGGCAGATAGCGAGAGCATCCAAATAATGGCTATACATATACCTAGGACTACCAGTAGGCAAAATTGTTCTTGTGCCGACATCTGATCCATCATTATCTCGTCTTGCAATACCATCATATAAGTCTGAGAGGTAGTCATTTCTAATATCATTTTGCTTCTTTCTAATGTAGTCGATTCTATTAAGTTCTATGCTGCAATAGGCCGTAACTACATATTGTTGGAATAATCTACCTCCTCTCGGTAATAAACCATATTGGTTGAACCGATCATGGAGCTGGTAAGTATAATACATATTGATCGTTAACCTTCTTGTTCTTCCTGGTTCATTTGTATTCATGTTGATTAGTTTCATCTGCGTATGAAAACCTGTCTGCCCATAGATAAAAAGTATAGGGAACTGAAGTGACATGTAAGATGGGTGTAGCTTGTTAACTCGTTGAGGAGTTCCGTTCTTTGACTCAATAATTACATCATAATCTGTTTCACTTTTTGGATCACTCTCAAAAACTATAGCTCCAAGGGTTTCGGAAGTTGGTAATTCGTATTGATGAACTCGGGCTATGCTATATAGTCTAATCTTGAATTCTGGAACATCCTTTTCTTTACACTTCTCTGCAGCAGTTCTAAACAACCTGACTAATTCATTATGCCCGTTAAGAAAATGAATCAGTCCTTCCACAACTTGAGACCTAAGAGTATGAGATTCCTTTCCACCAAGGTGGTGCATTATATTATGTAACTCATTTTGAGTGTCATATATATATAACTGTAAGAACCGTGGTGGATCTCCTTCTAGTGGGCATAACGTTCCGATCTAATGATAAATTTGGCCTGTGATTTTAAACACATACGGCCCATTTCCATTGTTGATCGACTCATCAACATGAGCGCCAAAAGAAGTCATGCTAAACATTTGATTATATGCTCGTATGTTGTCTAAAAAGTGACGATTTCTAAACAAATCTTTCATGTACTCAGGAGGGTCACATTCGATTGGTAAAACTACCTTTCCTCCTCCGCAACAACGGTGATATCGAGGCTTGTGATATTTGAAGTATGATTTTAGTCGCTCTTCGTACCAGAAAATAGCATTACAATGTTCACACACTTTATCACAATCACCAAGGTCAAGATAAGAAGAAGATACACCTACACGCATACAACACTTAGGAATTTAAAAACAACCAAGAAAAGTATTTTAATTTATTTATAAAGTGCAATGAATGGAAGAAAATGATGACATATGTTTGGAGCTGTTACATGTTTCTATATTTCCATTTGTCATTTGACATGAATGAGAACTTGTGTCGCTTTCACGGACAATTATAAATATCAAACAATAAAAGTGAAAGAAAGAAGTAAACGCGACCCATAAAAACCAATAATTTGCTTTCCTTTGATCATACGATTACAGTTAATATTAACCTTTACCTCTCATTTTTTTCTCATAAGGAAGTTGATTGAAACAATCCATGTATTGATTATTTGTAGGCACATTAAATACTATGTTTCTTGTATATGAGAACATGTTGGTACGTCTCCTTGAAGTATTTGCATTGCAGTCGGGTGGCATAAGACGTTATTTACAGACTGAAAAAAGACACCTCTACTTTCTGCTTTTTTGTGTGGCATGATACTTTTTTCGACACTCTTTAGCTTAGTATTTTCAGTTGAGGATGTAGTTGGCAAAATATGACCATGAGGAGATAAAAAGGATTTAGTAGATTGAGAAGGGGATTCAATGGAAATATCGTCATGATCAACTGTGGACTCCTTGATTGTAGTTTTCACATTAAATGGTTTAGAGTCATTATACAACATACTCCTTTTTTTGTCCTTATGTGCCACATAGTTGAAATTTTTTGTCATGATCAAACATTTGATGCTCAGGCGACTGTGGCGACTGTGGCGTAGTCTGATTAGTTTCATGCTTTCGTTTGCCTCTCATTTTTGGGCAGGATTCCTAAATTTTAGCTATGCAATAGACTTTGAATATTCTGAGCATACGGATTAAATTTTTGATATATGTCATAGTAGTAGCCTTATAAATCATGAGACAGAAAGTAAATTAGCAATTGTCTTAAAACAGAAACAAATGAAACTGAATGCATGCATAAAACTTGAACTTACCTGTAACTACTTTCGATAGGTATGAAGATAAGATGTAAACCTTAGCAAAAAATGAAAATAAGTGCATAAAGTTGTAAGTTTAACATATCACTTACACATGTAAGCATGACCTGACATTAAAGAGTGTGCAAGAATGTTCTAATTAGCTGAAAACATTTATTTTTAGTTGAGGCATTTTATCAAACAGATGGTGGACTTGTTATCATGTCAGTAAAAGAACATGAAATATATTAAATTGAAGCTTAAATTTTGCAGGTTGGAGCAAAAAACTAAAGCCACCATAGAACAATTACTCCATAGGTACATAATTATAAGTTGGAGGTAGAAAAGATGGTGAAAACAAAATACTCGTCTGTGTTAAGAACATGCTAAATATGAATAATGTGGGAATGTTTAAGGAAGTATAACCTTCGTATTTGATTAAGTTAGAAGAATTGTACCTGAGCAGACGTAATTAGCCAATTAAAGGCGTGTGGAAGAAGGATGAAAATCAACAATTGAAGTAAGGTAGTGAAATTGGTTGTAGACTTGTAGGTGTTTTAGAAGGTAGGCACAAAGGGAGGAGGAAGATGACAATTAGCTGATAACAATCGGAAAAGGTCGGCATAAAAAGGTTCTATATGATTGGTAAAGAAATAATAATAATAATAATAAGGGGGTGTTTGTCTAAGCTTATTAGCTTATGAGCTTATATTTTGAGCTTATTAAGTTTTAGGTGTGTGACTAAGCTTATTAGCTTAAGCTTATTGGCTTATTTTTAACAAAATAAGTCATTTTTCATAAGCCATCTTGAACTAGTTTATTTTCTTTCATGTGAGTTTATTTTTATAATTTTACCTTTATACCCTCTTTTTAGTCATTATACATTAATAACCTAATGTAAGGAAGCCCTTTTTGGTCATTTTCTACATTTTTAAAAGAAGTTTATTAACTCATAAGTTATAAGCTAACTCAAACACTTTTTTTTCTCAAAAGCTTATAAGCTCATAAGCTCAAAAGCTCTTAAGCCCTTGAAAAAAAGCTTAAACAAACACCCCCTAAAAGGCTGTAGTGAACAGTAGAAAACGACGATATTTTGTTCAAAACGACATCCTATTTGTGACGATTGTATATAAGAAGAATGGCAAGAACACACCCCGTGTAAAACGCATGTAATATTTGGAAGTTGAGGGGTCAATTCGCAATCAAACCAAAGTACCGGGCCGGCGCCAAACCCCGTCTCCGTCGTTCAAAGTTTCTCATCGGAACCTCAATTTCAATTTCAATTTCAAATGGAGAATGTACCGGCAGCAGCTATCTACTAATCTGTATCCTTGATCATATCTGGCGCTCCGATCGCGAACGAACCCATCATTTCATTTACTTAAACACAGGCAGCAGCAGATGAGTGGGGCGAGATTGTGTTCATTATTGGCTGATTTGGGGTACGAAGGTCATGGGGCTCTTGATCCAGACAGCTTCGAGTGGCCTTTTCAGTACGAAGATGCTCGCCCGATACTTGACTGGCTCTGCTCCAGCCTCCGTCCTTCAAACGTCCTATCCGCTTCTGAACTTTCCCAGTTACATCTCTCTCTCTCTCTATCACATCCATTATAGGCTTTTATATGTATCTACATCTCTGTCTCTTTAGCTTATTATCGTTTAGTTCGCTTCCTGGAATGTGGAAAGATCAATTTCATAGTTAGGGCTGCAATTGTACAACGTATTTTGCCCCAATTTATCGCTTTAGGTTAAAGGGTTCTTGGTTTGCGGACTCATTTTTCGCAATGCATATTTACAGTTTTATATGTTTAACGGAAACATGTTTGATAGACCATAATTCGATAATGGTAGTGGTATTATACTACCTCAAAGCTTTTTTCTAATCTGATACTCTATGGTATGTGTATACGACATATGCTTATATATGTTTATTCTCATCCAGGTATGAACAGTTTATACAAGATGGGAAGCTTTTGGAGGTAAGCAACATGCTTATTTTTTGTGGTTACGGCTGATCTTTGTACCAATTTGAGTTTATATGGTGAAAAGAGATACTTTTAGGGTCCAAAATGACACGGGTTTACTTGGAACCAGAGCAAACAATGGTTAAGTTGTAGAAACAGGAATACTGTTGAAGAAATTATCAAATTGCAAGATGAAAATAATGTCATTTCTGCATTGGATCAATTGCACCAGTTTTATGTAGACTATATAATTAGATCCTTATCTATAGTTTCAATATGGAGTTATTGAACTACACAAAGTGTAACGTAACTATAGTATAGCCTGTTAAAGTTAATGTATTTAATTGCTTGAGGATAGGATGATTCTAAGTTTTCAGAATGATCAACTTGGATGTTGTATTGCTTAATGATCAACTTGGTGGAAAGTTGGGGATCTCTAGTTGAAGTTTCTGGCCATTTTGCTTGTTGAAGATAACTTAAGTATTAGCATTATTACTAACAGTGTAACAAACAACCCATATACCAAAATATTTTAATACTTCAATGTTTTATATACAGGAATCTTCAGCACACATGACAATGGATTCCTGTTTATCTGCTTAGGACTATTTGAAAACTAGGAGGAAGGCAAATGAGCTTATGAAACTATGTTGCAAATTTTCACGTTTAGCAATATTGAATTGGTTTAACTGTTTAAGGCGGATAAACATGTTTAATTGACCACATTTCCTAGATTGTCAACTGGTGATCTATGATTCTTTATTTAATGAAGTGGCAATCCAGTTCATTGTAGTTTCTTAAATATTATCTTTTCCTATCATTCGTTTCACAGGGAGAAGACCTAGATTTTGCCTATGAAAGCATTTCAGCCTTTTCAACTAGGAGAGACAATCAAGAAGCAGTTTTTGGAGCTGAAGAAAGTATAAAAGACATAAGGTACATTTTCCTACATTTCTTGCCCATATTCCTTTTCAGAGTAGAATGTCAATGGATATTAAGTTTTAATGTATAAAACCGTTTGGTTTTGGCACCATCAGAACAGTCCAAATTCGTTACCAGATTTTTCAATAAGGTTTGCGTAAGTATGCATAGGTCTGCCTTTTTAAACTGTCCTCTTTCTTAATCGTCACTTTCTTTCTCAACAACCGTTGTTTCTGAAGTGTATCACCTTTGCCTTACCTTTTCTGCCTAAGCCTTGACTTATTGGTGGTGGATTATTTATCTGTTAATCACACCTTAAAAGATGTGAATGATGATTTTGTTGAGCAAGGAACTTTAGCACCCTATTAATGTATACAATTTGCTTTGTGCTCCTTACCAATGTATAAACATGCTCATTTTATATTATCGAATATGAGAATGTTAATGCTTATAACATGCTCAGAATTTTAATCTTTATTTCGTTAAACAATGATAATGAATTTCAACATCATCCCATTTTTACAAATAGTTTTTTTCCCACAGGGATGCTACTTTAGCTTTTAAAGCTGAAGCTGTGGAGCTGCAGAGACAACTTGGGCATCTTCAGTCTCAATATGACATGCTCAGTACACAAGCATCAACTTTGATTCAAGGGAAAAGGGCAAGAGTTGCATCAACATCTACTGTTAATGGACTACTGACTACCATTGATGACAGTCTGTCAGCAAGAAACTTAGAAGTACAGTCACAAAGAACTAAAGTCCTCTGTTGAATTATTCTAAAGTTGCTTTCTAAAAGATTTGATATAACTTTATGCTTACATATGGGTCTTAAAACTTGTTTCTTTATAACTTAAGATGAATGCAGTTCTTGGGCGGATTGCTTCTACAGCGCAAGAGTTGGCTCACTTCCATTCCGGGGATGGTATTACTTTTTCTTTTACTTATTTGTGAACTCATTTTAATCCATGTAAAGTGTTTGCGGTTAAGTGATATACTATTCATCTAACCTTTTTATGGATTTGATTTCTTGATATGCAGAAGATGGCATCTATTTGGCGTACTCTGACTTTCATCCATACTTGCTTGCTGATTCATCGTGTATGAAAGAGTTAAATCAATGGTTTGTTAAGCAACTAGACACGGTACACACCATACTACAATTTATGTATGTTTTACCCTTTTTTTGTTAACATGTGGCCGAACAACGTAATATTTTTTTACACATGATGGTGATTGTGTTGTTAATGATGATACAAAATGACACTAAAGTCCACCTTGTTTCTTGTTGTTTTGCAGTTCTCTTACCCTTTTGTAGCTTATTTTGCACAAGTGGTAGCTGTATTTCATCTTATGTAATTGTAATGTGTGTTGATTCAGGGTCCTTACCGCTTGGTGGCAGAGGAGGGAAAATCTAAGTGTTCATGGGTCAACCTTGATGACGTTTCCAATACCTTAGTGCAAGGTGATTGTCAATTGCACCTTCTTGTAATTTTATTTTTCTATTTTTGGACCTTTTACATTACATGTTTTAGTCTAGCTTGCTCATTTCATCCCTGAGTTGTTTAAATGGTTTTTTTATTAGCGTGAGAAAGTCTTGGCTAGTTTGTTTTATATTTTAATTTATATTGTAATTGATGGGACCTTATTTTGTTCTTTGGTGGTTGATTCTTGATGCAGCGGACACCCAAAAATCACAACATCAACGTGTTTCGGAATTGCAAAGGCTTCGGTCCATGTATGTGTGTTTGTGTCTTTTTAACCATTATATATTTTTCTGTGCTTTCTGTATCCAGTCTCCATTTGTCATCTAATAAGCACACAACGGTACCCCAATCCTTCCTAAGCGGAGTATGTGGGATTTGATACCTAGACAATCATACCTATATGATACGGCTTTACCCGGGGGTAGGGAGATTGCTTCCCGAAAGACCTTCGGCTTAAATCACTTTATTCAAAAGTTAAGCTTTTTCTGAAAAAGTACTAATATATTATTAAATTAAGTATTATATTAAGTTAATATATTATAATTGAATATTTGTAAGTTTATACGCTTTAAGGTGGCCTCCTAGTAAAGTAATGAGAATCTAAAACAAGAGCGAGTAACACCTATATATGTATATGTGTGTGTAATTATATATATTATGAATAGTTTTAATAGTTATATATAAAATATATACATTGAAACATGTATATGTGTGTGTGTATATATCACGAATAATTAAAACAGTTATATATAACATATACATATACACAATTACACACTCCTATGACTATCCACCACCTAAACCTCGTTTACTGATCCTATGACTCTTACAATACTACTCATCTACTCCAATTTTAATACTTCATGTTTTCCTGTTAGAGGTCATGACTTTAGAGATTAGTAACTCCATGTCTAGCCTCAATCTACAATGTCACTTCAGTCTAGAGCGTTCTTATCTCCTTTATCTGCTGACTATAATAGCTTACGCTCTCTCAATTGGCGCTCTTTGTTGCCTCCTTTTAATGTGCACAAATCAACCTTGTTTTCTCTCAACTTATCGGTGATAGACACAACTTCTAACTCACTCCTGAATAGGCCATTCGATATCTTTTCTAACATGGTTTAGTAAAAGTCCATGTTAGCATTCTCATTTTTGCCACTTTTATCTTCCTCGCTTGTCTCTTGATCGTCCAACACTCTCATATAACATAGTTTGTTAACTGTCACCCTGCAGAATTATCATGCAACTTCAACGGTACCACTTTATTGTCGCACATTACCCTTGTGGATGCTCTTCACTTCACTCATTCTGCCTTTATACTTGGAGCCACGTTCTCGTCTATCCTCTTTGTTTTGTGCATCATGGAAGCCAAGTACTTAAAAGTTTCTTGCTAGGAAGGATACCGTGTCGCCTACTGGAGTCTGGACATTTGACATAGCTTCTTCATTCATATCTCATATAGCTTTTATATATCTCAAACTTGATAGGAGGCTTCAGGGAAAGAGATCCAATAGTATATTTCTATCGTGTAAGGTCCTTTATAGTATCTCCCGAGTGAAATAGTCGTTTCAGGAGCAGTCTGTTCCAATTACTCTCTCCTACAACTTTATCCTATGGTTAAGTAGTTTTATATCCCGATAGTTGCCGCAACTTTGAGCGTCTTCTTTGTTTTTACAAATTGGTATCACAACATCGAGTCTCCACTTGTTTAGCATTTTAGCCATTTTAAAAATAATGTTGAAGAGATTCATCAGCTACCTAACACCCCCTTTTTTAGGCAACACCATGCCTCAATTAAGATTAGGACTTGAACCATGACATTGCCTTTCCCCATCTATTTTAGGGTCATCCTTACTTCCTCTTGGTGATCATCCTGCATAAGCAATTGTTGTGAAATTGTTGGGAGTCTCTTATACTCTCATTCTAACTAACTCTGACCTCCTTTTAAAGAAATGGAATAATTACCCTATCTTTCCCAAATTTCACTCAATTCCGTACTCAATCGTCATCATTTTTGAAAAATTTGGCATTTCTTAAAAGCTTGTTTTTTCTCTCCTTAGCTTTTGCGATATTGTAGATATCATTTTTCCATTCTTTGAAATCCAATCTTCTATATATGTTTTCATATGCCTTTTCTTTTGCTTGGTCCACCACCACCTTTACTTCTTTTTTGGCTTCTTTGTATCTTTTCCTTGTCTTAGTCCTATCCCTCTCCACACCATCCTTGGCATTGTAAGCTCCCTGAAACGTGTTTGTTTCACCTTGACTTTAGCTTTAACCTCATCAATAAACCACCAAGATGTTATGATCCTAAACCATTCCTAGTGTTTCGTTGGCAATGTCTCTAATAGTGTAAGCCATATATTCCATGCCCACTTTCGGCCTCTATAGTAAATCTTGCTCTGAAGTTCTTTGTCGCCTCCTATTTTTAGTTTTTATATGATCAAGGTTTAACCACCCTTTCTCTCCGTTATGATCCTCTTCTTAAAAGTGTATCCATGATCGAAGGGAGGTATAACCCTTGATGGGATGACGTTGCAGTCTTTACACGTCTGAAAGTCTTCTTTGCGAACAAGGAGATAGTTGATTAGTGTGCTAGGTTCTTCACTTTGGAAGGTAGTTAATGTGTATCCATGACTAACAATATGTATTGGGAGGTACAAGCCTCGCTAGGGTGACCTTAAAGTCTTAACATGCGTTTAAGTGTACTTTGTGCGATAGGCGATTTGTGTGCTATATCCTTCACTTTGGAAGGTAGTTAATGTGTGTCCCTCTTTTTAAATAAAGGAACCAAATCCTACACACATGCAAACGTGAGTAATATATGTTTTCTGTTTGTAACTCGAAAGTCGAGACTACTGGGAACTCTTGATTAACCACCATCCTTTTCGCCTATATGCCCATTGAAATCACTCTATAAACAAATGTTGATCCTCCAGAATCCGTCTAAGAAGCTCATCCAAAAAAATCCCAAAAGCGGTCGTTTCTGTATCTCCTAGACCCACTTGTAGTACATAGGCGCAAATATGTTAACTATCTCTTATTCTATGATCACTTTGATCGACACAACCCTATCGTTGCATCCTTTCACTTCTACTACGTTTTTTTAAAGTATGGTTGTTATAATAACTTCTAGTCCATGACTCCATTCCCCGCTTTCTCTTTTCTAGGGTATCTACCAACTTTAAAAACATTCCATTCGAGGTTCCTACATTCTAGCTTCCTTATCTAATATTATAGCTCGTCTCACATCTATTAGTCATTTAGTCCTCCTAAGCCCCCTAAACCCTCTTGCCACCGAAATAGGACATGGCCATAATTGCTTTGTATCTCTGTTCTAACCTTACGGACAAAGGCCACAGGTCAAGTAAAACCTTACCATGATTGCTTTGTACTATGATTTTTTTTGTCAACTAATAAGCAATAGCATGTATTCATGTAAATGTTATATGTGCAGATTTGGAACCAGTGAAAGGCAGTGGGTAGAAGCTCAAGTCGAGAATGCGAAACAGCAAGCTATTCTGTTGACACTCAAAGGACAAGTAAATTCAGATGAAGCTCATATTCACCTTGATCTTCACTCACTTAGGTATGAGAGAGAGAGAGAGTATACATGCACAACAACCTGCATTTCTTTAAATGCATTGCTATATTAGCTTAAAATTACTCATGGTGGTTAATGGTTTGCTTTCATTAGGAGAAAGCATGTTGAATTGGTTGGAGAGCTTTCAAATCTACGAAACAAGGAAGAGAAGTTGCTATCTCAGGTTTGCGCTTGCTTATATTTAGATTCTTCCTGAAAACTATTACTTATGCTTCTTTGTTGCATATCTAAGTTTCAGACTTGTATCATTTGACATCATATTGTTTTTTAGTTTATGAAGGATTTTTTCTCCATTATCAAGTAACTTCTTGGCAGTATCCCTAATTGTATGATGTGTGTGTGTAGACTGTAGAATTGTTGATTTCGTCTCATTTACTTATGCATAATCTGATTTTGGTTATGGTTTATTCTTGACTGGTCAAATAATAAAATCTAGCGAGAAATAAGAGGGTCAGATGGGTTGGTTGATAGTCTTATATTTTACAGCAAATTGCATGAAAATGCAATGAATGTTGCCTTAGTTACCATTGAATACAATCAACTTTTTTTTCTTAAAAACAATACATTTAACCTTCATAATATTTCCATCGTATGCAATTAACCTTTTTCTGTCTGATTTTTTAGTTATAGTTGTATACAATGAACTTTGCTACAATTCTCATTGTATACAACTTGCATAAAATGGGAGGATCATAAAAGTTGATTTTATTGTTTTTTAAAAATAAAAAGTTTATTGTTTACAATGGTGACTAACGTAAATTTCTTTGTATTTTCGTGCAATTTACCCTAAATTTTAATGCATACAGTCTTCTAGTTTTCTTTACCCTAAATTTCTTTATTCCGACCAACTACACGTTTTTATCTTGAACCCATTTTGACGCGCGCTAAAAGTTCACATGACTGCCTATTTCCCCACCAGGCCACCACTATATATGGGTAATGATCAACTTTCATCTTACATGTTAAGGACATTTCTTAATTTGTTCAACTTTTTTTGAACATTTCAAATCATCTATTACTTTACACGCATCTATTTCTTTTTGCTGTTTTTCCATTGTTGTTAACTTGTTCAACATGGTTCTCCATGAGGATTATTGCCATGAGCTATATGGTTCTTCAATAGTAAAGACATTCATTTTCTTTTTTCCCAGACTATACCCGATTTATGTTGGGAGCTGGCTCAGCTACAAGACACATACATTCTGCAAGGTATAGATTTGAGTAAAGCTTTTAATATGCTTATTGAGTTTGACTTATTTTCCAGAGCTATGAAGGCTGTATATATTTTTTGATGGGAATGTAAATGGATGTATAATGCAGGTGATTACGATTTAAAGGTTATGCGGCAAGAATATTATATTCAACGTCAGAAAACGGTAATAATTTCTGAACTTATACTGTGAGCATTTTAACATCCTAAGTGACATTAAATACAAAATAATACGTACATACAAACCAAATAATACACAACTGTTCCAAGTTTTCATCTGAAGCAAGTGCTATCAGTTGGCTATAGTTCTAATCAACCATACACCATTTGTTTATTTAGCTTGGGATATACATTGCATTTTCCATTTTTCTAAACGAACTCATTAACGCTTTTGTTTTTCCTTTTTTTTATTTTTTATTTGACAGTTCATAAGTCATCTGATTAACCAGCTTGCAAGGCATCAGTTTTTGAAATTAGCATGCCAATTTGAGAAGAAGACAATGCTTGGAGCTTTTTCATTACTCAAAGTTATTGAGTCTGAGCTCCAGGGTTACCTATCAGCAACCAAAGGTCGAGTGGTATGCGCAACACCACATCATTTTTATTGTTACCTTTATTCTAGGTCTTATAATGCTAGATCTAGCAGTTAACTACTAGAGGTGGAAATTTCTACTAGATTATTGAATGGGTTAATTTGGGATATGTTTTTATCTCCAATGGGTGATTTATTCAAGGATTTAGATTATAATCGAAATAATATGATTTTTATAATCATATTTGAGACACTACATGTTTATATGTTAAAAAAAATATAAAAATCTGGACAAAGTGAATCGCACCCGACCCTCAATTAAATTTCGCCGTTTTACTTATCCAATTTGTCAATCATTGCTAATATCTGATGTGATGAGATATCTAAATATATTTCTTAATCATGTAGGACCGCTGCTTGGCATTAATTCAAGCCGCATCCGATGTACAAGAACAAGGAGCTGTTGATGACCGAGATACATTTTTGCATGGTGTTAGAGATCTTTTGAGCATCCATTCAAGTAAATCAATATACTCTTATTGATAACTAATTCAACCTTTTTAACTTTTAAGTGCTGATCTCAAACGTCTTTAACACACTTGCTTTTGTTGTTTCCTTTTTTCTTAGATGCGCAAGGTGGTTTGTCAACGTATGTTTCAGCACCAGGATTAGTGCAGCAAATTTCCAGCCTTCAATCAGATCTCATGGCCCTCCAATCTGACTTAGATAACACCCTTCCAGAAGATAGAAGTAGATGCATCAATGAGCTGTAAGCTATCCTCTTCTAAGAGTACGAATTAAAACGTGTTCTGGTCGGAACAGTTAATAATTTAGTTTGTGCCAAAACTGGTCCGTGTTAGAACAGTTACTTTATAACGCTGGTCAGTTCGACGCACAACACTTCTTTTGTCGATTTTCTAAAGAAAATTGTATGAATAGTGAAATGTATTAAATATGATCACAAACTATATTATATAACAATAAGCTAAAAGATTTAGGAGGTTGTATGCATTAAAAATACTTGTTGGGTGATTTTCAGCTCGCATCCCTTTATGCTCTTATTTGATCTGTTCGACTCATATTAGATAACACATTAACCAGGACCCGTTCATAAGTGGATGGGTCAAAATTACAACCTCAATTTCTTATCCACTTGTTTATAATCAACCTCTTATTCTACATAGGTAATATTGAATGTACATAAAAGTTATAGATCAAATCTCATGTTTATTGTTTATTCTTATATTTGCAGGTGCACTCTTATCCAAAGTTTGCAACAGTTACTATTTGCATCCTCTACGACTGCACAGCCAATTTTGACACCTAGGGTACACGATACAACAACTCTTTACTTATTTGTTATTACATGTAATCTATGATTTATCTTATGACTAGACACATGATGGAAGCACACATAGAATAACACTCTCTTTTTAAATTCAAAAATGTATTACGAGCTTAGAAAAGGTCCATTTTTGGCATGTTAGTTGAAACAAGTTTGAAAGTTGAACCAAAAGACATTCTCTATCTAAATAAGCTTGTGATTGACGGGAATCCCTAATTTCATGAGGTTTATTACTTTACTTAAAAGATAAATGAAATAACAAGAGACAAATCTTGAAAATTGATTTAGAATCAGGGTTGCCCTGCTCAGATGGTTGGTATGTGTTTCCAGCTTTCTCACTGCTTCATATGTCCAACTGAGATGTTTGTTTATTATCGTAGTGCCTAATCTTTTTATTCCCGTAATTTAAATCCTTGAAATTTGAAATTGCACTCTCATGCCCTATTCCAATTCCGATGTTGCTACAGAGTCTAATGAAAGAGTTAGATGAGATGGAAAAGGTGAATGCCAAATTGTCTGCTGCGGTTGAAGAAGTAACACACGAGCACTGCAAAAAGAATGAGGTAACGTTCTCTATTTGGTCTTCCAAAATCTTCCTGCTGGTTATCATTTAGTGATATATGCACTAGTAACAGTGTCTCATCTTATTCAATCATCGAGACTAAACTCTAGAGGTATCACAATGAGCAGGCCGAGTACCATGTCAAAACGAGTCTTTTTGTATGGTTTGGGTCTTGTTTTACCCAAAGCACTTTTGTCCAAACTTTTACTGAATAATTAAATAGTCTGTCAATATGACCAATATTATATCAGTAAGTGTTGAGTTCATTTGACAACACTTAAAAAATCTGTGTTCACTTGTGAATACATCCATTCATATTTAATTCACATGTGAATGTTTTCAATCTTAGCCCTTAAGTTAAATGACCTAAGGGCCCAAGAGTGTTCTTTTGTACTCGAGCTTTTTAGTGTTCACAAATAAACTTTCACCACATTAATAATAATCTTTCTTTTTTTCCCTGGTAAAGCTGACTTAGGAGGCTTTATCCATCGTAGTTACAGTGTGGGTAACTTCTGATGGTTTAATTCATTTTATTAGCCGTTTTCTTCCTTTACGGCTTTACCAGTTCGACCCATCAGTTATAATTTGTCTTTTACTTGTTTGATGTTTTAGAGATGATACATTATTTGAATAGACCCTTCATAAGTAAATTGGTCAAAACATGCCCCTCTAATCCTTATAATTAAAAACCTTTAAATCCTGGTACACTATGTTGGTGGGACAGATTGTAAAGCATCACTCTCAAGAAATGGCGCTTCAAAGGCAGGTTTTTGTGGATTTCTTCTGCAATCCCGATCGTTTGAGAAATCAAGTGAGGGAACTAACCGCAAGAGTTAGGGCATTGCAAGCGTCGTAAATAATTGCAGTATGTATTGTTTCGTTTTTTTCAGTTCTTGTTTTCCGGCGTGTTAGGTTATTTAGTTATACCTACATTTGTGCAACTTCACTAAAGTTATTCATTCCTATGTATACTAAGCATCTATTTTGGCTCTCATATATAATAGTAGGTTTTTTTCTTCCCTCATGATTTATGTATAATTTAACAAACATAGTGTGTTATTAATGATTTGGTTTGCTTCTTGGTATCTTTTTTATTAAGCATATAAAGCTTAGAAAAGAATAAATTGAATACAATATGTTTTTTTTAGTTGGTAAATAAGATTTGGGTTGTATATTAATTATGTTTCATTATATAGTTAAATAAAAGGGAAATATGTCTGATTCACTGTTTATCTGTATGTGACCATTTAATGGTCACTGAAGTCTGTCTTTCTTACAAGGTAAATTGTCAGTCAAACTCTTCTTTTAACCTGTGAATCTGTGGTTTTGTTTTTTGGTTGATAAGACTTTACTGGGTGTTTAGGATTTCTTTTAATCTGCCCTTCTTTGGCTTTTCAAAAAAAGGTGCTGGTACCCACACCCACCTTCATTATATTTATACATTTATAAAATGTTATCTTAAAAAATTAAAACATTATGTTAAATAAAATAATAACCTCAAATGGAAAACAACATATAAATAACTAAACAAATAAAAGTGATTAGTCGTCGTCGTCGTTAGAATGTAAGCTCTTTCATAAGATCTGAAGGAAGGTTATGAGTTTCTTCTTGAGTACATAATTCCTGTGGAGTTGTCGCATACTTTTGCAAAACTCCGTTCTTGGTCAGGAGACGGTGAAACATCGCTTTCTTTAAAGTTACATAGACCTTCGGATTTTCATATCATATTATATACGGTATCATACATGGGTACGTTATGGTCCGTTTTTAAGGAGACCATTCTCATGCTGATTTTTACAATATGTGCCGCAAAATGCTCATCCTACCTTGATTCTCGCGTTATCTTAAACATTCTTCGTTTAATTTCTTACGAATGTGTAAATAATTCGACAAATGCAGCCCATTCCAGATATATCACATCAGCCAAATAATACATATATTTGTATTGTACTTCATTCACCTATAAGAAAACTCATTTTTTTTCCATTTAAGATGTTGAATAATGACGACTGTTTGAAAATGTTGATATCATATTTGAAACATGACAATAACAAGGAACACATGTCAAATACAGAGGCCCTATGAAGCTATTGTTCTAGCTTAATTGTCAGGTACTCATAATCAGCTCTCATGTACTGATTTTGCCATGTAACAAGACATTTTTTCACGTCTAATATGTAAAATCAATGTTTCCTAACATTTCAAGAAAGCAATGTTTGAATTCTTGTGCCACATAGAAACGTTGTATGTCATTGAAAATACGTTCACATAAATATTCTTTGCCGAAAAATTTAGTGACACGTCTACAACATTTCTAGAGACAATTACGTGAAGTTCTTTCAGATACTTTTAAGTACTCATCGAATCCATGAGCGGCATTGAGACATACTAACTAGTGTTTTACGAATGGGCACTTATATAATGAAGTAAAAGCTCATTTACCCTTAGTATCTCAACCTTGTCTTAAAAGTGGAACTTCTCTTAAAATCAGTAATTATCTGTAAAAATAACTCTCTTTGATCAATATGCATTACCTTCTTCTACATACATAATCATAGATGACATCCACATTGAAGTAGTCTAGTCTTTTACGAGATTGTCATGTGCAACTTCTCGATATCGGTTTACGCCCTCTTTTTGTTTTTTGACGACTTGAAGTTTCACCTTCTGCCATGTATTTTTTGAAGAAGACACACTGCAATTGTCTATCTCGGATCAAGAAAGAGGTGACGATAAGACGAGGACGAATGTGATGATGAGAATGAAGATAAAGATGAAAATGAAGATAGAAGATACATCTTGAATTGATCGAATTTTAAAAATATGGGAGGTGAATAAATTGTGAAAGATGAGAGTTTGTACAATATAATGAGAAAAATATATAAGATAGTGTGAATAAACTAGTGGAGGATAAGTTGTACTTATAGTGGTAGAATGTGTTTTTTACTTTTTTTTTTATAAATTCGTAAACCATCACAAATTTAAGAGAGAGGGAGAGAGAGAGATAGAGATAGAAAGATATAGAGAGAGAAGGTTGGCGGGCTAAGCGGGATCAAGAGGCCGAGTAAGGCCTAAGGGTGTGAGGTGGGAATTAGGGCGACATTCATCACGGTTGGATAAATATATAAATGATCAAAATACCCCTATTAATGAGTTGTTAATGGTGTTAGAAACAGTCTTACAGTTCTCTCATGCAAAACATTTCTTGTTTGAACTTTTTCTCATATATATATATATATATATATATATATATATATATATAGGCAAAAGTTTAAACGAGAACTGTTTTTCGTACGAGAACCGCGAGAACCAATCTTAGTCGTCCAAATCCCCCCCTTCAATTGGATTGTCCACCCATGAATTCCTTACATGCTCCCTGCCAAACTCAATCCCCTCACGCTCTTCATCCATGAACTCCATTATCCAAAATGAAGGGCTAAGATTGGTTCTCGCAGTTCTCGTTTGAACCTTCCCCTATATATATATATGTATATATACACACACATACATACACACATAGCAATGCTAGGGTGGCTAATAATTTCTACCTAATAAAATGCTGTTTTTTAGAATATAGATGTATGATATTCTGCGAATAGTTTCAACCAACTAACATGTCGTTTCATCTCTTTCTTTTTTCTTTGCTCAACTGTTGTATTCATTTTAAAACAATAAAACAATCATTTTCTTTATTTTTTGAATGTATGGAATTTTGTAATTATGCACGAATGTGTTTAATGGTGAATGTGTAAAGTAGAAGAGAGAAATGAAGGTTATTTGAGAGATATATTAGTAATTCTCTATTGTTAAAATTTTAAGGGATTAAATAAAGAGAGAATTAAATATATTATAATGTAATATAATTACATATATACATGTGTGTGTGTGAATATGAAAAAGGAGGTATACAACCGGAAGGAAATAAGTTTCCTAAACTGGTCCAGTAGTGGTTTTATATTGTTTTATACTGACCGAATCGACACCAAATTAGAGGGAATTATGAAATCGAAAAGCAAACTATGACGGGTTTTGGATGGTATTTGATCGATTAATAGAAGTCTAAAACTAGGTAAATTTATTTTAATAAAAAGCTTACACTATTAGCAAGTGATCCATTAAGTTGTATTATCATACTTAAAAGTTAAGCCCTATGATTCGAATGGATTTGTAATCGCCTTTTATGCATCTCATTGTGAATTGTTGTCCAATCTTCTCTTTCTCTACCTTGATAGTTTTTCTTACTAATATTTCCCTTTAAAATTTTCTTTTTGAATGTTGAGGGTCATTTTATGTAACATCCTTAACTTGGGCCTAGTTGTAATTAGTGTGTACGTATGTATAGTTATTGTAATAAGACGTATTATGTAGGTATTTGTTGAATTAAATGAATGAGTATTTGTGAATTATGTGTTTGTGTATGTATGTACGTACGTATGCATGCATGTTGAATATGTATGTATGTTAAGTGTGTGTCTAGTTAATTAAAGAGGAAAAACCCATAGTGAAAAAAAGAGGCAACCGCCTCTGGTATTTAGAAAGTATATATGTGTGTAATTTGACTTTCCAAAGTCAAATATAGCAAACAAGAAAACACATACTTTCTCTCTCGGTTTCTCGCTGCTCTCTCTCGTTGCTTTCGGATTTCCAGAAGAGA
Source organism: Dittrichia graveolens (assembly GCA_038502395.1). Taxonomy (NCBI): domain Eukaryota; kingdom Viridiplantae; phylum Streptophyta; class Magnoliopsida; order Asterales; family Asteraceae; genus Dittrichia; species Dittrichia graveolens. The sequence continues at coordinate 76,142,496 of JARJIL010000002.1, forward strand.
AGAAAGAAGAACAAGAATTCTCGGTTGTTTAATCTACAAAAGGTTAGCAACTTAGAATCATTAATGTTAGAAGATTTCATGAAGATTAGAATCATGAAATTATGCAAGAACACCATGAAGAACATGCAAAAGCTTACTTTAAAGTGGGTTTTGGTATATTTGGTGTTCTTGTTGGGATTTCATGTGTTTATGACGATTAGATGATGGTGTTATGATGTTCTAGGCTTAAAGCAAGCCAAAATAAAGTTGTTAAGATGACCAAATGATGTTATCGGAATTACAGTTGATGAAGTTGTCGGATTCCGCAACTATGAAGTTGTCGGAATCCGGATGTGATGAAAACCGAAGGAAGTGTCGGATTTCGCAACTCTGTCGGATTTCATGTTTTGTAGTCCTTTTAAATATGGAATCCGCAAGTCTATCGAATTTCTATAGTTTCGGATTCTAAGTGTCGGAATCCGATAAGTATCGGATTTCAATGGAAGTATCGGATTTCCTTCTATGTATCGGAATCCGCAAGTGTCGGATTTTGTGTGCATGGTTGGAATCCGAATGTTACGTATCGGATTTCATGGTCGAAAGTGTCGGATTTCATGAATCCGACAGAATTATCGGATTTCCCCCAAATCCGACAATTTTAGCGGATTTGTGTAATGTCCAAAATTGAATGTTGTATTGTGAAGTCTTGTATGCACATGTGAATAATGTAAGTATGTTATGTTAGGTGAACTTGTTAGAGGACTCAAGCTAATATTTGTGCCTAGCAACAGCTCAGGTGAGTGCCTACGACCATGAGACTCAGTAGAGTAAGGCTTGCCTGCTAAGTGACTATCTGAATGTATATATGTATGACTAACTTGCTTTTGCAGGTACGCGCAAAGAGGTAATTGTATGACTTATATGATGTTAAACTGTGTGTCAGGAGCATGCCAGTGGGTCCAGTTTGGAACCACTTAGTTAGTATATGATGCTATGCATGAATAACTGTCTAATGATGTTATATGTAAGATGATGGATCCCTGTGGGATCAAATGTACGTATATGTGTGTGTGACCTGTCTGCAGACTATCTGACGCATGGTTAAGGTCAGCCGGTTAGCTGGATCCTAACAGGACTTCGGTCATTTCTGGATTATAGGTGACTCGGGGTGCATCCCTGGTCAAGGTTCTGCAGAACCACCGTGCCTTAACGTGAGTGGTGATCAGCCGGTTGTAGCTGGATTACCTGTGGAGTCTTTGACTCTGTGAACGATGCTTGGTGGACTGCCTTGTGCTCCCCCACCAGCGCGGATTGGTCGTGTCTGATCCCCCGGTCTGAGTTGTTGAGCGGGATTGATTACCCTGCAAGACACGACTCTTACCGATCTTGTCAGCACACCGCTATGTGCTAAGCTAGCAATGATTGTTTATGAAATGACGCTTGACTTGCTATATTGATGCTTATGATTGTATGTACTCACTAGCTAGTGTAGCTAATGGTGCTATGTTTCCCTTTTCAGGTAAAGACTAGATGACCTGCGAGACGGGTTGCTTTTGGGATATGCATTGCCCCTTGTGGGTGGAACACTTATATTTGATGATGTATTGTAAATAGATACTATGGTCGGTTCTTGTACTTGGTAACACCAATGTTATTTTGAGAAATTAATGTAAATAACTGTTTGGTTGTTTTAAAAAGAAAAATTTTCGCTGCTAAAATCTGTTTTGTCATTAAAACAACTGAATTCAGAAGCGGTGCTATATTTTAGTTTCATATGAACTAGAAAACTAACTACTTAACACCTTAAAAACTTAATTAGAACCAATATAAACAGATTGTAGTTTTATATTAAAGAAGAAAAAAATCATGTTTTTTTAATAAAAATAATAATAACAAGTAGACCTTTTATTGAAAAGTTCTTGGGTAGTTCACCTATCTTTCAATACAAGGCTCTCTTTTCTTTAGCATGTGCACGGTGCACCACCAATAAAAGGAAACACCCCCCACAACATTTTTAAACTTCTCTTTCCAAAAAGACCCCAATCCTTTTCATGTTGTCTCCCTCACCTAATATTCCTTAAAATATAATCTACAAATCTTTTGTACCTTATAAGCAAAATGCCACATTTTTAACTCATGTCAAAAAAGCACACAGAAAATGCAAGGCACTTGCTCACTTGCTTCTAAAGCTAAAAACAAAAAGTGTCTACTTAGAAACTTCTTCACATTAATTTAATGTAATGAATACTTTCTTATTTCCAATTACAAATTGTATGTGTTTCATTGGTAAATGTTTAAATAAAGAAAAATCATATATTCTTGTACTATTTCTTTTTATTTTATCCTCTTAGTCACCTACAAGATAATATATGAAATCCTTTAATTCTCTTTCCTCACTTCTTTCATTGATTTTGACACTTTAATTAATCTTGTGAGTAGAATGATAAGTAGAAAGAATATTAAAAGGATATATTATTTCTCTTAAATAAAATAATCAGATTTTGAATAAAAGATTAGCAAGATACATGATAAATCTACACCCGACACGATCGAGGCTGATTTATGATAATCTTCTATCTTCTAATGTTAATAAAAGAATAACGTGAATAAAAAACAAATTGGGAAAAAGTCAGTTTGCAGATTAGAGCTCATGGTGTAATGATCCTATTAATTCCTTTTAGGATCTTGTCTTAAATATTTTGCAGATTTTGTTTGTCTTGTAACCTTCTGCATTTTGTTTGTCTTGTAACCTTTTCAAGCACCTTGCTTGTAGTTAATATATTGGGGGGTTTCGGACGAATTCAAGATTTGAAATGGATGATGATATTATTTGAAATGGATGGTAGCACCGTTTTCAAAAAATCAAAATTTACAATACACAATGGTAGCACCGCTTCAAAAAAAATCAATATTTACACTACACGAACAAAATCAGCTGATGTCCCATACCACCATTGTCTTATAGGCAGGTCCGCTCCTAAGCGTCTAAAAAGGGTGATGGTAATACCAAAACTTCTTCCCATTCACTCTTTTTGCCGTTAAAAAAATTGACTAAATTTTTTGTAAATGAGTAACTATTCAAAAACATATAATAATACATCATTAGAAAAGTACAACTTTGAATTTTGGTACAAGGCAACATAAATAGGCAACAATGACATACTCAAGTCCCTTTCAATAAAGGTGACTAGTGGTATTATCAGAGCATGCAGCAGAACAAGGCTTTCTTCTTTTCTTTTCTGATTAATTTAGAGCATGCAGAAAACTTTCATAATTATAGCAATAAACTCATGTCCCACCATCAAAATTCCACCTTTCTTTTACCCTTTTTTTTCAAATGTTTATCAAGTCAAATATCCTTTACAAAGATGAATTATCTACTTTTATTTCCTCACTAACTTTTTGTGTTTTTTTTTTCCAAAAAATAGTGTTGTTAAAGATGTACAACAATAATAACCAAGAAGTACTGTTTGTTTCTTGTTTAGTTTCTTAAAGTTTCTAATACAGAATTTGCATATCTTAGTAAGTTTAAGCACAGAGAAAATGTAAAGATGATGATGGCCCAGAGCTCAGTTCTTTAAACTTTGTCAAGTGAAACACAAAAATGGATTACAGACACACACAAAAAAAAAAAAAAAAAAAAAAACAAAAGAACAATGAATCCACTGCATCTTCATCATCATATCTTCAACTTGATCTTCATATCTTTCATCCCATGGGCCAATTCACCATCTTTCACAAACACTTGGATATATATTTATAAATCTACTATTTATCTAAGCTTTGTTCTTCAAAGATTTCACATAACACAAGCTGGTTGCATACACATTGAAAACAACCCCCACCTTTTGCTCTTCTGCATAACAAGACAAATTGAAGTTAAACACTAAAGAATCATATTTTAACTTCTTTAGCTACTGACCCACCTCCCAAAACCAATAGAAAACTCATAAAAGTTGCTACTTTTTTATTTTCTAGCAATTTTTATTATCAATTGGATTTGACTTACTGCCATCCTGCATAACAAAACAAAATCAAGTGAAGCCTTACAAAATTCTCATCCTTGACTTCTGACCCTGAACCCATCTCCCAAATCCAATTATAAAAAGTTAATTCTAAAAAACATACAATTAGCTCATTTGTTTTTGAAGTAAAATAATTTACACTTAAGTTAATTATGAAGCAAAATTTGACTTATTAGTCCTCTGCACAAGGAAACAACTCAAGTTATAAAACTTAAAACCTTAAAAAACATGTCTTTAACTTCTTCAATCTTTGACCGAACTTCCAAATCTAGTAATTCAATTATTCCAGTAAGTTAATTATATAAAGAAATTTATATGAAGGAGATTTGACTTGTAAGGAATGTTGACTTTGAGCATGGTTTGACTATGGGCTCCACAGTGCACAAGTCATGTTAAAAGTAGACAAATCTGAATTACGCCAATTGCGGGGATTCAAAGGTGTCAGCAAACTCGAAAAAAGTGATAACAAAATATTTACAAAAATACCCTTCTCGGCGGCGCACGGAGGAGCTCCGGCGAGATCTTGTACAAATCCTCATCAACAGCCTTTGATTTAACCTTAACATGAACATTAACATCAAGATTCTTCTTCCCTTGCTCCGCCTCCGGGGCTTCCTTGCCGCCGTAGATGAAATCGTAATCATAATCACAAACAACCCATGATTTCTTCTTTCCGTCCCTCGCCGTTGACTTCCCCTGTTTAACATCAAAAGTCAAAATTAATTGGATAAATAAAGATTAATACTTTAAACCCACATTGACGGTGAAATCTCAAATTACCCGGCGGCGAGGGACGACAATCATGGCCGGAGTGACGACATTGTTCTCGTAGAGATCTCCGGCGACGTAAAGATCACGATCTTGAGGGTAACCGTAGCCGTAACCGATGAAACCAGCTTGTCGAGCTGATTCGAAACATTGAGTAAATGGAAGATGATTGTCACAGTCCCAGCTGCCAAACGCCGGAATATGATTACCCCTGAATTCCTGCAAACATCAATTATCATCATGCAAGATTGTTCATCATTAACGAAGAATTGAGCAAAAAGGGAAAGTAGAAGGGGGTAAAGTGCAACTTACATCCATGGCTTTCTACTTTCTAGTTTCTATTTCTACTATGGTGAGGTGAATAAGTGAAGTGGGAATGTGGGGTGTCTTTTTATTTATATAGCCCAAGGAGAAATGTGGTGTTAAATTCAAGGAATGCTGGTTTGTACATTGTGCAGTAAAAGATGTACTTTTAACTGCTTTTTTTGGGTTTGGGGAAGGGGGGGGGGGGGGTTAAGAAGTGGGGTGGGGTAGTTGATGTAGAGGGTAAAAAGGTAAATTAAGATGAAAAAGAACATAGAAGCTACGGTGATAGGGAATGGATATCCAAAGTCCAGAGAGTATAAAGTAGGGGATGGTGTAAGGGTAAGAATCCAAAGGTCAAACACACTGTTGTGGTTGTGGACCAAGAAGCTAGGATAGAAGAGGAAGCTTTACACTAAATAAATTTCATTTTGTTTTTTTGTGGTTGTAATATGTGTATTGTGTTTTGTAATATTTTCTAGGTCAAAACCTACAACTGTTTGTGTAATATTATTTTGGTATGTAATTGATGATAATATAATTTGTGGTGTGTTGTGCAAACTTAACCTAACATATAGTGTGAAAGGATGCAAATCTACCATAGTCAAAGTTAGACTTTAGGTTAAAGCTTAGTCAAAGTCAAATTCGGTTTTTAGTTAAGTCTTTGGATAAATAATTGGTGTGAATTAAGTGATTAAACATACCAAATAGAGGTTAGTTTTTATAAACTCGATGTATTTTATCAATATCAAAGATAAACAAAATAGGAAGTCATGAGTCTAATGACATTGATGAAAACATGAAAGTAAATTAAGAGTGATAGTATATTTTTATGATATTCTTTTTTTGGTAGGGATTGGTGATCAATCCTAGTGGTGTATATGTTCGGGCTTGGACGGTTCAAATGTTTGATCTTTTTATGAAATGGGCATTGTTGAGATCGGTCCGTCTAGATTGGTCTCGGACGGGCTTTTTTCTTATTAGGTTTCGGTCTAAACTATGTCGATATACCTCTTTGAAATGTTGTTTGGTAGGCGTTGCTTATTCATTGCACTTGCCTCTAGAAGTGTCTCTCTCTTGAAAAAAAAAGAAGGAAAAATGATTGAATAATCTCTATCCTAATTCGTATATGGAAATATGACCAAAACAGTAAAGTTATGTCACAACTTAGAGTTGTCAGTTGTCTTATTTTCTCATTCAACACATATTTTATTCCTTTTCATCTACTTCTCGTTCTAATCCTCTTCTAAGCTCATCGTTTACCAAATATGAACAAATTATATGTATAACTAAGCTTTATTTGCTATAAATGCATGGGTTAGAAATAGGGGATAATGGATATGAAACATGGGAAAATGATATTTGCAGCTAAAAGAATCTATGATAGATGTTTATAAACTCACAAACATTTAAATGAGTAAGTAATAAAATATCTAACATACATTTCATTAAAATGTGTTTATAAGTGTGTAAACATTTAAGATATATACCGGTAGACGTAAATATAAAATAGAGAGTTATCAAATTCTCTTGCTATGTTTTGTCTTTATTGTATACCTTTGAGTGTTTTTTGTTTGGTTATTCATTTACGGAACATACATGTTTGAAATAAAATACTTTTGTGACTTCCTAAACGATTAAATAGATAAATCATCTTATATGTTAAATCAATTACATATAAGAAAACCTTCGCATGTAAATTATCATTTAAATATGGCAATGAGGCAGTCAAACACCCTTAATTTTCGGATCTGATAATTTCATTTGAAAAAAGAGAGGAGAGAATGTAATTAACTTATTATTATAAAGTTATATAATAATAATAATAATAAATATAAATAAATAATAAAAAATATTTAATAAAAGAGAAAATGTACTTAAACTAATATAATAATTGATGATAAATTAAGGTGAGGAATTGAAACTGGAAAAGTTGAGGGAAGCATTTAAGCAATTGAGAGTGACAATTCAGAAGACTGATTTTTATTTAAAACAAAAGACACAACATCTCACAGGCTTTTTCTCAAGTTTCTGCCACTTACTATACTATACTATACTAGTTTTATATATATATATATATATATATATATATATATATATATATATATATATATAAATAAATAAACATAAATTCTTATTTAATTCTATCCAAATCAAGATTTCAATTAAAATAATAATAATGTCATTTAGCCGCATTTAAACCGACGACGTTTCTTACTTCATTTCAAAAATTCATTAGCATCTAACTAAAATAGTTCCATTTTCTCCTAATAACAATGCCTATATATATCCAACCTTATTTTGCATCTACATAAAGGAAATTATCTAGATTCAGCAATGAAAGTTATAAATAATATTCATAATTAGGCTAAATGTACACGTCTTTCGCTTAGCAAGATGGTTTTCTGGCCTCGTCACCCCGCATGGGAACACAATTCCCTCCATCTTGAATCCGTTGAAATTCTTAAGTCCTCGGCCCCTCAACCTACACCTCTCTATTTGTGTGTGTGTACCGTGTATGCCTCTCTCTACAAACAAAATTATAAAAATAGATAAGATAATATAATGTAAACGGTTAAAAAGATAACTATTTTTTATATTTGAAAGATGAGAAATTATGATGTAACACTGATGTAATTTAAATACAAGTATACCACATGTATTGCATAGTCTTAAAATGATGATTGTACATGAAAATGTTGAAATGTGGACTCTGTGTAGTGTTATTACATGGTGTATCACCATGTTGTAACATTGTCTCATGAAAGGCTATAACTAACTTGTTTATATTTTAGCATAACATTATTATTTCTATTACTTTTTTACTATAACTAAGTTGTTGCTAATTTTAGCATAACATTTTTTGCTTTTATGTTGACTAGAAGTTAGAAACATGAAATTTATACCAGAGGGATACGGATCAAACCATGATAGATAGATGTATTTTGATTATAGGTTACACGCTTTAACACCATCATGTAGCCACAAGCCAACAAGACTGGTCGACTATGATTACATTTATATTTGGTGTATATGTATATGGTATATATTTAAAAACAAGTTAGCTTAATCTAAGAGGGTTAAGTTCCTTCAAAATATATCCAAGTTGTCACGTTTTGCTATTGTATATACTAAATTTTAAAACTTACCATTTAATGTATTTGACTCTCAAATGTTAACATTTGATGCATTCGAATAGGTAACGGGTAATCTCTAGTTTTTCTGTTTATTTTTATTGTAACATCACTAAATCTTTGCCAAATCAGTAATTCATGAAGAAAAAAAATGAAAAACACAATTATTCGTCTTTAGTATTATACAATCACTGGAAGGAAAAATAATCTAATAACACAAACAAAAAATCAAAGTTTACAACAAATTGAAATTGTCATTGGAAGTTTACAACAAGAAACTTATATCTAAAGCTTGAATCACATAATCACAGGAGATGAAACTTCAATCGTAAAACCATCAAGGACTCAAATATGAACAAATTGCATATCTGGAATCGCAAACCCGGATTGATGAAATGTGTATGAACAAATCATGAAGTTGCTAACCCATATCGAAACCCAAAACATAAATCAATGAAGAAGCCCTAAAGACCAAACAATGAAGAACAATCAAAAACCCTAACTTACAAATTTGATTACAAATCGATTGAATCAAAATCTGGAATACAAAATCTTCATTTTTATAAAACCCTAAACTTACTTGTTGAAAATGAAATCCCTTGTCTCACGAGATGAATCAATTCAAGAACAAACCTTTAAAACCCTAAACTTACTCGATGAAGCAAAACTCATATGTCATATTCAAAATGGAACACAAAATAAAATTCCTAAAATTGAACTCATTTGAAATCGCAAAAGATGAACCTGTTCAAACAAATAGTTAAACAAGATGGAACCCAAATCTGGAACTAGACTTGATGTAGATGAATGTTCTTGAAGATGATAAAATGCAGGGGTTGATTTATGAAGATGATTGAAACCACAGGAGATGACATCGATCTTGTATAAGTATGAATGAAGCACCAAGAGGAGCGTGAATCTAAACTCATGAATCTATATTCTTGTAGAATCTAGAATTCATTTCAAAATCTTTGTAATAATATTTTTATTATTATATTTATATTTTATTTTCAATTATTTTTAACAAGAAAAATACATTTCAACATCCAAGTCAGATGGCATATCAGCAAAACTGATGTTATGTCAACGTGTGACCTGCTATGGGTCTGATACATTAATTGATAATTTTTAAAGTTGGATACATTAAATGGTAAGTTTCAAAGCTCAGTCAACATAATAACAAAACATGTTAACTTGGATATATTTTTTGAACTAAACCCTAAACAAAAACAAATTTACGGTGAAAAAAATAGCAATTATATATTTATATGGTAACAGAACTAGCTGATTTATTGTTCCCATATAACTATATAAGAAAATTCATTTTACGTGAGCATCATGTACCAAGATTACTGGAAAATCACCACATCAAAGTTCTAATTACAAATTATAAAATAACACATCGGTTGTGTATGTAAATGATGAGTAATTATAGGTTAATAATTAAAAAAGAAAAAGAAGTAAGAAGCAATTATATGTCGGGGAATAAGCCGCCAACGTTAGACTTCATATACATTAAACCGAGTTAAGTCTCATGTCGATGGTCAAACATTGTATGAGTACTAACATTGTATTCGTGTAATGTAACAATAACGAATATTTTTTTCTTGATAATTTGTTCGATTTAAAATTGAGTTTGTGTCTTTTTTGTCTAAATTATAACGTGTCAATAAATTTTCACATTAATGGTAAAATTCAAAAAAGTATTGACATTATAATTCTAAGCTATTTTAATCACATTACACACCTAAAAAATCCAGAAATTTTTATAAATGTAAGTTATATGTTATTTAGATTTAATACTTCTAACTATACGTAATTTTTAATTAATAGTTAAGTTTAATATGAACAGTTTAATTGTTAATTTTTGTAATTATTAATTTAATTGCATTGATTTGATTTTTTGAATATTCTTTATTTGAAAGGTTTACTTATTAAAATGGTATATAAGATTGTCATTAACTATTTATCTCAATCAAATAGTTAATTTTATTAAAAAGTTTCCATTTAGTTTAAATTAAGGGTAAATTAGTAATTTTAAATCACTTAAAATTAAAAAATTGAGAAAAAAAACATAAATACCTTATAATATAGTATAGATAAACTTCTTGATAGAAATCCAACTTCTATCATTGGGGTTATTTTCTTCTAATGAGTAATTTTTTATTTATAAAAAAGCAAGAAAGTTTTATAAATGCCGAATATTTCGCTCCATAAGGTGCAACACCTTAGACAATCTTCGAGATAGAATATTTTCAAATATTTTATAATTTCACCCCCAACAAGCTAATAGAGTAATAGGTCTAAACTCTTCGATTGCAAGCGGATGTAATTTTTAGAATTAAGGTTTAAAAAAAGATACATTGCATCCTCTTAAAATCGTCCTGGTTCATTCAAAGTATTTGATTGCTTCAATGAAAGTCTTTAAAAACAGGCCAAAAATTTTGAATGACGTGAAAATTAAAGTTGTCCGGTCCTAGCGATATCGATCCCTTCACACCATGATATGCCGGTTTTAACTTCGTTCATAAATAATAAGTATAAACATTTAACAACACATATTACAAGTTGATAATGTATAAATCGTTATATGTAATCAATTCTTATTATGCATGAATACCATCTATAAGCACAAGAAGGTAGTTAGAAGTTATCATTGCATTTGATTTTCCCCTCACAAATCTTTGAGAGGGTAACCCTTTTATTCTTTTTGGTAATGAAAGGTTGCTTTTCTGGAAAATAAAAATAAAAATAAAAATAAAACAGGGACATAGAAAAATATAAATAAAACAATGGACAGGTGAGAAAAGTAAATGTATTTTATAACATTAGTCCAGTATATAATAGGAAAACTTTTTCTAGTAATACAGAATAATAAATTAGAAAATGTAAATTACAACAAAAAGGGTGATAGGGTACTAAATTAGATAGAATGAAATAAATGAGAGGGTACAGAGTGAACAGTAAATTAAGGAAAATTGGATTTGATTTTGCTTAGAATCTATCTGCTACTCCTACTCTATTTAGACTACTGGTCTCCTATAAGTCAACATAATCTTTTTGTTCTTCAAAAGAGTCAATATATCTTTTATCATCAGGGCCAAGTTGCATATATACCTTCAAGATTCATCTAAATATAGAGAAGGTGGTCCTTGTTTACTCTAAATGCTCTCTTCTCCTATGCATATTTGGTGGATGCAGACATGCAGTTGTATAAAATAACAAATTTTGTTATTTTGTTTTAAAAATTTTAATATCTATTTATAAAATATATTTTTTTTCAGGGTAATAGCTTTTAACACACTTAAAAAGACAAAATCCTTCTTCATAGAGATTTTTATTCTTTTATTAAATTAGATGTGTGTGTGATACAAATGTTGATATAAAAATTTTAAATTTAAATTTCAACAAAAATTTAAATAATCATATATATGACGGAAAAGAAATGAGAACTTATCATTATGATGAATAATAAAAATTTTAAAAATAATATGTTCAAACAGTAAATAAATGTTTATATATTCTTTCTTTGTTATTTTTGTTTTCAATCATGGGGATAATAACAATTCAAGTTGACAGAAGTTGTTTCTTTCATTTTTTTCTCAACGTATATATTTGCTAAGAAACTCGTATTCATTGTTTACTTTTCAATTATGGAGAATAAAAAACAAGTTTTATTAACTCCAAAGAAAACTTCAAAGAGACAATCTATTAGAGAAAAATAAGAAAACACGGTTCACTAAAACTACAAATGACAATTATTTTAAGAACTCACCAGTATCATGGAAGAACTTCACGGATGTCTTTAAGTGATATATCTAACGATACATTTCATATTAAATCATAAACTTATTCCATAGTCATATATTATACATTTCAGATATTATTATCTCTTTCATTAAACGCAATTAAAAATATTTGCCATTTATTCATTTTCACTATATAAAGCTGTATTGGTGAAAAATTATTACACTTACCTGACATTTTGAATTCAATAAAAGTTTTTGGTTTTCCAACCCACAAATTAACTTTTAAGGTTGGTGTACCTATAATGTTGCTTCGTAATATTTACCAGTCTAATGGACTTGGTAACGGAACAAGATTACAAGTTACTCGACTTGGTGCACATGTGATTGGAGTAAAAGTTATTTCAGGTAAGAATGTTGATGACTTTACTTATATTCTAATAATGAAGTTAGTTCCATCGGATCCTAAAAATACCATTCAAGTTTTAACGAATATAGTTCCCCCTATTGATTTGTTATGCAATTAACATCAACAAAAGCCAAGTATGATAGTTATCTAATGTTGGATAATTTTTTGTACATCTTGCTTTCTCTCATTGCTAGTTATATGTGACAATTTCTCAAGTGAAGAGTAAGAACAGTTTAAAAGATTTAATTTGTGACTAAGAAGATAACCCTATTAAAAAATCATTAATGCTATATATAAAGAAGTTCTACACTTCTACAAAAAATTCCGATGATAATGTTATGTACGAAATTTTTATTTCTAATACATTTACCTATTACCGGCAAAATGGGCGGGTTGGTTCAGATCGGATAACTGATCAAAATGGACTCGGGTTAAAATGGGTCCTGTTAAAATAGGTCCGGGTTCAAACGGGTGATTCAAAAACTTGTTGAACTCAATTAGCTACTAATATTTACCCCTCTTTTAAGGGACTTTAGATTTCTATGATGATATACAATTGTTTACTATATATGTTAGTACTATTTAATGCTAAAAATATTTAAAATTTACTTTAACAATTCTTATCGTTATTTATACATAGGATGATGTAGTTCTATGGTATGTACACAGTACAAACCCAAGTGTAAACTCTAAATTAAAATCTTGTCATATATTTATTCTTTAACATATATTAAAAGAAAAACGATTATGATGTCATTATTTATTTTTAATCTTTTTCATCAATCATTTCCTTTTATACTCAAATATTTAATATATATTAACAGAAAAAGAATTATGTTTTCATCTTTTTATTTTTAGAATTATTTTCATCAATCTTCCCTTTCTATTTTTTTTCAAATGACTTATGAATAAGTTGTTTCCTAAATGCTATTTTTAGGTAATTTAGCTTGTTAACACTTAAAAATCTTTACTACTCTATAAAGCATTTAACTCTTTTTTTAAAACAATTTTTTAAGTTAAGTAGTACAAGTAATATATCATGCTTTACAATAACTTATAACAACAATCTTAACACTTTTAAAATAGTACAACTCAAATAGCATTAAATATATAATTAATACTTTACAATAACTTCCAACATTTAAGACAATTTAAATACATAATTAATACTTAACAATAAATTCCAACATTTAAAACTGTCAAAAATTAATTACATTTAACTCTTTTTTAAGATAATTTTTAAAGTTAAGTAGTACAAGTAATATAGCATGGTTTACAATAACTTCCAGTAACAATCTTAATACTTTTAAAATAGTATAACTCAAATAGCATTATTTACAATATGTTCCAGCAATGATCTTAACACCTTTATAACTGTCAAGAAATTAATTACAAAAAACTGTCCTGAATTTAATGATAGAAATCAGACCAAAATACTTTGCCTATATATACCTTATAACTGTCTACAAAGAAGTGTTGCGTGATGAGTGAAGTACATATGTATTTAGCATGATCTAAATTATTGTCACATTTACTTACTGTTTTAAAAAAGTTTTATATTCTACCATGTAATATGATGGTAAAAGATGGTATGAATTCGTTTATACAAGAATAGAATGTTGTCATTTAAAAGTAAGTGTTGTGTTAAGTTGATATTTGTACAAAGATCACAACCACCATATTCTCTGGCAACATCACAAATAACATGTTAAATTGACAAGTCGACAAATGAAACTATTTTACCCCGCTACATCGCGCGGGTAAAATACTAGTCTTAAAAAATCATTTATTCAAATCATTAAGTAGACACATTACCTATTTTCGTAGTTATTTATGTAAACACATATACCAAATAGATTAAATTAAAAAAAATTCAAATCTCATTATAAGAAGATTATACATAAAATTCGATGTTGATGTTATGTGTGAATTTATGTTACCTAATAAATTTACTCTCTTTTTAAAAGATTTATATTCATGTGTATGTTTTATAATTATTTTACTATATATGTTAGTACTCATTAATAAACATTTAAAATTTATTTTAATGCTAGTTAATTTTTAATGAAGTTAGGTGAAAGACTGCACGTACATGCATCACCAAAATTTAATTTGTATACTATGAAAGTTGTTACGTGTTGTCCCACTATACATTAAGCTATTGAAATCTGTTGGGTTTATGGGGTTTATCGTTCCTTCGAGCCGGGTAAATCCGCGACTCTTAAACCTACCGCTCCTGTAGCAATGCAGGAGCATCCCACATCGGTGAGGCAAGGGAGATTCTTCCTCCTTATAAGGAGGGGGAATCTTACTCTTACCAAGTGACGCGTTTTAAAGCCGTGAAGGGCAACCCAAAACGAACAATATCGTTGGTCGGTTCCTTGGTTGTGATCCTAACAAAATCTTGTATTTTTTTTAATAATTAACTTCATATGCTTTAAATGTTCGTTACAATAAATATACACTCGTTTATACTCTTTTTGATCTATTGGCAAAATACAACGATATCGAAGTTCGGTATAAGACTACGACCAAACAGCATATAGTGTGATCAAAGATCATCATAACAAATTCTGAAACCACATTTAGATAACTCACCAATCATAATTTAAAAAGGAAAAAAGAGAGAAAAAGAAAACAGCACCAGACAACTTCTTGCATCCTCGTGGTCTTCATTACACCCTTCTCACCACCACCGTGTGATGGTATGATGACCACGACGTTATAAGGTCACTACACCGTCTACCTCGACCCACTCTATGTTAATGTGTTATAACCACAAAGGCACGAATTGAATAATCACCCATACATCCACTTCAAATACAATAATGAAGCTCAATAAATACTCATCCTCGGTGTCCATGAGCCCATCATTAGCCTGGCCCAAACAATAGCCCAGTGGTCTTCCCTATTAAGGGCTTTTATAACATTTTGGGCCCTATTTTTAGGGTCCTTTTATGACTATTGGTTGATTAAAAAAAAACAATAATAACCACTCTAAAAACTATAAAATAAGCATTTTCCTTTTTACAATAATGTAAAATGCAAGTTCATTTAAGTTTATCCATATGCTTACAACTTGCACATTCTTCATTCTTTAACATAAACCCATTGCCACATCTAGTATGTAGACTACTAGGGGACTCTTGCTACCTCAACTTTTTAGGCCTACCATTAATTTTTAACCAATTTTTTTTATATATAGATGCAACCTCTTCCTAAATTTTTTATATTTATGCTATGTCTGTCACTGCCTACACCATTTTCTAACGTATACGAAACAAAACATAAGACATTATATGATATGTAGAGTGATTCTCCTACTTTGCGGTACTCGTTTGCTTATTCTAATATCGTCGTGTATATCTGATAACAAGTTGACAGAGAAAGACACGTGTTTTTGTTGCGACGAATTATACTACTTTCAATCAAGACAAGAAACTCTTTTATCTCGACCTTAATTCTTGTTTTTGGCCCCCTCCCTCCTTCTCTCAATGACATTAACAAAGGAGTTGTTATGGATCAATAAATCTGAATGTGCCTTTCATTTTCTTCAGGGTACGATGTCATGACGCCAATAAATTTGATTCCCATTACTTTTCCATAATGCAATAAATAAAAACAAGCATTAAAACCCATCAATCATTCTCATCTTTTTAATGCTATTCCTTCCCCAAATATTCAACCATTTTTTTTAGTTGTACCAAGAAAATGGTTATTTTTTTAATTCTAATAAGAAAAATTATGTTTTTTTTAACAAATCTTTCTAATAAGAGTTAATTACAAAAATGGTCCCTGTGGTTGTCACTGATTTTCACTTTTAGTCCTTTAACTTTAAAAATTACGAAAATAGTCACTGTGGTTGTCACTTTGTTTCAATTCTGGTCCTTTAGCCTAACTGCCTTTATCTTTTTCCGTTAGAAGCCCTCATGTGCCTTGCACATGAGGGTATTTTGGACTTTTTAACTACTATCCATGTTACCAAACACTACCATCTCAAATTAATATTTTATATATTTAATAAATTAAATATTAACCCTTTCCTCCTCCTTCTTTCTTTCTCTCTCTCTCATACACACACACACAGACACAACTACTGACCCCCACCCCCAAACCAGTTTCATGAAACTGATTGATTATGTTATAATTTCTTTGTGGTTCAAAACTTGATTTCATCTTCTCGACAACGATTTTTATGTTCTCATCTCCTCAATTCCTCACAAATCTTCTCAACAACCTAAATGTGAATCAAAATTAGATATTCAACAAAAAAATTAAAACGAATTCCTGTTTGAGTAAATCGCATATCTGAAAACCCTAATTTCATGTCTAAAACACTTAAAACGAAGATGAAATCAATCCATCACAAATTAGACACCAAAACTGAACCACAACAAGACCCTAATCGGACTGAAACAGGATATTGCATGACAAAATTGAACACTTCCTCAAATAATCAAATCGAATAGACGAAGAAGATTTAGGGTTTTGCTTAGATCCGAAATTGATGATTGATATAAAACCTCCACAAATACAAACCTATAATGGCGACGGCGGTGCGTAGATCTGAAAACGACGACGGTGCGTATATTTGAAACGACGACGACGGCAGTGCGATATCTGAAAATGACGACGGTGGTGGTGCTTAGATCCAAAATCGATGATGGCGCGGTGCTTAGATTTGAAGATGATGGCAGCGGTAGTGCTTAGATCTGAAGACGATGACGACGGTGGTGCTTATTGCGGTGGCGCTTAGATTTGAAAACGATGGCAGATGTGGTGCTTAGATCCGAAGACGATGATGATGGTGGTTCTTAGATCCGAAGAGAATGACGATGGTGGTGCTTACGACGGTGATGTAATAACGCTGGCGATGACGGTGATACTAGCTATGGTGGTGGCAAAGTTCCATGATGGTGGTGCGGTGGCAATATGTAGAGTTGGAAGGCTGCCATGGTGGTGGTGGTGGTGGTGTGTCTCCGATAAGTGCAAAATAATGAGATATATATTAGTATATAAGAGTTTAACAATTTTAATTAATTTATAAATGTAAAAAGGGAAATCAAGCTCACCTTGTTTGGTAACATGGATACTAGTCAAAAAGTCCAAAATACCCTCATGTGCAAGGCACATGAGGGCTTCTAACGGAAAAAGATAATGGCAGTTAGGCTAAAGGATTAGAATCGAAACAAAGTGACAACCACAGTGACTATTTTCGTAATTTTTAAAGTTAAAAGACTAAAAGTGAAAATCAATGACAACCACAGGGACCATTTTTGTAATTAACTCAAGAATGATATCTGTCTTTATCTAGAGAGTATCAGAATACATAAAAGATTTAGTAAAAGGGTACGTATGACAATTCGTTTCTGATAAAATACATTGTAGGTTGACGAATGTGAGGATTGACGTACACGTGCCGACCATCATGTCGGGGACCAACAAAAGATTAAGATTTAATATGAATTAATGATAAATTATGAGATTAGTTAGGAAGTCTTGGTATAAGACGTTTTAATGTTTGTCGACTAAGAGGCACGAAATGGGTCTACCATACTTTGCGATTATGATAAATGTTGGATCGATATCTGATCGTTATATAATTTCTGTGATTTAAGTCTAATCAAGCACACGTTTACTCGGATATTAGATGAAGGCCAAAGTAGCTATGCAATGTTAAATTTAATTATAATATATTAGAACAATGTATATACATAATAATATTATAATTTAATAAATGTTTTATATTACAAATCAATCATTGGTACCATGGATATATTCTTCAAATCCATGAGAGAATTCGGTTGGTCTCTGTTAAAGATTATCATGTTGCAGATTACTAAGCAACGGTGTTCGAAGAAGTTGGCATACAGGGTTTTAACCGGCTAAACAAGTTGCAGAATACTTAACGATCAACGTGTTTTTGTTAATTGTTAAACATGAATGAGTATATGTGTAAAAAAAACTTCAGGTATAATACTGAATCATTCGTACATTAAAAAAATATTGTTACATTTAAGTAATTTTAGTATAATCAAGTTATTTAAAACTCATATTTCACTGGTTAAACACAAGTTTTATAATTGGTTTTAACTTTACAATTGATCGTTTAACTATTTGTAACTCGTAAGTAGAAGTAAACCAGTTGTTATGTTTTTGCAATGCTAGTGTTAGATTCTTTAAATTGTGTTCGATATATTCTAATGAAGTTTGTTATAACATATGACAATAGTTTATAGTTTAGGATAGTTATTGTAAATATCCAAGGGTTATAAATACAAGTTTGTAAACCCTAAACTATTAAGCAATTTTATTATACGTATTTTCTTGGTGCTCTTGTTTCTCTCATATGATACATACATAGATATAAGAGTTCATCATAATCATTATTGATTGCTTCGTTTATGCATTGATACTTGATACAATCGGATTCTATGGCTATAACATGCATTACTTTTGTTAAAAAAAAGAAAAAAAGAAAGAAAAAGAATTTGGTTTTATTCGTTTATGTTATCTATTGATTAATGTATCATGCCACTTGATTGTGGTCCTCTTTTCATGTGATAATTAATCGAACTTGTTCTGATCGATGTTGAAATTTATTTATATTTCATATAAATTATTAACTATATATGACTTATTTCTATTTATCTAATAAAATAAGTATACTTTTGGCTCTTCACGGGTGATTTTTTTTGCCAGAAGGAAGCAATCTCTCTACATATAGGTAGATGTGTGACGGTCTAAGTTTTAAAATTAAAATGTAAAGAAATTCAACAGAGATTATTCTATAGAACTTCTAAAACTTAGTATTACTTAATTATCAACTTAGAATAGATATTTTGAAATGAACTTTTAGTCAATCATACCCAAGAAGCCTGCCTCCCCACCCTCCAAACAAAAAAAGAAAAAAAGGAACATTTATGTATCTTCATTTGCAAACAAACATAAAGAAAAAGAATATATGTTAAATTTCAAAACATATATACCAACTATATAATAACGGCGTTATGATTAGTTTGTTCCTTTAAAGGATTTTAAAGTGTTTGTTTTAGGGTATTATGGTTGATTTTGGGGGTGTTTGTTTGCTGTTTAATAGAATCATTCAGTGCTGAATGCTGAATCATTCAACATTTGGTTCGTTTAATTGATGCTTCTAAATGATGACTATGCTGAATGAAACAGAAGTACATTGCTGAATCATTCAACCTTAATGCACCAAGAAGAATCATTAACAAACAACATGTCACATTTAAAGACAGTTTTATTCGGTCTTTGGATTATTTAAGCTATAAAATCATTCAGTTTTAACAAACAACCTCTTAATCTCATTAAAATTCCCTTCTTTTAGATTGTAAAGATGCTTGTTAATGTGCACACCCAAAACCCAAACCCAAATGCATGAATCTAAGTGAGTATAGGTTATTCTAAAAGGTATAAAATAACTTTAATAGACGAGTTTATTAAAAAAAACCAATCATATAACTCAACCACCATATAAAAAGGTGACATTATTAGTGTGTACTAAACATCGTAATGGCTCGAGTTGGATTGTATTGTCACATCCTTAATTTTATTACACAAACTATATATATTATTTTCATGATAACACGATATTGTAAAATTTAATAAAAAAATTACAATGGTTTTTTTTCAAACGATAAGCACATTGCTTTAAGTATTAAAATGCATTTTTAAAAAAATAATATGAATAAAGAATCTGTTACCTAAGAAGATGAGTGATTGGGTGTGGTGGTGAGAGAAAGAAAATTAAGTAGAATGAGATTGGGCCCCGCTTAGTTTACAATGGGCGAGGCGAGGGAAACCCATGTGCAAATCAAACGGTGGTTGGCCCTTACATCACCTCCTAACCCACTTTATCCATAATAGCATAATTATAATTATAATATATATTGTTTTTCAAAAGCTAGGATAATAATAATAATAATAATTAATAAGACATAATTTAATCATATATATTTCTTTTTATTCAAATATGTTGTAATTTCGAATTGAACTTCTGTTTTTGAGGGAATTATCCATTTATAGTGGTAAAAAATGGAGAATATAGTACTTTTCAAAAGTTTTTTTGCATAAGCAGAAAATGTCTTCTCCATTTAGATTCCAATATATGTTTTTCTATAAGTTTAAAGGTAAACCCAACCATACAATATGATTTTTCACTCATCCTGCAACTCCAAACATCATCAGGTTCGTTATGAGAAAATGAAACCTAAATCGTAGAGCTCACCATGGATGCGTGAATTTTCCGGCGATGTTAGCTTCATGGGATCAGCGATGCCAAGGAGAAGAAGACACTTACTTGACCCAAGGTTGGACAATGATAAAGAGCACATCTCTAGAGAATTAGGAAGTGATTCATACCAGTATGCATCCGGGACTAATGATAAAATATTGACAAGTTTCTTTCTCTATTGAGTAGAAGGATGAGTAGAAATAAATGTAGGCGAAAATAACATTTCTCTTATATTCTTAATTAGAGTGGATGATTGCTTGGCCTAAGAGGAGACTCTTTGATGTAATTCAAGCATATTAATTAGTTATATGACATGAGAATGTGTGCACTATCAAGAATACCAAAGAAAATTAGAATATAAAATATGTTATCATATACAATAATTAACTAAAAATAAACAAAAGCTAGCTTAAAATTATATCTCATCATATTGATCTAGTACCACTATATTCAAGAAGTACTAAACTCTATTTTATTATATGCTTGTTAGTTATAAGGTATCAAAGTTGATATCTGTTTTTGCTTTCAATCTATAAGATTATATCTTATTACTTAAGTTATGAGTGTTGATTTGTCATAATTAATCAAAATTT
This sequence comes from Dittrichia graveolens, assembly GCA_038502395.1. Lineage (NCBI taxonomy): Eukaryota > Viridiplantae > Streptophyta > Magnoliopsida > Asterales > Asteraceae > Dittrichia > Dittrichia graveolens. The sequence goes on from JARJIL010000002.1 coordinate 76,163,710, forward strand.
TCCTTAATTTTTATTTGTTAGTTGTGGATAACAAAAACATATGTAAGGTTAATTCTTAGTTTAGATAAAGAAACACATTTCTTTTATATTTATCATTTACTAGAAAATACACGAATGTTAAATTATGTTGAGACTAACAATTCCAGTCAGGTTGGTTATCGGGTTAGTGTCAATTTAGCGTCGGATAGTTTTCAACACATTTATTTAATTGTCAGGTTCATGCCATATTTCGTGTCGATTCATTTCGGCCAAATATGTTAGACGTGCATTTTTTGCTTTTCGAATACAGTTTCATTCGAATTCCTGGTTTTTCGATATGACTTTTGAATACGATTTTTGTTTGAATCAAATTTCACAATCCCTCTTTGAATGCTCAATCCCTTCCTCAAAATTTAAATATTAAGTTTTAAATATACACATATTCTGTTATGCAAAATAATAACGTACTCAAAGTCTTGTTTACGCATAATAAGTATTTTGTTTATTTTAAATATTTATTGGATTATAACCTAATTATTAAAATGATCATAATCTTCATGTCTTGGGAAAAAAAGTTAGGATCGTCTCACATTTTTTATAGATATGAAAGTTGGATGATCTTAATGTATTGTAAGTGTATAATCCTAATTGGATATGCTTTAAAATACATAATATAGTAGAAGTTAGATTAAAGAGATCGAGGGTAATATTAACAACACAAAACATGTATGAAATAAGAAATTATTGTGATTTTTAAGTTAGAAACATACTTTATTATAAATAATTATCAACTGAAAATGTTGTTAAAAGTATCACTTTAAAATCCTTTTATATATTAATATAGGCTCTCTCTCTCACACACACAGACACACACCTACTATTTCAATTATTCTCTCTCCCCTAACCTTCAAATATTCTCTCTTTTTATCACTTCACACGTTTGTTTCTCACAACCTCCTCTCTCTCTCTCTCTCTCTCTCTCTCTCCTCATTCTTCCAAGTAGATTTTGTGTCAGAAACAGAGTGCGTTTTAAGTTTCTTGATCTTAATTTGTCCATCTTCTCTTATCGAGACCCCTTATTTTGTGCCACAAACAAATTATTTCATCCCTTTCTTCAATATTTCAGAAAACCCTAATCCAAGATTCATTCTTCATCCCCAAGTGATTTGCCTTTTTTTCAGAAAACCCTAATCCAAGATTCATTCATTCTTCATCTCCATATATATACATATATATATTATTATGTCACAATCTCAACAACCTACATCCATCATGATCAACCCCACCACCACTCATCTAATGAACCAGTTTGCCCATCGATTCATTCATGCTCTAAACAACGTCAACAGAAAAACAACCACCAGACATTATTATTATGATCACATGATGCATCAAAGATCTCGTCGTGTCAAGATTGCAGCCTACACCGCTATGGCTTCTGTCGTTGGTTCCAGAAGAGCATGGAGCCGTGCGTTGTTATGGAAGATCAGAAACCGTTCAAGAAATCGGCCGGGATTCTTGCTAAGGAACAGAAAGAGTAGGATTATTGTTAATAAAAACAGTAATTCTCATCATCATCATCATCATGCAAAGGTATCTCGTGTAAAGATCTTAAGAAACCCTAATTACCCTAAAACAAAAAACATTGACCCGTTAAGGAATCCGGGTCAAGAATGGATGAAGCTAAGGAAACTGGTTCCTGGTGCTGAAACCATGGATTTATGGTGTTTGATGGGTGAAACTGCTGATTATATCAGGTGTCTTGCTGCACAGGTACACGTCATGAAAACCCTTGTGGCTCGCTACACCGCCACTTAAAATTATATAGTACAAGCATACACACACGTACTATACTCACTACACATGTAGACACACATACAAGTACACATACATGTATACACGAGGATAGGATTTGTGTTTCTAGCGGTCAATGATTATCTTAGATGATTTCATACTCACAAACATTTTAAATAAAAGATATGTTACTCATTACATCATCTACTTATTTAATTGTTTGTGGTATGATAACACCTATGATAGACATTTCTAGCACCATATGTACGTAATTTTCACTATCTAGGTGCATTTGTATAATTAATTAATATATGGTACCAATAGATATAAATTGAGTGTAGGCATATATTTATATATAATCTTTCGTAGAAAACAGGAGAATGCTTATAAAGGTTGTTTGGATAGTCGGTAAGTTTGTTTGTTTTATATATCTTATTATTATGTAAGGAATTGAATAAATAAATAAATTAAAGTTCGAATTTGTAGATTAATTACGAAAGCTAGCTAGCGTAAACATGGGCTTGCTTTTGTGAGTTTAATTTGCACATATTTATTCTGACGTGTTTATATATGTATTTGTGGAAATCCTATATATCATGGCCGGGTTTTAAATTGTGTTGTATAATTAATTTTCACTTTTTACTATCTTCGAAACATATTGTACGTGTACGTGCGTGTATATATCCAAAGGAAACACATATATACACAAACATATGTCGATCAGTTTATTTTATATATAAATACTAGCTTAATATCTTGTGTATAAGCACGGGTATATAAGAGGTTGGTTAATTTAAATTTTAAACATTTTATGGTATAAAAAACTACTAACATATATAGTAAACTAATTATACGAAAATAATAGTTTGGCAACTAAGTGAGAACTAAAATGAAGATACATGGTAAAACTTTGAAAAAAAAAGGTCAAAACTTGAAACCATAGTGAGAAACTAAGTCACGTAGAATGAGGAAGACATATTGATGGAAATGACAGGTACCATTTTATTCTAATGCATGGCGCTTGGAACAAACAATTTCCAAAAATAAAATGATACTACCATCATACATCTAATAATATTTGTTCTATTCTAATGAAAATAAAGAGTAATTAGACTACATAATAAGATAACCAACATAGTAGCATAATACACTTATTCTGTCTATACCTGACATAAGCTGTACCCACCAACCCAGTAGCCAAAAGCAAGCATATTAAAATGTGTGGATTAAAAATATAAAATTACTTAAGAATTATAAAAAAAAACATTTGTCCTATAAGAAGTAGGAATTATCGTAAAACTAATCATGTTAGCGGTAACTTCATACATAGCGGATTTTAAATCAATCTTAAGAACATCAAGAATCTTTTACACTTATCAAACTTTAATCATTCTCATGGTCGCAACAACACCCAAATAAAAACAATACACTACATTCAAAAAGGGGTTAAAATGTAGTGATTTTTATGTCCATACCGGTACTTTTTAAATGAAATCTAGATAGAATTCATACCTGTAACAATTTTCTTGTCATCTAAACTTCGAAGAGCTTCAATTAGAATCAGAATCCTATCGTTAGCAAATTTTATTGAAATATAACAATTACAAATGGTTCATTCGAGATTGTTGGGAGAAGTTTATGATATTTTAAAGCTCGATGCGGATTACACTTGAAAAAATGACAAGCCATTGGTCTCAAAAAGTGTTGTAATAGAGTACAGTATGAATAATTCAAAGCAGTCTCGATTTTGGTTATAAAACCACAAGCCCAAAACAAACATAACATATTTAGTTGTATTAACCGAACATATATGACTATACCAAATAGAAGTTCAACAAAACTTACTTAGAACCTTCGATCACATAAGAGCCGTATGGATTGCTGTTGTGGAGAAAGCTTACACGATTTGGCTTGCGAGAGAGTTGGGTTTTTAAAACGGATTGCGATTGAAATCTTAAAATATATGTAATATTAAAATAATATTATATTTTCCTACAGGTTTGTATTCTGTAACCGTTCTTCACTATTTGTATAAGTGCTTGTGTGGTGACATAAACATTCTATCAAGATTTATAAAAGTGAACATCATATAGATCATCTTTGGAAGCAATTGGTGTGAAAATATCAAAATAAGGTGTTTTTAAATATCTGGGAATGTGTATGATAGAAGGGATCAAAGTGGTCAAATACAAATAAGGTGTGCATCTAGGAATTAAATCAAAGACTCATGAAAAATTTTGGTATGAAAATATTAAAATAAGGTTGTTTTTAAATATCTGGGAATGTATATGATAGAAGGGAATTAGGGATCAATGTGGCCAAATACAAATAGAGTGTGCATCTAGGAATCAAATCAAAGACTCATGAAAATTTTTAGTTCCTAGATACACAAGGAAGGCGAATTTATGTTTTATTAGTAAGCTTACATTATGTTGGCATTACATTACTGTAGCTAATTTGATTAGGTACTTAAGTTTCTGCACAAACTCAAATTATCTACCTACAAACTACTTCAAAGACATGACAATGAAAGAAATAGAGAAAATACATGACAAACAATGAATTTGAAGTAGCATATGATTAAAAGGTAAGCATATCTGGTGACAACAAGACGATAACTAGCAATAAATTAGCAGACTCCTTATAGCCATCAACAATGCACGTCTATTTCAAAAAAGAGAATTATTTCACTAAGTGATCTTAAAACATAACAATATTGATGGGTAAATTTTTTTGAAGATTAGCTGAGATTGCTTCTTCAAGTTCTTCAAATAAGAATGATTCTTCAAGTTCTTAAAAGAATCAATTGGTTTATATAATCATTAATTAAAACCAATATATATAAAATAAGGACCAATAAAAAACCTTATTTATTTGAAGAATTTAAGAAAACAATATGAGACTTTGGATTACCTTCATCAAGGGCTAAAATTAATTTATCATATTTAAAGTTAGGAACTGTAAATATGGTATAAAAACAATTAATAAGGGTAGACTTGGAAGTTAGATAGATTATTTCTCCTTTTCACAATTTTTCATCCTACTTTAAACCTTCACTTCTCTACCATAATTTCATTTCCCAACGTAATCACCTCCCAATGTCCATATCTTCTCAATGGCATATAGTTACAGATCTCTCCGGTGACATCCTCCCCCCATTTCTTACCGGTCAAGCTACCGAAGTGATTTCCGGCGATGATTTTGTTGTAAGTATCAAGCTTATATGTTTGTGTACGTTACAGATCTCGCCAGCATGTTACCAACATCCCATCAAATTTCTGCATAATGAGTTAGTTCAATACCATAATATCGGCATCCTCCCCTTGTTTTCTCGTCGGTCATTATACCGGTGTTTCCATCGATCTCCCGCGTTAATTTTGTTTCAAATATAACGTGTATGTTTCGGATCTCACCCGCCAAGTTACAAGATCCACGCCATCGTGCAGCCCCTAAAGCTCTCACGGTGGTGACGTTCTCTTTAATAGGGTAAGAACACATGGAGTTTATTGCCATGAATATGCATAAAGTAGTGTTTAAAAAGATAAATTAAAAGAGTATAATAGTAAACAACGTTTTTTTCTCCCTTCAATATATTTTTTTCTCCTATTTTTCTCTTTCCTAAAATTTTTAAACAAAATAAAATAGAAATAATTTAATGATAATTAACAATTTTACGATGGTCAACGATAAATACAATCAAATATTTAAAAGTTCTGAATTATTAAATGTTATGTTCGTTCACTAATAAACTCTGGATTTATATTGTTTCATCATTAAATGTTTTTTTTCTTCTTTTTAGTCTTTATGTTTTTCTTTTTCCCCCCACCTATCATTTGTGGTTGTTTATTATTGAAAAACATAGTAGACATAAAAAGAATTAACCTTTTTTTTATATCAGACATATTCATTACTGACGTATTAATGAGGGTTATTTCGGGGAAATCAACCATCGTAAATTAATTACGGCTCATCCGGACACAATTCATTTAAGAACCGTTGTTATTGCGAGTATCATTTTTAACCACAACTAATGCTCATTAATAGTGGTATTTTGGTCTTTTATATATTTTTCCAACAATAAATTGCATCCTGGTGAACCATCATTAATTAATAACGAGATTTGATTTTCCCAAAATGCCACTCATTAATGCGTAATTAACGAGCCATTAATGACTCATTAATAAACCAATGGTCAAGATTGATTATCGTGGTACTTACAATAAAAATGTTTCTCAAATATATAAAAAAGTTTATTTGAGAACCATTCTTATGGTAAGTACTGCGAGTACTATTTGTATACAACGTTAATGCTTATTAATGACACATTAATAGAGGTATTTTAGTCTTTTATATATTTTCTCAATCGTGAATTACGTCCCGGAGGACCTTCATTAAAGATCGAGACTTGATTTTCCTAAAAAATCGCTAGTTCATTAATGAGTAATTAAGGAATCATAAATGAACGCTCATTTTATTGCCATTGATTTATTTTAATCAAAGGTCAGAATTGGTTGTTGCAGTACCCGCAATAAGAATGATTTTTAAATGAACCCTCTCATATATATATATATATGTGTGTGTGTGTGTGTGTGTGTGTGTGCGCGCACGCAGGTGGAAAAGTTCATTTACCGTTATTATTGAGAGTACCGCGAGTATCATTTGTAATCATCATTAATGTTTATTAATGACCCATTCATATGGGTATTTTGGTCATTTATATGTTAACCAACCTTGAATTACGTCAGGATGATTGAATTATTATTTGATGAGGCTTGAGTTTCCTAAATACCCCTAATTATGAGTCATTAATGTGTCAATTATTAATTACTAATGAGCTACCAAAATTGTTAGTCATTGGTTTATCTTAATCCATAGTCAAGATTAGTTCTCACTGTACTCATAATAAGGATGGTTGTCAAATAAACTCTTATATAGGTTGTGTGTGTCTATATATATGATTTAATATAGAACTAGGACTTACTTATAGAACCTAAAAAACAATTCTAAACCATTAGATCAACTAATCTAATGGCTAAGATCTTATAGTGGTATTTTTGTAATTTATAGGAAATTTATTAGATATAATATAAACTAAAGGGTAAATAAGGAACTCTACATTAATCCAACACCTTATCTCACGACCACCCACTCGCTGGGGACGATTATCTACCCCCTCTCCTAGGGGTGTTCAAAAAAACCAAAAAACCGACCTGCCCCGCATAAACCGAAATCGAAAACAACTAAAAAAAACAGTTCAATTTTAGGGTACCCGCAACGCGAACTGTGGATACCCGCCTCCCTTCGGGTACTCGCACAACGGGTACCCGCTGTTTGCGGTTCGGTTTCGGTTTCTAAAACTGATACCCGTCCTGCAGTCATGGTTTACAAAAAATCAACTACCCGCCCCACCCCGCCCCGTGAACACCCCCTACCCTCTCCATTGACGGCATTGTTTCAGCACCACCTTCCCTACGTAGGCGGCCAGTCGGCCACTTCTTCCATCTATAACCACAAAATCCAGTTTTTCAATCTCCTCGGATGAACCACCGATCTAAGTCTCAGATCTGTGAAGACACTCCGCCTTCGTCAACTTGACTAGCAACTCCAACTCCCTTAATCGCTGATTGGAAAGGTTTGGTTTCCCCCATGCAACGGCCGGCGATTTGAAGAAGCGACTGTTTATCCCGATCTAAAGTAGCCGCCAACGATGTGCCCCCATATCCAGCATTTATGATTCCAAAAGAGTATATTAACCTAAAACAGTGATTCCCCCTCCGTCGTCTCAAGCTTTTTGAACAAAGCAAAATTTTTGGGACCCAATGTTGTTTTTTTGTGAAAACGCAGGTCATACTTTTTCTAGGTGCATTTTAGTTGAAACATATTCGATCAGTATTGTTTCACTTCTTCATATTATTTTTCCCCCTAATCTTATTGTATGAACTATTATTAGGATGCATTTTTGGTTTTATGTATGTTTGTCGTTGTATCTTGTGGTTATTAGTGGGTTTAAACTTGCATTTTAGTAATGACATTAAAATGCAACTTGTTTCTAGATATGCAAATGTTTTGAATAAGTATATTTTTCTATCATGTTGGGTGTGTTTCTTCATTTATGCATTTTGTTTGCTTTAAATGTAGTTGATCTATGTTTTGAACCACATTTTTAGTTCTGATTTTTCTGTTTTTATTATAAATATGCTGAAATTCAGATTATATATGCATTTTCAAAAAAAAAAAAAATCTAAAATACGTTGAGATTGATCTTGAATTAAAAGAAGACAAAATTATGAGATTAATGGTATCATTTTCGTGCTTAAATTCCGAAAAATGATTAGTTTTGATTAATCAAAGAATTGTGGTGTGCTTTTTTTGTTTTCCAGCAAGGGAATTTTGAAGAGGGTTTAGTTCACCAAAATGTATTTAAGCTGTCATGTTTTGCTATTGTATGTATCGATCTTAAAAAATTTCTATTATGTGTATCGAACTTTTAATTTGTCGCTATTGTGTATATTAAACTTTTAATTGTATGTACTAAACTTGTAAGTTTTTTTACTTTTTTATGTAACCAAAGTACATACAATAACAACAATTTAAAAGTTTGATACACATAATAAAAACTTTTAAAGTTCAATACACACAATAGCAAAACGTGACAACTTAGGTATATTTTAGTGAACTAGACCCTTTTGAAGAAATGAGTGTCACGTGAGCCTCCAAAATTTTTACATGTTCCTATTTTGTCCTTTCTAAAAATTATATGTGTCATTATGACAAGAATTCTTTAGGTTCTATGTATAAAAATGGTTCTATATAGAACCGTACCCTATACACACATATAGACAAGTTCATTTGGGAACAGTTTTTAATGCAAATACCGCAATAACCATTGTGAACCAATCAATTATTATCCTGTCTTTTTTATTTATTTTAAATTAGAAGGGTAAATATGTAAAAGCCCTTAACAAACCTAGAAGCCTAAACTCAACACTCCAACTACACGTATCTACTCCGACATTCAACTATAATGTCATTGAATCTTGACGGGGAAGTCTCCGGCGATAGTCTTGTCGGAGATCTAATTGATTAGTGTTTGTTTGTTGTGATTGAATTGTCCTGTTACCACATCTTTTTTATATTATTTATTATATTGAGGAGTACATCGTACCACGGTAATTGGTATATTGTACCCGAGCGATCCAAAATGAACCCACCCTCTTCCGAACCGAATTTTAGGGACCTAGCAAACTCAGATGAAGTCACGATGAAATAATTGAAAGTGTATTTGTTGTCTTTGACTTTCATAAACTTTAATAATTTCATTAATAAGATTATAATTATAAAAATAATAATATACATACATGATATCGCCAAATTTAGATATATATTTTAAACGATATCTGTTTTATTTTAGCCTGTTATTGTTCGTAAATAAGTAAAAGACACTTAATTATCTTCATTTAGTGAATTACAGGTTAAAAAGGCGGATGATGGAAAGTTTTGAGCAAAAACCAGAAAAACTGAAGAAAAGTTGTCCGCGCCGACACACCTTCACTGTTTTGATCATATCTCACTCATACGAACTCGGATTGAGGTGATTCAAAAGGCCACGGGAACTAGACTCAGAGGGCTACAGAATTACTTGTATGGTCAAAGGCTGAAAAAGCAATGTCGCGGCGCGACACCTTCAAGAATCGCGGCGCGACGGAGCTGTTCATGATAAGGTCCAAAAGCTCGCCACGTGTCGTAGCGGCGCGACAGTTGCTTGGGTCGCGGCGCGACGCATCAGATCACGTCAGAAGTCAATTTTTAAAAGAGTTTTGGATTGCGTCAAACTCAACCGTCGCGATGCGACACTTACCCGTCGCGGCGCGACACCCCTGTTTTCAGTTTTCTATATAAACGAACATCCAGATCGATTTTGGGGGGAACCACCCGATTTCTTCCACCATTCCTCTGCTAAATACATCCCTTAACACATCCCAGAAAGCTTGAGCTCGTATTTGAAGATTTGGAGCATAACTTGAAGATTAAAGGCTTGGAATTCTTGTTTTTTACGGTTTTTCTACTTCTCTTCTGTTTTTAATGTTTAATCTTGATTTCCAGAAGTTGATTATGCTTGTAATAGGCTAGGTTTTCTGTTTTCCTCCCTAGAGGAGATGATACTTTGTAAAGATGCTTGATTTCCTTTGATTAGAACTTGTTTTCATCTCATAATTTGTCTTACAAGCTTACCACTGATCCATATGTGTTAAAGATCTGTTCTTTTGATTATTTATATTCTGAGTTTATAAAAATTAGAAGACCAATCTATTTTTATAGCTTTTATCATGATTAATTAGGACCAATAGTTAATCTTGACTAGTGATAGATCATATCCTAGGCTTAAATAATCAAGAATGAAACTTTTTGTGTATGATTGACATGTAATAACCTTTATTTGTCAATTTAACAATTTAATAACCAAAACAATTGTTAAAGGTGGAGTCTTGTTTTACACGAACTTAAACACGTCTAATTATGCATTTAAACGATTTATTGACCATATAATTGAATAAATGCATGATTATAAGGCTAGAACTCGGACCAAGAGTTTATCCATTATAGAAATCGGTATGAGATGAAACAAATGTTCATTGCACGATTAATTGGAAATTAAATGTTTTAAAAAAGTAGAAATCGAATCTAGGGAGGGAAAGCTTTAATTTGATAAGTTTAATCCATAAAAATCTTTGCTTTTGTCGTTCTTGGTTTGCTTTTGTCGTTTGCTAGTGTTAGGAGTGATTTTAGATAATAAAGTTTGAATCTTTATTGTTAAGATTCTAAATTCCCCTTTAGTTGTTCTTATTAGTTTAATATTTAATTAGTATAGTTATATTCAAAATCATACCCGTTCCCCTTGTGTTCGACACCCGTACTTATTTACTATACTACCATATGAGTTATCAATTCTAAGTTGCACACACGCATCTAGATGTCTATATGCATATGCGCACGTGATTCTAGGTGCACATGTGTAAGAACAAAACTCAGTAATATGGTACACATGTCCACTTTACTGAAGTTGTTCATCTATCTGCATATGCTGAAAAAAAATCCACTGCATATGCTATGATTGGTTCTCGCAGTTCTCGTTTGAACCGTCCCCTATATATACATATATATATATACGCAAAAGTTCAAACGAGAACTGTTTTTTGTACGAGAACCGATCTTAGTTGTCCAATTCCCCCTTCTTCAATTTGATTGTCTATCCATGAATTCATTACATGCACACTGCTACACTCAATTACCCTCATATAAACTAAATGGAAACTATTATATAAAGTAACTATTAAATAGAGTTAATAAGAATCTTATATTCTATTTTAATAACTAAACTTTTCATATTTAAAAAATTCAAATAAATTAACTTAATTATTAAAAAAATACTTTCATAACAAACCTTTTATATTAAATATTATATCATGTAATAAATATTTTAACATAATTATTAGAAAATGTGTACAAGTAGAACTCATAAAGCTGAATAATGAATAATCTATAATAAGAATTTATAAACATATATTTTAAATTTTTTTAAATAGCTCATATAATTAATAGTTTCAAATTAGTTTACTATTTTCTTAATCTCTTAATTTTACATAGTTTCGAATTACTAATTTACATTCAGTATTTCCATGCAATTTAACTTATTTTATAAGTAAAGATTTTTGTTCTTATTTAATTGTTCTCAAAGTTTATTTAAAAATAATAAAGAGTTGATTAAGAACAGGAAAATAAAGAAAATAGACATGTTACCAATGTAAAATTATTTGTTGCCACCGTATTACGTAAATTCCCAAACGAACAAGTTATCGAATAGAAACTATTTGATGCCGCCGCATTGCGCGGGTACCATGCTAGTATGTGTGTATATATATATATATATACTAGCATTGTACCCGCGCAATTTAGCGGTTACGAATATTTTTTCTCGATAACTTGTCCGTTTTTAAAACAATATATGGTGATTTGTTTCTTTTCTAAATTATAATGTGTCGATGATATTTTACATGGATGGTAAAACTCAACAAGAATGTTGACCTTATAACTCTATTCTATTTTAAATAGCATACCCGCGCAATGCGCCGACAAGAAAATAATTCCTATTCGATAACATGTCCATTTTTAATAATGTAAGACTATTATATCACGTATTGTAATAACATCGAACAATTTTCGTTCTCAATGTATCTATTTTCTTTCTCATGTTTCCATTTCTTTTATTTCTCTTTTTTTATAACTCTTTTATTAATTTTTAAAAATAATAAAATGAGAAACAAAAATAATATTAAATATATTATAAATTAAACCTTTTGTTTTGATTACACGAGTCATGTAAAAAATCTAGAAATGTCTATAAATTTAGGTTACATGTTATTAGGTTTATAAGTTATAGCTATACGTATTTTTTAATACTTAAACTAAAATATGTGTTTTATGATAAAATATTTAAACTATTATTTTTATGAAAATTCTTTTTATTTAATTTTTTAATTTGTATTTAATATCATATAGGTTGAAAATTAATTTTCATTGACTTAACTTTTTAAAACATTATTTATTAATTTATGTTACATGTTATTAGGTTTATAAGTTATAGCTATACGTATTTTTTAATACTTAAATTAAAATATGTGTTATATGATAAAATATTGGGCAAATTGCATTAAAATACAATTAACTTTGTCTTAGTTACCATTATATACAATCAACTTTATTTTCTTAAAAATAATACAACTAACTTTCATAATCCTTACATTGTATGTAATTTGTTGTATACTATGGAAGTTATCACAAAGTTCATTGTATACAATGGTAATTAAACAACAGACACATGGAAAAGTTGTTTGCATACAATGAAAAGATTATGAAAGTTAATTGTATTATTTTTAAAATTTTAAAGTTGATTGTATACAATGATAGCTTAAACAAAGTTAATTGTATTTTTATGCAATTTACCCTAAAATATTTAAACTATTATTTTTATGAAAATTATTTTTATTTAATTTTTAATTTGTATTTAATATCATATAGGTTGAAAATTAATTTGTATTGATTTAACTTTTTAAAACGATATTTATTATGGAAGGTTTAGTAAAAATGGTATTTAAGAATCTAATTAACTCTATATAATAGTTTCCTTATATGGTTAAATAAGGTGTAAATTAGTAATTTCAAATTACTTAAAATTAAGATATTTTAATGACTTAAATACTTTATAATATAGTATAGATATATATATATATATAATTTAATTTAATTAAGTATTCCGATCGATGCTATATATGAAACAAAGTTTAGATATGATGAAAATTTTGTTGATATGATGAGGTCCTACTTAATTTAATTACAACAAGTATCTCAACTGATCTCAAGATAATTATGTCCCTTTTATATTATCGATCTTTTACATGATTAAGGAAACATATATTGGAAATCATATATTCTTTAATCAAATATCAAAACCAATTACAGAAAATCATTGATTGTTACTTTGCTAATTTCTTATTGCCTACCTACTCCATTATTATACGTACTTTTTGTCAAAAAAAAAAAAAAAGATGCTAAAAGACCTAAAAAGATGAAATCAAGACTCAACAGATATTCCTGTTCCATTGTTCATCAGACTTAGAGAATGATCAAATTTATTTTGTTCATCGATTAAAAGGACTGGGCTTCATTTTTTTTTTTGGTCGGTTAACTTTTGTGTTTGGACCTTATTTATTCGTATTTAATATTTATGGGCTGTTTATTAAAACAGAATGATTAAGCACTGAATGATTATGTGGTCTGAATAATTCAAAAGCTCTAAATGAATCTGCCTCTGAATGTGACATGTTGTTTGATAAAGGTTCTGAATGAACAACTGAATGATGCAAATTATTGATGTATTATATTATAAGATATGATATGATTGTTTAACAAGATAAAGTGTGAAAAAAAGAGTATTAGGGTAAAAATACTTGATGCTTAATGATTCAGAATGCACTTTAAGGTAGAATGATTCAGCAGCATTATGTTGAATCATTCAGCACATTTTTCATTCAGAGGCAACAATCAAACACGCTGAATGCTGAATGATTCAATATTCAGCGATGAATGGTTCCATTAAGCAGTAAACAAATAGCCCCTTAGCCTGGTGCATTTTTTGCGTATATATCTCTTATAAATATGAGAGCGAGACCTATAAAATGACTTATTATTGATTTAAAACAAGATACTCAGTCTCATGTTTGTAAAAGAACATGATAAATCATGATTGATCATAACAAGATTACATTCTTAGTTCTATCCTAACCAAACTTCATAAAAATAACAAGATTACATTCTTAGTTCTTTAAGTATCACAGAAAGTGCGTCAAAAGATAGCTTTTTGAAAAAGATTCATTGTCCTTGAAGAACTATCATTAGCACTAACCTTAATTGAATTAGAGAATTTAATGACATTAACATTCTCTATAGATTAACCCATGTTATTAGCCATATTGGTTTCCACATTCAAAACACCATTTCATCTTCTGCATACATGAATGATGAACCCTAACACCCTATTGCCAGCCTCCAACTCTATCTGATTTCAATCATAAAAAACACAAATTCGAAACTGTGGTTAAAATCAAACTTGGAAACAATTTTTAGATTCATACTCTTATCGAAAAAACACATGTTATTAGATGCAATAGATATCAAATTACAAATATAATTTGGAATCTAGTTGACAGGTTAATTAATATGCAAAAGCCTACAAATGGAGGCTCGCTCGACAATCTCGTTGACTTGGTCCTTTGGTGGAGGTTGTTTGTCCTTTATGCTACGAATATCTCGTCGCTAGAAAAGTGTTTGAAGATACGTATGCATTGTTCTCTTTTGGTTTATTTAAAAATGGAGAAATGAAGTTTTGTATGCTGAAGTTTTAGAACGACCTCTCATCCTACATAAAGCAGTGGTCAATCCCGGATTCATATCAGGTTAAGTTGATGTAAGAATAAGCAATTTAAGCTTGGTGGGCAAAGGTCTAAATGGACGCTAATTATACAAGTCGAGTTGTTACTAAAATTATATAAAAAGGGGGGCAAAACGAACAATTGTGGCTAATAAGAAAGGAGAATGGATCGAAGATGCATCAGCCACTGTAATCATCTCGTTCACTGTAACACCGCTATCTCGAGAACCAAAAGTTTCTTTTTAAAATACTAATTTATCATTTTCATTCAAAATACGCAGCGGAATATAAAACAAGTGGCTAATATTTTACATTTAAAAATTGCCACATACTAGGTTTGGTGTTACAGTTACTGAACCGGCCGACCATTATCTGCTACAAGATAAACATAATATCAGAGCTAAACAAAAATACAGCGTTCCTCCTTAAAACATGCAACTACCCGCAAGCACCCGAGCTCACAGCCTAAGGAACACCTGCACATGTGGAGAGTAGTATCTGTTAGCTATAATAGCTAGTGAGTACACGATAGCATGCAATCAATATAAACATACCACATATCATCAATCATGCTCAAATAGTTCTATCCTAGCATCTCGCGATGAGCTGGCGTAGTCAGGAGGTAGCATATCTCGCAGGGGGATCAACCCGGCTCAATGCACCAAATTGGGGTACCAGACACATCAACCGCTCCGGGGCAAACCATGCCCAATAGGTTGGACAGCTTTGTCCAGGCAAACCTTGCCCAATCACAAACACATAATCTGATTCAACCGAATCATCAATCAATAATCATGTCCACATAACATACACCTAAACAGATGCATATTATTTATACCAATCAAATATCTAGCATCATCATGCCATTCATTCTTTACCTCATTGCGCGCATGCAATAATGTATATATCTATCATCATAACATACACCTAATCAAGTGCATGCTATTTTGTATCAATAAGTTAAGCCTAGCATCACCATGCTATACAATCTACACTTAAACAAGTGCGTATCAAACTGTGTCAACATGTTAAGTCTAGCATCGTCATGCTTCACTAACCACACTTAATCAAGTGCGCATAATATCCTGATAATCATTTATCATACATACTACAAGGTATACAACCTTTTATCAACATATTCAATCGCTTTATCGATGATGTACAATTCATTGTATTCAATTCAATTCATTGTTAATATATGTTATAGATATATTAATTGTTATGTTATCAGGCACTCACCTGTCGAGTTAGAATACTTTACTATTCGATACTGAAGCTTCTGGATCAACTGGAATACCTAAACAAGGTTTACAGCTATTAAAACCTTGTAAAACAGATTCTGCCAGGGGCAGGGCACGCCCGTACCTTGCCAAGGCACGCCCCGGGTACGCCCCGTACCTGGGTCTCAGGTACACCCCGTGACTTCAGGGTACCCCCGGGCTCGCTAGGGTTAGGCACGCCCCGTACCCTTGGGAGGTACGGTCGTGCCTCCTAGGTACGCCCTAAGGTACGGTCTGTTCTTGAGAGGCACCCCCGTGCCCTTCAATATACAACAGCAGGTTCGTGCAGAACCTGCTGTTTTCCCATCCAAGTCATACCAAAACTCATTCAGAGCATTACCAATCGGTTTCTAATGTTCACATATGAAATAACTTATCAAAAACAACTTAAAGACACCATTTTTACACATCAAAACATCCAAAATCAGAATTTGGGACCAAATCACCACTTTGACCCATTTAACACTTTAATTATCAAAATCAATTAAAAGCTTCACTTTAATTACAGATTCTGATTTCTATTAACTTAGAAACCACTTAAAAACAGATTGGTAATCTTAGAAACACAGATTGGGATCAAAATCATTGAAACCCAATTTAGAACTCAACTTGATGAAACTTAGAAAATCAAGAATAGAAACTCACTTGAATTGATGGAGATGATTAGGAATCAAGAACAAATGATAGCTTTAATCTCCACTTGAATTTACAGCAACAAGAACTTGATTAATCACTTGAATTTTCCTTCTTGAATGTAAACCTACAAAGAACACAAGTCAAGAAAGCAAAGGAGAAATTGTCTGTGTGTTGTGAAGGGGTGCTCACGTGGCTGTAAATTAGATACCTGCTTGTGGGTTATTGTTATCCACAAGTGGGTATCTTGTTCCCCTTTCCAACTCATAACTTTACGCACGAGTACCCGTTTTAACCAACGGAGATATTTTTGGAAACCTCGTTATAAACCATTTAATAATATATTATTTTTATCTATTTATCATAATATTTTAATATTATCATTTCTTTATTATTTTCTTCTATTTATCCCATTAATCCATTAAACACATTTAATTCCTTTTATCCAATATTTAATTAGAATTTCTTGACGTATCAGATTCGAACACGACTAAGCCCATTTTAAGGTTGTTACATTCACTACAATAACGAAGGCTAGCTCGACAATTCGATGACGGATCAATATTTACTGACTATAAATAAAAATTATAACCGTTTTATATAAAAATAATGATGATAATGACATTATTTATTATTACATAAATGAACTGTTTTTTTCAAGAATTTAAAACCATTTTATAATAAAAGACATTTATAATTCTTTCTTATAAAGAAAAAAAAAAGAGAGAAGACATTCATATTAGTTAAACCATCATGTCAAGGATTCACCATATATAAACCATGATTTACAAGTGTGAATATTACATTCATTTAAGGCTGTTAAAATAGATTTTAATTGCTGTTTAATGCTTAAAAAAATAAAAGTGTTGTTATTTTGACTAAGAATTATTGTTTAGCACTTACAATTATAAATGTTGTTTTAGGGCCTATTTTTACTAAACTCTACTTGAATATAAATCCTCAAATTCATAGAAATACAACTTTATTATTGATAAGTAAAGTGATGCTACTCTCATATTTTACATAGATAAATGATATTTAACATACTTTATATTTCTATTTCTAGTCGTTGATTTAATAATTAATTTAAATGACATAAAAACAACAAATATTTTCATCTTTTTATTGTATATATAAATCATTAGGCCATGCATATTGAAGGGTTCGGGTAAATCATCGGACTTCTTGGGTTTCTTTGGGTTGACCACTACGCCCCCGTCCCCCTCCCTCTTTAGGTTAGGGGGTCGGTTTCTCCAACCCGACCTCACCCAATACCTTTCTTTTTTTTTCTGTGTAAGAGAGAGAAAGGGGGAAGGGGGGAATATTGGGTTGTTTGAGTTAAGACTATACTTGAGTTTTAAATAAGAGAAAAAAAAATAATATGAGATGAAAATAAGAAAAGATGTAGTATATGGGTAAGAAAGTAAGAAAAGATGAAAACTACTCATTATCATATAATCATTTACCTTTCCCAACCATATCTTGCTAAACTATGCCTAAAAGTCTCGTTGCCAATTTAAGGAATAAAAAAAACATTGGAAGCCCGAAAAGATATCCGAGGAGAATAAACATGCACTAAGAGGGTCCATATATTAAATAAATAAAAAAAACATGCCAATAAAAGGGAATCTCCTTTCTACCCTATAATAATGAAATCCATATATGATTTTAACAAAACAATAAAAATCAAGCTTATTACTTATTTCTTTCTATTATTATAAGAACTAGGGGTGCTTCATCAACCAATACTTAAATCACTACTACAACCACAACTTGAAATGTTTTATCTCCATATTATCAAAGAATTCAACAAATTGAGAATGAACCTATATGATCGGCCCGACCCGACCTACAAGATTACTTACGATTTTCTTGATTTCGGTTGTCTCTACATCGTGCTTGTGTATCATCTTCTCCTCGAATTCAATCATTTTGAACATATTTGCACACGAGAAATTTGTAAAGAATGCACACGCGCAATGAAGCATAGAACTACCTAAACCAAGAGATTTTCGACTTTTAAGACATATACATACAAGAAATGGAAATATCCATAACTTGCTTTGAGAAACTGCGACTTTACGATATTTGAATCATCTTTAAGTACCCTTTAAACTCGTATTCATAAAACTGCCCTTGATAGTTCTTGAAGATCGGGTTCATGTTCATTGTGCCTGATCTTTCTTGATAGGATCTGAATACCAAAAGCAAAAAGATTACAACATTATCATCAAGATTCAATATATAAGAGAATTTTAAACCAGAAGAAAAAGATTATAACTTTAGCAATCAAGATTCTGAACACTAATTTTATACATAAAACCCTCCAAATAGTGTAGATATAGAAATTAAAATCTGATGGAAACAGAGTATCAACATTTGTTACAAAAATCCAACAATTAACACTAAAGCTATGCCCCTTCAAATTTACCATATTCACACTTTAAAGATCGGTGAAATCCATCTTACATATAGTCCAATTTAATGAGCTCAATACGAACAACCCAACCAAAATTAAGTCAAAATAACACCACAATTAGCAAAAAGTCAAACATATAATGTTTTGTAGTTTAATCACATGCTTTAACCAGACACTAGAGCAATTTCCTTTTCAAATTGAACTAATTAGTGAAAAATATTTTAGATCAGTATACCATTCATGAACTCAATAGCAGAGGCCCAAGATATAAAGTCAAAGTAACAAAAAATCAACAGTTAAAGAAACGTTAAACATATGAAAATTTTGAAGTTCAATTACAGGCTTTGGCCAGACACTAAAGCAATTCCGTCTAGAATTCACCAACTGGTGAAACGAATTTAACATCTGTATCCAGTTAATGAACTCAACAGGAAAAACGCACAAAGGTAAAGTCAAAGTAACAACAAGTCAACAATCTACAACTAAAAGTCAAACAGATGGAATTTTGAAGTTCAATTACAGGCTTTAACCAGAGACTAAAGTAATTTCGTTTCAAACTGACTAATTGGTGAATCGCATTTGAAGATCTGTATCAGCTTAATGAACTCAATAGCAAAAGGCACAAATATAAAGTCAAAGTAACAACAATTCAACAATTAACAAAATGTCAAAACATATGAAAAAAATTGAAGTTTAGTTACAGGCTTTAATTATACCTAAATCAATTCCGATTCAAAACAACAAATTTCCGGAACACATATAAAGTCAAAGTAAGAACAATTAACAAGAAACAAAAAGTCAAACATATGGAAAAATGTGAACTTCAGTTACCTCAGGAACAGAGGAAGCCAAACAATCTCTTGGGACTTCAAAGGACGACAAAGAAAACTGTTTGGAAACAACACCCACATCAAAATAAATCAAACCCGAACTGGGTATATCCACCCAGATTTCCTTGACCAAGAACCACAAGAACAAATCTTTAGCAGATATACCCGACAATTCACCAATCCGACCAAAAGTCAAATTCCCAGAAACGTTTCGATCATAGTGCAATTCATCTTCAAACTTGGCATTACAAGCTTGATCCAAGTACACCTGAAACCTACCAGAATTATCAAGACTGTAATTGGTCACACCTTTTGGAAACAAACCCATGGGTAATCCATTGGATTTCAAGATTTCATAAATGGTTGGTGATTCTTGACAAGATGAAACCCAGAAATTGATTGAAATTGAGAAGGTGAAGATTGTAAGAAGGAAGATTGAAGCAGAGAACTGTTCAAGAATCATCATCTTCTGGTGTTACTGATTGTCTGTGTGTGTGTTGCGGGGTTAGCCTTAAGGGGGTAGGGTTTAAGAGAAGAGAAGAGAAGAGAAGAAGAAGAGGTGGAATTAGAGTGAAATCAATGATTGGGTTTGGAATGAAGAAGGGGTCCTCCCCGGCAATGGCAAGTGTGTTTTTTGTTTCGTGCTGGTTCTAGGGTAGTGTGTACGTGGCATATCCATAACCAACCATGGTTAGCCACGTGGATATTGTTCTCTCTATGAATGGGCCAAGAATTATGAATTTCTTAAAATTCTTTGAAGGAAAAAAAAAGTTTCAAAGATTAGAATGAAATGGGTCATGGTTTTTTTGAACATAGCATGAAGAATGCGATTCCATTTTGTTAAATCTGCTTCATTAATTTAGATTAGACAGCAGTGAATTGTCAAATGATCCAGACAAGAGGATGAAGTAGTCAATTTTAAGATCTTAATTATTTCAATTTTGGTGATGTTCCATAAATCATAAAACTTCATTCTTAGTTTACTTTATATGTACAAAAATGTTACGTACTTCACATACTTTAATATTATATGTAAAGAAGAAACTTTTTTTTTGGAGATTAATTCATTAAACTTGTCGAATTTTTCGTTAAATGTAACATTATTCGTGATTGTAGGTTTATCAAGTCACATTTGATTTTTTTATTAATTTATTCTTATTTTTATTTTAAATTACCATATAATAATTATTACCGTTACTGTTACTGTTACTGTTATTATCACCACCGCCTCCTCCTTAGCACCATAGCATATGACCTTCATCAGAGCTCCCCACCGCCACGCTACTCCGTCATCTTCGCCTCATTCAGCTACCATAGACAAACACCACCATCACCATCGTCCATTAAATCAATATCAAGAAACATTCAACCACCACGATGAGAAAAATAACCAAAATCAAAGAATATGGTGAAACTCGTCTAATGAACCAATGAATTTGTATGAAACCAAAATCGAATAATCAATGAAATGCATATCCGAAAATTTGAATATCACTATTACAAACTATGTCCCAAATAAAATACATATCGTCCATGTTAAGATGCATGGACGATATGACTCAAATCCCAAATACGATGTTTAGACGTATGACTCAAATACCAAATACGGTGTCATACTACAAATGTAAGACCTAAACTAACCAAGTTATTTAGTAAGCTGTAAAATAAGTAAATTTCACAAAACACTACTACAAAAATTTCTTTCAGACTCCCTCATTCAGGCCCGGTTTTATAATAAAACATAAAAAAACCGGGCTAAAAAGCCTATGCACGCGTTTTTAATAGATACAGGCCCGGTTTGTTAGAACAAAACCGGGTCCGAAAGTCTAAAAAACATTCAGGCCTGGTTTTCGTGTAAGGAACAGGGTCTGAAAGTTACTTTAAACGCGTCCCTACCATGATTCAACATTCAAACCTTGTTTTTTAATAGACAACCGGGTCTAAAAGTTCAATCACATTTAAACCCTATTTTTTAATAAACAACTTGGTCTAAAGACCCTGTTTTTTTTAATTAACCTCGTCCAAAATTTTCACTCTCCCGTCTGTTTTTGCAACCCTAAACCTGTGCATTCCCCCCAAATATTTGCAACCTCCAATCACCTCCATCTCTCTCTCAAGAGAGACTTCTTCTTTCTTGTTCCTATTCACCTCCGGTCACCTCGATTCCTCTCTCTGTCCCTGATTTCTGTAGATTTCTTCTTGTCTCTCGTCCCTGCTTTCTCGTCTCTCTCATCCCTGCTTTTGAGGACTTCTCGACAGATTGCAATTGGCTTCTCGACAGAACGCAAAATCGGTTTCTCAATCAAGAATCAGCTGCTCGCAAGGACCTCACTGATTTGCAGGTTTGTTCATATCCCATGCTTTATTTCTCGGTTTCTCGATTGACATACAGTTGCTCGGTTTCTCGACAGAGCGCACGAACCTTACTGATTTGCAGGTATTTTAAAATGAAAGAAACTTAGGGTTTTTTTAATCTTAGATTGTTATAGAAATTGATTCCATTTCCATGCTTTATTGCTTAAAATCACAAACAAAGTAATGCTTATGTGCTCGACAAACAATTAAGATACTTATTAAACATAAATTGAACCAACATCGGACGCTCTGGATTGCTTTATTATTTTTTTTTTGTTGAACAGCCCAAAATTATATATTATTGAAGCTAAGGTCCAAGTATCCAACTGTCTTACACTTACAATCAGCATCTCAAACTTTCTGAACTAAGGTACACTATATAATGCATATCTTACACATTACTAGTACCCATTGCCTTTGCCTTTGGATATTTTATCATCAACTTTAAATGTTCAACCAATGCTACAAACCTTCTTGATATTTAGTTAAGTAGCTGCTAGATTTTGCTAATTTAGTAGGTTTTTACAAGTATGCTACTTTGATTTTTGGAATATATGTTTTCTATTGATAGCTTGTATCTCTTCAAGCTATTTAACTCTTAGTTGAAGTTGTTTTATGTACTTTGGTCGGGGTTAGATTGATGTTCAAAAGAAGATATATGCTTCTTTTAAGTACTTTAGTTGGGGTTAGATCACTTATATGGTTCTTTTAAGTACTTTGGTTTGGGTTAGATCACTTATATGCCGCTTTTGAGTCATAAATGGTATGTAATTTGCTTAGTGTTTTAATAGTTTTGGACATTCTCTATTTAATATTCTATTTGTAAATAAAAAGTTTTATTCTTTTATTACATGTAATATACTCGAACTTTCAAAAAATAAATGAAAGAATATTTTATTGAGAAATGACAAAGTATATTGGATTATGATATATATTGGGTATTTATGGGCTCGAATAAAATAAAGTGTTTAATGAACTAGTACATATATATATATATATATATATATATATATATATATGGATTTTGGGCTAGATATATGTGTATGATTGGATTTATGCTCTTGGGCCCAACCAATGTGAGTTATGGTCTCAAGGCCTTGTTAGAAGGAGTATTTAAGGCCCTCTAGGGCACAGCCCCCAACATTGCTACTGTTTCATTCATTCAACAAGCATTTACTGTGTGATAGTGTGTGTGTGCTTAAACCCACGAGCATCAAAGAGAAGGAGCCTCAAGAATTGCTGGAAACTTGAAGAATTGGTGAAAGAATCATCAGGTAATGTTTCTTACCTCACTATGATACTGTAGGTATCAATTTTATCATGTTTGGATGGTGCTAGCATAAGTTATAATCTGGGTTTCTTGGGGTTTTGGGTTTATGAAGAACAGGAGAAAGAAACTTGAGATATAAGCTTCAATACTTGATAAAAGGTAGTGGAATCTTGAAAGAAGTGTTTAAATGAATGGAGAAATGTTTTGAAACAAAAATAAAATGATTTGGTTAAGTTTTGAAAGAGTTGGATTTTGACTATGGAGTCTGGGCTTTAAAGAAATGATGAACTGATGAAGGAGAAAGACCTCATGCGACTTTCAGCATAAGTCGTGCGACTTATGCTGGAAATGTCGTGCGACTTTGGCTACCCCATGCGACTTTCGCATGGGGAAAGGGAATACCTCATGCGACTTTTATATATGGACCATGCGACTTTCTAAGATAGCACCATGCGACTTTCGCATGAGCCAAGCGACTATCGCATGGGATGTTCAGTTGGCCTAAGTGTTTTCATTCAACTCTCTGTTATGCAAATGCATGTTCATGCGACTCTTAACTACCATGTGAACACTCATGTGACTTACGAGTAAAATGACTTATGCATCTTTTGTAAGAAACACCCCATGCGACTGTCGCATGGGGCACAACACTAAGGTTCATGCGACCTTCATGTACCAAAGACTTCTTCCATGCGACTTATAAGTATACCCATGCGACTTTCGCATGGTGCGACTGTCGCATGGGGCAACTCACGAAACACTTATGCGACTTACACAATTGACTGAGAATCCGACAGTTTCTGTTCTAGATGAAATCCGAGAGTTAAGTTGAATCCGACAGTCAATCCGGATTGTGAAATCCGATACTTTTACACTTGACGCGACGCGTCGGTTTGGTGGACGCGACACGTCCCCGACTCTTGAACCTTAATGAAATTCTTATTGTTACTTGCCTTGTGAGGCTCGAATGTATTATGTGAATAAACGAACAAGGGATTCGTGCACGGTATTGATTTATCAGACCTATTGTAGGTGACGGTTGACTAGCAAGTAACCACAAGCGTGTTAGTAAGATAAGGTTGAGAATCTGAGTACTGCTGACAGGTGAGTATTCTTACTTACCATTTAAACCTTATGATGTATGTGTTTAAAGTGCTACATGCTATATGAATGATGAATGATGAATGATGAACCTATGAATGATGAATCCCATGAATGTTGAATAATGACTGATGAACTGATAATGTGTCATGCTATGCTATTGAGTAGACCGTTCACTTCGGTGAGGGGAATGATTAGACCGTTCACTTCGGTGACGGGAATGATTAGACCGTTCACTTCGGTGACGGGAATGATAAGACCGTCCACTTCGGTGACGGGAACGATGAGACCGTTCACTTCGGTGACGGGAATGATGAGACCGTTCACTTCGGTGACGGGAATGATGAGACCGTTCACTACGGTGACGGGAATGTTGGGACCGTCTACTACGGTAGCGGGAATGAAAGACGTAACATGATTGTACGGCAATGATGTGATGTCATATGGTCGATTGTAAGTAAGTGTACTCGCTAAGCTTCGTGCTTACGGTTGTTGTTTAACCTTCTTTTCAAGTGATGGCCACGGCGGGGTTCCAGCACGCGGTTGATAGCTCATGCTCCACAAGCTTCCGCAAATATTAAACTGTCTTGTGTATCTTGATGTATTCTAAAGAATTACATTTGAATTTGACGGGTTATCACCCGGGTCTGTAATTAACTTGCACAACGTTTCATTCGTGATGAATTATCAATTGTACTCTTTGTTTAAAAAAAATTTGGGACGTTACATTACAGTTTTGGTACATTGCAGCTGCTCCACACACACTCGTCGTGATATTTCTTCTCAAAATGGTAAGATTGTGTTTATAAGTGTAAAAGAACCATGAAACGGTCTGTTTGTATTTTGTGTATGTAGGCTTGATGGAGATTCAAGCATCCCATGGTAAAAGATGTTACTAGTAGAATAAAAATGGTAAGTTATCTCTTTAATGTTTTTCCTATCTTTGTGTGCTTCTGTAGGCATTATACTTTGTAACTTTTATCAATTTCATGAATTTGTATGTTTTAATTTAATCAAATAAGAATAAGTGATATAGGATTTTGTTCATGACAATGGAAATAATACTAGTTGGCCGGCATTTAGCAACAATAGCTGCACAAAATTGGGTAGGCTCTACAGGTTCTACTTCGTGCATAATTGACTGTCATTGTTGATTTCCATGTCACAAACTCACAATCACTAGTCTTTAGATTTTGTTTCAAGTGCTCTTGCTAAGGAAGCATATTATCTTGGTGGAAAAATATTTAAAAGTGGTTCAAAGGAGTTACTTTAGCTGTTCAAATGAGATAGTTGAGAGCTTTAGATTAGGTCATGTATTCCCTTATGTATGCAAGGATCTTATTCTACATTGTTGTTTTTGAGACAATTATTAAAATCAGCTTTGATTTTTTCAACAAAGAACATGACTCTTTGAAGAATTGAAGAACAAGGAATCAAGAACCCGTGATCATTATAAATCTAGGTTTGAATTGAAAATTTTATTATATATTCTGATATGTTGTTGTTACACTTGTATCTTCTTTAATGTCCGCATGTTATTGTGAAATGTTTGGGGTGTTATAATAGTTTTATAAGTATATATTTGTCAAGTTTATTGTTTTGATGTAATATTTATTTGTTTTAGTATATTATATTAGTGTAATTCAATTAGTTATTATTACTAAGATGATTAATTCTTTTTTATGTAGGGCTTCTTTTAAATGACAATGGATGATCAATTTGTTCGAGTTTCATGTCAAGAAATATGTTCTTGCCACGTAGTTAAAGTGTTTTGACTTGTTTATCTTACGCTCTTATGAGCTTTGCCGTAATAACAAATGAACTCAAGCTACCGGTTAAAAATGTGGTTTAGACATGGTGTATTAAACATTTATTGGTCGAGCAGCTCAAATTGCCCGAATCCAACTAATCGGCAATGTTTTAAAACCCGGGTCGACCCGGCCGGTCGAACCGGTTGACTCGGGACCCGGCCACAAGACCGGGTCAATGTATACCGGGTTTTTGGCAATTTGCGGCCCGGAGCGACCCGGCCGGTTTAGCGGTTGAACCGGTCGAACCGGTCAATTTGGACCCGGTTTTATATTAATTAATTTTTTTAATTATTTATTTTAATCCTAAAATTTTTTTTGCATAAAGTAATTTGGTATTATAATCTTAGTTTACTATTAGTCTTTTCAATAAGGTTATATTTTTTTGTTTTTACATAAACTTAAGAAACTCAAGTGGTTATTTTCTTGTTAATGATGATTATTAAGTTGGAAATGATAGTGAATTTCATATACTAAGTGATCGTGAGCTTTATGCGTTACTTTTTTTTATATTTTTTGCACTTTATATATATGTATACACACATATATACATATATAAAAAAAATAAAAACTAAAAACTAGAAACCGGGTTGACCCGCCGGTCGAACCGGTTGGCCTGGTTGACCCGTGATCCGGTGAGAAGACCGGGTCAACTAAAAAACCGGTTTTTAAAACATTGCTAATCGGAATTAATGTATGGTTGCTTTATCAATTTTGACTAAATTGGTCTTTATATATTAGTGAGTAGTTTTGATATAATATAATTATCATGTTAAGTTGGTTGAATATTGTTGACAACAATAGCAGGAAACAACAAAAACAAAGAATAATTTTTTTTAAAAAAAATAAAGATTTAGGCCCGGTTGATTAACAAAAAACAGGGCTTAAAAGTGAACATTTTGACCTTATAAATAAACATGCAGACCCTGTTATTAAATATAAAACTGGGCTTAAAAATGACATTCAGATCCGGTTATTTAACCGGGCTTGAAGCACCGACTTTCAGGCTCCCCCCTTTCAGACCCCCATCAAAACCAGGTCTGAATGTCTTAAATAACCGGGTCTGAATGTCTTTTTTGTACCAGTGAAACTAGATCACTTTTAAAATTTGGTTACTACTTTTGACTAACGTTAGCAAATAAGAATGAATTATATACTATTTTATGAATTCAACACTTCTTTTTTTCTGTTTCTTTATAAAATAATGAAATCTAGAATTATTTATAAAAATGAAAATTATCTAATAACGTATGTATGATAATTTAGTTTCTCACATATGAGGATATGGCAACTAACATACAAGAGCAAGCAAAGAATTTAAGAGTAATTAAGTCAACAAAGGGTTTGGGTTATTTTATGGGTGTTTTCTCTCATTTTTATAATTTACAACTAACACAACAATTAGTTTTTATTTAGACCATCATACCCTTAAATATATTAATGAAAATAAAAGATAATAAGATTTTAGGAACATAAAATTCATAATTATTATGTATAACAAAAACTTATTATATACAAATTATTTCTCTAGTTTTATAAAACCAAATATCCAATATACAGCCAGGTGTAAGAATCATGTCATGTCACTTCCAAAAATGATAAGGTTGTGTATAACATATCACATTGCATCCATGATCCACAGACACACACACACAACCCCCCCAAATGAAAGACATGACACTGGCCTGGCGTCATGGATTGATTAGACCATTGACCTTTCAAGACGTATATATATAGCACGTTTTGAGGGTACATACGTAATTTCTCTAATCATAGTTTTAGGATATATAGGTGACACTCAGCTCACGAACAACAAAGTACTCCTGCATGCATGCGTCAGGATACGAATTGAAAAAAATGCTGCTAATATTGGTATGGCCTTATGTTTAATTTTCTGGTTTGTATATATGTTGCTTCAATTCCTTCGTCGATTTCATGATCGATGTGTTGAGTTAGTTAGGAATCTTCTCTTGACACCAAAGTAAATATGTATATTTTAATTGTACGTATATATCTTCTCTTGACACCAAAGTAAATATGTATATATATTTTATATTTTGTTTTATAAATTAATAAACTTAACCAGGGCCAGTCGACATATATGTCGTTTTCTTGGTTTAGTTGTACGTCCATCTGATATATATATATATATATATATATAATCTTAGTCTTATTATATATATATATATATATATATATGTGTGTGTGAGAGAGATATGTCCATTTGTTGATTTCATACTTATCAATGCTTTCCTTACGTACGTACGTATAGTAGGTGCATGTTTATCTATTCTTTTATGTTCTGCCTCTACATTTATCTATTTCCTATAAACGAAACAATATTTCCTGCAATAAATTAATTTTCTTTTTCTCTTTTTTTAATTATTATTATTTCATAGTGTCTGAGACCATGCGTATGGCCTCTCCCGAGAGGCCTCGGGTCCTTTTGGGTTCATCGGGTAGAGGAGGGAGCACCCCTACGGGGGTTTCGGGTTTGATGGAAAAATTTGCACCTCGGGTCCGCCAACCCGATGGAAACTGAGGAAAGTTGCAGCCTTTTGTTTTTTTTTTCTTTTTGGTTTTTTTGTGAGTGTGAGAAGAGAGAAATATTTGGGTTGTTTGGGTTGATTTGAAAGATGTTATACTAGAATTTGGGGTTGATTTGGTTTGAGAAAGGAAAAATAAAAAAAACTGATGTGGTACTGAGGTTGGAAAGGAAAGAGAGGAAGCCATACGGATAGCCTGAGAATTAGGCCGGGCCGATGGTGTTATAGTTTTTAGCTTTATGCCTTTATATGTTATAAAATTAAGACGTCTTGATTTTTGAAAAAAAATAAATATAAAAAGAGTATTAATATACGTACGGTACATAATTGTTTTTTAGTGTAATTATATATCCTACCACAATCGTTCATTAATTTGTTCCTGTGAGTTCTTATCATAAGTATCTTTCATATTTACCTTTTTCAATGTATAAACACTGTAAGACAATATTGTTAAATTAGCGACAATTTTGAAATTTTTACGCACATTAAAATTATCATTAAATCTAAGTCTTTAGTGGGAGTTTTTAAAAGGGTAGAAATCAAGTAAAAAGAAAATTAAAGTAAAAAGGTTAAAAGGGATGATTATTTGATTATTTTTCGGTATATATATATCAACTGATAATCGTTAGTTCATCATCTTTATTGATTAAAACTAGTTCTTCATCAAATTATAGGCAGGCCTGGTGAGACGGGAACCCATATGCTTTTGTACAGGCTTTTGAAGAACACTACTTGTGGTATACAATATATACAATGGTCGGTTTAGTTTAAAGTAACATCAGTTGTCGTGTTTGGCAAGTTTTATTTTGTATATTTGTATATACGCTAAACACGTGTTTAAACTGTAATAGTTTGATAGGCTTGGGTTTGTTTATTGTTTTTGAAAATTCCGCTGCTTTGCTTTTGAAATTCGGTTAGGATAACTAACAGGTAAACATTCAATTTACAAACGGACCCATGCAGTTTGAAAACTCGAATTTTAACTGATTTTTAAGGCTTCAAAGGCGGTGTTACAGCAACCGCCGTCCGACGACTTGAGCCACCATTTCTCTGTTTTATTTCTTTCCTGATACCAAATAAGAAAATCAATTCCAATTCTCCACACATTTCTATTTCTCCTCTATTTCCATTTCCCTTTCTTCCAATTTCTTCTCTTAACCAAACACACCCTAAGGGGATGTTTGGTAGAGAGAAAAGAAATTGGGAGAAATGGAAATAGAAATAAGGGAGAAATGGAAATGGGGAGAAATAGAAATGTGTGGAGAATTGAAATGATTTCCTTGTTTGGTATCAGAAAAGAAATGAAACTGAGAAATGGTGGCTCAAGTTGCCGGATGGCGGTTGCTGCGTTGGCCGCCTTGCCAGACGTCGACGATGATGATTAGAATGCCGGAAACACATCGCAACCGGACATCGACAATGATAAGTAGACATTGGTTGGCATTTCTCTCAATTTCTTCACAATTTGAAGAGAAATGAAAATACAAAGAAATGAGAGAAATGAAAATGGGTGGAGAAACTATTTCTCCTCCCAAAACTATAATCATTTCTCCCAAACAAAAGAAACCAATTCTCATCATTTCTTTTCTCCCTACCAAACACACCCTAAAGTCTTAGCAAAGATTGTTACCAGTTCCAACAAAAGTTTAACGTCAAGTTACTGATTTTTATTTCCAGGACTTCTGAGAGTTGGTGTGTTCTTAAAAGACCTTCGTGTTTGTTAAAGCTAAATTCTTTTTAATTTTCTATTAGAATTTGTGTTTATGTTGTCCTTCTTAATTACTGGTGAGATCTGCATATATTGATGAACTGGTCCACGTTTAGTAGGAGAGTTATAATTAAGAGCCAATAAAGTGGAGGAATTGGGAAATTATTGACCACGTTTTGAAGCTATTTACATTCATTTCTCCATGTTTTTTAAATAATAAAAAACTGAAACCCCTGTTTTAAGGGTTAATTTTAAGGGCTGAGATTAAATAAAAATATAATCAGATGGCTACCTTAAATTAAATATAAAACTCATCCTCAATAATATATATATATATATATATATATATAAAATAAATGAAATGAAAAAATGTTGAATTTATGGTATATTTTTATTAATTAATTACTTAGGATTTATGTCACGTGCAATGAAGCACATGGGATGGGAGGGGCATGTGCAAGAGGCAGATATGATATATGAGGGGGAGAGGGAGGGGGCCGGTGTGGAAGGTAGATAATTTGGAGATTTAATTAATGGTTTCTTGTCTTGACATAAGTAATTGCAAATGTACACGTAGATAATTATTAGATAAAACAAAGTACTACTACGTCTACATCACTTTCGACACCTTGGACCACATCCTCCTGCCATGCTGTAACTGTAGCCACGTGTTATTTGTTTACCCGCATTATTTATAATTTTAAAATTACAATTAAAAAAATAAAAAAGGTGAGAATATTAATATTAATATTCTAAATAAATACAGGAAATACGTGTGATTGATACCGATGAAATATCATTTTTAATCTAATCCGTATATTTAGAAGAGAATATGATGATTCTTTTATATCATTTTATTTAATTTAAGGATTATATGTCAATCAACTAGACGTAATTATATCACTTTTTAAAGTGGATTAGAAATCAATTGAAATTATCCATCTTCTCTGAGTAAGTTAAAATTAGCTAAATTCTGTTAGCTATATTCCAATGACAATATTACACATATAAAATTTATATTTAGGGAATGTTGGATTCATGGAATTGAAATCTTAAAAATTTTAATTTTTATGCGATATTAAATCTCTTGGGATTTGAAATCCAATCACATATCTTATTTGGTACATGTAAAAGACAATGAGTGTAAGATCAAAAATTTATAAATATCATATTTTTGTAAATAATAAAGTTTGATGTATTTTATATTTTTGAATGGGGCTTTAAGTATTATAAAAACAAAGTGAGGGACTATAAGTGTATTTTGAAGAGAGAAGAGGGTATTTAAATATAACACCGTCAAATTCAGAAGCTTATTTTTTAAAAAATCTAAAATCGAGTTTTGAAACTGTGTGCTTACAGCTGTAAATACAATGTTTTCATAACCCGTTTTATCAAAAATATCTACAGCTGACACGACGGAAACATTTTATATCTAATTTAATATTTACAACCTATTAAATAAGTTGCAACAAAACAAAAGCACCGGTGTTACCAATATCGGCCAACCATTACAAAATATAAACAAAATGTAATCAAAAGCATATACAAATGTGTTCCCCAAAAACCGGTACCATAAACCATAACAGGCAACCGTCCTCACCAGCACAAACTAGTTACCTACACATAGAAAGGGTAAATGGAGAGGGTTAATTATAAATTGCTAGTGAATAACACTTAAGCAGAAATATCATATCACATATAGCAAACAAGTCTATCATAACACATTGCGAAATAGCGGTTAGTTAGCAGGAATCACGTCTTGCGAGATAGCGAACTCGACTCAATGATCCTTACCGGAGAAACCGAATACATCAACCGCGCCGGTAGGTAAGCAGGTAGCAGTACACCATTGTGTTAACCGGAAACTTTACCTTAATCGGTATCAGTGGGAACTGAGAGCCCATCATCATCAAGTTGAGGGAAGGACGTTCTACAGGAACCAAAGATTTGAGATCGAAGAATCACTGTTCATCATAGCTGACTGCACAAGACCCCCAATTAGTTCCAGACAAAGTTGGCCCCAAACAACTAACAAAGTGCCGGCACTAACATACTTGACCTACATAAGCCATCACATAACAAAGTTGGCCTACAAAAGCCATAGTATAACAAAGTTGGCCCAAAAAAGCCATATCATATCAAAGTTGGCCTACAAAAGACATAACATATCAAAGTTGGCCTACAAAAGCCATTAACATAGATACATATCTGTAACGCCCCAAAATCCAAAATTTGAAACATATAGATCAAACACATATAAGTATTCGCATCTGAAAGTTTGACATAAAGCGGAAGCATAACTTGTTTTAAAACCTGATATATCAAAAGATACGCACATAAATACTGTCACAAGTTTAGTACCAAAAACTTGATGTTTACAAACCATGCGTTAAATGTCTCAAAGAGTTTATCAAAAAGTAGTCAAACCGAAGCTTTGCCCTTGTCTTTGTTAAAACCTGCAAAACATTTTAAAAATAGTATCTTATAAACTACGAGAGCTTAGTGAGTAATCTAAACAAAACATCATATGAACACACGTATACAATCATAGGAAGATAATACACGCATGGCTGGCAATCAATGCTAGCCTCTGGTTCTAGACCCAGGACAGCAACATAGGTCACAGTACTGTACCGCATCTGAGCCTTACTGCACATAGTAGTACGCTTACATATACACATGTATAACATAACATGTTAGTAATCTGATATGAAACTACACATGCTGCTGATATGAAGTGAAGTCTAGAAGACTCACCTTCTGACTGTAATATGCACTACTCCACAGAACAATGATACAAATAATATGTCAATCACCTCCTATATAAATAATACAAAATATCACATAAGGCATTCTGATCTGAAATAGGGCCTACACGAGCCGTGTATTCCTACATGGGCCGTGTCCCTTATATGCTACACGACCTAAGTTGGCAACATGGCCAGTATGGTCTAGTCACCCTACACGGGCCTTGTACCTCTACATGGGCCGTGTACCACTTATGCTACACGACCATGTAACCCTACATGGACCTGTGACCGCCTTACACACTACACGGCCGTGTACCGCTACACGGGCCGTGTACACTACAGACCCAACAGACTGTTCTTAGCAAGAACTGCCAGATATATATATATAAGTTTCAACTAATGACACACAGGTCCCTGCACTTAATCAAGTTATAATCTGACGGTTTTAGCCCCTCTAGTTTAAAATCACATCTTATCATGTATATCCATTTATAACTCATATATTACTTTATACACTTTCTCATTTTAACTTATAAATAAAATTCTGGGCGTTACAACTCTTCCCCACTTGAAATGATTTTGTCCCCGAAATCAACTGCCGAAGAGTTCTGGATGACTACTCTTCATAATCTGTTCAAGTTTCTATATATAATATGAACCTTTTATATGCTTTTACTGATTCTTGACTAATTTAATCGGACTATTGAGTAAAACCTCATCTTTTCAAAATTGCTATAAACTCTTCCTCATAATACAGTTTATCATTATTACTAAAAGTTTCCAACAATACGATTGCAGACCCATTTGATAAACACTTTCTGAAATATAATACACGACAGATGTTAGGAATATATGATAATTCTTATGATAACTCTGATCTATAAACATTCTTTACCCTCATATACAATAATTTCTGAATTACTGATCATGTTTTCCCACAATGCTACTGCCAATTATACATACTTCCCCATTAAGACTGATGTGGCAATCTTTGTTTATCTGTATAATCCTTTTGTTTATTCTGGGTGTCAAACAATCTATTACATACCTTCTGAATCTGCTCTGTCTTTCGCGGTATCATTTCTGTACTACCCCATACTTTCTGACCCATGTCACCCCATACACTGAAGTTTAGCAGTAATATCATACAAATTTCATACATTGGCATCTCGGTGCTGAACGGTTATCTGTTGTAATACGAAACTCTGTCAAGCAAATATGTACCCCAGTTTCTTCTGAATTAATAACACAATCATAAAACATGCTTTTCATCATCTGTATATTTCTTTCATTCTGACTGTACTGAGATGAAGCTTAATCCTTAACTTTATATGAAATCTGTTCCGAATTCTAGAAATAAAATTGGTACCCCTGTCTGATTCAGTAGAGACTGATGTACTACCACCAGATACAATTTCTTTCACACACAACTCTGTTAACGGTTCTAATTAATAAGTTTCTCTAATGGAAACAAGTTATATACCTTTAATGATATTTCTCCACTTGTCTGACCATATCTAATTTCACCCCCAACTATTAATAATCTATCATTAGGTATTCATACCCTTATTAGCTTCTGGCTATACCACCATTTATGAACTTCATATGGATGTGTCTTATACACATCCCCGTAACTTGATACTCATATACGATTATATCCAATTAATATGTCATGACTGTTTTTAGACAGATTAACAATTTGTCCCCTTTTATCCATTCTTTAAGATACTTTTCACCTTTGATCACTTTTTACTGAACTGTTCTTATCACCTCTGAGTAAGAGTGTCGTAACTGTCATTTAGATAATTAATTCATACAAGTATTATTTCTGATTTCCTGTTCAAACTGTCGGCTATATCATTAGCCTTACCCTGAATAATATAATATTCTACTCACAATCCTTCACTGATTCTGTCCAGTATTTCTGTCGCCTTTAAAGGTCTTTCTCATTTAACAATTATTTTCAACTTTTATAATTTCATACAAATAACACTTCACATATAAACACATAATCTCATCATATCATACTGAATGCTACTGTAGCGCACTAGCGGTAGTCTTACACCACCTATGAATGCTATTGCAGCGCACCAACAATAGTCTTACATCCACATATCCATTCACTATCGAGGTATAATCCTCACGTATCATATAAATAATATACCACATATACTACTATCAGGTGCGAGTCTGTATATTCATTCTCATACGATTAAACTGTCTAGAAGTGCAAATAATAATTCGGCCCCTCTGCATTCATTCAGACCACTGTATCAGGCATCACACAATGCTATAATCTTTTCAATCAATTCAGGTAGTGCAAACGGTTGCTTTACTAAATTTCTGCAAATAATCCCATAGAACTGTTGATTACTGTCGGGTTCTTTGGCGGCTCCCAATTCATCACCTTCTCAATTTTTTTTCAGAATCATCTCAATCCCATTTCTACTAATAAATTACCTAAAGAATTGCATTCCTTATATCTTGAAATTCACATTGAAAACTTAACATATAACTATTTTCTGCTCTGTGTCACTAAAACTTTTCAAACATGATTCTCATGATCTGATAAACCTCTGAAATAAATACGTATATCGTTGAAGAACACAATTACTGACTTACTTAACATTGACCTATACACCCTATTCATCTAATGCATAATCACTGCTGGTGCGTTAGCAAGGCCAAAAAGCATCATAACCACTTCAAAATACCTAAACACTTCTGAACACAGTTTAAGGAATGTCATCCCTTCTGATCTTAGGCTGAAGAAAATCCGACCTTGAGTCAGCTTTGACAACCACTTTACCCCATTATAACTGATCAAGTAATTCACATATTCTGAACACCGGACATATATTCATGATCACTTTGTTGAGCTCATAATAATTAATACACATAACATAAGAACACCTCATGAAAAGCTACTGGGTCTTATAAACCCCCACATGTAATAATTCTTGAAATCGTTTCAATAATTCATGTTTCTCTGAAGGAGCAAGTCTGTACGTGATTCTCGTAATCAATGAAGTTTTCAACATTACACAAATTCTAAACATACCCTGTTTGTCTGGCAGTAACCTTGGTAATTCCTTGAATTACATATCAAGATACTCACATACCACTTTCACATCTTTTAAACTCATATGCTCTTCTTTAATTTAATACCTATACATAAGTTGAGAGAATAATGTATCCATACTGAATATACTCCCTAACTGTTGAAACTGAACCTGCCTGTTTTGATTTTTAGCACATATAATTAGTTCTTCCCCACTTGGGATATGAACTCATATCACTTCTGTTCACATCATATCATAACCTGGTTATAATATAACCATTCCATTCCAATTACTATTTGGAACTCATTCATATTCATAGGTACAAAATATTCATCACCCGTACTTCAACCAATAACACATAATCTTCTTTGATTTTTGCCTCCTTCAACATTTTATCATCTAATAAAAGTACATACCAGTTTTACATAATTTACATACATTTTAAAAGAAACCTTACACCGTATCCACTTATTTATTTAATATCTCTACTGACGAATTCCAGCTAGTTAGGACATTCTGAGGACTCATGTCCGTACTGAGCACATTCATAACAAAACTTTCCTAAGGATAAACAATCCTTATAATTATGTCCTACTTCTCCACACGTATAACAACCTTTGGTTTTATATTTACACTGACCCGTGTGGTTCTTACCACAAGTCTCGCATCCTGTTCTTCTATGGGATCCCTCAGTTTTTACCTCCATTTTATCCTCTTTTATCTCATTAATCATTTCATCCTTCAGTATATGAAACTCTTCTCGAACTACACTTCTTATCTCATTCTTCATTTCTGTCATAATAGACGGCATAACGGTCTTAATACATTTTCCAAACTCATCCGAGACGACACTCCTAAGGTGTTTGGTAGGTATGGCTCCACGCCTTTCCCCATAAAGGGAAATATAGTCTTCAAACTCTCTAATGGTAATCATGTCAGGGTTTTCTTCATTTCTTACTTCATTTTCTGTTCTAGGATTCGCATTAGGATCCATTACACTGTAACAAAACAATTCTTGGTTAATCATAATATCTATCACATCTCGCACCATTAAACTTGCCTTTATTTCACAAACATTTTACTCTTTTACCGTCTTGGAATAATATTGTAGATTATACCATTACATACCTCTTTCCACTTTGTTTTAATTTACTTCTCTTAGTCCTCATAATAACTTCATGTACATGACATCTGTATATTTGCTGTATTACCACTCCTTTTTATAATTAATCTTGATACTGACTCTTATCTGATCACTTATTTGTTCTTTTATCTGTTCTACAACTCAAACAATAACATATGGCATAAACTCTGCCTCATCACTTTACTAAGTTTTCTGCACTGGATTCTCCAGATGTAGGTTCTGATATTTTAACAATTTATATCTGGGGCTCAAACCCTATCATGCTATATTCTTATAAGAATACACCCACTTGTAATACAAATTTTTATCCCTTCATGTCTGTGACTATATTCACCTTTAGGGTTATACACCACTCTTGAACCTCCTGTGTTTACCATTCTGGTAGTATAGACAAAGCATTAAAGCAAAAGGTGGCTTTATTACACTATCCTATGCATAACAAACAGTTACTTGTATATCCACATATCAGTACACCTATCATCAGATCCAAAGTATTTCTATACATACTAAGGCATTCTACATATATTCTCAGGTGTACTACCTTTACAAGTACCCCTCACCCGATTCACAAGATTCCTCATGATTCCATTAAGTTCCAACATGTATCATGTGTTTGTAATAATATGGGCCCTTATATTACTCTAAACACACTACACACGTTTGATCTTAACTTAATCACAAAAAGTCCCGATTCACAGGCTTAGGCCATGTATCACCAATGAATTATATCACATGTTCATATAACAATTTAATTTATCATGAATGCTCACATAAAACGAACTCTTAACAGTTGTAAATATATATAACATGTATGTCTTAAGCATATCATGTACTCGCATATAATGCTCACATAATACATAATCAGTATAATTGCTAGTATACTCACCAAGCTACAAGCCTCCAGTTTGACAATTTTCAAAATCCGCAGAACCATGGTTTAAGTCCAGAATGTGTCTTGTACACATCCAGATCCCTCAAACCGTGGCTCTGATACCAAGTTGTAACGCCCCAAAATCCAAAATTTGAAACATATAGATCAAACACATATAAGTGTTCGCATCTGAAAGTGTGACATAAAGCGGAAGCATAACTTGTTTTAAAACCTGATATATCAAAAGATACGCACATAAATACTGTCACAAGTTTAGTACCAAAAACTTGATGTTTACAAACCAGGCGTTAAATGGCTCAAAGAGTATATTAAAAAGTAGTCAAACCGAAGCTTTGCCCTTGTCTTTGTTAAAACCTGCAAAACATTTTAAAAATAGTATCTGATAAGCTACGAGAGCCTAGTGAGTAATCTAAACAAAACATCATATGAACACACGTATACAATCATAGGAAGATAATACACGTATGTCTGGCAATCAATGCTAGCCTCTGGTTCTAGACCCAGGGCAGCAACATAGGTCATAGTACTGTACCGCATCTGAGCCTTACTGCACATAGCAGTACGCTTACATATACACATGTATAACATAACATGTTAGTAATCTGATATGAAACTACACATGCTGCTGATATGAAGTGAAGTCTAGAAGACTCACCTTCTGACTCTAATATGCACTACTCCACAGATC
The DNA here is from genome assembly GCA_038502395.1 of Dittrichia graveolens. Lineage (NCBI taxonomy): Eukaryota > Viridiplantae > Streptophyta > Magnoliopsida > Asterales > Asteraceae > Dittrichia > Dittrichia graveolens. The sequence continues at coordinate 76,202,954 of JARJIL010000002.1, forward strand.
AATGATACAGATAATATGTCAATCACCTCCTATATAAACAATACAAAATATCACATAAGACATTCTGATCTGAAATAGGGCCTACACGGGCCGTGTATCCCTACACGGGCCGTGTCCCTTATATGCTACACGACCTAAGTTGGCAACATGGCCAGTGTGGTCTAGTCACCCTACACGGGCCGTGTACCTCTACACGGGCCGTGTACCACTTATGCTACACGACCATGTAACCCTACATGGCCCTGTGACCGCCTTACACACTACACGGCCGTGTACCGCTACACGGGCCGTGTACACTATAGACCCAACAGACTGTTCTTAGCAAGAACTGCCAGATTTCACCATAAATCTGCTAATATCATCATCAAATTGCCTAGAGGTGTTTTCCTACACCTCATACAGCTGATATACATAATCTAAACAATAACAAACATCCCTAACATGATTCCACCATTGAATCATGTGTTTAAACTCACAAAACCTTAAAAATAAAGGTTTTAAATCTTACCTCAAGTTGTATACTTGTTATGCTCTTGCTATAGATACTAGATCTGCTGTGTTCTTCAAAGAAAAATGGAAGTTACCAAAGTCTTGTTGTGGAGCTCGTGGATTGCAGAGAATGAAATGCCAACTTTGACTTCTAATGTCAAAGTTAGTGACATATATATATATATATATATATATATATATATATATATATATATATAAGTTTCAACTAATGACACACAGGTCCCTGCACTCAATCAAGTTATAATCTGACGGTTTTAGCCCCTCTAGTTTAAAACCTCGCGTCGACGCTCTACCGCTGGCTAGTATTAACGCCGTTTGTCTTTTTTAGTTCTCATTTCTTTCATTTTTATAGTTATTTAATATTTTTTATTAAGAGATGATATATCCTTCTACTCACAAGATCAACACAAGTGTCAAAATTAATGGATGAGCTGAGAAAAGATAATTAGTGGACTCCGCATATCATCTTGTGATGAGTAGGAGGATGAAGTAAGAGGATATATCAATTTTCTTTTATTAATGTTTAATATTTATCATTTTTTAAACGAGTTAATTATCAATTTGGTCCTTTAACTATCCCATTTCTTCCGATTTGGACCTTTAACTTCAAAAGTGACCAAGATGGTCCTTAAACATCCATTTTTCAGTCTGAATGGTCCTTCCGTTAATGGACCGTTTGTCTGGTCAGTTAAATCAAGGTCATTTCAGTCTTTTTGCCCTTTTCTAATTTTTAATTACTAAAAACAATATATTTATCATACACACAATCACTCTCTCACACACTCTCTCTTTCTCATAAACAACCACACACTCTCCTCCCCCATTCAAGAACCACCACAGCCCACTGCCACCGTAATCGCCACCGCCGTTCTCTATCCATCGCTGCTACCCTCTGAGTACCACCACCACCACAGATTTGAGCACCTTATCCACACATATGAGAGATCTGAAAACTCCGGTGATAGATTCACAGCGGAATTCGAGATGAAACCCGGAAACAACTAAGCTCCGGGCACGTAAAAAGAAACAGATAACCCAATGTAAATCGCATTCTCCTTTACTTCAAAGAGCCAAATCACGTATTAATTTCAAAGTTTCTGGTTCGCCACCCAAAAAAGGAATCGAGAAAAAAAACTATCGGTTTTTGGCCGTGAAAAACCGAGGGCTAGAAAAACTGTGATTTTCCCAAATCCTCTGTTTCTTTCATCACCCAATTCAAAGAATCCAAAATTTTGCAGAACAAATTCACCGGTTATTATGAGAATCCGTCCAACCACACTTTAAGTTCTTAATCAAGACACCACCTTTGGCTGACGGAGAGAAGTCATTGGTGGCGACAGCATCCTCCTCTAACGTGGGTAAGTTTCAGGTGAAGATCTAAAGTCCAACAAATTCTGTGTCTCCGACCCGGAAGAAGGCGGTTTCACCTCCTAAGAAAGTGCCCACGGCAGCGAAGCTGAGAATATCGTTTTTTGCCGTCGAGATTGGCGAGTAAATTGGTTTCACCATTAAAGAGTAGGAAGTCTTTTATACAAAGGAGTAGTGTGGATGATGGTGGTGTGACGATGATGATGAATATGATGAATGGATAGAAGCAGAGGTTTAAGTTGTGTGCAGTGGTGGTGATGTACGGTGGTGGTGGGTGTTTTCCTTGTAAGGGTTTAAATAATAAAGATAAGGGTATTACTGTCATTTCACCTTATTTTAATAGAGTTGACTAACGGTCAACTAACGAAAGGACCATTCAGACCAAAAAGTGAATGTTTAAGGCCCATCTTGGTGACTTTTGAAGTTAAAGGACCAAATCGGAAGAAATGAGATAGTTAAAGGACCAATTTTTAACAATTAACTCTTTTTTAAACCTAACCTGTGTAATCGTGTATCACGGGCACTGATGATATTAATCATTTTTCTTTTATTAATGTTTAATATTTATCATTTTTTAATTAAGGTGTCATTGTAATTATCACTGAGCTAATGACGTTATGCCATAAACCATTTTTATTTGAAGGAATTCGATCCTTAAACTAACTCTTATGATATTAATCACGTAATTGAAATGAAGTTTTATATTTAACATTTTTGATACGGTGTCGTATAGAAGAAGCAAGCTTGTAAATTAATTTAGGATTAGTGAAAACTAATTAAATTAAACCCTCTTTTATAACTTTAGTGGGGATTTCTTGAGGTGATTTAATTCCTTAATTTCTTGATGTAACTCTTAAAGCTTCTCATTGAAGACTTGTCTTTCTTTTATTGAATTTCGTTTCTTTTTAATAAATTTCTTTTACTCAAAAAGAACATTTATTTGGATTAATTATGAAAAAATATAAAACATTTTCATTAAATTATCAGCGTATACAACAAACTATCAAACTTACTTTTATTTTAAAGTTTACAAAACCAAACTTCTAACCTAATTGTGCTTCTTCATCATGGTATTATTTCTTTTATAAAAATTAATTTTCTTCATATATATTGTGCATGTTAAACATATTATATTCTTCATATTATTCATCATATTCTTCTACGCTTTTTAAATTTTATAAGAAAACAACTTATACAATTCTTTTATTTCCTATGTGTCCAGAAAAAGATTTAATAGACCTTTTATTTTATTACATTATTTCTTTCTTTATCCGTCGTCACCATTATTCTCATACCACAAGCTACCAACATCATCTCTCTCTATCGTCTCCACTTGGACACTCACCACCGTTTACTACAACAACACACACTACCACCACATGAGTCATTACCACATCAACCTCCCCCATCAACAAACACAGACGAACATCAAATACCAATATCGTCAACTTTCACCACCACATTTAATTTGGAATAAAAGACCAAATCCAAATTAAACTTGACTTTGACCATCTTTGCCTAAAACACACTAACACAAACACATCGTTAGTCAGATGTAGAATGAAACCTAACTTAATCAAACCTTTCATCGACGTTAGAGTTATGGCAATTCGTAACATACAATAACAATTTAGTCGAAGCTGAATATATTATCTTGCAATTTTCCTTTCTCATTCTTGTGACAACTTTAATCAACTATCTTTGCTTCGCTCATTCTTTGCCATCTAAACCCTTGATCAAGCATCCTCGAATATCATTAAGGTTTAACACACAAAGAGGCCACCGAATCTACAAAATAACAATAAAATTAGCTACTCAAAGGAAAATCTGTCAAATAGAATTTAAATTCAATGTCACTTACGTTAAATTTATTAGAAAATCATCAAATATATATATAATTACTATTATTTAATAAGGGTTAAGGCCACTATATAACACTCTACTTTTTCAAAAGAGTTGATGTTGCTTATATACTTTTTTATTACTCAAATAGGTAACCTACTTTGTAGTAAACTATTAAAGTAAGTAGGAACTTAAATTTTTAGATATACGTTTTGGCGCTAGCTGGAGTTCACAACGTTGGATTACTACAAAACCTTGGTGACATTACCTGAATTCTTTCATGGTGGTGATGGTGAAGTTTGGTCAGCCTCATGTCCTCATGTCGGTCATCGTTGTAGTGGCGACTGCGTTATTGTTGTTTACTTTTATCCGGCAACGACGGCCCATTAGACTCCACCATCATCATCTGAAAGTAATTTTAGTTGGCTCACCAATGTTTGGTAGTAATCCAACGATAGAAACTCCGGTTAAATCCTTGTCCTTAATGTAGATAATAGGTCATCACAAAATAACTTACCTATTTTAATAATAAAAAATATATTACTTATATCAATTAACTCTTTTAAGAAAAGTAGAATGATAGTTTTATAACCTTAACTAGTTGTATAATGTAAAAGTTAATAAAAATAGCACCTGCAACGTACCCTTCGTCAATTCTACGTGGCTTGGGCCTACTTTTAAAAAAAAACTATGTTTGTCCTTGCGATCGCCTGATCAAGCGACATCGATCATGTCGACAGGGACCCCCTCCCTCCCCCTCTCTCTCTCTCTCTAGCATCTTCATCACTGTGAATCGTTGGTCTTTCATCTTTCAATTCCCTCTACAATATTGTGTTTTTATTCCTTATATATATATATACTAGCATCGTATTCGCGCAATGCTGCGGAGTCGAATAGTTTTTGTTTTATAATATGTCGCTTTCAAAAATATAATGATATGGTATTCGCAAAATTCAATGTCACAAAAAAATTTCTTTAACAACGTGTCATATTTTTTTTCAAATTTTCTTTTATTTTTATAAACTATTTTATTAATTTTAAAAATAAAATCTAAAAGACATTAAAATAAGAAAAAAAAATCATATTTGTAAAATAAGAATAGAGAAGTTAGTAAGATATTAGAAATTTTGTTGTTATGGGTGTATAATTATGTTTGTGTGAGAGTATATTTTAATTGAATAAAAAGTTAAAGTAAATTAGGAGAGAAATTAGAATGGTTAAAGATTGAGTGGATGAGATTAAGTTAAATAGAATGAAAGACCAAGATGTTGTTTTGATTGAATTTTAAGAAGTCTTAAAATTAAAGAGGTGAGAGAGTGTTAAATGCTTTATATAGTATATATATATATATATATATATATATATATATGTTTTAATTAGTACGTTCATTAAACCAGTATATAAAATCACGAGTTTTATTGTAATTTTTGGTCATTTATTGATAAATATGCATTATATGCAAATTTGAAAAGCATATATTTCTCTGATCTTAAAATAGTGCTATATATATGTCATCTTAACAATATTTCTAAAAGGAATTAGATAATTAAAATACACTTTTAACTATAATCGTTACTAATTCTTTAACTTGTTTATGTGTCTCATTGTTCACTTGTAAAAGCGAAGGTGTGAAAATAGCTAAATTCCGGTTTAAAAATTGAAACTCTTGGATTAATCATGTTTAATGGAACAAAGACGTTAGCAAGTTTACAGGGAAGAGTGTCCGTAAATGTTATGAAGGGTAGATTTAGGTATAAACATATATCAAATCTAAAATAAAAAGATAGAACTGAATTGGTGAATCTAAAATAAAAAATTATGTGATTTGTTAACTAAGTCAACCTAATTAAGAAAATAATAAAAGAATCAATATTACTTCGGTTTCGACCGCCCAAGTACGTAGTTCAAATAAAATTTAAATATGTATTTAATCAAGGGTGTAGACAAGAGGGCTGAATGGTGTTCGGTCCCCTTTAATAAACCCAAAATCCTTAGGTCTTAGGGGGTGTTTGGATAAGCTTATTTTTTTTAGCTTACTAGTAAAAAAGTGTTTGAATTAACTGGCGGTGACTTATCTATATATATTAAAAGAAAATCAAATATGGGAAAGCTTCCTTAAATAAATTTCAATTAACCAATAGGATTCCTTCATTTTTTTAATTTTGACCAAATTACTTAATTTTGACTACTAATATTAGCAAGAATCCGATTTTTAACAAAAAGATACGTTTAAGACCCATATTTTAATTAGTACACGATGGTCATTCACGACCCGGGCTTTAATTGAAGTTTTTCATCCGTATGTATCATTTCTTCTCTTTCTCAAGAGCATTCACAAACCCTAAAACTATTAGCGGTTCAGAGGCGGTGATTGCATCAAGACCACGATTTCGTTCATTGCTCCATCTGTTTCGTGAAGATCTAGAAAACCCTAAAGCATAAATCACTTTCAGAGGCGTTGATTACATCATCCACCTTTGTTTTCAGTAGGTTTCTTTAATCTTATTTCGTTGATTACATAATCTGTTTCTTGATTTGGTTCCTATTTCTCTAATCTATTTGTTAATTATATCATCATATTGTTTTCGTTAATTACATCAAAAAAAAATTTTCATCCGAATCTTATTTCTTGAATCAGTTTCTTTAGCATAGATAGTGTGATGATATGATGTTCTTGATTCAATTGTTACTACAACTTATCTGTTTTTCAATTTTACCTTTGTATTACCCCTATTTCTCGATTTTTATAATTATTTTATATTGCTTACAAGGTGTTTGATGAAATGCTCAAGTGAAAAAACACTTATTTTGTTTATGTTTTTAGTATCTTTTTGTGCACCAGACGAAAATCGCCAATTTTGACTATTATCTTATATGAATAATGGTTATATGACAATTTTTTATGAAGAGATTTAAGTTTCAAGTACACTTTTTTAGTGTAGTTGCATTAAGTATACACTTTTCAGTTTGATTTTCAAGTCCATTTATGATTTAATAAACATCAGTTTGATATTCAATCAGTAAACATGGTTAAATCAATAAAATGCTAAACAATTTGATATACAGAGATGTTAGGTTACTTTGAAATAGTTCTTTTTAGTCTTACTATTGCCTGAAATATGTTCATGAAATGTTGGTTACTTTGTTAATCATTGTAGTAAATAAAATTTATAATTTAAACTGTTTCCTCTTGGGTGCTAATTCATGATTTCTGAATTTATTCTATCTTGAATCTGTGCCCTGATTCAATTTGAAGGTTGAAGATGGACAAGATTTTGGGTTTACCATGACTTTCAATTAGGTTTGGGGCTTTCTTACTTCAACATGGTAAGATTTAACAAAGTTCACTTTGTGTTTTGATTTAGGTTTTGTTCATTTCAAAAATTAAGTATTCATCAACACATATTAGATGTTAGTCAAAAGATTATGTCCAGTGCTCTCACCGTGAGTTGTTAACAGAACAAATGAATAAGATTTTAATTTTGTAGTTTTTAAGGTATTTTGAAATGGGTTGTTGGGCAGTTGCAGATGAAGGTTTTATTTTGAGATTTATTCCTACATAATGCCTACAAGATTCCTAGATCTTGGTACTATCTCCTTGCAAGCTTATTACTTTGTCCATTTCAAAATATCTTAAAAACAACCTTAGTAAAATGGGCTTCCTTGCCTCATACCAAGGTAAGACCTTAAACATCCTTTCATTTGTTTAAATTGTAGTCTTTACATAATTATCCATGATTGAGTTTTCTTTTGTGTCTTTGTTGAAACTACTATAACACGAGAAACATTTCAGTTGCATTTTCATTTGATTCTAATTGTTAGTTTCATTACTTTATGTGTTTGCTTATGTAATATGAAACTACTATAATTATGGTTCAAGAAGTGATAAAGCATCACTTTCATTTTTTTATGTGTGCGATGATGATGATGGTGATTTTATTGCTTTGTTTCTTCTTTGTAATCTGCTTATGATTCCTCTTTTAATTAATGATAATATTTTTTTATAATGCACATCTATGTTCTTATCAAGTTCTTATCAACCGCAGGAATTATAAAAAGCTTCTATGTATTGTCGTGTTATGAAATTTGATCGCCATTACAATATTGTGTTGGAAAATGTTACAGATGTGGATACAGGTTGGTTCTTTTCTTTACTTCTCAACTTCAATATTAACATTCATATTATAGTGTACTTGCACTACTATATTATTTACATGGTAGCCATATGTGAGAGTGGAATAGTGATAGTATGACACTATTATGTTGAGTCTTCACTTACAGCTCCTAGGCAAACAAGTCTACTTTTCACTCCAAATAACAAGACCTAAAAAGGGTATGGTGTTAAAAGTATTCAAAATTATATATATACATTAAGATTTATATATACCAATGAATTCATGGTAATTTTATCATTTGAGTGCTCACCGATTCACAGACTAAAATCCATAAGCACCTCACTTAGCAGACTTGATATATAGTTGCTCTTGGGTTTTTAAATGTTGCATTATGCATCCCCCGTATTTTAATATATTTCATCTCAATTGTCTTTGCATCTTTTGACTACTATCTCTTGGATTTTTATTGGTTTGTAATCTCTTATTGTGAAAGCTTCGAAGTTCACATTGATTTATAAAGGGTTGAGTTCAAGAACAAGAAGAAGAAGCAGTAACAACAAGGTTGTACTATTATCGCATTCAAACCATGAAATTCTTAAGTCCAATATGTAAGTGCTCAAGATTCAAATTCTTCATTTTATTGTACCTTATTCTAATAATTCATATATAAATAAGTGCTCATCAATGCATATTACCTTATTCTGTAGAGTTACATCTTCTTTTAGGAAATTATGATGATAATTTCTTAAAAACATCTTCTTCTATTTTGATTTGGTGGTGGCATTAGGGTTTATGCACTTTTTGATTTTATACTCCCTTATTTTAATTTTCAAGGGTGATTAGTTATGTGTTAATTTTCAATGTGATTATTGCAGTTTTGTGAAACTGGTATCAATATGTAATTTTAGGATTTGAAATTATGTGAAGATTGTGTCCATAGTAACCATGTTATATGAAATAGGATTTAAACAAAAGAAATTGTCAATAAGATGTAGGTTTGTGTCTATGTCAAAGCTCTTTGCTTGAACTTTTAATAAGCACTAAATGTCGTTGATAATTGATTTCAAATGAGTTCTTTTTCAGAAAGATTTAGTGTTAGGTTTTCTGCTTTGATTAGATCAGACATGTTACCTGCAATTTCTGTTCCCTATCCAGAGTTATGCTTTGTGAGATATGTTATTTTATTTTATTTTTTAAAAAATGCAATTTCTGGGTTCAACCTTGAAGGGTTATATAGTTGTCTTTGAAATTTCTTCTTGAATGTGAAATTCTATCCTTTTTTATTTTGCTTCATATCTTTTGGGTTCCCGGTTTGTTTTTTATGTTGTGGTCATTGATTTCTTCTAATAATAAAGATACATTATAATTAACAGATATTCAAATTGCATCTCCTCTATTTGATATATACAGAGGTAATAGATTTGAGGTTGGGAGTTGTTCATGTTGACATTGATGTTAAGACAAACTAATTTTACTTATAAAATAATATCATTATGCACCACTTTTAATAAAAATTGAACAATATCAAAACCTACATTAGATTGTGTATATTACCTGTCTTTTTTAAATACACATCTTATTTCCATTGTGGCATGTATCAAATAGGTTTACGCCATCTTATTTCCATTGTGGCATGTATCAAATAGGTTTACGAATATTTTTAGACTGTTGGAGCATTTGAGTGATTAAAATCAAGCTTCTTCTCAATTAAAAGTAAAAGACTTCCAATTTCAATTTACAACCTTTCCATTTCAGTTTATCATTTAGCAAAAGGTGTAGACCATTATTATCATGTCATTTTTGAACGAATCATATCTGCTCACTTTATGATTAGAGATGGGGAAATGGGTTGATTGGTAATTTGTATGTTTATTACGAGTTATTTTTTTGGTCATGCTGATGAGTTTTATCTTGTGGAATTGAATGTTGGTTATAATCTAAGAGTTAAAAATCTAACTTTACAGTTTACGAGAGTTTATGTCGAGTATATAAAATGTTAATGGACAGATTGAAATGTTGACATATATTCTTCTCTCGTGATTCTTTTGAACTATATGACAAATACAACATGGTAGTGTTTAAAACACTTCTTGATTTGGGGATCAATAATCATGGGGATACTGATTTATTAGACATAATAGGGAGTAGGTGCAAGGATGTTACTACCTAAAATAAGTATCAAGTTCGATTAGGATTGTCATTTTTTCATGTTCTTTTCTTTGCTTACAAACATCTATTAGCTATCTTTATTCTGATTTCGCAGGTTGAAGGATTCATAATTTGCAGCTACAAGGATTCAAAATTAAAACTTTGGTTCCTGTTGAAGGTATGTTCTTTCTCTTTCATAAAATTTGGAGATAACTTATGTTTCAAGAATCTATAGTACATGTTTTATGGTTATGCATAATCCCTATTACACATCTAACTAGGAGAATTTCATAGGAAACATAGTTGATATTCATAAATCTTCAAAGTAGTGGAAGACATACCATATTGTAAGATTCATATTAGTACTCAGACTTTTTAAGTGAAACATGTGTTTAATGAATGGTAGAGATTTGATTTTGACGTTTTTAAACAATAAATTGTATGACATTTAGAATCAAAGGAAACATGGTTTAGCGATAAAGTAGTTTATGGTATTGATTGAAAAGTAACATGGGTATTGAACCGATTGAGTGATCACAGGTGAATTAAACTTGCCACGCTAAGACTACTTCCAAGATAAGACCGTTTAAGCATTGTATTATCACAATTTAGAATAGAGTCATTGTACTTGTGTATAAATCTAATGTCAAAAAAGATGGAGAGACGGTTCGTGAGTCAAAGGTATGATCTATCTACTTAATAGTTTAATAACAATCTTTATCAATCTTGATACTTAATGGGTCAATCAAGTCAAAATCGGATAAACTAAAAACAATAAATTTATATGTTCACTTCTTAAAGCAGCTATATGTTTGGTCATTTTGGCTACTGTTCATTTGCATTATCTACTCATTTATCCTATTTTTACATCTCATCAAAAGTTCTCTTATAGTCTTATATTATAATCCTTTAGATACAATTTATATGTCAATTTAAAGTTTTTCAGGGTGGCTGTTGAACAAAGAAAAGGTTAGAGAGAGAGAGATGATCCACAACAGAAAGTTTAGATACATCCATGTTTCTCAAGGCAATCCTTGGACCCAACATTTTACAAATGGGTACAAACATTAAACTATAGCAGTCACATCCCTCCATGAAAGGCTATCTCTTTTGAAGTCTTAGTTGCATCAAGAGCTAGGTTGTAGCAATACATGTACTTTTATAGTTTAGAAATTAGCATGTTGATGTTGAAATTGAAAATCCTTAAATGCTTCCCATTTTACATTTATCGTTTATATGACCGTTTGTATTTGTGTTTTATGTTCTTTCTTCTATAAAACTAATTAATTTTTATTGGATATATGACACCGAATACTTTCATTAAATATTTTATTATTCTTTTATTTGAGAAATTATAGAGTAAAAATTCATTTTATAAAACCCGGGCGTGCACGGGTCCATAAATCTAGTAAGCTAATAATCCACGCAACATGCCCGTGCTCCACCAAAATTGATGTTAACTTCTAATCGTTAAACCCCATATATAAAATCCAAGCAACCTACGCATACCGTTTTTCGAAGCATGTCAGCTTCATTGTTCTCTTAACGTACATGGGCAAACATCGATCACTTCCTCAAAACTCTCTTAACAATTATTGGATATAGATTTCGCACTTGAATTTTAAAATCTATCAATCAAAATTTCCCATCTTTTAAAGAGAACTATAAAACAATGCACATATCTATTGCATAACTATGACATATATAAGATTAAGAGACAAGTACATGACATGTATCATGCTTTAGGATTTATTTTAAGTAATCTTTTTTGATTTTCACAATTGTACCCCGTAGACCATGACATACACTATTAATAAACAAAAGGTGTACTGTTTTCCAAAATATTCACGATGCACCAAAATCCCTACGGAAGCCACCATATATGCACCGCCTCAATTAGTCTTTATGTATTGAACAAAAGCAAAAGGCTCCTTATTAGTCCTTAGGTGGAAGGCATCCTTTTAGGAGTGCATTTAACGCCTCAATGTTCATACCTTATTGTCTATTGTCGCTTATTGGGTATGGGGCAATCACTCGTGGACTTCATAGGACCCGAGAGGTCACAAAGTAACAAACTTTCACCCTAGTCCGGACTAAGTAAACCTCAACTAGAAAATGAATGTTCAACGATCATGGTTCATAACAATCACTACAAGAAAAAGAGAAAAAAAAACACCAAAAGGTTTCTACGACGACATATGTCATCGCAGAAGGTCTACTAAATGACAGAAATGAGTTGCCTTTTGATTTTGGCATAGCTTTCACTGGACTTTACCCTTCTACCACGACCCTGTCGTCGCCTAAGGAAATTATATTTTTGGCACGAAAATTAGAATTTAGTAGTGAAAAGTGCTGTCTTTTTTACGGGGTTTCTGCGACGACATTCGGAGACGACAATGTTGTCGCTAAAGGTCCTTGAGAAATTTAATTTATTTTATTCTTGAATAAAGTACATGGAACGGTGGTGTTTTGGTTTTTGCGACGATGTTTCGGCTTCTACGACGACTCATGTCATCGCCGAAAGTACCTGTTAACCTTATCCTTTGGCATTTGGCTTCACTTTTATTTTTACTCCCATCTCTCCATTTCACATACCAAATCTCTCTCCTTATCACATTTTTACCATAGTTTGTTTTATCTCCATCATAGATCGGACATCTACTCTCCTCCCGTTACTCTAAGCTCCAGTCAAAGCTCCATTTTTTCCGGCCAAAAGCTCTATTTTCTCTGGCGAAGTCCAGAATCCGAACAAAGTTAGTTGATTGTATATAGCATTTTGTATATTGTGTTTGCTAAATGAGTTATGTGTGATAACTTTTTTAGATTTTCTCTAAATCTCGTTTTCCGACAAAACTCATGCCAAGAGGTCTCCAAGGTTAGGTTTTTTTTACACATTCTTTGTATTTTATATTTATCAAATGATTTATGTATAGCACATTGTTTTGTAGATCTTCTTGTACATTTGAACCTCCGACGAAATTCTAGCGGGACTCCGACGATAAGAAGGTTAGTTCACATAATTATGTTTGTTGTGGTTAGTTTTTTTTTGTTTTGAAGTAGTTCATTGAAGAAGTTGTGCACATGAAGTTATTGTTGTACCCTTTGACCATTTTAATAAGTCAAAATTTGTCTTTGATGGACTTTCTCTGTAAAAAAAAAATAATTTTGTCATGACTATTCTTGTGTATCATAATTATGTTTAATTATTTTAGATCGTAAACTATTCGATAATGCATACGAAATGCATTCTTATGATGAATTTGTTAAATTATTGGATAATGCATTCTTGTGTAAATTATCTATGTAATTGGCCTTTCAAAGATTTGTGGGCCAAGTACGGGAGAAAATCTGAGAGAGTTATTTAAAAAGAATGGTTTAAAACCATTACCAATTGAGTTTGACACTCACGATCAAAAGACAATGCGACATGTTGGTGACTTAGCCGGTGAATTTATGAACCATGTCGGGGTGATTGTAGGGGATTGTGCCAAAATATTACAAATTATGGGATAAAGTACTAGAAGAGCACAAATCAACATTTGACCTGAAATGATCGTTTCTTTTATTTAAAAGTTATACACACACATACAAATATAAATAGTAACCAACGGTTTCTTTTTAACTGTAGACGTATTTCGACATGAGGCGCCACTTGAGAGGTCCGAATTGTGATAAAATCAAGCTAGGGGTGGACATATTATGCAGTGAAAGATACAAGGATAAAAAAAATCTAGATTCAAGAAAAAATTGTTCGAAAAGAGACATGGTTTTGAGCACGTACCCCGAGGAAATACGACACTTCCCACCACCGAACATGTCTAATGAAGAGTGGAATAAATATGTTCACTTCTGTGTAAATGAGAAAAATAGGCAACGACCGGTGGTAAATTAAATAAATAGGAGTAAGCAACAATATCCAAGTTTGCATGGATCCCGGACATACGCCCCAGCACGACATGCATTGGTAATTCGTTTTATAATTGCTATTTTTAATAATATTTTAATGGAGTTGTGTATGTATTATATATATGTATGTATGTATATATACACACACACACTCATGTCATGCGTTTACAATTATTGTTTTTAATTCGCTTAATATACTCATTAGTCATTACATTCGTTTACAGCGAGACCATGTTACGGGTCGATTCCCAAATTTAGTTAACCACTTTGGTAACATGCATCGGCGAGGTGGGGAGTATGTCAACCCAGTTGCTAGTCACAAACATATAAGTAATTATTTCTACTTACTAAATAGTAGTTATATATAGATTTGTGGGTGATATATGCAATAACATTGATTCCTTGAAGTTTGTTATATGTTGTAATTTATCCTCCTTTATATTTATATGGGTTGGTTGATATTCTGTCATATTTTGTTTAGTTATTTTGTTAGTCGCGGAGTTGGATAACTATTAAATATGAATTTTATATTAGAAACTTTGAGTAACTATTATATATGAATAACTAGTTATATAGTTTGTTGACATTATATCATATTTTGTTTGTTTATTTTGTTAGTTGAGAAGTTAAATAACAATTAAATATTTTTGTTATTTTATAATTATACAACAAGAAATAGAGCAACTCATGGCAAGCCAAACGGAGAGTTCAAATCCACTTACTGGTGTGAAAATATTACAAGTGTTGAGTGAACGCTATGGACACAATCGTGGACGTGAAAGTTACCGATCGTTGCATCATCTTCAAGCTCTCAACCACACTAGAAAAGAACATATACACAACAAGAGATGGATTCAATGTTTGCGACTAATAATTCGCAAATGGGATATGTATTTGACACCTTAAAACGCGCAAATATTCTTATTTTCGACTTTCAACGATCATTCCTCAACACTTTAAGAATCTTATAAACGCGAACGAAGACAATGACAGGGAGAATACGTGGATGAAGAGGAGGAAGATGATTACCTTGAAGACGAGGATGACGGTATGTAGTATGACATATTTCTTAATTTATTAAAAACCTTGTGTGCAGTATAAACAAATTAAGTGTGTACGTGTTATCTTTAATGACTCGTCTTCAACTATAGTGTGTAATTTCGTGTTAAATAAAATCTTCTTTAAGAAAGCCCTAGCGACGACATTGTTGCAAAATATTTAAAAAATTAATTTTGAACCTTTAGTGACGATGGTGTCGTCGCAAAAAAACCTTAAGAATATTTTAATGATTTTTTCAGCAAAATTATTGACGACGACATGTCGTAGCATTATATGTTGGCGAAATTAACTAAAATTGTCGTCGCAAAAAAGTATCAGCCACAATGGTACTTTGACGAAGTTATTGTGATAACATGTCGTCACAAATAGGTTATAGCGCGACATTTTGCCTTTTAGCAATGACATCGTTGCAAAGGACATTTTTCTTGTAGTGAACGTCACAAAGAAAACATGTATGCAAAGTGCAAACAATGACCCAAGGTCGATAAGAAACGCATTACAAACACATTTGAATGACAAAGAAGAAAAAGGAAGCTGGGTTCGACCTCTGTCATGTATGTAAATTGTTAGGTATGGGTTAAAAGCATTTGCGACATATATTATAAAGAACTGTTAAAAGCTAAAGTTATACTGTAAATGGTCAACATAACAGCTAAAACTATACTGTAAAAATAAATCTCTCAAACCGTTTGATTACACACCGTATAAAAAAGATACATCTTAACTACAGGAAACTCCTTTTGGGATTTGCCGTAAATTTGGATTATTTTGAAAAGAATTTTCTTGATATGCGCGGTGACTTTTGCTAAGGCTACTTTGAGTCGAGTATTATCCACTATCCAACTCAAAAACAAGTAGAAATACAAGACTGGAAAACTGTAAATCGGAAGATTCTGCAACTTTCTCAAGATTACTTTCGGATTAAAAAATCGCACATTGCCCCACATTTCCTTCATCTGTGAACAATGGGCCCCAAAAAGCGCAATCCCCATTCACATTTCTCACTCATCGACCTGTACATACGCTGCTTGCTTCCGTTTTCTGTGCTACTTTTCTACAATCATAAATCAAATTCCAGATCCCCGTAATTCTTTCACTGATAGAGAGTGAAAGTGTGCGTGTGTTTTTGTGCAATGCCATCAAAATCTTGGTGGATTTTCTTGAATTCTTTTGTGGGTTTGTTTAATTTGGCTTTTGCAGGAGACCCTTTTGTCTACTATGATTGGACTCTCTCTTACATCACCGCCTCACCGCTTGGCGTTAAACAACAGGTTTAATTTCTGTTTTCTTGCTGCAAAATCATGAAATTTTGATCTTTTTCCTGCTTAGATCTTCAAGATTATGAATATATGCATGTTTCTGTGATTAGGGTTGTGGGCTTTTACTAATATGATTGATTGATTGATTGTGGTACTTGATTATGATGATAGTCCTCTGTTTAAGTACGGATTTGGGGATGATTTGTGATATTTAATGATGACATGAAACAGAGGGTTTTGCTATAATTCAATAAAGCAGGGTTCTTTTATTTAGGAAAGTTTATTTTTCATTGATTAGGGTTCTAAAAAAGTTTCTTTAGAAGCCATGGCCTAGATATTAATGAGTATTAACTACCATCCAACTGTTTTGGGAAGAATATTGTGGGTTTGTTGGGGCGCTAAGATCATAAGCCAGTCATCACTTAATAAAGTTTGGTAATTTAATCTTAGTATCAGGTCTCTTACTAGTTACTACTCCATCCATCCTCCAAATTTGGAATTTTTGACCCTAAATAATTGAAACATCAAAACCATAACGAAACCCTGTCACTCATTCAATACTGATTGTATCAACTTTAATTGAAAAGGCACATTAAAACACTCCTTAATTTCAAGATTTGTAATTCATACATATGAATCCTTCGTAGGTGATCGCAATAGATGGACACTTTCCAGGACCAATTCTTGAAGCAACAACAAACTGGAACGTTGTTGTCAATGTAAAAAATGATCTTGATGAGCCTGTACTTCTCACATGGTAAATTTTCTTGACAATACAATGTGATTTATCACAATTATAATGATTGTGAAATTAAACTATTGTTCATTACAGGAATGGGATCCAACATAGAAAGAATTCATGGCAAGATGGTGTATTAGGGACTAATTGTCCAATTCCAGCTCGATGGAATTGGACATATACATTTCAAGTTAAGGATCAAATTGGCAGTTTTTTCTACTTCCCTTCTACGAATTTCCAACGGGCTGCAGGTGGATTTGGTGGAATTATAATCAACAATCGAGACGTTATTCCTGTACCCTTTGGGAATCCTGATGGAGACATTACACTTTCTATTGGGGATTGGTATGTAAAGAGTCATAAGGTAACCATAATTGCAATCTTTACTCATTGTTAGAAATAGACATGGAGAAATGGGCGGATCAGGCATAACAGGTCAAATGAATAATCTTTACTCATTGTTAGAAATAGACATGGATAAATCAACAGTTTTTGTACAAGTTTTCATAAATAAGTAGGTTTTGAAATATGATTACAGAAACTATATTATTTCAATAAGCATAAAAAATTGTACTAATCAAGCTAGGAGGTTGTTTGCATTAAAATGCACTTCATGCAACTTTCAAGCCAATTAATCCGTTGGAGACTAAACCTAACTCATGAAAGTGGTTTAAAATTGCCACCTGTAATTTGTTAGCACAAAAGGTGTATTCTAGTTGGCTAAAGAGTTTGAATTTGTGAACAGGACCTTCGGAAGAACATTGAAAATGGGATCGATCTTGGATCTCCTGATGGAATATTGTTTAACGGGCTAGGTCCTTATCGATATGATAGCACCATTGTTCCTGATGGTATTGCATACCAGGTGATTAATGTTGAACCAGGTAAGTTCTTGAGGTTCTCTAAGACACAAAGTTCAGAACTTTTAGGGAGTGTTTGGATGTTTGTTTAAACTTATTATTGTGAGTTGAAGTTGGGCTAATCAGTTTTACGAGTTCACCATTGTTCGGATAACAGTAACTTTGAATTGTAATTTTGATGTTCAGGAAAAACATACCGTTTTCGTGTACACAATGTTGGTATCTCCACAAGTTTGAACTTCAGAATTCAAAACCATAACTTGCTTCTTGTCGAAACTGAAGGTTCATACACGGTACAACAGAACTATACAAACATGGATATCCATGTCGGCCAGTCATTTTCTTTCTTGGTGACTATGGATCAAAGTGGTAGTAATGATTATTACATTGTTGCCAGTCCACGGTTTGTTAATTCAACAAAAGCTCCTGGAGTTGCTATCTTGCATTATTCAAATTCACTAGGGCCTGCCTCTGGCCCACTTCCAGATCTTCCTAATGAATCAGACCCATCGTTCTCAATGAATCAAGCAAGATCCATAAGGTTTTATTATCAGATGACACCCTTTCATTTTCCTTTCTTTCCAAGATATTCTTGATTATGTTATATTAGAGGTGGCAAGATGGGCACCGAGTTTAAACAGGTTCGACTCAAAATTGAACCTTTTCTTGTATGGGTCAGAATGAACCAAAGCGTTTTTCATTAACAAATTTACCTTCTTTTCTTATAAAATAATTAGTGTCTCAGATATAATAACAAAAAATATATTTTTTTAATTGTAATATATTCGTTTGATTAAAATATTATTATATTAGGAGGTTTTATGCATTAAATATTCACTTTGGACAGCTTTTGATCCTTTTTTTTATCAGCTTCTTCTTCCTCGTTTTATATAAAAAATATACATATTTTAAACCTGTCTAACGAATGGGTCAAAATTGCCTCCTTTAGCCTCAACCTTCTGTTTTCTTTTCTAACCAACATTTTCATGATTATATTATATGATTTTTGTGTTTTTTTTGAAGAATGAACGTTTCTGCGGGCGCTGCTCGCCCAAACCCACAAGGATCGTTCAAATATGGCGAGATTACAGTGACGGATGTATATTTACTCCAAAATAGGCCCCCTGAACTTGTAAATGGGAAAAGGCGTACTACTCTTAATGGTATTTCTTTCTTTACTCCAGCAACAGCAATGAAGCTTGCTCAACAATTTAACATCTTGGGAATCTACAAGCTTGATTTCCCAAACAGACCAATGAACCGCCCTCCGATAATTGATACATCTGTGATTAATGGTACATACAAAGGATTTATCGAAATTATATTCCAAAACAATGATACCACTGTCCAGAGCTACCATTTGGATGGCTATGCATTTTTCGTAGTAGGGTATGTGTATATATGTTGCTTGTATTTTATTGGGAAAAATGCATAAAAAAGTGACTCACTTCGCCAAATTATTATTTCAGGTAACCAACTTTTTTACCTTAAAATGCCATAAAAGTTCAAAGTTGTAAGGTTATCTTCTAACTTAACCGGTTATTGTACTATTGGGCAACTGAATAGATTACCTGTTAAGGGTGTACCACCTTAAATAAAAACATTTGAAACATGGTTGGTTTAGTTGGCCTAAAAGGCTTGGTTACCTAAAATAGAAATCTAACAAGATTTTGTTACTTTTTTATGCAATTAGCCATGATCTACTGTGAATTTAAAAGATACGAGCTTAATGGTTTTCTTATGAATGTTAGGATGGATTATGGAGTATGGTCGGAAAATAGTAGAAGCGTTTATAATAAGTGGGACGGGGTTGCTCGCAGTACTACTCAGGTAATCTTTTTTAATAAACCGGTCAATTTTTTTCTTATTATCATCACTTGATAAAATTTTTAACCTGTTACACTATTGTCATTATTTGTTGCTACTTTGGTATTGAATTTGCATATATATATATATATATATATATATGCATCATAGAAGTTGTTTTCTACTCCGTCCACTACATGTAAAGTCTCTTGATTTGACTTTGGGAGTCAATGGAGCCTTGTTAGCTTGAAATTTGATACTAGATCTTTTTTGTAGTTTATGAAGGGCTAGGTTTGAATCAGAAGTCAAAACTAGCTCACTTAGACTTGTTAGATCTATAATTACACTTGGTTATGGTTGCATAATTTAAACGCAGTGTATTTATGGGGATCACAATTACTCTACGCTTATAATGGTTGCTGAAGTTCCTGTTATAAACATTTCATTGACTTTATTGTTCTTTGAACAGCAAACTCACACACCCTCTAATCTTTACACCTTTGTCTCAAGTGAGACTTGAACCCTTAACATCAAAGGAGGAGTTGTGCAATTCTTTTGGTTGTTTTCAGTATGCAATGAAAAGGAAAATCATAAATTTTGCAGGTTTTCCCTGGAGCATGGACCGCGATTCTGGTTTATCTTGATAATGCTGGCTTGTGGAACCTGCGAGCACAGAACCTAGATTCATGGTACCTGGGCCAAGAAGTTTATTTAAGTGTGGTTAACCCAGAAGTCTCTGAAAAAACCGAGCTACCTTTGCCTGATAATACCATCTACTGTGGGGTGCTTTCATCCT
The DNA here is from genome assembly GCA_038502395.1 of Dittrichia graveolens. Taxonomy (NCBI): domain Eukaryota; kingdom Viridiplantae; phylum Streptophyta; class Magnoliopsida; order Asterales; family Asteraceae; genus Dittrichia; species Dittrichia graveolens. The sequence goes on from JARJIL010000002.1 coordinate 76,223,362, forward strand.
TGCAAAAGTAAGATATTAACACAACTGTTTCTTTTTTCGGGAGATGAAAATATAGGCGGGCTGGGTGGGTTTAGTAACAGATCAAAACAAGTATTTTTACTTTTTAAAAATATTTTGTGTGTTATGTAGGACTGCAATAGTCTTAAACTCTTAAATTTGTGCGAAAGTGATTTAGAACTTAGAAGGTCATATCATCGTATGTATTGAAAATACACTCTGGGCGTCGTCTGACCTTTTCTAATGAATCCGAATTATATAAATTGAATGCAGGGACCAGGCACAGAGAGTTAAGTTTTCCTGTGCACCTTCAGATTCTATTGTAATTACTAGAGTCCTTATTGCATTCTTCATCACGTTCGTTGGAATATTCATGAGGTAACACCATTGGCGGCAATGGTTGAGCAGTTAAAACGTCATCCGAGAACAAAATTTTGATACATTTATAGGGAAGTTTTATATCAAATTATTCCCAATGAAGTTTGCTAACTTTGTATCCATTACTTTTAACTGTAATTAGATTTTGTAAGTTCATTCCGTGGTGAAATGTCATAATTGCCCTTGTAAACCGGGGTGTGATATCACTGTATGTTCATTGCCGTGTTCAAGTCTTTTTGTGAAGTGGAGTTTGACCATGTTTGAGTCTTTAGCACGGCTGGAATTGTACATTGTGCATCGATATGTGTATGAATCGGCTAGTTTGCTTTTCTGTGGTCATGTTAACTGCACTTTAAAGCTTTTCGATTTGAGGATGAGATAATGAGTCAAGAAAGCGTATTGCCATCGTCATCAAAGACAAAAAGTTCATGTCTTTATTAAAAAGAAAAAATAATTGCAGAGGCCATTGTTCTTTAAGAGAAAAGCAACAAAAGTCTTTGAATATAAGTTTCTTTTAGTGAATGTGGGATAAGACCTTGAGGTTACAGTTGTTAGATATAATGTAATGATTCTAGAAGAGGCATAGACAATCTGTTAATGATAACAAGAAATAAAGTGCGAAACAGAAAGTGAAACTTTTTTAGTATCTCCTTGCATAAATAAGGAATAACAGGAAATATTGGGGCTTTTGGTAATAACAATTTTCTTAATATGTATAACAATATTAACATTTATTGTGGTTGTAATTCTTCAACTTAAAAAGAAACTTCTTTTAGGTAGCGCTTGGTTGGTAGGAATTACTGGGACTATGAATGAATTGGAATCCAATTCCTAAGGATTCTTGTGGAAAGTGAATTTTATTACTAGATGAAGGGATTTTAAATCCTTTGAAAGAGGGAATGTAGAATATTACTTTGTTACTCTAAAACATCTCTATAGCCCTAATATATTTCTCTTATTCCATCGACATAACACGTGAGCCGACTCTACCCTCCAAACACCAACTGCTTCTTCCTCTGCCTCTAGACCTTCCACCACAGCCTTTCTTCGTCACTGCCTCCAGACCCTCCTCCGTAATCTTCCTCCGTCGCCGCCTCCAGACCCCCCATCACAGCTTTCCTTTGTCGCCACCTTCCTCCGCCGTCACTTCCCGACCCTCCACCACAGCCTTCCTCCGTCGCCGCCAGCCTTCCTCCGTCACCGCCTTCCTCTGCAATTACCTCTATATCCTCCGCCGCCGTCGCCTCCAGACCCTCCGATGCAGTCTTCCTCCGTTGCCGCTTCCATACCCTCCGCCGCCGTCGCCTCCATACCCTCCGTTGCAGGCTTCCTCAGTCGCCGCCTCCAGACCCTCCGCCGCCGCCTCCAAACCATCCGCCGCAGCCTTCCTCCGTCGCCGCCTCTAGACCCTCCATTATAGCCTTCCTTCGGCGTCGTCTCCAAACCCTCCATCGCAGCCTTTCTCTTTTGATGCCTCCAGACCCTCCGTCGCAGCTTTTCTCTGCTGTTGCCTCCAGACCCTCCGCCGTAGCCTTTCTCCACGACCGCCTCTAGACCCTCCGCCGCAACCTTTTTCCGCTACCACCTCTAGTCTATCCGCCGCAGCCTTCCTCCATGGCCGCCTCTTTGCTCCGCCGTCGCCTCCAGACCCTCCGCCGTAACATCTTCTTCATCAGTCGTCGTCGCCTCTAGACCCTCTGCGGCAACATCTTCTTTATCAGTCGCAGTTACCAGATTTCGCTCTTCCGTCGCTGCCTTCTGCCTTAGGCTCAGATGAGTCTCACTTCGCTCTCTCTCTTCGTCTTCTTTCACAGTTTTGAATCTATCCGATTTACAATGTGAAACTGATAATTTGAGAAGGCGTTGATTTAAGACGGGTGATACTTGAATTTATGCGGATGTGTATTGTAATGATTTTAACTTATGATGTTTATTTGCATGATTTTCATAATTTAATGCTATGCTCAATCAATAAAATAAAATCTTAATATTTTTATAATTTATATAATATATTTTTACATAAAAGTTATAAAACAAACTAAAAATAAGTAAACACAAGAAGGGCAATTCTATAATTTTACATTACTGAAACCAAATTCCAATTTCATTTCCAGCCAACCAAACAAATTACAAATTCAAATTTCAATTCCTGTCAGATTCCAATTCCTTCACATATTCCAATTCCTTCAGAAACATTCTGCGAACCAAACGCCACCTTAGTAAAAGGAGTGTAGAAGGGTAGGGTGCATTGGAAAGAGGTGTGCGGCGTGGATGAGGGAGGTTTCTGCACCACCAATGCGTGATCATGGTGGTGGTTTAGCATGGTGAATGTCACGGCATGAAGAGATAAGGATGACAATAATTGGCATTGGCATAATTTAGGTTAACACAAACATGACACGAAACTAAATTGGGTAAAAAATGAGTTGACACAAAAATGGTTGACGAATATCTCAAAATTGATCTATTTAATCCGATTTTATTTAATAGTAATAGTAATAAGAACACAAATATTTTATTTTTATTTTTATTATAGTTGACTCTCTACAACCTTAAAATATATGCGGTAGATTATTAAGAATCTAAAATAATAATAAAATTAGCTTACACTCGAAAAATAAAAGTTAAAAGACTTTAATTAAGTAATAAAGACCCAATATTTGACATTATAGTTTTGGCGGCATCCTCAGTTCTGGTTTCGTTCCAAACTCTTTGAGCCTATTTAATATGAGCAGAACACACATATCCTCTAATCTTACTCCGATATCTACACTTTATGTCTATAATATGACTTGAACCTACAACTATAGGATCACCTAATAGACTTGGTACTGATGAGCTATAAACCATTTGGTGAGCCTAATCAGTACCCTAATATGAGAAAATGAGAAGCGAATTGAGTAGCTTAGAGCAATAGAGCCTTAGACAACACTTAATTTGGCCAAGCTCAGCCTTAAAATTTAGTAAAGTTATGCAAGGAGATTCTATATGCACATTTAGATTGAAAAGTGGGTTGACAAGAAACCTCGACACAAAAATCCGTTTTTCCTTTAAAAAACAAAGCTTTTTTTTCGCACGAAAAAATGGGTCGACACAAAACATGACCTGAACTGAACATAAATTAAGTGACATAAACTGAACTAGACAAGAGCTTTAATTAGGTAGAAACTCGACGCAAGAATAACACAAATATGGTTGCCACGAAATGACACGACCTAGTTAACATGTACACGCCCTGAATTGAGTTGTTTGGTGATAGGGGAGGTGTGGTATGTTGTTTCTTTTCTATTGGTGTGGTAGGGAATGGTGGGAAGTAAATACTATATTAATTACTTTGTATCCGGACCTCGAGCTTTAATGATTAATTAAGTACCCATTAAGGACATGTGAGCTTTAATAAGGATTAAAACCAGTAAATAATTAAGTTTTGGATGATACCTAATTAACCTAATCATTCTGACCTCTATCTTTCTCTCTCTTCTTTGGTTATAACCCTTAGTCGATCTCGAATTTTGGGCAACGTGGTGATAAAGTGTTGATATCTACCATCAAGGATTTGATCTGATCATTTAGCTAGCACTAGTTGTGTGCCAATGAAGCTTATGTGATGAAACCTTGAGTGTAGCCTCTTTTGGTTACTACGATATTCTACCACTTACTTGATATCTAAGATAAACCATTTATCTCGACTTTTAGGTTTCTTAGTTAATCAATTTGAATTCGATCTGGATTCACGGATTTGATAGAAAATGATATATTTTTTCTCCGGTTGTTTTGATACGTTTGAACATGTCTGATTTATAAATGATTCTCGAATCTTCCTAAGATTTTCATCACTTATTAGTAAGACATTGTAATGGTAATCTCTAGTGGTTAAAAGAGAAGACGGTGAAAACAATTCTGGGTGAAGTCTCGGTGTGTATCAAGACGGATTCATTAACATCCGCATGAACCACTTTCCATGTGGTGTCATCTTTACTCTCTTAGTCTTTATACTTCTACATTGTTCTCATCTTGTGCAATTAATTATTACTAAGTTTTCAAAATCGAAGATAAACTATTCACCATCTTTAGGTTGCTTAAAATCTAGAATAGTGTAATCATAAACTTTTTGTAACGTAAATAAAGAGTTTTTGGGTTAATTTTTAGGGTTTTAGTTCGTTAAAAGTAAACAACTTTACACGTTTTTCTATTTTATAATATTCAACTTTAAAACATATCATTTAATGTACCGATCAACTTTTGAATGTTCACCATCTCTGGTCATCCAGGACACCTTTTCGGTAACCCTTTCGCCAAATACACATTTTTGGTCATCTTCCACATCCCCGGCTAGTGGTTAGGAAAACCCCCTTTCAATACGATGGTTTTAGATTTGTTGTTTCCAATGATGTTTTGATTCCATGGTTCTAGATTTATGTTTGGTTCATAGAGATTTGTCTTAGGTTTCAAATTTGGTTCATTTTGATTTGTTGTTTCAACGAGATTTGGTTTCATCGATGGCTCGATGCGAGTTTTGATTTCTTCATTTGGGGTTTTGAATGTGGGTCTCAACCTTTTTCTTTCTTCATCTAAAATTTGGTTCCATCAACACATTATATTGTTCCAACATTTCGATTTCTTCATCTGAGGTTTGGTTCTATTACCCTACTACTAAAGGTTAGAATGCACTAAATGTTAACTTCCAAAAGCTTTGTATATTAAATTATACGTTTTAAATTTGAATGCATAAAATAGCAAAATATGTAGCATTGAATATATTTTGGTAAACTAAATCCTAATTTTATGTTAGTTTATAAGATAAGATATGTTTGAAATAACTTATTACTTATACAAGTTAAAATCCCAATCTCTTGTGCACCTATCACTTTAGCCTGGGATATCTAATACGAAGTCGGGTCATAAAGTCATTCAATTCATTAACAAATTCTAAATCATACTCTTAATACTTTTTTGACATATTATATGATCTTTAATTCTATCTCTATTAACCTGAATTAAATATTAAAAAATTATAGTTCTTTCTACTTCATCCTTTTTTATATTTAAAGATGATATGTAATTCACTAATTTTTATTCTTATCACCTCCATTGATTTAACACTTGTTTTAATGTTATGAGCAGAAAATAAGGAAAAATGCTAGATAAAAGGATATGCAACCACTCTTAAAAATAGTATCTCTTTGTTACCATTTTCATAAAAATTAGGGCAAATTGCATTAAAATACAATGAATTTTGTCTTAGTTACCATTATATACAATTAACTTTATTTTCTTAAAAATAATACAACAAACTTTTATAATCTGCGCATTGTATGAAACTTATTGTATATTATGAAAGTTATGAAAAAGTTCATTGTATACAATGATAACTAAACAACAGACATATAAAAAAGTTATTTACATATAATAAGTGAATTATAAAAGTTAATCGTATTATTTTTAAAATTTTAAAATTTATTGTATACATAAGTAATCGTTGCATTATTTGCCCAAAAAAGTACTCATTAGCTTTGAATTGTTGAATACGCCCCACCGTTTATCTTGCCAGGAATGAGAAACTATAAACTATCCTTGTGAATTTGGGCTCTAAAAAGGGGGCTGTGTTTGGGTGATTAAAGAAAGTCTTCATAGTTGATGGCTCTGTTGGAACCCATTCATATCTTTATCCTACACTTGCCTTGTAAGCGAACTTCTGACTGACTTCACTCTGCTCCATACTCCCATTTATATTCAGCCTGCACACACTCCCACAAAACAAACTGCAAAACAGATAAAAGAATCTCTCTCCTTTTTCTCCTTCTTGAAATCCCCAAATAATTATCTTTCTACGATCAAGATAATGAACTCAATCCACCTAATTTTATCAGTTTATCTCTGTTTCACCATTTTCTTAGCACAATCCGCTCCTGAAGATGCTATCATTTCTCAAATTCCTGGGTTGGATGGCACTCTACCTTCCAAACACTATGCTGGGTAGTCTTAATATTTACTTTCTTTACTTATTCGCTGATGTTTTCATGCAAAGATTTGATTTTTATTGATGGGTTTGTTTTTGTTTTGCATAATCTTTGATGGGTTTGCAGGTATGTGACCATAGATGAAAACCATGGGAAGAAATTGTATTATTATTATGCGCTTTCAGAAAGAAACCCTTCTCAAGATCCAGTGGTTCTTTGGCTCAATGGCGGCCCTGGTTGCTCTAGTTTTGATGGGTTTGTTTATGAACATGGTAAAATTTTATTTTTCTTCACTGTTTTATTAGAATCATGTGTCTTTCTTGATTTGTTTTCATATAAACTCTTAAGTTTGTTGTATTAAGTACCAAATAGCAAAGGGAACTTGCATGAAATCTTTTATCTGATAAGGGATTTGTGAGAAAATTTAGGGCATAAGGTTGACTATTTTTGCAGCAACATGATGTACAAAGTTGACTATGGTCTACCTGATTCCAGTAAAACCAGGCTGTTATATTTAGGGGTGTTTGATGTGCGTTTGAAAAGTGATTATTGCAGTTTCAAGAATCAAATTTAGATAATCACGTGACTAAATTGGAATAGGTAGAAATACATCTATCTCAATAACTAATTCCTTTAAGCAAATATTTAGCACACTCGGTATAGAAAAAATGAACAATTAGTGGTTTATATAAATTGGGTACTGAAATATCAGTGGTTCTTAGATTATTTTGTTGGATTAAAGACAAATAAACGTCGTTTTGCAGGTCCGTTTAATTTTGAAAAAACTGGAAGCTTGCCCAAGCTTCATCTCAATCCATATTCATGGACTAAGGTTTATATATGCTCTTGCTTTTGAGTTCATCAAAACAAATTTGATCAATAGCAAGAATTACAGTTTTGGTTGTCATTTTTATTCGAATTTGTTTAGGTTTCGAACGTGATATATTTGGACTCTCCTGCTGGAGTTGGAATGTCTTACTCCGGCAACAAATCCGACTATGTCACTATGGATACAAAAACAGCTTTAGACTCTCACAAATTTCTCCTTGAGGTATTCTTGAAAATTAAAAATAAAAAGAATAAAAAAACTTCAAATGTGAAATACACAGTTTTTATTCATGATATTATTTAAATTTGTTGTGGTTTTATTGTTGTGGAATGGTAGTGGAAAGTAGATCTTCTCGTTTTGTAGTTTAAAAGGTTGTTTGTTTGACACTTAACCACTATATTTTCAAACTGTTGATTCTTCATCAGAATAAGTCTTGATGGTTATTTTCATCTCTTAACTTATCCCAGTAGATAAATGCATTTAATTTTATTTCGAAATTCGAATGCCAAATATTGACACTTTGTTTTATTGTTCATATAAATCTTTTTGTGATATTTTCCTCTTATAAAAAACCCGATGATGAAATAGTTGATTACATGCCATTGTTGATGAATGTGGTTCAACGGGGGTGTTTGGATTTGTGTTTTGAAATGTGATTATTTGATGGTTTTTATTGTTTGGATTAACAATCAGTTTCATATCTGTTGCAATAAAACCGGTTATCTAAAGGGTAAGTAGAATTACTGACTTACTATCTTTAAAGCCTAATTTGAGAGACTTTTATCTGCATGTTACAAAATATCTCTGTTTTTTCCACGAATACGTCCAATTTTTAAATCATTTTATTAGTTATATTCTATAATTATCAAATTTGTCAAAACATTCAAACATCTGATTCTAATGATTCAACATCCTTCAAAACACACATCCAAACACCCGTTAAATTAGCTAATATGAAATTAAAATATAGATTAGCAATTGTTCTTCATGTTCCTAGAGTTGTAACTTTTTCACCTTAAGTCCAACCTAGAAGGTTTAAACGTTAAATCTTGATTGTTTAATTGTTCTATATAAAAACTCAAAAAGCCATATTTTCCTATCAACATAAAAGCTAAATGGTACGATCTTTAAGTTATTCAAAACCTCTTAATTAATCATTTAACATATTTACAATTTGTGTTTGTGTGATTTTAGTGGTTCAAGCTCTATCCCGAATACCTTTCAAATCCATTTTTCATTGCTGGCGAGTCATATGCTGGAGTTTATGTCCCTACATTGTCTTACGAAGTGGTGAAAGGTAACCATCTCTTACTAAACTCAAAGTAACACGAGATTGACAAAATTCCTTAAATACCCTTCTCGATATTCTTCAGGACTTGATGCTGGTGACAAACCCACTCTCAACTTTAAGGTATGTCCAAAAAATCCGCAACTGCAAGAATGATTATCTAATTATTACAACTTCAACTAACCAAAATACATCTAAACACTAGCTTTTCTAGTGCCCCTTTTATCAGAAATGATCATCTGATTATTGAATACCATATAATCACTTTAAAAACACATTCAAGCAGCCCTGTATTTGAAGCTATTTACCTCATTGTGAATTTATAAAAAATACAGGGATACATAGTAGGAAATGGAGTTACAGATGAAGAGTTTGATGGCAATGCACTTGTTCCATTTGCACATGGGATGGGTCTCATCTCTGATGAACTTTATCAGGTACACTTTGACTTTCGAGGTCAAATTTATCACTCTCCAAGTTCTACATTTCATATCAATTTCTTATGCTTTTGGCATCCCCTTGATTCTTTTTGTAGCAAATGGTTCTGAGTTTTACACTAAATATACTAATATAGTACCATAGAACATCATATCTTCTTCAAATAAGATTTGAAGAAGTTAAGAACTAGTCCATTCAACTTAAAGGTTAACAATATATGCCTACCATCTTTTGTTGGATCTTTGACATTTGAGGTCGAATTTTATTATTTTTAAGATCCAAGTAGGCAAACTCCTGTCACCCACAATTACTTTTTGTAATAAAATGCTATAAAGTTTAACATGGTTAGAAAACTGTTATACACCTTCTCTTTGATTGGACCTGTCATTTTATTGGTCAAATCTTTTTTTATCTTCAAGATTTTAATCTCATAAGGATTTTCTTGCAAATTTACACACATACAATGATCTTTGTCGTTATCTGTTATAAAGGTTACCATTGGGAAAAAAGTTTAACACGGAGGTAAAGAATTCACGAAAGAATCCTTGTCCTTTTGATTCAAAAAGTCAAAATGTATGTTAAAACAAAAGGTTGACCCTAAACACATGCAGGAAGTTGCCAAGGAGTGTGAAGGGAACTATTACAGCTTTACAAACAGCGAATGTCAAAGCAAGCTTAGTAAAGTTGATGAAGTAATCTTTTTCCCTTCTGTTCTTTATTTCTCGTAAAAGTTATGTGTGTTATATTATATTCTTAGCTTATCTTGGATTTGAACGTGTAAATTCAGGATCTTGATGGTATAAACATATACGACATTTTGGAACCATGCTATCATGGTGATAGTTCTAGCAAGATTAGACTTGGAAAGTCAAACTTGCCAGCAAGCTTCAGGAAATTGGGTGAGACTGAAAGGCCCCTTCCAGTTCGAACCAGAATGTTTGGGCGGTCTTGGCCTTTTAGAGCTCCCGTTAAGGCTGGTTATGTGCCCTCTTGGCCCGAACTTCTCAACAGCGCAGAAAACGTCCCATGTACTGTAAGTCATTTATATAAAATCGGGATCATATTCTATTGATAACTGATCAAATGGGTAAAACTAAAAATACTAGGTGCAAAACAAACGGGTCAAATTGTTTAAAAGTTGTTGGAACTCGAAAGCATACCCAAGAGTTCTCAACCTCATAAATTGTGTTATTTTCTATTAAAACATTAGATTATTCATTTCATAAATGTTTTTGTTATAAAGTTTTAATATATTGTAATTTAAAGATAGAAAAAAATGTTGCTGGGTCAGCCCAACCTGGCAAAATCTGTTTGAGATGTCCCAAAGATTTACCCATTTGCTCCTAGAATACACCATTTCTTTATTCTAGAAAATTGTACCATTTCAGGTTTTAGTTAAGTACTCTTATTTCTATTATTCGTAGGACGATGAAGTGGCAACCGAGTGGCTAAACAACGAAGCAGTCCGGAAGGCTATTCATGCAGAACCAGTAAGATAAAATAGCTTTATGTATTTAGTAAGAATCACCAGCTGAATTTTTGTCCAAAAAATGATGTTAAAATAATTCTTCAGATTAATGTAGCGGGCTATTGGGAGCTATGTACCGATAAGATCAGATATTATCATGATGCCGGAAGCATGATCCCGTACCACAAAAACCTCACTGCTCGTGGTTATCGTGCTCTTATTTTCAGGTATATCCGTCTCTATATAACCCTAGATGCTTGAGTTTATACAAATTTGTTCATCATGGGTTATATCAACATCGAAAATCAGTAAAACGGTTCAATTTGGGTAATGTTCTAATTTTAGAGGGTCAAAACATGCAAAAATACCGAGTTAAAAGGGGAAATGGGTCAAAAGACCCCAAATATATTTTCTATGCATAAAAACCTATCAAATCCGTTTAAAAAAAAACTAGGCTATAACTGTAGTGATATATTTTCTGTCACGATATTTACCACAAAATTATTTATCAATAAATCGACAAAAATTGTTCCGGATCAACTCAAACAGCCTGTTTAAACCAAAATTACTCGTTTGACCCATTACCCAGCCTGCTTGACCCGTCCTTTTAGCCATTTCTTAATAGTTGGAAATGAAGAAAAATGTAATGAAACTTATTTTTTTTATTTTTCGTGAGTTTAGTTGTAGTATTGACATATTCAAGGAGGATTGATCCACTATAAGAAGAAAAAAGTACCAACAAAAGGATATAGTAGGATAAGTGTCATCTTTTTGTTCAACTATAGCCTCACAATTTTCATATTCTATAATTCCTTACTTCTCACATCATATAACGAAACCACAACATATAAATGTTATGTTTTCTGCAGCGGGGATCATGATATGTGTGTTCCTTTCACCGGGAGTGAAGCATGGACAAGATCACTAGGTTACAAGGTTATCGACGAGTGGAGGAAATGGGCAGTTGATGGCCAAGTCTCGGGGTATGTTTTTATTTCCCAACAAGTTAATGCAATATGAGGCGTACACACACACACACTATAAAAAAAGGTTCTTTTTCTCGATATGTATATTTATCTAGAAACGTTTCATGTGGTTGCAGATTCATTCAAGGATATGACAATAACCTTACGTTTCTTACTGTTAAGGTTAGTATTAGAATGATGATTTAATATCAAACCATGACACATGCCTTTTTAACTCTGGTTACATAATTTACCTTCTTCATGTTGGCCGTGGGACCGGTCAGTGGAGACCTCGAAGGGTGGGCAACCCTTAGAATGATGATTTAAGACGCTTTGAATATTCTGTTATGAAGCATCCACATTGTGGAAACTGCTCAATGGTTTTTTTAATGAAAGTTTTAAAACAAAAATATGAAATATGAATATGATCAAAGAAAGCTGAAACTACACACCTGCACTAATGTTGATGCAGGGATCAGGGCATACAGTACCTGAGTACAAACCGAAGGAAGCGTTGGCGTTCTACAGCCGTTGGTTGGAGGGAAAGAAAATATAAGACAATGCGGTTGAAGGCTTTAGTATGTTGTCTGTAATGTTTTACAAACTTGTTAATTTAAGAATAATTCGAAATTAGGGAAAATAACATTTGGGATTTCAATCATTTCATCATGTATATGAAACTTGAAAGGAATATTGTAGATGGATTATGATCCTGCATTTGGATTTGTGGTGTTTGGATACATAGCCTAAATGGTAATTACTTGAACATTCATGTGTCTTAATCTCATTTTAATTAAGAGAATAAAAGGACCAAATTGACAAATATTGTTAGCCAAGCAAACGAAATGAAAATGTACGAAATTAGAGGGTCTCCACAAATAGTCCTTTACATATTTTTCTCCTTGTTTCTCTCTCAACCACATACCCCCTCAATAATTCCAATTCCTCTTCAATGGACCCTCCCCTTCACCATTCTTACCATTTTGCGTATTTTCATTCTCTTTTTTCTTTATTCCATTGAACCATAATTTCAAGATTACGTAGACCCATCTCATTTTTGTTAATTCCTTTTATTTCCATTCTATTTCACCTAATTGTACATACAAACCATCAAATTTAGATCCAACTTGATTAACATGTGTGTTATTTCCATCTGATATGGATCCAGCCGAGCTACGTCGAGTTTTCCAGATGTTTGATCGCAATGGTGATGGCAAGATCACAAAACAAGAGCTTGCGAAATCTTTAGAAAACCTTGGGATATACATCCCAGATGATGATCTTGCCCAGATGATTGAGAAGATTGATGTTAACAAGGATGGGTTTGTGGACATGGAGGAGTTTGGTGAGCTTTATCAAACTATATTGGGTGAGAGAGACGAGGAAGAGGATATGAGAGAGGCATTCAATGTGTTTGACCAAAATAGGGATGGGTTCATCACCGTGGAAGAGTTGAGGTCCGTACTGGGGTCGCTCGGGTTAAGGCAAGGCCGATCTGTTGAGGAATGTAGACTCATGATCAAGAAGGTGGATGAAGACGGTGATGGAATGGTTAATTACAAGGAGTTCAAGCAAATGATGAAAGCTGGTGGTTTCGCTGGCTTGAAAACTTAACTGTACATTAAAGTAATATATAGTTTTATTCCAAAATCTGATCTAATTATCATCTTATTTGAATATGTATAGTATTTAACATCAATCTTGACAATGGTATAATGTACACATTATATGATTACTTTTCAATTTTAAATCAATTGAGATCACAAAGCAAACACTTGGTTTACTATATCTGTATTGGTAGTAATGTTTAAACTTTTGAATAATGTTTAATAATCATCGATCTTCATCTTGAATTTGCATCAACCAACATATCATTTGGTTTTTTTAAAAGACGAAGATTACATAATAAAATTGTTTACACATAACAACTTTCTACTTTATCGAGTTGTACAATGTCTTATCTGTTGTTTTTACATGTCTGCAAATCTTACCACCCACCGTTTATAGGTCCATTGTTTTCATCAAAGTTTGAAAATCACCCGAAGTTAATTTCTATCTACAACAAGTATTTCGATGTGTATTGTCAAATAGTTATTGAATCATTTAACAAAATAAGAATCAAATAATTGTATTCTTACTTAAATAATGATGTTTAAGTAACTTTGCATTTCAAAAACTCAAAATTACTTCAACTTTTATTTATCTTTATATGATATTATATATATAGGGTAGAATTCTTTTAAGAACCATTTTTATTGCAAGTACTACGAGAACCAATCTTGACCCTTGATTAATTTAAATCAATAGCCAATAAAAATGACGGCTAGTTAATGAGTCATTAATAACTCATTAATGATGCATTAATGAGGGTTATTTTGAAAAAATCAAGCATCACTCTTAAATAACGGCTCACCCGGACACAATTCATGGGTTGAAAAATATATAAAAGACTAAAATACTCCTATTAATGAGCATTAATGGTGGTTACAAATGGTACTCGCGATACTCGCAATAAGAACGGTTCTCAAATGATTTTTTCAATATATATATATATATATATATATATATATATATATAGTGAGAGGTTTAAATGAGAATATATATTAAGATGAAAATGAGAGACTTAGACCCTTCATTTGATTTGATCGAATGGTCTACATTTGGCCCTTTATTTTATTCATTACCCAACCATGAATTATGACGGACATGAATTGTGAGAGGTGAATTGCGTCCGTTAGATCTAATAGACGAATTTCTAATTGATGGCTAGGATTTGTTCTCCCATTTTCACCTAAATATCCATTCTCATAATAACTCTTCCATATATATATATATATATATATATATATATATATATATATATATATATATATATATATATATATATATATATAGGGGAGGGTTCAAACGAGAACAGTTTTTCGTACGAAAACTGCGAGAACCAATCTTAGCCGTTCATTTTGGATAATGGAATTCATGGATGAAGAGCGTGGGGGGATTGAGTGTGACAGGGTGCATGTAAGGAATTCATGGGTGGGCAATCCAATTGAAGGAGGGGGAATTGGATAGCTAAGATTGGTTCTCGCGGTTCTCGTACGAAAAACAGTTTTCGTTTGAACTTTTCCCTCTCTCTCTCTCTCTATATATATATATATCAATTCATGGCCGTCGCAATTCATGGTTGGGTGATGAATAAAAAGAAGGGACAAATTTAGACCACCCGATTAAATCAAAATGAAAGGCTATAATTAAGTCTCTCATTCTTACTTAAATATTCATTCTCAATTGAACCTCCATCTACATATATATAGAGTATATATATATATGAAGAATGTTCAATATAGTCCATATTTAACTCATAGTCCTAAGGAACTAATTTTAGCCTTTGGATCAATGACATCAATGGTCCAGATTGTATTTTAAAATTTTAGCGAAGTGGCATTTTCGTAAGTCACATGTGATTGTATACTGAATCGCATATGATTGAATATTAAAATTTTAGAACTATGTTTTTACATAGACTTTATTAAACACAATATATATAGGCAAAAGTTTAAACGAGAACTGCGAGAACTATTTTTAACGCTATTAATGACTTATCAATAGGGGTATTTTGGTAATTTATATATTTACCCAACCGTGAATTGTATCCGGATGAGCCGTCATTAATTTGCGAGCCTTGATTTTCTCGAAATAACCCTCATTAATGCGTCATTAATGATCCATTAATGAAACATTAATGAGCCACCAAAAAATCTTAACTGTTGATTAAGTTTAATCAAGGGCTAAGATTGATTCTCGTAGTTCTCGTACGAAAAACAATTCTTGTTTAAACAGTTCTCGTACGAAAAACTTAATCAACGGTTAAGATTTTTTGGCGGCTCATTAATGCTTCATTAATGAGGGTTATTTCGAGAAAATCAAGCCTCGCAAATTAATAATGGCTCATCCGGACGCAACTCACAGTTGGGTAAATATATAAATTACCAAAATACCCCTATTAATGAGTCATTAATGACGTTAAAAATAGTTCTCGTACGAAAAACAGTTCTCATTTGAACTTTTGTATATATATATATATATATATATATATATATATATAGAGAGAGAGAGAGAGAGAGAGAGGTAGGATCAAATGAGAACACATCCTAATGTGAGAACGTGAAGAATAGTTTATATCCCTCGGATGATCTTTATTTAATGGCTGAGATTAATCTTGATTAATTAAGGTATGTTGAATTTTAATGATTTGATTTAATTAAGGTAGGTTGATTTTAGATCTCTTATTTAGTTAGTTAAATGATTGGCCTACAAGTGTTCTCACCGTTCTCCATTTAACATGTGTTCTTACCGGATCCTTCCCCTCTCTCTCTCTCTCTCTCTCTATATATATATATATATATATATATATATATAGGGAAAGGTTCAAACGAGAACTGTTTTTCGTACGACAATTGCGAGAACCGATTTTAGCCGTCCAATTTTTCCTCCTTCAATTGGATTGCCCACCCATGAATTTCTTATATGCACCTTGCCATACTTAATCCCCTCACGCTCTTCATCCATGAATTCCACTTACCACTTGAATGACTAAGATTGATTCTCACAGTTCTCGTACGAAAAACAGTTCTTATTTAAACCATCCCCTATACATATATATGTATATATGTATAGATATTGCTATTTGCTACGTTAACGATCCAAAAATCGATCTATTGTTTCACTCCTATAAAATCACATAAGATCCCTCCTTACTAGAAAAGTTTCACAAGTCATAAATTTATGTTTTGTTTAACACCCGAATCACAAAATATAAAAAGAGTTATTTACATCAACAACAATACTTAATTTGGTAAAAAAAAGTGCATGAAGATGTTATATGTAGACAGTCATACTTTTACATCAAGATACTATAAAAAGGAGATCACAAGATAAGTACCAGATTTAAATCAAGTATACTTATAATTATTAAATATAACAAATTTTTTTATTAATAACTTTTGTTATAAATATACATACATATATTCAACTATGTGTGTGCGTGTACGACTGTATGTATATGTATGTAAGTGTGCATGCATGTATGTAAGTATGCTTGTGTCTATGAATGTACGAAAGTATGTATGCATGTAAGTAAACGGGTATAAACATGAACTAATATTAACTTTTTTTATTGATTATACTTTTTTTCTTCGAAGGTTAATTCCAGATTGAAGCATCTAGGGTAAACCTTTATATTTAAAATATTAATATTATAAATATATATACACACACACACACACATATATATATATATATATATATATATATATATATATATATATATATACATATACCCTCCTAACCACTATAGCCCCAAAACTAAGCTCACTTTTATCTTGCATAGCCTTACCCCTCTACCCTAATCCTAGTTCTTCATGCATTCTTGTCTAAGGTCATGTCCTTTAACAGCTATAACTCCTCCATATTGAACCTCAACATATCCTCCCACCGTTTGTAAGGGCGTCCCCTTTTCCTCGTTCCTCTAACTGAAATTGTTTCCGCTCTCCTAATTGGCTCTGTGTGAAGTCTCCTCCTAACATTACCAAACCAACACAGACTTACCTTCTCTCAACTTGTCGTCTTGTCTATGATATGAACAACTCCTAGTACATCCCTAAAGACTCCATTTGGGATCCTATCCAATATGGTCTTACCATAAGTCCACCTTAACATCTTCATTTTGTCACATCCATCTTATTCTCCTGATACTTCTTTAGCGTCCAACACTCCGTTCTATAGATCAAAGCTGCTTTGATTGCTATTTTGTAGAGTTCTTCACATATCTTACGTTAATTATTTTTTGTTTTTTTATGTTATATATTTGAGTCGTTAATGTAAGACCCTTTTGTCATATTTGATAATTGTCCTGGGGTATTTTGTGAGGACACAATATGTGATAAATTTTTTACAATGGGTTTATGTACAAGTCTACAACGTTACAATAAAACTCATATAAGTTATAGAAATTTGGAAAATGTTTATAGTTCTAAAAGAGTGTTGGCAATGGAAAGGGATGCTAGTCGGCTAGAAGAAGTTGTAAACGAATGTCTCCTAACGCCGTGACGGGGACCAGTAGAAGCAGACTTTCGGTTCATTTGGCTCTCACGCTCGATGTAAATTCCCATATCTTTATTGTTAATGTAATGAGCTTATCCTCTATTCTCTTGTCATATTCTAAAATGAATTCAAAATATCAAAAGGAATAACTAATCATACAAGTTTCCTATCTTCATAGGAATCAATGGGAGAATGGAACCCCGTACTTTTTCTCATGTTTCATTTCTTATATACATCACATCTATGAGTGTTTATATCTTTAAGACACACATACACATTTCTTAAACCATAAAGTAGGGTGTCATGAACAATAGATGAAGTGCATCTAACCTAATATTTTTTTTATAAAAGGCCAAAGTATAGTTTAGTACTTGAATTTGATTAACAAGATTGAATACTACCTTGAAATACCAAAAGTACAATATATTATCCGAACTTGATAATTCAGCCAATTTAGCATCCTAATTCAGTTTTAGACCAAGTATCAGTGAGTTAGGGATACAAAATTAACCAAATTAACAAGTTGAAGATAGTATACTATAACGTTGATACTTCATAATAGTAATCAGCCTAGTTACCCAAGTCTGGGTATTAAGCCATGCTTTGAACATTAAAACATGATAAAACTTAAATAGCATGAGTTCTTTATGAACTAAAATAGAAAATGAAAAAAAAGAAAAAAAAAAACAAATCTGTTGCAATGTGTTATGTGGAAAACAAACTAGGGTTATAGTTGAGAGACTAGTTTGAATTTGAGCTTTGGCTCGTAGCTATGTTTGCCACAGTACCCAACACAAGCCATAAACCCTAGTGAATCTTACTGGAAAGAAATTGAAGGAAATAGAAAATCAGGAAATGATGATGAGAGCTGTTACTTCAATGGCATTTTGCAAATCGAAACAGCTGAAGAATCTCATCTTCAACCCAGTTATACATCGCCAATTTATTCACAAACTCAGGTACACAATTTTTCGATTCCGATTGTCGACGATACATTTAATTTGAGTTTGTTGACCAGATGCATGATTTGAACTTTAATGTAAGATATTGCTTTGATTTTTGTTTAATTAATTAACTATCTTGGTATTTAGGCGGATGCTTGAGTATTTTGCTACCTGTCTTGCTTGGTGATTTTTATTTTATTTGAATTTCTTCTCTGTTCTTAATAAAATTCCATCAGGATGCAGGGGACTGTGATTGTGTTATCTACTGTATACAAAATTTAATCTTCCATGCAATATATCATATTTATCCTAATTTTAAAAGCTCAAAATCTTTGGGTGGTTGATCTTTCTGACCATAATATATGGCTTTTTGTATCTATATCTTCCATACTTATTCAATATCTATCATTCTTGCAAACTATAGGGTTATTTTTGGGTGTTCCACAAGGAGAAGAGTTGATTGCAATGAATAATAGAAAATAATAGTTCACAATGAACTGAAGAAGAAAGTTGTATTCTTTTGATGTAATAGTTGACTGCATCATTGTTAGCATCTTTATAAATTCTTGATTCCGGCTTCATGTCCTTCTTTCTCGTTATTAGGAAGAGATCAAGCAACCTTCTATGTACATATAGATGAGTGCTAGTCCTATTTCATTTTGTTCTTGGTTTTCAAATTTCACTAGAGGTTGACCCATTAACTTATGAACTGCTTAATTCAGATTAAGTTTTTTTTTAACGGGTTAAATCATCAAAATTTAGCTACAAAGGAATCCCTTGCCCAAGATGCGCCAGTATTTATTTAATGCATCAAACCTCCTAAATCATTTTATTGAAAAGATTGATTTATTATTAAATAAATGATGTTCGTAGTCACATTTGACTTGTTAAAAAACTTACCCCGTTTGACCCTGCTCCAACCCGCCCATTTTGCCACTTTTGGCTTTCACCATTAGAGGAGTTTTCTGTTAAACTCATATTGTAGTAGTTATTCTGATGTTCTACACAAGGTTTTGGATCGTGAACCCGCTGTTATATCATACGGAAGTGAAAGATGCCTCCCCGGGGGTATCTTGTGGTGTCATTCGGTTTCTACGGACACGATTCATAATGTTCTAGAAGCAGCAATGAACCATGGAACCGACATGGTGGCTAATGGTTCAACAGAAACTAAACCAAAGAGGAAAAAATTGAAAGGAAAAAGAGCGGTTGTAAGGTGGTTAAAGTTTTTCAGATTCAAGAAGAAGAAAGATTATGAAAGAATGACCGCAGAAGAAAAAATTCTTTTCAAACTGAGAAAGGTAAGTTTTGTTTATCCATGTATATTATATTATTATTACATGCTTCTATTCAAATTGATTGGATGTCTCATAAGTATTAGAAGTACTGCGTAGGAGGTGTTTGGATGTGTGTTTTGAAACAGACTAGTTGCAACTTGAATCTTCATAAGGACAATCTGAAAGATGTTCTGTTTTGAGGTGATTAACTGATTATGTGATATCGAATAATCATTAATCAGTATCAAATAATCAGCTGCAATAAGATGGGGTATAGAAAATAGTCTCTGGATATGTTTCTGTAGGAAGTACAATAAAAAATATCAGAAAAGTCTGATGATTTAGGAAATTGATTGATAAATTTAAGAAAAATATACATTTTTTAATGATAAAACACCCCCTCATCAACTCTGTCTATAAACAGTATTATAGATGATTATTATATGTTTTATTGTCAGGCTCGAAAGAAGGAAGAACAACTAATTGAAGCTCTGAAAAAGATTGAACCAAAAGAGTCATCAGAAACAACCCATGATCCAGAAATATTGACTCCCGAAGAACATTTTTACTTCTTGAAAATGGGCATGAAGAGCAAAAATTACGTGCCTATTGGAAGACGGGGCATATATCAAGGTGTCATTCTAAACATGCATTTGCATTGGAAAAAACACGAGACTTTACAAGTGGTAGTAAAAACATTCACCCCAGATGAGGTCAAGGAGATGGCTGTAGAGCTTGCAAGATTGAGTGGAGGAATTGTGCTCGATATTCAGGATAACGACACTATTATTATGTACAGAGGGAAGAACTATTCACAGCCACCTACCGAGATAATGTCACCTAGGGTCACTCTCCCTAGGAAAAAGGTATGATTGAGGTGGCAATTTCAAACCATTTAATATAAAAACGGGTCAATTGTGGTTGTAATATGCTGACAACAGGTCCAATGTAGAAATTTAGGTAAACATTTTATGTAGTCAATAGGGTTGAACGGGTTAAAAAATGAAAAAAAGTACGTGTTCTCTGGTCCTGTTTACTCTTATAAGTGGCAATCTCAACCCATTAATATCGAAACGCGTCAATTGACTCAGTTCAGGTTGTAATTTGTTGATAACAGGTCTAACTTAGAAATTTAACTAAAAAGGAAACTGGTCAATTCAGGTTGTATTTATTGATAATGATCAAACGTGGAACTTTGGCTAAAAAGAAATAGGTCAACAGGTTAAACAAGGCAACAGTCACACAACTTGTCTTCAAATGCTTACAGTAAACTGTTTCATGTAAAAGAAACTATCTTATTATTTTAATAGCATAGTAGTTGTAATCATAATTAATATATTAATTAATACAAACATTGGACTATAAACTTAACAGGCATGCCCAACCCGCCCATATCTGTTTTTACTTGCTTTAAAAGATGCCTACTTTGACATCAACCCCCAAGTTTGACCTTTTACCCTACCCACCCATTTTGTCTCACCTATGCTAAACGGTACTCAGTTTTTTTTTTTTTCATTTTTCTTTGTGTATCTTGTAGGCATTAGACAAATCAAAATATAAAGACGCCCTTCGTGCTGTTAGGAGATACATTCCAAGACTCGAGCAGGATCTTGAGCTTCTTCGTGCAAAAGCTGAAAATGAACCAGTAGTAGATGCGGAAGCACAATTACCCAACGCTGATGACACTGCTGAACCTGAGCAATCATCAAGCATACAACTTGAAGCTAAACAAAAGCTCAAAGAACTTGTTGGTGCTAGTAATGATAATAACTATGAAGATGATCAATCTGTGACAGGGTCAGAGCTAATTTCAGATTCTGAAGATTTGTCCGATATATTTGAGACAGATTGTGAAACGGATGAAGAGAGTGATGAAAAACGGATTTATTTGGATGAATTTGAGAGGCTTCCTGTACAA
The DNA here is from genome assembly GCA_038502395.1 of Dittrichia graveolens. Taxonomy (NCBI): domain Eukaryota; kingdom Viridiplantae; phylum Streptophyta; class Magnoliopsida; order Asterales; family Asteraceae; genus Dittrichia; species Dittrichia graveolens. The sequence continues at coordinate 76,244,923 of JARJIL010000002.1, forward strand.
AGTAACGAGGTTGAAGAAGATTTCGAGGGGCATTTAAGACGGGTTTCTGCTATTTCAAAGAAGGAAAAGGACTTAAGGTCAGATTTTGATGAGGTTGATCGTGTGGTTCTGAAAGCTGCTTCACTTTTGAAGAAGAGAAGATGAACGGCTTTGGATGGTTGGATGCAATCGAGTTCCACATATGAAGTTTGTGCTTTGACTCTGGGGGTGTACCCTTTTCAAGAAATCCGTCTTAGTGAGCAATGATATGAAGATGTTTTACCGTTAATTTGATAAAATGAATACTAATCTGTATACTCAAGTTATTCAGTTAGGGTTTATGTTATTTCGACTCAATTAGCTGTGAACGGAGTCGATTTTGTATAAAATTTTCTCTCTAACAGAACAAATTGGAAAAAGAAAATGTTGGTTAAATAGAAAGGGGGTCGAGTTATTATGTTATTAGGATTTTAGTATAAGATAATCTTGGCTGATAGTATAATACAGGCTAGAACTGTTAAAGGTTTTTATATAATAAGGATGCAAAATGTTGGGGTTTTCACTATTCAACAAGATTTATATTATAACATTTAAAATAGAGTTGTGTTCAATGAAGTCAATTTAAAAAACATAGTTCTAAAATTTTAATATTTAATCACAGGTGATTCAGTATACAATCACATGTGATTCAGTATACAATCACATGTGATTCAGTATACAATCACATGTGATTTGTAAAAGCATTACATGTGAATTATAAAAAATTATGAAAATGTCACCCCGTTCAAATTTTTAAAATTCAATCTAAACCATTGATGTTATTGATCAAAAAGCTGAAATTAGTCCATTTAAACTATGAATTAAGTATGGACTATATTAAACATTCTTCTTAAAACATAAGTTGTAAAAAAAAAACGATTTATAGGACCCCATGCATTAGATTATATATTTTAGGCAACTCTCATCATTGTCTGATTATTATTATTATTATTTTTGAACAAATTAAAATAAGAACATAGCTTTAATCGAACCATTTGTAACCAAATAGATTGAAATTGGCACATCTATTTCCTTGTTTCTTGTTTGGTGTTATACAACTCGTTAGTAGTCAAGCAAGAAGCCAAAGTAGAAAATCAACTAGCAAGAAGGCATATTTTTCCCATTAATTAAATTCGAGCAAAATGAACACATGGTTAATGTTCCAACTGTATAATCTCTTGTATATATAACCAATACAACTTCCATATCTCCAATTTCATATATTTTTCCCCTGATCCTAAGAAGCAAGAACTCCTACATCATTAGCGGATGTAAGTAGTAACTATGTCAAAATTGAGATAACAGAGACAATTACAATACAACTGCTGCTACTCGCCCTTTGTGCATCAAGACATCAAGATCAAGCATAATCAAAAACCCATCTCCAAGAACGCTCCTTTAAGCAAAGAGCAAATAATTCTCTGTCAAACCACAGCCCCGTGGCATCGATCACTCAAGTTATTACTTCATATCCTCAGATGCAACTGTTACTTGTTTTCTTCTTAGTCATCTGTTTTGCTAAGAATCAATCTTCGCTCTATGTAAGCAAATTGTATTTCTATTTGTAAACCTGCAGGAATCTTGGTGTATCTACTATTTCTGGTCTTTTGCTTCTACTGCTCTCACATTATTAACAGCAACTTGTATTTTTGTTGACAGAACTTCAGTCTGCTGCTCAAGGTCTCTCAAGAATGTGCTTAGATGCTCCCGATAAAAACTAATTAGTTGATCTTGATGCTTCAACTGTGCAATGAGTGCTTGAATTCTCCTTTCTTTACAGTCCTACGGAGAACAAAAAGTTATTCCCAAGAACTGTCCTTGTATGAAAGGAATTTAAAGCAAAACTACAATGCTGCACTCATTCACTCAATAACTTGACTTTATCCTAAGCACCAACACATTTACAATTTCGACCCGTTCACTTATGAATGAATCGATATGGATTATGCTTAATCTTTATTAATTACAATATTGACTTAAGAACTTGATATTAACCTAAGCAATTGAGGTAAAGATTTCACCATTTACTTGTGAATGGCTTGATTTGGGTTATGCTTTATCTCAAAAGGGTAAAAAAAATTTAGCTAAAAGGAAATGGGTACAAGTGTCCACAATGTAAAACAGGCCAAATGTTGTCCAAAGTGTCTTATTAGTGCACCTCATGATATATCATTTTATTAAAAAACTAGATTATTATACACACACACAATTGTTGTAATAATTCGGCACACAAACAAAGTTAACCGATTTGGTAGGGCAGGAATGAAAAGGTATTTGTATCTAATCAAGAGCTGCCAGCCAGATTGGAGAGTCTAATTCAATATTATGCCTTCTATTGGATAAACTCGAGGGGTAATTGGAACAGGTGCTTGGATTGGAAGAATTGGTGTTGCTTTCCTAATATTTTTAGCTTTTATGTAATTTCTGTTTTCCTGTTTTGTAAATTTCTAGCACCTTGCTAGCCTTTTTTCTTTTATATTCAAATTTGTTGCTGTTAAAAAAACTATAAATAAAAAATTTATCTTTTTGGACAAAAAGTGTTCTAGGTCTTGCCACCTCTAGCGAATAGAGAAGTTGTAATATATCATAACTGATGGTAAGTAAAATGACAACCCACCCCTTCATTGAGAGAAAGAGAAGCGGAAAATACTAGCGGATGAGTATGCTCTTTCTCAAATTTTGTCACAACCCATTTGCCAAATTTATTAACCCTCACAAGCATCATTGCATTGCAACCTTGTCTTGAACTCGTATGTTGTTTCCTTATCTGCCCAAATTGGTTCTTGGCTTTTGTATAATAACCTTCTTTATTACATGAAAGTCGGCGAGAAATAATTCTCTTATCAACCTCTGATCGACGACACTGATCAATTCGCATTTTGAATCCTGCACATCTTGCGTATTCATCATAAAATTTCTTAGCAGCATCCTCTGAGTCAAACTCCATGCCCACACATGGTTCTTCAACATCCCTTTGTTCACATGCAATTTCACTACCACCACCATTTCCCACTATTCTGGCTGCAAAATTAACATCACTGTCAAAATGTTTTGGGATGTCACCAAATGTATACTTACCAGTTTCCATAATTTAGAATCAAACAAAACCGACAAAGTTATAAGCTTTTGGGCTAACTGCACAAAAATAGGTAACAAACTTTAGTCCAAATTACATTTTAGCTATCAAATGCTTGTTTGGCCAGAAACACCATCAGAGTTTTAAAATTCTGATAGCAAGGTAATAAGCCCAATGACAGGACAAAATGATGATATGACAGCTGATGTGTAGCTTTAGATCATGTTATCATTTTTTTATGAGCATCTGAAAATCAGTTGTCTTAGGTAATTACCTTAAATCAGAATCATTGCATCTTTGATCCTTTTTTAGGTCTAAAATAAGTTGGTTACCTTCTTATGCAGTTATTTCTGGAGAAAGTTGTGAGCATAAATCATCACTGATTCTAGTACTGTTCCTCAATTCTGAAACCAACATCTCATTTGAAGAATGCACACATTCTTTACACAACTTTGGCATTTTGCTACCATCTCTCTCCAAATCCATAAAACAGAGATCACCATATAACTAAATGATTTAGATGTGAAAAACAGAATTGTTTTATCAGAAAAAGGTTTAAGGGGATGGTTGAACGCACCTATGAACCAATGAGCGCAATTTAAAGTAGCAATAACCACTTTTGAGTGTGTGGGTAAAGTGATCAAGGTTTTTTTAGATTATTTAGGTCAAATTTTGAATAATTATTAGCTGATCATACGGTTTAAGCCTCTGAATATTTGATATTGTTCAAGTCACAATAACTATCTAAAAAACGTACATTGAAACACCCCTAAAAGGAAGAAGGTACTCTTTCTTAATTCTAACAAATTCTTCATGCTAATTATTAGTTATGCTCAAGGACTCAACAAATTGAAATAATTCAATTTCTAACCCAATTGATTTCTGGGATAACCGAAAACCAAACCTATCGATATGGAACAAATTGGGGTTTATGCAATTCGATTAATCAAAGTTATTCATGGTCGTAAAACATGTTTGCTTCGAAAAATGAATACATGAGTACAAGTACGCATGTCCCAAAGAATTAATCTATACTCAAGTAGGGTTTTAGGGTAGAAGGTTAATGTGAGCTGAAAACAGTTAAAACTCGTAAAAGATAGAGATGAAAATGACCTAATTGGGCTGTATCTTGTATTGAATCTAGGGCAGCACCGCCGATCATCGCCTTTTGCGGACAAAATCAACGGCGGCGCAGACAAAAACCACCGTGAAGTAGAGAAGCGTGGACAGATGATTTCGCTTCGTTTTATTTTCTTGAAAAACCATATCATACAAGTTCAGAAAAACGTCTTGGTGAAACCTTGGCTTTTATTTCCAGAGGATTGTAAATATCTAATTATAACCCGATATTCAGGTTTAATGAAAAATAAGGCCGATCGTAGCACTTCATCCGAAGTGATTCGGGTTCTTTTGGGTTAGACGGGTTCCTTTGGTTTGGTAAACCTGAGAGATCCGTCGTTTATTTTTTTTGTTTTGTAGAGAGTACTGAGTTTAGGTTAATTAGGAAGGGTGATACTTGGGTTTTGGGTTAATTTGGGTTAGAAAGGAAAAAGTAAAAAAAACTGATGTGACAGTGACAGGGGCGGACCCAGGATTTGAGATGAGTGGTAGCACCGGACATATGATTTGAAATGAGTGGTAGCACCGCCTCGAAAAAATCGGAATTTACACTACGAAATAGTAAAACTGTCTCGAAAAAATCGAAATTTACACTACGCGGACAAAATTGAGTGGTGTCCCGTGCCACCACTCAGTTGTGCCTAGGTCCGCCCCTAGACAGTTATGTGGCATTTGGATTGATTTGGATCGGGCTAAGATGCTACGCATATGGCCATATGGGTGTCAAGAATAATTGATATTAGAAAAACCCGACTGACTCGTAGTTAATTTTGTTAGTTTAATATATTTTGCACAAGTAAAATATTTTAAAAATATATATCTGGTTATACCTTAATTTTTATACATAAAAAACAGCCCAATTTTTTTAAGCTTTAAGCCCCTGATACATTAAACAAACTTTCAGCCGAATACACACTCAAGCCATGAATTGTCTAGGGGGAAAGTTCTATAGGTCTTTGTTGAATTAAGAGGACCGAAAAGACCGACGAACTAGACCAAATCATACCAAGCCTGTTTGGTCCGGTTTTCGGTTCTTTTTTTATATATTTAGGATTTCGGTTCAGTCCGGTTTGGTTTTGTACAATGTATAACACAACTAATAAACCTAAAAAGCCGATGAAGCGAACCATACCGGACTGGTACCGGTGGTCCGGTCGGTCTTCGGTTCTTTTTTTATAGATTTCGGGTATCGATCTGGTCCGGTCTTTTTCGATACAGTCCTGTTTTTGAACCGATCTCACCTCTACTTAAGAATTCTTTATTCCATGTTCCCTTACGTACATATAAAAGTAATCTGGTTATTCCAAATATGCCCAACATCGAATACATATATACAAACTAAATTGCTTATAAAAGAAACCAAGTAAGCTCGAACACAGTTACAGAGGTCAAGACACATTCATACATATCTATGTATCTCCCAGATATATCTCTATCGTTTCAACTATTTTTATCTTACATCCTTTAAGTTTTTCAGAGTAGGGTGTTGGAGCTAATTTTAGATTACACATTGTCTTATTTTTTTCACACAACCTTTTTTTAATTTTTTTATTCAATTTATTACACATTGAAACAAGATAGAGCATCTAAATACTTTCTTCTACAACCAGTTATAACTGATTATATTATTATTTAATATCACAAGATCACTGATAACAATCAAATCTAAATAACCTCTATAGCCAAGCTATATGTGATCTCCATCATAGGAAGTAATAACATGATTCATTCAAAAACAAGAATGAGAACAAAGCAAAAAGATTTAACCTTGACACTATTTTTATAATTGGCGTCGAGAACCTATGTGTTCTTTCACGGAACTTGTGACGACTTACCTCCTCTCTAACCTTCTCAAAAAAGATATTTTCCCCTTTATATAGACTGCATGTTGTTAGCTTTGTAAAAGTTGGAGTGAAACTCTGTTGTTACATCCAAGTCTCCAGGAAAGCGTTTTACCATGAATCTGTAAACAACGACATTGCACAACTCGTACTACATATCCCTTTTATGTAGCATTGTTATGAAAAAGTCGATCGTAGCATCCGGTCATCCCCAGAGTCATATTCCATTACAGTCCATGGTTTTGAAGTCACATGATCTACAGTCCGGCACTGGTTCTTCGACAATTTAAAATTTGCCCACAAAGATTCAAGTGCATAACATCTCTTTAACCTATACATAAAAAAAAATCATTATAAAAGAACACCCATCTCAATCATATACACAATCTCTACCATTTTGCTACCTCTAAGTCTCATAGAAATTCATGTCTTAAATAAAATTTGGTGCAAAAAATATTCTACTTAAGAAGCTGAGGGAATTTAATCTCATCCAAAAGACACAGAAATACATTAATTGTGCAAATTTATTAAAAGAAAATGCAAATCAAGTGGAATAAGTGAGTTCATTATCATGAAATATGTAATCAATGATTACCCTATCAACAGTAGCAATGAAAACTAGCATAAAAGTAGTTCATAAAGATGATAAAGGATTACAACTATAAAATTCATGCTGGAAAATGTAATTAAAGAGTGTGAAACAGAGATTCTACTGGTTGCAGTAAAAATTAAGTCTTTGTTCTTTAAAATCAGGTTATGAATGCTTGACAGCTAAACGAACTATGACATCAGAATCAAACAAATCAACATAAAATTATCCAGAACAAAACAGATAACAAGCAATTACGTTAAGGAACTTCAATGGAAAACGTCAATTTATATATATATTTTTTTACAAATTTAATAACAACCCACCAACGTCGATCTTTCAATTTCACCCTTTCAGTGGAAGCACACAGAATTCTAAAATTCTTGAACAAATTCAATGCAAAAAAGCATAAACAGCAGTCGAAACATAAACCAAAAGAGCAGAAGTCACCAGTACAATCATGGTCACAACCGCATTCACCGCCGATCGACTCCCACAGCTTAACATTCCCAATCGAATCTCGATCACATTCACCATCGACAGCATCAAGAACAAACACCCCATCACCGATCCAACCGCCGATCCAAGCATCCCAAACCTCAATGCTTTCAGGTTAATATGTGCCCTAAACGCTTCATCAACATCCTTACTGTTGATCAGGTTGATGGCCAGTTTAAGACCTTGAGCCACCAGAGATGAGAACAGAAAGAAGCTAAACGACACGACTTCGAAAACGAGGAGTTTTTTCGCGACGGAGGTGCCGGCGTCGCAGGCGGATCTGTTCTCGAGGCTGCGTTGGCCGGGGGTGGTGAGGGAAAGTCCGACGAACACCGCGATCGTGAAGAGAGAGTTGACGTTTACGAGGCCATCGAGTGCGGTTACGTGAATGCTGGTTGTGGATGTTGATCGTGAGGAGGAGGAGGATGGCGAGATTCTCGTTCCCATTTGTTGATCGTAGTAATCCTTTAGGTGACCATCAGATCTGTGATGAACCAAAGCAAATTAAATTAGCACAAAAAGAAACAGAATACCACAATCGAGATGGGAATTGAGCTTACTCCGCCATGGATGAAGCTTGGGTTTTGTGGGTGGAAGGAAGAACTAGAAGGATGTCCTGGAGTGCAAGGGAAAGCAGTAGTAGGTAAGTAATGACAAAATATTGGGGTTTGATTGAATTAGACAAAACTTTTGGGGTGGTTTCTGCAAACACTTCAAAACACGGGTGCTTTGTTTTTTTTTTCAAAACCAAAATACAACAAGAGACACTTTAATAATGGTTACTAATGAAATTTTAATCTCTTAGAAATAAAAACTTAGAATTGGAATTTGAATATTGTTTCGATATTGTGTTTAGTTAATTTCACCATCACCTGCCACCACTATTTGCGATGTAGCTAGGGACGAATCTACTTGTTGTCGACTGAGGATTCTGTTAAATCTAGTAAACAAATATTTTTTGTATGATTTTAGTGTATTTTAATATAATTTAGGTAAAATTATAGTTATGAACCCTCTGATTTTATTCACAAACATTATTAGTTTTAACTATGAACCTGTTAAGATATATTTCTAGCTCTACTACTGGATAAAGTCATTGATAAAGAAGTCAAAAATCGAATAAGCAACAATAAATCATAGATGGGCTTTAATTGCAAACCTAATCGACGATAAGCAACAGTTTATTGATTAACTAGAAAACAATCCATTCGAATGGTGAATCTCATTCCAGTTTCATCAAAATCTATGGGATTCCTTCAAAACAAACACACTTTTAGTCTATTATTTTCTTCATTTTTCAAATGAATTAAAGTGGATCAAATTTCCTACATGAAAGAAGGTACAAGACTTAACCTAATGAGTCTGAAATGAATAAAGAATACAACTATAGATGTGAGATGAACTTACATGTAAGCATTAAGGCCGACAACTTTTGACCGAACACGAAACATGACTTGAATCTATCACGAAAATAGTGGCACGAACCCAAAATGGGTCAAAAGCAGATCGACACGAAATTGAAAATGAAATTCGTATATGAAAACTAAAAAAAATCCCAAGATACATTTTGGTGAAATGGGTTGATAAGAAATATGACTCAAACCCGATGCGAAAAAGTGTCATGATCCGAAGGTAGATAAGACACCATATGAGATGTGGTATGGAAAGGTTCCAAACTTATCTTACTTGAAAGTCTGGGGTTGTGAGGCTCATGTACGACAAGAAGCTTTAAGCAAACTCGATCCTAGATCTATCAAATGTAATTTTGTGGGATATCCTAAAGATTCATTAGGATATTATTTCTACAACCCAGCTGAGAACAAAGTGTTTGTTTCTAGGCATGCCACTTTCTTAGAAAAGGAGTTTCTTTCGAAAGAGGCAAGTGAGAGCAATGTAGACCTTAAAGAAATTCAAGAACCACAAAATACAAGTCAGGTTGACACTAGCACTCAACAAACGGTTGTTGAACCTGAACAATTGGTTGTTCAAGAACCTACTGAAACACAAAGTGTTCGTAGATCTGGTAAACCTCGTCAAGAACCCGAGAGATACGGATTTCTCATGTCCAATGATGAGATTTTCTTGGTAGACTCTTCTGAGCCTACTAACTACCAAGATGCTATATCGGATCCGGAATCCGATAAATGGCTTGATGCCATGAACACTGAGATGCAATCCATGTATGAAAATCAAGTATGGGACTTGGTTGATCTTCCTCCCAATAGTAAGACTGTAGGGAGCAAGTGGGTCTTCAAGAAGAAGACAGACATGGATGGAAATGTACACACATTTAAGGCAAGGCTAGTGGCGAAAGGTTTCACTCAAACTCATGGTATTGACTATGATGAAACTTTCTCTCCGGTAGCCATGATTAAATCTATTAGAATACTTATTGCCATAGCTGCATATTATGACTATGAGATATGGCAAATGGATGTCAAAACGGCTTTTCTAAATGGACACTTAAGTGAAGATGTCTATATGGTTCAGCCTGAAGGTTTTGTAGATCCTAAGTATCCTAATAAGGTGTGCAAGCTTAAAAGATCCATCTATGGACTAAAGCAAGCATCTCGAAGTTGGAATCTTCGATTTGATGAGAAAATAAAAGAGTTTGGTTTTATCAAATCAGAAGATGAACCGTGTGTTTACAAGAAAACTAGTGGGAGCGCAGTAGCATTCCTTGTCTTGTATGTTGATGACATACTACTCATTGGAAACGACATCCCGACCTTGCAAGACATCAAGTCTTGGCTTGGGAAGTGTTTCTCAATGAAAGACTTGGGAGAAGCCGCCTACATTCTTGGAATAAAGATCTATAGGGATAAATCTAGGCGTCTTATTGGCCTAAGTCAAAGTGCATATATTGACAAAATCTTGAAACGATTCAAGATGGAGAATTCTAAGAGAGGATTCTTGCCAATGGCACTAGGCACGGTTTTGAGTAAAGCTCAAAGCCCTAGCACAAGAGAAGAGCTAGATAGAATGAGTGAGATCCCATATGCTTCTGCAATTGGATCCATCATGTATGCCATGCTATGCACTAGGCCAGATGTCTCGTATGCTTTGAGCATGACGAGCAGATACCAGCAAAACCCAGGAGATAGCCATTGGATGGCAGTCAAGAACATTTTAAAATACTTGAGAAGAACCAAAGACATGTTCTTGATCTATGGGGGTTTGGAAGAAGATCTTTGTGTAAAGTGTTACACAGATGCTAGTTTCCAAACGGATCGAGATGATTCTCGATCACAATCGGGCTATGTCTTAGTTATGAATGGAGGCGCGGTTGCTTGGAAAAGTTCTAAGCAAAGTGTAGTTGCACAATCCACTACAGAATCTGAATACATTGTTGCTTCTGAGGCTGGACAAGAAGCTGCATGGATGAAGAAGTTCATTGCTGACCTTGGGGTAGTAACAAGCATTCAAGACCCCATAGAAATATTTTGTGATAATGAAGGTGCTATTGCCCAGGCAAAAGAACCTAGATCACATCACAGCACCAAACACATCCTCAGGCGTTTCCACTACATACGGGATATAGTGGATAGAGGAGATGTGTGTATTCGCAAAGTTCATACAGATCAGAATCTTGCAGATCCTTTTACGAAACCTCTTGCCTCGACTAAGCATGAGTCTCATACTAGGGCAATAGGTCTTCGCTTTGCAAAGGATTGGATTTCAATTGTAATTTAGTATTTGGATATTTTGGAACATTATGACAATATCTATTTTATCTGAATGATGTATGGGATATGATCACTTCATTAATATATATTGTGTTCTTTATTAGCATGTTTAAATCCATGAATAATTCTTTATTCTAAAACGTCCATAGTCGGTTATAACTATGGGAATAGTTATGAATTAAGACTAATGTGAATAAGTTGGTTGACTTTCATTCGTGATGAAAGTAGGCAAAAGGGTTTGCAGCCAAATTCACTAATGTTTGTTAGGGAACAAACATTGGACATGACCCGCTCTTAAGATCGCTTCATGGATCAGTGTCATAAGTAAATCTTGAGAAAAAGGTGGTATCTTTGTATCCTTAGACCTGAGACACATATTGGGACTCGAGTATGAGGAGTATCATGCTTTAATGTGGTTAAACGCTATCTTTAACCGGGTAGTTATAAAGGCCATTATTAGGTATGATATGAGTCTTATAACAGACGTATGTGGTCAAGATGGAATTTGTTTCTCTCATTTAATTGGGAGTATAATATCTCTGGGCCCTAAAACAAGTTGAACATTATATGAGAATTGATGACGATTCATGTCTCATGTTCAACGAGATGTTAAAACAAAGGGATAATTGATGACTTACCTATAACAACGATTTGTAGCTAGTGAGTTAACTTCGTTGGTGAAAGTGTTGATCAACACACTTTATTTATTATTAGGGGCAATGGGATGTTGCTAGACGTTCTTACCATTGTCTATATCGGCTTAAGTTGTAACTTGTGCAAGTGGGAGATTGTTGGTTCTATGTGCACAAGACACAAATTAATACGATATTACTAATAATAAATAAACCCATAGGGTCACACATTTACAATCAATGGACACCAATTACATATTTGAATATGATTTAAATATGTTTCCAACTCATTATATATATAAGTATATATATGCATTGTTGCATATTATTATTTATGTGAAATAATAATATCACTCTTATATATTAATATAAGATAATGCATATGAAATACATAAATATAAACATATGATTTTATATATGTATATATATATATATGTATAAATGTATATTTGTTACAAGTAAAGAGTTACTAGTAACAATTATATAAATGTATGTATATCCTTGTTACAAGTAAAGAGTTACTAGTAACAATCAAGTATGTATATAAAATACATGTAGATGTATTTTATACATTGTATGGCATGGTCTAGTATATCTTTATATATTTTAAAGATATAAAACTAGAAATCATCACAATAAACCAAAGGGGGGCCATGTTGACTTCTTGTATGCAACAATTAGACAAGTATGGTACCAAGAAATCAAGAAAGGAAGACAAGCAAAGAGGGGGCCTCCCTCTCCCTCCTTTTTACGGCCAAACTAAGCCAAAGAGGGGGCCTCCCTCTTGTTGTGGTGTTTTCTTGGTTTTTATATGCATGTATGTCCCTTTGGTGTTTACTACTACATGCTACCACCTTTGCTATTCTTCAAGAAAACATCTAAGTGTTCTTAGATATTCAAAACATCCTTACTTTATAGTATTGGTGTTTCAAGTGAGCAAAGTGTGGTACTAGAATACATACTCATATACATACATAGTAAGTTCAAGAAGAAGAACAAGAGGTTGTTGCTTGCTTGCTTGAATTTCAAGGGTTGGAGAGACTAGCATCTTGGAGGTGTTGGACTCATTGATTTGTGGATACATTGGAGGAAGTCTTCTCTTGGCTTCTCATAGATCAACCACTTCATCAACGGTTTACTCACGCTACAAAGGTTGTAGTTCTAAACACCCTATGGTTGTTTTGTTTCTTAAGGCTTGCATATGGATCATTGGTGGGGAGTTTTAAAAGTTTAAAATTGTTGTTCATGCTTCCGTTGCCAAAATATATTTTAAAAAAAACCGAACAAACCCCAACAGTGGTATCAGAGCCACTTATGTATAGTTTTAAGAAACTTTTTGAGTATGTATTGTTTAAGAAAATGGACAACTTTTCTTTTGTTAGAAAAGTTATGGATTTTCTTGTTGGCAACTTATATATGTTTATATATTTATTTTGAGAAACAACCAAACCACATGCATGTTTGGTTGTAAAAGTTGCCTAAATATCAAGTGTTGATATATATGTTTTTTTGAGTGTATGTTGTGCATAACAAGCCATAGACCTTTTGTGATGTGTTGGAAATTCGATTTGGTTGTAAAATTATTTTTTTTTCATTTGGTATGTAATAATAATTTTAGTTTCGTTTCATCTTGTTGTATTTTGTAAGTAGTAGAATAGTTTAGACTAGTTTACTTTTATAAAAATGTAACAAGATGAAGAAATGACCAAGTTGGAGTTTTCAAGTGTGGTGGAGTCAACCATGAAGGCTTGGAGTCATTTGCACTACAAGGAGTTGTTTTGGCAAGTGGGAGCTTCAAGTTCATCACAAGAGAAATATTTGGTCCTTAGTTATGACTTGGTATTTTTGTATGGCTCACAAAAATACCACTTAGGATAAATGGCTTGGTTATGCACTTATACATGTTATTTGTGTGTGTTTATGTTTATATTATTATGCATGGTTGAAAATAGGATTTTTTTTGCATGCTAGATAATATTTTTTACATAATATAAATCACACAATGGGAGTTTGGTATTTTAAGTTGACATAACATAAGATGTAAAATGAATTTTATATAAAAGGAGTTTTGTAAAGATTAAAATTCATTATGTCAAAATATATATCTTTATATATATATATGAGTTTTATAAAATAGGGATTTTAAAACTCAACCAAACTCCGTTCAAGCTTAATAATAAAATTGTTTTATTACAAGCTAAAATTGGTCGTATCTGCGCGCTCGAAACTACACACGTTAATATAGGATATTAATACTAGTTTAAAATTGAACGCGTTGAGAGTTCGTAAAATATGGATTTTAAGAATACTCAAGACCAATATATAAAATATGATTTTATCAAAACGTGGACTTATTATTGTATGCATGCAATACTAGTCACACGACTCGTTTTGTTTTATTTAATAAATATACAAAACGGTAAAAGCCCTTTTTCAAAACGTAAGTCTATGCCATCCCATTTTAAGACACTCGCTTGTTGCAACGACACTCACGTGGAGAGAGCATTAGCCAAACGCGTGGATTGTTTTTGTAACAACCGAGGTGTTTTTCCGCGAATTCCATGAACGTCTTGGGCCGGAAATTCACCGTCTTGAAATAGGACGACTTAATCGGAATCTTATTACGGAGAGAGCATTAGTCAAACGTAAGGAAGCCCGAGGCATAGATGGGATCAAACATGTCAAAATTGACAATCGTTGTCTAGGATCCCATAAAGATCTAGGAATTACATACGAGATGTAATTGGTAAACGTTACCTACCTTGTTGTTTTAACTTGCTGGAGAGAGCATTAGCCAAACATTCAAGGTTAAGTTCAACTTGGATCCTAGCCTTTAAAAATTAAAGAATTTTATAATTCTAAAGGGTATTAATTATTAAAGGATTAAATATCAAAAATACTAAATTGAACTTTGTTAATTTTGTAGATGGCCCCTAACTCAACTACGCCCGTTAACAACTTATCTCTTCGTTCAATCTTAGAGAAAGAAAAACTCAATGGTACAAATTTCTTAGACTGGTATCGTAACTTGAGAATCGTTCTTAAGCACGAAAAGAAATTGTACGTACTTGAGGATCCCGTCCCTGAGGAACCTCCATTGACTGCGGCCAAAGCCGTTAGGGATGCTTGGGTGAAGCATTCCGACGACTCGGTCGAAATTTCATGCCTCATGCTTGCTACCATGTCTCCGGATCTTCAAAAGAACCTTGAGGAGCATGGAGCATATGAGATGCTTAGCCAGCTTAAGGAAATGTTCCAAAAGCAAGCGAAGCAAGAACGCTTTGAGGTCACTCGAGCCTTCCATGCATGCAAGATGGAGGAAGGTCAATCCGTTAGCGACTATGTGCTAAAGATGAAAGGATACATTGACCAGCTTGCTAGGCTTGGATCTCCCATAACCAACGAGTTTGCACAGGATATGATCCTTAACTCGTTGACCAAAGCCTATGATCAATTTGTCATGAATTATAACATGAACAATTGGGAGAAATCTGTCTCAGAGTTGCATGGGATGCTTAAAACTGCTGAGAGTAAGATTCCAAGCAAAACACCTCAAGTCTTGATGATTCAAGAAGGGAAAATCAAGAAGAAAAAGAAAAACAACTCAAAAGGGAAAGGCAAAGCGAGGCAAAGGGAAAGGACAAAGGCAAGCAAGTTGCCAAGGCCCCTACACCCAAGACGGCGGGAAAGGTTCCCAAGAATGACCCGTGCTTTGAATGCGGGGTGGTAGGACATTGGAGGCGCAATTGTCCAACCTACCTTGCAGAGTTGAAAAAGAAGAAGGCTGGCGAGGCTAGCACTTCAGGTATATATATGATTGAAATGTATACTTTTTCCATTAATTCCTGGGTATTTGATACCGGTTGTGGAACTCACATTTGTAACAATGTGCAGGGGTTGAGAAAAAGTAAGCTGCTGAAGCCAGGCGATTTGGATCTCCACGTGGGCAATGGAGCAAATGTTGCTGTTGAAGCCCTTGGAACTTTTGAATTATTATTACCAAATGGCCTGTACTTAATATTAAACAATTGTTGTTATGTACCTAGTTTAACTAGGAATATTATTTCAGTAGCTCGGTTAAGAGAATCTGGATTCACTTTTGGTTTCGTTGATGATGGCATTCGTGCCTTCAAAAACGACATTTTGTATTTTGAGGCTCGGCCTCTTAATGGAATATATGAAGTTAATCTTAAAAGATCTCTTGATGATAATTCTATATATACCACTAGCACCAAACGACCTAAGCATGACTTAAGTCAAACATACCTATGGCATTGTCGACTTGGTCATATAAACAAGAAACGCATTGCAAAACTTCAAAAGGATGGAATTTTAAAATCAAACGATTCTAGCTCATTTGAAGTTTGCGAATCATGTTTATATGGGAAGATGACTAAGGCCCCTTTCTCCGGTTCAAGTGAAAGAGCCAAAGATCTATTAGGAATCATACATACGGATGTATGCGGTCCTTTTAGATCAATGTCTAGGGATGGTGATAGATACTTCGTTACATTCACCGATGATTATAGTAGATTTGGTTATGTTTATTTGATGAAACATAAACATGAAACATTTGAGATGTTCAAGCTGTTTCAAAACGAAGTACAAAATCAACTCAACAAAACAATCAAGGCCCTTCGTTCCGATCGAGGTGGTGAGTACTTAAGCCAAGAGTTTATGGATCATCTTAGTAATTGTGGGATTATCTCACAACTTACTCCTCCTAGAACACCACAACATAATGGTGTATCTGAAAAGAGGAACCGAACTCTACTAGATATGGTTCGGTCTATGATGAGCCGAAGCACTCTACCCTCGTCCTTTTGGAGTTATGCTTTATTAACGGCTGCGCGCATATTGAATATGGTTCCAACCAAGAAGGTAGATAAGACACCATATGAGATGTGGTATGGAAAGGTTCCAAACTTATCTTACTTGAAAGTCTGGGGTTGTGAGGCTCATGTACGACAAGAAGCTTTAAGCAAACTCGATCCTAGATCTATCAAATGTAATTTTGTGGGATATCCTAAAGATTCATTAGGATATTATTTCTACAACCCAGCTGAGAACAAAGTGTTTGTTTCTAGGCATGCCACTTTCTTAGAAAAGGAGTTTCTTTCGAAAGAGGCAAGTGAGAGCAATGTAGACCTTAAAGAAATTCAAGAACCACAAAATACAAGTCAGGTTGACACTAGCACTCAACAAACGGTTGTTGAACCTGAACAATTGGTTGTTCAAGAACCTACTGAAACACAAAGTGTTCGTAGATCTGGTAAACCTCGTCAAGAACCCGAGAGATACGGATTTCTCATGTCCAATGATGAGATTTTCTTGGTAGACTCTTCTGAGCCTACTAACTACCAAGATGCTATATCGGATCCGGAATCCGATAAATGGCTTGATGCCATGAACACTGAGATGCAATCCATGTATGAAAATCAAGTATGGGACTTGGTTGATCTTCCTCCCAATAGTAAGACTGTAGGGAGCAAGTGGGTCTTCAAGAAGAAGACAGACATGGATGGAAATGTACACACATTTAAGGCAAGGCTAGTGGCGAAAGGTTTCACTCAAACTCATGGTATTGACTATGATGAAACTTTCTCTCCGGTAGCCATGATTAAATCTATTAGAATACTTATTGCCATAGCTGCATATTATGACTATGAGATATGGCAAATGGATGTCAAAACGGCTTTTCTAAATGGACACTTAAGTGAAGATGTCTATATGGTTCAGCCTGAAGGTTTTGTAGATCCTAAGTATCCTAATAAGGTGTGCAAGCTTAAAAGATCCATCTATGGACTAAAGCAAGCATCTCGAAGTTGGAATCTTCGATTTGATGAGAAAATAAAAGAGTTTGGTTTTATCAAATCAGAAGATGAACCGTGTGTTTACAAGAAAACTAGTGGGAGCGCAGTAGCATTCCTTGTCTTGTATGTTGATGACATACTACTCATTGGAAACGACATCCCGACCTTGCAAGACATCAAGTCTTGGCTTGGGAAGTGTTTCTCAATGAAAGACTTGGGAGAAGCCGCCTACATTCTTGGAATAAAGATCTATAGGGATAAATCTAGGCGTCTTATTGGCCTAAGTCAAAGTGCATATATTGACAAAATCTTGAAACGATTCAAGATGGAGAATTCTAAGAGAGGATTCTTGCCAATGGCACTAGGCACGGTTTTGAGTAAAGCTCAAAGCCCTAGCACAAGAGAAGAGCTAGATAGAATGAGTGAGATCCCATATGCTTCTGCAATTGGATCCATCATGTATGCCATGCTATGCACTAGGCCAGATGTCTCGTATGCTTTGAGCATGACGAGCAGATACCAGCAAAACCCAGGAGATAGCCATTGGATGGCAGTCAAGAACATTTTAAAATACTTGAGAAGAACCAAAGACATGTTCTTGATCTATGGGGGTTTGGAAGAAGATCTTTGTGTAAAGTGTTACACAGATGCTAGTTTCCAAACGGATCGAGATGATTCTCGATCACAATCGGGCTATGTCTTAGTTATGAATGGAGGCGCGATTGCTTGGAAAAGTTCTAAGCAAAGTGTAGTTGCACAATCCACTACAGAATCTGAATACATTGTTGCTTCTGAGGCTGGACAAGAAGCTGCATGGATGAAGAAGTTCATTGCTGACCTTGGGGTAGTAACAAGCATTCAAGACCCCATAGAAATATTTTGTGATAATGAAGGTGCTATTGCCCAGGCAAAAGAACCTAGATCACATCACAGCACCAAACACATCCTCAGGCGTTTCCACTACATACGGGATATAGTGGATAGAGGAGATGTGTGTATTCGCAAAGTTCATACAGATCAGAATCTTGCAGATCCTTTTACGAAACCTCTTGCCTCGACTAAGCATGAGTCTCATACTAGGGCAATAGGTCTTCGCTTTGCAAAGGATTGGATTTCAATTGTAATTTAGTATTTGGATATTTTGGAACATTATGACAATATCTATTTTATCTGAATGATGTATGGGATATGATCACTTCATTAATATATATTGTGTTCTTTATTAGCATGTTTAAATCCATGAATAATTCTTTATTCTAAAACGTCCATAGTCGGTTATAACTATGGGAATAGTTATGAATTAAGACTAATGTGAATAAGTTGGTTGACTTTCATTCGTGATGAAAGTAGGCAAAAGGGTTTGCAGCCAAATTCACTAATGTTTGTTAGGGAACAAACATTGGACATGACCCGCTCTTAAGATCGCTTCATGGATCAGTGTCATAAGTAAATCTTGAGAAAAAGGTGGTATCTTTGTATCCTTAGACCTGAGACACATATTGGGACTCGAGTATGAGGAGTATCATGCTTTAATGTGGTTAAACGCTATCTTTAACCGGGTAGTTATAAAGGCCATTATTAGGTATGATATGAGTCTTATAACAGACGTATGTGGTCAAGATGAAATTTGTTTCTCTCATTTAATTGGGAGTATAATATCTCTGGGCCCTAAAACAAGTTGAACATTATATGAGAATTGATGACGATTCATGTCTCATGTTCAACGAGATGTTAAAACAAAGGGATAATTGATGACTTACCTATAACAACGATTTGTAGCTAGTGAGTTAACATCGTTGGTGAAAGTGTTGATCAACACACTTTATTTATTATTAGGGGCAATGGGATGTTGCTAGACGTTCTTACCATTGTCTATATCGGCTTAAGTTGTAACTTGTGCAAGTGGGAGATTGTTGGTTCTATGTGCACAAGACACAAATTAATACGATATTACTAATAATAAATAACCCATAGGGTCACACATTTACAATCAATGGACACCAATTACATATTTGAATATGATTTAAATATGTTTCCAACTCATTATATATATAAGTATATATATGCATTGTTGCATATTATTATTTATGTGAAATAATAATATCACTCTTATATATTAATATAAGATAATGCATATGAAATACATAAATATAAACATATGATTTTATATATGTATATATATATATATATGTATAAATGTATATTTGTTACAAGTAAAGAGTTACTAGTAACAATTATATAAATGTATGTATATCCTTGTTACAAGTAAAGAGTTACTAGTAACAATCAAGTATGTATATAAAATACATGTAGATGTATTTTATACATTGTATGGCATGGTCTAGTATATCTTTATATATTTTAAAGATATAAAACTAGAAATCATCACAATAAACCAAAGGGGGGCCATGTTGACTTCTTGTATGCAACAATTAGACAAGTATGGTACCAAGAAATCAAGAAAGGAAGACAAGCAAAGAGGGGGCCTCCCTCTCCCTCCTTTTTACGGCCAAACTAAGCCAAAGAGGGGGCCTCCCTCTTGTTGTGGTGTTTTCTTGGTTTTTATATGCATGTATGTCCCTTTGGTGTTTACTACTACATGCTACCACCTTTGCTATTCTTCAAGAAAACATCTAAGTGTTCTTAGATATTCAAAACATCCTTACTTTATAGTATTGGTGTTTCAAGTGAGCAAAGTGTGGTACTAGAATACATACTCATATACATACATAGTAAGTTCAAGAAGAAGAACAAGAGGTTGTTGCTTGCTTGCTTGAATTTCAAGGGTTGGAGAGACTAGCATCTTGGAGGTGTTGGACTCATTGATTTGTGGATACCTTGGAGGAAGTCTTCTCTTGGCTTCTCATAGATCAACCACTTCATCAACGGTTTACTCACGCTACAAAGGTTGTAGTTCTAAACACCCTATGGTTGTTTTGTTTCTTAAGGCTTGCATATGGATCATTGGTGGGGAGTTTTAAAAGTTTAAAATTGTTGTTCATGCTTCCGTTGCCAAAATATATTTTGAAAAAAAACCGAACAAACCCCAACAAAAATATCATCACTCTACATTCTTACTATAAAACTAAACACAAAGACAGACTTTAGCATTGGAGGGGAATACTGGGCCATCTTCCTCTCTTCCTTTAACCGAAAGTGTTGTTGTTTTGAAGGATTGTTCTGAAGGAAGTCTTTGCTAGAAATTGTGTAAAGCATCAAAGCACGATCACTTACGAATGAAACTTAATTTCTTAGAAATTAAAGAATTGAAATTTGAATCTAATCTTTCAAAATTGTCTTTGGTTGATTTTACCACCATCTACCAGTGAAATGATTAAACACAAATCTGAACTTAATTTGACACAAACTATTGAACCCTAAACCTGCAAACGAATCAAGCAAAACAAAAAATAAAATAAAAAATTGTTTGCATCAAATCGATCCCAACAAACAGAATTGCATCCTAACCTACCACATAAAAACTTCAAATCCTAACTCAAAATCCAATAAACCCACCTCGATCAAACTCTAAATCCAAATATGATCTAACCCACTTAACCCGCCTTCCAACTCATATACAAAGGCAGATGAGAGATGAACAGGGATATGTGCCCACTAGCTAGTTGTCCCATTTGCTATGCATAATGCATGTTTTTAGGATCAAGAAATGGGTGACCACTTGAAGCACTAGGCCAAGTTTGCATGCTGCCTTCCATTTTCTACTTGGTTTCTTTTAGCTTCCAAGTTACATTTTCTTTAGGATTACGTGCAAACTTGAATATAGATTCAATCAACACACAGAACATATATAGTACTAGAAATTTCATTCATAAAAGTTAAGCTAAAAGTAAATATATATTATTAGTTACAGTTTAATATAAAAATAAATAGTCAAATTTAAGTCTGCTGTGATGTGAGAGATTCCTACTTCTTCATAAGAAAGAATTAAGCAAAGTCTACTTAAATTCTTACATTTGATATATAGTTTCTAGTGACAAACAAGGCAAATTAATAGTTTAATACCTTAAATTATTTCAAGGTCAACAGTCTGACAACATTATAGCAATTTGCTCTCCCTATAATCTCTCTTCATTTCAAAGGTGTAGTCAAATAACTTAGTTCAACAAGCAATCAACAATAAAATAAAATGTGGATGTTGATATGAAAATGTTTTATACATTCTCTTTTCATTCTTGTATCTACTAAATACAGCATATATATGCAGCTACAAACTTTAACTTCAAATCAAATTTAACAATTGCCATGCTAATCGAGGATCAATCAAGATGTAGTATACAAGAAACGAATATGTGTACATGTAGTGAACCAAGAATACGAGAGGTACCAAAGCCAAGAAAATCCCACCAATCATAAATAAACCTCGAAAATTGTAAAGGGTTAGAACTGTTAACTTCTCTGCTTGAGAACCTTCAGGTAGTAAAGATGAATCTTGCCCAAACCATTTCTTTTCCAGTTTTAGTAGCTCCCCTTCCTCTCTTAGTTTTAGAATTTCCCTTGATAAATCACGCGCTAGTTGTGATCCTTTTGGGAAGACCTGAAATCAATGATATATCAATAACTAATTTGTGTTCTGAAGTTTCTTTTAGGGAAAATGACTCAAATGGAAGGAGAGGAACAAAGAAAATACAAAACAGATGAATAGATAAAAGACACCTACCCATGATACATAGAATACCTGATTCCAATGGAAGTTGTGTTTAAAAATGATTATGTGCTTGTGAATAATCAAAATCACAATTAGGTGTGATAGAATGGGTTGTATGAGAAGTCTATAAAAATGACCCAAACAAATTCTTGTGCAAAAAGGGCACACATCTTGTGAAATTAGAACAAAAGTCTCTTAAGCTAGGTTGAAAAGAAAAGGTGTATAACTAGTCTAGATATAATCAACCTTTTGCAGCTAGTATGGAATTGGCTGTTTTTTAAAAACTAAAAACATAATTTCAGCAGATATAATCAAATTCAGAATACAAATCCAGAAGCTGCTTAATTATAAGAATCTATAGTCAATATATTAGTTAAGTAACAGACTTACAAAGCCAAACCCATTAGTATTGGGTTCATAAGAGACCAAATGGTAGGGGCTACCATACTTTGCAAGGAATAGCTTGATATATGGGTACTCGTCCATAATCGCAACAACACCGCCTTTCTTGCTTCCTTCTGATAATGCCCTTGCGTATTCGTCTAATGAACTGTAGGGTAGAAGAGAAGGATCCTTAAAATTTGACTTGTTAACGATAACTCCTTCAAGATAAGAACCAGCTTTGTATCCTACATAGATTCCCCTTCTTGTTAACTCAATTTGCTGAACTGTTAACATAGAACTCAAGGCAGCATTATAGCTCGTAACGATTACAAATACTATGAATAGCCACACAATCACCAAAAGCCTTGACAAATTACTCAACAACTTTACTCCTGAGATCAAATAATGAATGTTTAAATGCAAATACAAGAATCAGATAACCACTTTGAAAATGAAAATCCAATCATCTCTTAAATAATCAACTTATGCAATTCACAATAATCGGTTTTAAAATGCATATCCAAGAACCCCATCCAGAGTTGTCTAATTAGAGAGAGAGAGAGGGAGAGGGTGAGGGAGAGAGAGAGAGAGATTACTATGACTGAAGGTAAGTGTCGAGAAAGAGAACCAGAGGGCACTTCCAACTACATCTTGCCATGAACCTTGGAACGTTCTATTAATAGGATATTCAATGAGCCATATTGTTGCTCCGATTATGAAGAAAGAGCAAGTAGTTGCAACCCACATAGAAGTATCGAGTGGCTCCATAAACCACCACATTTTTCTCTGATTATAACTATCTCTTGCTACTGTCCCAACACCTAAATCGGTGTAAGGAACTGTGAAGTCAACATATAAGGATCTATTATCAGTGATCGTTGTATCGCCCACAACCGCATCGAAATTCTGGATCAGAAAAAACAACTTATTCCTTTTATCAAATAACATGGATTGATATACTTGTAACTTGGTTCTGCTTATTGAATCTGATTATATTGACTGTAAAATTAGATAATCATAATTAATAAAACACATGTTATGTAGATAGTTGTCAGATGTCTTTTTGTTGATTGAAGTTGTAAAAATCACATAATTAATTGTTTGAGTATTTGTAAAGTTTAGATAATTTAAGGAACTAATACATGAATTTACCAAAATAACAACCTTTAAAATGGAGGAGAAGCTTATGAGATGAGAGTAAAAAATCTTTCCTAAGATCTTGGATAAATAGATACTTTTATGTGTCTTCAAGTGCAAACTAATTAGATAATCATTTCCAAAATGCAAATCCAAACACCCCTAAAGATGAATCATACCTGAAGATGGACCTGGAATATAAGTTGATCATAAACTTCTGAATTCAATCTTTCGGCAGAAAATGGAACAAAGTCGTAGGGTACTTCATACGGTAATGCTTCAAGTGCAGCTTTAAACACGTCTATGCAAAACCCTTCGGCAGTGGTTACTTTGGTTTGAGGATTGTATTCTACATTTAAGAGTTCTTCAAATCCAACCAACATAGGAACAGCAATTCGTAGCTTTTTACTTGTTTGAAGTATCCTACGTCTTGGAGGGGTTATCAATACTCCTGGCCAGATAATAGTTTCAAGACCATTTAAAGGATAACTATGTCGATGATTTGGATTAGACAGTAGATACGTGATGATACCATCAGCTTCGGCCCAAAAGCCGACTCTTCTCTCACCATTCCCGACCACATTCACTATTTCCAAAGGCTTTGCAACAGCTTTCCCGTTTAAAAGATCAAAATCGCCACTCAACCCCTTAAACGTAATGTTTAGCAACTCCTTTAAAACCAACTTTCTAGTACCCGAGGCTTGGATATTTGTGAAATCCATTGCCATCATTACATCAATGTTATTTCTGTCTTCAGAAGATCCATTTTCCGCCCTTTCAATAGCCATTGCTAATGCAACAATTGCATCATACGCCAATACGCTGAAGATATCTGGGTTGTTATAAGGATATTCTTTTCTCCATCTTCTACAATAGCTATGAAATTGAGTTGATGATGGGACATGATATCTCAAACCTAAAACTCCTTGAAATGATCCAAGAACTTCTTCATCTAACTCTAGAGGATCAAAGAAATTCATGGAGTAATCAGTTAAAATCCAAGCATATCCTTTAGTCATCAAACCCAGTCTTTTTGAGTGTACCAAAAGACGAAACGCTAAAGAAAGAGAGACATGAACGATAAATACTGTTTCTTGCAAATTTGTGAGCTTATGAAGCTCGACAAGAATTTGATCATCCGTTGCTAACAAAGAAATCTTGCTCTTATAAGATATATGAATCTTTTTCTCCTGAAAAGAATCGATTATGTATGGTAAACTCTCTCTCCCAAGTTCACTGTCTTCATGAACAAGGATGACATCCTTCCATTTAAATGATTTAACAAGGGCGGATATGGCCTTCCATTGGATGGTCTCAGCTTGTGTCATTTGAAGGAAGTAAGGATGTAGTGCAGTCGAGATGAACGAGGGGCTTGTGGTTAACGATAGAATAGGAACTTCGAATTTGTTTCGTAAAATGCTTAACAACTTTGCTTCAAGCAGTGCTTCTGGTCCAATGATTATTGCTTGCACTTTCAAATTTTCTAGAAGATCAAGAGCTGTAATATGCAATTGAGCATGCTCAGATACGAAAACATATCCAGAAAGGATAGAATTGAAAGTCATTTTGTAACAAAAATCTATCATAGAAGATCATGTTTAATTGGATGTGCTTTTATTGATTAAATTTGTAATAATAACTTTCTATCGTGTTCAAAGTTTCAAAAATTCCTAATTATTTATGATAATAACAGATAAAAGAGTTAAAGAGTTAGTTATATTTTTTGTCAACGTGGTTTTATGGTTTTTTCCTGTTTTTGTCCCCAACTATTTATTTTTACGAATTTGATCCTTAAATGATCAAATTTCTTACGAATTTAGTTCATAGTACATTTAAAATGATGAAAGTACTCTTGCCCTCGCTTTTTAATCATATTCTAATGTTTAATTTATTTTTAAATCTTTTTAAGAAAATAAAAAATGGTTTAATAATATTTTACTACATCACACCTCTCTCTTTAGAGCAAAAGGGGTACATACGACATCCACTCGGCATGCAGATGTGGCCCTCAGTACCGAGAGGGCACACCACCCACTAATGATCGGTACCAAGAATTTTTGAAAAAGAAAAACTACATTTTCTAAAACACTCTCATTTTAAACCATTTTCACACTATATTTTCTAGCTTTTCTCTTTAAAATTTTTGAAAAATACATATATTATTTACATTTTCTACCTCTTCTGTCTCAAAGGCGTCACAATTTCTACCTCTTCGTCAATGCTATTTTATTACTTGTAATTTATTTCTATGTAATCTTTTTTTATTTTAATAAAAATTAGTTGTTAATCTTATTTTTTTTTTTCGTAATTTATAAAAATTTATAATCTAACTTTATAAATTTTAATTAAATTTCATAATATTAAAGTAGAATAAAATAATATATAATTAATTTAAAATAACAAAGTTTGAAGCATGCAAAACGTGAGTATTTTCTGGGTTTAAGAAAGCTTCAAGCATGACGTGAGTTATGCTGATGTATCGCAAATATATATGACTTGAAGCATAGGATGCTTCTAAACATGTACACCTCATACTCTTACTCACACATCTGTCTTCTCCATCTCCCCATTATTTCTCAGCATACTTCCCCTGGCCTCTCCCTTCAAAAACCACCTCCACAGGATCAAACCACCGGCCACCGACGGCTTCATCTTCAACTACCACCACCCCCTCTTTCATTTCAACAACCACCACTGTAGTCTGCAGGCTTTATCTTCAACTATCACCACCGACAAAGACGGACCCAGAAATTTTGGTGACCGGTGACATCATATAATGACGAAAATAAAATTAATTAAGATTACGAATGCTGTTTGGGTTTTTTTTCAGGTTTCCCATTAATTAAGTCGAGTTAACGAGGATTCAGTTGTTTTAGTACTTTAAGGCTAAAATATAATTTGTATTAAGCCCTCTTAATTAAATTGATATTTTTAAAATAAACTATAATATTTAAAGTGATAAATCAAATGTTAAACTATAACTTATTATTTTAAAAATATATATTTTTTTTATTATATTTTTGATGACAAGAGATGTGATTGTTAGCGGCTCAAAAAAAGTTCAAATTTGCTGGACCATCACCGCAGGCTTCATCTTTAACCATCACAGCCACCTCCTTCATTTTCATCCACTACCACATCCGGCTTCATCTTCTTACCACCTTCTAGTCGGTTGTCTACCTACCACCCTCTCGCCGGCCGTCGCTAGATCTGCCGCCATCAACATCGTAAACCTCCGCCACCTCCATTAATTAACTTTACCACCGTCATTCTTTTTTTTCTAATCGAACGAAGCCATAGATGATAGATGTAAGTTTTCTTTGGGGTAAAGTTTGTTTTGAAAGCAAAAGAGCTACAATATTAAAGGGAAAAGAAGGTACAAGTAGGGATGGCAATGATCATCCGATCTAATGATCATCCACCCGATTCGATCCATCGATGGTGGATATGGACGAAGTTAAATGGGTGAATATTGGATATAGAGCGGATATGGATGTTTAGTGGAGTGTATATGGATGACAATTATCCATCCATAGATGAATCCATAAACCCGAAATTAAATTTTCCTAAATTAATTTTTTATATAATTAAGTTTATAAATCCATATATTTACTATATTTTTAACATTTATATATTAATATAATATTGAAGATGCATATATACATTCTAAATTATAATATTACGTAATTACAAAGTATGTTTTTCGCTTTGATTATTTTATATTAAGTTATATTTTGATTTGTATCTTTTTTTAATAAAAAACTATGTATTTATGTCAACTAAAATTATAAATTATATGTAAATGTATGATATTTCCTTAGAGAAAAGAGTTATTTCGACATCCAATAGATATCCAATTACCCGTCTAATCCGATGGATATGGATATGGACGGATTAAATAATTTTAAATGGATGTGGATATGGATATGAATATTGAAAAACTAAATGGATATGGATGTGGATTTGACCTAATCCGATCCATTGCCATCCATAGGTACAAGGCAAGATCTCCAAGTTGGAGAGCAGTAAACTACAAGTAATAAGGTAGGAAAGAACTAAAAAGTGAATGCCCAGATTCGATCTGCTATTAGAACAAGACCCAAAAAGTAAAAATAAAAGGAGAGGCTTTTTTCCTAACTCCAATCCGTTAACTTAACAAGTTATCTTGAAACCACTCGATCCCAAAGAATTTACGGTCCAAATACTCCAATTAAAATTTGATTTCATGCTTTTATTCTTGATCCACAAAAGAGGATGAAAATGTACAACAGGGGTAAAGTTTGTTGGGGGAATTTTGTTCGAGGAATTATAGTAGTGATGGAAGTGATGGTTGAGGTGCAATTGTATAGGAGAGAAAGAGAGAGGTGTATGTAATTAAAAAGAGGAGAGAGAAACCCACGTATATGAGAGAGGATTCATGGTGGTGGGTACAGTGGCGGTGGTGAGCTAACGGGCAGTGGTGTTAGCGCATATATATATATAGAGAGAGAGAGAGAGAATTAGTCAATTAGAGAGAGGGTCGGAATAAGAGAGAGATTTATTAAGAGATAGAAGGGAGAGTGTGCGTGGAGACCGAAGAGATAGATATTTAATCCTGTTTTCGTTTTATTTTTTATAAAAAGTTAGGCATTAGGGATTAAAATCATAATAATAAAAAGTTAAAAATCAAAACCGTAAAAATTATCTAGTGACCAAAATATAATCAACTCTAGATAAAATTCGGATATTCTTAATTTAACTTTATTGATTAGTTATATGTTGAAGCTAGTATCAAACGGATTTTAGATAACCACAATGAGAAGTACGTTATTCAAAAACTATAAAATAATCATTGAGATTCAAATAATTACTCAAACGTTTCTTAACTTCATAACTAAGGATAAGTTTGCAAACAATAGTGTAAATTAGTAAGAAAAATATGAGAAAGATCTTTAATCTTTAATATATAATAGTATACTACCTAAATAATATGGCGGTAGTAAATAGTTTTTGTTTTGCAACATATTGTTCAAGAGTATAATGGTATATTATTTGTGCGATTCGATGTTACAGATCAATAGTTTTTGTTCAGCAACATATCCGTTTTTCTTTATTAATTAGAAAAACATTAATATATAAGAAAAAAATTTATATTTATGAAATAAGGAGTATGAAAAATAATAAGATCGTAAAAATTGTGTTTATGTGGGTAGAAAATTGTGTTGGTAAGAAAGAGTGTCTTAGTATAATGATATATTTTAAATGATTGAAAAGTTAAATAAATTAAGAGAGAAAATGAAATGATTAAAGATTGGATGGTTGATATTAATTTAAATAGAATAAATAGTCAAGATGTATTCTTAATTGAAATTTAAAAACGCTTAAATTGAAGGAGAGAGAAAGAAAAATAAAATCTAGACTTAATAATTGTATTGATGTAACTATGTAAGTGATCTATCAAAATTAGATTAATTTAATAATTGTTAATATGTTTAATGATTTATCAAAACAACGGTTACCATAAATTAGTTTAGATAATTAAGAGAATGATAAATTAATTAGGCTATTGCTTTAATGTTTGTACCTTATGCATAAACATATGTACTACTTAAAATTAAGTAATATTAAAAGTTTTAATAGAGAGAAAGTTAAATGTTTTATACTATAGTAAAAGTTACAATAAATTAGTTTAGATAATTAAAAGAATGATTAATTAGGCTATTGCTTTAAATATTTGTATGCTATGCATAAAGAGTAAACACATGTATTACTTAAAATTAAGTAGTCTTAAAAAATATAATAGAGAGAAAGTTAAATACTTTATAATATAGTATAAATATTAAAAGAATTGAAAAACAATCATCATTGCATTTTTTTTAAAAAAAAATTCTCGTTAATCATCCTTCTTTATTTTCTAAAATGGCTAAAATTTGAAGAATTTCTTATGTCAAAAACTTTATGCCATAAATTTTAACTTAGACACAGATCTTAAGTAGAAACAGGTTTCTTTTCTTCTTAATCAGATTCCATGTCATTCAAAAATCCTCTTCAACGAAACCATAATTCATGATTCAACTATTATTGCAAATCTACTCGGCAATTTTCACCAGCTATTAGATCTCATATCGATTCTTAATTTATAATTTCACTAACAACTATCGGTACAAATCAGTGAGTATATATCAATATATGAATTTAATACAAGTATAAGGTTTCACACTATAAATCTTTAAAAATTACATTAATAATTCTCCGTGTTTATACATAAAATATTAAGCTTAGTTAATTATAAAAAGTATAGGTAGAATTTTGACTTATTTACATAGTTATGAATGTGAGAATTCAAATTGAAGGTAATTTATATCTAATGAACAAATCAAAAGTTCATATTTTTAACAGCAAATACATACATACCCACTATACCGTGGGTTAAAAGATATCAAAGCATGTATTTTTAAATTTCAAACCCTCCTAAAGGCTAAAACATCTTAATTACAAAAGATCATTATTGAAATAATATATATTTGTAAATCAAATTTAACACCCTAATAATTTATAATTAAAAAATTTGGACTAAAAAACTTTCATATATGTATACTAATAAAAAATTACCCATTATATATGAGATGAGATGTTACCGTCTTTACCGACCGACCAACCCATGATATATATATATATATATATATATATATATATATATATATATGGGAGAGTTTATATATTTATATTATATGTGTGTACGCATATATATAGTGTTTATTTGTGTTTAATAATGTTTTAATTTGTAGTATAGCGTGTGTTCTTTCGTTTACGTTTGTTTATCATTTAAAAACAAACAAAAATGTATACGAACGAACCAATCTTTTAAATAATTGAACACAAATGCTCCTTCGTTTCTCGTTTGTGTTCGTTTATTTATTCGGCTAGAGTTAAACAAACGAACACGAACACAGAATTCCGTTCATGTTAGTTTATTTGTTCGGCTAAAAATAAACGAACGAATACGAACAAGCCCCGTTCATGTTCATTTGGTTCATTTACAACCTTAATAATAAGTTTGATTAAGCCAACTATTAGTTGCACGTGCACACATGCATCTAGGTATACATGTGCATGTGCATATATGCACCTAAACGCACTTGTGCAAAAACAAACAGATTGTGCATATATGCACCATGCATATGTGACTTTATTGTATGTGCTGAAAAAATACAGTGGTATATGCACATATGCACCTATTGTAATTTGCACATGTGCACCTATATGCATCTGTGCTAGAAAAAAAGACAATGGTGTGTGCACATGTGCATATATCTAATGCTGTATTGAAAAAAAAACCGAAAAAAATGAAAAATTTTCTTTAGAAAAGTATAACAATATGGATGTCATATTAAAGAGCATATTTTACTCGTTAATTTGGTATAATTTTCGTATTTTAATACCTTTACGTTTGGAAGATATTTTAGTTTTAAAAAAGTGGGGGTAAGTGGTCCCCTCTTTATTTAGGCAATTTGCCTAAAATACCCCTTCAACATGTTTGGAAAGTGAAAATGACGGCTGTGTTTTTAATTAATTACATGTTTGCCATAATTAATATTAACCTTTAATTAATTATGATCAATGGTCACAAACGGTTCTCGCAATTCTCACAATAAAATTGGTTCTCAAATAAACATTCCCCTATATATATATATATATATATATGGCAGTACGGTAAGGACAGCCCCTATCTTTTACTTCCATTTCTGGAAACACGTTATGTATAGAATGATATACATCTTTACGAATATCCTTATTCCTTTCTAATAAAAAATCTAACTTTTGATAATTTTCATTAACATAATCATCATGCATAAAAAATGGATAATAAATATTTGGTAATTCTAATATGAAATTTGTTGTATTAGAAGATATATCATGAAATGGTAAAATCTCATTCATGCTTTGTCCCATCGTGTATCAGACTATACAACCAACCCCAAAGTTAACCAGATTTAAGAAATGACCGTACCGACCCCGATAACCCGTGAATATCTCAACCAAATGCCTTCTCTTAATTGGCTTTATTACAAGCTTTTCCAAGAAATAGTAAGGAGTATCCAATGGTTTCCTTACTAATCTCATACAATTTTCAACCTTGCCATTACAATATTTGTGATATTAAAACGATTAGCAGTGAAATGAGAAGAATTTACTAAACGGTAACAAAGACACATTTTACAACCAATATATATATATATATATATGTGTGTGTGTGTGTGTGGTAATTAAAGGCGCGAGTAGCAGTGTACGTAAGAGAATAGAACTAACCAAGTAAAAGAGCTTGTAATGGGTCTCCTTTGGAATCCCTGGTGTGCAGAACTAACCTGGTTCTGTACTCATCATGATGATTTGAAGAGTAAAAATCGGAAATCGCCATGAAAATGCTGCTACAAACCTTTTTCCCTGCAGATAACGGTCCAGCTTCCATATCAAGAATGACCCCCACAGGAATATTCTCATGAGAACTTGTATCATATGACCATCCATGTAAAAGACTCGCGAGAAGTAGAAATGAAAGAATGATCATATGGTTTTTGTAAGTCCTCCTAAACTCCATATTTTAATTAATTTAATGCGTACGTTGTTTGATCGATCCATCTGCATATATATTATAATCATCCACGTCAAAGCTAGCTAGCTGGCTTTCAAAAGTCAGATAGTCAAGTTATTGAAGTAACAGCTCGTTCGGACTAATCAAACATTAATACACGTACGAACGTACAGGACCATCTATATATTGACTTTGAATATGTCAATCCATGGAAAGAATTACAAAATTTAATTATAAGATTTCTACAAATATTAACCGTACGTATATCGACATATAAATTAACTTCCCCACAAACACATATGTAACTATTAATTAATTAATTATAATTAAAGTAGTCGTAAAATTTGCATGCATGACTTCATTAATTAATCGACCGTTCCAGTACGTAAAAAGTATATATATAATCTTTGAAGAAACATCACATATATCACAGCTAGCTTATGGGTACAATTATAGATACATGAAAATGTGTATTCACAGTGAACAAACACCCCATCACCGACCCAACCGCCGATCCAAGCATCCTAAACCTCAACGCTATATATCAGATTAATATGCGCCTTAACCGCTGCATCAGTCAACATCCTTACGTACTGTTGATCAGATATTCAGATTGATGGCCGGTTTAAGACCTTGAGCCACCAGAGTGAAGAGAACAGAAAGAAGCTAAACAATATTACGACGTACTTCGAAAACAAGGAGTTTCTTCGCGACAGAGGTGTCGACGTTGCAGGCAGATCTGTTCGATCTCGAGGCTGCTTTGGCCGGGGACGGTGAGGGAAAGTCCCAGGAACACCGCGATCATGAAGAGAGAGAGTTGACGTTTACGAGGCCATAGAGTGCGGTTACTTGAATGCTGGTTCCGCCTGGTTGTGGATGTTGATCGTGAGGAGCTAGGAGCTAGGAGGAGGATGATGAGATTCTCGTTCCCATCTGTTGATCGTAGTAATCCTTTAGGTGACCATCAGATCTATGATGAATGAAAGTAAGTTAGCAAAAACAAGGAATAGCTAGAATACGAACAATTGAGATGGGAATTGAGCTTACTCCGGCATGGATGAAGCTTGGGTTTTGTGGGTGGAAGGAAGAACTAGAAGGATATCCTGGAGTGCAAGGGAAAGCAATAGTAGGTAAGTAATGACAAAAAAAATTGGGGTTTGTTTGAATTAGACAAAACTTTTGGGGTGGTTTCTGCAAACACTTCAAAACACGGGTGTTTATCTGTCAAAATCAAAATACGACAAGAGTCGCTTTTACATGGAATATTATTTTTGACTCTTTCTTTAGGAATGAAATTTAATTTCTTAGAAATTAAAATTTTAAAATGACTGAAATTTTCATCAAATTCTTTTGATATTTTGTGTCTGGTTGATATCACTGCCACCTACAAGTCTACCACCACCACCATCATGATTTGTTATTTGTAATGAAGCCGTGAAGCCAAAAATCGAATAAGAAACAATAAATCGATTAACTTTTCTTATATGGTTAATTTTTGTTTTTAACCATCAAAGCCATTGCGTAAATTATAAACTAGACTACATGAGTTTTAACAAAAATATAATCGATCTTTATATGATTTAGTATATAAAAGACACAACTTTAATAAATACAACACAGCGAAAACGGTTTTAAATAAAATATAAAGATTGAACATTTAAAATCTCAAAAGGAAATATCTTTATTAATCCCATTAACTTAATATACATCAACAAAAAATAAATAAGAACAATAAGATAAACATGTTACCTAGGTTGCTTAAGATATAGTTTACTCATGATATAACCAACAAGATCCTTCTAACCGGAAACAACCAATACGAACAAACAAAGACTCAGCTTATATGTGTATAATACTCGGTTCAAACGAGACCCGAAACACTCACTTGGTGTATTCGGCCAAATGAAGGAAGAGAGAGGAGAGGGAGTTTTTTTGTTTAATTATCTTATTAACTTAATAATATCTCTTAACTTTGTGAATGATATAAGTATATAAACCATATATATATGCTTAATTAGAAATCCTGCTAATTAAGGATATATACTAACCGTATAAAACAAAGCTTTATCACCAAGTTAGGTTTAAATAATAATAATAATAATAATAATAATAATATATTATTATTATTATTATTATTATTATTATTATTATTATTTAATCTTTTGAGTCATACATATATAGAGTCAATAATAAATTCACCATTAAAGTTTTAGTTCAGTTTCAGTTTAATTATCAAAGTTTTTTTTCAAATGATTTTACCATAAGTTTAGTTTTGTTATGAGTTAATCCTCAAAGTTACATATTCTTCTTGGTTTAAACATTAAAGTTTTTTTTTCAAACGATTTAACCCTTAAATTTTTGTTAAGAATAGTTTAACCCTCTAAGTTTTGTTAAGTTTTTGGGTCAATAATGGTTTAAGCATCAAAGTTTTATTTCAGTTTCGGTTTAATTATCAAAGATTTTTTCAAACAGTTTTACCGTAAAGTTTGCATTTATCATTATTTAATCATCAAAGTTACACCTTCTTTTTGATTTAAACCTTAAAGTTTTTTCCCAATTGATTTAACCCTTAAATTTTTGTTAAAAAATGATTTAACCCTCTAAGTTTTGTTAACTTTTTAATAAAAAGTAAAATGCATAAAAGCAGAGAGGGTAAAATCGAAAACCATACAAAACTTAAGTGATTAATCAGTTTTTTTAACAAAACTTTAAGGTTTAAATCATTTGAAAAAAGTTTGAGGTTTAAATCAAAATAAATTCAAACTTTATGGTAATTTCGTATAGAAAAAAACTTTGATGCTTAAATCGAAATTAAACGAAGACTTTGATGGTTAAACTATTATTGACCCTAAGTTTTTAACAAAACTAAAATGCATAATAAGTAAAAAAGGTAAAATCGAAAACCATACAAAACTTAAGTGATTAATCAGTTTTTTTAACACTACTTTAAGGTTTAAACCATTTGAAAAAAAAACTTTGAGGTTTAAATCATATTAAATTCAAAACTTTATAGTAAAATCATTTAGAAAAAAACTTTTACGAACGCATATGAAATGCAAGCGTTGCAAACGCCCCGTTTCTTTGTGACTTTACATCTCTTTTATCAATTAATTGTTGTATCTTTTATTAGCCACCGTTTACCCATTTATTTTTTCTTTGACACTTTTACTTTGTAATTATCAAAGTAATCTAATATATATTATGCTATTTTTTAATACAACTTATGACTAAATTTAATGTATTGTTTTCTTTTCATCTTTAACTAATAAATTTAATGTATATATCTTACTACTTTATAATACATTTACAATTTTAAAAACTTTTAATTTTAAGTAACTTGAATGTACTAAAATACCCCTTCTTAACAATTTCATTCTCTCTTCTAATTTACTTTAATTTTTAAAATACCTCATTTTAACTATTTCATTCTCTATCCTAATTTACTTTAACTTTTAAAATACCTCTTTTTAACCATTTCATTTTCACACAAACACAATTATCCATCTACATCAACATAATTTTTAAAATCTTATCAACTTCTCCCTCCTTATTTCATAAATATAAATCTTTTTCTTATTTTAATGTCTTTTAGAATTTATTTTTAAAACTAATAAAATAGTTGATGCAAATAAAAAAAATAAAAAACTGACATTGTACGATACTTTTTCATGACATTGAATTACACGAATAACATATTATTACATTTTTAAAAGCAACATGATGCAAAATATAAATTATTTACCGTCGCAGCATTGCGCGGGTATGTTGCTAGTATATATATATACACACACCATATATAACATATTCACTCAAATTAATTTAATAATAATAATAATAATAATAATATAATACTAACTAATCTGAAAAACTTAAATGTTTAAACTAAAACATTTAATCTGTTTTTCAAGAACCTTAATTAATTAAGTATATATATATTTATTAACTAATAAATATATAGACATTAATTAATTATACTTGGTCAAATACTCTCTAATGAACATTGATTTATAATAACTATTATAGATCCTTCCTTCAAGTACGGTTGTGTTTACTTGATTTACCCATGGCCACCGCTGCCATCGCTACTATCCACGGCCACCGCCACAGCAACCGACGTACATTATTACCTCTCTGAACTCTCTCTTCCTAGAAGATGAAGATAAAAGAAGACGAGCTCTCTCTGCCACCGCTAGAACTCTCTTTGTCGTACATCACCTCTCTCTCTCTCTGCTACAACCACCACCACCACCGCCTAATGCCGCTGCAACTACCACCGCCTAACTCTCTAGTAGATGAAAACGAAAAGAATTGAAGGTTTATCATAGTTAGAAATCAACTGGGTTGTTCATCTTCATCTTCATCGATGTGTAGGTGTGTTTATAATTCGTAAATTTTTGTGTTTATCAACATGTTTATCTTCATCAAACTGTTCATCTTCAACTTCAGATGTGTTTAATCGATGTGGGCTACTCTTCATCTCTTATTGTTCCATTACATATTTATTCATTGATTGATTCATTTGTTTCAGATTTGCTTAGATTTTAAACTTTTTATGGTGATTCATTTGTTTCAGATTTGCTTAGATTTTAAACTTTTTATGGTTTTGGTTTGAAGATATAAAGAACACCATCTTCATCTTATTAGTATTACCTTCAAGAAGTTAAAAAAAATGTATAATAACAAACTGGTTGGAAGTAATGAAAAATGTAAAACCACAAAAAATAAAACTTTAAGAATTAACGAAAACTAAACAATACTTCATGGTTAAATCATTTGAAAAAAACTTTAATGGTTAAACTACAATTCAAGCGAAACTTTTATAATTAAACCATATTTGACCCTTTTTGTAATAACCAAAGATAATGTGTTAAAACCATAGTATCTCGCATACAAAATATAAATTTGACCAAACACACAACCCTTCCAACGTACTAGGGGTGAGCTAGAAAAACCGAAACTGAACCAAAAACCGAAAAACCAAACCGATATAGCAACCAACGGTTTTGGTTTTCAAAATTTCAAAAACCTACTTTTTCGGTTTGGTTTCGAGTTTTTAAAATTTCAAAAACCGTAAAAACAAAACCGAACCATTCCAAGGAACAACATTGTAAATATCACCTCATTTAGAGTTGACGAGTTCACTTCTCGATTTTATCCATTTTCAGCTTAATATGAAAATTATTTCTAGTTGTTTAAAGAGGGGTGGCGCATACAAAATATCCATTTTCATCTTAGGTCCGGAACAACATTCCAAGGTGGTAACGATATTGGTGGTGGTGGTAGTAATTGTGTGACGAGTTATGATGGTGAAGTGGTTGCGACCGGTGGTGGCGGTGGCGGGAGCGGGAGCGACGGCGGTGATAGTTGGTGATGGCGCAAGAGAGTGGTGGTAGCAATATTGGTGGTAGTTGGTGATGGTGGTGATTGGTGGGGACATGTACATACCCTGAATTTATTACTCCTAATTCACTTTAATGGATAGTGATTGATTATATTTCACCTAAACAAGTAATATTAATTATTATCATTCTCATTCCTTACCCACTAAAACCTCCAATCAAGCACCCCCTTAGTTTATTTTATTATAAATTAATTAAGATTAAGATCGACGTTGTTTAAGAAACAACGTACGTACGAGGTTAAGAGTCAAAAAACTCGATCTCAAAGCTAGGTTTCATGGAGATGATGGAGCAAGTGATCGAGAGCAGGAGTAACAAAATATTCATTAACAAAAACTCTCTAATATTCTTTAATTAACATCTCATGCCCATTCACTCATGTTTGTGACCATCTGACGCGCATGCATCATGTTCATCTTTCATCATGCATGCATATATGGCATGCCTTTTCAACCTTTTTACTTACAATTCAAAAAAACTAGAATACTATAAATAATTAATGTCGGTTTAAGCTTTGCATATATATATATATATATATAAAAGCATATATTCCAATTAATGTTATCATATATCCTAGCGTACGTAAGACAATATTAAACCTGCAGTATATATACTTATTATGACGTGTCAGCTTCATGTTTAACGTTCACAATTTTAATTAAACATTAACAACTTAAGTATTCTATCATAAATGTATATAAAATGCATTCATCATATATATGCCATATTAGGATCGATGAGGTGATATTTACAATGTTGTTCCTTGGAATGTTGTTCCGGACCTAAGATGAAAATGGATATTTTGTATGCGAGAATGGATAAAAATTAAATGCCGTCACACAATTACTACCACCACCACCAATATCGCTACCACCACTCTTTGGTGCCACCACCGACCGCCGCCACTACCACCACAGGCCGCAACCACTACACCATTGTAACTCGTCACACAATCACCACTACCACTACACTCTACCACCATTATAAACCGTTGTTGCAGTCACCTCCACCACTACACTCTACTACCATCATGACCGCTGCCACTTCTGCCTCCCGTCATCACCTCTATCGACTACCAGAACTGCCGGTCTCAACCACCGATGTCATCAACTACCACCTGTCACCACTAATTGACATTAATCGATGCCTCAACCCAGGGCCGGTCCAATGGTTTTTTATGCCCCGGGCAAGGTAGGGAATCAATGCCCCCTATCCCACAACGGGTAAGAACTTTAAAATGTAAGAAAAAGTTTTCTAACATAAATGTAAAAAATAAAAAGGTAACTTTTTTTCATCGTAAAAAGTTCAAAAAGTTGCATTAAAGAAAATTGTTAGAAAACTAAAATGATCATTATACTTTAAAAAAAGGGGAAGAAGGTTTGGTTAGCAGCCTGTTTAGTTAAGTGCAAAGATTTTTCTCATAAAGACATAACATGAGTGTCATGCACCGAAGGAAGTAGTTGAAGAATATATAGAGGAGATAATTGCTAAGTACCTCGTTAACTAGAATCATATTAATCATATCCAACAAATTGCAATCCATTCATTTGATAAGTCCATTGACAGTGCTCTAGACTGTTACTTGTTAAAGGATGAAGTATATTCATATGGTGCTTACAACATATCGCTATGAGGACTTAATGTCTTCACTTTAATCACCTACACTTCTAACAATTAGAATATGGTGAATAGATGGTTAACTAAATTTATAATCTAATTCGGAGAAATGGTTATAGAAAATCAGTGTTTGCAAATCTACTCTTGTCTCTTGGTATCAATAATATATTCATGTACTTCTAACTTACCACTCATACCCTTAATTAAGCAGATTTATAATTTTCAGTACATTTTAAGTGCAAGCATTCTTGCACCAAAGGTAACTAATGGCAAGTTTCAATTTGTTTTAGATTTATATACCCTAAAAATCATTCCAGAATTCTTTTATTTCCATTTATATTCTCTTGCTACTGTTATTCAGATTGCTTATGCCACACCAATTGTCAATCGTGTACTTTACTCTTGAGTTTATTTGATTATCAAATATGAATCGAGAAGAGACCTCTTGTTTTTCTTGCATACTTGATAAAATCACCAATAAGGAGTAAGAACAGAAAGAAATCTTCAAATATCGCAATGGTTTCATGAATATAGATTCATTTTTAGATGGCAAGTGGGAATGTAATCAAGATCAAAAGTATGAGGCATTAATTCAGATTGAAAACCAATTTCAAGTCTAATCTCCTAAATCAATAGCTTATTTAAAAAAAACATCTTCACAGCTAGGTGGTCAACTTATGGTACAGTTCGAGACCCGTAGGTGCTATTTTACTATGAAGCAGTAGCAATGTAACTAAAATAACAAGACTTAAGCATGATATCAGGGGATCAAAACAGTAGCAAAAAATAAAACTCAGCTTAGATTTCGAGTTAAAGAATCAGATTCAAAACCAAATAAAATCGGAATAGAAGCTTAGCGTCATGAACAATTCGAGGCAGAAGCATTACATAGAAGAAAATTTGAGACTTCAGTTACAAGAGGGAATCGAACTTACCTAAACGTTACCGCCACAGTGAATCACACCTAATGCCTGTGTAAGCTGCGATCAATTTCTTCCTTTTCAACAATCGCTAGTTCGTGAATTCGTGCCTTGAGAACTCCAATAGACTCATCGATGATGGTCTGATGCATTGATGTACTCGCCTCGACTCCTTGTTGCCCTCTTTCGCCCGACTCCTCGTTGCCCTCTTCCGCCTCTTTGCTGCTCAATTGCTACGTATTTCCTATTTCTTTGTATTACTAATGACCCTATATGTGATAAATGACCTAAAAAGTTGATGCCCCCTTATGTGTTGCTGCCCTGGGCCCAAGCCCGGCCTACACATGGCTTGGGTCGGCCCTGCCAACCAACATCAATGTCGCTACCACCGACTATCAACACTAACTGTTGCCGCCACCAACATCAACCACTAGCACAACTTACTATTGCCACTAACAACCATTATCACCACCATCACTACTGAATATGTAGAAAATGATTACCTATATTAACCAAACAATATCAATGGTAATGATAATACTATGGAATGCTCATTCTATTCCTTTGTATTCCCTTACCCTTTGACATTCTCATTCTCTCTATTTAATCAAGCGCCCCCTAAACTTCTTAGTTTTATTAGCTAGATCAACATACTGAAAAAGGTTGTAACTTGTAACCGTCACACCTTGCTCCGACATCAAAAACTGAAGTAACAATGTTTTTGGTTACATACAAAACCGTCATATATATTTATATATATATAGGGGATGGTTCAAACGAGAACTGTTTTTCGTACGAGGACTGTGAAAACCAATCTTAGCCATTCAATTGGTAAGTGGAATTCATAGATGAAGAGCGTGGGGGGATAAAGTATGGCAACATGCATGTAAGAAATTCATGGGTGGATAATTAAATTAAAAGATGGAGAATTAGATGGCTAAGATTGGTTATCGCAGTTCTTATACGAAAACTAGTTCTCGTTTGAACTTTTGCCTATATATATATATATATAGGGGAGGGTTCATTTGAGAACCGCGATAACCAATCTTAGCCGTTCATTTTGGATAATGGAATTCATGGATGAAGAGCATGGGGGATTGAATGTGGCAAGGTGCATGTAAGGAATTCATGAGTGGGCAATCCAATTAAAGGAGGGGAAATTAGACAGCTAACATTGATTATCGCAATAAAAACGGTTCTCAAATAAATTTTTTAATATATATATATCAATTTTTAATGTGACATAATTATCGAGAACTCAACTATTTTGATTTTTAGTTAAAATAAACTATTTTGATTTTGTTTATTTAACGCCATTAAAACTATATCATATATTAGAATTTGTGGCAAACTTAAAATACAATAAATAGTGACTAAACTACTATTGTATAGTAATGTATACAATTAAATTTTTATAAAAAAAAATACAACCAGTCTACTTATTATTCATTTTTTATACTAATTTACCTTTAAAATCTGGTAAACAACTAGTTACCTTTATTTTTTTATTTTTAGTTTTCTTACTGTTAAAAAAAGATGATGATCTAGATCTAGGATTGTAGACTTAATCCTTAAAACATAAGGAGATTTTTACTTAGAAAAGAGCGGGAAATGGATGTGGTTATACTAGGTATTTGAGTAAGAAAAAGAAATAGAAGAAAAAAATGATGTGCCGTTAAGATGACATTTAAGTAAGAAAGAGAAGACGTACGGGGCATACGGATGGCCTAATAGTGATTTGTTTGAGAAAAAAAACCCAAAACCAGTTTTGTTTGATTAACATTAAAAAAGTTGGGTTTAGTTCATGAAAATGTATTGAAATTTTCATTTAAAAATATTATGTGTATCAATCTTTACAACAAGTCACTTTCATTTAAAATGATAGACAAATAAATTAAACATCATTTTAATAATAATAATAATAATAACAATAATAATAATAATTTGATCATCATGGCATCGATTGAAGGTCGATTCATACAGATTCTAGATCTAGGATTGAAGGCCGATTCTTGTTCTCTAGCTTTGGTTTGTTTTATCTGGTTTTGAACATTGATTCAATTACGATTTCCGTTCAAATTATCCATTCAAGATTTAGACTTAAGAAACCCTAAATCGGTACTCAAAAACCAATTGCAAGAAACCCTAAGTTGGTACCATTTAAGGGTTTTTTGTCAATCGATTTTTGGGCTTTTTTTTGTTTTAAAGAAGATGTTCTTGAAAACTGATTAATGCTTCATCAAAGACAGTTCAGTTTAGGTTTTCCATCGAGTTTCAATCTGGATATAATGGTGTTCATCATCATGTAAGTTTAGGGTTTTCATCTTCATCTTCATCATGTTTGTTGTTCTTCTTTCCATAGCTAGGTTCATGGGGTTTCAATTTTTCTTCATCTCAAGTTCGTAGGGTTTCAGTTTTGTTTAATTAGTTTGAGTTTCAGAATCTGGTTTTAGATTGGGTTATCGAATATTCATGTGGATTCCAATTGTTCTTTCATCTTTAATTAAGTTCAACTTCATCTTCATATATCATATTCTTTAAATTTGATAAATACAAAATAAATAAAAACAAAGAAATTATTGGCTACATGTTTAGAAGGTAAATCGATATACTAAAAATATTAGTTTTCCATTCTATATTTTTAGTTTTTTCTTTTCCCAAAACAAAAGGAAAAAAAACATTTAACGAGTCAAAATAAAGAGACTCAAAGCAATAAAAAAGGCTGGGCCTAAACTTTTATCTTAACAGTAAATCCTTCTTTAGCTGAAACCCAATCCAAATCGTAAAACCCATGGGCCGAAGCCTATGGTTTGTGACTTTGTGTGATCTAAACAATAAGAAGAAGCACGGATTCGACTTGGGTTGCTTATGGGGCTTAGCCGAAGCCCATCCGAGTTGCAATCACGGTTGCAAAGTCACATTGGTAGATCGGATGTTGTGATCGCAAGTGATCAATGTACTGCTGATTAAGGTAGTAAAAGTCAAACCTTTAAGTTTGATTAGCAATCAAGCTTAAACCTTGAATCTAAACCAAGCCCCAGATTATACAAAGTCTACTCAAATTCTTACAATTGATAATCAATGCCTCAGATTATATCAAAGTCAACTGTCAACCTTTAGGCAATTTGCTCTCCCTACAATCTCTATTCCTTTCAAAGTTGTAATCAAATAAATGAGTTTAACAAGCAATCAAAAGCAAAATAAAATGTGGATGTTGATATAAAAATGATTTGTGTGTTCTCTTTTCATTCTTGTATATATGAAAATGATTTGTGCGTTCTCTTTTCATTCTTGTATTTGAATTACCAAGACTCTACCTTTTTGCATAAAACCACTTGGAACATAAAGTAGACACCTTGAACTTAATTTTAGAATCAAATTCATTTTTTTTATGTTGTTTTGGCCGAGATATGGCCTCCTAAAGTTTACCTATGTTTCTACCTAGATTTCAGAATTAAAACTAGAACACTTTTGGCCAAAACAATCCATCCCACTGCTAGATATTTAGCCAAA
Organism: Dittrichia graveolens; assembly: GCA_038502395.1. NCBI lineage: Eukaryota > Viridiplantae > Streptophyta > Magnoliopsida > Asterales > Asteraceae > Dittrichia > Dittrichia graveolens. The sequence goes on from JARJIL010000002.1 coordinate 76,288,403, forward strand.
ACTCATCAAAATCATATTTTTTTATGTGTTATTAGAATGTATTTAATTTGCTTCATAAGACAGTCCATCAATTAAGCTTACAGAAAAAGAACAAAAGAAGAGATTAAACACACAAGAATGAATAGATACCGAAGGCTTGAAGATGAAGATGTCTTGATTTACTTGAAAGGTTGAAGAACAATAATGGTCATGGCGTAGTAGGCTTAAAAAATATCGAGAGAGGGAGGAAAGGCTGTGTGGGGGTGGGTTTAGGGGGGTTTTAGGAAGTTTGTTTGAGATTAGATGAGGATAGGCTTTTAGTTTGAATTTGAATTTGAATATACATTTATATATTTTTTGCGCTATCCCCCTACTTTCTTTAGTTTGGCCGATTTTAAGTATATATATATATATATATATATATAATATTATATTATATTATAAAACATTTAGGATATTGAAATCTCTTAATTTAAGTAATTTGAAATTACTAATTTACCCCTTATTTAATCATATATAATACTATTATATAGAGTTAATTAGATTCTTAAATACTATTTTTATAACTAAATCTTCCATAATAAATAATATTTAAAAAAGTCAAGTCAATGCAAATTAATTTTCAACCTATATGATATTAAATACAAATTAAAAATTAAAAATTAAAAAAAATAATCTTAATAAATATAATATTTTTAATATTTTATCATATAACACATATTTTAATTTAAGTATTAAAAAATACGTATAGCTAGAACTTATAAACCTAATAACATGTAACATAAATTTATAGACATTTTTAGATTTTTTAAATGACTCGTGCAATTAAAACAAAAGATTTAATTTATAATATATTTAATATTCTTTTTGTTTCTCATTTATTTTTTTTAAATTAATAAAAGAGTTATAAGGAAAAGAGAAATAAAAGAAATGGAAACATGAGAAAGAAAATAGATACATTGTGAACGAAAATTGTTCGATGTCATTATAATGCATGATATAATAGTCTTACATTATTAAAAACGGGCATGTTATCGAGTAGAAATTATTTCTAGCCGTTGCATTACATGAGTACTATGCTAGTATATATATATATATATATATATATATATATATATATATATATATATATTAGTTGAGGGCTTAATTCATCCATACTTTGTGCTATAGATGTTTGTTCAATAAAATTTGAGCACTAGGAATAAGTTAAAATCCTGCCGTAGCGAGGACTTAGGTTTCTCTCCTTTGCTATCTCTACTACATTATTTGAGAATTTAGACATACCTAGTACTTTGAATCTAACATCTACTAGGTTTTATATATCACACAAGCGCATAAGTTAAGTTAAATGGCTAGCGGCGGAAAGTTAAACCAACTAACCTGTTTTAGTTGACGGATGTCACAATAGATTCCTTCAAATTGTCGCATCCATCGAACAATACTCGGATTTAGACACTATGTATTTAGACGAAGCAATCGGAAGACCGAAGACATTTGAACAGAGACTCAAGAATAAAAATGAAAGATCTGTGGATATTCAAGAAGGTTTGATGTTTACACAACATGAAGATCGAGGACAACCTTTTAGAGGACATGGTCGTGGCAGATTTAATCACTCGCGAGGACGAGGGAATAACAAATTCAGATTAAGAAAGAAGAACTAGGAACCATCACAGAATAATTTCAAAAAGGAAGAACATGCTTGTTTTGAAGATGATATAAAAGACAAATCTCAAATCACGTGCTACCGATGTCACAAATTTGGACACTTTGCCTATGAATGTCCAACTAAACACAAGAATCAAGTCAGAGAATAGTCAAATCTTGTTGAAGAATATTTAGAACCAATGCTACTCATGGAAACTATTACTGAGAATAAAGAATTCGATTTCAAAACGACGAAATTGCAGTGAGTGCATAAATCGTAGTGAGTGCCAGAATTGCAATGAGTGCACAAAACAAACAAATCACATAGAGTGCAAAGGAGAAACGAATTGAAGTGAGTGCATGACCATAAAGATCAAGTGAAGTTATGTGAGACGACTGCACAAAGAACAAGTGGAGTTATGTTAGAAGACTGCACAAAAATAAAGATACAGCGGAGTTTTTAATATTACAACACAAGGATTGAAGAAAGCAAAGATATTGGTATGACTACCAACAATACGTGAGGTCAAAAGGCCAACACGAGAGGTTGAACAGGAGATTCAGTTAGCCAAAGGAGTGAGTCAGTTGGAACCACCAAAACCGGGGATCATAAGGATTTCAATACGAGAGGGATTATGACATATGAGCAAACGAAGCAGGTACAACTCAAGGTTCTGGAGAGAACGCAAAAGAAGATCCAAGCTTCATCAAATATGTTTTCATGGATTTGGAGGCACGGGTGATAGCTCAAAGGAAGATGATGAATTTTGTCATCATTTTATGAAGACTCAATGCAGGATGTGAAGATTTTTGATTATATCGTTAGAGCAGTCAATATAAGAAATAACGATATAAATCAAAGTTTAGTTAGGAGTTTTAAATATTATTGTAAACATAACCACCGGCCCCACCCTTTGCCGCCTCTGGTAACCGCCATGAATAACCACCAAACTCTTGGCTATAAATATGTACTCGATTCATTTGTAATCAATAATGTGATTTCAGAAATAAGAAGAGAACTTTGGCATTATATGTGTTTGTATTTTTGATCCTACAGTATATAACAAATACAACTTATATATGCAGCTACAAACTTTAACTTCAAATCAAATTCAACAATTGCCATGCTAATCGAGGGTCTATCAAGATGTAGTACATAAGAAACGAATATGTGTACACATAGCGAATCAAGAATACAAGAGGTACCAAAGCCAAGAAAATCCCACCAAGCATAAATAAACCACGAAAATTGTAAAGGGTTAGAATTGTTAACTTCCCTGCTTGAGAACCTTCAGGTAGTAAAGATGAATCTCGCCTAAACCATTTCTTTTCCAGTTTCAGTAGATCCCCTTCCTCTCTTAGTTTTAGAATTTCCCTTGATATATCGCGCGCTAGTTGTGATCCTTTTTGGAAGACCTGAAATCAATGATATATCAATATATATACAACTGTATTTTGAAGTTTCTGTTAGGGAAAACATTAATCAAATGGGCTCGACTCAACTGAAGGAGAGAAACAAAGAAATTTCAAAACAGATGAATAGATAAAAGAAACCTACACATAATATATAGAAAACACGATTCCAATGAAAGTTGCGTCTAAAAAACAATTATGAGATTGTGAAAGATCAAAATCACAATTAGGTGTGACAGAATGGGTTGTATAAGGTAGTGTAATGTGCTTTTTGTTGTTCAAAGCTGTAATTATTTGAGAAGTTTACACAAATGACCAAAAGATATATTCTTGTAAAAACAGGACACACATCTTGTCTTCTGAGATTAGAATAAAAGTCTCTTAAGTAAGGTTAAAAAGAAAAGGTATACATCTAGTCTATAATCAATCTTTTGCAGCTACTATGAAATTGACTTTTTTTTAAACGAAAAACATAGCATCTGCAGAAAATCATTTTCAGAATACAAGTACAGAAGCTCCTTATAGGAATCTAGAGTCAATAGATTGGTTAAGAAATAGACTTACAAAGCCAAACCCATTAGTAGTGGGTTCATAAGCGACCAAATGGTAGGGACTACCATACTTTGCAAGGAATAGCTTGATATATGGGTACTCGTCCATAATAGCAGCAACACTGCCTTTCTTTCTTTCTCCTGACAATGCCCTTGCGTATTCGTCTAATGAGTTGTAGGGTATAAAATAAGGATCCTTGAAATGTGAGTTGTTAATGATAACTCCTCCAATAAAAGAACCAGCATGGTATCCTACATCGATTCCCCTTCTCGTTAACTCAATTTGCTGAATGGTTAACATAGAACTCAAGGCAGCATTATAGCATGTCACCATTATAAGTACAATGAATAGCCACGCAATCACCAAAAGCCTTGACAAATTACTCAAGAGCGTTATTCCTGAAATCAAATAATGAATGTTAAATGATGCACCAAGGCTACTTAAATTTCAGTTTCAAGTATCAAGGTTATTTCTTTCTTGCTTAAACATTGCTTCTGAAAAGGGAACGGGGAGAGAGAGAGAGAGAGAGAGAGATTACTATGACTAAAGGTAAGTGTGGAGAAAGAGAACCAGAGGACACTTCCAACTACATCTTGCCATGGACCTTGGAACTCTGTATTTATAGGATATTCAATTAGCCATATTGTTACTCCAATTACGAAGAAAGAGCAAGTAGTTGTAACCCACATAGAGGTATCAAGTGGCTCCAAAAACCACCACATGTTTCTCCGGTTATGACCATCTCTCGCTACCATCCCAACACCTAAATCGGTGTAAGGCATTGTAAAGTCAACATATAAGGATCTATTAGCAGTGATCGTTGTATCACCCACAACTGCATCGAAATTCTGGATCAAGAAAAAACAACTTATTCCTTATGTCAATTACATGGATTGATGTACTTGTAACTTGTTTCTACTTATTGAATGTCACTATAAGATATTGGCTATAAAATTAGATAATCAACTATAATAAAACACATGTTAATCGTTTTGAGTATTTGAAAAGTTGTAATAATTTAAGGAAATAATACATGAAATAACCAAAAGAACAATCTTAAACAGGGAAGAGAAACTTTATTAGATGAGAGTAAAAATCGTTTCTAAGAAATTGGAAATAGATACTTTCATTGTGTCTACAAGTGCAAAATAATTAGATAACTATTTCCAAAATGCAAATCCAAACACCCCTAAAGATGAATCATACCTGAAGATAGACCTGGGATATAAGTTCAGCATAATTATTGGCAGAAAATGGAACAAATTCGTAAGGTACTTCATACGGTAATGCATTTAGTGCAGCGTTAAACACGTCTATGCAAAACCCTTTGGCAGTCGTTAAATTGGTTTGGGGATTGTGTTCTACACTTAAGAGTTCTTCAAATCCAACCAACATAGGAACTGCAATTCGTAGCTTATTACTTGTTTGCAGGATCTGACGATTAGGAGGGGTCGTCAATCCTCCTGGCCAGATAATAGTTTCAAGACCGTTTAGGGGATAACTATGTCGATTATTTGGATTAGACTTTAGATACATGATGATACCATCTGCTTTGGTCCAAAAGCCGACTCTTCTCTCACCTTTCCCCACCACATTGACTATTTCCAAAGCCTTAGCAACAGCTAATTTTCTGTTTAAAAGATCAAAATCACCACTCAACCCCTTAAATGTAACATTTAGCAACTCCTTTAAAACCAACTTTCTACTGCTTGTGACTTTGATATTTGTGAAATCCATTGCCATCATTCCATCAATGTTGTTTCTGTCTTCAGAAGATCCGTTTTCCACCCTTTCAACAGCCATTGCTAATGCAACAATCGCATCATACGCCAATACACTGAAGATATCTGGGTTGTTATAAGGATATTCTTTTCTCCATCTTCTAGAATAGTTACCAAATTGAGTTGATGATGAGACATGATATCTCAAACCTAAAACTCCTTGAAATGATCCAAGAACTTCTTCATCTAACTCTAAAGGATCAAAATTATTCATGGAATAATCAGTTAAAATCCAGGCATATCCTTGAATCATCAAACCCAGTCTTTTTGCATGTACAAAAAGACGAAATGTTAAAGAAAGAGAGACATGAACAATAAATACTGTTTCTTGCAACTTTTTGAGTTTATGAAGCTCGTCAAGTATTCGATCATCCGTTGCTAGCGAAGAAATCGTGCTCTTATAAGATATATGAATCTTTTTCTCCTGAAAAGAATCAATTATGTATGGTAAACTCTCTCTCCCAAGTTCACTGTCTTCATGAACAAGGATGACATCCTTCCATTTAAATGATTCTACAAGGGCAGCTATAGCCTTCCACTGGATGGTCTCAACTTGTGTCATTTGAAGGAAGTAAGGATGTGCGGTCGAGATGAGCGGGCTTGTGGTTAACGAAAGAATAGGAACTTCGGTTTTGTTTCGTAAAATGCTTAACAACTTTGCTTCAAGCAGTGTTTCTGGTCCAATGATTGCTTGCACTTTCAAATTTTCTAGAAGATCAAGAGCTGTAATATGCAATTGGGCATGCTCAGATACAAAGACATATCCAGAATTCAGGGTGTGTTTGGATATGTGCTTTGAGTGACATTGAATAATCAGACTGGAATAAGCATTTGTAGCAAGAAGCTACCAAAGACACACCCAAACACCTCCTAACTTCACAATGTAATGTAGCAAGAACACCATGAGAAACAGTATTATAAAAAGTTGACCCGTAATTTATTTTGACCAATTTACTTATGAATAAGATGATTTGGGTTGTATTCTAATAGGCAAATCAGAAGATTAGTTTAAAAAAAACTGGCCAAACAAGTGAAAGTTGTTAAAAACATGTATTTTTAATCTTATTAAACTAAGTCATCTTATTAATTAGAAAAAATCAATACTGAAATAATATAGGTTTCATAATCAAATTTAAGAAGCTAATTATATATAAAAACATTAAAAGTTTTGGACAAAAAGCCTTTCGTTCAAGTCAACCACGCCTCACCAATACCAAAAATTACACATTATGACATGTTACCCAGCCCATGATACCTATCTGACCAGCTCATTTTGTTACCTCTAGGTGGTGGTAATGAGATATTTTATGAATATTTGAGAAGGAGAACTAACCAACTGATAACGCGTGTAATGGCTCTCCTTTTGAATCCCTCGTGTGGAGAACTAACCTCGTTTTATACTCATCATGTGAAGTGTAAAAATCGGAAATTGCCATGAAAATGCAGCTACAAACCATTTGCCCAGACAACGATTCCATATCGAGAATGACCCCTACGGGAATCTCATGCTTCATGCTAGAACTCGCATTGACTCCGGGCGGTGGAGGTGGCCACCCATGCAATTGATTCGGTATGTTCAAGAGAAGTAGAAATGAAAGAATGACATGTTTTCCGAAACTCCAAGACTCCATATTTTGTAAATATGTTGTTTTCCGAAACGCCCAGACTCTATATTTGTAAATATTCTTTTTCGGCTGCTTCCTTGTTTTTACCATCCACATCAACAATGTTCCTTGTTTTAATTATGATGGTATTTCTTATGTAGCAATTGAACTATTATATATATATATATATATATATATATATATATAGAGAGAGAGAGAGAGAGAGAGTTAATTGCACCAATGGTCCTTTAACTGTCCAAAAGTTGCAAATTTAGTCCTTTTTTTAAAAAAGTTACAAATTTCGTCCTTTAACTATCATTTTTTTGCATGTATAATCCTTTCATAACGATTTCCATTAAATAATTCAATTAACCAGCCAAAATGACATTTTTACCCTTACAATTAAATTTACAAAGATTAAACACCCTTATTATCTTAAATATTTTAAAAACCCTAAAAGTGTGTGTGTGTGTGTAATCTTCCAAAGCGATTGATGAGGGTTCAAAGAAAGCGATTGATGGCACTCAGTTGAGCTCTGAACCATCGGCTATGTCAGATTACTCCATGGGAACAATTTCCAACAACCAAACGAGCAATTCCAAGAAATGTAAGTTTGAAGGGTGCACAAAAGGGGCTAGAGGAGCTACAGGTCTTTGTATCGGTCATGGTGGAGGGCAGAGATGCAAGAAACCAGGGTGTAATAAAGGTGCGGAGAGTAAAACTTCATACTATAAGGCACACAACGGTGGTCGGCGGTGTCAGCATCTGGGATGCACCAAAAGCGCCGAAGGTAGGACAGAGTTTTGCCACTATCATCCACTATCGTACGCCACTATATGTTCGTATGTGTGTGTGTGTGTTGAGATTTGGGTTTTCGGTTGAGTGTATGTGTGTGTGTCTCTGTCCAGATCTGTTTGTGTGTGTTTAGATTTAGGGTTTTTAAGGGTTCAATTTTTGGGAGATCTGCAAAGAGTGTGTGTGGATCTATCAGAGAGAGAGAGGGAGCACGCGCGTGTGTGTGTGTTTTTAGATTTGCTACCGGCAGCGAAGGTTAGTGGTGGTGATGCCAGCATCGGAGGTGGAGGTGGCGGTGGTGGTTTTTTGGGTGGAGGTGGCAGGGGTGGAGGTGATCGCAGGTAGGTGGTGGTTTTTTGGGTGGAGGTGGCGGTGGTGATGCCAGCATCGGAGGTGGTGTTTTTGGGTGGAGGTGGTGGAGGTTTGCTATGGCAAGAAATGGAGGAGAGAGAAAGTGAGTGTGCGTGGGGAAGAGATATACAGAGAGAACATGAGATTTATTTAAAAACTATTAAATATTATTTATAATTAATTAAAAATTAGAAAAATATAAAAAGACTCAAATACCCTTGACTTCACAGACTTAACAAACGGAAAACGTTAAAAAGAATTATACATGCAAAAAAATGGTAGTTAAAAGACGAAATTTGCAACTTTTTCAAAAAAAAGGACTAAACTTGCAACTTTTGGATAGTTAAAGGACCATTGGTGCAATTAACTCTCTCTCTCTCTCTCTCTCTCTCTATATATATATATATATATATATATATATATATATTGGTTCTTTTTCTTTAGCCTTGGCACGCACTGAACCTAGAGACTGTTGGTAATCAGAGGGGCTAAGAATCGTTTAGTACACTCGAAAATAAAACAAGATTGGAGAAGCACACACAGAACTTGTTGGTAATTTTTATTACCAATATTATTTAAGTGTAATGGGATGAATTTGTTGACCAATATAATATTGATAAATGTCGAACAAGTAAGGGTGGTGCCGGGTGCATACTTGTTTAAATTTATTTTAAGGGTTAATAATGAAAAAAACCTTAAACTTTGACTTACTTTTTGGTTTAAACCTTAATCTTTATTTTTAAACGATTTAAACCTTAAACATTGAATATATTTCTATTTAACCCACAAACCATCATTTACTTAATTAAAATAGGTAAAAAGTAAACTTACAACCTAGTAAACTTGTTGCCTCATCTCCCCATTAACACACGCCTTGCAAAATCAATTTGAGCGGAAAACCTAATAAGCGAACGACGGGGAACAAGGGTAGTGAGCGGCGAAATCGACGATGGGAAGAAAGGGAGCGAGCAACGAAATCGACGACGGAAACAAGGGGAGCGAGTGGCGAAATCGACGATGGGAAGAAGGGCTATGAACGACAGGGAACATGGGCTTAAATGGTGATGTGAGACCGGCATGGCCAGCATAAGCAATACCAAGATTAGTATAACATGTTGGTGAAAACTTTTCTGGTGTTACTTCAGATGTTGATGATGGTTCTAAAGTTAATTAACCAATGTCTAAATGTTATTCCTCAAGTTTTTTTAGTGTCTTTTGATGTAATTATGGTTGTGCAGATGTTTAATTCCTGCAAATAACTATACTTTTAAGCTTATTTTTAGCAATGTGATTCCTAACTTTGGTTATTTGTTTGTTAATGTATTGGGCATTTTTTTTTCACTTGGGTTATTATAATAGGTAAAAACAAGTTTAAGGTTTAAACCAACAAGTAAAATAAAGTTTAAGGTTTAATTAAATTATTTAAAAATAAAGATTAAGGTTTAAACCAAAAGGTAATTCAAAGTTTAAGGTTTTTTTCATTATTAACCCTTATTTTAATTTAAAGTTCACTGTTATTTAGGGGGAAACCCCTAAACAACGGGGTCCGGGGGCAGCTAGGGGTGTTTATGGATGGTTAACCGGACATAAGGTTTAACCGAGAACCGGTTAACCAAAGCTAAACCGAAAAATTATTGGTTAACGGGTTTTTTGGTTAACTAATTAACCATTTTTAACTACTAAATATATTTCTAAAACAAAAGGTTTCAAAATTTAATATTCATATCTAAATTTGAAAAAGGCTTAAATGAGAAATTAATAAAACATTATGAATTGTGTTATTTATGTATCAACTAATTATGACATAAGGAAATATTCTGAACGAAAACCTGACTAATATAAAGTGAAACTAAGTAAATAAATCGTAAATGATAAGATTTATAAATCTAGTAGACTCGTAAACTTAAATATTACATAAATCTACTAATATCTATATGAAAAATGAAATATAGATATTGACTTTGGGTAACAATTCTTTATGAGTAGATAATTATCTTATGTGAATATTGATTGATTTGTTAGTATTAATAAACGCAAACACTAAAATTTGAATTTAATACGTTTTTGTTTTTTCGGTTAACCGTCGGTCTCTAAATTCATGAACCGCAACTGAATAACTGAAAATTTTTTTAGTTCGGTTAACCAAATCGAAAAAGTAAAATCGGTTTGGTTAACCTAGATTTCAGTACGGTTTTTAGGTTTTGTATGGCGGGGACCAAGGAGCAGAGCCCCTGGCTAGGATCGAAATTTGGTTCTCAAACCCGGTCTTTTTGACCCACCCGACTTGTGGCAGTTTTCGGTGGTTTTTGTAACCTTTTTGTCAGTTTTTGGTCATCGTTTTTCTTGGTACATAATTCTCATAACAAGGATTCGATTCTCTATTCATTCTCAGTGCAATCACTGAGTTTTATCCGATTGAGATTTCGATTGTACCATTAGAATACTTTAATTTGAAAGTGTATCACGACTCTCAGCAAATCCAAGCAATCGAAACACCCCGAATTTCTAACAAAGGTCAAAGTATTCTTTGAAAATGGCGAATGGAGAATCTGTGAAGGACATGACAAGTAAGTTCTATAAATTGGCGAAATTTGAAGGGCAAGATTTTCATAGATGGCAGAAGAAAATGCATTTCCTCCTTACTACCTTGAAAGTGGTGTATGTTCCGAGTACCCCTTTACCCGAATACTCTGAAGATGAGTCCTTAGAAGTATCTAGGAGTAGATCAGAGTAGATCGAAGTAAGAGAACGATGAATACTTATGTCTTGGTCACATCCTAAATGGTATGTCTCACTCTTTATTTGATGTTTACCAAAATGTTGAATCTGCAAAAGAACTGTGGGATTCACTTAATCCAAGTATATGGCAGAAGATGCTTCAAGTAAGAAGTTTTTGGTTGGTAATTTTATGAATTACAAGATGGTTGATACAAGTCCTGTCATGGAACAATATCACAAATTGTTAAGGATTGTAGGACAGTTTGTTCAACATAATCTAAAAATGGATGAACCCATCTCAGTTGCTATGATTATAGACAAACTGCCTCCTTCCTGGAAAGAGTTCAAACATACTCGGAAACATAACAAGGAAGAGTTAACTTTGGTTCAACTTGGACGCCAGTTTAGGATTGAAGAGTATTTAAGGACTCAAGAACTTGACAATAATCCAAAATGTAAGAATCAAGTTGGTTATTCTTCTATGAATATGGTGGAAGGTGAAGGATCAAAGAATTCCAACAAGTTTAAGAACAAAAGAAAGTACAAAGATGGAAATGACAAATCTTCCAACAAAAGGTCTAAACTTACATGTTGGAAGTGTGGCAAACCTAGTCATTTAAAGAGGATTGTTGTGTTCGTAAAATGAACAAGGATGTGACCAAAGATGTTGGTCCAAGTGGATCTAAGGATCGAGAAAAGCAACAAAGTCAGAATTATGATTTAGTACATATTTTTGATTATGTTCAAAATTATGTTTTTTAATATCCGAGGCATTTTATGTGCAGTATGATGATGTTGCTTGGTGGGTTGATTATGGTGCAACAAGTCATGTTTGCAAGGATCTTCGTTGGTTTAAAGATTGTCAACCAATTGAAGATGGATCTGTCATGAAGATGGGCAATGTTGCAATTGAACCAATAAAAGGATTAGGGCGTGTTTTACTTAATTTCACTTCTGGAAGATGTTTATGTTTAGACAATGTGTTATATGTACCAAGGATACGAAAGAATCTCTTATCTGAAATTATAATGAATAAGTGTGGCTACAGTCAAGTGTTGGAAAGTGACAAGTATGTCTTGTCAAGACATGGTACTTTTGTTGGATTTGGTTATGTGTGTAATGTTATGATTAAGTTGAATCTTGATTATCCTACTTATGATCATTCAATTTGCATGATGACACCTAGTACTATTAATAACTTAAGTAAATCAAAATATGGCATGCCAGACTAGGACATATTCATTATAAAAGATTACAAGATGTGTCTAAAATGAGTTTAATACCTGCTTTTGACATGCATAATAGATAGTGTATCACGAATCTCAGTAAATCCAAGCAATCGAAACATCCCGAATTTCTAAAAAACCTTTTGAACCTTTTCTTTTCTATATCTTCTCAGAAAAATATGGGAAAACCAAATACAATACCTAATCAAAACAACCTTATAAAATTCCTAAGATACTGTAAGGAAATAACAAACAGAAAGTAGAAAATCATGGTCAGTTAAATAAAAATTAAATATTAGTTTGATAAATATTGGTTATCAAATATTCATGTGGATTCCAATTGTTCTTTCATCTTTAAGTTCAACTTCATCTTCATATATCATATTCTTTAAATTTGATAAATAAAAAATAAATAAAACAAAGAAATTATTGGCTACATGTTTAGAAGGTAAATCATTATATTAAATAGAGTAAATTACACCAATCGTCCATGTGGTATGTTACAAATTTTACCATTCATCCTCGTGCTTCATTAATTACACTAACCATCCTTATTGTTTAAATTTTATAACACCGGCGGTCCCTAACTCACTTGAAATGACCAAAATACCCTTTCTTCTTTTTTTATCTATTTTTCTTGATTCTAGATTTAATTTTAAAATACTTTTAAAACTTAAAAACAATATATATATATATATATGTATATATATATAGAGAATATATATCTATATTATATACACACACAAACACAGCCTATTTTATCGACATCCCCACCGCCGCCCACAACCTACGTCGGCCTCCACACCGCTGCCCACCGCCACCAAGATATGGCACCACCACCGTAAGGTGATCACCATCGCCACCATCATGTGACACATCGCTGTAACACACACACACACACACCACCGTTTACCAAACACACACATACCTCAAGAAATCAAACACACACATACCTCAAGAAATCGAATGAAGATCAAGATCTGAAAATCGCATTTACAAATCGATGGCTACACTAAAGAAGAACAAGATCTGAACTCGTATACAGATCTAAAAAATCAAATGAGAAACCCCTAATTTGAAGGGAGAAAGAGACGCGATAGAGAGAGAGAAGCGAGAGAATAACAAATAAACCCTAATCCGATCAGTGAAAATGGTGGTGATGACGATGTTCATGTGCGGCGGCGGTGGAGAAGGGTGAAGGTGATGATGGTGGTCTATGGCGGTGGGTGGTATTCTCCGGTGATGGTGGTCGTTGCTGATGTTGGCGCGGCAGAGAGCGGAGAAGGAAGGGGATGTGGTGGTGGTCGTCTACGGTGGATGAATGATAAGAGAATGGCCGTTGGTGGGGTGGCTAGGAGAAATCATTTGTATATATAGAGAGAGAGAGAGAGAGAGAGAGAGAGAAATGAGGTTGGGGATGTGTGTGTGTATATATATATATATATATATAAGAGAGAATTGTGAGAGTGGAGTATATGTTTATTTTTTATATAATATAATAATAATACTAATAATAATAACAATAATTATTTATTAATTAAGAAAATAAATAAAAAATAGAATAAGGGTATAATAGTATTTTTAAGAGAAAAGAAGAGGGCATTTTAGTCTTTTTATCTGGACAAGGGACTATTGGTATAACAAAATTCAAAAAGTAAGGACCATTGATGTAATTAATAAAGCTCAGGGACGATAGGTGTAAAAAGTGATATACCATAGGGACGAATGGTGTAATTTACTCTACTAAATATTAGTTTTCTTCTCCTTTTTTTAGTTTTTTCTTTTCCCAAAACAAAAAAAAAAAACATTTTAACAAGTCAAAATAAAGAGACTCAAAGCGATAGAAAAGGTTGGGCCTAAACTTTTGTCTTAACAGTAAATCCTTCTTCAGCTGAAACCCAATCCAAATCATAAAACCCATAGGCCAAAGCCTATGGTTTGTGTGATCTAAACAATAAGAAGAAGCACTTATTCGACCTGGGTTGCTTATGGGGCTTAGACAAAGCCCATTCGAGTTGCAATCACGGCTGCTAAGTCACATCGGCAGATCGGATGCTGTGATCGCAAGTGATCAATGTACTGCTGATTAAGGAAGTAAAAGTCAAACCTTCAAGTCTGATTAGCAATCAAGTTTAAACCTCGAATCTAAACCAAGTCATTAATAAAGGTGTTTGACTTTTATTTAGATTAAAGATTGTTGTGCAATATAAGAAACCAAACCCAATAAATAAATGACCCAATGGGACCTTGTCACCTTGGGAGGAGAGATTCTTACTTCTTCAACAGAAAGAATTACACAAAGTCTACTCAAATCTTACAATTGATAATCAATACCTCAGATTATATCAAAGTCAATTGTCAACCTTTAGGCAATCTGCTCTCCCTACAATCTCTATTCATTTCAATGCTGTAATCAAATAAATAAGTTTAACAAGCAATCAAAAACAAATTAAAATGTGGATGTTGATATGAAAATGATTTCTGCATTCTCTTTTCATTCTTGTATATACTAAACACAGCTTATATATGTAGCTACAAACTTTAACTTCAAATCAAATTCAACAATTGCCATGCTAATCGAGGATCGATCAAGATGTAGTACATAAGAAACGAATATGTGTACACACAGCGAATCAAGAATACGAGAGGTACCAAAGCCAAGAAAATCCCACCAAGCATAAATAAACCGCGAAAATTGTAAAGGGTTAGAATTGTTAACTTCTCCGCTTGAGAACCTTCAGGTAGTAAAGATGGATCTCGCCTAAACCATTTCTTTTCCAATTTCAGTAGTTCCCCTTTCTCTCTTAGTTTTAGTATTTCTCTTGATATATCGGGCACCAGTTGTGATCCTTTTTGAAAGACCTGAAATCATTGATATCTCAATATATACATTTGTGTTTTGAAGTTTCTTAGGGAAAATGTTAATCAAATGGGCTCGACTCAACGGAAGGAGAGAAACAAAGAAATTACAAAACAGATGAATAGATAAAAGACACCTACACATGATATATAAAATATGCGATTACAATGAAAGTTGCGTCTAAAAAACAATTATGTGATTGTGAAATATCAAAATCACAATTAGGTGTGATAGAATGGGTTGTATAAGGTAGTGTAATGTGTTTTTTGTTGTTCAAAGCTGTAATCATTTGAGAAGTTTATACAAATGAACAAAACATATATTCTTGTAAAAACAGGACACATATCATGTCTTCTGAGATTAAAATAAAAGCCTCTTAAGTAAGGTTAAAAAGAAAAGGTATATATCTAGTCTATAATCAATCTTTTGCAGCTACTATAGGAATCTAGAGTCAATAGGTTGGTTAAGAAATAGACTTACAAAGCCAAATCCATTAGTACTGGGTTCATAAGCGACCAAATGGTAGGGACTACCATACTTTGCAAGGAATAGCTTGATATATGGGTACTCGTCCATAATAGCAGCAACACTGCCTTTCTTGCTTTCTCCTGACAATGCCCTTGCATATTCGTCTAATGAGTTGTAGGGTGTAAGAGAAGGATCCTTGAAATTTGAGTTGTTAACGATAACTCCTTCAATAAATGAACCAGCATGGTATCCTACATCGATTCCCCTTCTTGTTAACTCAATTTGCTGAACGGTTAACATAGAACTCAAGGCAGCATTATAGCATGTTACCATTATAAGTACAATGAATAGCCACACAATCACCAAAAGCCTTGACAAATTACTCAACAGTGTTATTCCTGAAATCAAATAATGAATGTTAAATGCAATCATGATGCACCAAGGCTACTTAAATTTCAGTTTCAACTATCAAAGTTATTTCTTTCTTGCTTAAACATTGCTTCTGAAAAGGGAATGGGGAGAGAGAGAGATTACTATGACTAAAGGTAAGTGTGGAGAAAGAGAACCAGAGGACACTTCCAACTACATCTTGCCATGGACCTTGGAACTTTGTATTTATAGGATATTCAATGAACCATATTGTTACTCCGATTACGAAGAAAGAGCAAGTAGTTGTAACCCACATAGAGGTATCAAGTGGCTCCAAAAACCACCACATGTTTCTCCGGTTATGACCATCTCTCGCTACCGTCCCAACACCTAAATTGGTGTAAGGCATTGTAAAGTCAACATATAAGGATCTATTAGCAGTGATCGTTGTATCACCCACAACTGCATCGAAATTCTGGATCACAAAAAACAACGTATTCCTTATGTCAATTACACGGGTTGATGCACTTGTAACTTGGATCTACTTATTGAATGTGATTATAAGATATTGGCTATAAAATTAGATAATCAACTATAATAAAACACATGTTAATTGTTTTGAGTATTTGAAAAGTTGTAATAATTTAAGGAACTAATACATGAAATAACCAAAAGAACAATCTTAGAAAGGGAAGAGAAGCTTTATTAGATGAGAGTAAAAATCTTCTCTAAGAAATTGGGTAAATAGATACTTTCATTGTGTCTACAAGTGCAAAATAATTAGATATGTATTTCCAAAATGCAAATGCAAAACACCCATAAAGATGAATCATACCTGAAGATGGACCTCGAATATAAGTTGATTATAATCTTCTGAATTCAATCTTTCGGCATAAAATGGAACAAATTCATAAGGTACTTCATACGGTAATGCATTAAGTGCAGCATTAAACACGTCTATGCAAAACCCTTTGGCAGTCGTTAAATTGGTTTGGGGATTGTGTTCTACACTTAAGAGTTCTTCAAATCCAACCAACATAGGAACTGCAATTTGTAGCTTATTACTTGTTTGCAGCAATCGACGTCTAGGAGGGGTCATCAATCCTCCTGGCCAGATAATAGTTTCAAGACCATTTAGAGGATAACTATGTTGACGATTTGGATTAGACTTTAGATACATGATGATACCATCAGCTTCGGTCCAAAAGCCGACTCTTCTCTCACCTTTCCCCACCACATTCACTATTTCCAAAGGCTTAGCAACAGCTAATTTTCTGTTTAAAAGATCAAAATCACCACTCAACCCCTTAAATGTAACATTTAGCAACTCCTTTAAAACCAACTTTCTACTGCTTGTGACTTTGATATTTGTGAAATCCATTGCCACCATTCCATCAATGTTGTTTCTGTCTTCAGAAGATCTGTTTTCCACCCTTTCAACAGCCATTGCTAATGCAACAATCGCATCATACGCCAATACGCTGAAGATATCTGGGTTGTTATAAGGATATTCTCTTCTCCGTCTTCTAGAAAAGTTAAGAAATTGAGTTGATAATGGGATATGATACCTCAAACCTAAAACTCCTTGAAATGATCCCAGAATTTCTTCATCCAACTCTTGAGTATCAAAGAAGTTCATGGAGTTATCCGTTAAAATCCAGGCATATCCTTGAATCATCAAACCCAGTCTTTTTGCATGTACCAAAAGACGAAATGTTAAAGAAAGAGAGACATGAACAATAAATACTGTTTCTTGCAACTTTTTGAGCTTATGAAGCTCGTCAAGTATTTGATCATCTGTTGCTAATGAAGAAATTGTGCTCTTATAAGATATATGAATCTTTTTCTCCTGAAAAGAATCAATAATGTATGGTAAACTCTCTCTCCCAAGTTCACTGTCTTCATGAACAAGGATGACATCCTTCCATTTAAATGATTCTACAAGGGCAGCTATGGCCTTCCACTGGATGGTCCCAACCTGTGTCATTTGAAGGAAGTAAGGATGTGCGGTCGACATGAATGGCAGGCTTGTGGTTAACGAAAGAATAGGAACTTCGGTTTTGTTTCCTAAAATGCTTAACAACTTTGCTTCAAGCAGTGTTTCTGGTCCAATGATTGCTTGCACTTTCAAATTTTCTAGAAGATCAAGAGCTGTAATATGCAATTGGGCATGCTCAGATACAAAGACATATCCATAATTCAGGGTGTGTTTGGATATGTGCTTTGAGTGACATTGAATAATCAAACTGGAATAAGCATTTGTAACAAGAAGCTAGCAAAGACACACCCAAACACCTCCTAACTTCATAAAGTAATGTAGCAAGAACACCATGAGAAACAGTATTATAAAAAGTAGATGCGTAATTTTGACCAATTTACTTATGAATAAGATGATTTGGGTTGTATTCTAATGGGCAAATCAGAAGATTAGTGAAAAAAAAAACTGGCCAAACAAGTGAAAGTTGTTAAAAACATGTACTTTTAATCTTATTAAACTAAGTCATCTTATTAATTAGAAAAAATAAATACTGAAATAATATGGTTTCATAATCAAATTTAAGACACTAATTATATATAAAAACATTAAAAGTTTTGGGCAAAAAACCTTTCGTTCAGGTCAACCACGCCTCACCAATACCAAAAATTACACATTATGACATGTTACCCAGCCCATGATACGTATCCGACCGGCTCATTTTGTTACCTCTAGGTGGTGGTAATGAGATATTTTATGAATATTTGAGAACAAGAACTAACCAACTGATAACGCGTGTAATGGCTCTCCTTTTGAATCCCTCGTGTGGAGAACTAACCTCGTTTTATACTCATCATGTGAAGTGTAAAAATCAGAAATTGCCATGAAAATGCAGCTACAAACCATTTTCCCAGACAACGATTCCATATCGAGAATGACCCCTACTGGGATCTCATGCTTCCTGCTAGAACTCGCATTGACTCCGGGCGGTGGAGGTGGCCACCCATGTAATTGACGCGGTATGTTCAAGAGAAGTAGCAATGAAAGAATGACATGTTTTTCGAAACTCCAAGACTCCATATTTTGTAAATATGTTGTTTGATCAGCATCATGTATACCTTCATATTATCATAGTCAAAACTTTAATAAGAAAAAAGTCAAATAGCCATGTTATTGAAGTAACAGCTAGCTCGTACAAACACAGGATCACTTATTTAACAAATTAGCATGTTTGACTTTGAATATGTCAATCCATCACGATAAATAAACTTCACTAATATCTATGACATATTAATTAGCATATCTTAATCAGCAAGTCGTTAATAATTAAAAAATTAGTCCTAAATTAGCATGACTCATCTCGCCAGTGAAATCATCAATAAGGAATAATCACAGCTTATGAGTATTATTAACTAATGATGATAATATAATGTTCTTGATTAACCGACAGAAAATTCCTGCTACTATTTCTCAGGAAATGACATCTGAAGGTAACAATTATCAATCACAGGCTTAAATTATCATAATCATACACATTACATCCTGTCCATCCAGTTCATTTGAAATTTCACAAATCCAAATGACCAAAGTAGCTGATAGTCTATGATTTTTGTATATATGTTGATTAATTGAACTCCTCTATGTCTTGGTCTAGCAGTATCCAAGATGTATGTTATTTCCTCCCCAAGCAAATGGTTGTGATTCTAGTCTCTCCGTGGACATAGGTGTACATTACGATAGGTGTGCATGTTTATTTTATTTTTTTAAAACTTAATCTAGATGACAACTACAGGAGAAGGATGTGAAGTTGTAAACAAAATACTTGTAAAAATTTAAGCATGTGATTGATATAATCTCTCTTTGGATATGACGATGATCGAGAAAACCAAGAAACCTTGATAAATGTCATGAATTAACATAAAGGGTGGAGAACCAATATGGTTGAAGTCAGATAATCGTATAGATCGTGTAGAAAACACTTTTCAATAGTTGTCATTTGCCCCAACACTGCCTGGGTTACAAAATTTACTTCGGATAATCCACAAAAGCATTTCTCAAATTTGGCAGAAAACAAGAGTAAAAAAACTAGAAATTTTAATGTGTTCTCTCGACAAGACCGGAAGTACTGTATATATGTGCAGAAATCGATGTCTGTTCATGAAATGATATGTATGGTCATGAAACAATACACGTGTTCATGAACATCTGCCACCTCTAGAATTTGAAGGGTAGTTTGGTTGATAGGAACTTATACGAGTGTATTACAACTTCTGCTGCAACACTCACTAAACATTTTGAAAAAAAAAAATTTGGTACCTGAAACATTAATACAAATGAACCATGAGCTAGATAACCATTCGCCAGAAAAACCAGTAATTGCAACTTTCAAAGCTTCAAACAACCAGAAACTTAACTTTCAAATTTCTGCATAGGGAAAGGACATCTAGCACATCATTTAGAGCCAGAGTGTTGGCAAGGTAAGTTTGGAAATGACGGTGTTTGCAATGAAGAAATGTTATTCTTTTGTGGATTCCTCAAATTGGGAATTCATGTGTGATCAATAAAGTTTGAAAATGGCACCTGTTTAACATACATGTAAACTCATACCTTGAAAGAACTCCATCAAATGATGTACTCCGATTACATTTGTGCTTTGATAGAATTCTAAGAGGAATTGAACAATTAAATATTGATATTATAAAGTTGATCAACGAGTTCGACCTGGTAGTTTGTTATATCCCAATGGCATTTCTATGCAAGAGATGCCACAAATTAGCAATCGTATTTTGCTGCAAGAGAAAGGAAATGATGCTATGGACCTCTAGTTTTGCACGAAGGTAGAAAATCATGGACATCATAAGGGCCAAACCTGAAGAAATCCCACTAATAAGAAACAAACCTTGAAACCTACTAAAATTTAAGGTTCTTGGCTTTGTTGGAGAATCTTGGGATGATGACGACTGTTTCTCAAACCACTTCTTTTCTAATAGTCTTAGAGTTCCGTCTTCTCTTTTTTTGGCAATTTGCCTCGACATCTCCATTACCAAAGGCGATCCTTTCTGAAAGATCTGATGAGATGAATAATTGAATATATTAGATATAAGAAACAAATTATAAACAAAAAGGTAATTCTGTGATTGTTTGCTCTAGATAATTAAGCAATAGTGTGCATGACCGAAAAGGGTTCATTTGAATGTATAAATATAACATTAGTTCAGATTGTGAAAGCATAGCAGAGCTTAAACAAACATTTAATATAAACAGAAAAGAAGAGGGTACTTACAAAGCCAAAACCAGAAGTAGTAGGTTCAGACGAAATCATGGCGTAATCTGCTGAGAATTTGCCAAGAAACATCTTGATGTAGGGGATTTCATCAATGATAGCATCAGCACCAGCATGATTTCCACCTTTTGATAAAGCTTGTGCATAATCTTCATATGAATAGTATGGTCTGTGCCTGTAATCTTCAAAATTCAAGTTATTGATGGTCACTCCTGCCACAAAAGAGCCACCATGAAATCCCACAGTCCCACCCTTTGATGCTAACTCAAACTGTTCAACCGTCAAAAGTGAAGTCAATGTTGCAGTGTAACTCGTGATCAGAATAAGTACAACTACTAACCAAACAAACACCACGAATTTTGATAGATTACTTGACAGCTTCTCTCCTACACCACAAATTTCAGTAAAATTATATTATATGAGATTGTGGGGTCTCCTATACTTCACAGAAGAGAGAGAGAGAGAGAGAGAGAGAGAGGGAGAGAACTTTGTGTGAAAAATAGGGTCATTAGGATGAACCAGAAGGTTGCACCAATTTGTTGAACAGAGGATCCTTGGGACCCTTGATCTATGGACTCAATAGCCCAAATGACGAAACCAGTGAGGATGGCAAAACCGGCAGCGCTTAGCCAAAGATCCACATCAAGTGGCTTGAAGAAAATCCATATGTCATTATGGTTGATTCTTACTAGTGTTCCTACGCCAATGTCAGTGTAAGTTGCTGTAAAGTCAACAAATTCAGATCTGTTTTGAAGAATCGTTGAATCACCTAAGATAGCATCGATCTCCTGACAAACACATATTAGATGAATTTCTATGTGATTCATAGATAAATGCAATGGCTTTGTATATAAAGTAGCATACCTGAGCGTAAACCTTCTTTATAAGATCATCATAAGTTCCATTGGCAAATGGAATTAACTCATACACTACTTCATATGGTAACGCATGAATGCAAGTATTGAACACGTCTACGGAGAAGCCGGTTGCAATTGTAACATTTTTCTGAATATCATAATTTGCATCTATGAAGTACTTAAACTTTCTTCTTGTTAGAACGCCAACTTTCAGATATGTAACGTTATTCATTTGCAACATCCGACGTTTTGGAGTGATTGCAGACTGTCGATTGCCTATCACACTTTCAGCCTTGAATCCATTGGAGACTAAATTTCCATCAATAAGTTGAAACTCACCACTTATACCCTTGAATCTGGCTTTTGCAATCTCATTTAGAAGCATCGAACCAATTTCAGGGACAACAGACGAAAAGTGAACCCCTAGCCTGTGAACAGTCTCTGCTAGTGCCCAAAGTGTGTCGTATGCCCATATGGCAAGCACGCTTACCTCTCTAGATGCTAAAGTAGGTTGCTTGATATAGAACTCGTTATACCATCTTGCAGTTAAGTTAAGCAGCTTGCTTGATGCAGGAATGTAAGACCTTAAACCTATCACTCCTTGCAATGACTCGATTACTTCACTGTCCATGGATTGCAGGGTGCCAATGGTTTTGTAAGTTACTATCCAAGCATATTCATCACTCACCATTCCCATCCTTTTTGCAATTAGGAAAACTCTAGATGCCAGTGAAGACAACAAGTGTACAATTATTACCCTTGTGTGGCTAAGCATAACCTTTTGCAATTCTTCAATTATTTGATCATCTGTGGCCAAGGTAGGAACTGAACTTTTGTGACTGATCCGGATGCTTTTGTCATGGAAAGATTCAAGGAAATATGATAAGATTTCCCGCCCAAAATCAGCCTCCTCATATAAAAGTATAACATCCCTCCAATTGAAAGATTCCACTAGGGCAGTAATGCTTTTGGCAATAACTGATTCGTCTTCCTTGATTTGAAAGAGGTAAGGATAATGCATAGAAGGAGAACCCGCAAAGGAAAATATAGGAACTTTAGCTTTATCAGCAATTGGGGCCAATAACTTTGCTTCAAGATATGTTTCTGGGCCTATGATTGCTTGCACCTTAATGTCATTTAGAAGATCAAGCACTGCACAGAGAAAGTTATAAGAAACCAATTTCACAACTTCAAGCAAAAACAAAAAAGGGAAGATACTTTCTAATGATATACATCCTCTAGGACCTAAAAGTTAAGACATGAATCAAGGAGTAACTTCCCAACAGGATGAACTATCAAGTTAGGGACATGAACAAGCTGACAAGATGATCACCCCTCTTTAACCTGCCTGATGTCCGTCCTTTTAAGTAATGAAATAGCTTAATTATGTAGCTTGACAACCAAATATTATGAAGACCACCCTAATAAATCTTAGGTGTGGTTAGTACAAGCATATCCTTATTAGAGTAGAGATCTTGTCTAAAATCATGATCATAAGATGCTGAGCAGGGACCGCATTTAATGATGTTACCGAGTCACTCATGTCCTAGTCCTAGTCGTAGGAGTCACATCAAAGAGTGGAGCATACGGAAATGTGTCAAACCCTTACAAGCTGTCCTTGATCTTCTCAGATCCCACTATTTAAAATGGACTAATAGGATATTGTCACTATAATTAGGATCACCACTTGGGCTACAAGATATTACTTTCTTACCCAACTTCCATATATATTGAGCTCTCACAAATACATACACATGGCTAACTTGACGTCGCAGCGGTTTACATGGTACAAACCGTGTAAATCCTTCAACGAGAGGTGTTAATCTTTTGCAGATTAGAGAGAGATCTAGAGATTTCTGTATCTTCTGACACTCTTGCGGTTTATTGCATGAACACTTTCAAAATTGACTAATGGAGCATAATAGAAACTATAGAGGGATTGTACTTAAGCTTCCATAGCAAAGAAACCCGATTGTTCTTGGAGAAAATGAGGAAAAAAAAGATCACCCTGCACTTGGCATGGGTGGGAATATTTGTAGCATTTTGCAAGGTTCAATATGTTAAAAGGAGATGAAAAGCGCAAACATTAAGTCAGATAAATTATTTTTCTTATAAATAATCAGCATAACCGGTAAGCTATGACGAAACTGATTTTATTCAATTCCCTCTTTCTTTTTAATATTGTAAGAAACTAAAAGAAGGAACATAACCAATATTCATTATATCATCTAACAAAATGATAAGAAAGCAAGAGAGGATAAACAAAAAGAGACCATACCAGCTGTCAGAGCTTGTAATGGGTCACCTTTTGAGTCTCTCGCATGAAGAACAATCCTAGTTCTGTAATTGTGATTAAGTGCATAAAAATCAGAGATTGCCATAATCATGAAGCTGTGAATCGACTTCCCGATCCATGACTCCATGTCAAGAATGATTCCCACTCGTATTAGAACTTCGTCATGCAAAAAGATGCTACTGTTTTCAGATGAAAATGGGATTGTACATGATCCATGGTTTAAAAAGCTCAAAAACATTTGAAGCAAAAGGATTATTTTGCTATGATTCTGAAGCTTCATCCTTGCAAGAAGTAACAAACAGGTTATACTGCTTAGATAACTCTTCTGGGAAGTAACACTTCCTCAAACAGAATTGCAACATTTACTTTTATCAGAAGTCAACCTAGAAAAGCTCATTTGACTGAGGAAATGGTCAACACTATTACCTTAAGCAACACTATGACTTTTAAAATCTGAATCTTGAAAATACGCAAGCAGTAAAAGTATATAAAAGAAAATATTCATATTCATATATACATATAAAACACGAGAAACAGTTATTAGGACAGTTGAATTAACAAGTTGTTTGACTATCTTCAAAATTAAAGTCTTCTTTAAGCAATTGAATTACTATTTAAATGGCTCAGAATCTAAGTTGATACTTTCTGTATTAACTTATTCACTAAAGAAATTTCAATAATTAAAAGAAATAATTTACGACAGTAGAACATGACTGGAATTTTACAACTTGTTATTAAAAAATAATCCCAGACTAGTATGACTTTGTCTTATCAATAAAATAATCCTGTGAAGAAATATATCAGCATAATTGGTCAGTAGTACAAATTTAGACAGACTTAAAAGTTAACAGAATATCTATTACATACATTCCATCCATTTGACTTAAAATTTCACTAATATATGTTTTAGCTAACAACATTGACATCCTTTTGATATACTGATTTGATCAAACTCATATAATTTAGGCTTTTATTTGTTGATCTGCATAACAACAAGAAGATGATGTATTAATCTTTTTGTATATATATGATAGAGGCTGCATTTTTTATCTATTACTGATAAGTGATAAAAATCTTTTTGTTCGTATATGATGGAGGCAGCATTTTTTATCCATTTACTTATAAATGGGTTGATTTGGTTTGGATATATCTCAAATTGGTAAAATCAAAAGGTTTAGCGATCGAATGGGTTAAATGATGCACAATCTATACATGATTCATACAGCCTCCTATATCATTTTATGCAAAGATTTAGATTTTTTGTAATATCAATGCATGAATTATCATTTTGCAATAAATGAAAAGTGTTCGTTGGGTCAGCTCAACTACGAAACTTAACTTATTTCGATCCAAACCCATATTGCGTTTTGACCCATTAACCAACCCACCCATCTTGCCTCTAGATATGACATTGACAAAACAAAGACCTTGCATAGTCAAAAGTATACAAAGCTCTTATGCATTTGCTAATCCATGAAAAAGAAAAGGGCACAGTGGCACTCATATAAGTTACATGGATTTTTGTATCTTGAAAGGAATCCATCAAATGATCAACTCAATTACATCCATATATACTTTAATATAATTATATTAAAGGGTCGATTATATATTAAAATTAACAAATCGATCAAGAGTTCATCCTCCAAATACATTTTCATATCCTAATGGCATTTTTATGTAAGAGATACCTCAAAGTAGCCACTAAATTTCGACCCATGATGAAGGAAATGAATCAATGATCCCATAGACCTCCAGTTTTGCATGAAGTAAGGAAATCAAAGATATTACAAGGGCTAAGGCTAAAGAGATCCCACTAATAATAAACAAACCTTGAAACATATTGAAACTTAAGGTTTTCGGCTTCGTTGGGGATCACGGGATGATAGTGACTGTTTCTCAACCACTTCTTCTCCAGAAGTCTCAAAGTTCCATCTTCCCTTATTTTGGCAATTTGTCTTAACATCTCTATGACCAAACGCGAACCTTTTTGGAAGACCTGAATGAGATAGATATATCAAAAACAGAAAAGAATTTAAACGAGAAGGATAATCACTCAATTGTTCTAAACATGACCATTGTATAAGAGATAAAAAAAAATATGTGGAAACCTCCAAGTATTCAACTCTTAAATTAAGACCATCATAAATTGAAACTTATTTATATGTCACCTAATTAGTATGTACTTAGTTCCCATTTATACCAATTCTAGACGTCAGATGGCAAACAATTTTGGCCAAGTGTTTATGTTCTTGTGAAACAGATAGCTCTTGCACATTTTGTACTTGGCCAGAATTGTTTGTCATACGGTACCGCTTTTAACTAAATTGGTATAAATGAACGACATAAATACTTGGGTGGCTTATATAGTAGTTTCAATATATGGTCGGCCTTGATATAAGAAGTTAAATACAGGGATGGCGTCCTCATACATTACCCCTTGTTTTTAAAAGCATTAGCAAAGTATCTTAGGCAGGGTTTAAGTCAAAGATCATGCGGAAGGATAAGAAGTTAATTTAAAAATATAAAATAAAATTAGATTAAGATCATTTAAGCATAATAATCAAGATCTTGATGCTATTATTTTGCAAAAGCTTTCACTGTCTAAATACTCAGATATGTTAAAAAAAATACATACTTTTCAGAAGGGAGATGATCTGTACACAACAGATTTTTTCCATACACAACAATTAGTTGTTGTTTGGACCATCATACCCTTGAATATGTGGATGAGAATAAAAGATAGTGGGGTTCTAGGGGCATAAAAGTCACAATTGTTGTGTGTGGCAAAAACTTGTTGTGTACAAATCATCTCCCTTTTCAGAAAATGTTGAAGAAGATTTCAAAAGAGGTCCATTGATGGAAACAAGTTGAGAAACGTTGGTTTCCCCTTTGAAGCACTAAATTCAAGTGACCCTAATTTAGCAACAAAAAAATGGATACTTACGAAAGCAAATCCAGAAGTAGAAGGTTCAGATGAAATCATTCCGTAATCATCCGAGTACTTGCCAAGAAACATCTTGATGTAAGGTACTTCATCAATGATAGCATCAGCACCACCATTCTTTCCACCTTTAGATAATGCTTCGGCGTAATCTTCATATGAAAAGTATGGTCTACGCCTATAATCTTCAAAATGCAAGTTGCTAACAGTCACTCCTGCCACGCCAGCCTAAAAAGAGCCGTCATGAAACCCCACGGTTCCACCCTTTGATGCTAACTGAAACTGTCCAACCGTTAAGTGAAGTCAATGTTGCAGTGTAACTCGAAATCACTATAAGTACGACAAATAAACAAACAAACAGCACCAATTTCGAAAGATTGCTCGACAGCTTCTCTCCTAAAACACAAAACGCAATCTGAGATCTACTTTAGTAGAACTATATACATAAAGAACTAGTTTACAGGATCTAAAAATTTGGGCAGCCAGTATTATGTGAAGAACTCATAACAAAATATAATTTGTAAAGCAATAGAGTCCTCATAGTATTTTTATAATTCCTCCAAGAGAGATCCAAAATCTATTTCCGGCCTTTTTCTAAACGAAGATCGGAAAATTCAATGGATTGAATATTAGGCTAATTTGGCTGCATTTAACGTATATGAGAGAGAGAGAACTTTGGGCAAAAAATATGGTCATAAGGATGAACCAAAAGGTTGCTCCAATTTGCTGAGCCGGTGAACATTCGGACCCTTGATTCATGGACTCAATAGCCCAAATGACTAAACCAGTGAGGATGGCAAAACCAGCAATGCTTAGCCAGAGTTTCACATCAAGTGGCTTCAAGAAGAACCACATGTCATTATTGTTGATTTTTGCCAATCTTCATATGCCGTAAAGTCAACATATTACACATGTCAGTATAAGTTGCCGTAAAGTCAACATATTGAGATCTGTTTGCAAGAATAGTTGAATCACCCAAGATAGCATCAATCTCCTGATATAGCACAAATTACATAAATTTCTATGCATGAAAAGAAATAGCCTAATGGTCAGAAAACTCACATACCTGAACATAAACCTTCTTTACAAGATCATCGTAAGATTTATTTGCAAATGGGATTAATTCATATGTTACTTCATATGTCAAAGCATGAATGCAAGTATTGAACACATCCACAGAGAATCCAGTGGCAGTGGTAACATTATTCTTAGTGTTATGAACTGCATCTATGAAGTACCTAAACTTTCTTCTTATTATAACACCAACTTTCAACTTGTCACCACGAGTCATTTGCAACATCTGACGTTTCGCAGTGGTTGTTGACCCTTCGAAACACCTGATTTCCTATTCTCCTTTCTCCTGGAAATGACTGCTTACATAATTGATGGTTTACAGAACTCACTAACATCAGAAGCAAGAAGACAATCTTGCTATGCTTCTGGAGCATCATCTTTTGAAACTTTTCAGACAAAATCCTCTTTTAACTAATGCTCTCCTTGTCCATGAAAATTGCAAAGTCCCATTAATGGAAAGTTTCCAAGTCAAAATGACATGTATCCATCATCATTACTAAGATATTTATTATCGGAGTCAAAAGATCTCTTTCTATTGTGGGATACAATTCATAACGCCAGTTTACAATTAGTTTGACTTTGCTTTTGATATAAATTAGACAAGAATCTTATCAATAAGAGGGAAAATAACAACTTGGTATAAATAAACTAACTGTAAACTGGCATGACTTTAGCCTTATCATTACAACAATCCTTGTTGATTATCTAAATGGAGAATGTAAATGCAGAGTTCTAAATTATAAAACTACTTAATACAACTTCTTACCTACAATACAACTTGATTTTAATCAGCAGAATTTGCCATAGTAGAAGAGAGTAATTGCTATATGATTCCTTTTAATTAGTAATGGTAAATTACAGAAACATCGATCGCCTAACTGTGTAGGCGAGTATAGACGAATCATTAACCATAACTTGATAATGAAGGAATAATGAAAAAATAAGTAGAATTCTTCGGTACCTCTCGAACTTGTTGTAAGCATTGTTGAATTTGTTTTTCGGAAGGGCTTTTGTGAGAATTGAACTTACTCCCAATGGTCGGTTTGATGATGCGGCGATGAATTTATCCGGATGAACAGGGTTTCTAAATAGAGGCTCTGGGTTTTCACAATAGAGATTCATTCTTGCATTATTCAGAACTCTATGACGTCCTTAAGCGTTCACAATTGATCCTCCCTTGCTGCATTCTTGTAAAAATAGGTTCAAAAAAGGTAATCCAAAATACGACTTCAACATGTGGAGATTCATAAATCTAGTCTATGAATCAGATATTGAATGAGCGTTCTACCACCTCGCCTTGTGCTTCCATTGGGAAAGTTGCAGGCTTTCACACAACAACGTAAAATTTGATTTCTGCGGCAACAGACAATAAAAACAGGGAAAATTATATTTTAATTCCAATTATTCTACGCTAAAGAAATTAAGAGGCATATGGGCTGAATTTGGTAAGAGTGGTACGTGCGGTTAAGGGGTATATCATATACCGTATATGGTATTACCTTTTCGGCCTATTCCGGAGTTTTTCAGGGTAGAATAATGGAAGTGGAAATGGGAAGGCTTAAAAAACTCTCCTTCTCAATCATCCTAAAAGTGAAAGGATGATTTTAAAGAGTAAAAATGGTAAAATTGTTCCTCCTTTCCCCTCCCTTCCCCTTCCATTCACTCTTTAAAAAAAACTTGACATCCTTAATGTTTTCCTTCTCTTCCCCTTCCTTTCCTTCCAAATATTAACTCGAGAACAGGCCGTTCGAGTAGTGGGAAGTAGTAGTGGAGTTTGGGGGTGAATATCATGTAAGGGATGGTTAAGTGGTGATTTTTTGTGGGTCTAAAGTCTTTTTATATAATTTTGATTGGTTAGTGAATATTAAGTGAGTCCCAAAATTTGATGTGATAGAAAGTGACTACTACGTGGCTGAGTGATAGGAGAAAAAAACTGACGTAACGGTATGATGGATGTGATAGGAGGTAACCTGGTATAAGAGTAGTTGCAACCCTCACCTTCTATCACTCCCACCACACTGTTACGTCAGCTTTCCACTCTCACCACTCAACCTACCACTCAACTACATAGTGATCACTCCCAAACACATCAAATTCCGGGACCTACATTATATATTAATTTTAAATCAGCTGCCATACAAAAAAATTTATAAAGAAAAAAAGAAATGTGCATGGACCCACTTTTGACTACCACCTAGCGTGAAGATCACCCCAAAAATTGGAGACTACGGCACGAAGAAGTGGTAGACTGCCGGAAGGTGTCCACCCCCTACCGACCACATAAACCATTCTGTATGCTCTAAGGGCACCATATTATCACGTTAGCTTTTTTCTCCTATCATTTAATCAATCACTTAGCCTTGTAGTGGTCACCTCTCACCATATAACTTATGGAACCCACATATTACACAACTAACCAATCAAAATTTAATAAAAAAAATAAAAAGCTAAATGGCTCACCCCACACTCATCCACATGTGGTGAATACCACACATTCCCTCCCATCACACCTTAAGGGAGTTGTACCACATCCACCCCCAAATAATTACCCAACCACACTCATTCACTACTCTCCAATCCTTAGAGAATACGCTATGGTGCAAGTGGTGGAGGGGGGTGTGTAGTGGTCTCATGCATCTAAACTCCATTGCGTTGTGAAGAAAAGCAAAAGTGGTCTGTGATGGGCCCTATATATACAGTATTTGATTTCTTTTATTTTTTGGTTGAATTAAATGTAAAATTAATATATAATGTGGGTCTCAGAATTTGGTGTGGTGAGAAGTGATCACTAGGTGACTAAGTAGTAGGTTGAATGGTGAGAGTGAAAAGTTGACGTGTCAGTGTGGTAAGAGTGGTAGGAGGTGAGGGTTGCAACTACTCTTATCCAGTTCCAGATTTATTGTTTTTTTAAAATTAAAGAGTAAATCAGCAAAAGCTTTGTACTTGATCCAACATGGGCTACATGAGCCTAGGGGTGTAGTCGAGCCGAGCCGACACAGTGCCAAGCTCGAGCTCGGTTACAAAGCTCGAGGCTCGAAACTCGACTTGAGCTTGGTCGAGCTTTAATTTTCAAACTCGAGCTCAACTCGACTAAAATTAATTTAATAAAATTTTGTAGCAACAAATGTTAGATTACATTCCGGAATTCAAATTTCACATTTTCGAACAACAATTAATAGCTAGCTACTAAGGTTATAAAAGTAAATTGTGTATATGTAAAAGGGTAAAATGGTGATTTAGTACAAGCTCAATTAGGCTCGCAATCCTGGCGAGCTGAGTATTTCAGAGCTCGAACTCGTCTCGAAACCCTACTCAAGTGGCTCGAGCTTGACTCAGTTTACCTCGAGTTGATTTCGGTTATTTTTCAAGTCGGTCTCGAGTAGCTCGCGAGTTGTCTCGGCTCGATTACACCCCCTACATGAGCCACTAGTAGTTTATTGGATAATTTGATAAGCTAGGCATTCCCGTTATGATATCAAACAATTATTTACCTGATGCATAGACGCATTGTATCGGAACTATTGGGGTACCCGTGCAATGCGACGGCGGCGAATAAAGAGGAGATTGTGATGAGTTTTGTGCAGAATAATCACAAAGAGCTAATATGAGTTTGTGAAGATTCCTTGCGAGATGAAGATAATATGAGTTTGTGAAAATTCTTTGCGAGAGCCACCTTGAAATTAAGAATTAAATTGCTAACTCTGAGTTATTTGTCTTTCAGTTTGTTAAAAGAATTTTGTCGCATGGCTGAATCATGAAGTTGCTGATTATATATATGTATGTATATGTGTGTGTAATGTTTCATAGTTCCAATTATTATGTAATTGAGTTAGAATGCAATGTTTATACAACTCTTTGACTCTTTCATTTGTTTGGTGTTTGTGAAATCTCCTGAACTTGATTTATTGAAAACAGGAATTTAGGTGATCTCATGAATCAAAAGTTAATATTAAAAATATATGATTAGACTTAATTCAGTTATAAATATGGTGATCTCATGAATCAAAAGTTAATGTTAAAAATAAATGGTTAGAAATAATTCAGTTATAAGTATTGGTTTAAATTCATTAATTGTCGGTTATGTTTTCAATATTTATTTGTTTAAATTCATTAATTGTGGACTTAAAGGAGGGGTAAATGAGAGGTAAAGGAGGGGTATTTTAGTCAATTTACTCCTTAAAATTAAGAATTTTTTAGGTGGTAAATGCATTATATATGAAGTAAGATGTTTAAATTCATTAATTGTGGACTTAAAAGAGGGGTAAAGGAGAGGTATAAATGAGGGGTATTTTAGTAAATTTACTCTTCTTAAAATTAAGAGTTTTTTAGGTGGTAAATGCATTATATAGGAATAAGATATTGAAATTAGTTAACTCGGTCACGAGAAATATGAGAAGCGAAAACTCTTAGGTTGTGAACTACATGTATGGAAATTTAGTTATGAATTCCGGAATGATTTTTGCGTAAATGCCGGAGCCATGACATGTATTTTCTCATCATTTTGTTATGGCCCGAGACATCCACTATATATAGACCATGTATAGAAAGATTAAAATTGAAGGAAGTAATATTTTTACAAGAATCAATCTCTAACATTTATTTTAAATATCAATGACTCTTATAGATCGGGTACTTCCTTTCACATGTTTATAGTACAAACCCTTGATTAATATGGAAAGGGTAGTTTGGTCTTTAACATTTTTTTACTTGTTTTTAAAACTAAATTTTCTACAATAACATGGTGAAAGATCACATGTGTATCAAGAGAATTAAACGTGTTATTTTTACTACCTTTCTCTTGCTATGTGTTTATATCTATAATTCACAAATATACGATATATATATATAGAGAGAGAGAGAGTGTGTGTGTGTGAGAGAGAGAGAGTGTGTGTGTGCGCGCGCTTTTAGATTCTCAATCGCCTCTTTTATAGGGAAGAATAGTGAATGAACGACGATTCTCAGACGAGGGAATTATCGGAAAAACCTTTTTTTATAATAAAAACATTTAGTGATTCTAGTTTTGATAGAATTTATTTGATTTGGACGAAAAAAAGTTTATGTTTAGAGAATGGAGTAGTATGAATTAGATTAAAATGCATATTTGTAACTCATAGTTGTTTCATATATGATTATTTCACTATGAGATGCAAATGTATATCAGTTTGTTTAAAATTATTCAAAATGTTAAAAACTCATGACATCATTTTATAATGGTCATGTGAAATGGGTTCATTAAAATTGTTAAAATATCAAATACTCGTATATATAACTATCAAATTGTATATAACTTTGATCTTATATAGTTATATGCATATTTATAACTTTAAATGTAAATATATGTTAAATCACAACGTATCATATAAACATGAAAGGATTTCATAATGAAGAATAGTTAACTCAAGTCCTCAAACATAAAAAGTAAATGCATATGACAATAAACATCTTAATTTGTATAGTAATAGATAACGTATTACGTTTATAAAAGGGTATAGTTTATCAAAATGTATCTAACTTGTCATGTTTTGTAATTATGTGTAGGGGTGAGCATGGTACCGGAACCGGTACCGGTTTTACCAAATACCGAATTTGGTTTAAAGATGGTACCGAATACCGTACCGAGTATTCATACTACGGTACCGGTACCTATTTTACCTAGTTTTTTCGGTACCAGTCCCGAATACCGATTTAGCACTATTTCAAGTACGAGTACCGGACCGAAAGCTCTAACTCGGTACCGGTACGGTTCGGTATTTTCGGTACTTATGCTCACCCTTAATTATGTGTATCGAATTTTAAAAGTTTATATTGTGTGTACCAAACTTCTAATTTGTTGCTAATGTATATATTTTGGATACACAAAAAAAGAAAAATTATATAAGTTTAATACATACAATAGTGACAAATTAAATATTCGATACTCACAATAGAAATTTATAAAGTTTAATACACACAATAACAAAATATGACAAGTTTGATATATTTTGATAAACTAAACCCTTTACGAAATAGTTAAATGGTAATAAATAAATAGTACTAAAGAAAAATGATATATATCATTCTACTATTTATTCTTACTTTATCCTCTTATTACTCAGCACAAGATAACATGTGAAATTCACTTATAATTATATTTTCTTATCTTCTGCTTTAATTTCGACACCTGTGTTGATCTTGTTAATAGAAGGATATATCGTCTCTCTAGTAGACTAGTACTAAATGCCAAAGCAAATGGTAATTAAGACGTTACAACCTACAACGATCGAACCAGGTATAAAAACATGGCTCGGCTTGTTTTCCTATCCATCCATCT
This sequence comes from Dittrichia graveolens, assembly GCA_038502395.1. Taxonomy (NCBI): domain Eukaryota; kingdom Viridiplantae; phylum Streptophyta; class Magnoliopsida; order Asterales; family Asteraceae; genus Dittrichia; species Dittrichia graveolens. The sequence goes on from JARJIL010000002.1 coordinate 76,322,902, forward strand.
CCTCGTCTTAATTACATCGAAGGTGTAGTATAAAACTACCTATGATTTTGTTATTTGCATAGTTTTACTTAATAATTTCATGACAATATTCATGTCTTTTGGTTTTTTACAAACTCGTATCAGTCTAAACACGATGAATTTCATATCTACTCATCGAAGTCAACAACAAGCAAGCGGATGCCGGCGATCAGAACGCCACTTCTCGTTCTTTTTTGTTTGCTTCCTTGTTTTTACCATCCACATCAACAATGTTTCCTGTTCGATGAGTATGTAAAATCAAGGTTTTAATGAATTATTATGGTATTAATACTTATATATGTAGTGATCGATTTAACTGTTATGTTTCTTTTTTTTCAGCCTTGACACCGAACCTAGAGACCTCGGCTAACATTGTTATCAGTGAGCCTCCTCCGAAGATCGACTGCACGGCGACTAAGTGTCAAGGGTGCGCTCCTTGCACTCCCATCCTCATTGATGTGTATCTTGGTGGCTTTATTTGGGGTTGTACATGTCATGGCAGACTATACATACCTCATGACCAGATCATCTAATGCTTTTACTTGATGCATGCATGTATATATAGAGATACTTAAATCATATATACTTAAATCATATTTCAAACTGGTAATTATACAACGTACGACGTTGAAACACATCGTTTACTTCCTATTTTCTGTTTGAATGTCTGTTTTACCCTCAAAAAGAACTTACAGAAGGAATAAAAGAAGATGATTTCATGAATCAAAACGAATAATAACTTCGATAGTATATAGCGACAACTTATACGAACATATTTAGAAATCAACATAGATAGTGATCGTGCATATCTTAGTAGGCACGAGTGCGGGAAGAGACCGGAGTTAAGTTGTGGCGTTTGTCTATGGCGAAGGTGACGAGTTTGGCCGGTTCTTGTTGGTACTCCTCCAGAGAATGGAAGTGAGGAAGAGAGTCCTGGTAGGGGGATACACCATCAGATAGCATACATATATAATCCGTGGTTTTTCCAAATTGAGTACATGATCATACGCATAACTCAAAAGGATTAACCTTAAGAAGTTAAAAAGAGGATCATTAATTCATGATCGAAGTATGGGAAGGTTAAAATTAAAGGAGAATATATATTTTTTAAACGGTAAATACACACACATATTAAATCTACCTTTAAATCTACTTCATTATCCACAACAAGACTTAAACCTACAACCTCTTGAAGGGGGCACCACTCCAAAATATTAAATATCGCTAGACTATAAACCCCTTTGATATATGTGTATTAGTTAGAAAAAAAAAACTTATGACAAGAATATTTAGTGCTTCTGGTTCTTTTAATGTAAATAGTATTTATTTGATTTGGATGAACGAATGTTAATGCTTAAAATAAGGAGTATGAATCAGATTGGAATGCATATATATAACTCATAGTTGATTGATTATTTTGTTTATAACTAATTAGCTTGAGATGCAAATGTATATTAATTTGTTTCAAATTGTTCAAAATTACAAATAATTATATATAAAGTTTTCTAATATTTCATTATGTCACATAAAGTTTTTTTACACATCTGTCTATGAAACTTACAAAAAAATGTGTTACTATTTCTTAACCTGCAATTTGTTCAACATGTAAACAAAAACAGGGTAGTTCAAGAATTTTCATTCAACATCCTCTTAATTACTGTTTTTTGATAATTTGACTCATTTTTAGTCATTTTTTTCCCATTGCTTTATAAGCAAGTTGATTACCTTAACACTGGATCAAGAATCATAATTTCTCATTAAGTATTGATAAAGAATTTCGAATTTAAAGAGTTGCAAAATTTTATAGTATTATTTCAAAACAGGGCGGAAAAAAAAGATTTTTTTAATCAATTATTGATCATTTTACTTAATTTTTTATGAATTATTGTAGGTAATCTTTTTACTTTTCAAAAGACACTAAGTTCAAGAATTTTTTACAAGTGTAGGACAAGAAATTACTAATTAAAGTCAAGTATGTCTTAACCCAAACCAACTCAACACCCTTACTGTTTTTGATAATTCGGCTCATTTTAAACTTATTTTTAGTCGGTTTTTTGTATTAGTTTTTAAACAACTCTATTACCTTTCCATAAACCAAGAATCATCAGGTACCATTTCGTAAGTGATGAGAAACTTTGAAAAGAAGATAACATGCTATAACAAATCAAAATCAACAAAATTGGTATAATAACAAATTTATTATTAGCTTAATGTGTAGAGGTGTAAAAAAAATTCACGTGGCATAATAAAACATTGGGCAACATTATAGCTATTTCATAATTTCAACCCAAATATAAAATATATTGCATATGTTTTTTATCTTCTAAGCTTATATATACGGTGTATTCGACAACGGGATTATAGGATATTTTAAAAGCTTGAGATTCTGGTTTTATAATCTAAAGCTATAAGTATCGTTCATGTGTGAAAATTTTGAAGAATTATAAAAAAAAATAGAATCAAAATCCCACAAAATAAAATCCATATAAAACAGACCGTAGATTGTAGAATTCATAAGCTTCAACCTTAACCCCAGCACAAGCTCCAGCTTCGGTCCATTTCTAGATCCGACTAATTTTACCAAACACACTCATAACTTTAGAATGTAAAATATATTAACTCACAACATATCATATAACAAGAAAGAATTTCATAATAAAGAGTAGTTAAAATTTCAAATTCCTAAAAAAAGGAGTAATAGTATACAAATATGTTACTCTAGACTACTTTTCCTTTAAAAAATTTTCAAGTACGTACAAATATGAGGTAAAAGTTACCGTTTAAGAATAAAAACTAAGTCTGATAACTATTCAAAGTTAAATCTCTTTATTTCATATTGTGAAATTTTTCATAAATAACTTTAGTGAAAAGTTTTCAAACTTTGTTGTTATTCTGTAAAATAAACTCTTTTTTTCCTGTAATATCAAAATCACGTCCTCAAACATAAAAATGACCATAAACATCTTAATATTTATTATAAATAACGTATTACGTTTGCGAAATGATAATAAATACATACTTAAATAGTAGTAAACACCAAAAAACAAATAGTAACGGCTTAAAACGAATTGGTCTAAATACGAGGCTTGTTTTCACATCCCTCCATATCCTCTTGTTCAGGCTCGAACCAGTTAAAGCACGATGAACTTTTTATTTACCGGTGGAAGTCAGCAACAGATGAGCGGATCCCAGCGATCAGCTCACCACTTCTCATTCTTTTTCTTTTGCTTCCTTGTTTTTAGCATCCACATCAACAATGTTTCTTGTTCGGGTACGAGAAATTAAGGTTTTTTAACTTTTAGTTATTATGGTATTTTTATGTAGTGTTTTAATCATTATGTTTCTTTCTTGGTTCTTTTTCCAGCCTTGGCACCAGACCCAGAGGCCTCGACTGACATTGTTATCGGTGACCTTCCTCCCAAGATCGACTGCACAAATAAGTGTGTAGGGTGCACCCCTTGCACCCCCATCCTCGTTCCTGCAGTTGTGTACTTCGGTGGTGCTGCGGCTTGGTTTTGTACATGTGGGGGCAAACTGTACATACCTCCCAAGATGTAATGGTTTTACTGATGTATAGAGATATATTCATAACAAAAGATACATCATCATTTCATCCAAACACATAGTTCAAGCATATTTCAAACCGATACTTATACAACGAGGTTGAAAAGTATTGTCTGAATAAAATTTGATCCTGCTAGATAATCGGGTATTTCCCATTTGCCGAAGATTGAAGCCAAATTGTACTTATTGTGCGCGGGATAAATAAACTAAGCTAATAACATTGATAATACATGTATTAAAGAATTACAGCGACAACTTATACAAACAAATTCAGAAATCAACAGAGCTAACATACGTTTTTTTTTTGTTACATATTCCGTGGCTTTTCCAAATTGAGTACATCATACGAATAACTCAAAAGGGTTAACACCTAGAAGTTAAAAGGAGGATCATGATCAAACTTTATTATCATGCCTACAAACTTAATGAAGATAAGGAGCTTGGTACTGGTAACCATTCCCAAAATAGTTCCCATGATTAGGAGCGATGGTGTAAGCAGCTGTCCCCATAAATGTGTGAACATGGTTTTCGGGTGGTGCAGGGAAAGCATATGGTGGTCTGTTGTCATACATGTACTGAGTTGGCGGTGCATACCTGGTCGCATAGAAGTTTTTATCAGCAGTGATGTTGCGTGGCGGCCCGTATCCTGCTACTGCTACTACACCATTGGCTCGAGGTCTCTTGGATTGAGGTTTCACAACTTCTGCTGCTTGTTTTTTGTCTGCCTTGGCTTTCTCTAGCTGAAGGATCCGTTTTTGAAGTGGGTCTAAAGGGTACTCATTTTCAAGCTTGTGTTCTTCAACGCACCTGGTTACAGACTTTAGGGCAGATAGTTCTCTTTCACTTGCATCATTCTGGAATTTGAAAATTGAAACATGTAAATAAAGAGAATATGCCAATCAGCCAATAGCTTGCTCAGAATGTGTATTATTCTTCTTTTTCATTATTAGAGGAATCAGAATGTGTATATTTCCTTTGCATGATTAGAGGAACCCGAAAGAAAAGGTTTCAAAATGGGCATCTTGTATAATGCACTAACTTTAGATCTAGAACAAGAACAAAGCAGGTTTTGCTACAGGTGGTAAGATAATGAGTCAACAGAAGGTAATTTTATAGTACAGTTCAAGCTGAGTCAGGTCGGTCTAACCCGTAAACAATTTTATTCTTTTCTTAATTAAGTTCTATAAATAATTAGTGGGGTAAATGTGAATAAAAAACAAAATTACCACAATGATAATCTAGCTAAACGGGACCAAAGGGCCTCCTCAAGGTTTTGGTATGGAATAGAACAAGGGAAAAACCTGGGCAGTTGGAGAAGAGTTTCCTGCTTTGACAGTGGAAGGAACTTTAATTGCCTCTGCCAAATAGGATTTCAGTAACGTAATGGGAGAAAACTGCTCTGTGAGTTCGAATGCAAATGCTAGGTTAACAGCATCGATATGCCTTCCATTGTTGACTAACACATCAATTACACCTGAGAAAATCAAGAAGAAAGACTTAAAATTATACTTTGGTAGTCAAAAAAAGGAAACGTTGTGATTTTGTGAAATTCTGAACAAAAATGCCCACCAGCAAATTAGTATAGGGAAGAGTCCTTATAGAAAACGACAGTGTCCTGCCCATGAAGGCATGAAAATCGAAACATTTCTTTGTTATGTTTCATGTCAAAGACTTACTTGTCCATTATCAATCACTATTAATAGATATCAGGGTCCAGATTCTCCAAAAGATCTTTTTATTTTTACAGATGGGTATTTTAAATAATGACAAATAATTGAAATACCTTTCCCCAGAACAAATCCCAAATAACAATTACGATTTTCATGGGAGAGAGCGAGTTATAACGTAGAGGTGGCAAAATAGACTGGTTGGATAAATGGTCCAATGGGTTAGCCATTTAGTATGTGCTGAACCAGGCTCGAGTTGAATTGACACTTATTATATTTTTTACACACAAAAATAGCTACTTTACGAGGTCAGACCTTCCAAGTTCCACCCATTGACACAATTCACAAAAACTCATTCACACATTTGACCCGATTGAGATGAAACCTTAACCTGATGACCTATTCATGAGTGAATGGGTCAAAATGACCACCCCTAATATAAAGAGTTAGTTAACAAGAAAAATAGTAACCTGGCATCTTGTCAGACAACCCAAGAAAGCGGCAAAGCTCGGCTGTCTGGTTACGACGGGAGACCATTGGTATCAACTTGGATAAATCTTCATGATTGAAATCAGAATGAATACCAAAAGTAGCAACGAGTTGTAAGAAAGCATGAGCCTCCAAGGAGTTTCCATTGCTGGCATCCAAATCAAGATCATCTAATTTAGGTTTCCACTCTTGTGCGATAGTCTTTGCTCTGCCCTTCACATCTTCAGAGATCACCTTAGAAACAGTGCCCGCATCTAGGTTTGCAAGCAGGACACTGAGACATTCCATTAGCATGATACATGTTCGCCTCAAACCTAAAAGATTTGAATCCTTTTTCCCATCTACATTTGACCCCTCTGAGATGTAGAACCCGCATAGTGAATTTAAAACCAGAGCACCAGGTTCACCTGCAGCCTTCAATGCAATTGGAATCTCCTCCTTTATGGAAGCAAGATTCTTGCGATTATCTGATATGAATTTGTGAAGTCCTGCTGCATCCATCTCCTCACATAATTTGGCAAGCTCGGGATTTGATAGCAGTTTCACATCACCATTTTCAAATAACGATTTCTTACTAATAACTTCACATTCAGAAGCCACTGCATCAAGTGGGTTCTCATCCACAACAAGAGTCTCACTATTTACAGCCACAGTTTCCACATGACCAATTTTGTTTTTCCGGAGGGTGTTAGAGATGGCAATGACCGCAACGTCTCTCTTCTCTTGAAGTCTCACCAATGAAGCTTCTTCCTTAGCCAAAAGAGCAGCACGACGCTTCTCCAGCACTTGTTGGGCCTGAACAGTTTTCATTTCAAACTCTTTTTCTTGGTCTTCCAGCTCAGTAAAACGCCTCTTCAATGATTTCTCGAGCCCATGAAAATGTTCCTCGAGCTGTTTCCATTTCAGGTTAAGAGTTACAGCTCGGTGACTTTCTAGCTCAGCAAATGCTTTCTGAAGTTGTTGTATTTTGGAGGTTGTAGACTCCAAGAGTGTAGAAACTGAATCCGTATCTTCCATTGCAGGCAAGCACTATAAACCTTCAAATATAGCCAAAAACATGATTAATATTAGATACTATAACAAATGAAATTACAAAAGATCTAAAATCAATTAAAGTGATACTTCTGGAACTACTGGTAGAACTGCTTTACTACAACATCCACCATAACCACCAGCTGAAATTAGGGTTCAGAACCTCAAAGACATTGAAATTAAACCATTTATTAAAACTCAAACCTTAGCCTGAAATGAAAACAATTGAGTTTCTGAAATTGAACTCAAATCTTACAAAGCAAAGCGAAACACTTGTTTCACCATCCGCTATTCAACACCAACAGAACTAACAGTTCAAAAGAAAAAAAACACAAAATTGATGTTCAATTATGTAGCAATTAACTTTACCAGCTACCGTGACAACTAGATCAACCAACAGACAATAATGATTGCAGTTACAAACAGATGAATAATATGCATTTGATACAATTCATACAAAATCAAAAGGATCATGGAGCTAAGTAGTAAGAACAAAGCAATTGGATCTAAACATTACCATTACAGTACGATTGGCGGAACAAAGTAATAAGCAGATGATATAACTTACAAAAGTAGAGGTGACGGTGATCGAGCCAGGGACGGCGGTGGAGCTGGTGATCGACGGCGGCGAATTGTGGAGTCCGATCAAGCCATTTTGGGTGTGTGTAGATAAAAGAGGGAAAGAGGAAAGTAAGGGTTCTGACACAAAGTTTGCTGGTGTGTTTTTTGCTATCGTCAGGTTCAGTTTCCACTATGGCACACTCGGTTAGGTGGGTGGGTCATCGGGTGGATGTTCTCATCTAAATTAAGAGGGATATTAATGTTGTTTATGTTAGAATTCTTAAAGTTTGTCGATTTTGTTCGCAAAATACAGAATCATACATAATCTCTAACTCCTATTGGTAGTCAAACGTCCGATTCTACCTTACCGAAACAATCAAATAAGAACGTATAATAATATTAATTCAGATATCATAAACCTATATAGTTAATATCATACGTAGCGTACAAATTTCATAAAATACAAGTATAGATAACATCAATCACATCGTATCATAGATCAATAGTCAACTATATAATCAACATCAATCGCTCACCAGTAGGGATGACCGGATGAGCGTGGTTCCAAAAGTGAACCAAACCGGGAACCCGACAAAAATCAAAACCGAAAATGCCCCAAAGCAATAACTGAGGACCGAACAGTTTGTTTCTAATCGATTCCGGGTAAAAAAACCAAACCCGGTGAAACTGAAAACCGAACTAAGGAAAATATAGAAACCAAGAACCTTGGCATGCTTTAATGCCTATCTCAAATGAGCGTTTAATACTAATAATTAAGGATAATTTCATCTGTATCTTTAAAAACTTTGATTATTACATCTATATTTTTGTAAAACTTAAACTTACATTTATCGTTCTAAGACCTATAAATTCACATTATATATCCAAACATTTAAGTTAGTTATAATGAAACTAGGGCAAATTGCATTAAAACATAATGAACTTTGTCTTAGTTATCATTATATACAATCAACTTTATTTTTTTAAAAATAATACAACCAACTTTCATAATCCTCACATTGTATGCTACTTGTTGTATACTATGAAAGTATTGGTAAAGTTCATTATATACATTGGTAACTAAAAAACAGACACATAAAAAAGTTGTAAGCATACAATGAGAAGATTATGAAAATTAATTGTAATATTTTTAAAATTTTAAAATTAGTTGTATACAATGGTAACTAAGACAGAGTTCTTATATTTTCATGCAATTTGCCCATAAAACTATTTAAAAATTAAAAAATTATCTTAAATTTGATTTATCATTATCATTATTTATAACTAATTAACATGAGTATCACAAGCATGCATGGATTGTTTGCTAGTGTTGAGATGAGTGTGACAAGTGATGCAATATTAATAATAAATTATGATAAATACAAATAAAAATATGATTTTATATTTAGAAAAACATCGAGCAACCTTTATTTAATCTATTTGTTTTGATATAGAAAAAAAAAACTAAAATCAAATTACCAATGTGTACTATCTGGTTATTAGATGGACATGTTTATATAAAAACATGTAATTGTCTTTCAAAAAATAATAATAATCCTTTGGAGATCCATTTTTACACATCTTTTGAATCTAATATAATTTATCTTTCCCTTTAGAAAAATAATATTTATCTAAAATATTAATTTACTATATTAATAGGTAAAATCTTTTAAAAAGAGTTAATGTGTTGACTAAAACAAACCGAATCATATAAAATGTATTAAAATTCTTAAAGACTCTTTAATCTACTTATGTTTTAAGAAAGATATATATTATGAGTTGTGTTTAATAAAATCTATTTAAAAAATATAGTACTAAAATTTTAATATTCAATCACATGTGATACAGTATATAATCACATGTGAATTATGAAAAATTACAAAAATATCATTACGTGCAAAATTTTAAAATTTAATTTAGACAGTTAATTTTATTGATTAAAAGACTAAGATTAGTCTCTTAAAATTATGGATTAATTATAGATTATATTAAACATTTTTCATATATTAATATTGGGAAAATGAACTTCGTAACTTGTTCACCTATATTAATCTTAACTCTTGTAATGTGTATGTAACCCAACATCTTTGATCGACCCATTATATCCTTGGGGTGTTATGTTATAACTTATAACCTCTGATTTTGATAAAAGTCTTCTACAGTTCTATCATGGATTAGGTTAGATACATTATTCTAATTCACTCTAAAGCTTGAAATAATACACATTTGAAAGATTATCAAAGTGCCATCAAACGTCACTCGTCAATTTGCAGTTTTTAGGTCCAAATTCCTCCCAATTTCCCAAAAGTCACCAGTTCACACGCCTTTCACTTTCCTCGCCAAATAGTAACAAACGACTGCAAGTCAAGCATACCAATATTATTAGTCGTCGCTTGAAGTTTCTTACCCATATGGCCTTTCCTTCTTTCCTTGACCCGATTAGCAACAATTTCTCTGACACCCATTAAAAAACTCATCCATTTCCATCCATACATGTTGAAGATCTTGAACCCCCACTGTGTAAGCTTCCATCTTTATAATTTTGATTCGTTTTAGTCGCTGTATTTCTTGGATATATGCAAAAATTGATGTGGGTTTGATGGACTTCATTCTGGGTTTTGAGTATTTGAGTTGATAAGGATATGTTATTTTCTGGGCATGTTGCATAGTTTGTGAGAGTATGTTATTATAGTGTTCATTTTAATTTTTATTTGATTAGGGTTTATGAATGATATCTCAGTTGGGTAATTATGATATTGAATTGTTATTGTAATTCATGTAAGTTTCAAGACAGGCTACCCTTCTGTTTCTTGAATTTGAGATTAGTTGATGATGATTGATAGTGTTTAGATTTTGTTCATGAATTAGGTCTCAGGGTTCTAGGCTGTTTGTTAATTGTTGTTTATGAATGATTGACTTTCTTGAAATATCATGATTGACTTTTGTTTGCAATTATACAACTGTTTAAACCTTAAATGATTCAGACAAAAGTGCTAAGAGGAATGATTTTGTTAGGCACTGATACCATGTGCATGGCTTGTCCCAGATGATAGATTTTTGCCAATTGTGGTGTTATTAAGGGGAAAGAAAGAAAGGGCGTGTGTGAACGTGATTATTTGATTATTGTGACTTCAGATAGAAGAATAAATAACCGGATTAATTGGTATTAAGTAATGAGTTCTGAATAATCCATCTAGTAGTACCTGCAACAAAACTGATTCTCAAATGGCAGAGTAAAAAGACTTATATAGCATAGTTTCAAGTACTTCTAGCTACCATTTTCTGCAACATATGTTATATATTAATTATACACTATCTTTCCAGGTTTCATTTTTGAAAACTGAGGTTTTCAATACCTAAATCCACCAGCTTTATGCACAATGGCTTGTATCTGGATGATAACGACATTCCATAGCCGAATAATAATTTCAGTGTGTCTTTGGATACTCATATCTAGTAATTGCTGCAATGCTATTCAAAGTGACATTGATTGCCTAAGATCCATTAAAGACTCGCTTATCGATCCAGAAAAGCTGTTATCTTCATGGGATTTCAATAACAGTACCGAAGGTTTCATCTGTAGATTTGCAGGCATTGAATGTTGGCATCCCGATGAGAGTAAAGTATTAAATATCCGCCTTTCAGACATGGGGTTGAAGGGTCAGTTTCCTCGCGGGCTCAAAAACTGTTCTTCATTGACGGGGTTGGATCTTTCAAGTAATAAACTCGACGGAGATCTCCCGATCAACATGTCTGATTTTGTTAAGTATGTAACGACACTCGACCTTTCATCAAACAACTTATCTGGAGAGATCCCAGGGAGTCTTGGAAACTGCTCATTTCTTAATGTTCTTAGGCTTGATAACAACCGGTTTACTGGTCAGATTCCGTTACAATTGGGCCAGCTTGATCGAATTAAGGAGTTTACCGTTTCTAATAACCTTTTGAGGGGCCCTGTTCCGACATTTGTTAAAATTTCGAATACAAACTATGCAGGGAATCTCGGGTTATGTGGGGGGCCTTTGCCTCCTTGTGAAGGAGATAACAAGGGAACACACATGGGTGTGATTGTCGGGGCCGCAATTGGTGGTGCTACCGTTGCTGCGTTAGTTGTAGGTGTGGGAATGGTGTTTTTCATGCGAAAAGTCGTTAGAAAGAAAGAAGAAGATCCTGATGAAAATAAATGGGCTCGGAGTATCAAAGGAACGAAAAAAATTAAGGCAAGATGACTTAATTCATGCGTGTGTTGGGGACCAAAATGGATATCTTTTTGGACAAGTTGAAATGGGCCGAATTGGTTTGACGCACAACACTTTTTGTTCATAACATTAAAAGTTATAAAGAAGTAATTTGCTTGTGAAATTTTAATTCAGATATTCTGTTCTTTGAACAATAACATAACTTCTGATTAAGTTTTATGCGTTAAAAACACATTTTTGACGACTTTTGAACTGTTTCATTATCATACAGTTTTGGCAATTCGCCGGGGTTTGTTGTGCTTTCTAGTATGGTCATTATGGGTCTGGCCAAATTGGGTAGACCCCATACTTTTTTGTTCAAAAAGATCAACATTTCGTGAGTAATTAGTGAGCTAAATATGGTTATAACTATCTTTGTAATTACATAATGATTTAGGACATAAAAACACTTCTAGGCATCTATGGACCTTTTATTCTTAAGTAATTTGTTCATCACAACAAGATGTGTTCATTTTTTATGGCTTCATATTTACTAACTTTTGATGGAATTGCAGCTCTCAATGTTTGAAAATCCGGTTTCGAAGATGAGATTGAGTGATCTAATGAAAGCTACCAATAGTTTTAGCAAAGAAAACATCATCGGGTCAGGAAGAACGGGTTCTTTATACAAAGCAACACTCGAAGACGGAAGTTCACTTATGGTAAAAAGATTGCACGACACTCAACACTCGGAGAAAGAATTCGCATCGGAAATGGCTACACTCGGGAACGTAAAGCATCGTAACCTCGTTCCCCTTCTAGGATTTTGTGTCACTAAACAAGAACGATTTTTGGTGTACAAGTACATGCCAAATGGAACTCTACACGATAACTTGCACCCCGTGGGTGATGACACAAAACCTATAGAATGGTGGGTCCGGCTAAAAGTCGGGATTGGTGCAGCCAAAGGCTTTGCATGGCTTCACCATAACTGCAACCCGCGTATCCTTCACAGAAACATAAGCTCAAAATGTATCTTACTGGATCAAGAATTCGAGCCTAGAATATCTGATTTTGGGCTCGCAAGGCTTATGAACCCAATCGATACTCACTTGAGTACTTTCGTCAACGGTGAGTTTGGTGATATCGGTTATGTGGCACCCGAGTATGCACGGACCCTAGTAGCCACCCCGAAAGGTGATGTTTATAGTTTTGGAGTGGTGCTTCTTGAGATAGTGACAGGTGAAAGACCAACCCATGTGGCTAAAGCACCTGAAAGCTTTAAAGGAAACTTAGTCGAGTGGATTTCTGATTTATCTTCACAATCAAAGCTTCAAGATTCGATTGACCCATCACTGGTCGGGAAAGGATACGATAACGAGGTTTTTCAAGTTCTTAAAGTGGCGTGTAGCTGCGTTTTACCGCCTCATAAGGAACGACCCACAATGTTTGAAGTGTACCAGTTTTTACGAGCTATTGGTGAAAAATACCACTTTACGACGGATGACGAGATTTTGATGCCAACAGATACGGGAGATGCGGGTGATATAGAACTTATTGTGGCTCGTGAGACGATTGGGAAGAAGTGAAATTGACAAGGTAACGCGTAAGCGATATGTAAGATGTATGTAATATCTTGTTTATGCATGTTAAAATAAACGTTAATTAATTAATAGCGCATATATATATATATATATACATAATATATATTGGTTAAGGTTAATAGGTTTATGGATTTTGTGTACTTAACGCAATTTCTAGAGGAATATGAATGTGTATTTGAAGTAAAGGGTTTTGATAGATTAAGGTGACACAAATTCACTGGTTTCTGTGTTCTAAAACCCTCTTTAAAGATGCCACTTATTTTTACCCTTTTTGTCATTATCTATAGAGTTAATTGCATTTTTGTTCTGTTACTGGTTTTTACGATTTTAATTTATAACCTTTCGTTTTCTCTCTCTCCCTCTAACCCCCTCTCTTTACCTAGTTCTTTCTCTCTCTGCCTCCCCTACAACACTGCCACCACTGCCAACATAGTGCCATCATCAACATTACCGATTTACCGCCACCACCTCCATCACTCACCATCCACCGCCAAAATCTCATATCTATCCCTTTAACCCCTTGGGTTGGAAGCCGAGTGAAGACTTTTGTTGCGGGATGTAACCTTGTTAAGAAAGTTGTTGAAACCCCGGTTAAAAACCGTGGGACGTTGGTGTATTTGAATCCGGGTTTCGACCGCGGTTGCGACATGAATCCATGATGGAAAGATTTTGTGTAGTAAAAATGAAATAAGTTGGAAGAATGAAGAATGAAAGAAGTTTGGGTGGGTGAAATTTTGTGAAGTAAAAATGATGTATATATGGGTATAACTTAGCTACATCATCATATAGCCAATTAGCTATATGATGTACACACAAACACTTGGTAGGGTCACCATGTTGCAGAGTGTATAAGCAGGGCTTATCAAGTCTTTGTGTGTGCATTATGTAACTAACTAGCTATATGATGATATAGCTAAGTTATACCCATATATACATATATATATATATAGAGAGAGAGAGAGAGAAATTCATTTAAAAAACGTTTTTAATGCGAGAACAGATCATGACCAATCAATTATTACATCGTCTTAAATAATTAAATTAAATTTAAAAGGACAAAAATAACAATTAAAAAATTGATACATGGTAGGCGTCGATTTTTTTAATATTGTCCAGTTTTTTTCTTCTTAAATAATATAGCTTAGCCATTTGTGTTTATTTCTTTTTTTTTTCTTTATAGATAGCAAAAAAAAATTTTTTTTTGTTTTTCTTTTTTTTTTCTCTTTACTTGCTTCTCTATTTATTAATCACAATCATTTATATTTTTGTTAAAAAAATTTTGAGTTATATATTAAATACTTGTAACCCACAGATCATTTTTGTTAGAATTTTTTGAGTTGACAATGAGTTTGACTAAACCAACTTTGAGTTTGACGTGCACTAGAGTTGTAAACGTACCGAACGAACACGAACGTGGGCTTGTTTGTGTTCATTCGTTTAACTTTATCCGAACAAACAAATGAACACGAATGGATAAACGAAAGAATGTTTATGTTTGTTCGTTTAACTTTAGCCGAACATAAACGAACGAACACAAACAATATTTTCCTTTCGTTTAATTAAACGAACGAACACGAACAGAGCCCTCGTTCATTCATTTATGTTCATGAACGTTCGGTTATCAGTTTGTTTATATTCGTTTATATTTTATATATATTATATGTGTGTGCGCGTATATATAGTGTTTATTTGTGTTTAATAATGTTTGAATTTGTATTATAGCGTGTGTTCATTCGTTTACGTTTGTTTATCATTTAAAAAAAACAAAAATGTACATGAACGAACTAATCTTTTAAACAATTTGTTAGTGCATACATGGTTACACATTGAGAAAAGCACTCCTTGTTTTGATGATGATAAAAATATGAACATGTGATATTATTGCTTATCAAAATTATTCATATGTTCATGTGCTACATTCTTAAGATATTAACAAGTGAAGAACAAACATAGTGAAGATCTCAAATCAACAAGAAAAGAAGAAAAGAAGCTGAAAAGACACATTCAACCCTCACGGTCTACCCCACGGTCGACCGTGAAGTAAGCCGTCGCTGCACAGCCCTCATGTTTTACAAAACAAGCTTAAAAGACAAATTCAACCCTCACAGTCTATCCCACGGTCGACCGTGAGTAAGCCGTCGCTGCACAGCCTTCAAGTTTCAAAAATCGTACTTTTTGAAATCAACAAATTTCTACTCGGCAAAGTGAATATGTTGAAAGGCACCAAGGAAAATTGTGATCTAACTTTCTAATAACTTATAAATATTTTATAAATTAATCACATTAAAATTTTTATAAAATACAAGCAAATATTTTATAAAAATATCCAATGATTTATAAACCACAATAGACAAAAAGAGTATAAGACAAAAACATTCTTGTCTAGACAAAAATTAAACATAATCTTACATTAGAAGAGTACAAACCTAAAATTGGTAAAAGCATCTTTTATTTTTGGAAAACTTTAAACATGCTTTTATATAGATTTCTTCTCCTTCTATTTTGGTGATAAAATTCAAACTCTTTTGGTAGGTCAACTTGGGACTTTTCTAAATGCTTTTTCTAGTGACTTTTTGTGGTAAAAAGTGTTTGTGTATGGTACAAGATAAAGTGCAACGTCCATATTTAAAATATCAAAAATTGTGAACTGGCACCCCACGGCATGTCCACGGTCGACCGTGACATCTTCCGTGGAGATCCGGACAAAATTAGCCTTTGCCCTTTTACAGTTATTTAAAGAAGCTTGCAACCTCACTCTTTCCGGCCTTTGAACACTGAAAAGTCAGACTTAAATATTAGATCTTGTGAGCTCAAATTCCACACAAAAGGCCATCTTTCAAGATCAAGATTAAGAGCAAGATTGTAAAGATTTGAAGAGCAAATCTACATCTCATTCTATCATTTTATTTGTATAAGTGTGTGAGGATTAACTCTAGCCAACAAATTAGAGTGAAGTGTGAGGATTAACTCTAGCCAATATAATTAGAGTGAAATTAGGCACATCTTAGCCTTGTTTGCAAGAAAAAAGATTATTTCTTGTAAGCTAAAGAGAGAAGTTGTAAAGGTTTATCTCTACCTTTAAAGAGAGAAGTTTTAGTGGAGCAAACTCTTGGTGGGTGATGCCAAGGAGTGGATGTAGTGCAAGTTTATTAACACTTGCATGAATCACTATAAATCTCTTGTCTACAACTTGGTGATATCTCTTTATCCCTACTCTTTTTATTTCTTGCAAATATTTGTTGTGTTGTTATAAATTTCAAGATCAATCTTTAAAACACAACTTGCTAATTTTTTTAAAAAATTGGTAAAACAAGTAAAAGAACCTATTCACCCCCTCTAGGTTCCTACACAATTGAACACAAATGCTCGTTTGTTTCTCGTTTCGTGTTCGTTTATTTATTCGGCTAAAGTTAAACGAACGAACACAAACACAAAATTTCATTCGTGTTCGTTTATTTGTTCAGCTAAATATAAACGAACGAATACGAACAAGCCCCGTTCGTGTTCCTTCGGTTCATTAACATCCCTAGCAATGAGTTTGACTAAGCCAACTTTGAGTTGCACGTGCACACATGCATCTTGGTATACATGTGCATGTGCATATATACACAAGTGCACGGTGCATATATGCACCTAAATGCTCCTGTGCAAAAATAAAACCTAGTAGTATGAACAGGTTGTGCACATATGCACCGTGCATATGTGACTTTATTGTATGTGCTGAAAAAGACAGTGGTATAGTGCACCTATTGTAATTTGCACATGTGCACCTATATGCACCTGTGCTAGAAAAAAAGACGATGGTATGTGCACATGTACAAATATCTAATGCTGTGTTGATAAAAAAACCCGCCAAAAATGAAAAAAATTTCTTTGAAAAAGTATAGCAATATGGATGTCATATTAATAAGTATAATTTTCTCGTTAATTTGGTATAATTTTCGTATTTTATTACCTTTGTGTTTGGTAGATATTTTAGTTTTAAAAAATTGGGGGTATGTTCCCCCCCCCCCTAATTAGTCAATTTGCCTATAATACCTCCCCAGCATTTTTGAAAACTAAAAATGACGGCTGTGTTTCGAATTAATTACATGTTTGCCACAATTAATATAAATCTTTGATTAATTATGATCAATGACTACAAACGGTTCTCACAATAAAACTGGTTCTCAAATGAACCCTTCATAGGATCAAGTAAAAGGTATATTAATGTAAAAGTGGTAAGAGGCAATAAAAAATCATTTTTATTGATTAAAACTAGTTCTTCATCGATTTTTTTATAAATCCAACATATTCATCACTTTTTACAGAGCAAAAGAGATTTTCAAATACAGATTGTGAAACCAAAATTTGAAATAATTTGTTGATGAACAAAATGCTTTCATCTAAAAAGTGATGAATATGTTGGATTCATTAAAAAGAAATCGATGAATAACTAGTTTTAATCAATAAAGATGAACTAACAATTATCACTTGATGTATATATCAAAAAATTATCAATAATCATCCCTCTTACACTTTTTATTTTAATTTACCTTTTATTTGATCTCATCCATATATATATATATATAGTGAAAATTTATTTGAGAACCGTTTTTATTACGAGAACCGTGAGAACCAATCTTAGCTGTTCAATTCCCCCTTCTTCAATTGGATTGCCCACTCATGAATTCCTTAGATACACCTTGCCACACTATTTCCCTCCATGCTCTTCATCCATCAATTCTATTATCCAAAATGAACGGCTAAGATTGGTTCTCTCGTTCTCGCAATAAAAATGGTTCTCAAATGAACCTTCCCGTATATATATATATATATATATATATATATATAGAGAGAGAGAGAGAGATGGAGATTCATGTGAAAAGTATTGTTTTTGCGAAAAACGCCAGAAGCGTTTGTAGCCTTTAAATCATTAGATCAATAGTCATTATGAATTATGGTATTTTCATAATTAAATTAAACATTAATGATACTCATTTAAAGGTAAGATGGGTAATTTAGACATTTTAAACTATAATACTCTCTCTCCTCTATCTTATAACCATCGATCCCCCAATCACCACAAACCCTAATTAAACCGAAATTAATTTCTCTTTGCTGCCTCCCATTGATCCCACCGCCACCACCATTCCATCTTCTTCCCAACCACAGCCGACCTTGTGTCAAGCTTTCGATTTATCGAGCACTTCTCACATCCTTCATCGTCAAAGTTCAGTAACCATCCACTAGCAGAAGAGCATTGACCAACAACCATTGAAAGAATAGAAGCTGATTCAGGTGAACAACAACAGCAACCCTTTGTTTGCTCTCTTCAGGCGACGAGCGAAGAATAACCCAGATCTATTCCAACTGTCTCCTTTGCCATCGAAGAACAGCAACTGCCTTTGTTTTCAAGCATTGACCATTGTCCCCACCATGAGTATACCACTGCGGTCTCACCATCAATTTTTGTCTCAAAGAGCACACATTCAATATTCACCGACTCGACTAACCATCTTCATTATTCAATTCATATTTATGCTTATAAAAGTCGAACATAACCAACATCACCATCCTTGCTTTTTTTCTTCTTTTTCTGGATTTGTTTTTAAATTAGTGATTCGGCGTAATATAGATAGTCAATTTTATGGAACTGCGTTATTGTTTTCAATCTCTGTTATTGTTTCTTGATTTTTGGTTTCTGTCTTTTTAATGGTGAACAATGCGCACCACTATAAGAAAGAAACACATGGATTGTTTTTATAACAAAGAAACCGTGCGCACCACTATAACTGCAATTCACCATCCCTCTTTTTGTTCATTTCTTTTTTTATTTTTATTTTTTGATCTGCATTATATAATAGTTATGGGTTTTTATAGAGTTCGCTAGTAAACAATATTTAAATATCTATTATTACATTTAAGTTTATGTTTTTATAGATTATTCAACGGAGAACAAAATTAATGTTGGTGTATGTGTTCACGTAAGAATAAGAGAAATAAGTTTACCTTTTGAATTTTATTGTATTCTTGATTATTGAACAATTATTTGTCTATGTTCTAATATTGTTATGAGATTTTAGTTGTAAAAATCAAAGAAAAACCACCTCAATTCACTAGTAAACTGAAGTAGCTATAGAAAAATAATGAATAAACGCTAAGTTCAGTATTGAACATAGTGCATGGAACGGCTGAGAAAGAAACAAGATAAAACAAAAATAACTTTGTATCACTAAGTTCATCGGGAAAAAAAACAGTGTTTATTAGTGAACAATGTGTAATGAACACATCAATTATGAAAAAATTGTAAATATTTTTGGGTGTGCACCGGTGAACTTCGTAAAATTAATAATTTAGTAGTAAATTATTTTGTTTTTTATTCAAAATTCAGATGAGAGAAAAATAGATTAGAGAGAAAAAAAATTTTGGTTTACCATTATGCTCTTTTTAGTTAAAAAATAACAAAACGTGATTAATATAGACCACTAGATTAAATACAAATAAGTGGCTATGATTGCTTCTCGCACTTTTCGCAAATAAAACACTTTTCGCATGAACGTAACTTAATTAAATTAAATCATTAAAATTCAACATACCTTAATTAACCAAGATTAATATAAGTCATTAAATAAAGATCATCCAAGGGCTATAAACAAGAACTGTTTTTCGTACAAAAATTGAGAAAATCAATCTTGGCCGTTTTGGATAATGGAATTCATGGATGAAGAGCGTGGGTGGATTGAGTGTGGCAGTGTGCATGTAAGAAATTCATGGATGGGAGGAGGAATAGTACGGCTAAGATTGGTTCTCATACGAAAAACAGTTCTCGTTTGAACTTTTGCCTATACACACACACACACACATTCAAACGGTAATTTACCGTTAATTTTTTTTTAAATATAGCCACTGTAAAAAAAGGAAAAAAGGTAATGGAATTCGGGTAGTCACGAGTGTGGAAAGCCGGGAACCCTCCCGAAGAAGGGGGTACCGGTGTTCCCGGTTGAACCCAAACAAACCCAAGCGAACCCGAACACCTTCAGTAGACGTGCACAAATACCGGATAATACTATAACCGGTTATAGTATTATCCGGACCGGTTTTTTTCGTATGTCAAAACCGGTTTTAGTAATAACCGGTTCAAATAATATTCGGTTTTTATAACTAGTCTAACCGGTTCAGATAATGCTATAACCGGTTATACTAAAGACCGGTTTTTAAAAAAACTGATTTCGTAATTTTTTTTAGTATTTTTGTAACTACATTTTCTATAATATATACTATAAAAAACATATATATGAAAGAAAATTCAAATTTTAACCGGTTTTTTCGTAACCGGTTCAGGCCAAAAATGTAGAAACCGGTTTATACTATCCGGTTTTTTAATAACCGGACCGGTTACCAAAAAACCGTTTTTTCCACTAACCGGTTTCGGATATTTTTTTATTAAAATCGGATATTCGATTTTTTTGTACACCTATAACCTTCGGGTGTTCCGCTACAGGTGCTCTAGGCCCAAAGATAAGCCCGAAGATCGTAGGATGGCCTAAGGCTAAAGTATTTTTCCAAAATTCAATCACGTCATTTAAACAATTTATTTATGAATATAACATCACTGAACCGCTATGCTCTGTTTTGTTTTTTTATTTTTTATTTTTTGACAGCCCCAAAGTGATTATGGTAGTTGGGGGACCATCGGAGTAAACGTGATCATAGCCGAAGCACTCTTGCAAATGACGTCCTAGTTTTAATTTTTTCTAAAATGGGGTCTGGAGCGGCATGAACCATAATTTTACGCAGAATCACTCACGTTTCTTCGATCATTGATCCCCAATTCTTAATCAATTTACTCAACCCACTTCCCAGATCGAATTCCTACAGAAACCCCATTAGATTCTGTGTAAAATCAACTATCTTTTTATCATCCGAAACAGAGCCCTTCTGATATCAAATGGAATTCAACACAATTAAAATCAATTCAACCTTCACTTCACCATTTGAGAGCTCTCCTAGGGCAGATGACGAGAATTCCTCATTCAGAAAACCACTTAGTTTATGGCCAGGTATGTATCATTCCCCTGTCACCGCTGCTCTCTGGGAAACTAGGTCAAAAATCTTTGAAAGACTTCTCGATCCACCCAAAGATGCACCCCCACAAAGTGAATTGCTCACAAAAACACCGTCTCAAAGCAGGACGACAATTCTGTATAATTTTTCAACTGATTATATATTGAGAGAACAGTATAGGGATCCTTGGAATGAGGTTAGAATTGGGAAATTGCTTGAAGATCTTGATGCCCTAGCTGGCACCATTTCGGTCAAGGTATCATTTTTTATGTTTTGTTTTTGTTTTGTGTTTCCAATTGGGTTTTTGTGTGGGAATTTAGAGGTGGTTGTTTAAATTTAATTTAATAAAGCAGAGATTAAGCAACGACTGTGAAATAGACTTATGACCCCTTGGCTCTTATGATTTATGTCAAAGAATTATTTTCTGTTCTCAGTCTAAAAGAATTGGATGATGAATGTTTGCAACATTGCGCATTTGTTTTTTAGCTGGTCATTTGTAATTTTTTTTTAAAACTGTGTCTGCTTATCAGTAACACATATGCTTGTGTGTGAATCTAGCACTGTTCTGATGATGATAGTATGACAAGGCCCTTATTGCTGGTTACTGCATCTGTTGACAAAATGGTCCTGAAGAAAACTATTAGTGTTGATGGTGATCTGAAAATGGCTGGTGCGGTTATATGGGTTGGCCGGTCTTCCATCGAGGTTCAACTTGAAGTCACTCAGTTATCAAGCTGTATGTATCTGTCATTTATTACTTTAAAAAAAGAAATGCTTGGGTAATTTGACCTTTATATCAATAATCAGTTTTCGCATGGCAACCCCCTTTACCTGCTTCTCTGAATCAGATTATTTTAACCTTAAATGATCAAAAAATTATAATCAGAATCAGTGTTTGCCTAAAGCTATAACTAATTGCTGCAGCTAAAGTCACAATAATCAGTTTGAAAGAACATCCAACTCTGAACACCCCATTAATACTTTTTTTCTTCAAAATTCAAAAATCAATACAACATTCCCTTTAACGCCAAAGTTTCAATTCCGGCTGACCTTTTTGCCCGTAAATAACTGTTGCTAAATATGAATATCTGTCAACAAGGCTCCTCCTTTTTATTGAAGACATTTGACTTATTAATTAAATAGTTTCAATAGTTGTGTTATGTTGGGAAGTTGGGAGTATAAGGTTGACTTTGTAGTGGGATTAAGATTTTGAAATGGAATGCTCCTTGATGTAAGTGGTTTCTTCTATCCCTCCACCCCAAAGAAAGGAATCAACTTTAAAATATAAAATGAACTTTAAGACACAATTTTACAAACATTAATTTTCTGTTAATGTTTTTCTGTGGATTGCAATACCGGTTTTGCAGATAGCACTGATATTACAGAAACAGTAGCTTTAACTGCTAATTTTATATTCGTGGCCCGTGATTCCAAAACTGGGAAAGCAGCTCCTGTGAATCGACTGTCACCACAAACCGAGACAGAAAAATCACTTTTTGAAGAAGCTGATGCGAGAAACAAATTACGAAAGCTAAAGAAAGTTGAAAGAAAAGGGATTGAAAATGGAGAAAAAAACCGACTTGATTTATTATTGGCTGAAGGACGTATTTTCTGTGACATGCCTGCATTAGCAAATCGAGATAGCATTCTTCTTAGAGATACCCATCTTGAAAACTCATTGATTTGCCAGCCCCAACAAAGGAACATACATGGGCGTATCTTTGGAGGTTTCTTGATGCATCGAGCATTTGAGTTGGCTTTCTCTACTGCTTACACTTTTGCTGGATTGATGCCATACTTTCTTGAAGTTGACCATGTTGACTTTCTAAGACCTGTGAGTACCTTCCAGCTGACCTTATTCTTAAAACCCACATTCAATGAATAGAAGCTACTTTTGTCAAATATGGACTCTGATTTGGAGTGTAGACGAGTCTATAAGTTCATAGATCCATAAATGGTTTTGTGGAGAAGAACCCTACCTGAATTGCGAGAGCACTAATAATTGTGTTCATACATTCCTCAGTTACATTTTCATGTCTAGTGGTGTTTTAAATTTTGTTTTATTTTTCCCAGGTTGATGTTGGTGATTTCCTACGTTTCAAGTCGTGTGTCCTATATACAGAATTTGAACATGCTGAACAACCTCTAATTAATGTTGAAGTTGTTGCACATGTTACAAGGCCCGAGCTGAGGTCCAGTGAGGTCTGTTTTATTCTCAACTTATCTTTCTTTTTAACTTAGATTCCCAAATTATCTGTAGCACAACTTTGTGACTGCCTTCTGAATCATTTTACTTGGTTATTTATTGCAAAATGATAATCTAAAGGCGGCATTTAAGTCTCACTTATAAGTGGTTTTCTTTATTTAAAAATAATTTCTAATGGGTCAAACATTAAAGAATTTAGCTTAAAAGGAAACAGGCCAATGGGTTGAAAGTTGCTCAAAATGTATTGTTAATGCATACAACCTCCTTAATCATTTTATATAAAGAATTATATTATCACTGAAGAAATATAACTTTTGGGATCATGTTTAACACACTACTTACTTTTAAAATTATAACATTTTGGAGAAGAAGTGTTCCAGGTTAACCCAACCCTCCATTTTGATACGTACACCTATTTTAATGAGTTGATGTGATCCTATTGCCGCCTCTAAATGATTGTACTTGTAAACTTAGAAAACAAACACTTTAGTTGGCAATAATAAGTGGTTATGGATAAATTGTGGAAATCTAAAATGCAAGAGAGAACTTTAGTCGCATTTTATTCTTGCGAACTACGATGTTTTATATGGGGTATTTTCAAAGGTGGTTGTTTTTTTGCAATGAAAAGTCTAACTAATACAATTTATACAAGTCAATCACTCTATGGTAAATTGTTAGACTCTAGTCATTGATGCGGCTAAAAAAGTGGTTTATCAACGTTTAATGTTATCAAATCTGGCTTTCCATTGCACAAATAGTCCTTGCACAAATATAAAAAGAGTAGTATAGCTAGCAATAAAAAGTGGTTATGAACAAATTTTGGAAATACAAATGAAAAGAAGAACATCAAAAGGGATTTTGTCCAAAGTTGATTTGTTGTGAAATGTAGTTTTCTTGGCACTTTTATAAACTTGATTTTTTTTTCTTTTTCTTTTTGCAACATGAAAAGTAAAGTGCTATAGTTTATAAAGATGAATCCCCTAGTGTTATATTGTTGGACTCCACCACTTCTTGAGGTTGTCAAAAGAGCAATTAATCAAAATTTTGTAATATTGTACTTGCGTTTATTGCAAACTTATTTACTTAAGAATGGGTCGTTTCAACTTTCACGTAATGTTTTATTTCAGGTCTTAGATGAAAACAGGTTGGAAGTTTCGTAAATATGTTTTTTTCATACTGCATAAAACCTCATAACTCATCTTATTTGGAATTAAAACCAAGGGCATAATAATCATTTCACAGTAAGGGAATCAAAATGATTCTTGGGTTGCCTGTTATGACACCTCTATGCCATGAAGATGCAACCTTTGCCACAATTGATAATTTTAAAATAACTGGCTCAAATAGTTGGAGATTTACTTGGGTGAAACATGTGGTCTACTTGTTGTCTTGCAGGTTTCAAACACGTTCTACTTCACATTTACTGTCCGTCCAGAAGCAAAAGCTAATAACAACGGGTTTAGGATCCGTAAGGTGGTTCCAGCCACAGAAGAGGAAGCCCGCAGGATCCTAGAACGCATGGATGCTGACTCAAAGGGAAGTACTTAAACTTCAAAACCATCAATGAGAAACTCTTTACAGATCTTAAAAATATCAAATAATCAGAAAATCATAATTAGAATCAGTTTTAGGATATAAGTATCTTAATTCGAACCCATAGACGAACCTGTTTCTGATGTTTATTGGTTCTGCTCTAAGAAAACTGTAGTCCAGGTGCGTAGTTTTAAGCGGAAATAATGTACATGCTAACATAAGATTATGAGATTCTTGAACTTTAACGAAATACCAGCACATTGGAGTATATTACTTTTAATAAGTTAATGGGCAAATGATACATAATGTTAACATGACCTATTCATATGTGTATTCTACCTTTTACAAGTCTTATTTTGAAATTATAGTTTAAACTGCATTTGACAAAATGTAAGTAACTAGTCTCTTCCAAATGTTCCTTGTCATAAAAAGTGGTCATGATTTCAAATTTTCATTAAAAGGAGGTTTACAAAAGGGAGATATAATGTAGACAACTTTGTTTACTTCATACACAACTATTATAAGTATTTGGACAATTTTACCATCACCAACTTGAATGTCAAAAAATTGACTAAAAATAAATAGAGAATACCATTGTCCGGACATGCATAAAGACAAAAGTTGTGTATAAATCAGCTCTCTTTACAAGGCTGGTAGAAATGAAACAAAATACTTTATTAATCGCGAGGCTTAAACA
Organism: Dittrichia graveolens; assembly: GCA_038502395.1. Classification (NCBI taxonomy): domain Eukaryota; kingdom Viridiplantae; phylum Streptophyta; class Magnoliopsida; order Asterales; family Asteraceae; genus Dittrichia; species Dittrichia graveolens. Next base: position 76,348,497 of record JARJIL010000002.1, read on the forward strand.
AAATTGGATTTACTAGAAGACTTTTGAACACCTATCTTAAGCTTTTGGGTGAAACTTGATATTTACAAATATTCATTGTATAGATTTAAATCAGAGTTAAATTGTCCTAGGGGTGTAAACGAGTCGAATTTGTCGAACTCGAGCTCGGCTCGAAATTTTATGTTAAGCTCGAGTTCGGCTCGATAACTCGACGGGCTTTCATACTTGAAGCTCGAGCTCGGCTCGAAATGGTATATTTAGCTCGAGCTCGGCTCGAAAAGCTCGAAATAATATAAAAAATTAAATTAAAAAACAAAACTACTCAAAATATAGATAAAATTTGAAATTAATGATTTTTTAGTAACTACTTATTATAAATAGTACGTATATAAAGTAGATTTGTTTCGATAAATACTCTTTTTTAATATGTTTTAATATTATCCCATCATATATACATATTATATATATAAATATACATATACATATACATATACTATACAAGGCTCGAAAAGCTCGATAAGGACTCGAGCCGAGCTTTTAGAAGCTCGAGCTCAACTCGTTAAATAATTTGAGCTCGTTTTTTGGGCTCAAACTCGAACTCCAGCTCGATAAAGTTCGACTCGAACGAGCCGAGTTCGAGTTACTCGATAAAAGCTCGACTTGTTTACACCCCTAATTATTGTCCTCCCCAAACTAAGGTGTTGTTTGTTTTCGAAGACATAATTGTCTTATGTCTTATTTCATGTTTTGAGGAGAAGATATGGTTTATAAGATCTCAAGTCTTAGAAGATCTGCGAAAAAAAATGTAGTTTTTAACTTCTCAAAATAAGACTGAATAAGGTCTTATGTTTGCGAAAAAACAAATAAGTTTATTAGAAACGTCTGCGAGCGCGCAGATGTTTCTTTAAAAAAACAAATAAGCTTATCAGAAACAAGACTTTATTAAAAAAACAAACAAAACCTAAGAGTGCTTGATATCAGTTATGAATTATGTGTATTAATCTTTAACGTAGTTAGATGGGTAATTTGTCAAGAAAGATAACAAAAATATTATAAGATGTCAATATAGATAACATGTAATTTTTTTTGTCAAGAAAGGGTTGTAAATTTTCGACTTGATAACTTTGATTTTCACTTCATGATAGATTTTTTTTGAAAAAATTGGATTTACAATCTTTTTTAGTGCAAAATGAAAATTTACTATTATTTTTAATAACAAATTAAAATTTACAATTCATTTTTTATATACAAATTTACAAGTTATCTTTATTAACACGTTTTTGTTACTTATTTAATCTTTCTAGACAATTTATACCAAGTAGTTAAGAAGAAATATAATGATAGATGATATGAATAGAAACTCTAACTACTAATTCCGTTTTATGCAAATTGAAAGAAGGATGGAAATTTCTATATTTGTATTTTTCTTTTTCTTTTTCTTATTATTATTTTACAAATAAATGTGATGTGATATATTCTAACCATCGAACAAATTAAAAACCAGTAATGATTGCTTTACTCTCTACGTACCAACCCATCCAACCCTTCGTAAACGCCATGGCAGCATGAATGAATATACTCAATTTGTATCTTCACTAAAAATAATGATTTCTTTGTAATTTTACAACATAATTGATTGATAATACTTAATATTTATAGTTATAAACAAGGTAACGGTGATTTTAGTTTTTAAAAATCATAACTTGCTTACCGAGCAATATCCATTTAAAATAGGTGTGTTGTCAAATGTCAATGAAAGAACAACTCTTTATCGGTGTTACTATTTAGACCTCCTCTTTATATATCAAATACGTCACCTCAATTAATTTTCTAGAAGGATTAAAATACTATAATCCTTTAAAACCATAAAAATATTAGATTTAGAAATAAGAAGAATACTATTTACACCCTCTACCCCTTATATTTCAGACATATCGTATATTATACTCACATAAATGTTATCCATAAGGGTCTAAATAATCATGTCATAAATTTAGGATAAATTATATTAAAACACAATGAATTTTGTCTTAGTTGCCATTATATACAACCAATTTTTTTTAAATAATACAACCAACTTTCATAATCCTCACATTGTATGCAACTTGTTGTATATTATGGAAGTTACGACAAAGTTAATTGTATACAAAGAAAACTAAACAACAGACGTATAAAGAAAGTTGTTTGCATACAATGAGGGGATTATGAAAGTTAGTTGTAATATTTTTAAAATTTTATAATTAGTTGTATATAATAATAACTAAGACAAAGTTAATTGTATTTTAATACAATTTGCCCTAAAATTTAATAGGATTTAGTTCGTCAAAATGCATCTAACCTGACACGTTTTGCTATTCTATATATGAAACTTTAAAAAGTTTCTACTGTGTATCAAACTTTTAAATTGTTACCCATGTATGTATTTTGGTTACATACAAAAGAAAAAAAATATATAAATTTAGTACATATAATAAATAATTTAATACACATAATAACAACAAATTAAATGTTTAATGTACATAATAATATTTTTAAAACCTAACACATAATAATAAAACATAACTATTCGTGGTTTTGATGAAGTAAATTCAATTTAATAAGTCAACCGCTATGTGTTTGTATATATATTTATATTTAAAAAAAAAGAAGCATAATTAGACAATGATGAGTTATGAACCATATCCACATGCATGGAGGGTAAATTGTCCCCCATCTCTGATTTTCAATCTTTCTAGTCGCAATGCATCATGTGGTCGTTTTTCCCCCTTCTCTGTCTTCTCTAATCCCCAACATGTGCGTATGTTCTAGTCTTCATATATATAAAAATTATATATATATATAATGATTTATTTATTTATTTCATATTACTTTCTTACAGTAAATCTGATATGACTTGGTAAGCAAGATAGAAAAGCATAACATCATACAAAGATTCCATGTGATAACATGTCCATCATAGGATACCATTATATTATATTATATTATATTATATTATATAATAATAATAATAATAATAATAATAATAATAAAGCATATAATTGTATATTCTTCTACCTTTAGAGGACAGTATCATGATCTAAGTCAACTTTTTATGCATAAAAACACCATCTATAACGGTTACATCTTACCAAAATATTATAACTTTAATAACTAAACATTAATTGCTTGTAAAAACAAATAACTAACTAAATGCAACAACCTCAAACAAATTATGAATAACAAACATATGAATATATGATATGATCATGTAAGAGTTTGGCAGAGACTCAGAAATCAGATATTTTACAGAGGAATTGGTGCTACAAAGAATCTAATTCCATGAAACAAACTTTTTAGGAGATGAATAAAGCTTCATTTATACAGAGATATTCTTATTCTTACAAAATCTCCTCTGTATATCATATATATTTATATATATATCTATAACCATATTAATCTTCAAAATCTTCTTAATTTTTATGTATACAGATACATCAAGACAAAGAAGACAAGAATGCCCGTACCTATGACATTTGAAACGAAGAGTTACTCTCGTCATCAGAAGAACTGTACTGTCGTTTTCCCTGAAACACGTTAAAAACAGGAGCTAGTGTCGGGTTTACTGGAACTGGAAACTTATGAGCCGAACTGATCACAATTCGCTCGTTTATTGAACCAACTTCTTTGCAAACACGATCCAGAACACTCAAGAAATCTCTCACAACCATAAAGATTCTAAAAGGGTGAGCTTCTTCTTTAGCTGAATTCCCATGGAAATATTCGGTTATTTCTTTAACTAAAGATAACGCGACACTTTCTTGAGCTTGAACCCGAATAATCTCCTCTTCTGCCATTTTCATAAATGTGTTCATCGCTTCTGAAAATCTTTTTTGATTTACACTGTCTAAAATTAACGCTTCGTTTAGCCTCACAACCTGTGAAATGTCCGAAATACCCTTTGAGAGTTTCATGACATCACTGCTGAGGACCTCCGAATCCATGGCTGCGGCTTTCTTGACATTTGAGAGCTCTGAACTTATACTAGCCACGACTTGAAGACCAAGTTTTCGGCATTTTGTTTCATTAGTGACTGTGGAGTTTGGGGTGTCAGGATTTGTGTCGGGAGTAGAAAGGCGAGTCCCCTCGCTTTTGATAATTTCTTGAACAACAAAATGCAAGAGAGTTGTTTTCCCATCGGTGCCTTTGACGTCGATGAGTTTGAGGAGTGTGTCGAGTTTGAATGCGTGAGCATCGCCACGATTAGTTCCAACGTTCATGCGGTTTCCGGTTTTGAGAACAGCTTCTAGAAGTTTTAGAAACATTCTGCTGTTTCTAAGTTCTTCACATGCTACCTGCAAATTAAAAAATCGATATAAATTAAAAAACAGGGGAAACTTAATGGTGACAATTTTAACTTATTTACTTCTTAATGGCCGATCTTGGTCGTGAAGAGTCAAATAAACAAAATTTAGCTAAAGAGGAACAGGTCAAACCGATTCAAAGACGCCTGGAGTCTGTTCGACAACCTACTAAATTGTCTCTATAGTCTATACATATAAAAAGATGGACATAACTGTGTTTGTGTTTCAACCGAATCCGACTCGTGACCATTTTGACCCATATTATAAAGGACAAGTTTCAAGCCAAATCTGTTTTACATGTTATCCAACCCATTTGACCCGTCCATCTTGTCATCTTCACTGCTTTACCGATTCTAAAGAGCTCGCATTATATATAATTCTCTTCAAATGTGTTCACAGAAAAGGTAAAGAAGAGTTGATTCTGTGCATAAATCCGACAAACAACTGATTGAAATAAAGCTATGGCAAAGAAATATACCTCAAGAGTTTGAAACGAGCGTTTAAGGTACTCAATCTCAGACTCGAAATTGGATATATAAAGCATTGCATCAACTCTTTGAAATGCAAATGGTACATCAAGCACCGCCTTTAGAAACTTCTCAGCCGGCCCAAGCTTGACAGGCGTATCATCTTTATACTCTTTTAGCTTCCGTTCTTCTTCTTTTGTTGGAGCCATTTTCAATAAACTTTCAAGAAGCTCGGTTCCAAGAGTATCTGCATTGCCTGTATAATTATCCGATTGCCAAACCGTTAAATAAACAAAAGCCATAATAAAAAAGATGAAAACTTTATTGATTTGAAGCACATTACCTTCTAAAAGTGCATCACAAACTTCCTCGATTGTCACATTGAGTGCCCTAAGTAATATTGCAATGTTTTGGGACTTTTTCGGATCAAGAACCCTGTTTTCCTGGCTAGGGGCTGGTTGAATTGGGCGTTTTGTGGCAGATGTTTCGTTTGAATTACTTGAATTTGGTGTTTTTACAATGAATAATGTCTCGATCATTTCCTCATTTAACCTGTAATTAAGAACCCAAAATTGTAAGAAAACCAATTTGACACGAAAAAAGATAAATTTCGAAGAGCGAATTGGTTCCTTACTTAAAGGAGCTGGATTTGAGTTGATCCCACACCATTTCACGATCAGAACTTGCTCTTACTTTATCCCAGTGAAGTGGTTTTAACTTCGGTTTTGGGGTTTCAAAATTTTCTTGATTTTCCGGCAGCAATTCAATCGGAGAAACCAGTGGTTGATCGTTGATTAGAGGATTAGGTCTTGCCGGCGTGATTAAAACTGGTGGCTGAATTGGTTGTACCGGAGTTTTTGGACTCTGACTTTCCCAGTGCTTCGGTGGTGGTGGAGGCGGTGGTGGAGGTGGCGGAATTCTCGCCGGCGGAGGAGTTAAGATTTGATCACTTGATGAATTCGATAGTCTGGGTGAAGACTCTACACTGTCTTTGCTTAATCCAATATGCGGAGATGGGATAACCAGAAGCTGAGGCCTTGGCGGCAGAGGCGGCGGCGGCGGTGGTGGTGGTGGAGGAGCTGAGCGAGACGGCGGAGGAGCGGTTTGAATTGCAATAAGGTCCGGCGATTTCGGTCTGGACTTTATCGGACTCAAACTAATCGGCGGTGAGATACTCAACGAAACAGACCTCACCGGCGAACCCGAACCCGAACTAGACGATGAAGAAGAGGAAGAACCCGACCCGATTATTCTCCGGGTTTCATAATTCTCCACCGGTACGGCGGCAAACGTGCTTCTGGAACCGGATCCGGTACCGATCGATCCTCTCGGAGAATAAAATTCCTCAGTTTCTTCATCTCTAGAAGATTCAACCTCCACATTTTCATAATTAATGTTCCTGAGATTACTTTGACTCCGTACTCCGCCACCACCGACACTACCAAGTGGCGGCAATGGGCGGAGCTCCGGTGAATCCAATTTCCGCAAATTTGAATCCCCACCCCCACGATTCTCACGAACACTTGCATTTGTGGCATCAATTCGACCGTGGGCATCAACAAGCGTACCAAGGTATAGGAATTCCGCACTACTTTGCGACGGCCGACTGAGCTTCGGAATTCGATTAATATTATTATTGCTTGCGCTACCGCTACCACTACCACCATTATTAACATTACAACTAACAACTACTCTGCTACTACTATCGGATCTGTAGGTTTTTTCTTCGCTAAAAGATCTAGAATCGTGATCATACCTTCTCCGCTTCTGAATCCTTAAATAAACAACGATAGCTACAACAATGGCGGCAGCAATCACCAGAGTAACCGCAGTCGCAATTAATTTTGACGAAACCGGTTTCGATTTCGGATGGCTGGGGAGATTGAGAGAAGACAAATTAGCCGGGAAAGAAGCAGACGGATTCGCCGAGGGAGGAGGCGGCGGAGATGGAAAAGACGGGAAGAACGGCCGGTTGTCAGGTGGAGACGCAGTGATGGGAGAGTCAGGTGTAAACGGTACATCAGGCGACGACGATGCCGGAGGTACACCAGGTGAATCCAATGGGAAAAACGGCTGGTGCAACGTCCGGCGGTTGTTGACAGCGGTGGCGGTGGTTGTGGTACCGGAGTTTGTACAGATTAACATGAAAAAGAAGGGAGAAATGAAGAAGAAGTGAGATTTCATTGGTAGGTTAATGAGAGTAAATGCAAGTTTGATTATGGGGTGGGGGGTTGTGAATCCTTCAAATTCAGATGGGGTAGAAGATTGACTGGAGAAAGTGAGAGGAAGAGAGAATCTCCATGAATGTGTGTAAACACTAGAACAGTGTGTGAGTGTAAATTGGTGAGGGAGGTTGAAAGTTGCAGAGTTGAGGGTTGAGGGAGGAAGGTGGTGTGGTGTGTTTACAGCTAATATTTAGGAAATTGGCAATGGCAGACAAGTTGGTACCAATCTTTTGTTTGAAATTTGTTTTTTAGGCTCAAGACTAATAAATTACCACTTCAACAACAATTTACAACTTTCTATGCATATGGTACCTTTTTTTCCTTACAAATTTGTAAATAAAATTCCAAAATTAATAATAAAACAATTGATTTTCAGAGTGTTCCATCATGTTTAGATTTATTTATTTATGAGTCATTAAGTAGTTGGTTAACTTTTATATAAAAAAACCAATGAACTCAGAATGTTCATAGTTATTGATTTGCAGTGCAAATAGTTATACATTTTCTGGAGTGTCCAAACAGGTATTTACTTTTGATATACTAACTAATAACTAATGGTGAGTTATTTGTGTATAAAATAGGGGCATTTGTTTTAGCTTATTTTTCGAATTTATTTTTTATAAGTTTGTTTTTAATCTACTTAGAATAAAAAATATATATAGGCTTATAAAAAATAATAAGTCAGAAAAAATAAATTTATAAAAAATAAGACTGAAAATTAATCCTTAATAAGCTAAATCAGACACCCCTTTAATTAAAGTTATGATTTATTTGTTAAAAGTTTAAAACTGTGCATGAATTACTGATTAGTTTTTTGTCAAATAACACATTATAGAAAGTTGACCGAAACATAACAATATTTATATTTACAATTTATAATACATATCTAATCTAGAATATTAATTATAGTTACTTTTTGTTTCAAGTAATAATAGGTATCGAGTGTCCATGAGTTATGACTTATTAACAAAACAGTATATCTCTAATATAAATAAAAGATTAACATAGGTCAAATTTATTAAATGATCCAAACCTGTTATTTAATATAATAAATTTAATTGTTTATCTATTATATAACTATTTAATATCTTTTTATTAATTTTTAGTATTTATTAATTTTTTAAACTAGCTTGTATATCACACAAATATCCAATCTAATATAATATATATATATATATATATAATCTAATAATAAAGTATGAATAGATTAATGCACTTTGTTATAATCACGTTAGTTGTAATTAGTCTTTAGGTGATTATTTGGTTGTAAGATAGATTTTTTTAGGGTGACCAAGAGTAATAAATGCTAATTTCTACGTACAACTTCCTATGCGTTGGTACTTTCTATTCTTATAAATTAAAAATAATAACTCACATTCCCAAAAAATAATAATAAAATATATTACAACAACTTGCGTGATTTGGGGTGTGTATTTGCTTAAATCCACTTTGCATTTGACTGCTTTATGTCTTATAGTGTCTAAATTAGCAAAGGTTGAGAGAAAATGTTCTAAATATATGCAAAGAAAAAATATTAGTTCTATTAAAAATACTTTGTTACAAAATATTGGTAAATGGATACATGATACACCTCCTCAAACTTGCCTATTTTTTTTATAAAAAAAGCAAACACTAGAATTGCCGAAATTAAGAATATCTACGATACAAGGTGTTGTTCGTTATCTTAAAAGGTTTTAGATTTGAATATGAATATCATATCTGCAGATTAATATGTGATTCTGATGTTTGAATTTTTATTCATATTTGACTGTTTGTTTTTTAAAATTCTAAATATTTATCATTTTTATGATATCTCGTACTTTTTAATTGTTAAATTCTTAACGAATTTCAAACTTATTTGATAATAAATATCAAACTAAAATAAAATAATGAATATCAAACTATAATAAGATAGTAATTTAAAATTAAAATATCTTTCTTCGATATCGTTATGTCACAAGGGCTAGTTATTAGCGGGGCTCCTACCAAAGACAATTATGTTCCCGTGGGCGTAAAATGCCACTTAGACCACGCTTGAGAGCATATGTGTACTCGAGACACTCTCATAGTAAAGATAATATATTTATACTATTATATAAATTATTTAATATTTTATTTCCTCTTTTACTTTAAGACTTTTTTAAATTTCAATAAAAACAACATTTGGATCTTTCATTATATTGTAATTAATATCACCCATCTATACTATTATACAAATTAATATCACTCACCCAATTTCTAATCATTTCAATCTTTTGATTAATTTGCTTTAACTTTTTATATATTTAAAATATACCCTCTTACTAATAATATACCATCTTATATCAACATAATTTTTCACCAATATCAAAACAATATTTCCAAGATCTTATTATCTTTCTCTCTTATTTTATAAATATATATTTTTTCTTATTTTAATATTATTTTAAAATTAATAAAAGAGTAGATAGAGATAAATAAAATAGAAAAAATGGACATGCTGTTGAATAAAACTATTTAGTGACATTCTAAATCGCGCGAATAACATATTATTACATTCTTAAAAACAACATGATGCAAAATATAAACTATTTTTCACCGATGTATTACTCGGATATTATGCTAGTTCATTTTAATGCAAGTTCACTTTTTACTCTTTGTTATTTATTTAAAATATAAAAATATTAAGTTTTAGTTCGTAAGGAGTTATAAATATTATACGGAAAAGATTATTTAAGAACCGTTCTTTTTACAATGACTGCGAATACCATTTGTAATCACCATTAATGCTCATTAATAGGGGTATTTTGGTCTTTTATATATTTTTCCAACCGTGAGTTACGTCCGGGTGAGCTGTCATTAAAGAGTGAGACTTGATTTTTCCAATCATAGTCGGGGGGGAGAAGTTCATTTGAGAACCATTTTTATTTAGAGAACCGCGAAAACCAATCTTAGCCGCTCAATTCTCCCTCCTTCAATTCCATCTCCCACCCATGAATGCATCACTTGCACCTTGTCACACTCTATCATCTCACACTCTCTATCCATAAATTTCACTTACCAAATGAAATTTTTACATTTCATCACACTGTCACGTCAGTCTTTTTCACTTACCGCTCAGCCCAATAATGATCGCTTAGAAACACACTAAATTATGTGACCCGTTTAATACCCCGTTACCAAACAAAATTTAAAATAAAAAAGAGAATCAAATGAGATTTACCCCACCTGAAACTAACTTCTAACTTCACCCAATTTCTTATGATTTGTCGCTACGACTGCCAAGGTGTACGGACATTAATTTAAGGTAGTGAAATAAACGTTTATATATTGTGAAATCAATTCACCACTTTATCTAGAAATATGTCAGCTGTGAGTGTAAAGAGAAGATATCAAAATGTCACATGCCAATACCAAACGTGTTTTAACTTTAAGTTTTGTGTTTATACATGATATTTATGGTTATTACCTTTAAATTTTTAACCACGACAATTTTATATAATTCCATAATATCATATAAAATAACACGAAATTATGAAACGCTATAAAATATCGTCTTTCATAATTTAAAGGTAATAACCATACTAATAAGTATTATGAATTTCATATCCGCGCTAGTGAGATAAAGATTGTAGGTTTTTTAATGTTAGAACGGCTATGTAAAGTTCGAAAATCATAAATATAAGCCATTAAATCAAACTAATGGAGAAACAAGGGTGTGTTTGTTTGGACCTTTTGCATTGTTAAATTTACCCTATATGACGTGATATATGTGAGTGTTTGACATATATTAAAAATTATAATTAATTGATATAATACATTTGTTACATGAGGGAATTAGGGATAGAGTCTAAATAACATGCATTGTGAAAACATAATTTGTTTATATGATTAAAAAAGGTTAAGAATACTTAGACCCTTTATTTATATTAATTAATCTACTATGATATTTGTATATAAATATATAATTTATATTAAAATTACAATCGATTAATATAATATATTTATTATCTTAAATAGAATAAGTCTAAATAGTATCACTTTTGAAAAGAAATGAATACACACTAAGAAAGTTAAAATTGTGATGACACTTACAACAATATGATTGCATGAATGACAAGTCGGGCAAAAATCATGTCCAAATTGATTACAATATGAGAACCACAACACACGGTTAAAAAGACAAAGAGATAACGCATTTTTTAAAAAGAAGAAATTTCCAATAGTAATATGTCTATAAGACCATTGAGTATCGGGTATTTTTCTCCTATCTTTTACTCGAATACCATATCATTTTTTTCTTTTTTTTTCTTTTGCCTAAAACCTAAGTATAGTATAACCCAAACAATCCAAATATTTTTCTTCTCCTTACTCTTTCTTACACAACAAAAAAACATCGGATAATTCAGATTGGGAAACTGAAGCCGGGCCCAATCTTTATATAAAACTCATTATAGAGATTTGGTGCAAGGTGGTTCGGATTACAAATCTTTAAATACAAGTTAAGTGAAAAATCAAAACTTAATAAATTAACAATGTTTTAAAATTTAAAAATAACAAATTAATAATTCGATTCACATTGCAATACTAATTTTTTTGACTAGTAGCATTCAAATAATTAACTGGCAACACAGTTAAAAAAAATACTAAAATTTATACTCCTCAAACTCGATTGAGAGATAGCCTGTAACTCCCTACAACCATGATACTCTACATAGGACCGTAAATGGACTGTACTAGGATTACTTAAAAGTAAACTATCTTCTAATATAAATAAAAGACTAACATGATCTAAATTTATTGAATCATCGTAGCCTTTCATTTAGTAAAATAAATATAAATGTTAAATTTTGACCATCCATTTAATCTTGGTCAAAATTGAATCATAATTATTAGATAATTATTTCATATATAATCATCTTAAAACTTAAAATATCATATTTGTCCACCGTAATATTTACAAATATCATATTCAGCGTTTATAACATTTTAAAATATCATATTTAATCAAATTCTTAATTTTATCCTTTTAAAATATTTTAAAATCATTTTTAACAATAATGATCGATGACTTATAAAATAAATACAATCATATATCTTCGTAAATGTGTCACGTTTCTGCCATCACATCTGCCCTCAATCTTGCCTTGACGCTTCCACATCTGGTCTAAATGTTGATGTCGTCAGTCACCATTTTTTTTTTAATTCTCATTTTTTTCATGTTTATTGTTACTATTTGATATCTTTTGTTGATGTTTAATATTTATCATTTTTTAAATTAACCAACACGTATATCACACTAACATCTAATCTAGTATTAAAAAATAAAATCGTATAGATTTTTCAAAACTTAAGTAATCTATCATGCCATGAGGCATATTTACAAAAACAAAATGATAAAAGAAAACTTTGAATAAAAAAAAATAACTTACCCACGAAGTTAAATACATGTTTAATAATAAATTAACCTCTCTTAATATACGAAAATAATAATATGTATATTTTATACGACTACTAAAATAAACAAAAATTAAAGGGTACACGTTATATTTATTTAAACTTAATAAATTATTATATAGTCTCCAAATGCACAGTACGTTGCATGGTAACATTCATACGAAGAATTCAAGAAACATAAAAAATTATTTAAAAAATCGGAATAATATTTTAAGAAAAAAAAAGGACGGATACGTAAATAGTTCAAGGGTGGGAGTGGGAAACACAAATTTCTAGAAATGGAGTGTGTTCAAGTTCAACACCGACACATATAGGAATATATTGAGAGGACAAAACATGTAATAAATAAATAAATGAAATTAATATTAATCAAATGAAATAAATTAATTAATTAAATAAACAAAAAAATATTTATTAATTAATTAAATAAATAAAAAGCAACATCGCCCACGACCGCATTATTACCATGATTATGACTTGATAATTATATACAAACAAAATGGCAACACCCACCATCCATTTTTTATGTTGTTATTAGCATAATAATTGAACTTTGGTAACTAATAGCAATTAAATATTTAATCCAGTAAATTATGCGACTAAAAGAAACGTTGTCAATGGAATATCGATCGGCTAGTGGCGTTAATATATGGGCAAAATGCATAAAAATATGATTAACTTTGTCTTAATTATCATTGTATGCAATCAACTTTAAATTCTTAAAAATAATACAACCAACTTTCATAATTCACTCATTGTATGCAAAAAAACTTTTTTCTGTGTCTAGTATTTAGCTACTATTATATACAATGAACTTTTCTATAATTTTCATTGTATACAACAACTTACATACAATGGGAGGATTATAAAAGTTGATTGTATTATTTTTAAAAAAATAAAACTGATTGTATACAATGATAATTAAGACAAAGTTTATTGTATATTCATGCAATTTACCCTTAATATATATATAAGTATATAACACTAACACGAAAACATGTTATTAAGACGACATAAAATACACGGGTTTAAATTGGAGCTAAATGAGTTAGTGTAATAGGGTCGATGTGACTAACTCGAGTTAAGTTTGATCTTTCTAACATGTCATTCCTTTTAAAATATAATTTATAATGCTAAATAAAAATATATAAATGTGTTCTATTTTTAAGAAAATTCAAACTATTTCATGGTTATTTGTGCTTGTTTTTTAATAATTATTTTCAAATTATTTTACGGTTTGCGAAGTTTAATCATTTACATTTATAATGTACTTTTAAAATATTTTAACACTCACCTTCAAGTAGTTATTATTAGAGTTTTTGAAGAGATAACTGCTATTACTAGCCGTCACGTAAACATAATTTACTCATCATTAACTAATTGTGATAATTAGCACAACTGTGACATTGCCATCACTAGCTATCAGGTAAATATCAATTTCTTTTTCTTTTTATAAAAACACATAATATTTATAAAACAAACTCTAGATTAATATTGTCAAATAAAATAAAATATTAAAATTCCATTTCGATTAAATTAAAATATTACAATACTAAAAACCAAAAAACTTAAACTCTATGACTAATACTAAAAATTAAAAAACATAAACTAAATATTATATTTTCACGAATTGTCGTATGATGGCTTTCCGGCCATTCTCGTCCTCTACATCGGTCATTGAGAAAGTTAAAAACTTTAATTCTTCCATCCTCGTTTTCACATCTTCGTTTTCGCATATCTTAACAACCATCCTTTTCTTCTCGGTGGCCAAGTCGGTTATAATATCAAGTAATTCATCCCAGTTTGTATCGAAGAAGTATGCATGTAAGTGTCCAAATTAGACGTATTTTTTGGACCATATATTTTCTTCCTTTCACGGGCGGATGAAGAATAGGATTCTCACCAAAAAAGCTTGTTCTCAAAATCATCGTTGAGATCAACAACGGGTTCATACTTGACTTCATCCACCATCGGCGGAGCCCGTTGTTTCTTTTTTTACCAACCGCTGATGGAAGAGCCTGCCACTATGGCGAGTCCTATAAAATATCACACACCTCGTAGGAGTCAAATTCTTTCCCATTCATCTTCTTCTAACGCACGGGTTTGCCTCATAATGTTTTCATCCCTCGCACCAGGGCTTATGACAGCTCAACCTCGTATAATAGTCATTGAACTTGCCCTTGTTTTGTGATAGGGTCCTCCACTTGGAAGTAAGTTCATCACAAATCCGTATTTGTATCACAAAACATGGGTAAGTTCATCACGAATCTGTATCGTATAATACGTGTATCCGATACTTATGACAGCAACCTCGTATAATAGGGTCCTCCGCGTGTTGCTAATACGTGTATCTTCCGATACTTTGACCCAACACGCGGCCAAACACCTTTCTTCCACCGAGGTCCAACCAATTTTCTTTCTCGTGTTTTGAACGGCCTCCTTTTTACCTTTACGTCGATGATGAGGGTTGGAGGCTTCGGGTTCAGGTTTGGCCGCCCACATGGGTTCGATCACCGGCGGTGGTTGTTGAGGTTGTAGTTATGCACATTGTGGATAATACAGAGGCGGTTGTTGAGGTGGAAGATACGATTGATAATATTGATTTTGTTGATAAACTCGTTGTTGGTGTTGAAAGAAAAGTTGGTTGAAATGGATTGCGTCAATTCGGGTCGTTGTTGTGGTGGCCGGATGAATGTGTGCTTAAATGAGTATTTGCTAAACCTGGTGAGTAATTCACCATGTTTTGGAAAAAAGAAATGTTCGTGTAGTTGTTGTTTTGAGACAAAGTGACAAAAATATTTGTTGATCTTTGAGCTTGTATATATTTGTGGGTAAAAAACATGCAAAACACTTTGTATGCATAACTATATATACATAATAAAATTTTTAAAAATAGTCGTTTGATGTGCAAATATTAGCGTTATAAGTCTTATAGAAAATGATGGCAAGGTGTTGGTTGATCTCGTTATCATGGTAACGAGGCACACCATAACGAGGATATAACTAGTTGATGGCAACGGAGATGAGGAGGTTGTGACCTTGTTTTGACTCGTGATGCACTATAACAAGCACTCATTGCGAGTGCTCTTAGGGCCATGATTAGTGTACATGGATTTATTATACATAACAAAAGTATTTGTTTGGGTAATAATACCCTTAAAATGTGCATGGGAAAAATAATTCACAAATTTATAGGAGCAAAAAGGTCATAATTGTTATGTTTGTTAATTTCTTGTTGTGCACAACCAACTCCCTTACTATTTACCTTTTGATTCCGATTCGCGCCTTCAACAAATTCACATAGCTAACCCATTTAACAAATGTGTCCAAGTTGGTTAAACTTTTCAACACGATTTGTTAACCTTTTAATTCTAGTTCATGTCACCACTCTCGTTTATTTGTTTCTACTTATACTCAAAAGCATCAACTAACTAATTTTATCCTCAAGTTTCATTCACGGGCTTGGAGAGCTTTAATCTTCTAGCAGACTGTAACACCCAAGGTTCGGAAATTTCCTTAATTAGTAATTTTACGATATGATGTGTTTTAGTAATGCCTAATTGAGATTAGGAGGTGTTTAGAAACTTGAGGGGCTATTGTTCTTATTTTGAAACTAGAAAAGGTTGAGGGGCTATTTTTGCCAGATATCAAAGTTGTTTATATAAATAGCCTACTTTGACTAGTGAGAGTCAAAGTTGGCAAATACACCTTCTGCTATTCACGAGAATTGTAAGATCAACCATTTCCCTTGAGTTTTTAGAGCTAGATTAGCAAGAGCAAGTGGTTTTTATCTGGTCTTAGCTAAACACAAGTTGGAGGTAAGATTTCTTGCTTGATTTCTTGAAGTTTTAGTGGGTTTTAGTTGATTCAATGGTGAATCATGGATTTAGCTTGTTCTTGTTATTGTTCTTAAGTTTATCTACTGTATGAGGTGTAGGAAAACACCCCTAACATGTTTTTTATGAGTTTTTTCGGATTAATGGTCAAAATCCGCGACTGTAAGGAAGAACTGTCGGATTGTCTGTAAGGTACATAGCCCGTGTAGCGGTACACGGCCCGTGTAGAGTTGAAGGCGGTCACAGGGCCATGTTGGTATACATGGTCGTGTAGAAGTTGAGGTACACGGCCCGTGTATATAACACGGCCCGTGTAGATGACGTGGATAACACTGGCCATGTGGTCAGGTGAGGTCGTGTAGAGTGTGAGGAACACAGCCCGTGTTAGGTTACATGGCCCGTGTAGGTCCCCTGCCCTGTTTCATTTGTTAAGTGTTGATCTTGTATATGTTTTAATTACTTGATTATATGATTGTAGGGATTACTGTTTGACGTATTCTGAGTTTTTCTAGCATATCTCTGTGTGATATTATTTGATGAGGTGAGCTTTCAAAACTCTGATAGTCTGATTCATATCTGTGATATGTGTGTGTTACATTGCAATGTGGTATATTATTGATCAGAGGATCACAGAGAGAGAGAGAGAGAGAGCTGTAGCATGCTGCTTTGTGCGGTAATTGCTACGGACAGTGTTTTAGCCTTTTGGCGGATGCTAAGATGGTGCAGTACTGTATCCATAAGAACTGTTACAATATTCGTATATGTGTATGCGCATGCTTATATGATTTACAGTTTAGATTTCTCACTAAGCTCTCGTAGCTTATCAGATACTGCTTATTGTTGTTTTGCAGGGCATGATACCTCCAAAGGCAAGGCCCTAGTTTGACAGTGGTTATTTGTTTGAGGAAATCCGTATTTTAAAACATAACGCCGGTTGTATTTTGAGAAC
Source organism: Dittrichia graveolens (assembly GCA_038502395.1). NCBI lineage: Eukaryota > Viridiplantae > Streptophyta > Magnoliopsida > Asterales > Asteraceae > Dittrichia > Dittrichia graveolens. The sequence continues at coordinate 76,365,729 of JARJIL010000002.1, forward strand.
AAAGTCTTTTGTTATAAATATCAAGTACCACGCTTTTGTATGAACCTGAGGGTTCAAGACTACTTTTATAGCTTCCACTCGTTGTATTGAAACTCTTTTAATTCTAAAATACTTTTATTTAGAGCTTTATTTATATTTAAGAATTTGGGGCGTTACACGGACCGAGAGCACACATGTTCTAGTTAGGCTTTTAAATAATCAACAATCTCTATATGCAATTCATTCTCAACCCTAGTGTTCTCCTAAACCACTTTCAATGTCTCTACCATCTCCCTGATCACACTTTTGTGCTTTTTCATTCTCATTCTCTTCAACCTCCTTTGCCTTGGTAAAATATTGTTGCATCACTTGACCAACCTCATCAAGACGCCTTTATATATCATAATATCGGCCTACATGATCAAGGATCTTAAGATCACGGGATTCTAAGAAGTTGAAGGTAGGCTTCCTAATTGCATTCCAATGGACAATGATAAAATAACATAATTGAAATACACCATGATTACATATATAAGGTAATAAGGGTCCTTGCCGTTAGTGCTAGTTGGTATACAAATTTTAGACATCCAAAACTCCCCACACCGGTGATTCACTAGAATTACTCGCTTAATCCTTCATTATCCCCATAAAAGCAGATGTGATCGTTTTCTCTACAGATCCTAGTTTCAAACAATTAGGTCTGAAAGTAAAAGGATCACGAGGATAGGCACCGTCGATAGGTTGAATACATGTCTTCGACATTCTCTCGGCAAGTGTAGAATGTTGTGCTCCAAAACCCATGGGTACACTCTTAAATCGCTTAGGAATCTCTTATGCACTCATCTTTTTCTTTGTGGCCTCCTTAGTTGCCTTCCCCAGACCTTTTCCTCTTTAGCATTTTATTGTGATAGCCTAGTCTTTACTATTTACTTTGGGTGGAGTTCTAAAATAAAAGTTTTATACAAACAAATAAAAATGACAAGTCTACCCTAAAATAAACAACATACCATAGAAGAAAATACGAAATTGAAGTTAGGGGTAACAATTCTCAAAACAACACGAAAATAAACGAGTTTTAATTGATGCACGTATAAATAGGTCCATGTAAGCCATATAATAAACGGGTCATGTTCAAGTTATACGTAAATTTTATGGGTTGACCTATGACATCATTTACGCCATGTCGACCGTTTATGGCACGTCGACCATTTACAACAAACCAACAAGTTTAGTTTTTTTTATAGATTTTAGTTTATGCATTGACCCACCAACCGGTTTGATATATGTCAACCCGTAAATGACTTGTCAACCCCTATAATTAAACATGTTACATGGATTGTGTTCATGTTTCACGTATATAAGTTAGCTTTTTGAATCATGACATGAATAAATAAACAGGCCGTGTTTTGATCATGTGTTCCAAACCTGATAATCAATGACTCGCTAACCGTAATATGACGCGATTGTTACCTCTACCTTGAGTAACACCAACATCTTGGGTCTACTTTTTAGCATTCTTTCCAATTAGGAATTTTTGAAGGCATTATCCATGAGTGTTTGATCTTCGTCCATCTTGGCCCTAGCCTCCTCCAGCTTCAGCTTGCAACCTTAGGCTGCATTTACCATATTCTCACATTTTTCTTCCTAACTCCGTCCTCGGGATAGTGAACTCTCTAGAATAGCTTCTTTTCTTCTGTTCTCTCTACATCTTCTACTTCTCTAACCTGTTCCTGTCTGCTTCCAAAATCTCCCTTACCTCCCAGGCCTCATTTTCCACAACCATAGTTGCCCTGGTCTTCGGAACAAGACGACCTATGTTTTATAAAATACTTTAGATACTGCCATCGGATCGATGTAATTAAACCAAACCAATGTTATAATATGATACGTAACAACTCACAAAAAGAAAATTGCAAAAGGGATTTATATGTTGGTTCCTCTCCATATCCCAAGCCATATAATATCCTATTCTACTGTCTCACGTCAATCACCCTAATGAGGAAGGGAGTGGAGTGTGAAAACTCTAACGTCACTATTTACATTTAATAGTTTTGGTGAGTTGCATCTCACTTTTCAATATGAGTAAGTCATTGTGTAGACTCATATTGAAAATAGGTATGATACCTTTAATTTTTCTTTTTTCTTTTTTGTGGGTATCGTAGTGTGATAGGGTACGAGTCCAGTATAATAGGTATATGATTATTAGTATTACGAAAATAAAAGTTGATGTGGCACAATGTGGTAAGTGTGAATCTGTAAAAGTATGAAGCACTATTTCCCCTCTCGACATCTTTAAAGGTTAGTGTAATTACCCTACTAACATTATCTAAGACACCTTTATTGCGTTATTATTACAAAATAGAGAGTTACACTTTAAGAAATTAAATTTCACTTATTAAAGCGTCTTTTAAATAAAAAAATTAATAAATAAAGGGACTCTAAGAGTAACTTTTGGTAGTGGTGGTCTGCACCCACAAAGGTACAAATCTTGAAAAAGAAAATTAGAAAAGTTTGGGGCCTCCTATATCTTCTTTTTATTTCACCAATCCATAAAACCAGGATGACTAAATCTAAATCTCAAAACATATTTAGCTTTTAGTTGATCCTCTTTCAAAGATAAATAAATAATTTTGTACCGTCTAATTGTTATAAAAATATTAATTTGTTGACTATAAAATATTATTAAATAAAAAACATAAATAAATATTTTAAATACTTTATTACAGGTACTTTTAAGGGTATTAGTGAGAGACGTAGAATATATTTTCATATAATTTATTTTTATATGTAATAATTAGTGATTATTCAAATTAACTAAAACACGATAAAGATATAAATAAAAATACATGGATGTAATTATTTAAAATAAGAAATTATAAATAATATTTCATATAAATGAATACTATCAAAACTTTTTTTTGAGAAGCCAACAAACTTCAAAGAGGTTAAGGCCATGGGTATGGCTAGACCCAAAGGTCTCGGGTAACTTTTGGGCTGACTTAGGTCGAAGGTGAACACCTGTACACCCCCTCTTAAATATCTGATCGGTTTGAGCCTTTGAGGTTTCTAGTTCGCCAACCTAATGGTCCTCACCCCACCTTCTCTTTATCTTTCTCCTCTCTTTTACATACTCTCCATCTCTCTAATATATATTATTAAAATAGAATAAGAATTGAGGTATGATTTGATTACGATATACTAACTTTTAGATTAAAAAAAATGATGTGACAATAATGTGACTTTGATTATCAATGTTATTGTAGTTAGTGTTGTAGAATAATGAAAACTTTATAGGCATTATATATTACATTAAACATTGTATATAAACTGCAAGTACACAAAAAGAAATTTTAATGGCCCCTAATCTTCTATCTATATTCTATATAATAAAACTAAATCTACCTATACTAAATCTTAATCTTATTTATCTTTAATAAGTACTTATTAAATAAAATTGATTATCAATCACTTGGGTGGATAACAAAAATTAATACTCCAATGTATTGAAGTATAAAATTATACTTAACAATTACTTATTAAGTAAAATTGATATTTGACTTGTAAATTATTTATATACAAAAATTTACTCGAGTAAATTATAGTATAAACAGATAATAGTTCCAAAACACACCCTTTTAATGAAGGGTGGCCAAGGAACATAAGACCATATATAGTAATGATGTTTGTTACGATAGTTTTCGTAACATATAACTAACTCATGACTAATCATCTTGATAATGAATTTTATTACTGTCAACCATCGCATCAAGTAAGTCAGTAAATTCGTCAACATTACACATCTGTCTTATCAGTATCTGAAAGTACCAATAAATTTAATAAAAGTGTATGACAGAGAAGAAAAGCAAAAAAGAGCTATCGCGACTAAACAAAAAATATCAAACAAATGAAAGAAACAAAAATAAAAAATAATATAATCTTTTTGTTTTTCTTCCTAAATATAAATGATCGATTGAGACCTAACCAACTTGTCTTTATTTTTATTTCATCTGTCGTATTTTTGTTATAAATTTGGATTCATTTTTCTAAGAAAAAAGTTTTTAAAATAAAATCTTATTTTAGATTATTTGTTTTTTTAAAGAAACGTATGCACGCTCGTAGACGTTTCTAATAAGCTTGTTTGTTTTTTCACAGACATAAGATCTTATTATGTCTTATTTTTGCTTATTTTGAGAAGCTAAAAACAACTTTTTTTCGCAGACGTTCTCAGATTAGACCTTATAGACCACATTTTCTCCTGAAGACATGAAATAAGACATAAGACATTTATATCTTCGAAAACAAACAACATCAAAATCTGTTTCAACCTGTACCAACTTACGTTTTCTGTAAGTTTACTACTGTATAGAAGCAGGTATATCATGGCTTCTCGGAAACGCATAATACGTTTAAAAACATGACGAAAGAGTGCATCTCTAGATTTCAAAGACCCATATACGTATCTACGAGATTACTAGTGACAACAATATTCATTACTTGGTATTTCACCAGAAGTATTTACAAGGTCTAGAAAACTTACCTACTAGTTAAACATACAAATATATCATACACACACTTTTCCCAAGGCTAGTTAATGTAACCTGACATAATGGTCATTTGAACAAGATTTGGATTGAGATATTTTATATATATATATATATATATATAAAAGAAAGCACAACTATGATACAACCTACAAAGAAGTCTGGTTCCAATCAATTTTTACCTTGAATAAATCTATTGTAACAGGTGAATTCACCTTCATGGACATCTTTAGTTAGTCCTGGAACTGTTCTGCGGAAAAAAGAAAAAGAAAATATATTAACAGAGGACAGACACGATATTTAACTACGTTTTTACATTATAAGTTAAATAAATGTTAGAATATGAAATGACCAAAATGCTATCTATAAAATCTAACAGGCCATATGTCTGAGGGTCAAACGGGTAAAATGAAATAATTAGCTAAAAAGGATACGGGTCAAATGGGTTGAAAGTCGCCCAAAGTGTACTAATGCATAAAACCACCTACATCATTTTCTTCATAAAATTAGGTTATTAATCAAAACGGTATAGTTTCTGTACAGCACACACTAATTACTTATAGGAAAAAGGGTTTCAGGTTAACCTAACCCTTTTGACCCAAACCAACATTACCCGTTTTCACCCGTTATCCAGCCTGCACATCAGTTCACCTTTAGCTTTGTTTAAACAAAGGTTCTTTGATAGTTGTAAATTTTGGTACTAAGCCTGTAAATAGCCAAGCCCTTCTAAATATGCCATGAATGTCATGTTCCAATGCACGTATATACAAAGAATAATGAAATGAAATCATATGGAAAACTGGAAAAGCTAAAACTTTGATACCTCAATTAATTTGACTACCGTATACAACGATCTCTTCGAATTTCATTTGCAATATGAAGGACGAACAACAATATATACCACATGCCAATTTCAAGCTGCTATCTTTATTGCTCCTACTTCATCGATCTTTGAGCTCTTATGCTGCAAAAAGTCAATGGGAAAACAATGAGCTTAAGAACCAATACAAAATCATAAAGTAATTATCTAAATGCATCCAAGTTACCTTACTTTTCTTCTGCCTATGAATGTCATTAACATCTTCGTTCCCCTCATGCTTCCTTTTCTGAAATAATTTATTAAGTGATACCGTTAGTTACTCGAGTACATTTTTCTTATTTGACATGAAAATATCATTCACATATGAAATTGGTTACAGTTCATAAAGCAGGTTACACGGAAGCAATATCTTTACTAAGGAGGTATCTATTTTTTAGGATCTAAGGCCTCAAATTGGAAGCCAATTCTGGATGGTACGAGGTTTGCCTGTAGTGTAAATGCAGAATCTTAAGACTGTTCGGAAGGTAGGCTACTATACATGTCCAGAACTCCAGATCTTTGTAATTAATGGCTGTGCTACTCAATAATGTTAAAAGTTGAATTTATGTGATATATATATTAGAGTACCAAAAGTCTGTTACTCTTCAGACCAGAGGTCTTGATGCTTTAGAGAAGCTAAGCAGTACAATGTGTCAAAAGCATCTAACCTTGTCATGATGACTACTTTTATCTTTCTTTTTTTCCTTGTCCTTATCTTTGCTTCGATCTTTATGCCGATGTCTGTGTTTCTTGTGCTCTTTATCCTTATCTATGTCTTTGTCCTTATGCTTTTTATGCTTCTTTTCCTTGTCCTTTGATTCACTTTTAGATTTTCCAGCTATAGTAGGCATCCCCTTCTCGGACTATGAAGCAACACACGGGCCACGCCACATAAAATTAATGAAAAATATCACAAAATTATAAAAGTAGAGGTGCCAATTCAACCCATTTACTTATAAATGAGTTCATTTGGGTAAATCTAAAAAGAAAACACATAAGTAGGCCGAATCTAAAAGTTCGGATAAAAAGAAAACAGGTCGAAAGTCACAAAAGCGTATATTTAGTGCATTCAACCACCTAAATCGTTTTATGCACACAAAAAAACGTCAGTTAACATTATAATAATGTAGTTTTAGTAATCATTTCGCAGCTATTATTTATAAAAACTTGATCTTTTAGACGAAAAAAAGTTTAGGGTCAACCCAACCCAGCCTGTACAAAAGCCCGTCTGTTTTTAACCCAAACCTTCACCCATTACCCGACCATCTTACTAGCCCATTTTACCACCTTTAGAGTTTAGAGGTGGCAATTTCGACCACCTACTTATGTGGGTTGATTTGGGTGGTGTTCGACCTTAAACAGGTCATATAAAAGAAACTTCGTTAAAGTGGAACGTGTAAATTGGATCGAAAGGGTCAAAATTATCCAAAACCTACTTTTAATGCCTACACTTCCTAAACCATTGTATTCAAAGATTTTAAGTTTGTTGTTTCTGTAATCATAATTTACACATTAACTATTAGTAACTTCTTTTTAAAAACACCAAAAAAAGGTATTTGCAGGTCAACTAAACCTCCGGGCCAGTCTGTCTTGACCCACTCATCTTGCCACCTCTAGTAAAGAAAGCAACGGCATAATCAATTTCTTACAGATGGCAGGTCAACAGGTGCGGTTTCCCTCAGCTTAAAAGCTTCCATGAGGATGTTGAGATCAAACGGTTGTATGCGTGTGTTTGTATCTCTGGAGAAGGATGTGTTATGGATAAGCTGATCCAACTGCATCCCTTCGCCTTTTCTGATTTCTGTGTCTCCAACAACATCATGAAGGTAATGTGTATCTGAAATTGACAAAGGAAGTGACTTCTTGCAGAAGAACTCATAGTGGGGTAACAATTTATAGTAACTTATAAGATCCACAGCGCCCGTGAGTTCCCTTGGTCCTAGATTACCAACATCAATAGACAAATGAGAAAAAAAAGGATATAAAATCCAAAAAGCAACCCAACTTCACTGCATCACATGGACTTGATTTGTGTAGTAAACGTCTCTTGATTAAGGTATCATCCAAATACAACAAAGAAAAAACGACATTACAATTTGAAGAGGATTCTCATGTTTCAGATGTATAAATAATAATTCTAGTCTGAAGACATCTTATGTGGCCTAATGCTACTGTTACTGTTACTGTACATTAGATTCAAATTTCATAACTTCATTCTTTTTCCAACTATATATGATCTCATGGGAATATAGATCAAGATTCATACTCTGAAAGTGTTGAGTTCAGCAATGACCTTTATCCATATGGTCCAACCAGAGGTGGCAAAATGTGAAGTTGGGTAACAGGTGAAAAATGGTAATTTTTTTGTACATTTCAGAAAGGCTGAAGTTGCATCAGGCCCACGAAGCCTTTTTCAATTTTTCTTGCTTGAATTTTTTTAAAACTAATTGCTCCTATATGATTAAAGAATATAGACATCTACAAAGTCGATCTGATTTTAAAACAAAATGATTTAAGAGGTCTTATGAATTCTGAATATACTTCAGTTGGCATTTGACCCACTTGACCTCTTCAATTTGTTTCAATTTGGCTATTTTTACAATAAAATTTTCATTTGACACATTAAAACAAAATATAACCAGATCAGCCAGTTTATCCATAAACGAGTAGAAATTGCCACCTCTAGATCCAACTTTAAATAAATAACCTTCAACAACTACTTGAACAGACTCCAGGGGCATGTATCATGTAACCATAAACCAATTAAGAAAAACAGTACCGGAAAATACCAACGCACAGAGCTTAATGGGTCGATATACGACCTACCTTTTCCAAACTTTCTGCTTTCAGGGTCCATCAATCAATGCCACATACGACGATATACCATTACCACCTGAGAATTGACAGAAAGAATCAAAGAATAAACTTTATTCAATTCAGTATTCCATACCAAGTGGCCAGCTCTTTCATGTTCCAACTTAGATTTAACAAATAAAAACATAATCAACATCATGCCGTTAGCATGACATGCTGAAACTGTAAAGAAACTCCATAAAAATAAAACTTGATAGCTCTCCAGAAAAGTGGATAAAGAAAAAAAGAATGGCCGGCTTCCTAAATTATTATCTTATGTAATGTACACAACTCAAATGTGTAGGCCACTGAAATGCAAAATTATAGATTTTATGGCATATGTTTCAGCATTCATACAGTAAGTACATACCTACTACTAGTAAATCAAGACTGTAGACAAAAGAAAGAAATTTGCTCATAATTTGGAAAACAAAAGCAATCACTTCATGTAATGAAGAAATTACAAAAGCAAAAAATAAATAAAAAATGGTGTGGCTATGAAGTGTGTCATAATTTAGGATTAGGTCAGAAAGCAAAAATGGGAAAACATTTATAAATCCTCTATGGATCTAAAATAGTAAGTGTAACTAGTATAACAACACACACATTAGTCATGTCCTCATGAGTCACAGAGTCACACAAAAAAAGCCACAAGAAATAGTAAGCTACAGTTTTTTTGAAGTTCCCGATAAGGAAAAAGCAGCCCTAAAAGAGAAACATCACAAACAACCAATTTTTCGAATCTTATGATCTATCAACTTAACACCATAAAGTCAAAATCATATTCTCTTGACTGCTTAAATCTAACCCAATATTCATTTCAGCAAACTCTAATTTCACTCTAAAATTCGAATTCCGTTCACAATCCCATCCCACGAAAACCAGTTCTTACGATAATTCACTAATTTCAAGACATGATTTAGCCCTAAACACATTCATTTGTTCTACAAGTTCTGCTTCCTTTCATTAGCTTACAATAGGAATGAAGCTGATCTAAAAGTAAATCGAAGCATTGGGAATCATCAACCATAACTGTATTTGTCGAATTTTATAATGCAAAGAGCTTAGAATTACCAGATTTGGAAGATGTAGACCTCGAAATTGGATGGATTTGCGTCTTTAACTGTTAATAACGAAATCGATGGGTTTTTTGGGTGTTCGTCGTCGTTTTCCCCTGTAACCGAAATAAACCCTAATACGTGTCGAGAGAGTTGAAAAGGATGGTGTTCCGTCGCACTGTCGCAGCTATTACCGAGGGACTAAATATATACAGATGACTAACCCCGAGGGGCTTAAATTGTCGAACATATAGTGCTTAAACGATTTGGTATGCTTAAACGAATAACTAAACAAATGTGGTTTTGTTTTTATATTTGTTTGTTTAAATTTATCCGAACAAATAAACAATCTCGAACAATAAACAAACGATCTTTTGTGTTAAATTGTTTACAAGAATTGTTAGTTCGTGTATATTTTTATTCTTCCGTTTAAAGAATAAACAAAGGAAAACACGATATAATGCAAACTCAACATTTTAAACACAAATAAACACTATATATAAAGACACATATAATATAAATATATATAATATTTGAACAAACATAAACGAACGGATAACCGAACGTTCACGAACATAAAGGAACGAACGAGAGTTTTGTTCGTGTTCGTTCGTTTAATTAAATGAACGGAAAATCTTTTTCATGTTCATTCGTTTGTTAAAGAAACGAACATACACGAGCTTCCCGCCGAACAATTTTACGAACGGTTTATGAACGTTTTGTTCCTTTACATCCCTACGAGCATGCCAGCATAGTAATAAATTTTGTGGTCAATTAGTCTATTTACTTAGTGGTACGGCGATGACACAAAATGAATCCGACACTTGAATAAACGAGTTTGAGTTTTGCATAAATAGGTTTGGGTTATTTACATAATTATCTGTTAAACCCTATAAATAAATGGACCGTATTCAGTTTGGTTAGCGGGTTCACAGGTCGATCCACAAATTCGTAAAACTTTTTTTTTTATTTCATTTTTTTAATTTACCCATTTATTTTTCACATTTTCTATTTGACTATTGACATTTTCTTTTATTTACTAATCCTCGTAACATAATAAAAACAATCCAACATTTTTCCTTTTGTTCATTCGCTATGTTGAGACCATCAGGACTAGACACTGTCGAATTATGAATGTTTGATCACTTGTACCTAAATTGTTATTTTAAAAGCATAAAGTTTTTGTATTTGGATTTCAACTATCTATGTAAATCAAAACTTTTTTTTATATATTTTGCATTTGGATCATGGATTTTGATGAAAACAAGAGATCGAATTAGTAAAACTAAATAGATTGACACGTATACATGTTTATGACCTGTTATCTCTTGAATGAACCGTCAACCGATAAATAACCCGCAAATCTGTGTATTTAAACGGGTTACAAGGGTTGTGACGTATTTTTACTTATACTAGTTCTTTGTCTTTAAAGGTTCACATATCTCTACTTATCGAGTGTTAAAAATTTTAAAAATGATATTTTTAATCTTTTTCTCACGTAACCTTTTCGGTTCTTATATTTTTAAGCTTTTTGCATTAATGGGTTTTTAGGTAAACTTTAAGTTTTTATTACTTTTAAATAATTAATTTTAGTTTTATATTTAAAAGTCTTATTAATATTATTTTATTAAAAAATAGATTAAATATTCGTGTGATATACAGGTTGGATTTTAAAAAAATAATAAGTGTTAAATATTACCTAAAAAATATCCATAATTATAAAACACGAAATAAATAAGAATTTAAAAAACAAATTTAAGTTACTATACACGGTTTTATTGGTAATTACATTTTTATTGGTATAACTTTAAATTTAAATTTATTGAATATTAAATAAAAATGTATACGCGTAATATTACACGTATTAAATAAATTAAATTTAATTACGTATTACACAATTATGAATTAATTTAATTGGTATTTCACAATTTTAGTATACATAAATTAAACTAAATAAATGTAATATTACACATATCAAATAAATTATTATTTTAAATCTAATATAATCTAGATAAAGTTTATCTTTGAGGTACTTATTATAATGTATAATTGTGTATTTAAATCAATTTAAATGAACATAAAACGTGAATTCAAACAATATTAGATTTTTTATTAACTAATATAGTATAAAACATGATTTAAATGAAAATAAAACGTGAATTTAAATAATATTTAAATAATATAGTATAAGGTTTTAAATAATATTTTTTATCAACTATCTTATCTTCTATAATAATTAAATTATAAAAAAATGGTAATTTTGACTATTTAAAGTCAAAATTAGATTTTTAATTTTGATCAAATGAATGGTTAATATTTTTTTATTAACTATCTTATCTTCTATAATAATTAAATTATAAAAATTGGGAATTTTGACTATTTAAAGTCAAAATTAGATTTTTAATGTTGATCAAATGAATGGTTAGGATTTAATTATGATTAAATGAATGGTCAAGATCTTCTAATTAGATTGATGAAGGTTAGTCTTTTATTTATATTAGAAGATTAATCAAACCAATATAATTATATTTGTATTTAAATTTTATCCAAACTTATATCAAATATATTTGAAATTATTAATTTATTTTTTGAAGTTTTAACTTCAATTAAATATGTTGACGATAGTTTTTTTGGTCTGGACTAGCCTGTTTTCAAAACAGGTCATAGAATAGTACCCACTGTGGGATGTGGATGTTGAATATGTAAATTAAAACGCTAGACGCCACTGACTTCCAGCGGCATTCAATTGTGTGCCCACTTAACCAGTTCCACCGCTACTTCTTTGGCAAATTTAGCACATCTTTCATCGTTTATCAAATTTTTTTAAGGAAATGTACGGTTTTCCATTGATCACTTATTCTCTTACGAGACCCAATTTTGAGTCTGTTAATGGAACCGTAATTTTGCTTGCTTTAAGCCATAGTTGTTCCTTTGTTTCGTGATTGATTTAGAAGTAGTTTGAATCAACCATCATCACGTTTGAGTGATGGCCAATTGACCCGGCTAAACATTAAGTATTTCTTATGACTAGTTTAGTTCATTGTTGATATTGAGTAATTGGTGTTATAAGTTACTCATACTTCCCCATCCACCCTTTGGTTTGGTGTCAATCAATCGCTTTTTCAAAGATAATCTACTATTCTGTTCATAGCATATGTTGTAATCGTTATTAATAGCATATGTGAAAGTTTATGGGTTATATCTAGGGATAAGCATGAGTACCAGAAATATCGAACCGTACCGGAACCGGTACCGAATTAGAGTTTTCGGTCCGGTATTTGGTACTTGAAATATTGCTAAATCAGTATTCGGAACTAGTACCGAACCAACTAGGTAAAATAGGTAGTTGGTACCGGTACCAGTACCATATATAAATATTCGGTATCGTCTTTAAATCAAATTTGGTATTCGGTAAAATCAGTACCGGTACTAGTACCGGTCCAATAACATGCTCACCCCTAGTTATATCCTACATTTGAATAATTTCACCTCTAGGTAATGGCTGTTTTCTTGTAATGCTTGCTGTGATTGTTGCTATTAAAAAAACTGGGCCATAGGTTTAAGCAATTGAAGTTGGACCAACCAAAAACATAATTCCAACAGCCCAATTAAAGTAAGTAAGTAACCCAAAATTAGAAAGGCCCTATATGTACTCACATGCTCAGCCCATCCTTCAATCGTAAATCATCTGAAGATCGAGTGTGTGAGAGGCGACCGGCAGAAGAACACCGAGGGCTGACGGCCTGACCGTGAGGCACCAAATCGAGTAGGAATTCGAGGTGTGGGCAGCGATTAAGTTTGATTCGGAGTCGAGTTCATTTTGTTGGACGCCAATCAGCAGCGATTAAGGTTAGTTTTGTTCCCCCCCTCTCTTTTTTCTCTCTCTATTTTCGGCTACTATTCACACGAGAGAGACACAGATGTGTGATTGGGATTTCTCTGTTGCTACCGTATCTGAGCGTCTTTGATTTTGAGTATGTCCCACGAACTCATAGATGATTAAATTTATAAGTCATTGTCGTTCAGTCACACTTGGGAGCACACGGTTTAATCAACAACCTCAATTTCGTGATTTTAGTCACTAAGGTTGCAAACTGGTCTCATATTATCAACCAATAAATGATTCTGAATTCGTCAAGGATACAGTAAGGCAGTGAGCACATTATAGACTAAAACCATCTGTATAATCTTGAAGCAATTCTCGGTGATGCTGAAAATTGAAAGTGCACTAATTCATGATAAGCAAGTAGGTCTAGTAGAATTAACTTTAATACTAATGAGTATGGACTAAATTGTATTAACTCATGTTGAATAACTATCGGACTTGAATGGTTTTGTTAATATAAACTACTCTATAAGATCGAAATGCGGCTAGGTCTAGATTAGAACCGTTAGAAACGCCTTTGAGCGGGTTGTTGACTATGTTTGAACAAGAAAAGTCAAGTTAGTATGTTGATATAAACTGAGATGTAAATCCTAGAATATATAAACATGACTGATATATCAACCTGATATCAAAGGTTTCTTTTCTTCAAAACATATTAATCTTATGTTAGGCAACAAGAGCTTAGATTATATATATTATAAAATAACTGAAGCAATACTTAATGAGTTGATAGTCAATTTATCCAAACGGGTCACTTGAAATAACTTCCCTTAATATTTTCTAGTATTATTATAGAAGTAAGGAAAGGGAGTAAATACGTATGTAAAGTGTAACTAAAGTATAAGGTGTCTAATTAAAATCCCTAACAAGAGTATTGCTTAAAACTTTGGTTTTGCTAATTTTGGGTCAATAATCAAGTAACCACCATGATTTCTTGAGATGATTCAGGTGAGCTTGTAAAAGGAATTAGAACAGTATCCTGTGTATTATCCAAAGAAAGTTTGACTATAAGCTATATGTTCTTTTGACAACCTCTACTATACTTGGTATAATTGGATATTAAAATAAACCTAATACAACTTAGCAAACTTAGGTTAATTAGCTCCATATTCAATTTAGTTAGTATGTGTTAAGGTTTTCTAATGCTGAAGGGTAGTACAGTTAACTGAAACATTTGTGTAATAAATGTCCTAGGGTAGAGAAACCAAATAATAAACCAACAAACCAAATGATTTGGCATAAATCAAGTAAGTAAAAACGAGTGTTGTATTCGATAGATCGAGCAGAAGGGAAGTAATACGATTTCCGGGTAGGCTTGGAGTTTGTTAAGGTCCATTCCTCTCTTAAATAAGGCTTTTTAATTGATTCTTTCATGTTCGGTTGTTCGCTGGTATTAATTCTTGTCCTCAAAATATGAAATATCGGTTTTGAATTCCTATTATTCTTTCAGTGATGATCCTTGTTGTTTGAAAGTTTGATATTTGAAGTCTTGTTTCTTTCAATGTGCTTCTATTGCTGGATTTATGAAGATATTATGATATCCGAAAAGTTTTGTTTTCTTATATCAGATATGTTCCACATGATGCTTCTTGAAAATATTTTGATTACAACTATAAATGTTTTTTTTAAAACTTGTGGAACACAAAGTTATTTTGATATTTTATGGTTTTGATGCATCTAGCTATTTAACCACCTATGGGGGGTACCATAGGCACATCATTGGGGGCATCGATGGTGTGACACTTTATGTGGCTGTGTGATATTGTGATCAGTCCATGGTGTCTCCTCAGGGTTTGGCTCCGAGAGCTATTTTGTTTAGGAGGCATATGGATCGACCCTAGACTTGTAGGTTATGTTCAATGTTGTAGAAGTCGCTAGGCGGGAGCCGGGCGGTAGGTGGGGAGTAGCGAGTACTCGGCCTAGGCGGGGAGTACTCGGATCGGAACTTGTTATGTAAAAATTTCAAAATTACATATACTACATGTTCATAAATAGTCAAATATATATAATAATTGTTCATGGACCCACAACATATGTTTAGAAAATAGAAACACTAATATAATTGTTCAAGACATTAAATACTAGTTCAAACACAAATTTCATCTACTTCCTTGTCACTCATCTTCTTGCCCGTATTGTGAAATCGAAGCACAAGAACAGAGAAATCAAGTCCTTGCTTTCCAGGAGGCTATCGAGTATCGACATGCAGGCTGAAGCAATCAGCAATGGGATGGGAGGAGAAGAAGGCTGTTGACGTGAGGATGAGAGGAGAAGAAGGCTGTCGACATGAAGGCTGAACTTTGAAGCAATCAGCGATGGATTCGTGGTTCCTGGTTCACACTTCACAGTCGATGGATTCGTGGTTCAGAGAAGGAATATCTTAGAGGAAAAAGAAACGGCGCAGTCGATGATGGCTTGCCTTAATTTTTATGTGGCTGTAAAATATTTAAAAAAATAGCTTTCTTTTGACCTGCCTAAGACCGCCTAGACCCGACTTTGACCTGGACCTTGGAATGGGGCCGACTAGCATATATTCTATAAGGTAAAGGGCCGCCGAGCGACTAGGCGCCGACTAGTCGGCCGCCTAGCCCGACTTCTACAACACTGGTTATGTTATGTTATGGTGGATGGTAGTGTGGTGCCCAACACCCCTCTCACATTTGTAGGGTACATTTGGATCTACAGGTCCAGTGCACAAATGTCTGACATTTGTTATATCTGTCTGTTGACGGTGTGCAAGTATATGCATTTCTGGTAGGAGCTCGATGTGATACGATATGTGATTTGATATGAATTGTTTGTATGATATGTATGAATATGGTACGTTTGTATTTGACACTGAAAGCCTTTTTACTAAATGAATTATGAGTCTGAAAGTATTTTGATCTAGAGACTTTGATTTTTGAAACCTTTGTGTTGCTTCGACTATTGTTATTGTTTATTATCTTATATATCCGCACACCGGGCAATTAGCTCTGCGCTTTCTTTTCTTTCCTCTGCGGCAAGTGTTCAAGAGTGCTTTAAGGGAAAAAGATTGAGAGCTAGTATAGCAGAAACTTGTAAGGTAGTAGTACTTCGGGGTTGATATTGAACGGTATTTTTCTTAGTGTTGCTCTGTTTATGTATCATATTAGTAACCTCCGTTTCATTTTGAGGCGGGGTGTTAATGTTACATTTGTTTTAGAAAAGTTTCACCATGGACTAAGAAGCTCATAAAATTATTCATGTTGTTAAGACTGTTTTGCCACTCGTTGGTGATAAGCAGAGGTAGTAGTTTCAGAGTTGTCAAAAGCAAAAAGCGAACCGAAGCGCAAAGGGTCTTGGAGCTCAAAGCGCGAAGCGCGGGCATCATGAAGGCGAAGCGCACAATACTAAAAAAACTGAAAAATATTTGTGGTGATATAATATATAAATAAAATAGCATCTCAAATCGAATGAAGTTAAACTTCATGTTCAAACATCAAGCATGATAATAAAATTCATAGCTCAAACATCAAACATAATTCTAAACTTCGTACTTAAACATCAAACGTAGTTTTAAATCTCAAAATGTTATGATCAAACATCAAATATTATTCTAAACTTCAAACATCAAAGTCAAAACATCAAACATAGATCACTGTTTTTAACAAAGGCAACAGCATTAGTCAAGGGAGCTCCAGAAAAAATTCTGATTTTAACTTAGGCAGCAGCATTTGTACTTCTGTATGTAACAATTTATGACAGATTAACAACAAAGCTCTGTCTTTGATGAAGTGGATGAAAATTACATAAATAGTAAAAATAGAAGTGAGAATAAAGATTAATTCATGAATAATTGAAGAAATAGAAGAAGGAATAAAGATTAATTCATGAAAAAAAGAACAGTAATGTTTACGTTTCACTCTAGGTCGTATAGGGATATTAGATAATCGTAGAGGGATATTAGATAATGGTCAACGATTTTTAAGAAATAGTCAAAAACCCTAAAATGTAGTAAAGCGCGCTTTTTTGCACCTCTGCGCTTCAGTGTGCTTTACCTTGTGCTGCGCCTGAGGCGCATTTTCGACAACTCTGATTGTAGTTTTGACCCATTTACTTATAAGTGGGTAGACTTGGATAGTTGGATTGTGTTGAGGGCTTGAAGCTGTCAAAAGTCAATTATTTATGAATACAACCTTTTTAAGAATTTTATTCAAGGACTAGAATATTATTGTATCTGTAATCATAATCAAATAATTTTTCTAAAGATGGAGAAAATTTTGTCTGCGGGTCGATGAGACCCGTCTGGTACTTAAAAGTTAAATATGACCGGTTTTAACCTGAACCTATTATGATATGTTACCCATCCTGCCAACTCTAGTGATAGGTGACATCTAGAGGTTTGTGTATGGTCATGGCTTAGTTTATGTTATGCTGCTTCACCTGTATTTATTTTCCACCACAGGACTACGAAGTGAAATGAAATACGGATTAAACCTAAGAGTTCAGTCCTCCCAACAAAAGAAGCAACCTGCCAGACCTCCTCGCCCTTCTGCACTTGGTTTTGGCGATGATGATGAGGATGATATTGAGAGAGAAATTTCTCGACATGCCAGTAAGAACAAGGCTCTTAAGGATGTAAGTCAGCCATTAAAACTTTAATTGATTTTTGAATTTTCTTTTCATTTGATTATTTTCTTTTTATTAGATAGAGGAGCAACATAAAAAAGCCTTAGAGGAGGATCCATCAGTGTTTGATTATGATGGTGTATACGATGAAATGAAGGAGAAAGCTGTCCGTCCAGTTGCACAGGATAGACAGGAAAGAAAGGTATCATATTTATTTTCACATACTTTTTGAGTATCTTTGACAATCATTTTATGATAAGAACCTTCTAATAACATAACTTATAGGTGATTTAGTTGAATATATCCGAATTGTAATCATTTACATTCTAGCAATGAAATTCAACCAATAATCATGTTGGACTGATACAGATATACATAATATTGTATATTTGAATTTTGAAGCCTTTATATATTATTGCTAGCTAGTTTATGCACCCATATAATACACGGGTTTGTTTTGGTAACTTATAATTAATATAAAGGTTTTGCTTTGGTAACTTATAATCAATATGAAAGTTTGTAATTATTTAGCATGTTAAGGAAGTGTTTATATCATTTATCTTATTAGTAGCAAAGAGTTTAAACATATTTTCTTATAACGGTTTACTGATTTAACATAATATGTTGATGTCAAGTGATTAAAATGCTAAATGAGGTGGAATAACAGACTGCTTTTGTAAAATCTACGGAACAACCAACGACTACTGTTGTACTCCATAATTCACGCTACACTGGTATAGAGCTAATAAAGCTAAGTATTTTTTTATTCATACCTATTTAAGTTAATATAACTATTTACTATTGCATAGTTAGCAACCTCATATTATAGCAATTACTGCAAAAAAAAGTTTGTGAAAATAATGCACATAAACACACTTGTCTGCTCTATGTAATAGCAACTATTGTAATAAATTAAGGTGATTAAGATTAACTGCAATATAATATCAACGTAGTTATTAACATTCTAGCATTAAAAGTTAAAACAATACTCATGTTGGATGATACGGATTGATAGAATATTTTACATATATTCGAAGCCTTTATACATTATTTCCAATCGTCATTGCTGAAGCGGTGTCTCTATCATTGGATAGAGGTACGACTGTTTACATCTTACCCCCACCCCTCAAATGCCCTCCTTAGGTGTGATTTGGTATTGTTGTAATTGTATCCGTATCCTGTTGCAGCCAAGGTATATTCAAGCATTGATAGACAAAGCAAAAACGCGTGAGCGAGAACATGAGATAATTTATGAGAGAAAGCTTGCCAAAGAGAGGAGCAAAGAAGATCATCTTTTTGCAGACAAGGACAAGTTTGTTACTGGTGCCTACAAAAGGAAACTTGCTGAGCAAGCAAAGTGGTTGGAGGAAGAACGTTTGCGACAACTTCGGGAGGAAAAAGAAGATGTGAGTTATATACTTCTCTTTAATCGTAAAGTATGTGATCTATGTTATACCAAAATGTATCAAGTTTATCCTTGGACCTAGAGGTGGAAGCCTAAACCCATTTACTCATGAATGGCTAGAGTTCCATCTTTAACATGTCAAATAGGTTATATCAAATGGTTTAGCTAAGATATCGCTCTAGTTCTTTCTACGGACAAAAGGACTCATGTCAGCCCAACACGGCTGGCTTGTTTTGATTCACAGTAATGTTACCAGTTTACTGGTTACTAGATACACCCGTAATTCCACCTTCGCTAGTCTATTCGGCGCCTATTAATGTATTGATGCATAGCTTCTGTGTGTGTGTGTGTGAATAAGTTCCCATAGTTTGTAGTTGGGATATTCTTTTAGACAATTTATCGTATTTTCATTCTTACAACTAAACTAAGGGGTTCGTTGGGTGATTTTACCTCTATTCTACCTTGTTGATTACATGCTTATTTTTTGACAACCATAATGAGGTGGGTGTTCGGATGTAGGTTTTGAAAATGATTATCGTGACTAATCATGGTTGTAATTAAATAATTAGTTGATTATTGTTACGATAGGGGAATTTCTATTTATCCTCATAATCCGTTTTCTTGTGAATTTCATTATGGTGCAACAGATTACTAAAAAAGGTGATATGACTGAATTCTACTTCAATTTATCAAAAAATGTCGCCTTTGGAGCACAAGACGATAAGTCGACAAAGTCCGACAAGCACAGAGAGGAGTCAAAGATTCAAAGGTCTGAAGAAAGTCAACCTTCAAGACTGGATTCAACAAGCGCTCGAGAAGATAATATTGGTGAAACATCTGCGGCTTGCAAGGAAAAATCTGAAACAGCTGAACCAAAACAGCTTCCTGATCCTCATAAACAAGTCTCTAATGATTCTGCAAATCAAGAATCTGGAACCGAAGGTGTGTCAGGTCAACCTCCAGCAGATCATCATAAGAGAAACCAGGATGCTCTGGCTGCTGCAAAAGAGAGGTTTCTTGCACGCAAGAAGACAAAGGTAAACATAGATTAAACAATGAACATTATGCCGACCCTTGTGGTAGAGAATGTGATATTTCTAGTGTTAAAATTTCTAGATTTGGTGTCATACATCGAGATGGAGACTGTTCATCTCTGTCTCTATATATGCTTGAATGCTGGAACTCATTCCCCCTTGTACCTCCTATGCTTTGGTTATCTATCTATTGATATTGACCCACCATTGCTTTGTACATGTTTTCTTTCTTTTATGTCCATATCAAATATTGGGATCCGTTTTCTTTTAGTTCGACATGTGATATATATGTGTGTGAAAAATATCGGTGAAGCGGATATCTATCAACACACCTTTTGATCATTTATTCAACATGTATCACATTTCAACTCATCATATGTTTATTTCTGGATACAGCTAAAGCCACGTCTTTAAAAGTGAGACCCATTTTTCTTGAAAAGAAATACATGAAAAGGTTGAAATGTTTATTATATGTTTTCTTGATAATTTGGGACATGTGTTACATGACAGTTGAACTTAGAATCTTTAAATTATGTTGGAAAATATTAATCATCTTTTATCAACATTCTCTGACTATTAATAATATATGCTATTATAACCATTTTGATATGCATACTCGGAAGTAAAATTTCGTTTGATTTATCTGTACGGACCATAAGAAATTTGTAATACCAAAGTGTGTAAATGGGTAGAGTTTCGAATCATGACAAGTTCGAACGCAAGACCGTTAGATAAACCATGGCACCCCCTCCGGTATTATATTGAATGGTTCCCGCACGTATTCGTTTTATGTGTAAATCAATATGATTCCCTTGAATACCTTCATAGCCGCTATCGGATCCAACTAGGATAATTGTAAGGTCGACTCAACTAGGATAATTGTTATAGGATTTTTTTTCTAGACACCGTCTCATTGAACTGTCGGCCCCCCATCCAATTCCAATCCATGAAGAAATGGCCCTCTTTTGCTGCCGGTTAGTCATGCTCATGAACAGCAACTAGCATTCGAATAATGAAACTTGAAAGAATGGTTGAGAAGAAGACGAGGAAGACTTAAACCCATTTTATCGATATATTGGCTAGAATTGCCAGCGGATGACGTACGTAGGTCCTAACCCAAACATGTATAAGAGATCTTAACCAGGCGGGTCCAGCTCAAAAACAAGAACCAAGATAGAATGACAGTCGAAGGTGAAAATGAAATCTAGTTTTAGTGTTTCAGAAGGAACAATTATCACTCTTATTGACATGGAATCTATAGTTGAGGCTTTTGGGACCAAACTCCATCAATGCGCTTTGATCATAGGTTAAGTCCACAAGTTTATATGATGTTCATTTTATAAGCCAATTAGCCGCTTAACTTATTTGCTCTTTTATCTTAACTTAAGAAACAAGTTCATTTGTAATGTTTTGATTCACCAATTCATACCTAGCAAGACCGGATATGATAGAAATCTCATGATCTTACGTGAAATCCTACGCGTGCAAAAAACCCTATGCAGGATCAACACATGTTCGCTAAAACGTAGAATAAAAAAAGTCGATAGAAGGATACGAGAATGCAAGGGTTTTTCATATGGCGATCAAAAATAGGGAAAGGGAAAGCAATATCCATGGTCTAATAGTTGATGCAAGTGGACTAAGGACACGGTGGGAGTGAAAAATGGTGTCAAAGCTCATTTCATGAAGATTTACTAGGAAATGGAAAGACCAAGGTTTACGAGTAATAAGTTTAAACGTTCGTCATAGATAGCGTATTTAGAAGTTCCTTTCTCGGAGGAGGAAGTTTGTATAGCTATAAAAGGTTGTTGCACTTCAAAAGCACCAGGTTCGAATGAGTTTAATTTCTGATTTACAAAAGCTTGGGTTCCTCCTAAAAGAAAACTTGATGAGTAGCCTGCGCTAGCTTTCGGAAAATGAACAAAATAAACAAGGGATGCAATTCCTCGTTTCTTACTTTAGTTCCGAAGAATCGAAATCCGTTAGGACTAGAGAGACTTTCGACCCAATAGGCGTGTACTCCAAAATCATAGTGAAAGTTTTAGTAGAACATTTCAAGACAGTCGTCTCAAATTTAATGGGAGAACTAAATGCTTCTCTGGAGGGTAGATTGATTCTTGATGAGGGCTTAGTCACGAATGCAACTATCGGTTTTTTAAAGAGAAACAAGTGAAGAGTTTAATATTTATTTTTGTTGGAACTTCTTATTTGATAATTTGAAACTTGAAAGCAATGGACTTTGGTCAGAAATGGTGTCGGTGGCTTGAAAGCTTGTATAAATTCGTCGAAAATTTTGGTTTTAGTAAACGGATCTCCTTCGGATGAGTTCAAATCATGAGAGGTTGTTTAAAACACGGTGTTCCTCTATTAACATTCTTGTTTCTCTTGTTGGTAGAAGAAGAATGCGATTTCTCAAGGACGCAGTACTTCTCATAAAATCTATGTTGGTCAATTTTCTATTATATTATTTCGCGTTGTATTGGACCCGAACGTGATTTCAACTTACTTGAGCGAGTGAGAAGATATCTCTTTTGGGGTGGGGGATTGGGTGAAAAAAACACATTCATTTGGTGGGTTGGTAATGTTAATGCTGATAACTTGGGTTTGTTAGAAAAGTGGTGGTAGAGATTCGTCTTCATTAAGCAACTTAGGAAGCAAGTAGACGAAAAACTACGTCTTTAGACGGGGAGGTTGAGATTACAAAGTGGAACATGTTGATCCCAAAGAAAGTTAGGGTCTTCATATGGAAAGTCTGACATGGTAAGTTACCGCGCACAACTCAAGTGTATGGACATTGACCTTCATTCTACGTTGTGTCCCCCATGTGAAGATCGAGTGGAATCAACTGTTTAGAAGTAAAAAGAGTGAAAAGAAGTCCTCAAGCGATGGGGAGTCGGGAGTTTTAACATCTCGTGCATTGTAGATTTGATCGACCATGGCGGTTTAAATCGGAGTCTAGGTGTAATTTATAAAATATGGCGGGCATGTCACAAAAGCAATATGGAAACATTGGAGTTGGAGCAAAACAAGAAAAAGTGAGGAAATATTTGGTTCAATTTTTAAAACCAAATATTTAGTTGGATCACTTACATGGCTGTCATAAAAAAAGCCTTCTAGGCTTGTAATACTATTGGGGTGAAGGTTGAACAAATATCTGTAACATGTTTACATTTTTGCCCTTTATAAAGCTCTTCTAACCAGTAAGATGTAGGTATATATCAAGGGATCCAAAAGTCTTTTTGATTGGTTTTTACGATTGCATGATTTTTGCTACTCAAAATTATGATGGGAATATGGGATTTAAAAAACATAACTGATAAGACAATGAAGAACCGTGATTCCAAGTCTTGACAAAAATAATAGCATGATTTCAAAAGCAATCAAACAGGTTCAACATTACATTAACATTCCTCAAGAAGCTAAAAAGATAGTTCTGGTATCTCATTGTTCTAAACAAAACAAACTTAAGCCCCTTAGACCTAAACATATCAAAAAAACAAAACGTACAGTCGTCCGTTTCTTACTCGTCATCCTCCTCTGAATCATCATCATCATTAGCACCAGCAGCAGCATTCAAAGCATTTAACCTCTCGATAAGCTTCTGCTTCCTCTCGTCGTATGTAAGCTTCTTGAGGTTGTACCTAAAACATTTCACGAAAGACAAACATATAAGAAAAACAATTCATGGCTTCTTGATGCTCTAATGTGATTTAGAAAAGCTAAAAGGAATGAGGACTCGAATTAATTTGTCATGTAATAACTAAAACTAGAATATGACCCAACTCATCAATCTTGGCACATTGAAGAAGATAGAGTTATTACCTCTTGTGTTCCTTAGGTTGTTGCTTCTCAGATTTCTTAGGGGTGGGATCAGCACGAATGGCAGCATGGACCTCTTTGTAAATCTCTTCGATACTGTCTGGTTCCACACCTGCCTTGATGTACTCAGAAAAGTGAGTCTGGTACTTTTCTGGTTCGTCTTCCATTAAAGCCTGTACGACGTATCACACAAATTCACATCTTTAATATAATCACTCCATAAAATCCAACACCACACACTACTAATAGTTGTCAGGTAAAATTAATAATTTAAACTGACATTCATGTAGCTAGCAACGTGGCCACCATAAATGTACTTGCGGTGAACATCAGCATCAAGGCTCTTTCCATCCTTGTTAAAACCAGCAAACCTCTTTTCACTGTGTGGGATGTCCAGACCACCATCAAGAGCTCCCTAATATCATTTTCCATAAAACCACACTTAGTTCATATCACCTAAAGAAATCAAACAAAAACCAAAAAACATACATCTTGCAGAAAAACAAGACATGTTGATCAAAGAGGTCAAACAAGTCGACAGTTGCCCCAAGGGAATTTATAAATAAACTAAACAATTTTATTCAAAACTTGATTATTGATGGGATGCATTATTTCTGAAAATCTGTTTATAAATTTCTTCTCAAAAACTTGTAGGTGAACAGGACTTATTCTGACCCAATTCTAAAATCAATAAAAAAATATATATGCATACCTTAAGGGCACCAAAAACACGGTTTCCAGTGGTTGTTCGGAGAAGACCAACATCAAGAAGAGCACGGAATGGCCTCCTGCTTTCAGCAGGTTCAACAGAAAAATCTTCCCCAGTTGCCTGTAAACACAATATGCTTATAAAAATTCATTGCATGTAAACAAAAATATAATTTAAAAGTTAAAAATAATAAAAACACTTGTGTAAAGAGATACCTCAACGTTCCCCTGGTACTCATCGTCCATTTCAAGCTTTTTCAAAACTCTGCGAGCCAATAGAAGCCCCGTGCAATAGGCTACATATATGGCGAAGAGGTTAAGTGAGCTTAATTTCTAGAATACCATGACATGAATAAAGATTATTTAAAAAGAAATAACAACAATAAAGAAAATCATACCAGCGGCGTAGTTTGTAAGCCCAACTTTGAGTCCATAACCGGGGAGTTCATGAGCATAAGCTGATGCAAGAACCATATCCCCAGCAATGGTTGCAGATATGATTTGTGCAATTATGTCCTTGTTGGTCTAATAGCATCATTAAGGGTCAAAACAATCAAATTTAAAAAAATATGTAAGTTGTTTTAAACAGCTGAATATCCGGATTCTTTAGGTAAGAATCGAAAAAACAGAGAATAGCTCTGGAAACTTTATCATGATATCAACCTCATCAACAAAGAAAAAAAACTAAAATATGAAGATAACGTAAAGGATACAAATCGCACGACAAATCGATACTTCGGGGTATTGTACTTGTTTTTGTCCTGATTAATCAACCGGATCCTAGCACGGTAATCAGTCTTACCCTCTGGACCAATAAACCAAAACATAATTAAAAAGTAGGTACCAAAAATAACGTAAAACGAGATAAACTATGTAATAAAAGACAACCAAAAACTAACAGGTTGAAGTTTCCTACCTCTCCTTCTTTTGAACTTAACTTGAAACCTCTTGAAGTAAGATCTCGACTTCTGGGATTTGACAAAAACCTTCAAAAAAACAGCCGTTAATAAAACTACAATACAAAATTTTAGACACAAGATTTAAGTAAAATCAAGCAGGACTAGTAAGAAATTCATGGAACTAGTAAAATAGACAGGCTATGCAAGTCAAAAGATTTGGTTTCTTGAAACTTAAGAAAGAACATAAACCACAATCATAATAAGAACACTATGAGTAATACATGAAACACTCTATCACCAATTTCAGAGTAAATACTAACCAATAATACTTATTAAAACATAATTCATAATTTCATCGCTGAAAGATAGGAAGTGATATCAGAAACAGACGATCAATTTGAATAAAGCTAGTATAGTGGTATGAGTTTATGAGCCCTAAAAATTTTTAGCAAATAGTTTTTTTCAATAAAAATTTTGCAAGAATATATATATACATACATACACACACACACATATATATATATCCAAGAGAGAGAAAATAACTTAAATTTCAAAAAAAACCAAACATTACGAGTTTCAGTCTGATCACAAATATCAGCTAATAGTTAGTACTAAAAATGATGTCAATAAATACCTCAAAAAACTACTGTGTAGCAGAATTATCACAACTGAAAAGCCCTGGTTTTATATTCGAAGTTAACAATCATTCATCAAAAAACTTAAACAGATAACATCAAAACTATTTACAGAAAACCATTTGGATTCCTTTACAGATCTAAGAACTTCCTTTTATTCAAAATTAGCGACCACTGAGAACCATAAATATAGGTTTTTTCAACTTCATTTTGCCCACACATGACCTATTACAATCTAAAACGTTCAGATAAACATACGAAACATAACTACTGCGAATCATATCCCCCTAAACCCCCTAAAAACCAGCACATTTCTAAGAGCTAAATTCAGTTTACAAATTCAGATAATTTAAAATCAGGGTTAACAATTTAAAACCGAACCTAAATGCAATATGTTTCATACATAGAAGATTAAACATATGAATACAAGAATTAACAATTAAAACTATAACAAACGTTTCAAAATGCAACAACGAATGACGAAACAATAAAATCAACATCGATGCTAACAGATGTAGCAGAAAACAGCAAATTCATTTCTCGTAATAACATCTTCACTGATTCAGCAAAGAACATCGATTGAAAGCAAAAAAGAGATGTTTAGAGCATTACCATCTTCAATCTTCGATGAGCAGCTGTGGCGGGGGAAGAAGTGGGTGTCGAGATTATAGAGGCTGTGAAGAATAATGAAGGCAAGGCGCTCAAATAGCAAAAACCCTAGGGTCCTAAAGGCTTGAAAATGGGCTTTGAGGTGGGCTTTGTTATTGTTGAGAAGGATCATATGTTCGTGTAGAGAAAATAAGACTAGAGCCCGTTGAATCAATAATACGTGTGAATATGGAAAATATTTAATAAAAAAGAGGTCAGGGAAAGCAGGAAAAGTTCATAAGAAAATAGTTTAATCTCTATAAATTACCATAACAATGTCCATCAAAGTTAGTATTTTCACCCTCAATGAAATTTTTTTAACGATACTATGGTGAGTCCCCAAATCATATACATATACATATATAGATATATATGGAAAATTTTATTTGAGAACCGTTTTTATTGCGAGTATCATTTGTAACCACTATTAATAGGGTATTTTGGTCTTTTATATATTTTTCCCAACCGTGAACCGCGTCCGGGTAAGCCGTCATTGAAGAGCGAGAATTGATTTTCCAAAAATAACTCTCATTAATGCATCATTAATGACTCATTCATGAGCTGTCAGTTTTATTAGTCATTGATTTAATTTAATCAATGGTCAAAATTGGTTTTTACGATACTCGCAATAAAAATGGTTTTCAAATAAACCCTCTCATATATATATATATATATATATATATATAGGGGCGAGAATGTGACCTATTCAGAGCCGACCAAACCTAGACCGATCAATATCAAGTGGCCAGTTATCGGTCCTTAAAAACGGCATAATTCAGTTCCGGTTCCAGATTAGTTCAGTGCAACCGGTTCCGGGTAAAGAACCAGGACCAAACATGATGTTTTTTTTAATGATGCAAAACAATTTCATAATTTAATAACCTGAAAGTCTAATACTAATCTATTCAGATTAAAAAATGGTAGCACGTTTTTTACTATGAATCATATGTTATTATCTTTTGTATTTTGTTATGTATATTGAATACTTGTTTTTATATGACTAAGTGTATTATGCTTGGTTCTTTGAAACTAATTGTTGCTATATAACCTGTATTTCATCTATCAAAATTTGTGTATTTTCGGTTGTTTTTATTAGTTGGCCGTTTTTATTGTTCTGAAATAGATGTAATCTTTTTACATTTAAAGAAACAAAAAGAACAGCTTCTTATCGATTGTGAGAAGAAAACTAGTAATTAAGTAACTTTTTATAGCATCTTTATGTTGGGGTTTGTTCGGTTTTTCAAAATATATTTTAGCAACGGAAGCATGAACAACAATTTTAAACCTTTTAAAACTCCCCACCAATGATCCATATGTAAGCCTTAAGAAACAAAACAACCATAGGGTGTTTAGAACTACAACCTTTGTAGCGTGAGTAAACCGTTGAAGAAGTAGTTGATCTATGAAAAGCCAAGAGAAGACTTCCTCCAAGGTATCCACAAAATCAATGAATCCAACACCTCCAAGATGCTAGTCTCTCCAACCCTTTGGAATTCAAGCAAGCAAGCAACAACCTCTTGTTCTTCTTCTTGAACTTACTATGTATGTATATGAGTATGTATTCTAGCACCACACTTTGCTCACTTGAAGAACCCCAATACCACAAAGTAAGGATGTTTTCAAGTATCAAACACTTAGAACTTTTCTCTAAGAACTCAAGGAAAGGTGGTAGCATGAACTTATCCACAAAAGAGCCATGCATGTACTAAATAAGATCTAGAAGTGAAGCAACAAGGGGAGGCCCCCTTTTGGCTCCATTTTCGGCCGAAAATGGGTGAGGGGGGAGGGTCCCCTCTTGCCTTCCTTCCATGCTTGTACATCTAGCCCATGCCTTGGTTGATTGCTTTCAAGCATACACAACATGGCCCCCATTTGAATTAATGAGGGATTTTCTAGTTTCCTTCATAAATACATATATAAAAGATATACTAGATGTGCCATACTATGTATAAAATACATCTACATGTATTTTATATACATACTTGATTGTTACTAGTAACTCTTTACTTGTAACAAAGATATACATACATTTATATAATTTGTTACTAGTAACAATTTACTTGTAACAAATATACATTTATACATATATATATATACATATATATAAAATCATATGTTTATATTTATGTATTTCATATGCATTATCTTGTATCAATATACAAGAGGGATATTATTATTTCACATAAATAATAATATGCAACAATGCATATATACTTATATATATATATAACGAGTTGGAAACATATTTAAATCATATTCAAATATGTAATTGGTGTCCATTGATTGTAAATGTGTGACCCTATGGGTTTATTTATTATCAGTAATATCGTATTAATTTGTGTCTTGTGCACATAGAACCAACAATCTCCCACTTGCACAAGTTACAACTTAAGCCGATATAAACAATGGTAAGAACGTCTAGCAACATCCCATTGCCCCTAATAATAAATAAAGTGTGTTGATCAACACTTTCACCAACGAAGTTAACTCACTAGCTACAAATCGTTGTTATAGGTAAGTCATCAATTATCCCTTTGTTTTAACATCTCGTTGAACATGAGACATGGATCGTCATCAATTCTCATATAATGTTCAACTTGTTTTAGGGCCCAGAGATATTATACTCCCAATTAAATGAGAGAAACAAATTCCATCTTGACCACATACGTCTCTTATAAGACTCATATCATACCTAACGATGGCCTTTATAACTACCCGGTTAAAGATAGCGTTTAACCACATTAAAGCATGATACTCCTCATACTCGAGTCCCAATATGTGTCTCAGGTCTAAGGATACAAAGATACCACCTTTTTCTCAAGATTTACTTATGACACTGATCCATGAAGCGATCTTAAGAGCGGGTCATGTCCAATGTTTGTTCCCTAACAAACATTAGTGAATTTGGCTGCAAACCCTTTTGCCTACTTTCATCACGAATGAAAGTCAACCAACTTATTCACATTAGTCTTAATTCATAACTATTCCCATAGTTATAACCGACTATGGACGTTTTAGAATAAAGAATTATTCATGGATTTAAACATGCTAATAAAGAACACAATATATATTAATGAAGTGATCATATCCCATATATCATTCAGATAAAATAGATATTGTCATAATGTTCCAAAATATCCAAATACTAAATTACAATTCAAATCCAATCCCTTGCAAAGCGAAGACCTATTGCCCTAGTATGAGACTCATGCTTAGTCGAGGCAAGAGGTTTCGTAAAAGGATCTGCAAGATTCTGATCTGTATGAACTTTGCGAATACACACATCTCCTCTATCCACTATATCCCGTATGTAGTGGAAACGCCTGAGGATGTGTTTGGTGCTGTGATGTGATCTAGGTTCTTTTGCCTGGGCAATAGCACCTTCATTATCACAAAATATTTCTATGGGGTCTTGAATGCTTGTTACTACCCCAAGGTCAGCAATGAACTTCTTCATCCATGCAGCTTCTTGTCCAGCCTCAGAAGCAGCAATGTATTCAGATTCTGTAGTGGATTGTGCAACTACACTTTGCTTAGAACTTTTCCAAGCAACCGCGCCTCCATTCATAACGAAGACATAGCCCGATTGTGATCGAGAATCATCTCGATCCGTTTGGAAACTAGCATCTGTGTAACACTTTACGCAAAGATCTTCTTCCAAACCCCCATAGATCAAGAACATGTCTTTGGTTCTTCTCAAGTATTTTAAAATGTTCTTGACTGCCATCCAATGGCTATCTCCTGGGTTTTGCTGGTATCTGCTCGTCATGCTCAAAGCATACGAGACATCTGGCCTAGTGCATAGCATGGCATACATGATGGATCCAATTGCAGAAGCATATGGGATCTCACTCATTCTATCTAGCTCTTCTCTTGTGCTAGGGCTTTGAGCTTTACTCAAAACCGTGCCTAGTGCCATTGGCAAGAATCCTCTCTTAGAATTCTCCATCTTGAATCGTTTCAAGATTTTGTCAATATATGCACTTTGACTTAGGCCAATAAGACGCCTAGATCTATCCCTATAGATCTTTATTCCAAGAATGTAGGCGGCTTCTCCCAAGTCTTTCATTGAGAAACACTTCCCAAGCCAAGACTTGATGTCTTCCAAGGTCGGGATGTCGTTTCCAATGAGTAGTATGTCATCAACATACAAGACAAGGAATGCTACTGCGCTCCCACTAGTTTTCTTGTAAACACACGGTTCATCTTCTGATTTGATAAAACCAAACTCTTTTATTTTCTCATCAAATCGAAGATTCCAACTTCGAGATGCTTGCTTTAGTCCATAGATGGATCTTTTAAGCTTGCACACCTTATTAGGATACTTAGGATCTATAAAACCTTCAGGCTGAACCATATAGACATCTTCACTTAAGTGTCCATTTAGAAAAGCCGTTTTGACATCCATTTGCCATATCTCATAGTCATAATATGCAGCTATGGCAATAAGTATTCTAATAGATTTAATCATGGCTACCGGAGAGAAAGTTTCATCATAGTCAATACCATGAGTTTGAGTGAAACCTTTCGCCACTAGCCTTGCCTTAAATGTGTGTACATTTCCATCCATGTTTGTCTTCTTCTTGAAGACCCACTTGCTCCCTACAGTCTTACTATTGGGAGGAAGATCAACCAAGTCCCATACTTGATTTTCATACATGGACTGCATCTCAGTGTTCATGGCATCAAGCCATTTATCGGATTCCGGATCCGATATAGCATCTTGGTAGTTAGTAGGCTCAGAAGAGTCTACCAAGAAAATCTCATCATTGGACACGAGAAATCCGTATCTCTCGGGTTCTTGACGAGGTCTACCAGATCTACGAACACTTTGTGTTTCAGTAGGTTCTTGAACAACCATTTGTTCAGGTTCAACAACCGTTTGTTGAGTGCTAGTGTCAACCTGACTTGTATTTTGTGGTTCTTGAATTTCTTCAAGGTCTACATTGCTCCCACTTGCCTCTTTCGAAAGAAACTCCTTTTCTAAGAAAGTGGCATGCCTAGAAACAAACACTTTGTTCTCAGCTGGGTTGTAGAAATAATATCCTAATGAATCTTTAGGATATCCCACAAAATTACATTTGATAGATCTAGGATCGAGTTTGCTTAAAGCCTCTTGTCGTACATGAGCCTCACAACCCCAGACTTTCAAGTAAGATAAGTTTGGAACCTTTCCATACCACATCTCATATGGTGTCTTATCTACCTTCTTGGTTGGAACCATATTTAATATGCGCGCAGCAGTTAATAAAGCATAACTCCAAAAGGACGAGGGTAGAGTACTTCGGCTCATCATAGACCGAACCATATCTAGTAGAGTTCGGTTCCTCCTTTCAGATACACCATTATGTTGTGGTGTTCTAGGAGGAGTAAGTTGTGAGATAATCCCACAATTACTAAGATGATCAATAAACTCTTGGCTTAAGTACTCACCACCTCGATCGGAACGAAGGGTCTTGATTGTTTTGTTGAGTTGATTTTGTACTTCGTTTTGAAACAGCTTGAACATTTCAAATGTTTCATGTTTATGTTTCATGTTTATGTTTCATCAAATAAACATAACCAAATCTACTATAATCATCGGTGAATGTAACGAAGTATCTATCACCATCCCTAGACATTGATCTAAAAGGACCGCATACATCCGTATGTATGATTCCTAATAGATCTTTGGCTCTTTCGCTTGAACCGGAGAAAGGAGCCTTAGTCATCTTTCCATATAAACATGATTCGCAAACTTCAAATGAGCTAGAATCGTTTGATTTTAAAATTCCATCCTTTTGAAGTTTTGCAATGCGTTTCTTGTTTATATGACCAAGTCGACAATGCCATAGGTATGTTTGACTTAAGTCATGCTTAGGTCGTTTGGTGCTAGTGGTATATATAGAATTATCATCAAGAGATCTTTTAAGATTAACTTCATATATTCCATTAAGAGGCCGAGCCTCAAAATACAAAATGTCGTTTTTGAAGGCACGAATGCCATCATCAACGAAACCAAATGTGAATCCAGATTCTCTTAACCGAGCTACTGAAATAATATTCCTAGTTAAACTAGGTACATAACAACAATTGTTTAATATTAAGTACATGCCATTTGGTAATAATAATTCAAAAGTTCCAAGGGCTTCAACAACAACATTTGCTCCATTGCCCACGTGGAGATCCAAATCGCCTGGCTTCAGCAGCTTACTTTTTCTCAACCCCTGCACATTGTTACAAATGTGAGTTCCACAACCGGTATCAAATACCCAGGAATTAATGGAAAAAGTATACATTTCAATCATATATATACCTGAAGTGCTAGCCTCGCCAGCCTTCTTCTTTTTCAACTCTGCAAGGTAGGTTGGACAATTGCGCCTCCAATGTCCTACCACCCCGCATTCAAAGCACGGGTCATTCTTGGGAACCTTTCCCGCCGTCTTGGGTGTAGGAGCCTTGGCAACTTGCTTGCCTTTGTCCTTTCCCTTTGCCTTTGCCTTGCCCTTCCCTTTTGAGTTGTTTATCTTTTTCTTCTTGATTCTCCCTTCTTGAATCATCAAGACCTGAGGTGTTTTGCTTGGAATCTTGCTCTCAGCAGTTTTAAGCATCCCATGCAACTCTGAGACAGATTTCTCCCAATTGTTCATGTTATAATTCATGACAAATTGGTCATAGGCTTTGGTCAACGAGTTAAGGATCATATCCTGTGCAAACTCGTTGGTTATGGGAGATCCAAGCCTAGCAAGCTGGTCAATGTATCCTTTCATTTTTAGCACATAGTCGCTAACGGATTGACCTTCCTCCATCTTACATGCATGGAAAGCTCGAGTGACCTCAAAGCGTTCTTGCTTCGCTTGCTTTTGGAACATTTCCTTAAGCTGGCCAAGCATCTCATATGCTCCATGCTCCTCAAGGTTCTTTTGAAGATCCGGAGACATGGTAGCAAGCATGAGGCATGAAATTTCGACCGAGTCGTTGGAATGCTTCACCCAAGCATCCCTAACGGCTTTGGCCGCAGTCAATGGAGGTTCCTCAGGGACGGGATCCTCAAGTACGTACAATTTCTTTTCGTGCTTAAGAACGATTCTCAAGTTACGATACCAGTCTAAGAAATTTGTACCATTGAGTTTTTCTTTCTCTAGGATTGAACGAAGAGATAAGTTGTTAACGGGCGTAGTTGAGTTAGGGGCCATCTACAAAATTTAACAAAGTTCAATTTAGTATTTTTTGATATTTAATCCTTTAATAATTAATACCCTTTAGAATTATAAAATTCTTTAATTTTTAAAGGCTAGGATCCAAGTTGAACTTAACCTTGAATGTTTGGCTAATGCTCTCTCCATCAAGTTAAAACAACAAGGTAGGTAACGTTTACCAATTACATCTCGTATGTAATTCCTAGATCTTTATGGGATCCTAGACAACGATTGTCAACTTTGGCATGTTTGATCCCATCTATGCCTCGGGCTTCCTTACGTTTGGCTAATGCTCTCTCCGTAATAAGATTCCGATTAAGTCGTCCTATTTCAAGACGGTGAATTTCCGGCCCAAGACGTTCATGGAATTCGCGGAAAAACACCTCGGTTGTTACAAAAACAATCCACGCGTTTGGCTAATGCTCTCTCCACGTGAGTGTCGTTGCAACAAGCGAGTGTCTTAAAATGGGATGGCATAGACTTACGTTTTGAAAAAGGGCTTTTACCGTTTTGTATATTTATTAAATAAAACAAAACGAGTCGTGTGACTAGTATTGCATGCATACAATAACAAGTCCACGTTTTTGATAAAATCATATTTTATATATATATTGGTCTTGAGTATTCTTAAAATCCATATTTTACGAACTCTCAACGCGTTCAATTTTAAACTAGTATTAATATCCTATATTAACGTGTGTAGTTTCGAGCGCGCAAATACGACCAATTTTAGCTTGTAATAAAACCATTTTATTATTAAGCTTGAATGGAGTTTGGTTGAGTTTTAAAATCTCTATTTTATAAAACTCATATATATATATATATTTTGACATAATGAATTTTAATCTTTACAAAACTCCTTTTATATAAAATTCATTTTACATCTTATGTTATGTCAACTTAAAATACCAAACTCCCATTGTGTGATTTATATTATGTAAAAATATTATCTAGCATGCAAAAATCCTATTTTCAACCATGCATAATAATATAAACATAAACACACACAAAAAAACATGTATAAGTGCATAACCAAGCCATTTATCCTAAGTGGTATTTTTGTGAGCCATACAAAAATACGAAGTCATAACTAAGGACCAAATATTCCTCTTGTGATGAACTTGAAGCTCCCACTTGCCAAAACAACTCCTTGTAGTGCAAATGACTCCAAGCCTTCATGGTTGACTCCACCACACTTGAAAACTCCAACTTGGTCATTTCTCCATCTTGTTACATTTTTATAAAAGTAAACTAGTCTAAACTATTCTACTACTTACAAAATACAACAAGATGAAACAAAACTAAAATTATTATTACATACCAAATGAAAAAATAATTTTACAACCAAATCGAATTTCCAACACATCACAAAAGGTCTATGGCTTGTTATGTACAACATACACTCAAACAAACATATATATCAACACTTGATATTTAGGCAACTTTTACAACCAAACATGCATGTGGTTTGGTTGTTTCCCAAAATAAATATATAAACATATATAAGTTGCCAACAAGAAAATCCACAACTTTTCTAACAAAAGAAAAGTTGTCCATTTTCTTAAAACAATACATACTCAAAAGGTTTCTTAAAACTATACATAAGTGGCTCTGATACCACTGTTGGGGTTTGTTCGGTTTTTCAAAATATATTTTAGCAACGGAAGCATGAACAACAATTTTAAACCTTTTAAAACTCCCCACCAATGATCCATATGTAAGCCTTAAGAAACAAAACAACCATAGGGTGTTTAGAACTACAACCTTTGTAGCGTGAGTAAACCGTTGAAGAAGTAGTTGATCTATGAAAAGCCAAGAGAAGACTTCCTCCAAGGTATCCACAAAATCAATGAATCCAACACCTCCAAGATGCTAGTCTCTCCAACCCTTTGGAATTCAAGCAAGCAAGCAACAACCTCTTGTTCTTCTTCTTGAACTTACTATGTATGTATATGAGTATGTATTCTAGCACCACACTTTGCTCACTTGAAGAACCCCAATACCACAAAGTAAGGATGTTTTCAAGTATCAAACACTTAGAACTTTTCTCTAAGAACTCAAGGAAAGGTGGTAGCATGAACTTATCCACAAAAGAGCCATGCATGTACTAAATAAGATCTAGAAGTGAAGCAACAAGGGGAGGCCCCCTTTTGGCTCCATTTTCGGCCGAAAATGGGTGAGGGGGGAGGGTCCCCTCTTGCCTTCCTTCCATGCTTGTACATCTAGCCCATGCCTTGGTTGATTGCTTTCAAGCATACACAACATGGCCCCCATTTGAATTAATGAGGGATTTTCTAGTTTCCTTCATAAATACATATATAAAAGATATACTAGATGTGCCATACTATGTATAAAATACATCTACATGTATTTTATATACATACTTGATTGTTACTAGTAACTCTTTACTTGTAACAAAGATATACATACATTTATATAATTTGTTACTAGTAACAATTTACTTGTAACAAATATACATTTATACATATATATATATACATATATATAAAATCATATGTTTATATTTATGTATTTCATATGCATTATCTTGTATCAATATACAAGAGGGATATTATTATTTCACATAAATAATAATATGCAACAATGCATATATACTTATATATATATATAACGAGTTGGAAACATATTTAAATCATATTCAAATATGTAATTGGTGTCCATTGATTGTAAATGTGTGACCCTATGGGTTTATTTATTATCAGTAATATCGTATTAATTTGTGTCTTGTGCACATAGAACCAACACTTTAGTCTATAAAAAAACTTCTAAGTCTTATCTTTAATATTTAATTTTTTAATATATATTAAAAAAATAAGGTTATGATGTCATAATCTTATTATTAGAATTTTTTTCACCAATCATGTCCTTTTATTTTCTCAAATGCTTTTAGAATATTGCTCAAGATTTTTATTTTTTAGGTGATTTAGTTTGTTAACATAAAAATATTTATTCAAATCATTTAATAGATGCATTTTTCGTGGTTATCTATGTGAACACATAGACCAATTTCATTAAATTAAATGAATTTTTATTATCCGATTTATAATACTATTTTGCTTTGGGGTGCAAATTTTTTAAATGACGCCCCACATATCATTTCCAATGTCTTCTTTCTTTGTTAATTTTGTTTTTTATGATGAAGATCTATGAAGATAATCACGATTCAAGCTGCTACGATTTATATATAGTAGGTGTTTTTTTGTTTTTTCTTCGGGTATATATTTGCTAAGAAACTCGTCTTCGTCATTATTTACTATTCAATTACGAATGATAAAACAGTTTTCATCAGCTCGAAAGAGAACTTTAATGAGATAGTCTTCAAGAAAAAACAAGAAAACACGATATTTCATAATTACAAACGACAATTATTTTTAGAACTTAGTAGTATCAGTTGCAAATGATGGAAGAACTCTACGGATGCCTTTAAGCAATATATCTACTGTACTTTTCGTATTAATTCATAAACTTATTACATACTCATACATTATAGGTTTCGTTAAACTTAATTAAGAATATTTGTCGTTTATTTATATTCACTATATAAAAGTAGTGTTAGTAGAGAATATAACAATGCTCGTGACATTTGTCATTGCAATACTTTTTGTATGTTTTACAATTCTTTTACTATACATGTTAATATCGAGTACTATTTAACACTATAAACATTTAAATTTACATTAATCATCCTCGTGTCTATACACGGAGTGTTAAACTAGTGTGTGTATATATATGTCTTAGTTATTGCAGGATTCTTCTGTTGAAATTGAATATATTTTCATTCAAGTTTCGCATACATATGATGTCATCATATAATTTTATACTTCAAGCTTAATTTATAATATTTAGAGAAGTATTACAATGATTATTTTGTTTATAGTCATTTTCTCACAGAATTAACTAGTTATACAAACGGCATAAGAACATGTACCAGTTCCAACTATTATATAGAGTTAATTAGATTCTTAAATATTATTAATTTAAGTAAATTGAAATTACTAATTTACCCATTATTTAAACCTATAAGAAAACTATTATATAGAGTTAATTAGATTCTTAAATATTATTTTTATAACCAAACCTTCCATAATAAATAATTTTTAAAAAAAATCAAGTCAATACAAATTAATTTTTAACCTAATCTTAAATACAAATTAAAAAATAAATAAAAAGATTCTTCATAAAAATAATAGTTTAAATATTGTATGATATAACACATATTTTAATTTAAGTATTAGAAAATACGTATAGCTAGAACTTATAAACCTAATAACATGTAACCAAAATTTATAGGCATTTTCGGATTTTTTAAATGACTCGTATAATCAAAGCAAAAGATTTAATTTATAGTACATTTAATATTCTTTTTGTTTCTCACTTTATTGTTTTTAAAAATTTATAAAACAATTATAAAAAAGAGAAATAAAAGAAATAGAAACATGAGAAAGAAAATAGATAAATTTGCGAACGAAAGTTGTTCGATGTCATTATAATGCGTGATATAATAGTCTTATGTTATTAAAAACAGACATGTTATGGAATATGAACTATTTCTAGCCGCCGCATTACACGGTTACTATGCTAGTGTGTGTTTGTGTGTATATATATATATATGTATATATGAAAAAGTTTTAACAAAAACTATTTTTCATATGAGAACTGTTTGTACATTATTAATAACTCACTAATAAG
This sequence comes from Dittrichia graveolens, assembly GCA_038502395.1. Lineage (NCBI taxonomy): Eukaryota > Viridiplantae > Streptophyta > Magnoliopsida > Asterales > Asteraceae > Dittrichia > Dittrichia graveolens. The sequence continues at coordinate 76,404,531 of JARJIL010000002.1, forward strand.
GTATTATGGTCATTTATATATTTACCCAACCGTGAATTGTGTTCGAGTGAACGGTTATTAATGAGTGAGACTTTATTTTACTAAATACGCATCACTAATGCCTCATTAATGAGTCAAATGGTGTTACAAATATCTCTCGTAGTTCTCGCATGTAATACCCGAATTTTCAAAGATAAATAAAAGAATATTTTATTGGCAACTATTAAATTGTATGCCATATTATTATTATGATTTTGAGTCACAACTTAATTGTGGATCAAATAGACTTATTGGGCTTAACATGTATTAAAGGAAGTTGTGACATGTTAGGGAGCTCTTGGGCCTAATGGAGTTAAATGTTGGGCCAAGGCCTTTTAAAAGAAAGTATATAACGCTAACTAGGACATAGCCTCCAACACCGGAGATCAAACACTGTTACATTGAGAGAAAAATTAGTGTGTGTGTTGTGTGTGCAAGACTAACGAAAAAGCAGAGAAGAAAAGGGGCAAGAACCATATTTGGATTCAAGGACTGATAAAAGAACCACCAAGTAATGTTTCCTACTTCATTGTGATATTGTGAATATCAATTTTACTCTGTTTAAGTGATGATTGAATGGTTAGCATATGGGTTTTTGGGTTTTAAGCATGAACAAGAGAAAACAATGAAAAGATTGAAACTAAACTCTTTAATACTTGATGAAATGTGAATTTATCTAAAGACGAATTGTTTAAATGAATAGAGAAATGATTTGCAACAAAAACAAATGGAATTGATTGAGTTTTGAGAAAACTTGATTTTTGGCTATGGAGTTTTGAAAACAGAACTGACAGGGATGACTCCCTAACCCATGCGACTTTCACCGATATACAAACACCCCATGTGACTTTCACCTATATACAAACACCCAATGCGACTTTCACCTATATACAAACACCCAATGCGACTTTCACCTATATACAAACACCCAATGCGATTTTCACCTATATACAAACACCTAATGCGACTTTCACCTATATACAAACCTACCATGCGACTTTCACCTATATATAAACCTACCCATGTGACATTCATACCCATGCGACTTAGTACATGTACATCCGACCTTTGGGTACCTTGTGTCCCATCCGAATTTCGGAGTAGTAAGGTGGTCCGACCTTGAGACCTAAGAATGGTCCGACTTATGAAACCTAGTAACAAGGTCCAGCGTGGGCCCCGAATAAATTGTGTGAACAAACGAACAAGGGATTCGTACACAATATTTATCCATCTAGGCTTGTTGTAGGTAACGCCGAATTGACAAAGTAAGCACAAGTGAAACTCTAAGCTAAGAACTATATAACTGAGACTACAAACAAGTGAGTATTCTTACTTACTATCTAAACCTGATGATGTACGTGATTGACACGCTGTATGTGTTAAATGTTGATGAATCTATGAATTGACGATTTGATGCTTTGCTATGCCTTGCTTAACGACGGGACCGTTCACTTCGGTGACGGCAATGATGGGACCGTTCACTTCGGTAATGGGAATGATGGGACCGCTCACTACGGTGACGGGAATGATGAGACCGACCACTCGGGGGTTGGGTATGTGGGACCGACTACTACAGTAGCGGGAACGTGGGACCGACTACTACGGTAGCGGGAACGTGGAACCGACTACTACGGTAGCGGGAACGTGGGACCGACTACTACGGCAGTGGGAATGAAAGCTGTTGAATGAAGATGGAAACAATGATCTCCTGATGTATGGTTGATTGTAAGTAAAGTACTCGCTAAGCTTGGTGCTTATGGTTGTTGTTTAACCATCTTTTCAGATGATGGCCATGGCGGGGCTCCACCTCGTATTTGATAGCTCATCCCCAACAAGCTTGCGCGATGTTTTAACTATCATGAACTTCCTAATGTGGTTCAAATGTTTGTATTTGAATTTAAGATTTAGTTTGACATTCATCCGGGTTGTAATTGATATTATACCACGTTTCAGTTATTGTAGACTTTTAACCTTATGATTTAGTGTTGACTTAAAAAAATTAAAAATTTTGGGACGTTCCATCGCACAAAAACATATTTCGTTTAAACTTTTCCACACATGCACACATTGTCACACCCCGCTAAAGCGGAAACACGAGGTGTCACAGCACAAGGTTTCATCGAACAAGGTAGTAGATAATTACCGGCCATAATAATATATATGGAAGTTAAACCAAACATAAGTAATATTGTTTACAACAACGTTTCCAAAATTAAATGAGTTTAAACAACATAAGACGTGAGTAAAATAATATTCGTGATGTTGACGCCACACAAGATGTACCCATGCCAAACTCTTACTTGTTATTAGCTGAAAAGCATAATTTAAGAACGAGTGTCAACTAAAAATAGTTGGTGAGATCATAGATTTTTATATGCAAGAAACTAATTTTTTAATGCAAAGATATTTCTTCTAAGGTGAAACATTGTCACCAAATATGCAAGATATTTCAAGTTGTTCTCCACTTTAAGCACAAAGAGTTAAGTACTTCAGCAACATCCGCCATGAGCCCCTACCAAACCATTCAGACAACGATGCCTAAAAATTTACGAATTTGTTCCAAGTATTTTCTTCAGTATTGTACACCTAAGGTTTGTCAACCCTAAGTGGGGGCGTCCCTACCCCTATAGCGTTATCCACAAAACTATAGGCCCTCAATCGGGTTAATGGTAGTGTAACAATTAAACATCATAATCCGAGACTTACACTTTTAAACTCAGGCATTGCATTTACAAGTACAAACAAGTGATAAATTATTTAAATCATATATTTTCATAGAACAACCATATAAGAATTTGTATTATGCTTTTTACCCCAAAATAAATAAATACGGTAAAAAGGGGGCTATGATACTCACTCGGGCATGGTAACGTGTTAGCTTTGTGAGTGGTTTCTCGATTTTACCGAAGCTCCTTTCATAATATAAGAAATATGTAATTTTATTAGACTTACTATTTTAGTTATTAATTAGTGATTATTACCAATTATTAGTTATTAATTACTTTTTAAAAAGTTTTCCCTATTTTCTTTATTTTATAAAGGTTTACTGAAATTTTTATACTTTTAAGTTATACTTTAAAAATTATAATCTGTATTCTAGAAATCATATTAAGGCTCAATATTTTAGTATAACCTCAATGCATGTCTCTAGAATAATCAGTAAAAATATAGGAATTTATAAACTATATTTAATATTTTTAATAATTAAAAGTATATAAAGTTCATTTTTACATGATTCAAAATGGAAAATATCCTCAACTCAAGAATGAAACTTAAAAAAAAACTAGGCGTATTTTGACCCAAGAATGGCCAAGTTATACACGTTTAAAGTATACCTCTTTTAATCTGCCAGATTTCTAGATTCAACATGTCTCTTATAAAATACGTTTGAAGGATCAAACCTTTATGAAAATTAGTGAATCCAGATTCAAATGAAATGTAACACTTCAAACTAAGATTATCAACAAGAATCAAACGATTTTGATACCTAGAACTCCAGATATAACAAAAACAAGAGGGAGTTCCAGTATTAAAATCTGTCAGATTGTTAGATTCTTAACTTTTTAGGTCATTACTTTAATATATCTTATTATTTATGATTAATCATCTAATATAAACATAAAAATAGAAAATCCATGTGTTTCTTACATCAATGGTAGGATGATAACACATTTTCATGTGTTCCTTACATCATTGGTAGGATGATAACACATGCATAATCAAAGTTCTTATTTCCTTGAGTTTTTAGTTGTATGGATCATGGATTTTCACCATTTTTAAACATTTTTATGTCTTTGGTGTAAAATCTACCATCTAAGTGCATGATTACTCATGCATTCTTAGTTCTTCAAGAAATAAGATGAAAAACAAAGGAAATCTAAGAAAAATAAGAAGAAAGGTAGAAGAGTAGATAGAGATCTTGTTGTATAAACATCTTACAAAGCTTTTCCTCTTTTATCTATATTTTGATCTTCAAAAACCTAAGTTCTTGATGGATTTGGAGCTGATATCTTGGTGTAGTAAGAAAGAAAGAAGAAGTAGAGGATGAAGGTAGAGAGTAGTTATAAAAGTGTGAAGTGAAGAGAAGGGTGGGGCTTATATGGAGTATGGAGAAGCTCAAGTGGCATGAAGTTGAAGGGGTTTAAATTTATTTTTTTTAATTGTTGTGTATAAAAAGTATAGGATAAAATTTATATAAATTGATTACTTATATTTAATAGGGTTTTAATTACTTTTATAAGTTTTTATATAAGTTTTATATTTTAACTTATTCATAATTATTATGTTATTGTACAAGATTTATAATTAATCTTGACTTTTAATAAATCGGTTTTACGAGTTAGTGAATGTTTTAAGTACATAGACAAATTTTTTAGGGAATCCAAGACTAATATTAATATATTTAAATCATAACTAATATTTTTAGTTATACCAGACTTATATTTAGAGTTTCTAATGGCTAACCTGTGAATTTTGTTGACGGTTGTCATACACACATATATTTTTACATATTACATATATAGGGGAATGTTCAAATAAGAACTGTTTTTCGTACGAGAACTACAAGAACCAATCTTGACCATTGATTAAAATAAATCAATGGCTAATAATTTTGGCGGCTAATGATGGGCTCATTAATGGCTAATGATTAGCTCATTAATGATGTATTTATGAGAGGTATTTTGAGAAAATCAGGTCTCACAAATTAATGATGGCTCACCCGAGCACAATTCACGGTTGGAAAAATATATAAATGACCAAAATACCCCTATTAATGAGTCATTAATGATGTTAAAAATAGTTATCGTAGTTCTCGTACGAAAAACAGTTCTCGATTGAACTTTTCCCTATATATACATATATTATATAGACTATAAAATTTGATTTCATCCACCCTATCTACCTAGTTATAATTAGGGTGTTCAAAATATTTGAAACCGAAAAATCGACAAACTGTACCGAAATCAAGATTAACCAAATTGAATATTTTAATTTTTCCAGTTTGGTTAACCGAACCCAAAAAAAATTCGGTTATTCAGTCAGGTTACGGTTCATGATCTTAGAGATGGACGGTTAACCGAAAAACCGAAAACTTAAAAAATTCAAATTTTATTTTTACGTTTATTAGTACTAACAAATTAATCGATATATACATATGCTAATTATCTAATCATAACAAATTGTTACCCAAAGTCAATATCTATATTTTATTTACTTAGTTTCACTTTAACTTAGTCATGTTTTTATTCAAAATATTTTTTTATGTAATAATTAGTTGATACATAAATAACACAGTTCCTAATGTTTTATAAATTTCTTATTTAAGCTTTGTTCAAGTTGAGACATAAAAATCAAACTTTGAAACATTTTGTTTTAGATATATATTTAGTAGTTAAAAATGGTTAATTGGTTAACCGGGAAAACCGAACTGAAAAACTGTAACATCCTGATTTTGGGCCTAGTGGTTACGTAGGCCAATGTACGTTTTTATGTGATTAAGGTTTGATTATTTGCTTGTTTAGCATTTACTTAAAATGATTTTAATTAATGATATTAATTAAAGTTAGTAAACTAATTAGAAGGATAATATGTATATATGTGTGTGTACGAATATATATATATATATATATATATATATATATATATATATATTCATTTGTATGTGTGCATGGTTTTGGAATCAAGGGAGGTTGACACCTCCTGCTTCTTTATTTGAGAAATATTGAGGAAGGCAACACCTGATATGTTTCATTCTATAAACCGACAGAGTGTGTGTTGTGTGTGTTTTGAAAGAAAAGCAAAGAAAGAACACAAACTTGAAAAGGTGAAAGATTGGATTTGTGGATGTTACTTCAAAACGAAGGTAAGATGATGTTCCTTGTATGATGCTGATCATATTGATATGTTTTTCTGATGTTATATGTGTATATTTGATGAAACACCATGAATGGAGCTTGAAGCTCCATACTTGACAAATGGGTTTTGTGTGTTTTGGTGTTTTAAATGGTTATGATGTGTTCTTGATGTTAGATATATGTTATAAGATGTTTATACATGTTTTAGAAGTGTTTATATTGGATTTCAAGTGTGTAAATCGGATTTGAAAAGATGTAAGTCGGCTGGATGTTGAAGAAGATGATACAGGGACGGACGCGACGCGACGCGTTCTTGCAAGTTGTCGGATTCTTGAAGAATCCGATTGGAAATCCGATTGGTGAAATCCGGACCCAAAAATCCGATCATGGTAATCCGGAGGAGTGAAATCCGACACTAAGAATCCGGTAGTGGAAACCCAGGACTCGAAATCCGATAAGTTGGGATTCGGATTGTGGAAATCCGATAGTTGCTCGACGCGACGCGTCGGGTGTTTGGACGCGACGCGTCCGCAGTTTTGGAGGATTTTGATGTTTGTTTGCATTGTTTAATGTTATGTGCTATATGTTTATACACATGTGAATCTTACATGTGATGTTTGATTTAAAATGATATAAATATATGTGGTTGTATATATTTATGAATCGGTTACCGATTTCAGTTTATTCTGATCTCAGGGAAGGACAAGGCTCAGTAACATTAGACCACTGAGTGGGAGTTCGAGAACTCGAGGTGAGTGGATGTTTACTCACGGGTGTTATTAGTTGTAACTGGCTTGGGTTGCAACTGTTATCGGATTGATGCATAGATAGACTGTTGTCTATTAATTGATTAACTGTGATATGTTAATTGATTGTTGCGCCTATTGTGAAGTCAGCTATCGGCTGGGCATATTGGGCTGGGTTTGTTTGCTATCGGCTAATCAGTATTGTGGTCTTTTGATGCATTCGTTGCAACTTAAGATAATACTGTGTGAGAATAGCAAATAGACTATCGGTAAACCTTTGCTTGGCCGGCATTGGTTGTAGGTTCCTGCAGAACCGCCGGTCTTCTCGTGAGGCAAAGGTGATTATGTGTTTACTGTTGTTGTTATCATGCGGTTATTTGCTAGTATATCTGTGGTGGTTTACTTTCATTCACTTAGCTTTGTGCTAATCCCCCACCTCTCACTACTTTTACAGGTGGCTGGTGAGTTTTGCGGTTTAGTCGTGAAGGGGTGTAGTCTGGGGAATAATTGACAGGCACTCTGATTGGAATTGTGACGAGCCGTAGTTTTTGTAATACTGTATTTTAAACTGATTGATTTTGTTAAACAATGATTTAACTTCAGTTGTAAATACTTTTATGTTTTGGTAAACGCTTCTACAGTGTATTTAAAAATGAAAATTTTATGGGTAAAAATACGGTGTTACAAAAACGGTGCCTAACCGATTATTAGTTAACCGGTTTTTTTGATTTAGGTTTAAATTTACGAAAGTTACAAACCAATACTTCAGTTAACCATTCATTAACACCACTTATAATTGTTACATCCCAAATCAATTTAAATGTATTGAGCTAATTATTATTATAATGGGAATTTTGTATGAAATTATGTGCGTTTTTGGTGAATTAATGTGTTTATATATTTGTTGATTTTTGTGGGATGTTACTGTTATTTAAGCTTACTAGACTAAATGTCTGTGTGATACACGGATTGATTTAAACGATAATAAATATTAGACATTAATAAAAACGTATTAAATAATAATAAAAAGCAAATTGAATGAGAATTTAAAAAAATGACGATGTACGGCGTCAACACTCTAACCAGCGGTGAAAACATTGACGCGAGTGAGAGGGCAGACTTGACGGCAAAAACATGGTATCATGATAAAAAGAGTCGTGATTGTATTTCTTCTATAAATCATCAATCATTACTGTTACAATTATTAAGGGTAATAAAGTTAAACGTTATTGGTTATAATTAAAAAAGAATTTAAAATGATTATAAAATATTTTAGAATGATAAAACTAAGACTTTGGTTAATTATGATATTTTGAAATATTATAAAGGGTAAATATGATATTTGTAAATTAAGATGGACAAATACGATTTTATATGATTTAATAAGGGTATATATAAAACTATTTCTAATAATTTTGACTCTAAAAAGTCAAAATTGATTTTTTGATTTTAAATGAATGAATGATCAAGATTAAAAAAAAATTTAAATAAATGGTTCAGATCGTATAATAAATTTTATCAAATTTTAGTCTTTTATTTATATTAGAAGAATGGTTCATGTATTTTAAACTTGTTTTAAAATTACAAATCAAGTGGTTAATTGATGTTGGAACCTTAAGTTTGGACGGTTAAATACTTATGTGTAAGTTTTGTGGCTAAAGTTTCATATATCAAAGTTTGAGGGCTACTGTGTAAATTAGGAGTTTGAATACTCCATCATGTTGACTTTGTTGACTCATATGAGTCTTGAGTTTGTCTCGAAAGATCGAGATAGACAAAGAGTGCAAGCCAAAGAAATGATTAAATTGATATCCAATTAGTGCTGCTCTGCTGCATGTATAATCTTTGTTGTATTCTTGAGGTTGTCAAGTATAATAAGGCTATTAATTAGCAGGTTATTGTTAATCCTTGAAGCTCCGTATATAACCGTTCTAATCATTTTTAGTTGTAATCAGTAGCTAGTAATCTTGAATTGTTGTAGCAATATGATACAATTGTTTTGAGTAGAATTATAAATTTGGGCTACTTTTAAGTTCAAGGAACCCAATTCATGTTTGATCATGTTTTTGATGAGTTTGTGTTGATTAAATGATGCTAGAGTATTCCTAAAGGCATACATAAGGTTTGGATGTGTTACATTTGAGGTATAAACTGACCTGGTTGAGTATTGGTTATCGTCTTTACTATTCACAACAGAGTTGTAAGACACTTTTTATGGATGTAAGGCAAAAGTTTTACAAACGTAAAGGTTGAATTCAGTCATGAAGTTTAGTAGTTTGACAGTTAAGAGACCATAAGCTCATTAGTGCAGTGAGGGTCAAGGGTTATAGTTGTGAAGGAACATAATTGCTTACAAGCGTAAAGAGAGTTGGTATTCAACTATGAATTTCTAAGTTAAGTGGTTTTAAGGTATAAGATATCATCTAAACAGTTTTTAAACTATGTGTTGTAGGTACTCTTGAGATAGTTTGACAATGCATGACTAGTTGGTGATCAACATTCAATGCGCAGGTCCTCGAGAGGCAATGTCTTTGATACCATTTGTAACGCCCTATAGTCCAAAGTCATGGGCTACTCCAATAATTTCGAAATCAACTTAAAACCATGGTGGAAGGTATTAGTAGCCCACGACTTTGAACTTATAACGTACCTCAACCATGATGGGACGAGTTGTTACAGTTATCGAATAAGCTAGCTAATTATTATTATTATTATTAGAATACAAGGGTATTGATCGTGTAATTAAATAAACCAATTAGTGTTTTCAGATTTCACCAAGTGTATATATATATATATATATATATATATATATATATATATATATAATGACTAATTAATTATATATGCAGGAAATTAAAATGAAAAAAACTATATATGTTAGAATTGTTGATATTTATATGTTATTAATTCATCTATTCTACATACATAATAAGTTGAAGTAAAACATTATCGATCGGTAGCAACCACCTTACGTACACATGATTAGTTAGATAACCAATTAAGCAAATTAAGACTAGTTAATTATTTGATATAATTACAAAACACAGGCAATCATACCTTAAAATGGCCTAAAATGGTTGAAAATTAATTAATTCACTTAAGAAGAAATTAAGAAATCCAACACTAGTATCATACCTTAAAAGTAATCAAGCAACAAAGAGAACTGAGATTCAGGGTGTGTTTGGTGAAACTAGCTGAGTCTGGAGCTGTGACTGATTAATTGATAATTCTAAGTCTAAGTCATAAGTTACTTGAAAATGCTTTTATTTTGGGGGCTTATGGGGATTATGTTTTCAATAATCCCCTCAAGATTTGACACCCGAACGAGGCTAGAGAACTAGGGATTATAAAAACTAGAATCCCAAGCCCTTATAATCCCCTATAAGTCCGTTGCCAAACACACCCTCAAAGTATACGACAACATATATATAGTTATAACCGGTAATTAACATATGTCATATGTTTTTAACATAAATCTAGATATATAAGTACCTTGTCATAAGTTATACATATGGCAACATACTTGTAACTACAAACATTACTCAAATTTTTTTTAACGGAAATGTTTATAAGTACAATATATAACGAAAGAAGAACCGTCTTTAATGATTACTTCCATCTTTACCTTCCTTCTCCACATTTGTAGGCTGTAATGCACAAATCTTTATCTCGATCTTCTTGTAAGATGGGTTGCATCCATCGCGCGAATCAAAAACACATTGAGCGTGTCCCTCACTATATCCATATCCAATTAGAACACCACAACGGCGGCACATAAGCTTAGACTTTGTACCTTTGCGGCCCAAAGAGATGGGAATGCAAGACACCTCATCGACTAGAGTGAATCGACTCGGGTCTATGGATTGGAAGGTTATGAAACCTTTCTTAATGGATTCACGGTATTGAGAGGTTGTTTCAGATATCCTATTTGCGGATGACAAGTTCAGTTCGTATCCACACACGCCACAACTATTGGAAGGAAACAAATAAAAACGTAAGCAAATCATGTTTTCCCATATACAGTAAACACAAACCCTACCACACACATTTTGTCGGGCTACAATGGGACATAACCAAAAATCATTTGATTTAGAAACACCTAAGAACTACCTTCGAGGCATCAAATACGTGGTTATATTCCGATCAAACTTCCCTAATATATAAAGCTCAATAGCGGATGCATGGTTATATTCCAATTAAACGTACTTTCCTAATAATATAAAGCTCAATCGCGGATGCATGTACTCGATCACTAGTAATCATATAAGTCCATTACACCAACAAACATGAAATGTTCAACTTCTCAAATCGAAGACTTTGAGTGAATGTAGCAATATATGTAATGATCAAAGCAACAAATTAATATATGTAACGAAGCTTCAACCTTAATTTGCTAGCTTCTAATAAGCATTTCATTGTTTCTTAAGAAAGGCTCGTGTAAGTACAGATCTAGGAAGTTAATTAAGTGAAGCATTTGATGCTTAATTAGAAACAAAAAAAAAAAGATAGTGGAAACAAATTAACAAGCACCAAGGATCAATCGTCTTCACGTACAACGAAAAAACCCTAGATATATCTTTGAATTTACCATATCTGTAAATCAAGCAAACTAAACCTGCGCGTTTTAACATATATAAGAAATTCACATTAATCTGACCTTCATCATCTACTTATACAGCTAATCTAGTTGCTAGCCATGGAGATCGAAGGGCTGTAATTTTATGAACACTCAACAAGAATTACAAAAATAAAGTACAAATCCCACTTAATTTTGCACATATTTGAACGTAGAACATACTTGTTGATTTCAATTGCAAAATCGGCAATCAAACACATCAGAACTCAACACAAATTAACACCGCAAGTTTAAGGAAATTACAGATCGATCCGTCATCAATTATATATGTACTAGTGTACTACAACCAAACGAAAATCAATCAAAAGGGTTTAAAACTGAATCACAAATATATGAAGCGATTGACGAGATTTCAGTTCAAATTAGTCAATCGTTTTGAATTTATTACCTGTAAGTAACATTAGCTTGAGACATCGTTTGATAACGATCGTTATTAGAAGAATGTAGGTCCTCTGATCACCACCCTCCATGAGATCGATCTGGGTGGGTTTATAACGCAGACTTATTATTGACAGGTGGAAAGAATGTGAGGAAATTGGGATCAGCGCCTGCTGACGACTGTGTTACTTGTTCCGAATGATGATCTCCTTCAATTCCTGGATGAATTTCGTGAAAAAGCTTCTGATTTTATGCATATGTATTACGTATGGTGTGTGACTGTGTGTGTTTCTATGATTTATGAAGAAATTGGCAAAGATGATCCTAGAGGTTTTCAATCGGGTTATATTCCATCCCTTAAATTTACAATTTCAACTTATATCATATGTCGTGTGTATAAGCATTTTTTTAAGAAAATTATGTGTGCAAATAGAAACACTTCTATAAGAGGTGTATTTACACTTATAAACACTTAAATGAGTAATAGAAGAGATGAGAAAAAAAATTAGTAGATTCCACATGTCATCTTGTGGTGGGTAGGATGGTGAAGTAGCAATTGAAATCAACAAGTGTGTTCTACGTTCAAATATGTGCAAAATTAAGTGGGATTTGTACTTTATTTTTGTAATTCTTGTTGAGTGTTCATAAAATTACAGCCCTTCGATCTCCATGGCTAGCAACTAGATTAGCTGTATAAGTAGACGATGAAGGTCAGATTAATGTGAATTTCATATATATGTTAAAACGCTCAGGTTTAGTTTGCTTGATTTACAGATATGGTAAATTCAAAGATATATCTAGGGTTTTTTCGTTGTACGTGAAGACGATTGATCCTTGGTGTTTGTTAATTTGTTTCCACTATCTTTTTTTTTTGTTTCTAATTAAGCATCAAATGCTTCACTTAATTAACTTCCTAGATCTGTACTTACACGAGCCTTTCTTAAGAAACAATGAAATGCTTATTAGAAGCTAGCAAATTAAGGTTGAAGCTTCGTTACATATATTAATTTGTTGCTTTGATCATTACATATATTGCTACATTCGCTCAAAGTCTTAGATCTGATGAGTTGAACATTTCGTGTTTGTTGGTGTAATGGACTTGTATGATTACTAGTGATCGAGTACATGCATCCGCGATTGAGCTTTATATTATTAGGGAAGTTTGATCGGAATATAACCATGTATTTGATGCATTGAAGGTAGTTCTTAGGTGTTTTTGAATCAAATGATTGTTGGTTATGTCCCATTGTAGCCCGACAAAACATGTGGGGTAGGGTTTGTGTTTACTGTATACGGGAAAAATGATTTGCTTACGTTTTCATTTGTTTCCTTCCAATAGTTGCGGCGTGTGTGGATACGAATTGAACTTGTCATCCGCAAATAGGATATCTGAAACAAACTCTCAGTACCGTGAATCCATGAAGAAAGGTTTCATATCCTTTCAATCCATAGACCCGAGTCGATTCACTCTAATTGATGAGGTGTCTTGCATTCCCATCTCTTTGGGCCGCAAAGGTACAAAGTCTAAGCTTATGTGCCGCCGTTGTGGTGTTCTAATTGGAAATGGATGTAGTGAGGGACATGCTCAATGTGTTTTTGATTCGCGTGATGGGTGCAACCCATCTTACAAGAAGATCGAGATAAAGATTCGTGCATTACAGCCTACAAATGTGGAGAACGAAGGTAGAGATGGAAGTAATCATTAAAGACGGTTCTTCTTTCGTTACATATATATCGTACTTAATTATAAATATTTCTGTTAAAAAATATATGAGTAATGTTTGTAGTTACAAGTGTGTTGCCATATGTATAACTTATGACAATGTACTTGTATAGCTAGATTTATGTTGTCGTATACTTTGAATCTGAGCTCTCTTCGTTGCTTGATTACTTTTAAGGTATGATTGCATGTGTTTTGAAATTATATCAAATAATTAACTAGTCTTAATTTGCTTGGTTACCTAATTAACTAATCATGTGTACATATAACATATATAATGTGGTGGTTGCTACCCATCGATAATGTTTTACTACACTGTTATCAAATTATTACGTATGTAGAATAGATGAATTAATAACATATAAATATCAACAATTCTAACATATATATATATATATAGGGGAAGGTTCATTTGAGAACCGTTTTTATTGCGAGAACTGAGAACCAATCTTAGCCGTTTATTTTGGATAATGAAATTCATGGATGAAGAGCGTGGGGGATTGAGTGTGGCAGGGTGCATGTAAGGAATTCATGGGCGGGCAATCCAATTGAAGGAAGGGGAATTGAACGGCTAAGATTGGTTCTCGCGGTTCTCTCAATAAAAACGGTTCTCAAATGAACTTTTCAATATATATATATATAGGGGAGGGTTTATGCGAAGTGTTTTTTTTACGAGAAGTGCGAGAAGGAATTTCATTCATTGATTGCTTTTTGATCTTATGGTTCACATTAATCATAATTTATATTTTTATTTAATTAAAAAGGATAAATTAGTAAAAAAAATATTTTCTCTCTCCTATCACAAATTAATTTTTTCTAGATTTTTAAAATTTAATTTTACTTTATAAATAAACACGGTGTTCACTAATGAATAGAACCTACGGTTTACAAATTTTTTTTGTTATGTATACAATCTTCATTAGTGAACACATACAATAAAACTAACACGGTAATTCGGTAAACATCGAAAGAAGTTCGTTAGTGATTATTCTCTTTTGTTAATTAATTCTTTCATTCTTAGTATATACCAACGACTATAACATGAAATAGTATTTTTCTTAGGTTTTTTTTCGAGATAAACAAAATTAATTTTACTTTATAATTAAATACGGTGTTCACTACTGAATATAACCTACAATTTACAAAATTTTCGTTATATACACTGTCTTCATTAGTGAACACATACGATAAAAACTAACACGGTAAAAATTGAAGGAAGTTCATTAGTGATTAATCTCTTTTGTTAGTTAATTTTTTCTTTCTTAGTGTACACCAAAGACTATAACATGAAATAGTGTAGATCTTAGACTAGTTAGGTTATCTTAGTATTAACCGATGACCGTAGCACAAAAAATATAGTGTTAGGTAATGTTTACCGGTAGTATAACATTTACAAACAAACTTATAACACATTAAAAAAAATAAAACCAATCAGAAAGTAAAAACCATCTCAGATCTATTTGATGTTTATAACTAAACAATTAAATAGCTACTGGAACTACATTTCGTTTTATAAAAAACCTCAAGAAATAAATGAAAAACCCATAACTTATGTGGCTGTCTTCATCAACTTGAAAGAAACTTCACCACACTTGCAAAAAAGAAAAACTACTAGAAAGAGAAAAAATAAAGAAATTTAATAGGTCAAGAAATTACATCGACAGTGAAGGTCATAAGGGTGAAGACGGTGTATTCAAATGGAGGGCGACAAAGGTGGTGAAAAGCAGGGCGTTGACGGTGGATAGCAACGGATTTTTTTTTTCGACGGCTAAATAAACAACACACAAATAGATATAACAGCGGCGACGATGGACGGTGGCCGGCGGTGGCGATGGTGAATCGACGAGGCTTCAACGTCGATAGTAAAATTCAAAAAACAGAGTACAACGAGGAATACAAACAAGTAGTAGCATAGATCTAACAAGTAGATGTCTAGATTAATATACTCTAGTGTGAGGGAGGTGGCGTGGCGGCGCCGTTGAAAGAGGCGGTGGCGCGGGCGGCACACTGTTGAAGAAGATGGTGGATGAGTCGGATGTTAACATGATGGTGGTGGTGGGGTTAGGAATTCGTTTGGCCGGCAATTTTTCTGGGATGTATTTTTTTCTCAACAACACTATTGAGATTTGGTTATGGAGGTTACAAATTAGGGTTAGGTGAAAATGAAATCTCTGGAAGGTATAGAGGCGTGAAAGAGGAAGAGATAAATTAGGAGAGTGGTTGTTAAAAGACAATGATACCCTCTTTTTTTTAAAGAACTACCATTAACTTTTAAATTAATTACCAGAATGCCACAACTAATCTTTACTATTGATGAATTAATCTAAAGGTTTAAAACACTTCTTACAAAAAACAAGCTTCTCGCATGAACCACCCTCTATATATATATATATATATATGGGAAGGTTCATTTGAGAACTGTTTTTATTGCGAGAATCACGAGAACCAATGTCGTGAAAATTGTTTTTCTTCACTTTTATCTCGTTAGCTAGTATTTTGTTACATTAGTCATTAAAACATAGATTTCTGTTCATGTGAAGATTCCGTATGTAGTAACTGAAATATATGTCGACATCCCAACTAATCATGATATTACCGGTTAGGGGTTGTAACCGTATCATGTTCGGGTTGGTGGGTCATCGCCGGTCATGACACAAACACAACCCGTTTAATTATTCGTGTCGAGGTGTGTGACTCGAACCCATATATGTGAAAACACTACACGACCCAGATAACTCGTTTAAATATATGGGTCATTCGTGGGTTGGCGGGTCATAAAAGGGTTTGTGGGTTATAAACGGGTTGACGGGTTTATGAATTTTGTTCTACTAATTTTGTCCCTTGTTTGTCAAAATACATAATCCAAAATACCAAATAAAGTTCAACCTTAATAAATAATTTAGCTATAAGTGATGAAACGTTGATGATTTGACGGTGTACTATCGATGGTCTCAAAACAGTGATGGAATAAAAGGGAAATGGTGGATTAATTTCTGATTAGATTTACGAGAATTATGAAATAAAAGAAAAGTTCAATTTGCAAAATAGAAAAAGTGGAAAATAAAAGGGTAAATAGAAAAATAAAAATACCAAAAAAATTATACGTGTTGGCAGGTCAACCCGAAAATGATCCGAACCTGTTTATGCCTAACTCAGATCCGTTTATTTACGTGTAGGGTTCGTGTCATGTCGATAATTGCCACCCCTAATTACCAGATAATCTAAGTGCAAGAAATGCTCATCTTTATGTGTATAGGATGTTTAATGTTGCTAGCAGTACCTAAGTTAGCATATTTTTTTAATAGCAATTTGATTAAGAAGTGGTTTTACAACATCTCTATCAAAAACCAAGTTATTATCACAATATGGTTCAATGTGAATCGAGTTCGAGCTTGGTTAGGAACAAGACTAAACCTATTTAATTAAGTCAAGTCAAGTTAGAAGTTTAGAACCAAATGTCTTTTATCCAAAATATAAAAGAAAGTTGTTAGCGAAGGAAAATGTTCATTTCTTTAACAAATCCTGGTAATTATCTTTAATGAAAAGACCGTAAAGATCAAGACCATTTTTAATAAATATAAAGATATTTAACATGTGATGTTATAAGAATAAGTAGGAGGATTTGTAAGAACATTAGTTATATAAATGTTGACGTGATAAACATGACGGCCAACCCTTGTGATGTGTTACACATAAGTCCCCTCCCCCAAGAAAAAAAAACATGTTGCTCTTCATGAAGTAAATGTGTTTTTTTTTTTGTAAGAGAGAGATGAATAAAGTAGAAATAGAGCGAGTCTAGAAAAGAGAAAATGAGTACAAGTACCCGTGAAACACTCTCCTTCGGTGGATTTCAAAGAGAGGCGGGCTGTTCCTTTTTAGGGTAGATAGGCCATCTTAGACTTGCTTGAAAGATAGCAAGGTACACCTAATGGTCATCTTTTCACACCATCACCCTTAATGATTATATCAGCATCAAATCAAATTTTCTTTCTTTAGCCCTTCCATCATTCTACCCAACAAAACGTTACGTAGTGGTTATTTTTCTATACCACTAATCCCTTTTTTATTAAAAGAAAAAAGACATGATACAAGAGGGTCTTGTGCATCTTCTTCGGTGTGATCACCTTGTTGATTGGAATTTTCGGAAGGGTTGATAAGATTGGGATGGTGTTCCCACGAGTTCCTCCACCATTTTCACTCCACCCCGCTACCATGCCCACCACCATTAAAGATTTTAAGATAACAAATAAAAGAAACCCTTTTGGCATTACCTTAATCCGGTGAAGTAAAAGCTTACACTTCCCTTTCGATCTTTATCTCTTTTGATGATTATATTTGTGTTATAGCGACTTATAGGTTGTATTTTTAAAATTTATTTAAAAGACAATTCATGAAATTGTTGCATTATATAGCGTTTACATAATGCAAAGCACATTTAATTTTTCTGATGTTGGTCCAATCTCGACTCTACGAAGACAAAAACAAGTGGATAAATGTTGTGATATTAACAACATTGACACAAACAATATTATCCAAATAAATTAAAAAGGTAACAGGTTGGTTTGGCCACATAGAGTGTATTAAGTTGGTTAAAAAACATATTCAAACCATGCTTAGAAACTAATAGCCTGTTAATTAGTTGGAATTTATAAAAATTGGGTGGAATTGGAATTAAGAATCCCTTTCGAGTCATATATGTTTAGTACAAGTATTGTCTTTGACCGAAATTGACAAATCCTTATAAATCTCATGACTATAGAAATTTAAAAAAATCCATCATATCGCATTATCATCCAAATGTTCTTAAATTCCTTCAACCAAAGAATTCATGCTTCGTCTTCATCATTGTATATCTCCATCTACGACCAACTACCTCCGTCAAAAGACAGCTTCATATCCGATGACCTCCGTTGTCGTCTTCTACGCATCATCTCTGTCGTTCCATCCTTCAGTGTCCGACCTCATATCCGAGTTGAATTTGGGTACAACCCTCCAACTTCGTTGTGTTCAAAGACTTTGTCAGATTCAATTTCGGATCTGTATTTCAACCATTTTAAATCAACCTTCGTTGTTGGATATGGATTTCGATTTTTGATGATGCATTCGATTTTGGATAAGTTTTTCACCAATTTTGTTATATTTTGCTTGTGGATTTCACCCGGTTTACATAGCACCTTCATGTTTTTTTTTTTGATAGCTTACAATTCCATCCCAACCAAAGAGAAGTTTTTATGGATTCCAATTCCGAAAATTTTCAATTCTCCAATTCCTGAAAATGGGTCAGAATTTGACTTTTAAAAAATATCCAAGTAGTTGAGAGTCAAATTATAAATGGAGTTGGTCCACAATTAACTCTTTTAAACGGATATTAACTATGCTCTGATCATCACATGCAATCATGCAGCACACACAAGAGACTTCATTTAACGAAAATGACCAAAGACCACAAACTTCAAAAGCACTTCATTGACATAATGAAAGCAGCCCTGCAGCTGCGGGGGTGAGAAGAGAAAAAAATGTGGGCGGTTGTTTAAGGGGTTCAATTCTGTGTGTTGTTTCCCCATACACCATCCCAAGAACTGGCCGGTGCACCCTTGGGTGGCTCGATGTAATTTTGAGGACCATGTGGTCCAGGAGGTTGGATCTTGTTGGGCCTCGTTCTGATACCCAGAAGTCGAAACACAAATCTAGCCAACTCTCCATATAACATTCCTGAGCGGTCAAACAACTGCAAAATAGTTGACACTCATGGGTTATTTGAAGATAAATCAAGAAAACCCAACCAAATGTAATTGCATATAAAGGGTACATTTCAATTCGTTTAAATTGTGAAATATTAGCTAAATATGAATCAGGTAAACTAACTCGAAGTGTTGGCAAAAAGAGAACTGTTGGGTCAACAATACAGTAGTAAAACATCACCTAAATTGAAACTCAATTTTTGACTTTAAATGGTTAAAATTGAAACTCAAATTTGACTTTAAATCAATTTAATTTGCATTAAACTATTTATCTAATTCAGCTTTCTTATCCACTACATTAATTTAGGGATAAATCTATCAAATCTATAAAATTGATAAAACAAAATTCTAATATATACCGACTTAAAAACACATGTCAACGGTAGATCAAGAAATCTCCTTTAATCATGTCCACAAGTGTAGATCATAAATTACGCTTGATTCATCACGACCTTAACATGGTTTTAAGGACAATTATTATATTTTTAACCAAAACATACAATTTGGTGAATAAAAATGTTGATACGGATTACAATACAAGGTACATAACTTTGAATGTTTATATTTGATATACACGTGGTCATTTTCATCAAATCCCAACCATTTATTTGAACACAACTGAAACTCAATTTTGACTTTAAATGAATTTAATTTGCGTTAAACTATTCCACTAATTCAAATTTCTTATCCACTACATTAATTTAGGAATAAATCTATTAAATCTTAGGCTACATCAAAAATAAAATATTATACACAATCAAATAATTTGTCCTCGTCTATGTTTATTATATAATACAAATCTAATCGTGATTAAATTTTACTTCTTCTCTCAAGATGTCATCATTTTACTTTTCTATATCGACTGAAATTACTATAAAGTTCTTTTAGTTTTTAAGACAGTCTCAGATTGTACTCTTATTTTGTTCATACATAACAATAAAAAAATTTAGCGAAGCGAATAAAAAGAATACTTTCACATAAATAATTATTGCTACCCATGCATTACACGAGCATTTAAACTAGCATTTAATATATTAGCTATTTAAGAAAATTAAAAAAATTGGCAAAAAGAGAATTGTTGGGTCACACAACAATAGTAAAAAATGACCTAATTTGACATGTTACACATCGTGAAAGAAGGTAAAGCATAATAATAACATGAAATACCTGAAGAAGGGCCGACATGAACATGTGAAATGCTTGAGTGTTTTGGTCTATAAGCATTGCTACACGGCCAAAGAATGTCACAACGCCATGCATCTGAAATCATGCACATAGAAACCCAAAGTTATTCACTTTCAATAACAATATAGATCATTTTGAGAGTTTAGCCAACCAAATTCACTTGTGAGAAAACCCAAATATATTCGAGTAATGAGTACATATTTCTCGTATAACCTATATAAACACTAGGGATCGATTTTAAGTTAAACTTTATCTTTAATGAGTTAAACTAAGATATTTATCAAAAATGGAAACAGATCAGACATGCCAATCTCAAAGTGCATAAAACCTTCTAACTTCTATTAAAGAAATTATATTTAATGGTAAAGAGTTTTTGCAATCATATAAAAGGAAAAAGTTAAGTTCTTACAGGTCATCTCAGTAAAATGTGAACTGTTTTGACCCGCTTTAAAATTTACTCATTTTAATTCAAACCCATTTTGGCTCTTTACACAACCTACCACAGTTTTTCCACCTTTATATTTTACCATTCTTTGTCTGTGCAATACAAAGACGAGAGTTAACAGATAGATTTATTGACTTACTACACGCATCAAGGAAATCCAAAATCCGGGAGGAGATGAAGGAGCGCCAAATGGATTATTTGGATCCTGATCACCTAAAGGACCGCCCATTCCCATACCATAGCCACCCATCGGGCCACCAAAACTGTTATTATACATTCCTCCCCCACCATACATGCCACCACCTCCATAAAGGCCACTATACCCTCCTCCATACATATTGCTTCCATATAAACCAGTGTTATAGGATCCCGTTCCCCCATATGCACCATAAGAACCATAAGCTCCTGCTCCATATCCTGAATTATAATTTACACCGCCACCATAACCCACACCTGACACACAAAATGAACAAATAAATATATATACTCCAACCAAGACATCATATGTTGGTATATATGTGTAAATATGTTCTATAATTAAATCTCAATACCACATCTGATCATCTGGACAAGAACAGGTGGTTTAGATGTCTGAATGTTCATTCACACGTGGTTGTTTGTTTTTAAAAATGGTCTTAATATTTGTATTATCAACTTTATCATTCTACATATTCAACTGTTGCATGTTTATGAGATTCAAACTTGTGTAATTATAAAATAAAACATGTAAATGCAAATTTCAAACCAGAATTATAAAGTGAATTAAATCAAACCGGAATAACAAACAGAGGCTATAACGAAACTTAGACATCATGGAGCATGGTCCCACTTTTAATTGTTTGTGGACATCATAAAATTTGCTTGTGTGTGTACATATGTAAGTACACAAATACATACATTTATAGACACAGAAACATACATATATATTATAATATATATGTATATGTGTGTAGAGGGAGAGAGAGAGAGAGAGAGAGAGTTACAACACAAGTTTATAAGAAATTGGAGAAAACGACAACATGATCTTATCCTTTTCTAGGAAGTTTACATCATGGAAGGTCAACGAAATTCCATAGAAGAGGGTGAGTGTGTGTGTGTGTGTGAGAGAGAGAGAGAGAGAGCAACAACAACAAATTTAATGGAGTCAGTGACAGTGATGGAAGCAGGCACGATCATAACGAAAGGTTTTAGGAAAGCCCGAGAGGTCGAATGTTGGGGTGACATTTTGTCAGCAGCGTGTTTTGTATGTAGAGGTTATTAAGATGTTTTCGAAATGTAGTTGATTTAGAGGTATTTAGAGTTTTTAGAAAACAAATCTCTTAATACCCTTATTGATTCGAATTAACAGATGTTTCAAAAAAGATATCCTAGGGAAGAAGGCAACTGCATATAATACAACCATGCACATCAATGAAAGGGAATTTGGTCAATCTTGTTTTTCTTATGTAAAATGATTAAGATGCCTAAATATCAACCTAAGAAGGTGGTTGAAACATGTGGCAAAATCAAAGGTGAAGAGATAAGAAAAAAGAAACTGTTTGTGCCACGTGTCAAATTTTCTATAGACTAGGCATGTTTTAAGTCAGATGTATTAGGCATATATTATCACATTATTCATTTCTTATCTATCAACCAATGTAATAGATAAAAAACCTTAGATCAAATATGACAAAGAGTTATACAAATGTAAGTCTTCACATTGAGATGTGCAACTATAATCCAGAGACAAAGTAGGTGAAGATCATATAGCTTAAAAGAAACACAAGTTTATAACATTAATCATTTCTTATTTATCAACCAATGTAATAGATAAAGAACCTTAGATCAAATATAACAAAGAGTTTTAAAAATGCAAGTCTTTACATTGAGATGTGCAACTATAATCCAGCTACAAAGTAGGTGAAGATCATATAGCTTAAAAGAAACACAACTTGTGCTAGTCCATTGTCATAATTGAAAAGAAGCATTGGCATTGATTTGGGTCCACAAGATTCTTGTATTTTGGGGCAATTTCGACCCATTTAATTATGAAAGTGTCGATTCGATTTAAGCTTCATCTCCTAGTAAAATAAAGGAAAATGGCTCAAACAGGGAGAAAAATTAAATGTAATGTAGTAATGTACAAAACCTACTTACCATATTACTCAAAAAAATCTGATTATTATTGCCTTATTGGAATAATATAAATTCTATAATCATATTTGACAAACTAATTATTTATTGGACTTCAAAAAAATCAAGGAAAAATGTTTCAGGTCAATCTAACCCGTTTTAACCCATTAGATAACTTGTCCACCATGCCCGTTTTGCTGCATCTATTGGAAGGTATGTAAAAGCAATTTTGTTAACACTTAATTGTCTGACAATTCTCCTTAAATTACATTTCATGTCAAACATCGCAACTTCTATGGGGTAGAGAGAATACATACTTGAAACATGGTCATACCAACAACACAAGCAGTTCATAATAATACACAAATATACAGGTCCATAGAGAAGATGGAATTACAAATACCTCCATATGTGTTTTGCCATGGCCTAGAAGGTACAGGCCTCCCAAGTGTATTTGTGTTCATAGTCGTTGCATCATTTGACTGCACAATTTCACCAGGTCTTGCAGTTCCAGAAGCCTCAACTACATCACTTGTGCTACCAGGAGATGAAGGTTTAAATGGAGCAGGTCCAGATGATGACCCAGCTCGTTCCCACGGTTTGGGAGGTGGGCTACTACCTGAATCATGAAAGTCAGATCATAAACGTCAATATGAAGATTAATGCTTGAGGTGGTAAAACGGGTGTGTTAGGTAATCCATAATCGTCAACATCGGTTCGGGTAGAAAGATGAAACCGATAATCTTAATTCTTGTGAAAACGAGTAGAACAGGCTTGACATTCAAACACTATTTTGTTCTTCTTTCTCAAATGAATAGTTAATGCTACTAAATATGATATCATAATAATAATCTATAATTCTATATTTTTATTAATAAAAGCGAATTAGGAGGTTCAAGGTTGTATACAATAAAAGAAGGGAAATTTTAGCTCGTTTGACCAGTTCCCTTTTTAACTAGTCTTTATTCTTTAAATTGTTTTAGAAAATTCATATCCCAGATCAACCCCTTCATAATACAAGCTCTTACATCAAAATAAAGTATAGAACAATCAATTAACACATACGACGGCAAAAAATATGAATATATGTTCATTTAACACAGTCATCCAACTTAGCTAA
The DNA here is from genome assembly GCA_038502395.1 of Dittrichia graveolens. Lineage (NCBI taxonomy): Eukaryota > Viridiplantae > Streptophyta > Magnoliopsida > Asterales > Asteraceae > Dittrichia > Dittrichia graveolens. The sequence goes on from JARJIL010000002.1 coordinate 76,428,487, forward strand.
ATAAGGAGTAACACCTATCGATATGTGATAGCTTGAAGCATCCAAAATCTACATAATTGGTGAGTCCCAATTTTGCATATGTCACAGCATCCATCTTCGTTTTGTTTGAAGATTCGAGTATAATATACTTATTAAGACAATAAAGTTTCATAAGCTATAATCAATGGTGGTTACCCTATCGATATTATTATATTAAAACCAAAAACAACTTTTTAAAACAAAATAATGTTCCTATTTATTATGATCCAAGCAAACAACACTGTAGCTAGATGTCTAAATCATCGACAATTTTGGGAGTACGTAAGATGCATAAATCCTGCAAAACCCTTAAGGAAAAACAACCGGAACAAGCTAAAACCGTAATCACAACCAACAATCAATTAAAAACTGTGAAATTCTGTTAAACAGACTTCAAAATTTTCTAATAACATTAATAACAAAAGGCTAGAAACAAACTCCGAATTGCTGAATCCCAATTGGAACCCCTCTAGAACAAATACAACCGGAGGCATCAACATTTAGGCTGATCAAAGACAGAAAAAGGTTAGATCAAGAAGGAGGTAGGTGAAACCTGATTGTTGCGAATTGTTATTCGCCATTGAAAGGCTGAAGATACGCGGTTATCGGAACCTACCACGATCTTCCGGAGAGAGAGAAGGGTCAAAATTGATCTAAAATCTACTTTTGCGTGAATTTGTACATCAACTTCCCGTTTTCCGTGTTTAGTGTGCGATATTAAATATTTGATTTGATGATGCAATAGTGCAATACCAACCTACCTTAAAAATATTTATTTATGTAGTTCATAATTTGAGGAAATTACATTTTTGGTCCCTCAATTTTTATGTTTTAAACTCTAACCTTTCAGTTTTAGGGTATTGGTTTTTAAATGGCTAAATCTTTTAGGAAAAGGGTATTTTGATCTTTTTAATTTGACCAACAACTAAAACTATAAGAAATTTAGGCATTTAAGGACCAAATTCAAAAAAATAAAATGTTAGGTACCAAAACCGTAAAAATCATCAAACCACATGGACCAAAAATGTAATTTAGTCGAATAATTTTGTAAGAGAATTTCATAAACATCCTTATAAAACTTTAAAATATCATATTTGCATAGTCTAATTTCAAAATATCACATCATATTTATCCAAATGACCATTTTTACCCTTTTTAAATATTTTTAGGTCATTTTAAACCATTTGTTTATAAATGTATAAAAAGTTAAAATTATAATTTGCCCTAACTTTAATTGCATTCCATGTACGACTATCAACATAAATCAATTCCACCTAACGTTGTTGCCACTTCCGGCTTCCCTTCAAGTAGTTTGGATTAAAACTCTCGATTCAAGTCTTTGTAATGTCCCTAAAGTCACCACCTTCGCAAAATTCATTCTAGCATCTTCCCAAATTTGATCGTTGACATGCTATTAAACCAGATTTATAGTACCAAATTTGATCGATCCATTCAAATTTATAAAAATTATAAGGAAATGTGCATGAAAATACAACGAATTTTATTAAAATTGTCATTATATGCAATAACTTTATTTTGCACATAAATTACAATCAACTTTTATTTTTGGGTCATTGTATGCAAGATGACCTGCTAATGCATGTCACCTATTCATGCAACCAAATCTATTTAATTTTTGTTTTTTTAATTTCGTGTGTGTTTCTTTAGGTTATATGCTACATTCATATGCAACACATTGTATCAAATCATTCTATTATTGCAAGATGGTCTCATATCCAAATCGCACCAGATTCCAAGATTTCTTGGGGTGTTCACATATCGTTTGAAATCGATTTGAAGCATGGTATAGATCGACGATAAAGGGTTCAGATTCTGGAAAACAAATATTTCATACAAAGGTTTCAAATTCCGACGACATTTTATTCTAACTTATTTACCTCCGAACATCTTCAATGAAGGGTTATTGTTCGTCAATGAATGGGTTTTTGTTCGTACAAAGGGTTCTTGTTCGTCGATGTTTATTCCATACAAAGGATGTAAAAATGCAAAGGATTGAGGTGTTTGCAGAACTAGAAGGTTGCAAAACTATGTTCACCGATGAATGGGTTCATATGAGTTCTAGATTTGCGATTCAAATCCATGGTACAATTTTAAGGGTTTTTACTCAATTTAATGTTCTTGACCAATTTAGGGTTCTTCAAGGATTTCATGTATTATTTTTGTTCGCTCGTGATTTAGGGTTCCATGTGTAACATCCAAAATTCGGAAATTACCTAATTAATTAAATTAATAAATAAGTGTTACATTATAGTGGGTTGCCTATTTTGAGACTAGGAGGTATTTATAAACTAGAGGGATTAGAACTGTCTAATAAAAGATGAAAAGGTTGAGGGAACATTCCTGCCATATGTTGATAGATTTGGATATATATATATATATATACACATATACACGCCATTTTTATTCTCATCCAAACTCAAACACAGACATACATACGTAAATGCTAAAGGGGCTGCCAACTTCTCTTCCTAGCTTGAGTCATGAGAACAGCAGATGTTAGTAGCTTGTTATCATCATAGCAATTCTAGTAGCTCAAGATATGAATTGTTTGGTTTATTTTTGAATTTTAATAGGTCAAATGATTCAAAAGGTTGAATCAAGGATTAGAGTATGCTTATTGTTGTAAGGGGTTGTTAATTACTCATTAATTACGGTCTCACTCATACTGAACCTTACCCTATATAATAATAATAATGATAATAATAATAATAGCAACAATAATAATAATACTATTATTATTATTATTATTAAAAACATGCCTTATACAATGAAAAAGATAAAAATAAGATACATAGTCCGGTGCATCTATGTTTGTAAATTAAGTATTTAATTTTGATATAGTCAAACTTTGTAAGAAAATCATCTGGTGTGAAATGCATACTCGTTCAAGTGCAACTAAATTCCTAGATCCAAATTAACGGGGTTCAAAGAGGTCACACGCTAATGCTAAAGTTAAAGGGTTGATGCTCAAGTTGAAGTATTGATGTTGAAGCCGAGTTTCACTGAATTTGACGCTAAAGCTAAATAGTCTGACAAAGTTGTCCGTTAAAAGGTAGTTATACCTTATTTTGATAGTTTGTTGACATCAAATAATTAAATTTGGGTGCCTGCATATAGAAAAAATAAACCAAGTCTATATATACTATACTAAATTACTAATCAAAACTCATATGGTTCCTCCCAAATCAAATTCGTGTAACTCATAATTGGATGGAATATTGATCTAGGAAAGTGATTCTAACACGAGCCAATGGTATTTCAAAATATTCAAATCCTACTCTATATTAATGGGACGTTTGGTTCTGTAACGCCCCAATTTCATAAAAAGATATAAAAGTAAGATAATTTCATAAAAACACTCAAATCACTCGAGTTACATAAGCGGAAACGTTTTTATACAAAACCATACTATTATCAAAAGATAAACCCACGAGTACAGACTTAGTGTACTGTCAAGGTCAAATATTTACACAAAAGGGCGTTAAGAGTTATTGTTTAAAAAACTGAAAAGCAGTCAAACAGGAGCTTTGCCTTTGCCTTTGTTGCAACCTGCAAAAGATTTTTAAGAAAAAAACAATATATGATAAGCTACGAGAGCTTAGTGAGTAATCTAAACATAACATCGTATGAGCACACGTATACAATCACATGAAGATAATACACGCGGCAATCAAAGCTAGCCTCTGGTTCTAGACCCAGGGCAGCATCGTAGGTCACAGTACTGTACCGCATCTGAGCACTACTGCACATAGCAGTAAGCTTACATATTCACATGTATAACATAGCATGTTAGCAATCTGATATGAAACTACACATGCTGCTGATATGAAGTGAAGTCTAGAAGACTCACCTTATAACTGTAATATGCAATACTTCATAGATCACTGATACAAGTAATATGTCAATCACCTCCTATATAAACAATACATAAATAATACATAAGTCATTCTGATCTGAAATAGGGCCGTGTCCCATTAATGCTACACGACCTAAGCTGGCAACATGGCCAGTGTGGTCTAGTCACTCTACACGGGCCGTGTACCTTTAATACTACACGACCATGTAACCTTACATGGCCATATGACCGCCTTTACTACTACACGGCCGTGTACCGCTACACGGGCCGTGTACATAACAGTTCAGCAGACTGTTCTTGCCAAGAACAGTCGGATTTCATCAATAATTCCAATATTTACTTCATAAAACGACTAGAGGTGTTTTCCTACACCTCCTACAACTGATATACATAAACCAAATCATATAAAACAATCCTAACATGAATTCACCATTGAATCATGTGTTTAATCCTACAAAACCTTAAGAACAATGGTTTGAAAGCTTACCTCAAGTTATACACTTGCTAGATCTTGGCTAAAGGCACTTGGTTCTGCTGGTTTGGCTTGCAAAAAGAGAGCTTATGGGCTGCTTGAACGAAATCGTGAATTGGCAGAAAGCAAATGACTAACTTTGACTTCTAAGTCAAAGTTGGTGTTTATATATAAATAGTTTCACTAATTGTCATAACTGCCCCCTGGACTATACTAACTTATAATTTAACGGTTTTAGCCCCTCTAGTTTTAAAAATACATCTAGTATCATAAGGGTAACTTCTATAAACATATAACACTTCCTATTATAATATGATAAAAGGATTTTCGAACCTTGAGTGTTACAACTCTTCCCCACTTGGAATGATTTCGTCCTCGAAATCAACTGTTGAAGAGTTCTGGATAATTCTGCATCATTTCCTGTTCAGGCTCCCAAGTAAAGTCTGAGCCTTTCCTGTGCTTCCATTGGACTTTGACCAGTCCAATCTGTTTGTTACGTAGGGTTTTAATCTTTTTTTCTAGTATAGCTATAGGTTGCTCCACATAATTCAGTCTATCATCAATGGTAATATCTTCCAACGGTACAATTGCAGACTCGTCTGCTAAACATTTTCTGATATGCGATACATGGAAGGTGTTATGAATTTGAGACAATTCAGCTGGTAGCTCTAATCTGTTAGCAACCTTTCCCACACGTGCAACAATCTTGAATGGTCCAATAAACCTTGGACCGAGCTTTCCTCTCTTCCTGAATCTGATAATGCCTTTCCACGGCGATATTTTCAACAATACATAGTCTCCTACCTGAAACTCAAGTGGTGATCTGCGTCTATCTGCATAACTTTTCTGTCTACTCTGGGCAGTTAACAATCTGTCTCTGATAAGCTGAATCTGTTTTGTCGTTTGCTGAACCACTTCTGTACTGCCCAGCTCTCTCTGACCCACTTCACCCCAGCATACCGGAGTTCTGCACTTTCTACCATAAAGCATTTCATACGGGGGCATCCCGATACTGGAATGATAGCTGTTATTATATGAAAACTCTGCTAAAGGCAAATACGAATCCCAGCTTCCCCCGAAATCGATAGCACATGCCCGCAGCATATCTTCTAGAGTCTGAATAGTTCTTTCGCTTTGGCCATCTGTCTGAGGATGATACGCTGTGCTGAGATGTAATTTAGTTCCAAAATCCTCATGAAATTTGCTCCAGAATCTAGAAGTAAATCTGGTATCTGTGTCTGATACAATTGAAACTGGTACACCATGGCGAGTCACAATCTCTTTAACATAAACATCTGCTAACCTTTCTGAAGGATAAGTTTCTTTGATGGGAATAAAATGAGCACTTTTGGTTAACCTGTCTATGATTACCCATATAGCATCATAACCACGTGGAGTCCTAGGTAATTTGGTAATCAGGTCCATAGTAATGTTTTCCCATTTCCAAACTGGAATTTCTAATGGCTGCAACTTCCCGTGAAGTTTCTGATGTTCGGCTTTCACTTGCAAACAAGTAAGACATCTTTCTACATATCTGGCTACATCACGTTTCATGCTTGGCCACCAATAATCAACCTTCAGATCCTTATACATTTTAGTAGCTCCTGGATGAATGGAGAATCTGGACTTATGAGCTTCACTAAGAAGTGTCTGACGTGCATCGCCATAAACCGGCACCCATATACGACCATAGCGAGTCCATACATCGCGACTGTCTTTAACAAAACTCGCTACCTGCCCCTTAATTCGTTCAGATTTATGGTTTTCATCTCTAATTGCTTCTAACTGAGCTTTTCGAATAACATCAATGATAGGCGTCGTGACTGTCATCTTTAAAAACTGCTTCTTCACAAGCACCATTCGTGACTTTCTGCTCAGAGCATCAGCTACTACATTTGCCTTCCCTGGATGATAGAGTATATCACAATCATAATCTTTCAACAATTCTAGCCAACGCCTCTGTCTCATGTTGATATTCTTCTGATCTTTGAAATACTTCAAACTTTCATGATCTGTATAAATAGTGAACCTTACGCCATATAAATAATGCCTCCATATCTTGAGTGCAAAGACTATTGCTGCTAACTCCAAATCGTGAGTTGGGTAATTACTTTCATGTGGCTTCAACTGCCGTGAAGCATAAGCTATAACTCTGCCTTTCTGCATCAATACACAACCCAATCCACGATATGAAGCATCACAAAATACTACCATATCTTCAACCCCTTCTGGTAAAGCGAGAACTGGTGCTTCACATAACTTCTGTTTAAGAGTTGAGAAAGCAGACTGTTGTTCATTACCCCAAATAAATTCGGCATTCTTCTTAGTTAATTGGGTTAAAGGAACGGCGGTTTTGGAAAAATTCTGAATAAATCTCCGGTAATAGCCTGCCAATCCCAGAAAACTTCGGACTTCAGTAGGGTTCCTTGGCGGTTCCCATTTCATCACAGCATCCACTTTCATAGGGTCCACCTTAATCCCATCTTGATTAATTAAGTGACCCAAAAACTGCACTTCTTGAATCCAAAATTCACATTTAGAGAATTTGGCATATAGTCGTTCTCTTCTCAATGTTTCCAAAACTTCTCTGAGATGTCTTTCGTGATCCTCCAGATTCTTCGAATAAATCAATATATCGTCAATAAAAACAATCACCGATTTATCTAACATCGGTCTGCAAACTCTGTTCATCAAATCCATAAATGTTGCTGGTGCATTCGTAAGACCAAACGGCATCACCACGAACTCAAAATGTCCGTATCGGGTTCTGAATGCTGTTTTAGGAATATCTTCCTTTCTAATTTTCAACTGGTGATAGCCCGACCGTAAGTCGATTTTAGAAAACCACGATGCTCCCTGCAACTAATCAAACAGATCATCTATTCTGGGTAACGGGTATTTGTTCTTGATGGTCACCTTATTAAGCTCACGATAGTCAATGCACATACGAAAGGTACCATCCTTCTTCTTAACGAATAATATTGGAGCACCCCAGGGAGAACTACTAGGTCTAATAAACCCCTTGTCTAACAGTTCCTGCAACTGTTTCATCAATTCTTGCATCTCTGGTGGAGCAAGTCTGTATGGAGCTCTGGCTACTGATGAAGCTCCCGATACTAAATCAATTCTGAACTCTACTTGTCTGTCTGGTGGCACACCTGGTAAGTCTTTAGGGAAGACATCTGGGTATTCACATACTACCCTCACATCATCTAGACTCGTCTGTCTCTTTTCTAGTTTCGTATCTATCACATAAGCTAAGAAAGCTGTATACCCATGCTGCAAATACTTTCGGGCTCTAGACACTGAACATACATATGACCTTCCTTTCCTGATATCACCACATATAGATAGTTCTTCCCCACTTGGGGTACGAACTCGTATAACTTTCTGCCCACACATAATGGTAGCCTGGTTATAACCTAACCAGTGCATTCCAACCACTACTTGGAACTCTCTCATAGTCATGGGTATAAGTTCTATAGGGAATCTAACTGTATCTATTTCTAATACATTATGTCTATACACATCAGATACAATAACAGTTTTATCATCAGCAATTTCAACTTCAAGGGGAGAATCTAACTTTTCACACATTTGGTTGAAACTTTTGCAGAAGGAAACAGATACAAATGATTTACTCGCACCAGAATCAAATAGCACAAGGGCAGGCAAGTTGTTGATAAGACATGTACCTGTTACTACATCCGGTTCAGTTTTAGCTTCCTCAGCCGTAAGCTGGAAAGCCCTTCCCTTTGGTCTGGAAGTTTCTTCCTTCTTCACATCTTTCACCCCAGAGCTTCGTGGTGGAGGTAGTGCTGGAGCGGGTCTCGATCCAGTGGACTGAACATTTGATGCGAGTTTCGGGCATTCAAACTTCTGGTGGCCCGGTTGATAACAATTAAAACATACCCGCAATGGAGTCTTACAATCTCTCCCCACATGACCCGGCTTACCACATTTATAACATGCAGAAGACCCAAGCCTACACTCACCCAAGTGATGCTTCTTACATTTCTGACATAATGGATAAGTCTTCTGTATCACCTTCTTATCTGATGGCTCAATCCTCTGTTTCTTGTATGCTAGTGCAGCTTTCTCTATCACCTTCCTCTCTTTATCCTGTCTTTCCAGTTCCAATTCTCTTGCTCTGGCCGCGTCCATCATGGACTTCAATGTCTGATGCTTACTGGCATCAATAAACTCCCTCACACTGGGCTTAAGTACCATCATATACCTGTACATTTTCATCTTCTCGTTTGCAACATAATCTGGGCAAAAGCGTGCTTGTTCCATAAATTTAGCATTGATCTCCGGAACCGTTTCTGTTGTCTGCTTCAACCTGTGAAACTCATCCACTATCCTGTCTATCTCGGACTGAGGAACGAACTGCTCTATCACCAGCTCTTTAAACTGCTCCCAAGTCATAGTTTCAATCCGAGTATAACCCCTCTGTTTCACCTCCATATCCCACCAATCTTTCGCAGCACCACGCATCTGGTTGGTAGCATACCTTACTTTACACTCAGGTGCGCATGAACACGTATGGAAGGCACCCTCTATCTCTGAGATCCATCTGTGACTGATAACTGGATCTGTAGACCCTTGAAATAGTGGAGGTTGACATGCGGAAAAATCTCTGAACGTGCAAACCTTAGGGGCATCACGTATAATCACTTGTGGCTGGGGATTAAATCCTTCACCACCTGCAGCAAATCTGGTTGCCATCTCTTGTCTAATCGTTTCCCTATTCTGATCTTTTATCTGTTAAACTACCTGGGTAACGATGAAGGGAATGCTCTGATACCAAGTTGTAACGCCCCAATTTCATAAAAAGATATAAAAGTAAGATAATTTCATAAAAACACTCAAATCACTCGAGTTACATAAGCGGAAACGTTTTTATACAAAACCATACTATTATCAAAAGATAAACCCACGAGTACAGACTTAGTGTACTGTCAAGGTTAAATATTTACACAAAAGGGCGTTAAGAGTTATTGTTTAAAAAACTGAAAAGCAGTCAAACAGGAGCTTTGCCTTTGCCTTTGCTGCAACCTGCAAAAGATTTTTAAGAAAAAAACAATATATGATAAGCTACGAGAGCTTAGTGAGTAATCTAAACATAACATCGTATGAGCACACGTATACAATCACATGAAGATAATACACGCATGTCTGGCAATCAAAGCTAGCCTCTGGTTCTAGACCCAGGGCAGCATCGTAGGTCACAGTACTGTACCGCATCTGTGCAGTAGAATTTCTCTTGCCACTGTCTCCTGTACCGTAGGCTCCACTACTCTTTCGTTCAGATCTAGGGCTCCCTCATTCACAACCTGTTGATTCCTAACTGGAACCTGCTCACCAGTAACACTGGTTTCTATACCCTCTGGTCTATGGCTGGGACCACTTGTCTGTCTATTGGCTGCTCGCGACCCTCTAGTGTTAACCATCCTGATAGTATAGATAAAGCATTAAAATATAGGTAGCTCTATCACACCATCCTCTATAATAACTATATACTCATAAATCTAACAACTCAGTATACCTTATCTTTAAACAAAAGTATTTCTATACATACTAAGGTATTCTATTTAAATATACTACACCAAGTATACTATCCTATTACAAGTACCCCTCACCCGATTCACAAGATCCTTCATGATTCCACTAAGTTCCAACATGTATCATGTGTTTGTAATAATATGGGCCCTATATTTTTCTAAACACACTACACACATTCGATCTTAACTTTATCACAAAAGTCCCGATTCACAGGCTTAGGCCAAGTATTATTATAATAATATCATATAATCATGTATGTCTGGCAATCAAAGCTAGCATCTGGTTCTCGACCCAGGGCAGCATCATAGGTCACAGTACTGTACCGCATCTGAGCACTACTGCACATAGCAGTAAGCTTACATATTCACATGTATAACATAGCATGTTAGCAATCTGATATGAAATTACACATGCTGCTGATATGAAGTGAAGTCTAGAAGACTCACCTTATAACTGTAATATGCAATACTTCATAGATCACTGATACAAGTAATATGTCAATCACCTCCTATATAAACAATACATAAATAATACATAAGTCATTCTGATCTGAAATAGGGCCGTGTCCCATTAATGCTACACGACCTAAGCTGGCAACATGGCCAGTGTGGTCTAGTCACTCTACACGGGCCGTGTACCTTTAATACTACACGACCATGTAACCTTACATGGCCATATGACCGCCTTTACTACTACACGGCCGTGTACCGCTACACGGGCCGTGTACATAACAGTTCAGCAGACTGTTCTTGCCAAGAACAGTCGGATTTCATCAATAATTCCAATATTTACTTCATAAAACGACTAGAGGTGTTTTCCTACACCTCCTACAACTGATATACATAAACCAAATCATATAAAACAATCCTAACATGAATTCACCATTGAATCATGTGTTTAATCCTACAAAACCTTAAGAACAATGGTTTGAAAGCTTACCTCAAGTTATACACTTGCTAGATCTTGGCTAAAGGCACTTGGTTCTGCTGGTTTGGCTTGCAAAAAGAGAGCTTATGGGCTGCTTGAATGAAATCGTGAATTGGCAGAAAGCAAATGACTAACTTTGACTTCTAAGTCAAAGTTGGTGTTTATATATAAATAGTTTCACTAATTGTCATAACTGCCCCCTGGACTATACTAACTTATAATTTGACGGTTTTAGCCCCTCTAGTTTTAAAAACACATCTAGTATCATAAGGGTAACTTCTATAAACATATAACACTTCCTATTATAATATGATAAAAGGATTTTCGAACCTTGAGTGTAACCTTACATGGCCATATGACCGCCTTTACTACTACACGGCCGTGTACCGCTACACGGGCCGTGTACATAACAGTTCAGCAGACTGTTCTTGCCAAGAACAGTCGGATTTCATCAATAATTCCAATATTTACTTCATAAAACGACTAGAGGTGTTTTCCTACACCTCCTACAACTGATATACATAAACCAAATCATATAAAACAATCCTAACATGAATTTACCATTGAATCATGTGTTTAATCCTACAAAACCTTAAGAACAATGGTTTGAAAGCTTACCTCAAGTTATACACTTGCTAGATCTTAGCTAAAGGCACTTAGTTCTGCTAGTTTGGCTTGCAAAAAAAGAGCTTATGGGCTGCTTGAATGAAATCGTGAATTGGCAGAAAGCAAATGACTAACTTTGACTTCTAAGTCAAAGTTGGTGTTTATATATAAATAGTTTCACTAATTGTCATAACTGCCCCCTAGACTATACTAACTTATAATTTGACGGTTTTAGCCCCTCTAGTTTTAAAAACACATCTAGTATCATAAGGGTAACTTCTATAAACATATAACACTTCCTATTATAATATGATAAAAGGATTTTCGAACCTTGAGTGTTACAGGTTCGTTGAAATTGGCTGAATTGGACGGAATTGAAATTGAACATTCCTAATTCTTGTTTGTTTTTTATTCACAGAATTTATGAAATGGAATTTGACCATTCCAATAAATTCATTAATCAAGAAATAGTAATTCCTTACCCAAATAGATGAAATTATTTAAATTCATAAAAAATTTCAAAACATAATTGTTGTCTTCTACCCCATCATCACCCCACACCCACCCTACCCGACCCCTACCCTACTCACCCCACCCCACCCATCCCATACCCTACTCTACTCTACTCTACACCATCCCATCCCACCCTACCATACCCTCACCATATTCCATCTTTACTTACCCTACCCTATCTTATCCCTACCTACCTCATCCTACACTACTATACTCCACCTTACTCATCCAATCCCTACCCCACCCCATCATACCTACTTCATCCTACCTTATTCTATGACACTTTACTCACCCTACCCCTACCCCAACATACCTCACCCTACCTTACACTACCTCATCCCACCCTACTCTACCCTACGCACTCATATACTACCCCACCCCTACTCTATACCCTACTCTACATCATCCCATCCCACCCTACCATACACTCACTCTACTCCATCTTTACTCACCCTATCCTATCTTATCCCCATCTACCTCATCCTATCCTACTATACTCCGCCCTGCTCATCCAATCCTTACCCCCACTCCATCATACCTACTTCATCCTACCCTATTCTATGACACCTTACTCACCCTATTCATACCCCATCATACCTACTTCACCATATCATATTCTAAAACACCTTTACCAACCCCCACCCTACCCCACCCAATCCTAACCACCCCACCCATATCCAACTTTATTTTTATTCACCCCACCCTTACCCCTAACCTCGTCTTATGTCTTACCTTACCCTATGGTAGGGTAGGGTGGGTGTGTAGATAGAGGTACGGTAGAGTAGGTAGAGTAGAGTAAACGTGAAGTATAGTAGGTAGGTGGGGTGAGGTAGAGGTGGATTGTGGGTAGTAGGGTGAAGTATGGTGGGGTAGGGTAGGTAGGGTTGGGGTAGAAGGGGCGTTGGACGGTTGATAGTGTAATTTATTTTGGTTTATACATATTGACTTAATTTATTTCTGGTAAGATTCCAATTCAAGTATTTACTAACCAAAAAGACATAGTTTTTTTACGAATTCCAATTTCTATGAATTTTAATTCCTTTTTCAAATTTCAATTCCTTCATATTCATTCTACAAACAAATTGAATAACAATATAAGTTTTTTTTGCTCCACTCTCTCTCTCTCACACACACATCCACACGCTCTTATTTCTATTGTTAGATATAAGTTTTTTTTTTGTTTTTTATTCTTAATCAAGTTCATCCGGTCTAAGACTATGTTAGTTTCAATACTTTACCTGATCTAGAAGAATTATTATATATAATTATATTTATGCATTTATATACTTGTATATATATAATTCAATTGTTATATTAATTTATTTCTATTTAGTAAAATATTATAAAACTAACTACTATTATATACATATTTTTCTCTATCTTGCCAGAGGTCTTTCGGAAAGCGATCTCTCTACTTTAGTAGAGGTAGAACTATCTACTTCTTACCTCCCTCATACGCGGCTCCGGCGAAATTGGATAGTGTTGTTGAATAACAATATAAAAATATCATCCCATGGAATCATGCTATAAATGGATTATAATCCCTAGAAATCCCATGACCCATCTGCAAAATGGAGCACCTCAAATAAGATACATAAAAGATTAATCTTGTTCAAAATAGGAACAAAGATGAAGTGCCCTGTTGACGAATAAAAGAATAGGATTAACAGGAAATCTCTGTACAATGAGTTTGGAAAACAAAATTCAAAATTCAAGAAGAAATGTAACTGGAGATATATCTCAAAATCAAACACGCTAACCCGTTACAGTCGTGTCATTTCAGTAAAAACGGCAGAATCTCAAGAAGAGATCGATTAGAAGAAAACAAGAGGAGAAAAGTGGAGACTTCACCTTTTGCATACAACCATATGTGACACACGAATTGTACAGTCCCTGACCTAACGAGAAGATATGTTTTGCTCGAGGAGAAAGGAGGCGAGAAGATGTGTATTTTGTATATAATGCTTGATAAGCCCATGCATATTTTTTCTCCTTTTTTTCGAAAGATGCGGTTCTTTCAAGATGGGGTAACTTTGAAAGTACACAAATCGTTGCAGGATTAAAAGAGCTCCTCTGAATTGAACTTGTTCCAAGCCTCCTATTATCATATTAATCAAATGAAAATTAGTGACGATAGTTTTACACTTGTACTATGTGAACAAGCTTATGGTGTGTTCGTATGTGTCGCAAAACTAATTACTGTAACTTGACATGTGTAAAAACTGATTATGTTTACGACAGTTTAAGGACCAAAATAAGCAGAATTGGATAAGTAGATAAAAACTTGTAGGAAAAAAAAACTGATTTTTTAGGGTAAATGCATATTAGGTACGTCACTATCCCCTAGCTTTAATCAAACTTTGCCTTGTTTTAATTATTAAAGTTGCAAACTTGCATTAACAACTGTGAAAACACCCGTCCGAACAGCCCTTTACTGAGATGTAACAAAACCAATCAGATGTGCTACTAAGGCAGTGCGTCTCTCTCTCACACGCATATATATATATATATATATATATATATATATATATATACACACACACACAGAGGTCGAGAGAGAACCAAAGTCATTAATGAAAACTCTGACTGGTTTATGTCTATGACATGGCATAATAATTTCCAAGTGTTTTAAGCTCGAAAATTACAGGTGGCAATTTGACCCATGTACTTCTAACATGATCTATTCAGGTTACATTTTATATCCAATCGGGTCAAGTTTTAGATAAGGAAACTGGTTGAATGGCTCATATGCTTCAAAAAAGTGCAACATTTTATTAATAAAACCGCCTAAAGCGTTTTATTCAAAAAATAGATTGTCATTGAAATAATGCGACTTTTATATTCATATTTGACACAATATTTATTTTCAAAGGGAAGAAAAACAAGCCTGAAAAGACGAAGTTTCAGGTGAACCCAGCCCGATCCATACCAAAAGGCTACCCATCTAACATTTAACCAACCTACATGACCCGTCGCTTTTGCCAGATTCAGATAACCAGTAATCATGTTAAACAGCTAACACAGGATTGGGCATCATGAGTACCTTAAGGAGGTCAAAAACCTTCTCTGCGACGTATTTCTGTTGAAGATTAGCTCCTTTTTGTTGCACTTTATCAGGATGGATACACAGAGTAGCCTTTCTATATACCTTTTTAACGCTTGCACCAGTGATCAAGTCAGTCAATGAAACTGGCTGCCAACCGCATCCAGGCCAAAGAACCTGAAAATCCATTGACAGAAGAATGAGAAGAGAACCAAAAATCTCAATAACTGTATTATTAGCAAATGCATAGAAATGTTAATTGCTTAATTATTAACCATCTCCTGATGCCCTAGTGGGTAAAACACTTGCCCCCATAGGAGAGGTCAAGGGTTCGAGTCCCACCAGGTCTCAAATAGGGATGGCCGGAGCAATGCTTAGGAAACAGCCACGGTTAAAACCAGTTAGACCGCGTACATCTGAGCCAAAGGCTTGGCACCCCCGGGAGGAGCCCTAACCGGGAAAAAACTCCTTTTAAATAAATAAAATTAAGCATCAGATGTTACTCATCACGCAATAGTATAGCTTTATTTTGGGACTCACATTCAATACATCAAATACTTTGACCTGATCCAACCCATTTTGACCAACATTGAAACTTGCTTGTTTTGACCAATTACTTAAACCACCTAACCGGCTAACTTGCCTATTTTGCCACCTCTATTCAGTTAATAACATATCACTTGTGCAAGCAACCGAGCAAGGTTCTGTCATTCTTACAGATGGAAAAGTGGTCGAGTAAGGCAATGGATCAAATGGGTTTGTGTCCAGACAGATACTATTTTCACGGGCAATCCAGGTTTGATTGAACCCGGACACAGTCCAAACTCCAAAACACTCTTATAAAGAAGTAGTGTGTCATAGCGTTGTAAAAGGACTAGGAGAAGCCTGTGCAAAGCAGCAGATAGTTATTCTATTTTATTTTGATTACATGAGCCGTTTGAATACTTATAAATGTTGTTTACAATAGAAATTATATTTATTTGATTTTTAGTTTTTATTTAATATTAGGTTGGAATTTAATTTTCATTGACTTGATATCTTTAGGTTGTATTTTTTTCGCATCTTTGAGCCGGAGACCTTTCTGGAAGCAGTCCCTTTGCCCTAGGGTAGAGGTATGACTGTCTACTTCTTACCTCCCCCATACCCCGCCCCGTGTAGACGGGATTGGGTTTTGTTGTAGTAGTAGTTGTTGTTGTTGTTGTGATTGACTTGATTTCTTTATAATTTTTATTATTATAGAAAGGTTTAGTTATTAAGATGGTATATAAGCATCTAACCGACTCCATTTATTCATTTAATTTGATCAATAGTTTCCATTTTGTTTGATACGAGGGAAAATAGTAAATTCAAATTTCTTAAAATTAAGAGATTAACCATTGAACCAAATGCCTTATAATATAGCATAGATTATGAAAAAAATGCTAATCTCGACCTTAGGGGTCTAGTCACTGAGAAATACCATGCTGACACAACCAACTCCAGGTAACTTTGACATATTTCAATACACTTAACTATGCCACAGACAATTTTGGTGTGACATATTTCAATACACTTAACTATGCCACAGAAAATTATGGTGTGACATGCCCAATAAAGGGATCTGAAAGACTTGAATCAAACCAAAAAAAAGGAAAAAGAGCTAAGACTAAGAGATAATGAGACATACATATTGTAATGTTGATAGCATTGCACGCAGATTTCCTTCCTTCCCAGCAGCCCAACGCTTGATTTCAACATCTAAAGTTGCCGAAATCCTCTGAGATGAAAACAGACTGGTCAGATGGAAAAAAAAGACCTACAGCGTTAGAAGTATCTAGGTTACTAAGGGGTTCTTCCTTCTATGAGATCGAAGGTTCAAGTCTCACTTGAGACAAAAGGTATAGAATCCAGAGTCTGTGTGAGATAGTTGTCCAAAAAAGATGTATTAATATATTACTCAAAACTCAAAAGAAAAAGTAGACAGCGAAACGTTCCATGCCAACCCATCCCGAATCAACTTGAACTCATTGTGACCCGTTACCTGGACTGCCCAATTTTGAAAAGTCTAGTATCAACCCACACATATCAAGAGATACCAAGGTCGACAATATGCTTCTTAGGCAAAAGACGTGGAGACCCTAATTTACCTATGGCAGCTTTTAGTTCATTAGCACCAAAACACATTGTGCACATGCACAAAAATTAATTCAACATCCAACAACCACAACAGATCAAAGGAATGATCTAGGTGAACATAATGCCATGAACTCTCAAGCCCTCGGCTCCACCACTCCACTTGACCAGCAAAAATACGACATGCCCAACCCTCAAATGCCATAAATGCATGAGATATTAGTCTATCGGCAAATGCCAACAATTTATTGGAGGTGATAACATCTAGATTCTAAAACAAAGATGCAACAAAACAGGGAGATGTCAGTATAATACTCACTTGTCTTTCTTCCTGTTCCTTCTGGATTTGCAGATCCCGCTGATTTTTTTCAGCCAATGCTTTAGCCTAAGATGAAGCCTCAAAAATCAGACTTAAAATCATGTGCAGAAAACCAATCCATATAAGATTATGTTGGCGCTATTGAAAAATGAATCATAAAAAATCTTTTTTCAAAATCACATACTGCACGCTCATGGGTGCGTTGTTGTCTTTCCAGTCTAGCTCTTCGTCTTTCCTCAGTCTCCCCTTCAACATCTTGGAAATCTCCAGCTGGCATAGCAGCTTTTGGAATAACAAGGCGTGAATACTAAGCATGACAGAAGAAGTCACCGGATAAATCTTAAGAAACGTCAATAAAAATATACCTGCAAACATTGAGCTAAGATCGTCAACAAAATTGGTGGTGGAAGATGCTTTCCTCACATTGGAAGGAACTCCTCTATTGGAATCCCTGTGGGGCCCTTCAGGTCCTTGTCTGTCCTGGGATAGTGGATCAGTTGAAGATTCCTACATAGGAGATCAGACACAGATGATAACAAATAAAATTTTCCAAGATATTATTAAACTTAGAAAAACAGAAAAGTAGAGGTGGCACTGGTGGGTTGAGCAACTGGTTGAAACATGTCACTTATAGTACAGGTCCAAATGGGGAGATCGGGTTTGGTTGATCAAATAACATTATTAACATAATAACATTATTATCAAGTTTTTTTTAAAAAAACATAGATCATGAGTGCTTCGGTGATGATTGGAAAAACAATATTTTCACATTAATGTTCTACATCTTTGGCTAAAACCAATTAGGAGGTTGTGTTCATGAACAATATACTTGTGGGTAAATTTCAACCATTTGACCCTTCCCATTTAAGCTAATTTTTTTTTTTACTTTGCACATCTCACACATTTGAGACAAAACACAACCCAAATTGACCCATTCATAAGTAAATGGGTTAATATTTCAACTTCTAATTAGAATACTCATCACGTAAGATACACCATTTTTCCACTCACATTAGAACTAGCCCTTGCTTTTGGCACACTGCTTGGTCGGGAACCCATGCTAAAAAAGGAATCAAGGTCATTATCATTCTTTTGTTGGTTTATCTTGGTGGCAGTGGCAGCTGCCGCCTTCTCTCGAGCTTCTGCAGCCGCTCTCTCTCTAGCCTCAGCCGTGACCCTTTCAACAGCAGCACGCTCTGCTCTACGCCTTGCCTCTGCTTGGGCCTTAGCAACAGCAGCTTTCTCCCTTGCTTCTTTCTCCTTGGCTTCTGCAGCAGCCTTTTCTGCTAAACCCCTCTCCCTGGCTTCAGCAGCTGCCCTTTCTGCTCTTTCCCTGGCCTCAATAGCCGCCCTCTCACGAGCCTCAGTTTGTGCTCTCTGAACAGCAGTCCGTTCAGCCTTTAACCGAGCTTCTGCAGCTGCTCTTTCACGAGCTTCCCTGTTAGCCCTCTCTACAGCTTGTCTGGCTTTCTCCCTTTCGATTTCCATTTCCCTAATCCTCTCTTTCTCCAGTTTCCTTTGCTTTCTCTCTGCCTCTTCTCTCTCTCTTTCTAGCCTCTGACGCGTTATCTCTTCATCGGTAGCCTGTTCATCCCTAGCTACCTGCACGGGTTCTTTATTTCTAGAAGCATTTGCATTGTGGGAGTATTTAGCAGAATTTGATGATGAAGATAAATCATTATCAAATGTCCTGGTACTTGAAGCAAATGAACCTCTTTCAGAACTTTTAGCACGACCTGGTATTGGAGGAGGTCTTGAAGGTGGTGGGGCCCTAGTAACTGGAGTGAACAGAGGGATCTCGGACACAGTGATCCAAATGTCATCTGCATGTTGCACATACTCTTCTGATTTAGGGGACGTGCCCACATGAGAACTTGTCTCGGTATATGAAGTTGAAGAAGTCTGATCAAAAGGAGTACGAGAATTTGTAGAAGCAGCTGGCATGTCAAAGACGGTCTGATGAGATTCTTGAAGATCATCAAAAGGCATCTTACGTGGTTGATTCTCAGAGTATCCGAAAGAATATTCGTCTACAGGCTCTCTACTAACAGAACTTCGGGCGCTGCCCACACTGGATTCTACTTCTGAAGGGGTCTGACCCTTTTCCTTGTTATTTTTCGGCTTTGAAAATGCAGGTGAAGATTTATTAAAACCATTAAAGGAGGCTATGTCACCAAACACATCCTCACTTGCTGATGATATTCCGGCCTTTGTGCTCCTGGATTTACCAATTTTGCTGATTTCTTCCAGTGGGTCTGCGAAAACACCCTGGTGGGACGAAGCAACAGGAGTTGACATAGATTCTAGGACCACAAATGGATCATCCACTGCATTCGATTTTTCATTTGTTTTGCCAGTTGATGTAGGGCTTGGATCTGAACTCCATCTGTTAAAAAAGTATAAAAATTGTTATGGACCTGCACATGATTATACTCCAACCTCACCAGCATTTGGCTACTCTTGCAACTATGAATTGTGTAAAAGATAAACTTGACGATGTGCTTTAAATACTTTTTTTCAAGTTGCACACTTGAAAACTTATCAATCTCATCTGTTTGGTTTCAATCAAACTATACTTATCAATCTCATCATTTTTCGTTTGGTTTAAATCAAATAATTCAACATAAATCATCAGATATGGTAGAGATGATTAACATTTTCTCCATCACATCGAAACCTCCTAAACTTCTTGTCACAAACTGACCATCTTTTTGGCTAAAAGATTGGACTAAAAATGATGTAATGGATATTATTATAAGAACATAAATATGCAAGTACAAAATGTGTTATAGAATGTAGCTGAAAAACTATAGAAGTATGTTGATGACATGTTCGTGTGTTTTGTGCATAGTATTATAAAGTATAGACAACAAAAATATACAATAATGAAAAACCTATCCTAAACGTTGGTTTAGCAAAACAAAGAATGTATCAGATGGTTATATACTTCTATCTGAAAACAAGATTCAAAAAAGTCGTATCCTGTAAGGAAACAACGCAGCCAACTTAGGTTACATCGCTAAACATGATACAGATAAATAACAACTGAAAAGTGGAGATAAATCCAGTTCCTAATCATTATCTTCTCTACAAGTCAGAACATAGACATCAAACCTGGTAGCCACCATTGGGGTGGGAATCAGAGGACGCCAGAGCGCCTTGGTTGAGGGTCAATAGCGCGGCAGGGGTCAGGGAGGACCCTTGAGGGGTCTGGAAACAAAATTAAGAATCACGGCACAGGCCTGTATGGAAAGTTAGGCCCAGTTTTAGGAGCTTGGAAAACAAGCCGGTTCCCCTAGTCTGTGTCTATAAACAGATCGCTATGTATTGTAAACCGTGTACCAAAATGGATAATAAGAAATCTCTCTAGCTTGGTCTTGGACGTAGCTTGATCACATCGACAAAATGAACCACACAAATCCTTACGTTCTTCGTCTGTCTTGCTATTGTGTGTGACTGTGTGTTATGGGGTTCGCTTTAGTACTTAACTATTAACTCATATGCAGTTCAAGCCATTGCATAGAGACGCTACATCTTGCTTCATACTTCTTCATGAATTGAGGTTCCCTTGAACAAAACACGTTATCCATGATAGATTGGTTGCTACATGGTCATCCAACATGAATGAAGAATTTCTTGCATTTTCCTACTAAGAAATTCAAGTTCTAAATGTCATGCAATTCTATAACTGAAGTATTCCTCTATTTCCTTTGAACATATTCTTCATGAAGCTATTCTAAACATCAAGAGCAAGATGTGTGTTGACACTTTCATTGACCATGTATTTCTCCGATTCATTAGAGTTCATATAACCCTACTTATTTCTTCACAGCCATTAACAGTAGTTATTAGCAATGCTTGTAACTAACTAGTGCCAGCAAATAACAAATCAAGCTTGTCAATGGGGCTCCTTAAAGCAACATACAATAAGAAAACGATACAACTTAATTGACTTCAATTACTGCAACACGAAAGGCTAACTGTATATAAATGACACTTGATTAGAAATATAACCTCAAAGCTAATGACAATTAATTTGCTGTCAGGGATTCTGCAACTTATGCTCAAGGTAAATTAACTGATTGATATACAAAACGTTTTCGTTCGTACAAACTGAATTGAACAAGTAAACAGCCACTGAAACAAAGCATGGTACCTGCTACCCGATGCAGGACTGTTGCTACCAAAGCCAGGAATCAAATCATCCAAATCTCTTAGACTTTTATCACTACGATGCCTGATCGGTTCAGCCTTCTCTGTTCGTCCTAAATTCCCAAGAAGATCATCGAACTGATCACTCTGTTGACTTTGTTTAGGCGGTGAAGTAGCTATAGATGCGAAAATGTTATCTTCGTATCTCGCCGATGCAAAAGAAGAAACCGATTTGCTCTTCATCCCTGGCAATCCACCGAATAGGTCATCATCATAAAGCGGTTTATCATAAACCGGCGAATTCGAAGACGTAGGTTTAGGTTTAGTTTTAGCTTCATTATTTTTCGCCGATACCGAGTCCTTGAAAATTGTATCGTAATCGAAATTAGACATCGATGGTGTTGATTTCGAGTTGCTGTTCGTGTATTTAGGAGGACCGCCAAATACGTCGTTGAATATATCATTTCCGTCAGCAGCGAATGCTGTTGACGATGATGCAGGTCGGCTCCGGCGATCTCCACCACTCGATTTCATCGGAGCAGATTTTCCTTGTGCCCGGAACCCAAAATCTTTCGCTAACATACCAAAGTCGTCCATTTCACCCACCAGATCTCGGAAGAGGAATGCAAACCAACGGTAATTGACGGTAAAATTATGTAATATGTATGATAAAAAAAGAAGAAGCTACATATGCATGATGCATCACATATATTTCGAAACCGGTGGCAAACGAATGGAGAGAATGTTAGGGTTAACGTTGGGGACAAAGGAGATGTTGGTGGTGATTGAATCGACGGCCGGTTATCTCACGGCGGATTCTTTTTCGTTTACTTGTTAGATTTCACTTCGTTGTTCCTTCGTCTATGTGGATACCCATTACTTTTTTAAATTCGAGTTCTATTTTTCTCTCGAAAAATTCATGAGTTTTTGGTCAATTTGCGTGTTGACCATTTTGTTCTTATGACAATTTCAGAAAAATTATTTAGAGTTAATTACACACTTTATTAGTTGTTACGAAATTTCATATTTGGTTTTTTTTTTACTTTAAAAATTATAGAAATAGTTATTATATTACTTTATTTCATATTTGATCTTTTAACTTATTAATTTTTACACGGGTTAATTTAGTCATTATTATTGTTACCAAACATTTTTTCTATTTAATTACCTATATTTTTAATTAGTACTAGACAAAATCAAATAATCTTAGCTTTATCAACAAAATCAATAAAGCGAAAATCATTAGCTAATTCTGATTTAAAATCAGATGTTGGTATCACAAGAGTGCCCTTGTAAAAGTTAAGCTTTGAATCATGATCAACAACTTTAAAGTTGGGATTGTTTTCTGCAACTCCAAAATTAGAGATAAAAAAAACTTCACCCTCCTTTAATTGATTTTCAAACTGTAGAATAAGAACATTTTTCACTGTTCCAAAAATCCTATCACCCTACAAAAATGAAAAATATATATATAATTAGCCATTGTATGAGTATATGTATAAAAACAAATAATTATAAATATTAAATACTAAAAAATATGTAAATGAATATAATGAAAGTTGTTTCGATTTTACCTTTTCATCTTTCAAAATCATGTCAAGACTTACCAGCTTCTCTAGATTATTTGCATAATATGTCTTCCACTTCAAAATAATTTTTACTTTGATACGGAAGACATCAGATTTACCATCAATGAACTTGAGAAAAGTGACATCCTCAACTGGTAAAGTTTCTGAAGACATAGACATTTTTCTTTCTCCAAAATGAACTAAAGTGTGAGTTAGTAAGCTTTATTATGAATATGCACGTAAATATTTATATATACATCTACTATATATACAATTCTAGAAATGTATAACTACTAAAATTAATCAAACTATTACTATAAGTAATTATATAAAAATATGAAGTAATATTAACACAACAATGACTAATTGTTTAATTTAAGAAGTGTATAATTAACATTTTTGGAATGATCATGTTTTATTTAAATAAAGATAAATTTTTAGGCTAAAATTTTTATTTCCAGAAATATCTATGAAAATTTTCATTACTAAAAATATAAATTTTGTTTCCAAAATTATTAAATAACGATAGATTATATATATATATATATATATGTAAACTACTAAATCGAATAACTGTATGTAATTTTAGTATTCAATTGTTATAATATTTTATTCAAAAAAAATTTTACTCAAAAATGTGTTTATTATGCGTAATCCTTTAAAATTATTTAATATATTAGGGTTTAGTTCCAAAAAATGTATCCAACTTGTCACCTTTTGCTATTGTATGTATCGAACTTTCAAAGTTACTATTTAATGTACCAAACATCCGAAACTTACCTTTTAATGTATCTAACCTGTTGTAGCGGGTTACTTGGTGACGTGGAGCAAGTCATACTGAGGCGGCATCTGACTTGAGGATGACATGGACTTCATGTTTTAAAATAAAATAAAATTTGTTTAAATTAATATTTATTTACTTTTCGTTGAATATCAGCCCTAAAATCTCCAGATTCATCTTCTAGGAAAACACCCTCAAAATCTCCAGATTCATCTTCTTTGAATAACACCCCAAAAATCTCCGGCAACCAACCCCCGATCTGACTTCGGCCACCACTCATCTTCTCCGACGGTACATGACTCCAGCGTTCATATCATTTAGGCTTCAGATATGACTTACGAGGGTTTTTGCATTCATATCATCTGGGAACCATCATGAAGAAACAAAAACCTTATTATTTTTTAGGGTTCGTATCATCTTGGCTTCAAACCGTCTGCCATCGAAAGACTCGATTTAGGGTTCTTATTCAAACAAGGCTTGATTTAGGGTGTGCGATTCAGAGGTAAGAGATTTCAGTTCATTTATGTTCTTCGTTCATATCTGAGTTCGATTAAGGTTTTTGCTTCACATCTGAGATTTCCATTCATTCTTCGTTCAGATCTGAGTTCGATTTTGGTTTATTTTTAGGGTTCAAACATCAAATTTAGGGATTTTTGTTCTATTAGAGTTTATACATTCTTATAATTCGATTATGTTTCAGAAGTGGATTAATAATTGATTTAGTTTTAGGGTTCTTGTTCTTCTTGGTTTAAATCTGAACTTTGGTGGGTTAATAATCGATTCAGTTTATGATTCGAGTGGTTTCTTAAAATCTGAGTTCTTGGTTTAAATCTGAGTTCATAATACTTGGTTTGAATGTTTGTGTTAATGGCTTCCTGTATTTATGTATATCATCTTCAACTGTTCTTCATCTTTTTCTTCAAGTTACAAAGAATTAATGGCGTGCTATGAATTAGTGATTGAGTTAGTGATGTGACATTAAAAAAAAGAAAAAAAGTTAAAGAATTACCGGTTACCTGATGTATAGGTAATCGGATACATAAAATGGTAACTTTTGGGAGTCTAGTACATTAAATGATAACTTTGAAAGTTCGATACACACAATAGCAAAAGGTGACAAGTTGGATACATTTTCGGGAACTAAACCCAATATATTAATGTAAAATACTAAATGGAATAATAATATAGATTAATTTAATGAACTAATTATTTTCATCATGATTTGATATTTCTATATTTTCCCGTGTAATAAAAAATAGCAGCATATTATATCCTAACCATTTCATGCCAAATGCCAAAGCATATACCACACTATCAGATATATCATGATCCCTAAAAGCTAGGAAAATCAAAACAAACTTGAAGACCCACAAAGATAAATCAGATACTTCTTATGCATACTTCAATTCCTCCATATGATTTGTATACAGTAGATTGATTAACAAAATCATCACATGATTACGCACCTTCATGGGTGTTTGAGAAAACTAATTTGGTTTTTAGTACCAACATAATGAATTGGAATAACGGATCAAGAGTATGTGCAATAGAACTGATTTATAAAGGAATCAGCGCATAACTTTAATCAATTGAGTGTTTGTTACCTACTTGGAGAAGTCTTCATAATTACATTAAAAAACGCACATCTAAACCCTTTAGTACTGTAATAAAGCAATTATAAAGAATCAATTATGTGGAGATAAAAGAATTAAAGATTACCTTCTGGAATTGTTGAGAAAAAACACACACACAACAGAGTGCAAGATCTATCGCAGGCTGTTAAGACAACAAAAATCGGAACCAAAACAATAAAAACATTACAGATTGAAGAAGATGATGATGAATGTAATAAAAAATTGAAGGATACCTGTCGGATTGATTGAGAAACAACCGAAGCATGTGTAGTCGCCGTATGAAGATTTAGGGTTTCAATTGTTGTCGATGAAGAATGGCGATGATACGGACCATATCGACGTTTAATGATTTTGGGTTACGAGACCCGCGTGTCTCAAAAAAACGGGTTAAATTACCCATATTGTTTAGTTAAATGGGTATTTCTAAAAGTGGTAGTCAAAAATAAATGTGTAGATTTTAAAAATGGTAATTGCTGAAGTGGAGGGTTCTTATTGGTTGAGAGAATTTTTTTTATTGCTATTTTTAGTAAAAAAGTAAGCCTTTTAATAATATATATAGATTTTGGTGAGTGTTTATAAAAAACGAATGATATATCAATTTTATGTGCTTATATATGACGTGATTCAAGATTAAAAAGCCGTAGTAATTATGCAAATTATATGTTGTACACATTGATATGGTTTCCTTTTTTTACATTCAATTATAGACTTTCCATTCAATTGTTACGGTTTCCATGTTTTGATATTTGACACTTGCCTATATGGTTTGACGTCTTTCCAAATTTAATATCCAAATCAATTTCAAACCATATGTTTTATGTGTAAGGGTGAGGGGTAGATTAGTCAATTCAAAACACTTAATTTTTAAGAGTTTAAACAAAAAGATATAAATGTTTTATAATATAGTATAGATATATGTATTGTTTTATTTATGGATATATACATTATAATATACTTATCTTTTTCTCTTTCTTAGTTTTTTTATAGATTACTACTTTAATATTTATAATTATAATTATATTTTGTGATATTATACGACATTTGAAATTGCATGACTTCTACAACCATGTTTGATATTGGTTTTAGTGTACGGAAATCGTTGACTTCTATTCTATGTATTTTATTTCCAAGTTAAGATTATCTTATGTTAGGTAAAACACTATCCATTATGTTTTTTTATAAACATGAAAGGTGAGAATATGAGACATATAAAGAAATCCATTATTAACTTAAAATAAGTGACTCGCTCTCATGTATTTAAGAAATATGAGGGTCATGTTTGACTATAACATTAGAAAATTTTAACACTTTATTTCCACATAAGTGTATCTTTATTTCCTATTTTTCTTCTCCTAGTATCTTTCAGCTTAAAAGATATGTATCTTTTATCTTTTGTCCATCTTTCAATTTTATTCCAATTTCTTGATATTCAATTCTATGTGTGAGGAGAAATATGAAAGAGAAATGGTCTATCGACCAGAGGAAGAGTCTTCCACATAACCCATAGTTGACTGATTTTGTTAGTTTGTTAGTCAACACAAGCCCTAACACCCCGTTTTCGAGTTTTTTAATGAAGGAAAGAGGAAGGAATCTTCCAGCGGCGATAAGGGAGTCAATTGAAACCCTAACAATCCGGCAATTATAAAGGAAACAAATCTAGAACCTAAACAAAACTAAATGCATATTCACCATCTCAATCTACCAAAAAAAAACTCAAAAACAACTTCAGGAAACCTAAAACTAGAAAAGAACATGCGATTTACCAATCATCTACTAATCCAGATCACAATTCCAAAAACATAAACCCATGGGAAGAAAGTTTGTCGTATTTTGAAGAAGAAAGCTTATTCGTTTACCCGCATAATCATTCAAAATTTAACTGGCGCGGACGAGTGAGTAATAATAGAGTTGAAGAGCTCATCATTGATCTTCTTGAATAGAGGTTGGCAGGTTGCATCTGCTTCATGATCTATGGCGTGTAAGCTATGCTGCAATCATAAAGAGTCGATCCCTTAGTTAACTCCAAATAACAAATATTTGCTAGGCCAAAGGTGCGAGATAATACCATAATGTATTTTAAAAACATGAAACTAAAGGTTTTGTACACAACAAAAAGTATATTTTTGGACAATAATACTCTTGAATATGTGATTGAGAAAAATAGTTAGTGGTTTGTAAGGTATAAAAGTCATGATCGTTGTGTATAACAAAAAAATATTATGTGTAAATCATCTCTCTAACAGTAAATTTGAAGCAACAAATAAAGAACTCATGACTCACTCATTCATCAGGGTGGCGATGTTATTTCTTGTTTGACACAAAAGGCTCATATTTTCGTGCATCAAGAACAAGTGAAAAATAGATCTTGTTAGGTGTATATAGACACTTGAATCCTTTTATAACTTCCACTAGTAAGGTACGAGTGTAAATAGTAGAGTTGACCAAATGAGCGGGTTAGATAACATGTTAACAATGGCTAGGGTTTAACGGTTCATTTTGGTATAGATTGAAACGTTTCATTATCATTATCATTATAATTATTATTATTATTATTATTAGTTTAAGATATAAAAACAGTTTTAGTATAACCACCGGCCAAACTATCGCAACTTCCGGTGACCTTAAATCACCAGCTTCAAGCGGCCTTTAAATACCACTACCACTAACTTACGTCACCACCAAACACCACCTTCACCGACACCCACACTATAGCTATACCTCATCCAAAGAGAACAATAGAACACAATGCGCATGTGTGATATATGGAGGATAATAGAACAATAGCAATACAAAGTAAAATCCAACACAAGTATGAAATCTGAACAATCATACACGCTAAGAAGTATGTGACTGAATCCTACATATGCACTACGTACACCTACCGACTTAATTAATTAGGTGATTATATTCATAATTAGGTTATTACATTCGCCAACTTAAACGCCCCCTTCGAAGATCAAGAACCACAAATAAAGCATTATACGCCAACAAGAAACATATAGTTCCCAGTTCAAAACTCAAGTTAATTAATAGTGATATCAAACACCGCAATAAGCCTGGGAAACACACATAACGTACAAATTGGATGTAATCTGTAATCATAATTCAAGATTCGTCAAGAAATATTCTAAACTTTAACATACTTGGCGAGCAATTCTTCCAATAGGGACTGCTCATCACGAGTCCAGTCCACCGACAGACTAAATGGATGCTTCAAAGCACGCTCAGAACAACCCACCGCAGAATTCTCCGCCACAGCGGAGCGACCGCCCTTGAGAATGCTGTAATTGGTGGTGACAGTGCCGCTCCCATTACTGTTGCTAACTGCAGACGCCACCGGAAACGTTTGGGGAAAAGTAGTTGACTACAACATTGATTTGTTTATTATTAGTTACTAAGAATGTTAAATATAGTACATAGTTAATTCATAATACTAAACGATAAATTTTAGTCTTGGATTAATAACATCAATGGTTTGGATTGCATTTTAAAATTTTGGATAAAATGACATTTTCGTAATTCACATGTAATTGTATACTGAATCACCTATGATTAAATATTAAAATTTTAAGACTATGTTTTTTACATAGACTTTATTGAACACTACTCTATACTTTATAATTAATTTATAAAAAAACACTAGAGTTAATTACAAAAATGGTCTCCGTGGTTGTCATTAATTTTCACTTTTAGAACTTTAACTTCAAAAATTACAAAAATAATCATTGTGGTTGTCATTTTGTTTCACTTTTTGTACTTTAACCTAAGTGGTGTTAACTTTGACCGTTAGTCAAAGAGTATTATGGTCATTTTCCTTTTTATTCCTGTTACCAAACACTACTCCCCATTCAAGTATGTCTCTGTCCCATAATACAAACACTCCTATTATATCTCTATCGCTCTCTCTCTTAAATCCACCAAACACCCCTATTATATTTCTATCTATCTCTCTTAGATCCACCAATCTCTCTCTCTCTCTCTTAGATCCACCAAACACCCATATCTCAATCTCTCTCTCTTCGATCCAGAGAAACATCGCCGCCATCTCCCTTCAATTCACCGGCCACCACCACCGCTCCATTCATCGGCCACTAAACACATCACTACATCACTGCCATCTCCCTTCGATTCGCCGGCCACCACCATTGCTCCATTCACCAGCCACCACCACCATCTCACTCTTACCACCGACGTCACTACCATCCTATCTCACCGCCTGACGCCACCACCGCCGACGTTATCTCTCCCTCGTCTCTCTCTCTCTCACTTGTCTCTAGCGACTCTCTTGCGACATCCGCTAGCGCCACCGTAGTTCCCAACGCCGCCACCGCCATAACCACCATCGCCAACATTGATTTAGATCTACACCTTCACAAGTTCGGGTACGCTTTCATCTTCACCTACACCTTCACAAGTTCTGGTACGCTTTCATCCTCACCTACACCTTCACAAGTTCCGATTTAGGGTTTTTCAATAGGGTTCTTTGACAAATCTTAGTGCGTGTTCTTCGACAAGAGCGATAGATCCAGGTGGGTGGGTGGGTGTTTCTGTATTCTTCGGCCACAATGCATCGTCGAGATTTTTAGACCACAACTTCGGTTTGTTGTCTACGGTCTTCTGAAAAATGCGCTTCAAGGCATGATTGGTGTTTTCCACTTGCCTACTTAACTGTGGGTGATAGGCGGTGGTGAATCGGTGATCTACACCCATTCCCATCGCCTACAAGGCATGATTGGTGTTCATAACCACAATGCACTTTAAGGCATGATTGGTGAACATAACCACCGTCGCCCACAACACATCACCGAGATTTTGAGACCAAAACTTCGGGTGGTTGTCTATGGTCTTTTGAAGAATGTGCTTCAAGCATGATTAATGTTTTTCACTTGCCCACTTGAATGTGGGTGATAGGCGGTGGTCAATCAATGATCTACCCTATATTTGTTCAGCACCTTTTCCATCAGGTAATTGGAAAAATGGGTACTTCGATCGCTTATGATAGCTCGGGGGCAACCGAATCTGAATAAGAGATTTTTGATGAAATTGACTACGACTCTAGCATCATTGGTTGGGAGGGCTTTTGCTTCGGCCCATTTCGAGACGTAGCCTACGGCGACAAGAATGTATTTGTTGTTGTGGGAGTTAGAAAAAGGATCCATAAAGTCTATTCCCCACACATCAAATACTTCACATACTAGAATGCCTTGTTGAGGTTAACTACTAGTCTATCATTCATTCTGGTGTTGCACTACTCTATGTGGATACGATACCTAGCCTGTCCTATGCTACAGCACGATTAGGTATACTTTCCTATTGTGTGTGCTAGAAAAGGTGATTTTTGTACCTAAATTTTATAACTTAGATTTCACGCATCAGCTCTACATGGTGTGTCACCTTCTAAGCATATTACCTTCTTCTGTTATTCAGAATGACACCCCTCACTTTCCACTCTACCTTAAACACCTTACATATTCCCATCTATGTGTGTTTGGGTGTGATGTGCGTTTTACGTACTAGTTTTAAATTTATATTTTACCGATTTATTTACCAAAAACTGTATGAATAGGCAAGTGAACCTAGTTTCATATTATAGTTAATAAGTCGGGTGTCGAACTCTTGGGGAACGTGAGCTAAACTGATTTTACTAAGTTAATCTAGAATTAACTAATTTAAACTAATTAAACTAAATAAAGACAATTAAAAACAATTAAACTAATTAAATGGGAATTTATGATCAAGTTGCAAACTTTATTATTTAAAACCACTCCTAAGACTAATAAATTGCAAGAACACAAAGATGGCAATAACAAGAACTTATGGATTAAAACTTATTAATTAAAAAGTTTTCCCTCCCTAGACTTGATTCTACCCTTTTCAAGTTGATTTGATTAATTAAATTTGTGCATTAGACAATTAATTAACACTATACCGATTCCTATAATAGTTAGATTCTTGATCCGATTATCCAACCTTTTTAATCATGCATTTAACTAACTTAATGGTCATTAAAGCAATTAACTACACAATTAAGCACAATTAAATTCGTATCTAACAAAATCTAATCTTTAATGATTGATCAGGTTACCAAATCATTTAATTAACATATGAAAGTCATCATATATTAATTCTAACACATTAAAGTTCCTATCTTGATTGTTTAAACCTAGGATTTGATCAATCACTAGTCAAAACTAATTATTGATCATAATTAACAATGATTAAAGTTATATAAATGGATTGGTCCTCCAATTTACATGAACTCAGATTATAAACTTCTCAAAAACAGAAACTAAAGCATGCAAGGATCTTTGATTAAACTTGAAAGATGAATATAATGCAAATTAATGTCATAAACATGTAAATTAATCAACTTAAAAGGGTTTCATCTCCTCTAGGGAGGAAAACAGAAGAGATCTAGCCTAGAATCAACATAATTAAGCTCTGGAATTCAATCATGAATAACAAAGACATGTAAAGAAAGATAGAACTGTAAAAAGCAATAAATCCAAGCCGAATTCTTCCAATTATGCTCCAAATCTTCAAAGTTAAGCTCCACAGCTCCTGGGATGTTTTAATGACGTGTTGTAGCAGAGTTTAGGTGCAAAAAGTGGGGTGGTTAACCCCAAAACGAATATGGAGTTGAGTTTAAATATAACTCTGAAAACAGGGGTTCGCGCCGCGACGGGTAAGTGTCGCGCCGCGACCGGGACTTTAAACACGATCCCAACTCTTTTGAAATTCAAGTTTGACGTGATCTTGACGCGTCGCGCCGCGATCCCACGTGGCGTCCATATTGACCTTATCTGGATCACTTCGTTGCGCCGCGATTATTTTAGTGGTCGCGCCGCGACCCCTTCTTTTTCTCCCGGCTCTTTCTTTTTTCTTTTCTTTTGGGCTTGATTATTGGGCTTTTAATAATTTTTTCTTTCTTTGGACCTCTTTTCTCTTCTCTTTCTCGGGCTTCTCTTATTTTCTCGATTTCTTAGGCTTATATTTCAATTAATTTATTATTCCGCCTTTTTAGCCTGCAAAACATAAAAGAAACGATAAACGCATCTTTTTACAATTAAATACATATTTTCTGGCTAAAACCAATCCGATATCGCACAATATTTATATATTATAAACGCGATATCAGGGTGCCTATGCTTCCCTCACGCGTTTCCACCTCATAAACTCACCCCACCCCCCCCCCCCCCGAACAACTCCTTACATGTTCCTTGGCTATCCGTCTCATCATAGGGGTTTCTGCTGCCTTGATCTCTCATCTCGCAAAATTATTCTGTTTCGTCATGTTGTGTTTGATGAGTCCATTTTCCCGCTTGGGTCTATGACACCAAAATATGCTCCCACCTATGATTTTCTAGACAACGCTCCTTCCCTGTCCGCATGTCATTTTCTTAAGTCCTCTGAGTCCACCTCACCGACCCCTACTCTCCCCTCACCACCTCTTATAGCCCCAATACCCACCCCACCTCCACCCCTATCACACCTTATGGTGACACACTCTCAACACGGTATCCATAAGCCCGTTCAACGACTCAATCTTCACACCTCCATGGTGCCTTGCTCCCATTTACAGGCTTTAGAGGATCCTAACCGGCAACAAGCCATGCAGGATGAATTCTTGGCTTTCTTAGTAACGGAACTTGGGAACTTGTTCCACGTCTATTGGACGTAAATACTGTCCGGCATTGACTATGATGAATTATTCAATCCTGTGGTTAAACCAGCTACTATTCACAAAGTTTTGAGTCCTGCTGTTTCACGTAATTGGCCTATCCATCAACTAGATGTTAAAAGTGCTTTCTTACACAACGACCTACACGAAATAGTTTACATGCATCAGCCACCCAGGTTTCATGATCAGACCAGATGTCATCTCAGACGTTCTTTATATGGCCTTAAACAGGCTCGAGAGGCTCATTTCAGCAGTTCACGACTTTTGCCTCATTTATCGGATTTACGTGTTGTCGGTCTGGCACTTCACTATTTGTGTTTAGTCACTGTGGTTCTATGGCTTATTTATTATTATATATTGATGATATTATTTTGATTGCATATTTTGGCTATTTATTGCAAAAAATTATCGCTTTATTGTACAAGGGATTTTTTATGTCTGATCTAGGTCCACTCAACTATTTTTTCGGTATCTCTGTTTCAAGAACTACAGATGGCCTCTTTCTTTCACAGCGTAAGTATGCATCAGATATACTTGATATGGCTCATATGTCCAATTAAAAGCCATGTCGCACGCCTGTTGAAGCACAAATCAAATTGGACTCATCGGCAGTCAAGGAACCCACTCTCTATGGGAGCTTAGCCGGCACATTTCAGTATTTAACATTCACAAGGCTAGATTTTGCTTTTGCGGTCCAGCAAATTTGTTTATTTATGCATGACCCGCGTGAACAACATTTTTCAGCACTGAAACGAATCCTACGATATCTTAAGGGCACACTAGACGTCGGGTTAAATATACGCCTGCCCTTCGTCGGATTTAACAACTTATTTAGACGCGGACCGGGGAGGATGCCCGGACGCTAGAAGGTCCACATCAGGTTACTGTGTCTTTCTTAGAGACAATCTTTTATCATGGTCCTCCAAACGTCAAAACACGATTTCCAGATCCAGCGTAGAAGCAGAGTACAAGGGTGTGGCTAATGTCGTTGCTGAATCTTGCTAGTTACGTAATTCTTCTCCGTGAGTTACACACTCCTGTACCCAAGGCCACAGTTGTTTACTGCGACAACGTCATTTCTAACAACGCGGTTCAACATCAGCGAACCAAGCAGATCAAGATCGATATACATTTTATTCGTGACCAGGTTGCTCTTGGACGTGTTCGGGTTTTACACATACCCTCTTCTACTCAGTATACTGATATTTTTACTAAGGTTCTACCCTCGTCATTATTTTGTGATTTTCGTCACAGTTTGAATGTTCATGACAAACCTCCCGATCAAACTGAGGGTGATGTTAGTGTATATTATGTATCATGTATTAGCCCGAGGCCCATTGTTTAGATTAGGCCCTTTGTAATCCTATTTATATCGATGATTAATGCAAAGCTATTTTGCATGGGAAAATATTATCTAACATTAATTTTTTCTTAATGGATCAAACAAAAATGAATACCACATATTTCTCAATGAATCTGAATTGATAAACAATGGCCTTCAATCAAATCCGAATGGGTGTCAATCAATGTATAAACTCATAAATTAGCGTAAGGTTTAATGAGTTTTCCTATTGTAATTT
Source organism: Dittrichia graveolens (assembly GCA_038502395.1). Classification (NCBI taxonomy): domain Eukaryota; kingdom Viridiplantae; phylum Streptophyta; class Magnoliopsida; order Asterales; family Asteraceae; genus Dittrichia; species Dittrichia graveolens. The sequence continues at coordinate 76,463,335 of JARJIL010000002.1, forward strand.
ATTCTTTGTGAATTAACTTATAGGAAAAGGGAAATAAATTTAATAATCGATTAATCGAGATGTAAATGCAATATATAAACTTAGAATTCAAGCCATACACAAATAAAATTAAATGGATTGCAATCAAGACACAAACATGCTAACAAATCTCAAATAATCGAACGACTAACTAATATTTCAAAATAAAAACTATCAAATTCAAGAACGTAAAAACCCTGATATTAACACAAGAACTATAAAAAAAACACAAAATAAGGATTTGTAATTCAAAAATAGAAGTAATTAAAACACATTCACAAATACACAAATAAAAAAAAAATCAAAATCAAGAACTTATTGAGGACAATTTGTATAAACACATTTGACTCTATTTACATATTTTGAGTGAAAAATTATCTAAATGCCATTTATTTGTAAAAGAAATTACATTGCAATTTAAAATGGTAGGAGGGAGCATGGAAAGAAATCAAATATCAAATCAAATGTTTATAATATATTAATATATTAACGAAGGTTGTTATCATAAGATTGAATTGAAATTGTAAAATCCTACTAATATGCTCTAACGTATTCACAAATATTGCAATCCAAAATTATAGGATGATATAAACCTCTCATTAATTGATCCTATAATCCTCCTAATTGATCCTAGTAATCGTTAAAAAATATGTGAAATCTAGCTATTCTATTTTCTAATTCACTTTCTTAATTTTGACACAAGATAAATAGAAATATTTTTTAGGTTGTCTCATAAATTATATATTTATATGATAATTGTTTAGATGATTTAAAATTTATACATCATACCAATAACGCAATACTATTCATAGATCTAAACAAACATTTGACGAGCAAAAGCTATAAAGTTTAAGCTTGTTTTTAAGAGTCATCAAACGATCTTACAATCCTACCTCATTTGAAGAGTCAAAGCTAGAAAGTTAAACTTCATTTACAAGATCGGAACGACAAGCAATCCTATAATCCTAGGAGCAATCCTATGTCAAGTCGGCAAGGTTTTGATTTGCAAGATCTTGAGATTGTACGATCCTACTCACGATCATGATCTTAGCAACGTTATCTATTGAACCCATACATACATATATGTGAATGTATATCGCAAATAATATTTTATTTTTTTTGCTCACACCAATTTTGAAAAGGCCGATGTTTGGCTGTTTGAAACTCTTCCTTTTTTTTGCAAAAAATAAAAAATCAAGGGAAATATCAGCATTTCCAAAATTGGGTTGAATTTGGTCAATCGTGTTTCTCACTTTGCCAGTTTGCCCTGTCTCCTTGAAAATTGATTTGGAAGCTCATCAATCAGTATGGAGTCCCTTTATAAGAGATCTTTTTATAGAATAACAAAGCTTGATTTGGAAGCTCATTTCTAGATCTTGTTGTTTGCTTATGGTAGAGGCGCATAAACAAGAGGCAATAATGAAATTATCTACCGATAGACGAAATTGCCTGCCCGAGAAATCAAGAAGCCTAAGAACAAGAAACTGGGGCTAGGGGTTGTTACCCAACCCAGTCAACTTAGGAAGAAAAACACCATCCATATTTAAATATGATTTACTAATCATCAAGCATTTACCAATAATACCTCCAAGGTGTCAAGATCAGATCTTTTCACCAATTTGCCAATCCAAAAACAAAATTTTGCTAGAACATGATTACTGTCGTCACTCGTCACCATATCACAACCAAGTTCAAGATTATACCTTCTTTTTTTGTTCAAATCTATCATATTATATTAACATATGCTTCTCCAGAAAGCACTAGGGTGATTCATTTTATGACTGCTGGTTTTGATTCATTTTTGCAAGCTGAATACCCTTAAAAGCAGAACTAGCTGCAGCAGCAGGCGCTGAGCCATCATGACTCGAGGGATTTGCTCCACCGTTATGGGCCATTTTTTTCTTGGCATGTTGAGCCCAACCAACAACTTTTGCTTGTATATGCTCGTCAAATATCGACTTTTTGAAATGTGTTCCCATCTATAATGTGGCCATGAACACAATTTAGAGTTGTTGGGTTTTATGAAAAAAGAAATTGAAATGGAAAGGATTAGATCTTGAAATGAAATACCTGTGTCACAAGAGCGTATAGTGGTAGAGTGCTGTAACTGCACATAACCTGAATGAACACCCTGAAATGAAACCATCAAATTAGCCAACTTTAGTGTGGTTCAAGTTCAGTGCAGAAAGCCCAATCCTACATTAGGGTTAGTCACTCGCTTCGAGTCCTTTGACAACAGGCCTGATACAGGCGCGCTGGTCCAAACAGGTCCTAACCAGTCCTGATCTTTATTAATTTTTCAATTTTTCTTCAAGTAATTATAAAATCTTACATTGGTACACTGTAATTACAAAAAGGTTTTAGATGAAAACAAAGATATCTATATATTTTTTATAATTTAATTTTATGAAAAACAAAAAATATAATTTTATACAAAATCTCAAATTATTTTTTTAAAGCATAGAACTAGATAAATTTACATTTAAATGGAACATAATTTACCTCAAGAACAAGACTTACAATATACGATAATTACATCTGAACTATACAGTAAAATAACTTTTTTAACTACGGTGTGACCCTGGCACTTTGATCAAATATTAAATTTCAGGATTCAGGACCTGTATGCAACTTTCAGCTAAACAAGGTCTAAAGAGAGCAGGATATTTGGGCCAGGCCCAGACTCAGGACCATCTGTGCATCTCTATACTAAAAACTGTTTACGTAACAGATAGTTTACCCGATTATCAACCGAGGGATAATGTAGCGTACTTGCCCCATAATGCAGGAGTCAAAGCCATATTGAACCTAATATTAGAAATGAAAAGGGTATGATGTCAATAACTCAACATCTATTTTTGCATACCTTCATGTGTGTGTATTATGTGTGTGTGTTCTATGTCATATGATAAAACAGAACGTACCCAAATCCAGAAGAAGAATGCAATCTCAAATGCATTTTGAAAGAGAATGAAATGTATGAGGAAAAGAACGATTCTGGGACGGTGAAACCAAAAGTGATCATCTGAAGGTTGTACAACTAAGTCACCTTCTATGGCTACATGTTTTTCAGCAACCTCGTGTGCTAACTGAATGATTATGTGCTCCAGCTTTGTTCCCACGGCAAGTAGTAGCTGGCAAAATTTACGAAAAATATTATTCCAAATAAAATTATAATTACTTAACTATTCCTAGCTTTAACCTTAGAGGATGTTTAGATGTGTGTATTTAAAACACTTAAATTGAAGTAAAAAGTTGATAGTTTACATGTGCTTTTATAACAGTTGTAAGAATTTATACATACAATGAACAAGATGGAATTTTATATGGACATTAGAGATCGTCATGTAAAATGGGATGAAACTCTCTCAAACTAGGTTGAAAAGTACATAGGTAATTCTTTTTAACCTTTTAAGAATCAGTTTTATTCCCGGATCGTATGAAACTGACCATCAGATGATAAGTTGATAAAAAACAGAATACGTTTATCCATACATCATAAAATGATCATAGCTATTATCTGACCACTGATAAACTTTCTTACAATGAAAGGGATGAAAGCTATCCAAAAATATGTATGCCAACCTGAAGAAAAAACACAAGAAAAAGGAAATCAATCGTTATTCCACTTAAATAGAAGACCAGATTATAGATCTTGAGATCTAATCAACCATCTTATAATCATGACGGTATGACAGTTCGTGTCAATAAAGTTATTCTTTAAACTTGGAGCAAATAAAATGTACGATAATAGAAGCGTCTGAATCTCATGACCCAAGTCCCAAAACCCGTGAACATTCCAAGAAGAGGCCAAGGATATCATCAGAAAGATCTATCTTTGAACTAATAGGTAAAACAAAATATATATACACTTTCCTTTGGAGCACATGGTAAGATTTTGACAGCTTTAAGAAATGGATAGTGTTAGAAAATGCTATTACATACCATTAATGTTCAGCAACAAGAATATGACCACGAATACCCACAGATACCAGCTGCAAACAATACAATCTTATTAAAAACTGTCCTGATGAACCCATAAAATGATCTTTCTCAAAAGCTTTGACTTTTGAGTATCAAAGGGATAGCTTTGTACCTTCAAAATTGAGAAGAATCATAGTGTGGGGTACAAAGTTTTGATGGATATATTTAAAGGTATGAACTGTATTAGAGTATAAAAACTCTGAAGATAATAGCTGAAAGAATCTACTTGAAAGTTGAATTTTAGTACTAAGTTTGAACATTTAAAATCAAACGCAAATTATTCTTCACAAGCAAAGATATCACTTACCTGATTCCGACCACTTTCCTAAAATCATCTTCCAGAGCCCGTATCATGTACTTGTGAAAATTAAACTTTGGGTTTGCCCTGCAATGGGTCTACAAAAGAAAGATTGTGATCAAAAGAAACAAAAAAAAGGTCAAAGAAGGATCATAAAATAAGACACATGGGTTTGAGAGAGCTATGTAAAAATCTACTCAGATTCTTACCGTAATAAAGCCCAAACGCAGTGCTACATAATCTGACTTGGTGACAGATCCATAGAATTGCTTGACGAAAGAACGCTGTAATGTTCATCAAAGAATACAAGTCAACCAAAAAAAGAGAAAAATACCTAGTAATCTATCATTATGTAATAGAAACATAATTGTAAAAAAGATGAACAAATTAGCATGTATAACAATTGTCATGGAACAGAAAGATGGACAGTTTTCGAATTCAAAGATTTATTCTTACTACTTTTCTTATTCACATTCCAAATATATTTCTTTTTAATTACTGTCTCCGAGGAGATACTATTTTTAAACAATATTTATATGCACTTTTTCGATGTGATTACTGAGAGTAGAAGAAACAGAATCATGATAAGAAATCAATTGGTCAAAGTGTAAGTGAGGTAATTTTGCTTTTATCCTGGTAATCAGTTTTATTACAGCCTCCTACATGCTTTTCCAAATTTGATAATTTTCACCCTAAATAATCAGACAATTAGAATTTGAACGAATATTTCCCACACACTCAAAAACTAATTATTTCGATTTCGGTTCACTTTTAACGCACATCCGGTGAAAAGTAATAACTTACCAGCCAGCCTCTAATGGCTGAACTTTTACCAATACCCACAAAACGGTTCCTGATGAAGTCGTGATCTTTAACATGTGTGACTTTCGGCTTCAAAACTGTAAACAATTGTAGTTAAAAGTTTGAACAAGAGTAGCTTATGACAGGCATAAACTTTTAACAGTAAAGTACATGTTACATACATTAATAGGTTTCATATTGGAAATTTACAGAAGACGTCAATACAAATTTGTAGTCCGTAATGATATCTTTTTAATATTTAAAAAATAATCAAACGGTTTGCAAAAAAACATGAGTCAAGTCAAAACGTTGCAATTTATATAAGATAGTTAATGTACTAATTCAGCTTAAAGAAGATAAAATCCTTTTACCTTAAAAAATCTCATTTAGAATAGAAAACTAGAAAGATGGTCCGCCGATAGATTGTAAAATCATTAAATTAAAAATTAAAAAAAATAGTGTAACTTCAAGCGATGTACGTCTACTTTCAAGAAAAATGATCGGACGGCAGACTGTTTTTTGCCATCAATAAATGACATGTGGTAGCCCTTTACCTTGTGAGGCATCAAAATTGTCTTTTGTGATAGATTCTTCCCAGTGCTTCCATTGCCGTATCTACACCATGACACTAATGTTGGTGATGAAACAAAAAGTAGAAATATAGAATCATGAACGAGTAAAAAAAGAAACCAAATTTATTGAAACTTTTACAAACCTTTGCCCCGCCAAAAACAACCGTGAGGACAGAAAATGTGACATGCACAACGGCTAGAACAAAAATAAAGATGTGTAGATGATGCAACGCCTCAAGAGATAGTAGCGGAACTTTGTTCTGTACAAAGAGAAAATAGAATTTTAGAGTTCATTTAATGTTCATGCGTCATCAGAAATTTGGAAGGCAATGAAGCTTGCAATAATGAATACTTTATAAAAGAAGTCAGGTGAACTTCTCGAGAAATCGAATACTAATGCTGAAGATTCAACAGGCATTATGTATATAATCCAAATTTCTTACCTTTGAAGCACAATAACCCGCCTCCGCTGCTTCTTCCGCAAGCAAATGACGAAGAATATGAGACGTACCCTCAGCTTTAGGAGTGGAAGCCTCTTTTCTATCACTCAAGGAGCATGGAAGGAGGTGGTCCATTAAACTCTCCTTCACACAAATCTTGACAATTCTTGATTGGAAAACGGTTAATAAAAGCGAAATAAATCCCAAAAGCATCAACTCTGCAAACGAAATAACAATGATCAAGTAAACTACTGCAAAGATAATTTCTTCGTATAAAACGTGTGAAATACAGCAGTTTTTTTGCATTTAAATTCCCACGATATGCCCAAATTCACTATCTTTCTTTAAACATTTTCGTATTTTAACCGTCAGAAGAAAACCAAGTGTGATAGTTGGAAAAGTTAATCAACTTTTGGGTCAAACATACTAATTCTTAAATATTGAGCTTTATACAGATTTTTACCATAAAACACCTATAAGACTTGTTATATATGAAACGTTTTCGAACATTCCTTGAAAAGCATACAGTTCATATTATTACAGTTCGAAGTCCAGTATTTGCAAATTTGACCTTGAAAGTCAAAGCCCGTTCTTATTTAGGAAGAGATAGCCAAATGAAGTTTTAAAGTATTAATATCAATTATACTCCAAATTTAGTAAAAATTCTATTATAAATTCACAAAATTTTAAAACTAAAAAAAAACATATATATTAGCATATAAACCCCATGAACAGAATGATTTAGAAAATAGATTGAAAATTTGAAATATAACCTCCCTTATACCCAAGATTTAGTGATCTCAAATAATATTAAAACTAACAAATTAAATGAGCATATAAACACCATAAATGGGGTAATTTTTAGCAGCACATAGAAAAGTGAAGAAATGAATATACCTTCTTTGATCTTTTGAAGGGCTTCAAAGAGAGGCTTTTGACCTGCTTTCTTCAATTTCTATACAAAAAGGGTTAGATAAAAAAATTTTACTTTAAGCCCGACGATTAACCATTAATCGATCAGAATTTAGTTAATTAATCAAACCCCATTTCACAGATAAGATAATTAAACAGGAAGAAACAGGCAAACAAACCTTGCCGGTGTAATGGAGTAAACGTTCGACGGCGAGAGATATACCGACGATGACGGTACAGACGGCGGCGACAACCCATGTGGGTGTGAACTCTAACGACGTACCTTCCCCTTCACCACCCGCCATTGATTCAGTTCAATCTACACTAAATTACAAGATCTGGGCAAAGTTAAGATCTTTATTACTTAAAGACACCATTTTCAGTAGGGTTTTTTGCGTAGATTTTGGTGCAGGGGGGGTTTTGCGGAGTAAATTTTGATCGATATGCACGATATTTGATGATTAATTTGAAGGGCTGGCTATGGGTCAATGGTAGATAAAGAGAGTAGAGAGAGTAGAGAGGGAGGTGGAAACCGAAGAATGTGGGGGAAATGGAACGCGTAATAAATATGTGAAGGGAAGCTGTGATAGAATCGCTGTCGGAGCTTCGGACATAAATTGCAACTTTTCGAGAATATTTTAATTTCAAATTTTGATATTTGTACAAGTGGAATACAATCCTGTTTTACTTCGAATAATATAATCTATAACTATTATTAAAAGGTTTATTTTTTTTTTTAGCTATTAAATCAGAATCTATTAATCAATCATAACCTTCAATTTCAAAATCAATTCAATTTAGAAAACAATTTTGGTAAGTATCCATTCACCGATTTAATCAAAACACACGGGTCACACACGGGTTTCCTAACCCGGTTGGCTTCAAACTGTGGTATCCCTTTACGTTTCTTTCATCGTTCTTGTGCAGTACGCTTCCTCCCACCGAGAGCTTCTTCGATACTTCTTCAAGGTTTCACCTTTCCTCGACCGACAGCTTCTTCAATCCTTCTTCAAGGTTAGATTATTTCCTCGACCGAGAACTTCTTCGATTCTTCTTCAATTTTTTGATTTTCTCTTCATAAGATTCAACACATAAACCCTAATTTTCGTTGTTTTAGGGTTACTGTCCGTGTTGATTTTTCATGTATCATGTTTGTTTTCTTCTTGATTTCTATATTCTTATAACTCGTCTTGCAGTTCATTTGTACTTATTTTCCCGTTGTTAGGGTTTTTGTGGTCTTAGTGGTTTCTGAAGAAATCGTTTTGTGAAGATTGATTCTACCTATGAGGTATCTTACATTGTTTTATGCCAACCTAATATTGTTAATTTTTTTGATTTTGTCTGCTTGTGTTCTCGAAGACTTCCACTTGCCTGGTGATTTCTTCTGCTTGCAGCAGTCTTTAATATTTGGTCAATCATCCTTCTTTTTAATGGTTTTGTAAGTATTTACATCAGTGGCTCTTTGATTTTTAATTCTCTGGGTTCAATCATGTTAAATTCAATGGGCATGCTTTTATTTTTAATCCAAATAAGAAATTAAGAATTGATCCCCTTCATTTGTTCTTGCTTAAATCTGGGTGTGATTTTGAGGTTAATGGATGTTGATTGAAGAAAGTTGGAACTTGGAAGTACAAATCATAATTTGTATATAAGTTTTTATATTTGCATTGAATTCTTATTCAAAACTTCTTCCTGTCAGTTATATGTTTCTTTGTGAATTTCATTTGCTGCTATAATTTGTTGTTTTGTTTCCTTTTCATCAAAGGCACATACATTATATAATTTTATACATTGAAAATGTTCTTAATATAATTTAATCTTCTTTATCCTCAATTGCAACAATTGATGCCTTAACTCATCCATAGTGATTTTCCAATTTAAAATTTTCAAGTACCACTTTCCTTTGCTTTGTTTGTTATTCATTTAAAGTTAAATGGTGCAGTTTCTTGCAACTAAATGACAGTAACCTTTACTGCTTACAATATGTTTGATGAAATGCTCCGGTAAAACGAACTAATCAACAGCATTAATTCACTCTGTGATCATATAAAAAAGTTATTTATATTACTGTTTTAAAGTTGTTAAAGAAGCACTTAATATCTTGTGCATGTTTTGAGTGTCACATCATGATTCCCTTTTATGTGGCTTTGTTATTGTGTATATATATTTTCTTCATTTAGTAAGTTAGTAATGACTTATCGTATAACTTCATTTAAATGTGTCATAACGTTGTAATTTATTCCACTGTTAGTTGATATATTATTTGGAAGAAAATAGCCAAAGTGTTCTCTTTAACAAGCAGACTTGCATTAATGAAACCTAAAGAAATTGGGGAAACGAAGTATGGTGCCACAACAAGGTATATTATACAATATAGAATGCTGATTTTTTTAATTATTATTTTTGTAGTATAGGAAAAAGGCGATTCTTACTGTATCTTTTATTCTTTTTATTGCCAAATGATTTTCACATGATATAAAGCAAAGTACTTGAAACCATAAGTTGGAAGGAAAGACAAGAAATATAATGAAATACAATGGTAGTATATTGCTAACTTTATAGCACCATAGATACAAAAAATCATTTTACTAACTTTATGATCTTTTATCTTTGACTTTTCCGTTATATTGCTACAATATTTTTTAAAATTGTTTGGTTAATGTGTCTCCTTTTTTTGATATTCAGGTGCTAACATCATTGGATATAACACATCATTGCAAACTCTGTTCTTTTCCAGGAAAGATATAATGCGAGGGTGCTTGATTAGCGTATTGAGGGAGATCACAAAGAAGATGATGAAGCGGACTTTACTCGCTTGAATACGATCCATCAATGTCGTTGCTTCAAGCATTCTCTAGCTGTGTAGCAGTTGTAAGTAGCCAGAAGTTAACTCACATCTTTCAAGTGAATTACTTTCCTGAGTCAAAAGACTTGTCTGAACCCACACCGACTGGCCATGATAAAGTCAAAATTCATGAGGAAATACCTCAAAAATACGTTTCAAAACCACCAGCATCACCTGTTGGTAGGGTATAGTTTTAATATCAATATTAGTTTTAAAGATAATAATCACTTTGTATGTTAGGGGATAGGAAGAAGGTAAACAAAATGCAGGCTACCCTTTACATACTGCTGATGACATACTAATATTGTAAGGGCCTTTAATTCATGGCTTGGAACAAAAGTTTCGTGTTACATAGTTTTTACTAAAAAGCTAGGAACATGCACGATGATCGAGCCTCTTCACTCCTTTAAACGTAATACCTTGCCTCTTCCTTTATTCCTTTTTTGCATCTTATGAGACATGCAAAGTAGATTAGAACATTAACTAATAGTACATGAAAATCTTGAAGCAATTTGTACTCAAAATCAACCACAAACTTCCACCGCTGTCAAATGAACTGTTTTGTAGCAAATGTGGTTTCTCCTTTTTTTTTCTTCTGCAACTTGTATTAGTGGTGTATTCTGATTTTAATTAGAAGACAACTTTTCTTTCCCAAAATGACCTTAAATTAAGCTTCAATCCACCAACTCATCCATTTACAATTTTGGTTATTTTGACCACATTTTCGGAAAGCGTCACAAATAAAAAAAACATGTTGACCTTAGGGAAAATGGGTACCCAGTTCATAATTATTTTAACCGGACTTCTTAACCTATCCTTCGTTTTCTTTCTCCTTTGGCTGAAATCTTCATACCATTCTATTTTACAAGGTGATGGAAGTTGAAGATCCAACCAGGTAGATCTATTCTCTGTTGCCGATTGAAGATGTTTTGTTCAGAGCCTACGACATATAATTTTTCAACCACCATGTTTGATTTCGAAGGTATTACTTTTTCATTTTCTTCATCTTGCTTTGCAAGTTAATTTTTTTATTTGATTTTAATTAGAAGACAACTTTTCTTTCCCAAAATGACCTTAAATTAAGCTTCAATCCACCAACTCATCCTTTCACAATTTTGGTAAGCGCCACAAATAAAAAAAACATGCTGACCTTAGGGAAAATGGGTACCAGTTCATAATTATTTTAACCGGACTTCTTAACCTATCCTTCGTTTTCTTTCTCCTTTGGCTGAAATCTTCATATCATTCTATTTTACAAGGTGATGGAAGTTGAAGATCCAACCTGGTAGATCTATTCTCTGTTGCCGATTGAAGATGTTTTGTTCAGAGCCTACGACATATAATTTTTCAACCACCATGTTTGATTTCGAAGGTATTACTTTTTCATTTTATTCATCTTGCTTTGCAAGTTAATTTTTTAGTTGATTTTAATTAGAAGACAACTTTTCTTTCCCAAAATGACCTTAAATTAAGCTTCAATCCACCAACTCATCCTTTCACAATTTTGGTAAGCGCCACAAATAAAAAAAACATGCTGACCTTAGGGAAAATGGGTACCAGTTCATAATTATTTTAACCAGACTTCTTAACCTATCCTTCGTTTTCTTTCTCCTTTGGCTGAAATCTTCATACCATTCTATTTTACAAGGTGATGGAAGTTGAAGATCCAACCTGGTAGATCTATTCTCTGTTGCCGATTGAAGATGTTTTGTTTAGAGCCTACGACATATAATTTTTCAACCACCATGTTTGATTTCGAAAGTATTACTTTTTCATTTTCTTCATCTTGCTTTGCAAGTTAATTTTTTAATCTGATTTTGGTGTTACTTGATTTGATATGTGATATTAAATTTGATTTTGGTGTTAATTTTGTTCATATGCTTTAATCTAATTTTGTGTTTTGAAGTTGAATTGGTCACCTCCTTCAAGTGAATCAAGACCCAAGATCACAAACCTGGCACAATTACCCTCACATTTTTTCCCTCAACAGATATTAGGACATTGATTAAGTCAGCAGACAAGAGCAAGCTCAAGATTTGTAAATTTATAAGTCGATTTTTTTCTTATTTCTTTTAGTTTCCATATCTATAATTAGAAGACATCTTTTCTTTCCCAAAATGACCTTAAATTAAGCTTCAATCCACCAACTCATCCTTTCACAATTTTGGTAAGCGCCACAAATAAAAAAAACATGCTGACCTTAGGGAAAATGGGTACCCAGTTCATAATTATTTTAACCGGACTTCCTAACCTATCCTTCGTTTTCTTTCTCCTTTGGCTGAAATCTTCATATCATTCTATTTTACAAGGTGATGGAAGTTGAAGATCCAACCTGGTAGATCTATTCTCTGTTGCCGATTGAAGATGTTTTGTTCAGAGCCTACGACATATAATTTTTCAACCACCATGATTGATTTCGAAGGTATTACTTTTTCATTTTCTTCATCTTGCTTTGCAAGTTAATTTTTTTATTTGATTTTAATTAGAAGACAACTTTTCTTTCCCAAAATGACCTTAAATTAAGCTTCAATCCACCAACTCATCCTTTCACAATTTTGGTAAGCGCCACAAATAAAAAAAACATGCTGACCTTAGGGAAAATGGGTACCCAGTTCATAATTATTTTAACCAGACTTCTTAACCTATCCTTCGTTTTCTTTCTCCTTTGGCTGAAATCTTCATACCATTCTATTTTACAAGGTGATGGAAGTTGAAGATCCAACCTGGTAGATCTATTCTCTGTTGCCGATTGAAACTGTTTTGTTCAGAGCCTACTACATATAATTTTTCAACCACCATGTTTGATTTCGAAGGTATTACTTTTTCATTTTCTTCATCTTGCTTTGCAAGTTAATTTTTTAATCTGATTTTGGTGTTACTTGATTTGATATGTGATATTAAATTTGATTTTGGTGTTAATTTTGTTCATATGCTTTAATCTAATTTTGTATTTTGAAGTTGAATTGGTCACCTCCTTCAAGTGAATCAAGACCCAAGATCACAAATCTGGCACAATTACCCTCACATTTTCCCCCCAACAGATATTAGGACATTGATTAAGTCAGTAGACAAGAGCAAGCTCAAGGTTTGTAAATTTATAAGTCGATTTTTTTCTAATTTCTTTTAGTTTTCATATCTATAATTAGAAGACATCTTTTCTTTCCCAAAATGACCTTAAATTATGCTTCAATCCACCAACTCATTCTTTCACAATTTTGGTTATTTTGACCACATTTTCTTAAAGCGCCACAAACAAAAAAACATGCTGACTTTAGGGAAAATGGGTACCCAGTTCATAATTCTTTTAACCGGACTTATTATCCTATCCTTCACTTTCTTCCTCCTTTGGATGAAATCTTCATACCATTCCGTTTTACAAGGTGATGGAAGTTGAAGATCCAACCTCGTAGATCTACTATGTGTCGCTGATTGAAGATGTTCTCTTTAGAGTCTACGCCATATAATTTTTTGACCACCATGTTTGATTTCGAAGGTATTACTTTTTCATTTTGTTCATCTTGCTTTGCAAGTTAATTTTTAAATTTGATTTTGGTGTTACTTGATTTGAAATGTGACATTACATTTGATTTTGGTGTTAATTTTGTCATATGCTTTAATATAATTTTGTGTTTTGAAGTTGAATTGGTCACCTCCTTCAAGTGAATCAAGACCCAAGATAAAAAACCTTGCACACTTACCTCACATTTCCCCCCTGAACCGATATTTGGACATTGATTAGTTCATGAACAAATTGGTTTCTCTTACTCAATCAAGTTTATAATCCATATACAAATTGGTTTCAGTTGCACACGGATTAGCATCTTATCAAGTCAGCCACTAAATCCTTGGCATTTTTTAATATAGTAGTTCTGTTTTTTAGATTTCCATTGCCTAATTAAATACATCATGTTTTAGACTTTCATAGCCTAATTAACTTTCATATTAATTGCAGTTTTAATTTTACATTGGATAATTGTAGTTACTTCCGTCATTGAAATATTCAAATCTATGTGCAATTTCCATGCACCTAAATCCAAATTAGACATGGGCATTTTTCAGGGAATTCGGGGATGAGTTTATTGTTCATGTTGTAGATGTGTTTGTTATGCCACAGAGTGGTACTGGTGTCAATGTTGAAGCTGTGGATCATGTTTTCTAGACCAACATGCTTGATATGCTTCAACAAACTCGCAGGTTAGTATTTTGTTTGTTCACTTTTTATTCACTTATCTTATCTAATTATTTTTGTTGTTTCTATTTGTATAACGGCCGGAACTCAGAAACTCTTTTTTAGATTGTTTAGTGGCTGGCAGGGACACCCTCATGGAGTCCCTTCACAGTAGAGTGGATAACTATTGACACCATTAGAAAGATGCATTTGCCGGTGGTCTTATAGGTTTGTTACAATTTTCTTGTGGTTTTATAGATTTTTTTCGATTTTCTTTTGACATTAATCAAAGTGTAAAGAGCATGGACATCAACTATAGGCTAACGATTGTATAGGGTTTATATTATTTCACATGAATTATGTTATATGTTAATAAACTCCCATAACCTTTTATTTTTGTACTTAGGCTTTAAAGGAGATGCAAAACTTGAAAATGCCTATAGGTCATATACGGTGGACCGATGGTCAAATTCCCTCCATTATTGACATGGAGTTGTAGCAGAATAAAATTTTTTCAAGGTTTTGTTTATAAATTTCTTTTTTTTTATGTTTGGGTTTAAATTCGAGCTATTTTTGTCTATGTTTTTTAGGTAACTATTTGAAAATGTATTTGAGAATTTGTGTATATGTACACTTCTTATTTTTTTAATTTGATTTAGATTTATCTTAACTTTTCTTTTGTAATACCTGTACGTGTACGGGTTTATAAACTAGTATTTTGTAAAAGGGTTTATCTATAGTATCTATAATATATTATAAATCATTTAGAACTTTTAGTTAAATTCTTAAATTTTAAATGTTTTAAAATTATTAAATTGTCTCTTATATAATACTAAATGAAAATAATTAAATAAAGTAACTATTAAATAGAGTTAATAAGATTCTTATATTTCATTTTAATAACTAAATCTTCTATATTTAAAAAAATTTAAGTAAAAACAAATTAACTTAATTATTTAAAAATATTTTCATAACCAAACCTTTCATTTTAAATATTCTATTATGTAATAAATATTCTAACGTAATTATTAGAAAATGTGTATAAGTGAAACTCATAAACATGGATAACCTATAATCAAAATTTACAAACATATATTTTTAATTTTTTTAAAAGAGCTAACATAATCAATAGTTTACTAATTTACGCTCTATGTTTTCATTAACTTACCTTATTGTATAAGTAGAAGCTTTTTTTCTTATTTTATCGTTCTCAAATTTTATTTTAAAAATAATAAAAAAGTTGATTGAGAATAGAAAAATAAAGAAATAAAAAATAAAGAAAATAGACATGTTACCAAAGAAAAATTATTCGTTGTAATCATATTACATGAATACCGAAAACGGATAAATTATAGAGTAGAAATTATTTTGATACCACCGCATTGCGCGGGTTACGTGCTAGTTTTATAAAATATATTCAACTTTTACGTTTACTATTATGTATTCAATTTTTAAACTTATCATTTAATATGTTAAACTTTTAAATTTCACCATTTTATGTATCGTATTGTTATAGCTATAGCAGGTTGCATACTGACCTGGCACCCGTTTGACTGATTTGTAAGCTTCATCAAATTGCTTTTCTGTTCTTCCCTTTGCTATTTAAACCTGTAAGGTTCGGATTCTTGCGAAGATCTCGATTGGCAAAAGAAGATTTCGAGTCATCCATTTCGGTTTCAACTTATCAGCTTCTTCATCTGTTCCAAGCCAGGGTATCTTCATCATTTTCATACGATTACAGTCTACATCGTCTGTTCAAATCGGCAATTTAGGGTTTTTAAACAATGATTTAGGGTTCATCATTGGCGATCTATGATAATTGGGCCTTTAGATCTCTAGGGATTGGTTTTGAAATCGACTAGACTTGGTTCATTTGTTTGAGGTTAGATCTAATGTTGTTCAATAATCAACATCAGCTTCGGGAGATTTTCATCAGTTAGATCGATGTTTCTTATTTAAAAATACGATCTTTTGTTTGGGTTTCTTTATCATGTTTAGGGTTTCGTTGTTGTTGTTCACTTGCAGTTTGTTCATCGGTGTTTTAACGTGTCAATTAGTGTTTTGGGTTAGGATTTTATTTCGTCCCGTTTGATTTGTGGTTTTTGTTTTATTTGAAGGTTCAAAGACTTAAGTTCAATACCGTTCGATTTAAGTTAGGGTTCTGGTTCCTTCAAACTACTTTGATTTCATCATCTTTGGTTTATCACATATGCGACAACATGATGTTGTGCTCATAAGATAAGTTTCCCACTTGTTAAAAGTCATATGTTGTATGCGACTTAATATGTGATCAAGATTTTGGTTTATTAGATTGACGGTTTCATGTGTTTGATTTAGGGTTTGGTTTCATCATCTATTTCATATATGTGATTGTTGTTCATCGAAGGCTTTAGTTTGTTTTCCAATTTATGCGTTTTAGCTTGTTTCTGTTGAAGGATTCTGTTTCAAATAATGCAATTTTGGTTCTTGTTTATATTCAACTTCATCTTTAAGTCCAACGTTCTTCAAATTCATTACAAGTTCGTATGTGGTACATGTGGCAATTCTATTGTGCAAATAATCAATCAAAATTAATAATATCGCCGGTTACCTGCTTAGAATCTACTAATTTTGGTTCATCTACTAATTTTTTTATTTTCTCTTTTAATTTCGACACTTGTATTGATCTAGTAAGTAGGGGTATAGATAATAGAATTTATTATGAAGATATAAAATATTTCATCCTAAATTAATTAATATAAGAAGTAATTTTTATAGTAAAAGACTAAAGGTTCACGTTAATGTGGTGGTGACTAGCGGTTGTTGCCATGGGCGATAGTCGTTGGTGGAATGAGTTGGAAAGAGTATTGTTGTATTGATGGTGGTCGTGGTGACATTGATGAAATGTTTGCGATGTATAGCGTTACGGGGTAAAACATTAGTATATTTGTCTTTTTGTAACACTCGAATGGAGTGAGATTCCATATATACAACCTAAATAATGTACTTTCTATCAATTAAATAAATGTTTATGTTCCTTAAAATTATATGTCTTTCTAATATTTTTAATAAACAGAATAAAATCCCATCCCAATAACATCAAATTGTATGAAATAAAAGATACCATAGTGAAATAAAATATTTTTTGCTCACATTGAAAAGATTAATGGTAAAGTAATATCATGTCTTAACTATTACATTTTGTTAGTTGTAAAACGCTTAAGTAATTACAAAATATTTGTGTTTAGTCAATTACTAGTTAAAGAGTTATCTAAGGCTTTTAGCTTAGTGGTATTGAAGTAGTTTAAATTTGGTGTTGTTCACAGCTTAAGATCATGAGTTCAAGTCTCGTTATAAATAAATTTGAACCGTTAAATAAAAGTCAAAGATTCAGGGAAGAATATTTAAGTTAGATTAACTTTCGCTCTTAACCCTCTTATTTTGAAATTTGAATTGTTATGACATGATTCGGATAATAAAATTTGTATATAAGTTAAATATTTTTTTTTGTTTTTAGGTAAACTATTAACCATCCTAAAGAACATGCGTCAAATTTTGATCTCTACGTCTCCATAATAGATCGTTTTATAACCACTTGGCCACCATAAAAAATAGTTTTATGGTTGAACAGTTATTAGTTATTAATCATTCATCTTAAATAATATTTTTAATTTCGTATAAGTCAGTTGGACATTTTACCAAAGGGATTATAGTCAAACAATATCATATGTATTAGGTGTTTTCGAATTGTGAGTTCAAGTCCTGCAGTGAATAAAAGTTGTAGATTTAGAAATATGATTAGATTGTGTGTATTCTGCCGTTTGGATGAAAAGAACATTCTAAAACTATTTTTAATCTTTAATATATATTAAAAAAGGGACATGACGTCATTTTATTTTTAGAATTTCTTTTATCAATCTTCATCTTTTATTTTCTAAAATAGCTTACGAATGAATTGTTTCCTTAAATGTCATTTTATAAATGATTTAGTCTGCTAACATTTAAAAATATTTTAACAAAAACATCTATTCAAATATTTAGTAGAAACATCTACCTATTTTTATGGATATTATCAATTGAATTAAATTAAAAAAATTCAAATTTGATAATGAATTTCTGATTTTTGAATAAATTTATCTCTGTTTTCAAATATAATATTTGATATCTCTATGTATCTTTTACTATATATGCTAGTACTTTTTAACACTATAAATATTTAAGCTAATTTAAATAAAATCAATCAAGTTATATATTAAAAGACCCAATGTTTAAATTAATCCAACAAGTAATTAAAAAACTCAATTTGAAATAAAAATATAGATAAACCAATTGACTGGCTGTATTAATTTAAACTGTAGCAGATATCTGATATGTTCACATGCTCAGTGTTCAAGAGTTTGATTGGTCTTTTGTTTGATAAACAACCAAATTATTAAAGCATCCATAAATTTGAAAGAAACAACAAAATCCAGGAATATAAAATTAAAAGTTGGCATTATTAGCCCTTTAACTTCTGGTACGATAATTGTTAGCTTGAATTATGTGTTTACTTTCAAATATTCAAAGACGTTACATTTTCGAATTATATATTATTTTATTAACGAAATATTATTATTTTTTGAAAGAACACTATTTAAAAATAAAATAAAAAAAGAGGATAAGAAACTAAGAATTCACTTAAATATATTTTAATTTAAAATTTAATTAATGGTCCTTTAACTAACCATAAATTGTAAGTTTAGTCCTTTTTTTTTAAAAGTTACAAGTTAGATCCTTTAACTACCATTTTGTTACAACAATGGTCTTTTCTAACGGAATCTGTTAACTTACTCCGTTAAATTCTCTCATGCGCATTGCACATGAGCGTATATATGTCCTTTTACCAATTTATTAATTTTTAATTAAATTTCAGTTTAAATACTATTTTAACCTTATTAAAAATAAAAAATTAAAATTCATCTTCTTACTCTCTCCCTCACGGCCTCCCAGACTCTTTCCCCCTACACACAAACATCTCTCTCTCTACCCCCATTCCTTCTCATCGTCTTCTTCTACCTCCTTCCCTTTCAATTCAAGATCTTATCTTCTTCTTTTACTCCACAACTCCCACCACCACTGTCTCCACCTTTCACCACCATCTTCACCGCCTCACTCATCCCACCACGTCTGTCGGCGCCTCACACATCCCACCACCACAGTCGCCCCCTCACACAACCCACTACCACCGTTGCCGCCTCACACAACCTACAACCACCGTCACCGCCTCACACATCCCATAGCCAACTGTCGCCACCTCACACAACCCACAACCACTGTCGCCGCCTCACACAACCCACCACCACAGTCGCCGACTCGCACATTCCGCCACCACTGTCGCGATTTCAAACCCTAAACCTAAATCCATAAGAAAAATAGAAACAAGAAGATAGATAGAGAGAAACAGAAACCCAAACTTGAAGATGATGAAACCTAAAACAAGAACATGATCTTATAAATCCCTCACTTGAAGATGATGAAGCAACAAGGTAGAGAAAGAGGCAATGGTAGATTTGTGGTGGTCTTAAGAACATATCTGTTGCAACCACAGTGGTGCGATGGTAGATCTGTGGTGAAGAGAGGCGGTGGTGCAGCGGTGTGGTGGCATAGGTACGGTGGTCCATTGCGGAGGTGTGTTTTTGTGTTCGTCGAGACAGAGAGAGATACGAGAGACTGAGATATGGTAATAGGGAGATGAAGTTTAATTTTTTATTTAAAAAAAGTTAAAATAGTCTGAAAATTAATTGAAAATTAATAAATTGGTAAAAGGACATTTATACCCTCCTTGAGGGAATTTAACGGAGCAAGTTAACAGATTTCGTTAGGAAGGACCGTTGTTGTAACAAAATGGTAGTTAAAGGATCTAACTTGTAACTTTTTTTAAAAAAGGATTAAACTAACAATTCGTAGTTTTAGCTTAAAAATGGAAGGAAATTTTAATTTTAGGTTTGGTCGAGACTTTTGAGAGGATTACGCACGTGAAATAGGAGTCAATGGAGATCGATAATCACGCCACATATTGAAAAACAAGACCTTTTCAATTCATTATTCCAAAGTAATTGCATAATTGAGAATTTTAGCAAATACTGTATTTTTAAACAGAAATATTTCATAAATAAACTTAAACTATCTTTAATATACTATACTAACATAGTATCTTTTAATATTCTTTATTTTTTATATGAATAAACTCTTTTATGTTCTCCAACGTAACTTATAAAAAACAATAAAATATAAAAAAAATGTATATAATTATGCTTAATAAGTTGATGGTCTATTGGACATTTGCTTTAAGTATATGTATTATTTACATAAAAATACTTACTACTTAAACCCTTTTCTATATTAGTATTATATTAAAAATGAAGTTGTAATGTCATCATTTCATTTTTAGAATTTTTCCTACTATTCACACCCCTTTATTTCTTAAACTGACTAACGAAGTAAAATTTTCTTATATCAAAAATCTTAAGCCATTAATCTTGAGTTTGGTGCATATCTTAATTAGAAACAGGTTACTCGTCTTCATAATTGGATTTTATGTCATTCAAATGCATTTTTAAACGAAACCCTAACTATTGAGTCAACTATTATCGTAAATATGTTGAGCAATTTTTATCAACTCTTGGATCTTATGTTAATTCCTAGTTCTTAATTCCACTAACAACAACGGACCTAATTGTACCTCGCATTGGTAAGTTCGCACCTTAATTAATAAATAAAAATTTATAGTTTATTAGATATTGCGTGTTATGGCTAGTTAAACTGGATAGATAAAATAATAATAAATGAATAAAAACAATCAAGAATTATAAGGATTGAATAATGATTCCAAAAATATTCCCATTAACTATTCGGACATTATAGTAAAGTATTGTAAGTTGATTAGGGAAGTGAGATATCCGTTTTTAAAATTATGATTCATTAAGTCGGTTTCCTCCCTATCTTTTCTCCTAACACACTCACCCACACATACACCCACATACTCGCTTCCTTTGGTGCCTAGGAGAATAATACTCCTTTAATTTCAAAACAGCCAATCTAAGTGCTAATAATCTCTTCTTACTCCATAAAAAATCCTTGTAAATGTTATATTCTTGTTTTTCTTGTTATTGTGAACCTATAATGGGTCAAAGTTGAATGTGTACACTATAAATGATCTTGATGTTATAAATCCGTTCTTACAACCTTTAGGGATTGTTAAGAGTCAAATTTAGAGCTTGATGGGATTGTTCAAATGGGTCATTTAGGTTAAAATCCCATTTGATTTGTGAATTGGTTGTTTTAATTTGGTAACATGTATGCTAGTCGGCTCATGTTATTGCCACATGAAATATACAAACACTAGAAAACGATTTAAAGTAGTTTAATATTGGATTGGGACGAATTTTGGTTATGCAACAGAAGTTGCGTATGGTTCTGTTCTTGCGTCACGATGCAACGCGACCATCTTGGTCTGCAAAAAAAACAATTTTATATGTGTTAATGCTTGTGCTACAATTATAGGTTAATAAAAGGGTAATAGACATTGTTAAAAGATAGTTACAAGCATCTTGAACCCGGATGAGTACCGGTTTTCATAGACTCGGTAAAGAATAAAAAACACATTAAAACCATAAATAATGAGGTATCGTTGCAAGCCGTTTGATGTAAATTATGAAAATCTAAAACTTTGAAAGATACATGATTTTTAATAATCAAAGTGTTGACTTTATGTGATATATATATATATAAATGTGTGTATGCAGTGTATGAATGTATGATATTGATGGATGAATATTTATGAATTGTAAAATACATCCATGCTATCTATGTAATACGTTTTTGTCTAGATGTTTAATGATTGTTTACAGTCGTATGGTTGAGGTCAGCTATTATGATTGGGTTCCGGTAGATCCTTCGGGTTGGAACACCTATATGGATGGATTCCGATAGATCTTATGGGTTGGGATCAATGGGTGTTCTACAGGACCGTTGTTCCTTGATGTAAGAGACACTAAGCTACCCGTTGAACCCACGAGAGCCGATGGCTCTGTAACGATGCTAAGCGGACCGCTACTCACCCACCCACCGGAACGGTTGGTTTTACTTGATACCCCAGTTAGAGTCATTAAGCTGGATTAGCTATCTCGCGATATACAACACCTATTGATTTTGTCAGCACTTCATTATGTGACAAGGTAGCATTATTTGCTTATTCATATTATATGACATGCTTTATTGATGTTTATGTTTAATATGTGCTCACTAGCTATTTATAGCTAATCTTGTGTATTTTTTTCCCAGGCGCAAGAAAGGATTAGGTTGTCTTGTTATGATTTTGTACTTTTTTTGTGTATGGTCGGTTGGTAAGACAAAATATCACCACTTGTTTTTAGGGTTGTAAACGAACTGAGCGTTGGGCGAACCATTCGTGAACTGTTCGACGTGAAGTTCATTTAATGTTCGGCGTGAAGTTCGTTTATTTAATAAGCAAACTAACACAAACAAAAATCTTTGTTCGTTTAGTTAAATGAATGAACACAAACAAAGGCGTCGTTCATTCATTTATGTTTGTGAACGTTCATTTATCCGTTCGTTCACATGTATGTATGTATATGTGTGTGTGAGTATACATAGATATATATACATATACACACACTCTCTCTCACACACACACACATATATATACACGTAGTTAGTGTTTGTCTATATCTAATAATGTTGGGTTTGTATAATATTTGTGCATGTGTTCGTTTATGTTCGACTAAAGTTAAACGAACGAACATAGACATAAAAAAATTCGTTCGCTTATCCGTTCGTGTTTGTTTATTTGTTCGGCTAAGTTAAATGAACGAACACGAACACGCCTCCGTTTCTGTTTGTACGGTTCGTTTACAACCCTACTTGTTTTTAGACTTGGCAAGTTTTTATGTTTATTTATTCGCCAAGTATTTATAAATTTATTTACTAGTTTGTAATTAAAGGTTGAAATTCTGCTGCTAGCTTTGAAACTAGTTGTATAAAACAAGTTATGAGCATATCCACTTGTAACACCCAAGGTTTGGAAATTTTCTAAATTAGTAACTTTATCAAGTGATGTGTTTTGGTATTGCCTAATTAAGATTAGGAGGTATTTAGAAACTTGAGAGGTTAAAGTTGTCATTTTGAAACTAGAAAAGTAGGGGGACCATTTGTGCCATTTCTCAAAATTGTATATATATGGCTAGCTTTGAAGTTTGACCAATTGAGAGTCAAACCTCTCATTTTCATCAGCCAAGTTCACGTACACTTAGAGCATCCATATTTTCTTTGAACTTTTGATCAAGATAAGGAGATACAAGTAGTGACAACTGAGCCTACCATAGACACAAGCTTGAGGTAAGAATTGTTAACCATTGTATTGAAGTTTTAGTAGGTGTTTGAGGCGATTCATGGTGAATCAAAGATTTAGTGATGTTATGGTTGTTATTTTTAGTCTAGATGTTGTTTGGAGTGTAGGAAAACACCCCAGTAGTGTTTTTATGAATTAAGATTGAGTGTTTTATGGTTTTGGTCGGAGTAAACAGTAGACAGTCGGCGATCTGGAGCTGTAAGTAGAAAGGCACGGGCGTGCCTTTGAGGGGTACGACCGTGCCTAGTGGCCGTAACCACCTCTGTTCTTGAGGTCCGGGCGTACCTGGGTAGGGTACGGGCGTGTTCGGCCCAGTACGCCCATGCTTGTTGGGCTCTGTTTCTGGGCCTGGACCGTGAGGCACGGGCGTGCCTCTAGAGGGTACGGGCGTGCCTTTCCCCTGTTCAATTTGTTAAGTGCTGAGTTTGATTATGTGATTAATACTATGATTATATATCTGGAGGAATTAGTGTTTGACGTGTTCTAAATATATCTGGCATAACTCTGTGTAGTATTAATTGCTGAGGTGAGTTTCCCAAACTCTGATTCATATATGTGATATGTGTGTTGTATTGCAATGTATATTAATGATCAGAGGATCATGGAGAGGGTAGCACGCTGCTTCGTGCAGTAGTAGCTACCACAACGTTTTAGCCTTCTTGGCGGATGCTAAGATGGTGCAGTACTATATCCATAAGAACTGTTACAACATTCGTATATGTGTATGCGCATGCTTAATGATTTACAGTTTAGATTTCTCACTAAACTCTCGTAGCTTATCGGATACTGCTTACTGTTATTTTGCAGGGCGTAATGATTCCAAAGACAAGGCCCCAGTTTGACGGTTGTTGGTTGACTGTTGAAAAAACTGTATTTTGTAAACTTAACGCCCAGTTGTGTTTTGAGAAAACTGCTTTCTAATGTAAATACGTTAACACTTCTCCTTTGTATGAACCTGAGGGTTCAAGACTACTTATGTTGCTTCCGCTCGTTTGTTTAAACTACTGTTTTAGTTTCAAAAGACTTTTATTTGGAGTTTTACCTGTATTTTGAAATTTGGGACGTTACAACACTTTACAAATGGATCCACGCAGTTTGAAAACTTGTCTATTAATCAAATGTTTATATACTTGAAATAACGGTGACACAATAAATCTGTGAGTATATCAATTTTCTTTCTTTAACTTCCGCTTTTCATATTTTAGTTATATATTAGGGTTACAAACATTTTAACTTTCAAAGTTTACATGCAAATTCGGTTTAACTTTTAACATTTTTTTGAATGGTTAGTCCTAAAGTTTAGTTTACCTATTGATGTATTCTTCTTTAACTTATAATAGCATGTTATGAAAGCGTTAAATCTTACACCAAACAAAACTTAAGGAATTAAAGTAATTGTCAAACTAAACGTTAAGGTTAAAGCATTAAAAAAACTTTAGGGATTAAACTAACACAGAGTGTGAATTTTAAGGATCTAACTAGAAATTCAAAAAAATAAAAATAAAAATAATAACACTGTATTCTCGAGTTTTTTTATAAAGGCAAATGAATTGATTTGAAAGAAAATAATTTTTTTTGTTTTCTCATAATTTCATTTGAGTAAGTAAAATAACGGAATTTAGAAAGGATTTAGAGGTGAGTTTAACCTATATCTTCCATAAATTATTTTCTCCTAAGGCCTTTAATTATACCTTTTTTTTTCTTTTCCTTACCCAATGTTATATTAGCGCCACATCATTCCCTCTCTTATTTTTTTTGCCCTACTCAAAATGAGTGTTATACCTTTTATTCCCTTACCTAAACCTTTTTCATATTTTTTTATTTATATATATAAAATGCCAATGTTATGTATGCTTCTTTGACTTTCTTAAAACCAGTGTAAAAAAAATAAAAAATTAGGAAGAAAGATAAGAAAATAATATAAAATTTTAAACTAATAAAAATATGTATTATAAGATTTCTTTTTGCTTAACGACTAAGTACATCCATTTTACCCGGTTTATTAGTTTATCTTCTATCTTCTAATATAATAATAATAATCTTCTAATCTAAATCTAAAATCTAAAATCTAATCTAATCTAATATATAAATAAAGACTAATTTGAATTAAATTTATTATATCATCCTATCCTTTCATTTAACAAATCAATTTTAATTATATAATTTTTACTATCCATCTTAATAAAAATTGAAATCCAATTTTAACTTTTCTAAGTCAAAATTAGATTTAATTTGAATCCCAATTTTTAGAGATAATTTCATGCGTGCCCTTATTAAACCTTAAAATATCGTATTTGTTCACTCTAATTTACAAATATCATATTTACCCTTTATAACATTTCAAAATATAATATTTAACCAAATTTTTAGTTTTATCATTTTAAATATTTTAAATTCTTTTTAATTATAACAAAAAATTGACATTATTGCCCCTTAATCGTAACAATAATGATCGATGACTTGTACAAGAAATACAATCACGTCTCTTCGTATCATGGCAACCCGGCGTTTCTTCCGTCACGTCTGACATCCTTCTCGCGTCAACGCTTTCACAGCTGGTCTGAGTGATGACGTCGGTCATTATTTAAATTCTCATTTATTTCATATTTTATAAGTACTTAACATTTTATTATTAATGTTTAATTTAATATTTATCATTTTTAAACCAACTCGTGTATCACATGGGTATTTAATCTAATAATAATATAAATAAAAGACTAACATACATCAAATCTATTAAATAATCCTAACCATTTATTTAATAAAATAAAGTTAATTGCTTAATCCTGACCATTCAAACTTTATTAATAAAATAAATTTAATTGATTAATCATGACCATTCACAAATTATTAAATAAAATAAATTGCCTAATCCTGACTATTCATTTAATCAAAAATGAAATTCTAATTTTGATCTTTTAAGTCAAAATTGAGTTAAATTTATTAAAAAAATTAATATATACCCTTCTTAAACCTTATAATATCATATGTGTACATACTAATTTACAAATATCATATATACTATTTATAACATTTTATAAATTTTTATTAAATATGATATATACTCTTTTAATTTTATGTACAAAGGAATCCCGTCTAATTTACTAATTTGTGGAAGATATTGAACTTTTGTATTTGAAAAATGTTTTAGGAGGAATCTTGAGGTAGATGGCGGTTGCTAAAGGAATCCTTGATTATAATTTCAAGCATGAATACTATGTCCAAACTAAAACTTGTGATTGATAGTTAAGCACCGATTCATTCACTGAGACATAATTCTATCTGGATAGATTTTTCGTGATGTTTTCGTACGAAGTTTTGTTATAGCATCTATAATTACTTCTAATTTAGGTGGATATCCTAGCAAATAGACATCCACAGGAATTAGCTTATTGACTTCTCAAACGGTACTATAAGAATCGGTACCATCTATCCTCATGGAGAAGTTTTGTTTTAAACCCCGGTTAGAATAAAAGGAGTATGCCACAAGAGGGATGATAAACTCCGCAAATATCGATAGAAACTTGAACCCTTGTATAGTTATGCAATTTAAGAAAGCACAACAATTGAAAAGAACAGTACCTCCTACCTACATGCAAGAGGGATGCAAAATTTGGATTTCTAATGTCAAATTCGTCGAATTTGTGTATAGGCATGACCTGCTGACACAAATACAACTTTCAAATCTTGAACTTGCTTAGCCAAATTTTGCTACGGACCATACAACCTTTCTTTTTCACTTAGTTTAATTTTTGTAAATTGTAACTGAAAAAACCAAAGCTTTTTACATGATCTCGACTTAAATTTGAGTTAATTAGTCATATATTAATTCGTTTACTATAATTAATTAAGAATTAATCGTTTTGGCTGCAACATTCACTATAAAAGGAGTAGTCTCGCATCCTCATTCCAAAACATACTACAAACAAAATATCTTTATTAATTATCTCAGTTACGATAAGATTTTAAAATGTGTTCTTGAGTTTCATTTAAAGAAAGAAAGGAAAGAAAATGTAGAGATTTAAAGGAGAAGTTTAAGCTTATTTTGATCCTAAATCTATCCTCGCAATTTGGATGATTTGGAAGAAAATGATTTCCTTTCTCTCCTTTTATTTCCTCCCCTTACTAAACTCGAGAACATGCGTCAGCGCTCACCTTTCTACATTGCCGATTCGCTGATAACCATATAAGTGCCTACAATTCCAGTACCGAAAAAACAACAATGGTCATCATATTTGCCAATAATACAAATATTTATATTAGGAAAATGAGTTTTAAAGAGTATTTGGATTAGCCTATGTCATGACTTATAAGCTTATTAGAATTTGTATAAGCTTGTAAGTTTATTTGTTCGAGTTACGAGTTTATCAATTTAAGCTCGTAACTTATTAATGTTCATAAGTTCAAATTGATAACATCATAAAAAAAGAATTATATTATAATCTTATTAATATTCAAATAAGCTTAGAAAATATCCGGTTAAAAAAACACATGGCCATTTAAAGATTTGCATAAAAAGGAATATATATATAAAGGAAGGAGTTTGTTAACATATAAAGTCGTATCGAACACATGCATTTGGTACTAATAAAACTTGATATTATGGCTCCTGGAAATTGGAACAATAGAACATGGAAGCCTAACATGCAATGTGGAAATTTTGTCATTTAATTAACACATAGCTAGCATAAGTTAAGGACTTAAAGTATTTTGCAGTATTTAAATTATCAATTACAATAAAAAGAAAAAAAAAAACAATGCTGTAAAGTGCAATTAATTTTTAGTTAAGTTAGTTTGACTCATAGAAGCATGGCATGTAGGGTCTGCACATGTTTCTTTTATAAGTTTGTTACATGTATAAAACAAGAAAATATGACCTAGCTATTATAAATATAACTAGCTAAACGACTCGTGTGTCAACAAGAGGATAATATAAGTCAAATTTAAACTTATATAACTTTAAGTAATACTAACACGTGTAGTAAAAATAATTAAAAATAAATTAAAGCAATTCCTATTAACAAACAATTTATGGTTGACAAATTCGAGAAACAATGTTGATCATGGTAGTAAGTTCAAGTTCATTAGTTTATTGTAATTTATATCTTTAATTTTACTTAAAAATTTCATTAACTTTAATATATATACCTATTGAAAATCATCCGAAAATTAAAACGATTAGTGACTATAAAATGACGATGGAATCATTTACTCAATCATATGTGTATATATTTACACAAGTAAATAAAATGTGTATATATACTCTCATCATAAAGCGAATAAAATGAATATAAATCTACTGGACTTTATGTAAATTTTAAACTAATTTCTAATTTGAAATTAAACGCACCGTTAGATATATTATTTAAAGTAATCCGTGAACTTGTTCTATCATTTTCAATCGTTATTAAATTGTTATGAATAGAGTTGTCATATATAGAATGAATCACCCTTGATTTCTTCCTTTCTTTTGAATGCTCTTTCAATGAAGGTCGCTTTGAAGCAGATGAAGGAGGTTGTTTATTCTTCATAATTAATGGCTATAATAAAAAGAATAATATATTACATTAGCATATGTAAATCATTTTCATGAAATGTAAACAAAACTTATTTATCTGAAGAACAATAAAGAAATTATGCAATCTTTTTAATGAGTTGCAAAGAATTTTGTGTTTAGAAATTGAGTATCTTATCTTATAATCTTATTAAAAGAAAAGGATGATGATGAGTATCTTATCTTATAACATTACTAAAGAAAAGGATGATGATGTCATCATCCTTATCAAAACTAAATTTCCACCAATTAAAACCTCCCATACAGCCCGACTTCCTTCTGACGCTTACCTCTTCGACAAACACAGCCCTTAACAACAGTTTCTTAGTTGTAACTAATCTAAAATTCAAAAATTGGGTTTTTTGGATGACGTTACTGTATTCTTAAACATGATTTTTTTATTTTTTTAAATGGGATGTTGTGATTGGTGAAAATTTAGTTTTGTCATCATTTTCTTTTAATAAAGTTATAAGATAAGATGTTTTAAAATTAATAACTAAACACTTTGAATAACATATTCAAGTTGATCATTTAAGCTCATCACCATAATCCAAAAAAAACCCTCAACTACACAAAAAATTACATACCCACTATTATTAATGTATAACAAAAAATTAAGAATGTACTAATTTTAAAAAAGTGACATATTACAATAAAATTTACACCAAACGTAAAAAAAAATGAGATGGTCGTAAATATATAATTATTTTTTCTTTAAGCAAAATATATCACAAGTTACTAAACATAATTTATAAACAATCTATAATTAATTACATTAATATACAATTTTTATAAAACTTTCTCATATTTTCTTAAAAGCCTCTCACATGTTTTATAAAACCCCCTCACAATTTTCATCCAGCCCCTCCAATCTTATAACATATTTCTAAAATTCCTTATAAATAAGATGATGTCATCATTCTTAAAAACATGATTTTCTTTTAAATAGGTTATAAGATTATAAATATATGAAAAAGTTTAAACGAGAAGTCGAGAACTGCGAATGTTTGTAACATCATTAATGACTTATTAATAAGGGTATTGCGGTTACTTATATATTTATCCAGCCGTGACTTGAATCTGGATGGACCGTCATTAATGAGTGAGACTCGATTTTTCTAAATACCTTTCGTTAATGAGCCACCGAAATTTTTAGCAATCGATTAATTTTAGTCAATGGCCAAGATAAGTTCTCGTACGAAAAATAATTTTTGTTTGAACCCTTATACATATATATAGGGAAAGGATTTATAAAGAACAATTCTTATATGGAGAACATAAAGAATGCCCTTAGTAGGGGTGAGCATCATAACCGAAAACCCGAACCGCAACCGATAAAACATTTAAAACCGAACCAAATGAAAACCGACAATTCGGCTTATAAAATTTCATTAACCGATTGATAGTGGGTCGGTTTCGGTTTTGTACATGTAACCAAACCGATAAGGATTTATTATTTAATTATTTTTCTATATTTAACTATTAAAAAGTCAAAATAAAAGGAAATAGAAAAGTTAACATTTGGAGTTTATCTACCATGAACACTTGATTGTTTTTTTTATGTGAGACTATTAAATATATTAAAAATGAATTCACAAGTTGTAAATTTGTGGAGGCCAATTGTTGCATTAGGCCTAAATTTATTGATTAAATATCGCTCTAGGATAGCATTTTGTAATTTTATTATAAAAAATAATGTGCTTCACAAGTCATAGAAAATACTAAATTATTAGGCCCAATATTTGTGACTACCGCAAAACAATAAAAAATACAACTCAAGCTCATATTTTGAAATAATGAAGCTCGTTAAGTTTGACCCAACTTAATATAATGGTTAACCAATAAAACCGATAACAAAAATCGAACCGCTATTACAAATCGATAACCGCCCCATTAGAAACCGATACCCATCGGTTTGAAAAAACACTTAACCGATATTATCATTTATGGTTCGATTTGGGATCAAAACCGACCTATGCTCAGTCCTAGCCCTTAGAAGATGATATGTGGCAATTTTAGAAAGGGTAAAATGGGGAAAACCATTGAAATTAAACAACTCACATGACTCCCAAAAACCCCAGACCCTTTTTTTAAAATACCAATCAAAACTTCAATTAAACATATTTTTATCATGGTTAAGATTTTTTACAAAAAATTATATCAATTGATTCAGTTTTTTGTCCTCTTTAAAATAAAACCACTCTTGATATAGTTATCGTGAAAAAACAAGAATGCACATGATTATAAAAAATGCAAGCAAGAAATAAAATGAACTACTGCATTTTAAAAAGATTTCATACGAAGATGATAACTAAAATACAGCGCAAATATAAATGATAGCCAAATTGCAATCCAAATCAAGACCAAAATGCAACCCTAATGAAAATGCAACCCGTGATAAAAATCATAAACATATCAAAATCTCAAATCCAGTTGATAGAAACCAAATACTAAAATAAACACACAACCATAACAGTTCTCATCTTAAACATTTGTGATCTAAGTTAGAATATCAAAAATCAAACCTAAAATTTTGAACAATTGGTAGTTCCCTCATCCTCAAAATTATAGTAACAAAACCCACCATTTTTCACTTTCCGGTTCATATTATAGTGGGTGTGGAGGCAAAACAGCGATCATTGCTTCATATTGGAAAAAACAAACCTGTCGAGATCTATTCAAGGTCGACCTTTTCATTTGCTTCCGAACAAACTTTGTTTTTGGTGGTCACATTGGGCTATATTGTTCTCGTAAAACAGATTGGCGATGATAGTCTTGGAAAAACAGGTTGGCGATGGTGGCTCTAAAAAAAATAGATCGGTGATGCAAATAGTGGGTCGTTGGTCTTGGTCGATAAAATGTTATTGAGGATAGAGACGAGGTCTGGTCAGGTACGAGCACCAATAGATCAAGACCGAGAACCCATAGATCGATTTTGGTCGCCGGCACCATGTATAACAGGTTGAATGCAGACTCGCCCGTATAAATCGAAGAGAAAAAGAGACGGTTGTGACTTAGGCAATAATGATCAATGAAGCAGTGCTATCGATCAGGAAGGTGAGGGGAGCCGGCATCGGAGAAGGCCGATTTATGCCGGAAAACGATAGGGAAGATGAGGTGGGGATCTATACGGAGACGAGAGAGAGAGAGAGAGGGGGGAGAGTAAAGTGGATTTGATGGGGTGTATGACCGGGGGGTAAGTTATTGACAATTCCTAAAATGCCCCTTTATAAAACTCACACATGGAAAGGTCATGAGTTCAAGTCTTCTCGTGGAGGTTTTCCTTTTGTGGTGGAGGAGTGGGGTTTATCACTTTATCCCTTCAGGAGCGTGACTTGGGGTTCACATACTGCCCTTTACGGATGTCACTGCGAACCCAACCCACTAACAACTAACTCGCCGTTCAAAAAAAATTATCAGTTATACAAATATGTACTTTTTAAAATCAAAACCATTCATTAAGTTGTTCTAATGGTTGTAGTTAATTGCTTAAGTTCTTTAAATAAACATTATTTCTTTTTTATCCTTATTATATATATATATATATATATTTATTTATGTATGTATGTATGTATGTTTGAGAAATTCATTTGAAAACTATTCTTATTACGAGTACCACATTAATAACTCATTTGAAAAGCTCTTATTAAATAATAACCCTTTAATAACACTTCATGCAAACCCAATTCACGGTTAGATAACATATATTGATCAAAATACTCCTATTAGTTAATCATTAATGTGATTCTTGCAATAAGAATTGTTTTTAAATGAATTTCTCTTTCTCTCTCTCTCTCTCTCTATATATATATATATATATGATTAATATAGAACCACCTCTAACCATAGAACTTAAAGAACCATTTTGGTCCTTTAAATTAACTTGATCAAAGACTGATATTAATTTATGACAAAATTATAATTATCATACATAATTCTGAACTATAATTTAAAAGAAGGGCAAACATGGAAAATACTTTATTTATCTCTCTTCAACCTCCACATCACAATTAATCATCGTATCTTTAAAACGACCGCAGCTCCGCGTCGTCTCTCTCATCTCTTTAAATTACCACCGCTCTGCCATCGTCTCCCTCTCTCCTGCTCCAACCAACAGCACCACCACTCTAATACTCGGCCACCACCATTTTATTCTTTTTTCTTCGCTTCACAAGAGTCGAGGAGCCTGATCAAGACTGTTTGCAACCATCGTCGCCCTCTCGTCGGCCACCTAAGGTCACCACCGTTCTAAGTTTTTTTGAGACAATTACAACCACCTTGGACTCACAAAAACTCTTCTTGTCGCCGGCTATGACCATCTCCACCTCACCCATATCTATTTTGAATTTAGTTGAATCAGGTTTGATTTTTTATTCTTCAAACTCCAAAAAATTGGTTAATGATTCTTGCCGGACTGATTTTGTTATTTGTAGGTTTTGAAATAAGATAACAAAAGCAATTAAATGATGTAGTGTTGAAAAAAATAGGCTTATAAATAAATCCTCTTTTGTTGACACAAAAATATACAACTTGTTTATATAATTGTATGTATTAACATTAACATATGTGCACATATACATATATATTCAATCAAATATATTCTCATCCATAATAAGCTTCATCAAATGTCCAAGCTCCAATTGTCAAGATCCGAGTTCAAGTAGAAGCCGATGTCGAAGATTCCTACAAATAAACGTTCAAAGTTTATGAGCTTACAAAATAAATAATTAAATGAGTTTAAGTTTTTATAAAATAATGTTTATAAAAACTTTTATAAAAATTGAGAAATTTTTTTATAAAATCACAAGCTTGGTAGTCAAAGCAAATGAATTCCTATTTTAACAAATACTAAACATAATCTTCTATTGAAATAAGCCAAAACCATATTTAGCAAAAGGAATCTCTCAAAGAGGTAAACTTCCAACATGCTTTATGCATTTGGTTTCTAAACTACCATTTTTATGATTAAATTCAAACTTAAGAAGTATGACACTAACCCAACTTTTCTTAAGCTTCTTTTCAGTGCATTTTTATGGTAAAAATGGGTTGTGTGTGATTTTGGTAAAAGGCCAATGTCTATATTCACAAGTCTCAAAAAGTTCCAGCAGACCGACGGTCGATGCCACGGTCGACCGTGGATCGACCGTGGACAGTCTGGACACTTTTTGAGCTTGCACCTTTTTCCTTATTTAAGGCAACTCAAGTCTTGTTTTTTACTAAGCTCTTGCAATCTGAAAAACAAAGAACATATACAAAAACTTGTGAGCTCATATTCTTGATACAAATTCAACATCTCAAGATCAAGAATGAAGCAAGAGTGAAAGCCTTCAAAGTTCAAACACTACATTACCTTCTTATATATTTGTAATTGTGTGAGGATCATCTCTAGCCTTAGAATTAGAGAGAAGTGATGATCATCTATAGCCTTAGAATTAGAGAGAAGTAGGGATCATCTCTAGCCTTAGAATTAGAGAGAAGTTGTAAAAGGTTTATCTCTACCTTTAAAGAGAGAAGTTAGTGGAGCAACTCTTGGTGGGTGAGGCCAAGGAGTGGATGTAGAGCAAGGTTGTTAACCCTTGCTTGAACCACTATAAATCATTGTGTCCAAACTACTTCATTGATGATATCTTTCTTCCTTAAACTCTTTAATTACTTGTAAAAATTGTTAAAAACTTCAAAAAGTGGACATATAACCTATTCACCCCCCCTCTAGGTTCTAACAATGTAGTGTTTGTGTATGAGATTTGCATTGTAGTGTTGGGTATGTAATTTGCATTTTGGGTTTGAACATGTAATTTGTTTAGCGTGAAATAAAATTTGCCTAATTCGGTGACATACTGGAATGCATTTTGGTTTATTTGTTGTTAGATTTACATTTTTGTTTATTGTATACTTTCTTCATTAATTCTTGACCTGCATTTTCATTGAATAAGTTCGTGACATGCATTTTCATTGAATCAGATTGTGAAATGCAAATCAGAGTCACGGGTTTGCATTTTCATTGGCTAATTTGCATTTTCATTGGCTAATTTGCATTTTCATTGAATGAGTTTGTGACGTGCATTTTCATTAAATCACATTGTGAAATGCAGATGAGAGTCATGAGTTTGCATTTTTATTTGCTAATTTGCATTTTCATTGAATGTGAAATGCATATAAGAGTTGTAGGTTTGCATTTTCATTTGCTAATTTGCATTTTCATGGAATAAGTTTGTGACTTGCATTTTTATTGAATCAGATTGTGAACTGCAGATAAGAGTTATGGATTTACATGTTTAAATATGAGACATACATTTTTGTAATTGCATTTTCAAAATAAATATTTTAGAAAATAGGAAAAGTTGTCTTGATTTAAAGGGATTAAAAAACTAGTTATTTGGTATAATTTTTTTGCTCAAATTATCAATTTCGAATTAGTTATGGCAAATTAAAAATTTGAGGGGTAATGTTATTTTTAATTGTTCAAGTGCATTTGAAAATTGTAGATATGTGCGTGGGATGTAATCTCAAGTTTCTTTTCTATTTTTACCCCTTTTAAATGATTGGCTGAGATTTGTTCTATGTTTAAGAGTGGTTCTATATATAACCTAACTATATATATATAGGAGAGTTCAAAGGAGAATTTTTTTTCGTACGAGGACAAATCTTGGCCCTTGATTAAACAAATCAATGACTATGAATTCTACTGGCGCATTAATGAGGAGTATTTTGGGAAAATTAAGTTAGTCTAAGAATAACTTATCTATCCGGAAACAATGTACGGTCGGATAAATATATAAATGACCAAAATACCCCTATTAATGAGTGATTTATGGTATTATAAACAGTTCTCGCGGTTATCATTTGAAAAGCAGTTCTCGTTTGAACTTATATATATATACACACACACAGACAAACGCAACATTATAATACATTTAAGACTCTCTCTTCAACTTTACTTAATCTTTTAAGATTTCAGCAATTGAAACTTACTAATATACCCTCAACTAACCTATATATATATATATATATGGAAAAGTTTAACTAAGAACTGTTTTTGTATGAGAATTGTGAGAACTATTTGTACGTCATTAATGGCTCATTAATAGGGATATTTTGTTCATTTATATATTTACCCAACCGTGAATTGCGTCCGGGTGAGCAGTCATTAATTTGCGAGACTTGATTTTTCTAAAATACCCCTCATTAATGAGCCATTAGTGAATCATTAATGAGTCGTAACAAAATTTTATCCATTGATTAATTTTAATCGAGGACTAAGATTGGTTCAAACAATTCTTGTACGAAAATAGTTCTCATTTGAACTCTCCCCTATATATCTATACTACTATATAAATCATTTAACATTCTCTCTTTTCCTTAATTTTAAAAGTTCTTAAAATTCAATCAACACAAAATCTTGACCATTCATTTTATCCAAATTAATCACATCCACTCAATTTTTAACCATTTCACTCTTTCTCTTAATCCACTTTAACTTTTCATTCACTTAAAATATATCCTCCCACTAACACACTCACTTACACAAACACAATCATCCACCCATATCAACATAATTTTCAAAATTTTATTAACTTTTCTCTCCTTAATTCATAAATATAAGTCTTTTTTTCTTGTTTTAATGTCTTTTAGAACTTATTTTTAAAATTAATAAAATGGTTGATGCAAATAAATGAAAACTTGAAAAAAATGGATATGTTACTCAAGAAAACTTTTTCGTTATATTAAATCACGTGAATAACATATATCATTACATTCTTGAAAGCGACATGTTGCAAAACAAAAACTATTATCGCCATAGCATTGCGCGGGTACAATGCTAGTATGTATATATATATATATATATTATAGGAAGCGGTTCAAATAAGAACTGTTTTTCGTACAAGAACTGCGAGAACCATTGTGAACCAATCAATTTATTCCATGTCTTAAATTTTTCTAAAAATAAAAAGGGCATTTAAGTCAAGTTCACATTTCTATCACATGTCCCCAACCTATCATTTCTAGTTATTACTCATCAGATTTAATTCTAACCTGTGATCATTACAGTCATCAACATCAGCGAACATCGGCGACATAAACACCGGCGACCACCGATTCAACTGGATTTCCAGTTGATTATCTTTGTCTGCCGCCTTCCTCCACCAACAATTGCCATCAATATCGGCAACCATCGCCACCATGAACACTGACAACCATCACCAATATCATTTTGCTCTCACCTCTCGTCTTAGCCTCTTTTCTTACGCTATCTCTACGATGACAAGCACGACAAATCTAATGAACTAAGATGTTGATAATCGCCACCATTAACGAAGTAGTAACCATGACCGTGAATCATGTTTTACATCCATTTTTCTATGTTGAAATGCCAAGAACTGTATATCGCAAAAACATAAAGAGATAAGTATCATTAATCCGTTGTATTTAAAATCTTTCTTGTTGTATGTTAGAACATGCACTATAGGTGTTTGTTGAAATGCCTTAAAAAAGAACAGTGTGTTTGAGTTTTGATTGTTGAATAGGCTAATTGTAATTATTGTTGTACTTAATCAATGATTTTTCGACTATTTTTGAAGTGTATCATGAATTTGATTTTAATTAAAATTATATGTTCAATATCATTTTCATGTTTTTATATAAAAAAGAGAAGTCAATCCGTCTGTTTTGGTTATTTCTTTACAATGCACCTTCACCTTTTGCATATGCACAGGTGCACATGTTTTGGATCACCACCAAACTTTGTGACCTAACTAGAATAACTTTCGGGTGACGATGGTAGAATTTGATCAGCCTCATGTCGGCTGTTTGCAGCCACCGCCGTAACAATATATGGCTGACATGAGAGTAGGAGACCGATTAGAAGCATGTGCACCATGATTTGGTACGTGGTGATCCAATGGTGGAAACTCTGGTTAGAGCCAAAACCCTAATAAAAAAGATTTCAAGTCCTTACTTTAATATTTTACCACAAAGTAGGTTACCCAATTAAATAACAATTAAACAAACCCGCTATCGAATTTTTTTAACAATACTATCAATTTATATCATCCACGTGTTTAAGAGTATTATGGTTTAATCATACACTTTTTGTTATGTATGACCAATTGGTGTTGTGCACAAACCATCTTCTATCCATTTTCATCCAATGATATCTTACACATACGTAGATTTTGGTGTGAATGCAATATGTTTTCTACTAAATCCTTCTATTTAATTTTGACACTTGATTTAATACAGTGTCAAAATTAAATAGAATGATTTAGTAAGGAGAAATATAATTTTTTTATTAAAAAAAATAAACCTTACATTTTAGTAGGCCTATAAAATAGGCTTGCTCAGGCCCAACCTGTTGATCGACCTGTAATCAATTAAGAGCTCCAGAGTTATAGGAAAACCGAAAGCCCAGAGACAAATGGACCAATAATCATAATCATCTAGAATAAAAAAATTACAAAAATTGAAACAAAATGAGTGGAAGATGAGCAACGCAATCAATCGACAGGAAATAAATATTTTCCAAATGCTATCGAAGTTGCTCCGTGTGTGTGTGTGTGAGTGAAAAAGGCAAAAAGCATTAGCGCTTACCAGTTTTTGATTATTCATTTACATCTAAATATAGTCTGAAATCTTTTAGCATCAGTGAAAGGTTTTGACTTTTAAAGATCAGTATAATACCCAGTTGAGCAGAAGGATAAACCAAGAAAAAACATGGAGGAAATCGGGTTTTTGGGAATGGGAATAATGGGGAAAGCCATGGCCGTCAACTTGCTCCGCCATGGATTTAAGGTCACTGTCTGGAATCGCACTCTTTCCAAGGTACAATCTTTCTATATATATATATATACACAAACACACACATATATGTATGTATATATATCTATGTGCGTGTTTTGGTGTTGGTTTACTGTTTTTGATTATTGAATTTGTATTCGATCAATGGATGATTTAGATGATTGATGGTTTGATATTAGATTCTACTGCTTTAGGGTTCTTCTTTTTAAATAAATAATTGGACATGGATTTTTGGTGCATTTGAGTCTCTGTCACTTGATTTTTATGCTTTTAGACTCTATTTTGTTTTTGCAAAATAAGAGTTATTAGCTGTTGCATTAATTTGTTCTGGTGTTTCTGTTTTTGAGCTCAGGATGTAATCTATGGTGATGGTCTATTTGAAGATCCATGACTGTGTTAATGATCTTTTGTAATTGAAATGATTGTTTTTGAGCTTGAATCAAGAGGCCTTTTGGATGTGCTTTGAAAGGCTGATTATATTTTGCAGCAATTCCCTGTTTCTTCAAATCTAATTTATTTTGGCCCTAAAAACTATAATCACTTTTGCCAAACATTGCAAAACTGACTATTGCAGCTAAACCTTGGCAACACATCCAAGTGCCCCCAAAAACTGACCATTTTCAGTTTTGCCAAACAAAGTAAAACACAGATAGGAAGACTATTTCCTTCATCAAAATAAGATGAAATTTAGAAAATGAAAAAGATAGATATCGTGTTTTATAAGGTTTGATTTCTCAACCTCATAAAGTCAAATACACAGCAAACTATGTAAATTGTAGTTAAAGTTTTTAAGAAACATTAATGAAAAACAGAATATAAAAAGGATTCCAAAGAAGTTAAACCATATACACATTTTTACTTTCTCTAGTTTTTGCATTCATCTAGCTTTTGGCAAGGGTGCTTAGACATGCATCCTAGTCTATGATTTTAAACACTCATTGTTATAATTTAATAATGTCAAAATCACTTGGGAAACATAAAAAGTAGACCCCATAACCAATCAAAAGTGATAAAAATATAGACTAAGGTGTCCAAGATCTTTAGAGTAGGGTGAATGAATCACTTTGACTACTATAAAGATGTAAATAGTAGGCATACAAGTTTGCGATGACAGTAGGTTTATGCATTAAAATGTTTGAATTTCACATCAATTTCAACCCAAATCTCTAAATTTACTTCAAAATCTCTAATTCTAGAACAGAGGAATAACTTTATTATGTTATTTTTTCATTTGTTTTACTGCAGTGTGATGAGCTAAAAGAGCATGGTGCTTCTGTAGGGGAAAGTCCTGCAGCAGTAATCAAGAAGTGCAAGTACACTATCGGGATGCTATCAGATCCTCCTGCAGCTCTTTCTGTTAGTACTCAATTTAATCATTTTTTTTAATTTATAAGCCACTTAATAATGTTTAACATACCAAATTTTGGTATATAATATGAGTATGTGATACGTGGAGCACCGAACTTGTGATTATGGGTGTTATCTAGGGGGTGTTTGGATTTGCATTTGAAGCTGACTAATAACCAATATATAAATGTTTAGATAATAGATTATGCTTTTGTTTATTTAACTGTCAAGTAGTTTTGAATAAACTGGTATGATAGTGGCTGCAACAAAACTAAACAGCAAAGGTTAAAGTTATGGTGACCTAATTACTTTTATAACATAATTTGAGTAACTTTTACTTTCATCTCCCAAGACATCTTCTTTCACAGGAATCTACCTTTTGGTCATTTAATGTAAAAGCTTCTCAAAGGGTCATAATTTGTCAAAACACTCAAACACCCCCTTATTCGACATCAAGAGTATTGAGGTAAATGGTGTTAACTATTGATATCTTTCTTTTACAGGTGGTATTTGATAAAGGCGGGATTCTTGAGGAAATTTGCAGTGGAAAAGGTTACATTGACATGTCAACAGTAGATGCTGAAACTTCCTCAAAAATTAGCGAGGTTTAAGTTGTATTCTTGACTTTATTTACCAGTTTCATTATTACATGATCCCTTTAAATGGGTTGTAGCACCTTAAAAAGGATTTTAAAATTTCAATGCATACTTGCAAGTATAGCTGGAAATTTTCACCTATTTATGGATAAACAGGTCAATTTTGAGTTATAGTTTGTCTCTAACGGATCAAAAAACTTTAATTCTATTAGCATGAAAAGTTTTTTATGGGTTGAAAGCCACACACAATCTGTTCATCTTATTTCAAAAGTTAAATCAAATATAATTTTTGTAATGATATATATTATAAACAACAACAACAATTGTACCCAATCCTACCCAAGTGGGGTATGGGGATTGGGGGTTTGTAATCATATATAAATGATACTAATTTGTAAAATTCAAAGAAGAATCTGTCTAAAAAATCACTCATTTTGATCTCCCTCCAACCTGCTCATTTTGCCACCTCTAATGCTTTGTTTTGTATTGGCAGGCAGTAAAAAATAAGGGTGGTAGTTTTCTTGAAGCTCCGGTCTCTGGTAGCAAAAAGCCAGCTGAAGACGGGCAATTAGTAATACTTGCTGCAGGGGAGAAGGTATGATTACTAAAATATAGTTAAGTGGGTCCGGGTCGAGAGGGTTGAGTAACGGGTCCAAACATTAAAAACTTATACTAAAACTATGAACCCTTTTTTTATACTACAATTTAGGATGTTCAATAATAAGAATTGTGTATGCAATGGGTGACTTTCAAGTTGTTTGACCCGTTTCCTTTCTAGCTATATTTTATCACTTTACCCCGTTTTGCCAGCTATAAGATGTATCCCAAACCGACCCATTTTGACATAAATGATTTGAAATATATTCCTGTCAGTAATCATTGAGGACACTACTTTTGTTTGAGAAGATTTCTACAAATTGGGCTTGTAGTCAAAGAGTCATATTTAACTATGTGTCAAGTCAAATGTTGCATTAAATTTTGGTAAAATGAGATGCTCCAATTGAGCTACTAATGTTTGGTTACTGATTCAATATCTTTGTCTGGATACAGGGATTGTATGAGAAAATTCTTCCTGCATTTGATGTATTGGGGAAGAAGTCGTTTTTTTTGGCAGAGGTTGGAAATGGTGCAAAAATGAAACTTGTTGTGAACATGATTATGGGCAGGTAAATATCTTGATTGAGAAATTGTCTTAAGTTGGTATTATTATTAACTTAATCTTGGTAATTTTTTGTCACTGTTCTTCGGTTCTCCATTTCCATTTCCTAGGGGATGTTTGAGCATTAATGTAGTTGTGACTCACAAAATGGAGCCTTACCTCACAAAATGGAGCCTTACAAAATGTTAATTATTAAATCTTATGGATCTTGATAAAGTGATTATTGCAACAAAAAGTAAAGAATAAAAAATTTATGATTATGATTTTGTTCCTAGACTATTGAGGTAAATGTAAAATGACCTAACTATCCTTGGCTTAATCAACTGGTTTTTGATTATCTTGTTATGATTCTTCATATGAACTGATCAGTGGGTTCTAATGGTGTTTGGTCTTGTGCAGTATGATGAATGCCTTCTCAGAGGGACTTGTACTTGCTGATAAAAGTGGACTTAGCTCTAAAACTCTTCTAGATGTTTTGGTAAGATTAAAAAATGATGAACATTGTAATCATAATTTGGAAATCTCGTAAAAAAAAGTAGGGCTGTAAGGGTTCGGTTTGGTTCCTTTTGGCTAGAACCGTGAATCAGATCTTCCTTCTTTGGTTTCAGTTTTTTCAAGCCAGCAGAATGGAAAGAGGTCAACTTCAATTCATTTCACTTTGTTTTCATGGTTTAAATATTTTTACAAGTAAAGAGGTTTACCATTTTTGCAAATAATAATTTCAAGAAATACAAAGTTTGAAAAGGTAAAAGTTTTAAAAAGTGACATGCAGAGTTTTGTAACGTTCAAAGGGGGCAATTTCAGCCAGTCTATACGAAAATAGGTTAGCTTTGGTTATATTATTGCTAACAATGATCAAATGGGCAAACAGTTCCAATAGGCTAGGCAATTTGCAAGCAGCAAATAAAGGTACTCAAGTATTTACACCAATCACCAGGTATAAGATGTTCATTATGATTGAAACGCGAAAGAAATTTATAAAGAAAGTGTTGGTGGGTCAACTCAATCCAAACTGTTCTGCCCATTTTGCCATTTTTTGTTTTAATATATTGCTTTGCTACCTCAAATCAGAAACTGAACCTAAGGACCCGCATTGTTTGCAGGAACTTGGTGCGATTGCTAACCCCATGTTTAAAATGAAAGGACCTTCAATGATAGAAAACAGTTACAGCCCTGCATTTCCATTGAAACATCAACAAAAGGACATGAGGTTGGCTCTTGCCCTTGGTGATGA
This sequence comes from Dittrichia graveolens, assembly GCA_038502395.1. Taxonomy (NCBI): domain Eukaryota; kingdom Viridiplantae; phylum Streptophyta; class Magnoliopsida; order Asterales; family Asteraceae; genus Dittrichia; species Dittrichia graveolens. The sequence continues at coordinate 76,506,446 of JARJIL010000002.1, forward strand.
GAACGCCGTATCAATGCCGGTTGCTGCTGCTGCCAATGAGGTAATTATTAAACTTCTTTTCTCTTTCTTTGGTTTGGTTTGACCTGAAAACACTTAAAATCATTAATTAGTGCATTAAATATGATCAGAAAAACTTAGTTTGTTATCAAATAGACAAATACAATACTCTAATGCCAAAAATGAGTTCCTAAAGCATTCTCAATAGAAACATGCACCTATTTGGCATTTTGAAATCATTTTTTTGGGGTGGTTTTCTTTGAAACTTTTCCGATCAAAATGTAGGCATTCAAGAAAGCTAGAAGCACGGGGCTAGGAGATCTTGATTTTTCTGCAGTTTATGAGGTCTTCAAGGTTACTGAACCCTCGACTTGATGATCATAAAGCGATAAGATCATTAAGGAAGTAATTCAAACCGAGCATTCTTTCTATCATTGATCAGGAGATATGGTGTTGAAAGATTACGAAGAACACTCGTTACTTTGTATTATTTTGATTCTGATTCTATATTTCGGATCTATTAAACAAGTTACTACAATGTTTCAATATCAATGGTACAAGAATGTGGCAAAAAGTATTGCCTTAAGCGGAGAATATGTTTGGATCTATATCAATTAAATCTTTCTTGTTGACCTCAAAAGAAACTACTTTAGCTTAGAAAAAAAAACAAATAAATTGCTAAAATAAGATTAGAAGTGTATGACACGTGGCAGCAATATTGGGAACAGGGGACCATTAGCTAAGAGCTAACCATAATATTTCAACACGTGGCAGCAAAATTGAGAACAGGAGATCATTAGAGAAAATAAGAGGGTCTCATAAAAGATGAAAACATACAAGCCAACACATGAATCTACTGAACATGCTGAGTATGGATCCATAACGGGTTAACAGACACACAGAGGATCTCTACATATGCGGAAAAAAGAAGACTTTACATGTTACTCTGTTAGACATAGGTAGTACTCATAATTTCATAAAACACCTCCATGGCAATAATATTAGGGTGGAAGATGATCAAGTGACCTCCAATGGTATGTGATTCCATGGTAAAGGATTTTCAATGGTAAATGAAAGACCTTACCTACATTGCTAATGTGTTTTTAATGCCCCTAGGAGGATGTGATATGGTGTTGGGGATTCAGTGGTTTACAAGTCTGGGAGGTGTTTATTTTGACTTTATGATCCATACCATTGAGTTTCATATACAAGGACACAAGGTGCTTTTGAGGGGAGCTAGTGACGAACTCCTCAAAACCGTGATGAGCGTAACATTTGTAAGGGTTCTTAGGTGACAAGTGAACGTTCAATATTCCAACTGTTTGCATCTTATAGGAATGATAACAGCTCTGATCCTAAGATACTTATGAAGGAAGAACCAACATCAGAATACCTGGTTATGCCATCTCTTGGCTCACGGGAAGGTGCCAATCCGGGGGGAATGTGTGTCTCACATTGACCACGAATAGAGGAGATGTTGGGTATTTAAGTACAAACTATGCCTTATCTAGTAAGACATGGTTTGGGTGATGTTTGGATATCATCCCAAAGACAAACTCTCACGTAGAAGTGATGTTAAAACAGACAATATCTTATCTGAAAATACCAAACAGTTATCATAAAGAGCAAAAGTAATAACGGTCTTAGGGAGGCTAAGAAATTTAGGTACAGTTAATAAATCTAAGAGTAAACTCCATTTAGAAACTTGTTACATTTTAAAATATATTAAAAATTAAAGAAAATATATAAAATTTAAGAGAAAAAGGGTATTTTATCTTTTTAAGTACATAAGAACTAAAACCTAGTAAGTTTAGGTTGAGAGGACCAAATCCATAAGCTTTAAACCATGACGATCTATCTGTAATTTAACCCAAATCTCACACGTCAAAAATATTATTTACTCTTAAATGTATGTGATGGTGAACCTGCACCTCTTGGCTTAATCAGTCATACTTTGAACAGCTTTGTTACCTCCAAAAAAGTAAATAGATTTTAAAGGAGACAAATGTGTTAACAAGTTGATCAACCACAACCGGTTTTGTCCCTCTCTTTTACGTGCAAGCGACTAAAGCAAACGGAAGGCAATTCCCATAACTACAGGTGCTTGGAATCGTTTGGCATAACGCTCTAACGCAAGCCCTTATAGCGCTTGTTTTAATCAACAACCCCCACCTATCAATTATGGTCTCTCTAACTAGAAGCATGCCAACATTCTTCAAATGGAGTTTTACTCATGTGCTGAAGATTCATTCACAAATTTCCAGTTTAAGGCTACAAAAGTAAAAGATTATAGCATTTCTATCAAATACTAAGCAACTAAACAGAAACTTGAATGCATAAATCATGATTGCAGCATCTCGAAATTGAGGTCGATCTTGCCAACTTGAAAAGCAAATGCCGCCTCATACGCGCTTCTTAAATTTGGTGTTACTTCTTAGATTTTAGAGATTTGAATACATTTTCCTTGTAGTATTTAAGCTCTGCTATGCTTTCTTTGATATCATCCATGGCTCTGTGCTTGTTCTCCTTCCTTGGAGCTTTCTTATTATCTGTAAATGCAAGATAATTTAATCCAAAATTTCCCAGTCAACCTAGAAAACAAAAATCAAGCCCCCATTTCACATGCTCCATGGTCTTTTCCACGTCACGGGTCATATCTTCATTTATTAGTCTTGACGGATACATAAAGAGAAGGTTATACCTTTTGGGAACCAACGGATACATAAAGCCTTAATGCTGCTCACGTCGACAACTATATGAGAAAAAAGACTAGCCAAATCCGGCATGTACTTCTGCAAAAGAATAAAAACTTACGAAATGAGTATATTTGTTTCCTAAATTTTATTGGTTCCAACACACACCACTAAAAACAACAAGAACCTAAGCAATGAATTCACATACTACAACAAATTTGTTGATTTTTGCACTTTTTTAGTTATGTTCTCACATAAAGATATGAAGAATTATGCTAAGCTTGAAAAAAAATATAGTGACAATTCTTTTTGTAAGTACACATTTAAAAATATGAACATTATAGTTGTGACATTTATTAGTGTGGACAAATAATTTAAATACCGAGTGAAAATGTAAAAAACATCTCTATGTTATAAAAGTTCATGCTTTTTGTTACTTTTACGAAAATGTATGTTTAAACTTTCTATACACTTTTCGGTGTGACAATTTTCTTCATTTCTACATGCTTTCCATAAACTGTAAGAAATAGCATATTTGTTATAGTGACATGCATCTGAGATCAACTAGCTTCGTGTTTATACATCTTAGTTAGAGTGTTACATCAGTCCTTAGAAAATTTCGGTGATGTTAAGAAACTTGTAAATAGATTATAGATCAGATGCATTTTTATGTATATGCAAATTTAATCGACATTCTTCAACCTAAATTTCCTGAAAACTCACAAAACAATCTTAATACACAATTATAAATATAGTGATGCACATGATTCAATTGCTAAGTTCTTACGAATATTTAAAATTTTCTAATACTTCACATTTTACGACTCAAATTCTCTGAAAACTCGTGAAACACTCTAAACATGTTGCATAATTATGAATCTAATGAATCTGACTATATTGCATTGGTTTTCGTGGTTCTCAAAATAAAACCGGTTCTCAATTGAACTTCCCTATATAGACTACCGGGTAATCTAATCCCATTCGCTCCCCTAGCTTTCGTCTATTAGTGTCAGTGTCGTCCCAATAGAGTGCTCATTAATGACTCATTAATATTGCGAGTACCATTTGTAACCACCATTAATGCTCATTAACAAGGGTATTTTGGTCATTTATATATTTAATGTGAATGGCGCCCCTGTGGATAAGTCATTATTAGATTGACTTAATTTTCCCAAAATACCACTCGTTAATGAGCATTAATGAGGCATTATCATTATAGCCATTGATCTAGTTTAATCAAGGATCAAGATTGGTTTTCGCGGTACTCACAATAAAAACGGTTCTCAAATGAACCCTCCCACACACACACACAAAGATATATATATCAAAATAGAAAGCGTCATTTTGAGTAAATAAAATATCTAACAACTGTTAAGAAGTTTAAGATGAATAGGAGTGACTGCAGCCCACATAAGGCTTCAGTTGTAGATTATTTTATAGAATTCATCCCATGTGGATGTACAGCCTGCTATAATAGTTTTAACTAGAGGCGGTCAGGTTGGGTAACAAATGGGTTTAAGTCAAAAGAAGCAATTCTGGTTCATGTCAAAACAGTCAGGTCATGTCTAGCTGGAATACTTTTCCAATTTTTTTAAAAATAGTTCTTGTTGCGGATTACAAAAACTAAATTATTACAATGAAGTGAGTAAGGAGGTTGTATGCATCTTAAATACTCTTTTGGCGACTTTCAACCCATTCGACCTGTATCCTATTTTTTGTATTATTTTACTTTACCCATTTGACCCATTAAAGATGTTACAAAACCAAACTGACCCGCACCACTACTTATAAGTTACATGAGTTTTATAGCAAGTAATTATTTCAACGTTTTAAACAGTTTCCCGTCCGTTACAAAGCTTAAAGCGACTGTGGAGCAATAAATATATGAAATAATCTAAAGAACTAGAGTGTTTGCCTTTTTTTTACCTTCAAGAACATAAAATCAACATATATCGAATTTCCTGCAAGCAGAGGAGTATATGTGCCCACATGTCTCTTAACAAATTCTATAACCTGCAGAAAATATCAGGTTTTGATCAAGAAAAATTAGAAAAAAAGAAACCATTTGCAAGAAACTTATTTCACTCACTTGTAATGACTACCAAGACATTTGCCAAAATATAAGAAATAGATATATTAGAATGGACAGATATGGTGGTTTTCATTATAGCAGAAGCTGATTTCTGTATCCTCCCGACATATTTGAAATTGCAGAAAACACAACAAAGAAACTATTATTCAATATATGACAGTAGTTCTCAGAGATGCATGAAACATCAAAACTGAATGTCATTTGATCCTAGTTGATAAAAGGCACAAATAAGTAAACTTGCTTCTTTTTTGGCAGTCATGAATTAGATACTATGATCAATCCATGCACTGTTCTGTTATAAAATATACTCTACTCATCCAACAACAAAAAATTTTCATTTCCGAATGTTGCACATCAATGACAATGTGTTGATTATAATCTACCAGATTCCACTTATTCGGAAATTATTGAATGAGATTTGAGAACAATCCGAACCTTTGGTTAAATGTGCAAAATGGGCCCGAACCCGATAAACCCAAAGGACCGAACTGGCCATGGACGGAACAGACTAAAATACAGTGGTCTGGTCTCATTTTTCTTGGAAAATCAGGTTTGCGGCCTGGGTGGGTTGAAAACCATTTTTATATATTAAAATCATTATAGAAGTTATCACGGTTTCACAACCTAACAACCCAATTAGCATTTCAATCGGTTTTTGGTCCGGTCTAGGGCCCAACCTGGTATTTTCAGGTCTTGGCCGAGACCAAAAAGTTACCTACCGATCCAGTCTTCAGGTCTTTTTTTGGTTTTTCGGGTTACCGGTCCATCCGTTTTTGGCCCATGCACCCCCCCCCCCCCCCCCCCTATATAGAGTGACAGAAGTTGGCCTAAGATGGAAGTATAAGTATAAAAACTAGCAGTTCTTTAAGATTAATGATTTCACCTTCCATGTATGCATCTTCATAACCCACATGAGCATATAAGCAGTGTTAAAGGATGGAAGTAACCAATAACTAGGTGTTAATTACCTCCTGCTCAGCTTCTTTTTCACTGATCTTACTTTGGATCACCTTTTCTGTCAAACCTATAAATATTAACATGTTAGGTCAAAATAGTCCTTACTCAAATAATAGTTGTAAACTTTACCCTGCGTAGATGATATGAATTGTGTACCCTCATTGTGAACAGTGGATTATCTATACTACATCATAATACATTTAACACTCTTTTCCTACTTAATCCCTTCATATTTCAGCAATCGGAATCGGAAATTACTAATATACCCCTAAAATAACCTCGTTTCTCTCTCGTACTCTACACACTCACCAATAAACAAACTCTTTTATAACTACACCCTTTCCCACGCACAAAAATAAAGAAAATGATTGTTTCGTTGTTTCTTAAAGTCTTTTCTAAAAATAATGAAAAGTGTTGATGGAAAAAAAGAAAAGGAAATGAAACGACATGTTACCGGTTAAAAACTTTTTGCTAAATATAATACCCCTATATTCTATAAAATGACATATTATTAGGTAGAAACTATTTGCTGTCACAGCATTGCGCGGATACCGTAAACCATAATGTTAAAGGAAGCAATATGGTTTTCAATAACCTACAGAAAATAGTTTATTTCTACCACGTAAAAGCTCCTAAATCATTCTATTCAACAACTTCGGCTATAAGTGATGTTTGTCTTTGGACAAAAAATCCACAAACCCAAAAATTGCTTTTACTCGTTTTAACCTGTGCATTGTCACCTAAACTGATAATATGTAAGTAAAAGCTACTTACCACTTGCTGCATGATGATCTTGACACCATTCTCCCATCTTGTCAAGACAGTCCCGCGCTTGATGTATGACCAAGTCAGGACCCTGAACCAAAAAAAAGCTACTCTTAGTCCCCATGAAACGAAAATATTTTGCCATGGATGGTACAAAGCACATGTTCTTCACTTACCATCCTAATATAATCCACAGTGAAGTTTATAGTAAATTATAACCTATGATAAAGTAGATATGATGCAAATATACTAGTTACTACCTCATCTTTCCCTAATTCAAAATGCACTTTTATATTGACGAGTATAAAAAAGACAAGAGATATGCTAAATTGAGCCTTACTAAATTTTGATTTTAATTATTAATTTGCCTTGATAATAACTTAGTCCATTGCTAATCCGAATAAGGGGTCTTTTTTCTTTTCATTAAGATCTGGAAACATCTTAAAACCTCTTAACAGACCAGAGATAAAATTATCTCTTATTACCTCTTTATAGGATTCATGTTTCATTCTCCTATAACAATTGAACTCCTTCCTTCACCAATTCACCATGATCCTACCCTCTACATATGTGACCTTCTTTAGTATTGTGTACCACTGCACAACCACCGCACAATATCCCTTTTTCAAAATTTGTCTTAATTCATTAAATTATAATGGTTTGATATTTGTTATTAAAATATTTTATTTTACGACTATAAAATTTACATTTCATTAAAACTGTAATTGTAAAATATGGAATATCATAAAACAGATAATTACAAACATTCAAATATTTAAAAAAAAATAAACAACAAAGTATGAACATTCAATCATTCAGACATCAAAACCACCTCTTAAAGTTCAAACGTGGTATTCGGATTCAGACACGGAACCTCTTAAGAAACAAACGACGCCTAACTCATTTCCACTAGGACACTACTACTCTTGTAGTTTCAAGGTGGTGTATATGAGTCATTTATTAGATATTAGGTACCTAAAACCTATAGCAATTTATATCGTTCTATCAACATATATATATATATATATATATATATATATGAATCCATTTAGGTGGTGTGACAAGCAACAAAATTGTGGGTCCTCTTTATTTCGTGTGAGGGGAAATGAAGTTGAGATCCACAAAATCAAGATAAAAGGAAATTGGAATAAATAGCATACCACCTTAATAACAGTGTTGAAGTACTTTCTCTCAGAACTAGAGAATGGAAAAAAACTGTCTTTAGTATATACAATGCAATTTGATCCCAGATTAAGTATCACTCTTTCTTTTTAGTTTCTACAGACTAAAATTTTATCTTGTAAAAAATTATATATTTCATAACTATGCACACAAGTAACAAGAATACAATGATGAAAACTGCCAAGAGTTATCAACAATCAGAAAGCAAGATCAACAACCACCTACCTCTACAGACTTGGTCAACTTCCCATCTGTGATCACACAAGCAATCTCCAGTATTCTATCTACCTCAATATTTAATCCTGCACATACAGATTTTGTCAACTCCCCATTTGGTCAACTTAAATGTTCTTGGTTTTGAAAAACCAACTTATTATTCACCAATCTATTACCAATGGAAACTCTGTTGTGCATGGTCTGCATGAGTAACAAGGTTACACCTTTCTTTACAGTTAAACAGTTAAATGACAGTCCACCCAATATTGTGAAAAAGAAAAAAAAAGAAACTCAAAAATTAAGAACCTGTCATCTCCAAGTCGATCCACACAAGAGGCAACTTGTAATCTCCTTCTAACAAACCTAGGCTTTGATGACTGTCTTTATCAGTTTCTTTCTTAGTGTCACCTGTATCACCTATAAAACATGCAGATAAAGTGACTAAAACAGTAAAACATAGTGTAATTATCAATATTAAATTCAACCAAAAGTTTTAATCAGCTATAAGATGAAGTGATTTTAGGAAAAAGAACAAAAATACTGATTCTAAAATCAGATATACCATTGACTTTCACTGCATTAGCAGCAGCACTGGTTGTTTCTTCCCTATCATCCTCAACATCCAGTTCTAGCAAAGAAAAAGTATTTGAGAGGCGATCCATATTTAGTTTATAGGGTTTGTGATTTTTCAACCATTAAGATCCTGTGACAACAAACTGAGAGAGTTGCAGTCAGAATAAATTGATGGAGGAAATCTATGAGAAACAGAATTCTTTAAAATAAATATATTTTACAGAGTAAATTACAGATTGGTCCTTGGCGTTTACCCCAAATTGCTGGTACAATTTATTTTGCGAAGTTTATCATCTACTGTTAAATTTTAATAAATACACAAAAAACTCCACTCAAGACCCAGGTTAAACACACAAAGTGATTCAAGTAGGAATTTCAGAAAAGCCCCAGGAATAATAAAATGAAACTAACCTGGGTACTCGAGAATTTGAAGGGGAAACACTCAACTTCTTGAGACGTATTGCAGCAGCGTACTCTTTTTGCGATTACATTAGTGAAACAATACCCAGAAGGATTTACACCTATAGATAAAGAAATTCTCATATAGTTGGACTCTTGGAGTGGGAAACCCAGATGCATTCGACATTTACAGAGTAATCAAGATCCAATTTTGGGTGACAGTTTAGGGTATGGTGAAGGAGGTGTTTATTAAAAAATGATATATCAAAGAAATAGTGAAATGACCATTTTACCCAGATGCATTCGCCATTTACAGAGTTATCAAGATCCAATTTTGGGTGACAGTTTAGGGTATTATGGTGAAGGAGGGGTTTATTAAAAAAATGATATATCAAAGAAATTGTGAAATGACCATTTTACCCAGGGGATGACCATTTTACCCAGGGGATGACCATTTTACCCTTATGTGCAATGCATGTGAGGGGGTTAAGAGCTAGATATTTCGTTATAACGGACTGTGGGTGATAAACTTTTCAAAATAAAGGAGTATGAACGTAATGGTCACTCCTTTTAGGAACATGGCCCGTTCATTCACTTGCTCATGAACTCGCAGCTTCGCCAGAAGCTACGAAGGGGGGAGGGGGCTCGGCCAGGCCATAGGTAACAGCTCTTATGCCTTGCCAGCAGAAATCAATCAAGAGACTGTCCTCCCTAGTCCCTATCGCCCGCCCAATGCTTACTATCGAGATGGGTTTGTCGGGCTTTACTCCCATTCCAAAGTTTCCGAATTAGTTAATATATAAAGATCCTAAATCATTTAATCTCGAACAAGTCAAATAGGTAAGATTCATATAAATTATTTATTAATGGATAGTATAACAGTATATGACTATATGCCTTGAGTGAATTTTCAATGGATAAACATCCTAAATCATTTTATTAAATATTAAAGTTTTATTAAAATATATAGTTTTTTAATCATATTTGACATGCTAATTATAAAAAGTTTTGGGAAAAGAAGGTTTTGAGTCAACCCTACCTGACCATACCCATGCACTACTCCTTTAGATCTGTTACCAGACCCGTCCATTGTGCCATCGTAGTTCATCAGAGCCCTATATCCTAATGTACCTATGATTGCTGTACAATCATAGAAATGACGAGGATATCCTTCATTTCCATTATAATTAGAAAAATGATATATCCTTAAATCCTCCTACTATTTCTTCTTACTTCACCTCTTACCCATCACAAAATGACATGTGGAATCCAATAATTCTCTTTCATCACCTCTTCATGTCTTCCATTGATTTTGAAACTTATGTTGATCTTATGAGTAGGAGGATAAGTAAGAGGATATATCACCAGTCTTGTAACAATCATCTAACCAAATTACTCCCCTTTCTCAAATTACCAAAAAAAGATACCGTTCTAACTTTTTGGGTCCCCTCATTTAAATCGCTTGCATAATAGTCCATTTAAGAAAGAATATGGCATACTAAACTCAGTTAACTCCATGATTGAGCTTGCTATGCAAAAAGGGTAGCATGGAAAAAATAGGAGCAAAATCATATTAACAAAAATAGAAGGCACATAGAGTAGGGGATGTTTGTTTAAGCTTTTTTTTAAGGGCTTAAGCTTATGAGCTTAAGAGCTTTTGAGCTTAAGAACTTATAAGCTTTTGAGAAAAAAAAGTGTTTGGATTAGCTTATAACTTATGAGTTAATAAACTTCTTTAAAAAATGTAGAAAATGACCAAAAAGGGCTTCCTTACATTAGTTTATTAATGTATAATGACTAAAAAGAGGGTATAAAGGTAAAATTGTAAAAATAAGCTCACATGAAAGAAAATAAGCTAGTTCAAGATCGCTTATGAAAAATGGCTTATTTTGTTAAAAATAAGCCAATAAGCTTAGCCAAACACCTAAAACATGATAAGCTCAAAATATAAGCTCATAAGCTAATAAGCCAAAACAAATTGGCTTAGACAAACACCCCCTAATAATGAAGAGGAGTTTCGTGTAACTATAAATCGCTACTGCAAGCATGATAAAATATAAAAGGAACAAAACTGTAGACCTAAATTTGAATTCCCGCTAAGATATTGGGTATTTGGGTAACTGGGCAGGCGTGAAAAGATTAATACAAGCAAGTGATTTAATATCATAAAAGTTATTTGAGCTCGTAATCTGCTAATTCTGCATTAGCAATTTTCATAAAGCCTATTCTTTCAAAACGCAAGATTAATGATCACGAAATTTTACAATCGGGGGTTTGATGTTATTTCTAGGGTTTTAGATTATCATTAACAAAACAAAAACCCAGATAATCAATCGCATTTGCACTTAGTTTCGTACCATGAATATGAAATAATTGGCGCAAAGAGGTATTGAAAGAGAGACAAAACGTACCTTCATAAGCAATTGGAGGGAAGTTAGGTTGAAGATGATCGTTTTATAGTTCGACCAGATGATTACGAGCAAACCCTCCTACTAAAAGATAGAATCTCTTTCAAAGTTTAAACATTTATATGAGTTCTGGGCGAATGTATTATAGGGAAGACGTACGAGCAATTTCAGTTTTGAGTTTTTAAGGGAAAAGATGAGAGCAGTTGACTGCGCACAGGCACTCTTGCAGAAAGAAAAGTTTTGAAAAAAGAAAAAAAGTAATATTTATATTTTATTTTTAGGATAGTTTCATATATATTCTTACAAACTTTATTACTTACTTATATATTCTTATAAAAATAAATATTACTTATATCTTCTTTTAAAACCAATAAACTCTTAAATATGTCCTTTTTCTAATTTAATATTTAATAAATCATTTAAAAATTAAAAACCATATTTTCTAATTTAATTTATAATTAAAATACCTTAAATACCCTTCTTTTATAAAATACAAAATAAACACCAAACTCCTCTATTGACAAAATCGATTCGTGAGAGCATCCATCATCATCGGATCAGATCCTCATCAACAACAAAGCATTTTTAGGTGGTAAACAAATAGCTTCATCATTACTCCCAAGAATATTGTCATTTACAATCTCCAAGTTTCAAACACATGCCTTCTTGTATTCCTAGCTTCCATCTCTTCATCATCATCTCCGTCTTGCAAAGCGATCAGCCACCATGCAGAAACACCGTAAGCTCCTCTGTTTCCTTCTTCACCTGATCCCAAATCAATCTTTTCTTCTTTCTACATCGCCGTTTCATGTTTTATGAAATTATGAGTGTAAAATTAAGACGCCGTAATATTTTCGTTTGCAAGTTGACTCGCCGGAGAAAAAAGAGTTGTCGGAATGGGTCCCGGAAATGAAGCCGCCGGAGAAGGGGAGGGGCCAACAGAGGGTTGGTGTTTATTTTGTATTTTATGAAGAAAAAAAGGGTATTTAGTTGTAAATTAAATTAGAAAATATGGTTTTTAAATTTTAAATGATTTATTAAGTATTAAATTAGGAAAAAAGGATATATGTGAGAGTTTATTGGTTTTAAAAGGAGATGTAACTAATATTGAGTTTTGTAAGGATATATAAGTAATTAATAAAGTTTGTAAGGATATATATGAAATTCTTTCATGTTTTCGAAATAAAAGAACTCAAAGAAAAATTAAGAATGACATATATAAAAATGTTTAATATAGTCCATGCTTAATTCATAATCTTAAAAATTAATTTTAACTTTTTGATCGATAGCATCAATCGTCCATATTGCATTTTAAAAATTTGGACTAAGTGATATTTTCGTAATTTACATGTAATATGTAACGACCCGAATATTGTAATAATATTATTTTCGAGAAATAAGATATTATTTCCGAAGTTCAACTTGTTGATAATAATAAAGAAATATTATTATATAAAATAAAAGAAAATAGAAATTATGGAAATTCAAGGTCGCAACGCGACGCGTTTGGGCGGTAAAACACGTGTCGAGGATGCCTGTGTCAGGCTGTAGCGTGTGTCAGTAAGGTCGCGACGCGACGCGTCGGCCAGATTTCTGGCTCTATAAATACAAGCTCATCTCCAGCCGATTTTCACACACACACTTCCACCATATTGTTACTTTGCCCTAATTTCGAGAGAAATCAAATTTAGTGAACGTTTAAGAGTGTCGGGTTTCGTTGGAGCTCGTATTCAAGATGCGGGGAAATCGGAGATAGCGCTACGGGCATAGTTTTGATCGTGTTTTCGCTTTGGGGACCCCGAGAGGTTATTCGAGACGATTGAGGTCGAATTCTTGACGATCCGAGAGTGTAGTTCATCGAATCTAGATCGTGTGTTTATTTTCTGGACTGAGGTGAGTTCGGTAGATCTTTAAAAAACCGAGTACATAGACAAAACCTTATTTTCGAAATAAAGACGATTATACATATATTTATGTATTGATTGATGGTATGTGTTATGTGTTCTAAGTTAAACACCAGTTGCATGCCTGATCAAATACGTAATATGCATGTTATGATTATTCACGATTTACATATGATTGTGACGATTACTTGCATGTATATATTTAGCAGGCGGGGGTAGCATCCGGTATTACCCATTTGAGTATATTACGGGCCTAGTTGGTATGATTGACCTTCTAGGACTAAAGTGCTAGCCAACAAGAGTCATTTGGTCTTTCTAGGCGACTATTTTGACACATGGTATGTGGACACTTCGGTGTTCAAGTACTGGAGTGATGTAGGCCAAGGAGGCTACATCATTCATCACGAGGGTGTAAGGAGAAGCTGAAATACGATCGGTTTCGTTTGGACTCGCACTAGAACGACAACGCGGTACTTTTACTCGCATCGTCGAAGTAGCGAAAACGGAGTCTCAGGATTTATGTTCTCGAGTGGGAGTCGCGCCCCGCTCGACAACATATGTTGGCCGGGCACGCGAGTAACGAACCTTGTGTTATCTATTGTGGGTTTAGACTCTACATTAATCTCTACACATAATATGTTTGTATTTCTGCTTTGTTATACAATGATTTCCTAATTTTAGTGTAAGATGACGGTACACACAACAAAGTTGTGATTGCTAGTGATGATTATGAAATTGTGACCCCTAAGGTTGGCTCGATAATATTTTGAATTTTATCAAATAAGTAGCATAATTATCTTTGGTTGTATTTTCCAAAACACTAATTCATTTCACCATATGATTAGGTCATCTGAAAATAATATACTTTGTTTTGAGTTTCAAAATAGAAGTTTTCATATTTGGAATTATTAACTGGGCTTGATAATGATTTATATCATCTTTATTGAAAATGTTGTTGTAACTCATATGTTATTATAGTAATATAACAATACCCTTAAAACAATTCAAATTTATTACACATTAATGTTAATTATTACACTTAAATAGTAACCTATAACTATAAAACTCAATTTAGATTTTTTACCTGTGTCTATAATTATTATTTATTTTTGATAAATTATTTGTAACTTATATGTTACTAGAATAACCTAAGACCATATATTAAACTACACAAATTTATTAGACAATAATGATAATTATTACTATTAAATAACAGTTATTAGTTATCATTAAAATATCAATTATAGTAGGTTAACAATATTAATGTAACTATCAAAATTTATTACTCATTAATATTAATTATTACTCATAAATTGCAATTATGATTTATTATTACTTTATACTCTATTAATCTATTTACAATTTCATATGCACAAGATTGTATACGAAGATTCCTAAAAAATCTAACAATACCATAATGCAACGAGTGAGAATTCAAGTATTTCTCATTTACAATAATATAAGTCTTTTATCATAAAATGCACTATTTATTGTTTTACCTACTTTAATATTGTTGTTTGTTTATTGATTCTTCTGATTTTTAAAATTGTTAATGCCAAATATATTTACAATTTAGCAAAGCCAAAAGAATGATTCTCGAAATATCAATTATTATAGGTTAACAATAATTATGTAATTATCAAAATATATTACTCATTAATATTAACTAGTATTTTACCCGCGCGATGCGGCGGGGTAAAATAGTTTCATTTGTCGACTTGTCAATTCAACATGTTATTTGTGATGTTGTCGGAGAATATAGTGGTTGTGATCTTTGTACAAATATCAAGTTAATGCAACATTTACGTTTAATTGACAATATTCTATTCTTGTATGAACGAATTCATACCATATTTTACAATCATATTATATGGTAGAATATAAAACTTTTTGAAAACAGTAAGTAAATGTGACAATTATTTAGATCATGCTAAATGCATATGTACTTCACTCATCACGTAACACTTCTTTGTAGACAGTTATAAGGTATATACAGGCAAAGTATTTTGGTCTGTTTTCTGTCATTAAATTCAGGACGGTTTTTTGTAATTAATTTTTTGACAGTTTTAAAGTGTTTAAGATCATTGCAGGAATATATTGTAAATAATACTATTTGAGTTGTACTATTTTAAAAGTGTTAAGATTGTTGCTGAAAATTATTATAAAGCATGTTATATTACTTGTACTACTTAACTTAAAAAGTTGTTTAAAAAAAGAAATAAATGTAATTAAATTCTGACAGCTTTAAATGCTAGAAGTTATTGTGAAATATTAATTATGTATTTAAATTGTCTTAAATGCTGGAAGTTATTGTAAAGTATTAATTATATATTTAAATTTTAAAGATTATTGTTGGAACATATTGTAAATAATGCTATTTGAGTTGTACTATTTTAAAAGTGTTAAGATTGTTGCTAGAAGTTATTGTAAAACATGCTATATTACTTGTACTACTTAACTTAAAAAATTGTCTTGCTTTATAGAGTAGTAAAGATTATTACTCTTAAATTGCAATTAAGATTTATCATTATATTTTATACTCTATTACAATTTCTCATCCCAAATCTATTTACAACTTCATTGCACAAGATTGTATGATAAGATTCCTAATTGTGATTTATTACCTACTAGCATCGTACCCGCGCAATGCTGCGGAGTCGAATAGTTTTTGTTTTATAATATGCCGCTTTCAAAAATGTAATGATATGTTATTCGCAAAATTCAATGTCACAAAAAAATTTCTTTAGCAACATGTCCCATTTTTTTCAATTTTTCTTTTATTTGCATAAACTATTTTATTAATTTTAAAAATAAAATCTAAAAGACATTAAAATAAGGAAAAAAATCATATTTGTGGAATAAGGATAGAGAAGTTAATAAGATATTATAAATTATGGTGTTATGGGTGTATAATTATGTTTGTGTGAGAGTATATTTTAATTGAATAAAAAGTTAAAGTAAATTAGGAGAGAGATTGGAATGGTTAATGATTGAGTGGATGAGATTAAGTTAAATAGAATGAAAGGCCAAGATGTTGTTTTGATTGAATTTTAAGAAGTCTTAAAATTAAAGAGGAGAGAGAGTGTTAAATGTTTTATATAGTAGTATAGATAAATTATCTCACAAAGACTACTTTAGAGACTACAAACCATGTTTATAACATCCGATTCACAAAAATTAATCGAATTAGAATGCATGGGATGGATTGGTATCAATATATTAAAGATTATGCAATTACTCCCAAAACAATACTACATTTCCAAATAACCAATCCATTCAAACTTAATATGGTTGAATATCATATGGAAGGCGAACAATCACATATATACATGTTTATGTTATACATGACAACAATACCTTGAGACACCAAAATACTTCACTACATTTAGTGAATAAACCACAACATATCAGGTATGTACAAATTATAGCCTTATTCTACGTTCAAGAAATATATTGTGATTTCACAAAAGATAACATGTCAACAACCTCAAATGTAGAACTTAAGCAATTCATTTCTACAATCAATCAACTTTGACACCACCACAAACATTCAATATATACTCGCTTACGAGTGTATGAGGTTGATGTGACGTTTGACGAAGCTCTACCAGTTGGTTTCAACATGGCAAAAATTATGTAAAGATCTTAAAATCACTCCAAAACAGTATCTTATGTTTGATTATATAATGGAAAGAATGATAAGCCTTACACACTTTGACATATCCGACAAATAAATTATCCCTAAACATGAAGAGGTGAATAAGGCTATAGAATAAGATATTACAACAATGAATAATGGAAGAACTGGTGGAGGGATTTCAAAAAAACCTTTAAAGTTAAGACAACGTACTAAGTTGCTTTTTACAATTGATGTGAATACCTTACAAAACAATCATCAAGTGGTGTTTACGGTTACATTACCTTGTCGCTGCTAGCATACTTAAAGTAACTATGATTGTTTTAGGTGCACTACTTAAAAAAATACAAATAAACAGATTTAAGGTAGCACAATAATAACCATATATATCAAACATTGCATAATTTAGAATATATTCTGGTAGTATAATTACTTTGCACATTAAAGAAATAAGATATTTGTATGATAGTGCATTATACTTTGAGAAACATTTTTTTTTCATATACCAATGAATGGATATGAGTTTACTTAGGGTAACATAACAAACTAAAAAAAGAATATCAAAACAAAGCAAGACAATTTAACAATTTGTGTAGAATGAAATGTGTAACATACCGGTTGACGCCGACCGGTCAGCGCTGTTCGGGCCTCTCCCGACGCTACCCATTCCGGCGCTATCCATTCCGGCATGTTAGGTCTGTAGCCCAATACACCCCAACCCTTCCCTCTGAAATAAATCCATAGTAGGTTGTTGGTGAGGCTTGAACCCAATACCTCACCCTTTAATAACACTCTTTCCACAGTGGTATCCTGTGTTTACACGGGCTTGAGATCTAGTGTATATATATGACAAAAATTCTCTATATAATGAGTCTCATAATAATGAGTCATTCTTTTATTAGTGAGTCATTAATTAATGGTGATTACAAATGGTTCTCTCAATAATGGTTCTCGAATAAATTTCCCTATATAAAAGCAATGTATATATGTATATAAATATATATATATAGAATGCAGTTGTGCATATCAAACAGATTATGCTAGTGAAACTATACATGCTTACGTGTTTATTAATGAATGTGTTTATAAGTATACATGAATATTGTTGGATAGAAGAGGTATTGATGTTCCTTCCTTGCTATGTACGTTATGTGAAGAGCAATCGAGAATGTTGATCATGTTCTTCTTTGTTAAGCCTGTGTTTGGTCTTATCGTTATTTGTTATGGAAGTATAGGAACTCAGTGGTTTTTTGGTGGTAGAAAAGAGAGGGTAGCTGATTTGTTTTCGAAGTTCTAATGGCGGACTTTTCAGAGGGTCAAAGTAAGGATCAAGCGAGCTCGTATGGACTGGTGTGCGTGATGTATTGATCCAGCTGCAATTTAATTTAGATGACTAGAGTTATGTTCATGTAATTGATAGTTTTGGTGTTTTGATGTAGTATATAACTCTGCTTCTCGCAGAAGCTGGTGTTGATTTTTAAGGACTGCATTGTAAGTTTATGAGTAATATAAAATCTTTTGCCTTTAAAAAAAGTATACATGAATATTGAGTAAGTGTATTGTGAAAAGATGGCCTTATGGTAAATAACAGGTAGTCCATGCGGCTAGTAGTGAGCCCTTGTGACAAATAGCAGTTGTACCTTTATGGCAAATAACAAATATTCCTTATTGCTAGGAGTTGACCCTTGTGACATCTACATGCTCTATGTGCTATGCAGATGAAGTGCATTCCTTATGATTGTCAATGGTTGGGTGTTGAAACGGGTTCATTTTTTTATGAAATAACCAAAGTGGTAAACAATAGTAAAAAATCACGTGAACATTTATTGATGCTTAGTAATTGAGTTGATCCCTTTATACAACCGTATTATTATCGGTATTCATGAGTTTATTTGTTGAGTGCTCATTGGGCTTTATAGCTTATTCTTGTTGTTATATTTTCAAGTGTTTTTATATGACGAGATGGATGAAGCTTCCGGTGGACAAGCTCTAAGATTTTATGCAACTAATAGACAAATATTTCTCAATGTGTGCTAGTTGTAGCCCTTTTTGACAAACTGATATTTCGACTAATGTATCATTTGTATAAACTAAATGTTTTCTTAAAAGCTTATGCAAACTGTATTAAAGATTTTGTGTTGCATATATTGTAACAAAAATCCAGACGGTACATGTTTTTATTTCACAATCCCACTAATATATAAAAATTAATAACTATTATATTATTTTACAAATAAAATAAAAATAAATAACTAGACTATACTATAATTGAAATATTTTATTAAATTAAATAAAAGATTACAAGACTATATCACATTTAAAATAATTCATTACAGTTATATAAAAATAAATTTACTCTCAACTCCAACGTTTTCCTATGAACCACATGTCAAGACTACGGGTATGTTTGGCGTAGCTAGCTGAAAGCTGGAGCTTTTAGGAGCTAGAGCTGAAGCTTTTATTTAAAGCTGAAAGCTAGAGTTTTATTTGTACGAAAGTGTTTGGCAAAGTAGCTGTAGCTATAGCTTAAAAATGTAAAAAGACAGAAAAGGACACAAAAATAAACATTTAAATATGAAACAAAATTAATCAAAGGTTATTTATGTAATTTGCGTTTTAAAAGCTCTCAACAGCTCCTAAAAGCTACTTGAAGTAGCTTTTCATTTTGGAGTTTTTTGGAGCTTTTTGGAGCTTATTTTTTTAAAAATAAAAGCTCAAGCTCCTGCAACCAGACAAAGCTAGTGAAACTTATTTTCTAAAAACTAAAAGCACTAGTTCTTAAAAGCTCTGAAAAGCTCCCGCCAAACATACCCTATGTGTGGTGTTATATGCAAATTATATATGTGATTTAATAAAATTTCAATGCGTTAAAAAATTTCAGGTTAACTATTTTAGTTTTACTAGTGGGGTACCCGTGCAATGCGACGGCGGCGAATAAAGAGGAGGTTGTGATGAGTTTTGTGCAGAATAATCACAAAGAGCTAATATGAGTTTGTGAAGATTCCTTGCGAGATGAATATAATATGAGTTTGTGAAGATTATTTGCGAGAGCCACTTTGAAATTAAGAATTAAATTGCTAACCCTGAGTTATTTGTCTTTCAGTGTGTTGGAAGAATTTTGTCGCATGGCTGAATCGTGAAGTTGCTGATTATATATATGTATGTATATGTGTGTGTAATGTTTCATAATTCCAATTATTATGTAATCGAGTTAGAATGCAAAAATTATAAGTATAGTGATCTCATGAATCAAAAGTTAATATTAAAAATATATGGTTATAAATAATTCAGTTATAAGTATTGGTTTAAATTAATTAATTATCGGTTATGTTTTCAATATTTATTTGTTTAAGTTCATTAATTGTGGACTTAAAGGAGGGGTAAATGAGAGGTATAAAGGAGGGGTATTTTAGTAAATTTACTCTTCTTAAAATTAAGAGTTTTTTAGGTGGTAAATGCATTATATAGGAGTAAGATATTAGACAATAAATTAAATACTTCGTTAATTTCATAAATGGTCCTTTAACTAACCACGAATTGCAAGTTTAGTTCCTTTTTTAAAAAAAATTGCAAGCACTGTCCTTTAACTACCATTTTGTTGCATAGATAATCCTTTCTAACGAATTCTATTTATGTTTACCGTTAAATTTAGTGAGCATAAGGGTATGTATGTCTTTTTACCTTTTTAAAGTTTTTATTAATTATAAATGTCAAATAATATTTATTTCTTTAAAAATTAAAAATAACAAATGAAGATGGGGTGTTTTTGAAAACTTCAGCCCAATTCACCACCATGACACCACCACCCACCCCCACCGCCGTATACCATTGTATGCCACCGTATGCCACCAACTATCATCGTCCACTACAAGCAGAAGTCAGAAATGAGAAATCACCAAGAAGACCATATACCACCACCAAGTACCACCTTATACAACCACCGCCACCAACCATCACCAACCGCCGCATACAAGAATCAGAAAGTCGAAAACCAACAAAAACACCAAGAACAATGAAACCCATACAACCAAATCAAAACCCACCACACAAATCGACACCTACCTGAAACCACCAACCGCCACCGCCGCCTTAATCGCCTGAAAGCACCAACTGCCGTTGCATGAAATTGCCTAAAGAACCAACCGCCACATAATTCAAAACCCAAAATTGTTTAAACAAATCCGAAATCGAAACCCATAAACCCTAAATTTAGATCTAAAACTCGCAAACCCACAATCTGTGACATAAGTGGTGTGATGGCGATGGTATACATGGTGCGTGATCGTGTAATACCCGAACTTTTGAAAATAAATAAAAGAGTATTTTATTGAGAAAATGATTTTTGTGATTGGGTTATGGATTGATGGTGGACTAGTTTAATTGCTTTGGACTTGGGCCTTTTTGAAATTATAAACCAACAAAGGAATGAATGATGATTTGGGCTTAATCAATTGGAATTAGGCTTAGGCCTTTAAAAAAAAAGCAAGTATATAAAGGTGGCTAGGGCACAGCCCCTAACACCACCATCTTCAATGTTTCATGAGTTCAAAAGAAAACTAGTGTGTGTGTTTGTGTGTGTTGCTCACGAGAAGCAGGGAAAGAAGAAACCAAGAATCATTGTGAACTCAAGGAATTGTTGAAAAGATCATCAGGTAATGTTCCCTACCTCACTATGATATTGTAGATATCAATTTTATCTTGTTTGAATGGTTATAGAGCAGGTTAGAATCTGGGTTTTTAGGGTTTTGGGTTTATGAAGAATAAGAGAAAAGAATTTGAGATTTGAGCTTTAATACTTGAGGAAATGTGTTTAAATCTTGAAGGAAGTGTTTAAATGAGTGGAGAAATGTTTTGAAACAAAAATGAAATGAATTGATTAAGTTTTGAAAGAGTTTGATTCTGGTTATGGAGGGTGGGTTTTTGGAGAAAATGAACTGACAGGGAAGAGAGAGAGCCATACGACAGTCACATGGCTCATGCGACTTTCGCATGGCCACAAAATCCCTCATGCGACTTTCAGCTAGCACATATATGGTTCATGCGACTTTCAGTACCTATCCATGCGACTTTCGGTAGTTATGTATGCATCATGCGACTTTCAGTAAGTGTCCATGCGACACTCAGTTAGTCCATGCGACTTTCAGCCCTTGTATTTGTGCCATGCGACTTTCAGTTAGAACATGGATACATCCATGCGACTTTCAGCTAGTGTATAATTCCATGCGACTTTCAGTACAGTTCATGCGACCTTGCATTGGTCCATGCGACTTTCAACACATGTCCATACGACTTTTAGTAATACCATGCGACAGTCGCATGGACAAATGTATAGTTCATGCGACAGTCACCTAGTGTATGCATGTGGTTCATGCGACTTTCAGTATGTTTATGTGACTTCCAGTAGTGTGTACCCATCCGACTTATGGGAGTTGTGTAAGTGGGTAAGAGACTAGTATCCGGAGTTGACCTTTTTGGACTTGGATCAGGTGACGGACAATTGAAGGATAATCACGAGTAAAGTTGTGAAGTAAGAACAGCATGACGAGAACTGCCGACAGGTGAGTATTCTTACTTACATTTCTAAATAGACATCAAATACGTTTGATAGTGCCTAAGAAAGTGAATAATAATTATGAAACACGTGAATGCTATGTGT
Source organism: Dittrichia graveolens (assembly GCA_038502395.1). Classification (NCBI taxonomy): domain Eukaryota; kingdom Viridiplantae; phylum Streptophyta; class Magnoliopsida; order Asterales; family Asteraceae; genus Dittrichia; species Dittrichia graveolens. The sequence continues at coordinate 76,528,925 of JARJIL010000002.1, forward strand.
AGACCAACACTTCGGTGTCGGGTATGTTTTAATTAGACTTTGCATGCGACTGGTGATGTGTAAGCAGATGATAAGTTATGAGACATGTGAATACACTCGATTACATCATAGTAGTACGTATGACGTGTTTTGTATGTGGTATATGATAATTATATCATCACTATTTTCATTATGATCTAAATAGATTCCAGTTGTTTATATATGCATGTAAATACGAGAACAACTATGAGTTATAACTGAATGTGATTAGACCGTTTACTTCGGTAACGGGTATGTTAGACCGTTCACTCCGGTGACGGGTATGTTAGACCGCACACTTCTGTGTCGGGTATGAGACCAACACTCCGGTGTTGGGTATGAGACCAGTACTTCGATGTCGGGTATGTTAGACCGTTGTGACGACAACGGGTGAGACGAGACCGTCTAACAGGCGGGTATGTTGAGACCACTTACTACGGTAGTGGGTATGAGATATGTGTTATTTGATGAGACCGTCTAACAGGCGGGTATGTTGAGACCACTTACTACGGTAGTGGGTATGAGATACGTGTTATTTGATGAGACCACTTATTGCAGTAGTGGGTGCGGATAATGTGTTCTGATGAACTGTTTGGCTTGTAAGGAAAAGTACTCGCTAAGCTTTGTGCTTATGGTTGTTGTTTAACCATCTTTTCAGGTGTTGACCACGGCGGGACTCCAGCTCATGTTTGATAGCTCATCCCCAGCAGGCTTCCGCAATGTTTTCACTCTCATGAGTTTTCTAATGTAATCCAAATTGTTTGTACTTGAATTTAAGATTTTTATGGGTTTTCTCCCGGAATGTAAATGGTATCATACAGTGTTTTAATTATCGTAGACTTTCAGTCGTATGATTAGTAAAAAAAAATTTGGGACGTTACAGATCGTGGTGGGGATTGGAGGAGACAGTCGCCGACTGTTGAGAGATTACGGAAGTGAAGCGATGGTTTGAGAGAGGGATTGAAGCGATGGTGGCATTGAACACTTGGTGAGGCAGCGACGCGATGGTGGCATTGAACATTTAGAGATGGCGACGGCTGTCGTGGTGCACGATGGTGGAAGCGATGTTGGCGCTGAACACTTGGTGGGTGGTGGACTGGCGGTGATGGCTTCTCCGGTGAGGCGAGTGAGGCTATGGTAGGGGTAAAGAGGATAGAAGAGAAAGAAAGGGTGGGGTTAGGGGGTTGGCTGACATGATTACTTGCAATATAAAGATAGTTAAAGGATCATTTATAAAATTAACTCAAATAAATATTTGATCTGTTCAACTTACTCTTTTTTTTCATGTGTAATGAGTTGATTATTACTCACACGTTATGACAGGATTTTAAAGTGAACAAAATATAGAAGCTATCCAAACACAAATATCTAAAATAAAACAGAATTGTAAAAAAAAAGAGAGAAAAATCATTTATTTTTTTAGAAAATTTTTATAAGAAAACTGAAATTTAAAAAACATATTTACTTGCATATTTTTTTCAAAAAATAGAAAACACCCTTACTTTTTCACATTTTTCTAAACTCTTTAATTTTTTCAAACAGTTTTTTTAATAAAACACTCCAACTAAAAAAAACTCTAACATTTTTCTAAAAAAATAAAAACAAAAACCAGGGAAAAAAATTTCTACTAAACTTAGCTTAAAACTGTCCAACCGTCCTTAAAAATCTCTCAATTGTAAGTTTTGTTTGTTAAAAACAAAAAAAAAAAAAAAAAAAACTCACATATAATATTTCCTATAAAAACCAGCTTCTAATTCAAGAAAGGGTTTTTAAGAAGGAAGAAGGGTTTTTCTTTCGTGCTCCTCGAATCCCTTTCGAGTTTTGAAGCATCGACGTCAAAAAATAATTTTCCAAGCTTTCCCTTCTTCCTATTTTAACCTGCCAAATCAATCTTGGCAACAATGGCGACCCTCGTTCCTCCTCCTCCACCTTCGCCGGCTGCGGCGGAAGCGATAAAGCCGGAGAAAGTCGATTATATGGACCTGCCGTGCCCTATTCCTTATGAAGAAATCCACCGTGAAGCTCTCAGTTAGTATCTTGCTGTATTTGAACCTCAATTACTCAATCTGGTTTCGTTAGTTAAAGATTTAGATGTTTTTTTTTGTAAATTGCCGTAGGTAGTTGATTGGAACTCGGAATTGTCACATAAACCCTAATCCATTTCCACTTAATACTTCTCTAAATCTTACTTTATGAACTGGAATTGTTTTTATGGTTACCAAGGATATGTTTGTATTGCCTTTATTTTGCACCTGAGCCTGTATCATGAGGATCAAGAGAACTTTATGATATATAAATTTTTTTACTTACTCAATAGTCAATTCTGTATAAACTAATAAACATTGCATGTGTTATTCAAATCCATAAACAAGGACATTAGATTCTAGAAGTAAAATATTCGAATTTCATATATTCTTTAAAGCGAATTTCTTGCTCAATTAGGTATAAATAATGCCAATCTGTTTGAAAAATCTACTGCAACAACATCAGATTTAAGAAGTTATATGTTTGATCATGCAATGTAAGTAAGAGCAGGATCTGTTTAAATGTTTAATGCACTGTAACTCTGTAAGTAACATCAGAATCTGTTCAGAGAGTAAAGATTCCTAGGGGGTGTTTGCGATTGCGTTTTGGAATTGGGTTTCGGCTTTTGATATCTGTAAACGCTAAAAGGGTGTTTGGTATTGCGTTATGAAAATGTGATTATATGTTTCTTGCCTGCAAGATTTTGGAGAAGCAGGGCCACACCTGTTTTTAAAAGTTCAAACTCCATCTTCTAAATGTGAAGCATTCTCAAACACCCCCTTAAAAAGACGATGGTGGTCTGTTGGGAAGTGCTGCAACAAGAATCCAAGAAAAATGTATAAGTTACCACATTGTGTGATTTCTTAAATTAATGTGTTGTTAGTATCTTATAGACTATAGTATGTGACAAAATGTGATTGGATGACTGGATTGATGCCGTGTTCTCTTTTGACACAAGGCAAATTAAAATCAATTGGTAGCAAATGCAAGATGATTCCAGTGAATTAGGATATACTAAATCACCTGCAAAGTAGAAGCATAAATGAAGTTATGTGTTAACAGCATCTTAAATTGAATGCATTTCATTTTTCTTTAGTGTCCTTAAAGGCTGAGCATTTTGAGGGAATGCGTTTTGATTTTACCAAGGGGCTCAATCAGAGGTTCTCACTGAGTCACAGGTATGATTCAACATCAACATTTGTCTTTTGAGCTGGTATGGGTTTCATTTTCGACCCTTTTACTTATAAATGGGTAAGGAGTAAAATTTAAATTAGCCAAAGAGCAGGTCAAATGGGTTGAACATGTCATACGGGTTGGAACTTGCCAAAGTTTGTTTTAGTGCTTACAACCTTCTAAAACATCTTTATTATAAGATCTAGACTATTATTATACTAATGTTGTTTCTGTCATCATAGTTTAACGAGTTAATTATTTATAGATGATTTTAAAATGGACAAAAAGTTGTTTATGGGTCAACCTTACCAGACATGTTTCGTGGTGACCTGTACTAAAAATACTAGTTATCCAATCCACCCGTACTAAGATCTACATGTCATTATGTTTCAACCTAAGCCCCGTATGGACCCATTACCCAACCCATCCGTCTTGCAACCTCCACTATGAACTTCCCCCCTCCATTGATATGATAAATGTTTGATTTTAACTTTACAGTATCATCATGGGACCCACAGAGATTCCTTCCCAATCTGCGGAAACAATAAAAGTTCCTTCCGCCCACTATGAGTTTGGTGCCAACTTTATAGATCCAAAGGTTAGTTATTTACAATATCATGTTTTCAATGGTGATACTTGATCTTAACTGCCAATCTGACCTTGATATTGTTCTTGATTTTGGGTAGTTGATGCTTTTCGGAAGGGTCATGACTGATGGGCGGGTTAATGCTAGATTGAAATGTGACTTATCTGAAAATCTTAGCATGAAGGCCAATGCTCAGGTAGAAGGGTAGATTGGTAATTATTATTTACATATCCATCATCAAGCATTGTTTAATTGAATAAACGTTGCATTTCTATAATGTCTATTAATGATTTTTTATGCTCTTCTTCTCAGCTTACAAGTGAGCCCCACATGTCACATGGAATGTTCAACTTTGACTACAAGGTAACCTATTCATCTTGTCGGCACTGGCTCTTTATAAGACATACAATATGCCTACATTATATATTTTATTTTATATTTAGTTATGTCATTTCTTATGCAGGGTACCGACTATAGGTGTCAGTTTCAATTTGGAAATGGTGCATTAATTGGAGCTAGTTATATCCAGGTATAAGATTAGTAATATTTGTTAACGTATATGATGCTATTCTTTCTGAAAACCGTATTATAATTAGCTGTCAAGCTAGCTCATTTTTTATCAATAGACTTTTGAAACTGTTTGATTACTTGTATGATTCGATGAAAAAAAATCTTTTGAGTTCCCAACCGTATGATGTTTTGCAGATCTTCAATTGTTATTCAGCTGTAAAATCATATTTGATTCTATTATAGTTAGCCCCATTGTGTATTACTATTTTGCATTTTTACCCTCCAATTACTAGGGAGAAAATATTTTGGACTAATTTAAGTCTATATATTATTTCCGCCTATTCAGCTTTGTAATCTGAATCATTTTTTATTTGTATGAAAAGGACTTCAATTTGTAATATTTTGCTTGCAGAGTGTGACTCCCCACCTGTCTTTAGGTGGGGAAGTATTCTGGGCTGGTCAGCATCGTAAGTCTGGTCTTGGTTATGCTGCTCGATACAACACGGATAAAATGGTAATTTCTCCATGATGACATGTCTGACGATTGAACACATACATATTTTCTAATTTACATATTTATTTGCTATGTTTAGACTTATTTCTTTCATTCAGGTTGCTGCAGGACAGATTGCTAGCACCGGAATGGTGGCTCTTAGCTATGTTCAGAAAGTGTCTGAAAAAGTTAGCAATTCAAATATATATATATATATATATATATTCAGTACTAATATATTATTGGTTCTAACTTGTTGCACTTACCAGCTTATTACATTACTATTGTTTCCTTTGCCTTAGGTTTCTTTAGCATCTGATTTGATGTACAATTACATGTCGAGAGATGTCACTGCCAGCTTTGGCTATGATTATATACTTCGCCAGGTAATTCAACAAAGTGCTTATTTTTATTTTTCTTTCATCTTAGACTCGTATATAATTTTGGCAAATTGTCATCTAATTTTGCAAGACAATGTCTTACTCTATGCCATTGATGTTGGGTATAGGTGGCTATTAGAAATGCAACGGAAGCAAAAACTAATGAAAACAATTTTTCAAATAAAAGCCAACAATACACACCCAATGGACCAATACTCTAGACATGAACAATGCAACTAAAAGGACATAAGAAAGAGATATAATATCCCTCAAGCAAGTTACTCCTTCTTTGATGTTGAAAATGGATGTGTGGATGCAAAAGTGAATCCCTTTATTGAAGTCCACCCCAAGCTTGTTGACTCCCAAATGCTAGTAATGCTTGTACGCCAATAAGAACACCACCAAGTGAATCACACCAACTTGAAGCTCAAACCAAATTGCCTTCCAAGTGTGTATGTGAGAGAGATATAAGCTAGTATGTTCAAAATTAACCCATACAATGCAAGGCTTATAGGACTAATATAGACCATGAAAAGTCATCCAAAACCATCACTAGCCAGCCTAGCGTTAATAACCATAAACATCTTCTTTAAACTAGCTTTAAAAAGCTAATTAAAAGGGCTGTTACAGCGATAGGCACGGTTGTGCCTCACAAGGAAAGCCCGTGCCGGCCCAAACAGGCACACCCAAGTGACGCCTGATTTGGGCCTGTACCTAGCCGCCGGGCACGGTCGTGCCCCGCCCACCAAAACCAACTTTTGGCGTTTCTCTCTCTCGTTCAAAGGTGTTGCCGGAATCAATACTTGGCATGTGACCCAATAGGCCTGTGCCTCATCGGCAGTGGTACCAACTCGTGTATGTCAGCAAATATAATCTAACAATTGACACAGGGAAGAGAAGTGGGTTTCAATACGAAGTTCTATTACTGTTTAGACTTTTTAGTTGCAGAAACATAAATCTGCTATTTAGCTGATGAACAATCAACACATGCCATGATAAATCAAATAGTTTTACATTATATACAAAGTAATTAGATTACGTATAAGTATACACCAGTAACATATGTTGTATGTTCACGCAATCAATAAAAAACTTGATTGGAGTATTTTGCTCAAGTTGATATGCTAGATGTAGAACTCACAAAAGAGTTATTAAACACATAGCGTATCAAGTATCTGTCGACCTATAAAATGAAGATGAGAAACCGAGGGAAATGAGCTAAACAAATCATTTTTTTTTCTTTTGGAGCCACATTGTGTTGCTCTATATTGTTATGAAACTAACTGGATCGGATGTATTTTCTATTAATATCTTTTGCAAAGAATGTTACACTGTGCAATATTTATCATGTCTGCATAATGCAACATGTAACAGGGTATCTAGTTTTAAGGAAGAAGATAACGGAAGTTATGGCAGTCAAACTATAATGCATCCAGGATTATCAAATTGTCTCATTTTTTACTCAACCAATCTTCTTTTTAATATTGACAGTGTCGGCTTAGAGGCAAGATCGATTCAAATGGCTGCGCATCTGCTTTTCTTGAAGAAAGGTTGAGTATGGGTCTCAATTTTATTCTTTCCGCGGAGGTGAGGACATAACATTTAGTACTCATTATCTCAATACATACACACCATAAACAAGCTTTTAGAGGTGGAAACGTGGGCAGGTCCGTGATTGGGTAATGGGTCAAAATGGGCTGACCTAATAAACTCCTTGTCCAAATTTCATTTCTTTTTCTAGTGTATCAGATAGGATTATAAATACAATATTATTTCGATAAAGAATCAAACTCTTTGAACAAAATAATTTAAGAGGTTTAATGTATTAAAAAATGCATGGGGTGATTTATGACATGTTTTACCCATTTCATTTAAAGCTCTTTTTATTAAATATTGTTTATAACCAGTTCCATACTCATTTAAGAACTTTTTTTCCCCTGAATTATGTAAATACAGTTAGACCACAAGAAGAAAGACTACAAGTTTGGGTTTGGATTAACGGTCGGAGAATAGATGCAATCAGTGATACCGATGCAGAACCTACTCATTGTTTCAAGTGAGTTAAGCTTGTCATACTAGCTGATTCTTTTTTCATCTGACAGACAAATATCAGAGCTTTTTTTGTACCTTCTGTGCAATATAATTTCGTGGCAGCAGTTCCAGCTGCATCAGACCGTTTCGAAATTTTGCAGTTTGGATATACTCTATAATTCAGTTTAGGATTTATGCTTTGCATTGTTAGCATTTAGCACACATGCATGCTTGGGGTGACCAGCCCTAGGCAACTTGTCCAAATTTTTTAATTTGAAGCGTTGATGTATCCTGAGATACAACATATGTAAATAGAGCTATTCACAAGTAGCACACTACCACAACATTACCTAATCCCGTGTGAGTAGAGTATGCGAAGGTAATATGTAAACCATCTTATCTTTACTTGTGGGTAGATAGATCGCTTCATGAAACACTTCGAGCTTGTCGAGTTAAATCAAAACGTTGAGCTTTATTCTAAAAAGTTTTATATTTTATTAAATGTTGGAAAACTACGAAAAAATATAATTAAAATAGGCATTAGATTAAATTGCCTTAAAGATATTATTCTTATTTAATTTTATTTATATTAACTTAGTATTTTTATATTAGAATATCGCTTAGAGGTCTACTAGAGATTTAATTTGCATCTAAAGAAGGTTGTGCGGGAAAAGTTATTGAAATGTGTTAAATGGTAGTAGTTATTGAAATGGTAATAGATGGTAGAAAACTATCGATATGTTATTAAATTAATTGTTAAAACTTAATATGCTTTTAAGATATTACTAGCTTAGCATCTCGTGTATAAATACGAACACGGAGAATAATTAAAATAAATTTTAAATGTTTCAGGTATTAAACAATATTAATATGTATAGTAAAATAATTGTAAATCATACAATAAATATCGTGATAATGAAAGTTACGAGCATTGTTTGTATTATCTAACAATATCATTTTTTATATAGTAGATATGAATAAACGATAAATTTTTTTAATTAGGTTTCACGAAATAGGATAATAAAATATGAAACATATAATATATTACTATGGAATAAGTTTCTAAATTAATATGAAACGTATAATTAGATATATCACTTAAAGACATCAATGGAGTTCTTTCATTATTTGCAATTGATACCGATAAGTTTTAAAAACGATTGTCGTCTGAAGTTCTGGTAAATCGTGTTTTTTTTAATACTATCCTATTCAAAACCTTTTTGGAGTTGAAGAAGAATGTTTTTCTTTTTCATAATTGAAAAGTAATCAATGAAGAATACGAGCTTCTTAACAATATGTAAGGTTTAAGGTTTTTGATGTAAAAATAATTAATTCTAAAGACATTTAATAAAATAAATGGACATGATCGGTGAAATATTATAAAAATAGGATGACGACGTTATAACCCAATTTGTAAGACTATATGAAACCAATTATGAGGATGTTCATTAAACCCCCACGAAGGTTAATTATGAAACAATATTGTTAATTAACCAGTTAAAACGACCGCAAATTAATTAGTCTGGCCACACATTATTATATGATTTAATTTAATGAACATAAAAAAGGGTAATGATTCGTACACAACAAAATTAGCCATACACAACAAGTTGATGCATTATCAACTTGTACCATATGTTATTAACAACTTGCACTTGTTGTGTATGGAAAAATTTTGTTGTGTACAAATCAGCTCCCCATAAAAAAAGACTAAACGTATCATAGTATTGTTAAGATAATATACAACACTAAACTTTCATAAGGTTTGTTCCTTTTGTTCTCCAAGTTTATATAACACTTAAGAAATATATACATACATACACACACATATATATATATATATTATAGTACACATGAATGTACCAAGAAACACAATAAAGTAAAAACCGGCCCTCAAGAGCCGGTTTTAGTGTGACTAAGGCTAAAAAATGGCCCTCAAAGGCCGGTTATATCAATATTGTAAAAATAAAAAAAGCAATTACTTTTATTATTTTTTTAGGTAAACAGTATCATTTTTGAAAAAAATTCCAAAAAACCCCGTACCCAACGGGGAACCCGTTCTCCGATGCCGATTTGACCGGGGAATCCCCGAGTTGACCGGGATGGGGACGGGGATTCCTCAAACTTAGAAACAGGGATGGGGATACTCCTTGGTTCCCCAAACCCAAACACACACACACACACACACACATATATATATATATATATATATATATATAAGTCAAATTTCTCATACAAGTATGCATTTGTATCCAATTTAACTTTCTTACATTAATATGCATATTAATAAGATTGTTTTTTGTTTGAACATACATGATCGTTTCATACAATTTATTAAACATAGAAACGAAAAAAACTAATAAGATAACATTACTAATATAGTTTTTGTAGAATCGTCCATAGAAGTATTATAAGCGTCTTTCATGTACATATATGTTAACGAAATCATCTATTTGATTGCTAATTTTATGTGTATTATAGAACGATTTATTAAATATATTATGTCTTTTATTAAAAACATTATGTATGTAACGAAACTATTAAATATTTGAATGATTACATTTTGATGTGAATCGGTTGGAACTGTTAAGTTAGATTTGTAATTCTAGTTTTGTATGAAAACTATAATGTATATCTATTAAGAAAAATCGATTTTGTAGACGAAGAAAATCTCCGATTCCCTGCGGGGATCCTCGAAACCCATCGTGAATGGGGATGCAAGTCAATTCCCCGACAGGTATGAGGACGTGGGGCGGAGAACCGAGATGGGGATGAGGAGAGCGATCCTTGATAGCCTCAACCTTGTTGCCATCTCTCTTTATTTCTTTAAATGGCTAACAAATGAAGAGTTTCTTATATCAAAAGTCTTAAGCCGTGAAATTTAAGTGCGGATCTTAAGTAGAAACGGGTTACCTTTTTTCTTAGTTGGACCTCATGTCACTCAATAGCATTTTTCAACGAAACCTTAATTAATTTTTTATATAGTCAACCATTATCGTAAATCCGTATGGCAATTTTCACTAATAACTATCGGATCCCATTTTAATTCCTAATATTACTAACAACTGTCAACACAAATATATGAGTATATCAATTTTCTTTCTTCCAATTTTCATAAATATTTTTTAAATTTGTTATTAATATATAAATTTATTATATGTTTATGGTTCACACCATAAATATTTAAAGCTTACAACAACCATCCTTCATGTTTGATATTAAGCTAGTAATATATGTAATATTTACATAATTAATATAAACTTATTGATGTGATATTACGTCAATTTATTATAAATAAATATATTTAATAATTACGAGTTTGATATTAAGCCCCTTCAAAAAAATTAAATAATATATATATGCAATAAATTATAGTGTGTGCATGCTAGAATGTTACACCTATAAAAAGGTTGCTTACTCCTTTTATATCACATGAACAAAGCTTAATTGACCAAGTATGGAGATTCAAGTTCTTTTCCCTCTTGTCGTAGCAATCAATATGATTCACGGTTATAATACTTGCTTTATCTTTCGTTACATACATACATACATACACACGCATATATATATATATATATATAGGGTTTTTTCCGTTTTATTAGTTGTTAGAGGATGCGTGGTAAGAGCCGTCATGACCTTGTCATCATCTCTTGACGACTAGTCATACCACTAGTACAACGCAGCCACGGCCAAGTCACGGTGAAAGATGTCATAATTACACTTATAACAACAAAAGTTTAGTTCTTTTTTCTTTCTTACAAAGACAGACAACCTTCGTTATTCAAAATAAAAAGGCCTAGATATAACAATCATCACATACGCAATAAGAGCCATGAAAGTCATCAATCACAAACATTCTTAAAAAAGTCATATTTCATACATAATGCAGTTCCTATTATTGACTCAATGATTTTTCCAGGTATTCAATCTACAGTTTTCACAATTAAAAATAACTGCCCTTATAGCATTGCACCGGCAATATTGACCGGTAGTGGAGCATCGGTGACAACAGGATTCGAATTGGCACCACAAGCCTCAAACACTATTAATATGCCAGCACCATGGTCTGGAAGAGTCTGGGCTCGATTCCAATGTTCAAATGACGGTGGACGTTTCCATTGTAACAGTGGAGATTGTGGTTCCGGTAACGTTCAATGCAACGGCGCTGGTGCAATCCCACCCGTAACCCTAGCCGAGTTCACCTTAGCAGATCGAAATGGAAAAGATTTCTACGATGTTAGCCTTGTGGATGGGTTTAATTTACCGGTTTCTATAGATTCACAGGGTAGCTGTCCGAACACCAACTGTCCGGTTGATATTAATGCTAAGTGCTTGCCGGAACTGGCTGTGAAAGATGGATCTGGTGGAACAATCGGATGTAAAAGTGCATGTGTGGCTTTTGGGCAGCCGCAGTATTGTTGCACCGGAGATCATGGTGCACCGAGCACATGCCCGCCGAGTAATTATTCCAAGTTTTTCAAGAACCTTTGCCCTAAGGCTTATAGTTATGCTTATGATGACGGTACTAGTACTTTTCAATGTAATACCGGTTCTAATTATGTAATTACATTTTGTCCTTGAGATTACACTTTTAATTTCTCATTTGACAACTAATTGTAACCTATTGAGGTAATAAATTAATGGTTATCCGAATCATATATCTATTTAAATATGTAAACTATAGACCATAATAATATTACATGAAATGCGCGTTATCTTCTAATATAAGTAAAAAGACTAACTTGATCAAATTTTTTTATTAAACAATCTTATTTATCGATTAAAATAAAAAAAATTAATTATTAAATCTAAACCATTCATTTTGATAAATATTGAAATTCAATTTTGACTTTTTTTATCAATTTATAACCCTACGAAACCTTAATTAACATCCTAAGAAACCTTAACAGAAATTCAATTTTGACTTTTTTAATTAACATTAAAAAAAATACGAAAACCATCTTATAAATTTAATATTATCCATAATTTAAAAAAAAATGACGGTGCATTTGAAATTAATGAAAACTTAAGAGATTTCATGCAACTTAAGAGATGACTGAAAAGAGATAGGTAAATGGTGTAAAACCTGGTTAGTAGATCCCCGAGTTAGTTTAGGTCTGCGTACAATTGTTGCTGTCGTAGAAGGAAGTGTTCAAGTGATCGGCGATGGTGTCGTTTTGAAGGTGGTGGCGATGGATGATATGCCGGCGACGAATTATCCTCAGTGTAGTCGTGGAGAGGCGATTGATAAGAAGTGGGTGTAAAGTGATTAGAATCGTTCTTACACTAACCATAATAGTATAATACACGTTTGAATAACTTCTTTGACTTCATTTAATAATCACTGTGTTTTTCCACCAATTGTTTATTCGACTCGACCTTTAAACAAACAAGATATAATATTGATGGTTTCCATTTCTATCGATTTATTTTATTTACTAACAACTAACTTATAATTTTTATTAGGGAATTCATCCATACACAACATTTTTCAGCCATATACAATAAGGTATAAGTAGTTAATACACGTGACACAATTTGATGAAGCATAAAGTTATTGTATATTACCACTTTTATTGTGTAAGGATCACCTCCTTTCTATAAAAGTAAGAAGTCGATTTATAACCCTACAATAAGGTATTAGTAATTAATGCACGTGACACAATCTGAGTATATAGTGAAGTTCCTTAAAAATTCCATTGTGCAATCACATCATTCGATTCAAATTCAAATATACACCCGATTAATTTTTTGCATTATGTCAACATAACATATAATTATTAATCTTAGCAATCAAAGAGGATATTCACATAAAATGAAAAAACTCTCATGAGATCATTCTAATTTTTTCATACAAAACATATATAAATTAAACTTTAAAATAAATAAATAAATAAATAAATAAATATATATATATATATATATATATATATATATATATATATATATATATATATATATATATATATAGGGGAGGGTTCATTTGAGAACCGTTTTTATTGCGAGAACCGCGAGAACCAATCTTAGTCGTTCATTTTGGATAATGTAATTCATGGATGAAGAGCGTGAGGGGATTGGGTGTGGCAGGGTGCATGTAAGGAATTCATGGGTGGGAAATCCAATTGAAGGAGGGAGAATTGGATGGCTAAGATTGGTTCTCGCGGTTCTCGCAATAAAAACGGTTCTTAAATGAACTTTTCACTATATATATATATATATATGTATATATATGGTATTAAATAAGAAAAATAAAAATCTATTCTCTATAAATAAAGTTAAATTAGGCTACTTTACAAAGCAAAAAAAAAGAAAGAAAGATTTATGACTTTTAATTACCAATTGTAAGGTTTACCAAATACCAATTACACATATATAATAATAATGATAAGTATCAAATAGACATAAAAGAAAAAAAAACCACTATAAATTACAAAGTGTTCAAAGAAAAATTTCAAAGCAAATTGCTTTAACAAAAAAAAATATAAACACAAAAAAAGACCGCTTAACTTTTGTTGAAAAAAAAATATAAAAAAAAAGTGTGGGTTGAGATTTGAACCCATGTTCTACACTTTATATGATAACTTACTACTTCATTCGCTTAGCAATTAATTTAACTCTTATGCTTTCCTGTTTATAGATAAATATTTGCACTAAATATGAATAATTTATTTTGATAAAAAATAAAATCCTATTTTAACTTTCCTTGGTCAAACTTTATAATTAAAAAAATGATGTAATTAAACGTCTACAATTTTCAATATTGTGTTGGTTTTGAACATGTTGATAAGGTTTTTTTGTGATAATGATTAAAACTGAAAATGAAAATAGATATGCCTCTAAATAATGAACATTTGTAAATTACGGAAAATGAAATGATATATGGAAACTAATTTAATCAATAAACACGTCTCTTATTATTAAAAACATAAATAATAATACTTATTATTATTATCTTTTAATATTAATGAAAAATAATATAAATAAAATTAATTAAACAATCTTAACTATTGTGTTAGATAAAAAAATCTACCCTCTACTTTAATAAAAATTGAAATCTAATTTTGAAATCCGGTTATTTTCTATCCAAGAGGATTATAATACAAAACATAACACGCAATTAGATGTTATTTTATTAGGCAAATTGCATTAAAACACAATAAACTTTATCTTAGTTACCATTATATACAATCAACTATATTTTCTTAAAAAATAATACAACCAATTTTCATAATTCTCACATTGTATGCAACTTGTTATATATTATATAAGTTATAACAAAGTTAATTCATTGTATACAACAGTAACTAAACAACAGACACATAAAAAAGTTGTTTGCATACGATAAAGGGATTATGAAAGTTAATTGTATTATTTTTAAAATTTTAAAGTTGGTTGTTTGCAATAGTAAATAAGACAAAGTTCATTACAATTTCATACAATTTGCCCTATTTTATTTGAAGTTTTAGGCTTTAGTTTCACTAAGATAAAGTAGCCTTTGTAGAATTCTTACGTTAGACCCTATTTTATCACATTTATTTCACCTTTAAATTAAGCATATCTGATTTTTTTTATCTCTTATCTCATTAATAAAAAACTAACATTCATAAATTTAATTAGACAATTCAACCTTTCATTTAGTAAAAAATTAACAACATTTTTCAATTGATTAATCATAGTCATTGAGTTGAATGAAAAATTAAAATCAATTTTTACCTTAAAGATTGCTTTATGTTTTAAATATTAAAATAACAAGGATTGATCTGTTTATAGAAGCTTATTTAATTTTTATTTTTTAAAATTTTGGGATATGTTTATATAAATTATTCCACTATGAAAAAAATGATACTAAATTTGACAACCATTTATGAAAGTATTATAACCATTTTATTCTTTGGTTATTTTTTAATTAAATATTTCCTAATCATTTAATTGATTTATAAACCTTGTAGTATATAAATATATATATTTTTTTACTATTTTGAGATAATATATTTTAATTTATTATTCTTTTAAATCCTCAAATCTTTCGCATTTTATAACTATTTAATTTTTTTTGTTAACGTTTCTAATTTAATGATTTTTTAAACTAACCCGTGTATCACATGCGAATCTAATCTAGTTATATACACAACGCACACACAATTATACAAACAAAAATAAAAAAATACATAATTATAGACTTAAATGTAACGCCCCAATTTTTAAAACATAAATAAAACCATACTTGAGGTTCTTTTAGAAATAAAAGAATTCTTTTAAACCCTCGGGTTCATTCAAAAGCCTGAAAGTTACATATCTACATCAAAAGATGCTTTCTCACTAAACAACCGAGCGTTAAGTTTCAAAACACTGTTTTCTTTATAGACATAACAACCGTCAAACTGAAGCTTTGCCCCTTGTCTTTGATAAAACCTGCAAAACATTTTAGAAAATAATATCTGATAAGCTGCGAGAGCTTAGTGAGTAAACTAGACTGCCAATTATATAAACACATGAATATAATCATACGATAAACACTGACAATAACTGATAATAAATCTCTGAGTAATTAACTGAGCCACTACTGCCCAAGGCAGTATGCTTATTGATTCACATGATTAATTAACTGAGCCATTACTGCACAAGACAATATGCTTTCTGATATCTGATTAATTAACTGAGCCCCAGTACTGTGCTAATTCTGAGCCACTACTGCACAAAGCAGCATGCTTATTATTATTGAGCCTTACTGTACATAGCAGTAAGCTTAACACACATATAATTAATATATATATATATATACTGTAACATTACTGTAACACTACTGAATCTTACTGAACATAACTCCCATATCTGAGTGACCTAACATATCAATAACCTGATATAATAACATACATGCCGTAAATATGAATAATAGTCTAGAAGACTCACCTTATAGTCTGTGATGCTATAATAGTCCACAATAAATAATAATCTAGCGAACGCGCCTCTGATAAGTCTCTACATGAAATAAAACTGAATATACATCAACACATGCATCTGCTAAACTGAACAAAACACTAGGCACGCCCGTGCCTTACACCCAGACCACCCCGTGGTCTCTAGGCACCCTCTGGGCCTTTCTAGAACAGGGCACACCCGTACCCTAAAGGTTACGCCCGTACCTCCTTAGGTACGGCCAAGGGCACGGTTGGATCTTGAAGGTCACGCCCGTGCCCTTCAACTAGTAGCAGCAGTTTGGCCGACTTACTTGCTGTCTCCGGCCAAAACACCCCAAAGACCCAACTTTAATTCATAAAAACGCTTCTGGGATGTTTTCCTACATCCCAAACAACTTCTAATTCATAAATAACAACAATAACATGCTGAAATCTGTGATTCACCATTGAATCACTTAAAAACCCATAAAACTTCAAAGTATATAATCAAGAACCCTTACCTCCACTTGTGATCAACTAAAATCAGTTGTAGGCACTTGTTCTAGCTCAAAAGATTCCAAAATACTTCTGCTCCAGAGCATAAATGAAGTTGAATGTGAGTTTTATGAAGACTTTGACTATAAGAAAGTCAAAGTTGGCTATTTATATTTAAACTATGGACTAATTGCACAATTAGTCCCTCAACCTTTCCAAGTTCCATTTTGACGGTTTTAGCCCCTCTAGTTTATAACCACATACTATCTCATATATCCATTAGTAACTCATATACCACTTTGTACATTTCTCGCGTTAACTTAATAATAGAATTTCCGGGTGTTACAACTCTTCCCCACTTGAAATGATTTCGTCCCCGAAATCAACTGCTGTAATGTTCTGAATAATATCATCATTTCCTGTATAGGCCCTCATGCATATCCTGACCCCTCTTCTATACTTTTACCGGTTCCTTGACCCTTCTACTCTGTTTATTAGATTTAACTGCTAAACATCTGCTGAAATATAACACACGAAAGGTGTTCTGAATTTATAACAACTCTTCTGACAACTCTGATCTATAAACTGCTTTTCCCCACATGTACAATAATTCTGAATAACTGATTGAATTCCGGGCTTAGTTTTCTCTCCTTTCTGAATCTGATCATCTCTTTCCACAGTGCTACTGTCAATGATATATACCCCCTACTGAAGACTGGTGTGGTGATCTCTGTTTATCTGTATAACCCTTCTGTCTATCCTGAACATCTTACAATCTATTACATACCTTCTGAATCTGTTATGTCTTTCGTTGTACCATTTCTGTACTACCCCACTCTGTCTGGCTCACATCACCCAATGCACTGAAGTTCAATATTAATATCATACATTAGCATCCTGGTGCTGGACTGGTATCTGTTATAACACGAATTTATGTCAAACAAATTTATACCCCCGGCTTTCCTTCTGAATCAATAACACAATCATAACATATATTTTCCATCAACTGTATATCCCTTTCATTCTGACTGTACTGAGATAAGACTTATCCCTCAACTCAGTATGAAAGCTGTTTCAAATTCTGAAAACACAACTGGCATCCCTGTCTGATTCAGTAGAAACTGATGTACTACCACAAGATACAATTTCTTTCACACATACCTCTGTTAACTGCTCTGAATAATAAGTTTTCTCTAATGAAAACAAGTTATATATCTTTAATGATATTTCCCCACTTGTCTGACTATATCTCATTTCACCTCCAGCTATCAATAACTCACTCTTAGGTATTCATACCCTTAGTAACTTCTAGCTACATCATCACTATAAACTTATGAATTTTCATATAGGTGTGTCTTACACGCACCCCCATAACCTGAGACTCATATACGACCATATCCAACTAACATGTCATACTTGTTTTTAAACTGATTGACTACTTGTCCCTTTTTATCCCTTCCTTATAATATCTTTCCCTTTTGATCACGTTTCACTGAACTGTTCTTATCACCTCTGAATAAGAGTGCCGTAGCTGTCATTTAGACAATTATTTCACATCAGTACTATTTCTGATTTCCTGTTCAAACTGTCGGCTATACCATTAGCCTTACTCTGGATAACATAATATTCTATTCACAACCCTCCACTGATTCTGACCACTGTTTCTGTCACCTTTACAGGTCTTTCTCACTCAACAATTATTCCCAACTGTTATAATTTAGTGTAAACAATACTTCACATATAAACACATAATCTCATCATATCATACTGAATGCTAATGTAGCGTACTAACGGTAGTCTTATATCTACTCATCTCTAAATGCTATCGCAGCGCACTGACGATAGTCTTACATCACCTATGAATGCTATTGTGGCGCACCAACAATAGTCTTACATCCACATATCCACCCACTATCGGGGTATAACCATTACGTATCATATACATAACGTGCCACATATACTACTATCAAGTGCAAGTCTGTGTATTCATCCTCATCCTATTTTAACTGTCTAAAAGTGTAAGCAATAATTCTGCCCCTTTGCATTAAGACACAATCCCTGCCACTGTACAAAGCAAACTCAAACTACTGTCATTTCTTCAATCGATTCAGGTAGCGCAAAAAAACTGTCGTTTCACAAAATTTCTGTTAACAATCCCATAATGACACTGATCACAATCTGTCTGTCTGGTGGTAACCTTGATATTTCCTCGGTTTACACGTCAAATATTCGTATACTATTTTCGCATCTTTAAAACTCATTTGTTTCTTCTCTAACTAATACTCATAACACAAACTAAAGAAATAATATATCCACACTGAGGATACTTCCTATTTCTATAAACTAGCCATACATATAACTTTTTGGGTTTTTGATACTAACACATATATTTAGTTCTTCCCCACTTGGGATATGAACTCATATCACTTTCTGTTCACATAATACTGTAACCTGGTTACTATCAAACCAGTCTATTCCAGTTACTGGTTGGAATTCTCTCATAATCATGGCTATAGTTTCAACAAAGAATCTAACTGTATCTAGTTCTAACACACTTGACTGAAATCTTTACAGAATAACTAAATACTAACAATTTACTTGTAGCAGAATCAAATAACATACGAGCAGACAAATTGTTGACAAGATATATACCTGGAACTACACCTGGCTTTGTTTATACTCCTTCTCCCTCTTCATCTCAGAATATGCGTGGACGGTAAAGTTGAAGCATACTTGAAATCGGTAAGCGCCGTTGTTGCGGTTGGATTGGGACATTCAGACCTCTGATGACCTGACTGATAACAATTATAACACACTTTGATCGGATTCTTGCAATCTCTGCTCCAGTGATCAGGTTTCCCACATTTATAACATGACAAAGAACCAACCCTGCATTCTCCCAAATGACGTTTCTTTCATAACGAACAAACTGGATATGTCTTATGCATCACCATCTTTTCTTGAGTTTCAACTCTCGGTTTCTTATACACTGGTGTCGCCTTCTCCACTGGCTTTCTTTCTGTTTCCTGTCCGACCAATTCTAACTCTCTAGCCCTTGCAGCATCCATCATGGATTTCACTGTTTGATGCTTACTAGCATCAATAAACTCTCGAATGCTAGGCTTGAGCACCATCATGTACCTGTACATCTTCATCTTTTCATTTGCCACATAGTCTGGGCAAAAACGAGCCTTCTCCATAAACTTCGCATTAATCTCTGGTACAGTCTCCTTTGTCTGTTTCAATTTGTGGAATTCATCCACAATCTTATCAACTTCTGCCTGTGGTACAAATTGTTCGAAAACAATTTCTTTGAACTCTTCCCATGTCATAACCTCAATCTGAACATAACCTCTTTGTTTTACCTCCATATCCCACCAATCCTTAGCTGCACTTCTCAGTTGATTGGTTGCATATCTCACCTTATTCTCAGGTGCACACGAACAGGTGTGAAACGCACGTTCAATTTCAGAGATCCATCTGTGACTGACGACTGGATCAGTTGCCCCATGAAACAGTGGTGGCTGACAAGCTGCAAAGTCTCTGAACGTACAACTTTTTGGTGCATCACGTATAATAACTTGAGGTTGAAGATTAACCCCAACACCCGCAGCAGTTAACCTAGCTGCGACTTCCTGCCCAATCACTTCCTTATTCTGATCATTTACCTGATCTACAACTTGTTTTATGATATCAGGAATACTTCGTTCTAACGCTTTACTAATTTCCCTCGCTACAATTTCTCTAATTGCAGCTTCTGGTACTTCCTGATTTATCTCAGGGGCTCCTCCCTCCCCATCATACTGTGTTCCTAAAAGAACATGCTCATCTGTCACACTGGTCTCTACCCCTTCGGGTCTACGACTGGGACCACCCTTAACATTATTAACTGCTCTTGAACCTCTTGTATTAACCATCCTGGTAGTATAGATAAAGCATTAAGGAAAAGGTAGCTCTATCACAACATCCCCTATAACAAACAGTTACTAATACATCCAACATATCAATACACCTATCATCTGATCCAAAGTATTTCTGCATATACTAAGGCATTCTATACATCTATAATCTCAGGTGTACAACTCCTACAAGTACCCCTCACCCGATTCACAAGATTCCTCATGATTTCATTAAGTTCCAACACGTATCATATGTCTGTAATAATATGAGCTCTTATATTATTATAAACACAATACACACGTTCGATCTTAACTTTACCACAAAAAGTCCCGATTCACAGGCTTAGACCATGTATCTCTAATAAAGTATATCACATATTCATGTCATAATTTATCTCATACTGACTGCACATGTAAAACCAACACTTAACAGTTGTAAGCACACATATCATATCTGTCCTGAACATATCATGCACTGACACATAATTCTCGCATAACACATATCAATATAATTACTAGTATACTCACCAAGCTGCAAGCCTCCAATTTGACCAAATCCGCAGAACCATGGTTTAAGTCCAGACGATGCATAACACACCTCCAGATCCCTCAAACTGTGGCTCTGATACCAAGTTGTAACGCCCCAATTTTTAAAACATAAATAAAACCATACTTGAGGTTCTTTTAGAAATAAAAGAATTATTTTACAAATAAGCGGAAGCTACAAAACTATTTTAAACCCTCGGGTTCATTCAAAAGCCTGAAAGTTACATATTTACATCAAAAGATGCTTTCTCACTAAACAACCGGGCGTTAAGTTTCAAAACACTGTTTTCTTTATAGACATAACAACCGTCAAACTGAAGCTTTGCCCCTTGTCTTTGATAAAACCTGCAAAACATTTTAGAAAATAATATCTGATAAGCTGCGAGAGCTTAGTGAGTAAACTAGACTGCCAATCATATAAACACATGAATATAATCATATGATAAACACTGACAATAACTGATAATAAATCTGAGTAATTAACTGAGCCACTACTGCCCAAGGCAGTATGCTTATTGATTCACATGATTAATTAACTGAGCCACTACTGCACAAAGCAGTATGCTTTCTGATATCTGATTAATTAACTGAGCCCCAGTACTGTGCTAATTCTGAACCACTACTACACAAAGCAGCATGCTTATTATTATTGAGCCTTACTGTACATAGCAGTAAGCTTAACACACATATAATATATATATACTGTAACACTATTGAACCTTTCTGAACATAGCTCCCATATCTGAGTGACCTAACATATCAATAACCTGATATAATAACATACATGCCGTAAATATGAATAATAGTCTAGAAGACTCACCTTATAGTCTGTGATGCTATAACAGTCCACAATAAATAATAATCTAGCGAACGCGCCTCTAATACGTCTCTACATGAAATAATACTGAATATACATCAACACATGCATCTGCTGAACTGAACAACTGAACAAAACACTAGGCACGCCCGTGCCTTAAACAAGGTACTCCCGTGCCTTACACCCAGACCACCCCGTGGTCTCTAGGCACCCTCTGGGCCTTTCTAGAACAGGGCACGCCCGTACCCTAAAGGTTACGCCCGTACCTCCTTAGGTACGGCCAAGGGCACGGTTGGATCTTGAAGGTCACGCCCGTGCCCTTCAACTGGTAGCAGCAGTTTGGCTGACTTACTTGCTGTCTCCAGCCAAAACACCCCAAAGACCCAACTTTAATTCATAAAAACGATTCTAGGATGTTTTCCTACATCCCAAACAACTTCTAATCCATAAATAACAACAATAAGATGCTGAAATCTGTTATGCACCATTGAATCACTTAAAAACCCATAAAACTTCAAAGTATATAATCAAGAACCCTTACCACCACTTGTGATCAACTAAAATCTGTTGTAGGCACTTGTTCTAGCTCCAAAGATTCCAAAATACTTCTGCTCCAGATCATAAATGAAGTTGAATGTGAGTTTTATGAAGACTTTGACTATAAGAAAGTCAAAGTTGGCTATTTATATTTAAACTATGGACTAATTGCACAATTAGTCCCTCAACCTTTCCAAGTTCCGTTTTGACGGTTTTAGCCCATCTAGTTTATAACCACATACTATATCATATATCCATTAGTAACTCATATACCACTTTGTACATTTCTCGCGTTAACTTAATAATAGAATTTCCGGGTGTTACATAAAACACTGTTCATCGATCTTTTTCTTTGTTTTTAGTATGCTCAACCATTATTATAGCTAAATAATTACATATATTCGGCGCATATGACTCGGTACCTTTAACATGCATTAAAAATGTAACGCCCCAAAAACCAAATTTAAAACATTAAGATCAAACACCTATAAGTGTTCGCATCTCAAAGTTTATCATAAAAGCGGAAGCAATACTTGTTTGAAAACTTGACGTATCAGTAGATACTCACATAAATACTGTCATAAGTTTGGTACCAAAAACTTGATATTTACAAACCAGGCGTTAATTTCAAAGAGTTTAACAGTTAGAAGTCAAACCGGAGCTTTGCCCTTGCCTTTGAAAAAACCTGCAAAACATTTTAAAAATAGTATCTGATAAGGTACGAGAGCTTAGTGAGTAAACCAGACTAAACATCATATAAACCCACGTATAAAA
This sequence comes from Dittrichia graveolens, assembly GCA_038502395.1. Taxonomy (NCBI): domain Eukaryota; kingdom Viridiplantae; phylum Streptophyta; class Magnoliopsida; order Asterales; family Asteraceae; genus Dittrichia; species Dittrichia graveolens. The sequence continues at coordinate 76,552,106 of JARJIL010000002.1, forward strand.
TCATATGAAGATAATACACGTATGTCTGGCAATCAAAGCTAGCCTCTGGTTCTAGACCCAGGGCAGCATCGTAGGTCACAGTACTGCACCGCATCTGAGCCTTACTGCACATAGCAGTAAGCTTACATATACACATGAATAACATGACATGTCAATAATCTGCTATAATAGCATACATGCTGCACATATGAAGTGAAGTCTAGAAGACTCACCTTCTGATCATAATATCATGAATTGATCCACAGATGTCAATGATACAGGTAATATGCCAATCACCTCCTATATAAACAATTCATAAAATCACATAAGGCATTCTGATCTGAAATAGGGCCTACACGGGCCGTGTCCCATTAATGCTACACGACCTAAGCTGGCAACATGGCCAGTGTGGTCTAGTCACTATACATGGGTCGTGTACCTCTACACGGGCCGTGTACCACTCATGCTACACGACCATGCAACCTTACATGGCCCTGTGACCGCCATAACTACTACACGGCCATGTACCGCTACACGGGCCGTGTACATAACAGTCCAGCAGACTGTTCTTGCCAAGAACAGTCGGATTTCACCAAGAAATCACATAACTTCAACATAAAATGACTAGAGGTGTTTTCCTACACCTCCTTCAACTGATATACATAATCTAAACTATATAAATCAACTCTAACATGATTCCACCATTGAAACCATGTGTTTAATCTTACAAAACATCAAAAACAAAGCTTGAAAGCTTACCTCAAGTTGTATACTTTCTAGATCTTGGCTATAGGCACTTGAAATTCTGTTTTGGCTTACTAAAATGGAGAGCTTATGGACTGATGTATATGTGCTCGTGAATTGCAGGAAGCAAAATGTGAAACTTTGACTATTAAGTCAAAGTTGGTGCACCATATATATACATAGTTTGAACAAATGACAAAACAGCCCCCCTTGACCTTATCAAATTAGAATTTGACGGTTTTAGCCCCTCTAGTATAAAACCCCATCTTATCACGTATATCCATTTATAACTCGGGTAACACCTTGTATTTTCTTGCATAAACTTAATAATAAAATTCTGGGTGTTACAACTCTTCCCCACTTGAAATGATTTCGTCCCCGAAATCAACTGCCGAAGAGTTCTAAATAAATATCATCATTTCCTGTTCAGGTCCTCATACATATTCTGACCCCTTTTTACACTTTTACCGGTCCTTGACCCATCTACTCTGTTTATTATAGATTTGACTGCTAAACATCTTCTTAGATATAACACACGAAAGGTGTTTTGAATTTATAACAACTCTTCTAATAACTTTGATCTATAAACTGCCCTTCCCACACATACAATAATTCTGTACAACCATTTGAATTTCAAACTTAATTTTTTCTCCTTTCTGAATCTAATCACGTCTTTCCACAGTGATACTTTTAATAATACATACTTTTCCACTGAAACTGATGTGATGATCTCTGTTTATCTGTAAAACCCTTCTATCTATTCTAGGCGTCAAACAATCTACTATATACCTTCTGAATCTGTTCTGTCTTTCGCTGTATCATTTCCGTGCTACCCCACACTTTCTGACCCACGTCACCCAATACACTGAAGTTTGGCATTAATATCATACAATTTCATACATTGGCATCCCGGTACTGAACCTGTATCTGTTGTAATACGAAATTCTGTCAAGCAAATATGCACCCCAGTTTTCTTCTGACTTAATAACATAATCATAAAACACGCTTTCCATCTTCTGGATATTTCTTTCATTCTGACTGTACTGAGATGAAGCTTAATCCTTACTTTATATGAAATCTGTTCCGAATTCTAGAAGTGGATCTGATATCATTGTCTGAATCAATAAACACTGACATACTATGACATAACACAATCTGCTTCACATACACATCTGTTAACTGTTCTGATGAATGAGTTTCTCTAATGGAAACTACATATACACTTTTATTTAGCCTGCCTACAATCACTCATAACACATTATAACTTCGTAGAGTTTTCGGATAATTTGGCATTCAGGTTCATACTAATATTTCCAGATATAATTTCTGACGTTTGGCCTTCTTTCGTAAACCTTTATAAGTATTTCTCCACTTATCTGACTATATCTCGTTTCATATCCGGTCACTAATAATTCACCCTCAGGTCTTTATAAAATTGGTAACTTCTGACTGAATGGAAAATCTAAACTTGTGAGCTTTATTTAATTGTGTCTGACTTGCATCTCCATAACCTGATACTCACATACGGTTATATCTAATCAGTATATCACGACTGTCTTTAATCGGATTTATTTCCTGTCATTCTCATCCACTCTTTAAAATACTTTTCACTTTTGATCTCTTCTGACTGACCTGTTCCCATTTCATCTGAATATAAGCGTTGTAACTATCATCTAAATAATTAATTCATACAAGTATTATTTCTGATTTCCTGTTCAAACTGTCGGCTATATCATTAGCCTTACCCTGAATAATATAATATTCTACTCACAATTTTTCACTGATTCTGACCATTGTTTCTGTCGCCTTTAAAGGTCCTTCTCATTCAACAATTATTTCTAACTTTTATAATCTCGTGTAAACAACTCTATACATAAAGAAATACCTAATCTCATCATATCATACTGAATGCTACCGTAGCGCACTAGCGGTAGTCTTACACCACCTATGAATGCTATTGCGGCGCACCAACAATAGTCTTACATCCACATATCCACCCACTATTGAGGTAATATCCTTACGTATCATATAACTAACATACCACATATACTACTATCAGGTGTGAGTCTGTATATTCATCCTCATACGATTGAATTGTCTAGAAGTGTAAATAATAACTATGCCCCTCTACATCCATCCAAACCACTGTACTGTCATCACACAATGCTATCGTCTCTTCAGTCGATTTAGGCAGTGCAAACTGTTGCTTCACATAATTTATGCAATTAATCCCATCCAACTGTTGATTACTGTCGGGTTCTTTGGCGGCTCCCAATTCATCACCTTCTCTACTTCTCAGAATTAATCTCGATCTCATTCCTACTAATAAATTATTTAAAGAATTTCATTCCTTACATCTTAAATTCATATTGAAAACTTAACATATAACTAATTTCTTCTCCGTGACACTAAAACTTTTCAAACATGATTCTCATGATCTGATAAACTTCTGAAATAAATACATATATCGTTGAAGAACACAATTACTGACTTACTTGACATTGACTTATACACCCTATTCTTTTAATACATAATCACTGCTGGTGCGTTAGCAAGGCTAACAGGTATCATAACTACTTCAAAACATCTACACGTTTCCGAACACAATTTAAGGAATACCATCCCTTTTGATCTCAAGCTGAAGAAAATCCGATCTGGAGTCAGCTTTGACAACCACTTTACCCCGTTATAACTGATCAAGTAATTCTCATATTCTGAACACCGGACATATATTCATGATCACTTTATTGAGCCCACAATAATTAATACACATAACATAAGTACATATCATGAAATGCTACTGGGTCTTATAAACCCCCACATGTAATAATTCTTGAAATCGTTTCCATAATTCCTGTATCTCTGAAGGAGCAAGTCTGTACGTAGTTCTCGTAATCAGTGAAGCTTTCAATACCACACAAATTCTAAACATACTTTGTCTGTCTGGCAATAACATTAGCTATTTCTTGAATTACCTAACAAGATACTCACATACTACTTTCATATCTTTCTAGCTCATCTGATCCTCTAATGAGTTAATATTTATAACATAGGTTGAGAAAAATAATGTACCCATACTGAAGACACTTCCCAGCTTTTGAAACTGTACACCCATATAACCTACCTGTTTTGATTTTTAACACATATAATTAGTTCTTCCCCACTTGGGATATGAACTCATATCACTTCTACTCACATAATATCATAACCTGGTTACAGTGTAACCAGTCTGTTCCAATTTCTATTTGGAACTCACTCATATTCGTGGATACAAATTCACTAATGAATTTGATAATACTTATTTCTGTCACATTATACTTATACATATCCGATCTTCCTGTAACCATACTTGATTCTGTTTTAGCGTCTTCGGTTGGTGTCTAGAAAACTCTCACTTCTGATTATTGACATACTCTTCTCTTTCACTTTCTTGGGTTCCCACAATTCTTACTCATATGATCCGGTTTCCATATTTAAAACATATTAGTGAATCAAACCTGCTTTCCCCCAGTCGACATTTCTTGTATGTTGAGTAGATAGGTAGACCTTTAACATCATTTTCTTCTTTCGAACCTCCATTCTTGTTTTCCTAAACATCAATACAACTTTCTCTATCGGTTTCCTTTCTTTTCTGTCTCTCTAATTCCGGCTGCCTCTATCAGGGATTTCACATCTTGGTGTTTACAAACGTCTATAAATTCTCATATGCTGGACTGGAATGCTACCATATACCTATATATTTTTATCTTTTCATTATCAAGATAATCTGAATAAAATATACATTTTTTTGAAACCTCGTATCAATTTCTGAAATTGTCTTTCATGTCTGTTCTACTTGTGGAATTCATCCATAATTCTGTCTATCTCTGACTGTGGCACCAACCGCCCAATTATAATGTCTTTAAACTCTTTTCACGTCATGCTCTCAATTCGTCTGCACTCCTCATCTAATCTATTACATATTTCACTTTATCTCCAGGTGCATACGTACATATATGAAATGCACCCTCGATCTCTGAAATTTACTTATGATTAACAGTTGATTTGCTAATCTTTAATACATCGTTGGTTGACTAGCGGAAAATCCTTGAACGTACAACCTTCTGATACTTCACGAATAATAAGTTAGGGTTAATAATGGCCCCTTTCACTTTGTATAGCTAATCTTGATACTGACTCTTATCTGATCACTCCCTTGTTCTTTCATCTGTGCTGCAACTCATACGATAATATCTGGCATAAACTCTACCTCATCACTTTACTAAGTTTTCGGCACTGAATTTTTCCAAATATAAATTCTGTTACTTGACGATTTAAATCTAGGCTCCATACACCCCGTCATGCTATATCCTTATAAGGATACGTTCACTTGTAATACTGATATTTATCCTTTCATGTCTGTGACTAAAATCACCCTTAGGATTATACACTACTCTTGAACCTCTTATATATATCATTCTGGTAGTATTATAAAGCATTAAAGCAAAAGGTGGCTTTATCACACTATCCTATATAACAAACAGTTACTTGTATATCCACATATCAGTACACCTATTATCATATCCAAAGTATTTCTATACATACTAAGGCATTCTACATGTATTCTCAGGTGTACTACCTTACAAGTACCCCTCACCCGATTCACAAGATTCCTCATGATTCCATTAAGTTCTAACATGTATCATGTGTTTGTAATAATATGGGCCCTTATATTACTCTAAACACATTACACACATTTGATCTTAACTTTATCACAAAAATTCCCGATTCACAGGCTTAGGCCAAAGTTTATACATCATGTTCTCATATATTCATATAACACTAAATTCATCTTGAATGCACAATAAAAGCAACTCTTAACAGTTGTAAATATATATAACATATCTGTCTTAAGCATATCCCGTACTCGTATACAATACTCACATAATACATAATACATAATCAATATAACTGTTAGTATACTCACCAAGCTACAAGCCTCCAGTTTGACAATTTTTAAAATCCGCAGAACCATGCTTTAAGTCCAGAATGTGTCTTGTACACATCCAGATCCCTCAAACCGTGGCTCTGATACCAAGTTGTAACGCCCCAAAATCCAAATTTAAAATATTAAGATCAAACACCTATAAGTGTTCGCAACTCAAAGTTTATCATAAAAGCGGAAGCAATACTTGTTTGAAAACCTGACGTATCAATAGATACTCACATATATACTGTCATAAGTTTGCTACCAAAAACTTGATATTTACAAACCAGGCGTTAATTTCAAAGAGTTTAACAGTTGGAAGTCAAACCGGAGCTTTGCCCTTGCCTTTGATAAAACCCGCAAACCATTTTAAAAATAGTATCTGATAAGGTACGAGAGCTTAGTGAGTAAACCAGACTAAACATCATATAAACCCACGTATAAAATCATATGAAGATAATACACGTATGTCTGGAAATCAAAGCTAGCCTCTGGTTCTAGACCCAGGGCAGCATCGTAGGTCACAGTACTGCACCGCATCTGAGCCTTACTACACATAGCAGTAAGCTTACATATACACATGAATAACATGACATGTCAATAATCTGCTATAATAGCATACATGCTGCACATATGAAGTGAAGTCTAGAAGACTCACCTTCTGATCATAATATCATGAATTGATCCACAAATGTCAATGATACAGGTAATATGCCAATCACCTCCTATATAAACAATTCATAAAATCACATAAGGCATTCTGATCTGAAATAGGGCCTACACGGGCCGTGTCCCATTAATGCTACACGACCTAAGCTGGCAACATGGCCAGTGTGGTCTAGTCACTCTACACGGGTCGTGTACCTCTACACGGGCCGTGTACCACTCATGCTACACGACCATGTAACCTTACATGGCCCTGTGACCGCCATAACTACTACACGGCCGTGTACCGCTACACGGGCCGTGTACATAACAGTCCAGCAGACTGTTCTTGCCAAGAACAGTCGGATTTCACCAAGAAATCACATAACTTCAACATAAAATGACTAGAGGTGTTTTCCTACACCTCCTTCAACTGATATACATAATCTAAACTATATAAAACAACTCTAACATGATTCCACCATTGAAACCATGTGTTTAATCTTACAAAACATCAAAAACAAAGCTTGAAAGCTTATCTCAAGTTGTATACTTGCTAGATCTTGGCTATAGGCACTTGAAATTCTGTTTTGGCTTACTAAAATGGAGAGCTTATGGACTGATGTATATGTGCTCGTGAATTGCAGGAAGCAAAATGTGAAACTTTGACTATTAAGTCAAAGTTGGCGCACCATATATATACATAGTTTGAACAAATGACAAAACAGCCCCCTTGACCTTATCAAATTAGAATTTGACGGTTTTAGCCCCTCTAGTTTAAAACCCCATCTTATCACGTATATCCGTTTATAACTCGGGTAACACCTTGTATTTTCTTGCATAAACTTAATAATAAAATTCTGGGTGTTACAAAAAAACATAGTTTATAGCAGGTAAAGACGTGTCAAGTTGGACCTTAATATACGTCAAACCTTGGACCTTAATGTTGGGACATGGTCAAGCCTCAAACCTTGGTGGATTCTTGACAAACTTTTTAGAACCATGATTTTATCTTCGTCGAATGTAAAACCCATACAAATATACAATTATTGAGTATATATTTTTACATAAGTGTATGTTTCGGCTTCCAAACATTTCAATCTCCTATTACAGCCTGTTTTCATCTTTTGTTGAACATGCCTCACACAAACACAAATAGGGTATGCTTGATAAAAGGTAGATGCTATCTTTACTGTTTAGTACATATTAAACTAAAAAAACTCATCTAACAAACATTTTATTTTACAACTTAAAAAAAAAATAATAACTAGAAAAAAACAAAAATAGAAAAATTATATCTATAATTAACATCACCAATTATGAATGTTGTTGCTCCCACATCTTAGTATTTTAATCCTTTGAGTGTTTAAATGTTTTTTTTCTTTAACCCAAAACCCAAGTAGCACTTCTTCCAAATTAACTTAAACAACCTAAATATTTTCTGTCTTCTTACTCTCTCTACAAAACAAAAAAAAGAAATGAATTCGGATTGCTCGGGTGTAAGAAACCGAAAAGAAAAAAGAGGAAGGGAACCCGAAAGGGTAGTATTTGTGTTCCTGAAGGAATCCAAACTAACCCAAGCCAACCCGAAAGCTTCGGGTAGTGCCCTGTTATTGGGACCATGGAGTACTTGGCTAAGTCACCCGTAGGGAATAGGGGACCATGTAGTCCACCTTCCTTGATGGATAAACATGGGACTGTCTTGGTATCTTTCTCCCCCAAAACATCACTTTCTAACCAGGAGCACTGTATTTTTCTTCCCTGCTAAAGACTAAACACCGCCCTATTGTGTTTGTGTGTAATCCTCGGCCTCTATTAAGGTTGATCTTCTTCTTCTCTAAATCTATGCTGTTTGATTTTGTCTAATTTCACTAATCTTAATTTGATTTGATTGGATCATCCCCTGTTTCCCTCAAGTCTATGATTTTGTTTTAGTTAAGCCATTAATCGTTTTCTGATAATCCCTTGTTTCATTCATATTCACGAAATCAGCTAAGCTAGTGCTATGATTCGATTTTAGTTCATTCATTAACCTGTATTTGTCTATTTGATCATCGCCTGCTGCACACTTGCATATAAAATTAATTAGGGTTATGACTGATACTTTGAAATCATCTCAAATGGCCCAGTGGGAAATCCTTTTTATGGAGGTGACTCATGCTTTGATCAGATGTTGTTTGATTCACTAATCTTGATTTCATAATCCTCTTTCAAACTTACCTATGAGATCAATTAGGGTTATACTTACATCCACATATCACATCAATAGGTCAACCTTCTCACATAGGGTGGGGTTCCATCATGATCCATACCCTTTGGCACAAATGAATAGAACTTCACACCTAGTAAATCTATCCAGAAACATAAGGAGAACATGTATCTCTGTAGCTTTATATTTCAAAGTAGAGATATGTCTAAAATAAAGCAAATTCAAACACCCTGTAGTATAGATATGTGATATGTCTAAAATTAAGTTTCTTTCATTTGACTAACTTAATACTAGATAAGGGTTTTTGATTCAAGTTTTGCATGGTTAAATTTGTTGTCTCAACTTTTGGTAAAAAGATTTGAGTTTTACAATAGGTAAAAATGCAAAGAAGAATTGGAGCATTCATATCACACAGAAGCATTGTGAAGAATGCGGTTCTCCAACACATTCGGTTGGTGAACCCTCTTGCGAGGCATGAGTTGTCTTCAGCTGCTCGTATGGAAGAGCATGGTTTTGAAAGCACCAAAATTTCTGATGTTTTGAAAGCCAAAGGCAAAAGTGCGGATGGCTCATGGCTTTGGTGCACAACTGAGGATTCTGTATACGATGCTGTCAAGTCGGTATGTAACATGTATATATATGTATATGTTGAGGATCCTGCGAGAAGGATCTTCCATTGAGAAGCATTACGGGCTAAAGAAAACAAGGGGCAGGATTGACATTACATTCGGAAATGTAAAGTACCAATCATGCCCTTGTTTTCTTTGGCCAGGCATGATTCTCATCTCTCAAAAAGCTTTCTTATTTGGTCTCAGCTCCATCTCTCCTTATTTGCAGACACACACACACATTGGGTTTGTCTATATGATATGGTTTAAAGATAATACGATGACTGAATTGGTATATATGTTGCAGATGACACAACACAATGTTGGAGCTTTGGTGGTGGTGAAACCCGGGGAGGAGAAATCCATTGCTGGAATTATCACAGAAAGAGGTAAGTAAATTAAAGTTTCAACTATACGATTTTAATATTTAGATCCGATCTATCTAAAAATTACACCATATTGGTTCACAAGATGTTAAACACATTTTATTTCTCCAGATTATCTAAGGAAAATCATTGTTCAGGGAAGATCATCCAGGTCAACTAAGGTTGGAGATATCATGACAGAAGAGGTATGAATATAGTAATCTCACAAGTCACAAGCTCCAGAAGTTATGACTCTTCCTTCAGTTTGACTCTTCATTTTTATTCCGTGGGTCCCATTTGATGACAAACAGATGGGAGTGGGACCTCATTTTTGAGGTCCTATTTGCTTCTATTATTATTATTTTTTTAAGTGATGATATCCAATGTGTATGAAATCTTTTGGTCACAGAATAAGCTTATCACAGTCACCCCTGACACCAAAGTCCTGAAAGCAATGCAGTTTATGACAGGTGGTTGCCCTTAAAGCATTTAATATTGTTACAGTCAACCGACCTGTCCATTTTGCTAACATTAGTTGCAACTGTGACTATAAGCCGAGTAATTTGACCATTTAATCTTGGCAGATAATCGTATTAGACACATTCCGGTGATTGATGAAAAAGGCATGTTGGGCATGGTTTCAATTGGAGATGTCGTTCGTGCTGTTGTAAGCGAGCACAGGGAAGAACTCGATCGTCTGAATGCGTTTATACAAGGAGGCTACTAGAATTGATGGTGATGATGATGATGACGACAATAAGTTGGTACCCCGTTAACAAAATAATTTTATGAATTTGTAAATATGCTTGTTTATACGCTTTCTGTTTCAACAGTTGTGTAATAACGTGTCACATGAAATGCTTGATTATGTTTCGGTTTCTTGTCAATGGCATTTGCGATGAAGCGCAGCCCCTTGTATATCTACAGGTGGTTTGTCCGGACCGAGAAAACTAAAAAAGTGAACAATGACTGCTCCAGTACCAGCGATATATGGTTCGATTCTTGGTTAAAGATGTTTTAAACAATGATTTAAACTTTGTTTTCGGTTCAAGGTCTGGTTTGAGAGCGAACCAGTTTAGATCAGTCCAGTTTCGGTTTTCTTGTCCTGATGAACACCCTTAACTATAACTTTCTATATGCGTGTTATGTTTACAAATGGCAACGATCGCCTTGAAGGTGTGATTTTCTGTTTTGCAGCCCAGAAAGGAGTGATCGGCCTTTCGTAACATAACTCTTCATTTTTTTTTCAACTATTGCAAAAGCAAGCGGGTTTGGTAGAAAACAAGCTCTAGTTTTGCATCATTGGTGCCTATGGAAAAGATGTTCCTAAAGGTGTAATGCATTTGCATATCTTTGTGGGAAAACTTGCCAAAAATAGGGGTGAGCAATTCCGAACTATGAAAAGCCTGATGGGCCATCCGGTATTCGAACTGAAATAAGACCGAAGTTCTTGGCTGATTCAGTTTTTAGGCTCAAATTTTAGCAAAGTTCCAGTAAAAATTAGTCATACCCAGACTGAACCAGTGTATTAAAGATAAAGATTATCACCTTCACTTTCTCTAATGTTATATACTAGATTAAATACCCATGTGATACACGAGTTACTTTAAAAAATGATAAATATTGAACATTAATAAAAAAAAGTATTAGGTAACTATAAAAAGCGAAAGAAATGAGATTTTAAAAATGTTATAAAAGGTAAATATTGAATATCAATAAGATTAAATATTTATTGGTTATTATCAAAAAGAATTTAAACTTATTATAAAATATTTTAAAATGATAAAACTAAGAATTTGATTAAATATAATATTTTAAAATGTTAACAAATGATAAATATGATATTTATAAATTATGGTAGACAAATATGGTATTTTAAGATTTTAAAATGATATATATAAAATTACATCTAATAATTTTGATTCAAGAATTTTTACTCCAAAAACTCAAATCAAATTGAATTTTCTAAGCGGATGATTCAAATTTTCATTTATTTATATTTTTTTTGTCAAATAGGTTGGGTTGTTTTTTATTTATTTATTTTATTTACTAATGGTCTAGAATCAAACTCCAAATTACCATCCATCTCCAAGCTTCAATATTTTCCATCAAATTCTTCCATAAGTTGCTCATACTATGTGGCTTAGGCCCACTATATTATTCTCTTGTCAAATTCTAAATAGACTTTTAGTCTATATTTTAAGTCTTTTCTAATGTTTCTACTTTTGTATCTTCACTAATTATTTACTATTAAATTAAATATGTATCATTCACTTTCATTTTCTAAGTATTTCTTCTTTGCTTAATCTTTCTCACAACTTAAGTAAGAGAAGTTTCATTGCTTTCTACTTCAATTTCATCTTCAAATACATGAAATTTATCTTATTGTATTTAAGTTATTAAAGTTTTGGGAGGTATAATATCTTAGACGAATTCCACATCGGCCATAGACAAAAGAGGTGTTGAGCTTATAAGTAAATATTATCTTTATATGATACAACTCGTTTTGGGGCAACAGGCATGACAGATACTATGAGAACTCTGCAGTTAAGTGTGCTTGACCGAGAGCAATCAGGGATGGTTGACCCTCTGGGAAGTTCTCGCCTGGTCGCAAGATACAAATCCATGAGCCATTAAGTAAAGTGGACAATATTGTGTCGTAGTAAGGCTTGATGTCACAGCAGACTACACTAAAATATGAATTAAAACCAAAGGGTCATAGGCCTAGAGGTATCAAGGTGATTTCAGGGTAATCCCTTTCCTCTTTAAGGTCAAAGGTTAAAGTTATACTGTGAATATAGATGTAGATTAGAATGTTTTGTATATTTGCAATTAAAAAAACTAAATAAGAATTAAAATTGAGTGAGCATGGTTAAGTTTTTTGAAAACCAAAACCATTCCATATTGAAGTGGTTTGATTTTTGGTTTTTTGTCAAGATTTGTTTTCCGATTTTTTATTCGGTTTTAAATCATTTTGGTTTTTTGTTTTAGGTTTGGTTTTTGAGATGTCAATATTGTTCGTAACACAACACAAAACTGAAACAATCGGTTTTTGAAAGTTTAAAAGATAAACGGTCTTTTTCTATGATGGTGTGGTTTTTATGGTTTTTTTAGTTTTGGCTTTTGTACTCACCCCTAAGACCCTTCGTTATGGGTATCTCGAAATATAGCGGGTATCTTCGGGTACCTTTGGGAACACCAAAACGTGAGGATCGGGTAGCCTCATCAGGTAGCGAGAAGACTTCCCTCCCCCCCCCCCACACACACACACACACATATATATATATATATATATATATATATATATATATATATATATATATATAAAGGTTTGGGTAAGAAAAAGAAAGGTATAACACTTATTTTGGGTAGGGTAAAGAAAATAGGTAAGAGAATAAAATCGAAGAGAACTTTTTACGTCACTTACTATGTCAAATAAGTGAAAAAGTCCATCTACTTTTTTACGTCACTTACTATGTCAAATAAGTATCGCATCAATTGTACTTATTAATGAAATCGAAGAGAATTTTTGGGTCCATTTGAACCAATTAAATGGCAGTGTTAAATATTAATTTGTACATACTATCACCTATTTATAATTAAAAAGAAAAACATAAAACAGAATTCCGTATACACATAGACCTAATGGCTACTTTATACTATATATAATAAGTTTAATATTCTTTATTATTAAATTAAGACTACGTAATTTTAAGTCAAAACCTAAGGTAATTTATCTATTTTGTTCTCTTTTAATCTAATCTAATGTGTTGGATTTTACATTTTGCTTCTCCTCTCACAAGTAGGTGTGTATGGGACAGTTTGAGGCGGTTTTAAGTTCAAACTGAATTCAATTCGTTAATTTCAGTTTTAGAATTTTCAAACTTAATGGTTTTGATTCCTATTTGTTTCGGTTTTGATGGGTTCTAGTATTAACGGTTCGGTTTCGGTTAAAAACCGAACCTGCCAGGTTTTCAACATTAATATATAATTTCTTGTACTAGCTTTCATATTTCCAATATTATATACAAATTTCAGCAACAATATCTAATTTCCAGCATTAAATTTAATGTTTAATTGCATATTTCAACATTAAATACTATTTTTAGCCCAGATATTCAAAATATAAACATATTTTATATCATATAATTATAATATAAATGTCAATCTGATAAGAAGTAAATGACAAAGGAAATGAAAAGTTATTGACCATAATAATTGGACCTTGAAATATTTAATGAACTTCATTGAGTTTTATTTATTAACTATAAAATTGAAAAGATATATATATATATATATATATATATATATATATGATATATTAAATATTCGTAGCGGCTATGATAGTCATATTGCGAAAAGCAAAAAAGAAGGGAGAATTTCATATATATCCTTATAAACTTCCTTAATTACGTATATATCCTTGTAAAAATCAATATTACGCATATATCCTTCTAAACATCTAAACTACTGAAATATGTCATTTTCCCTAATTTAATAGTAATTAAATCATTTAAAAATTGAAAAGCATATCTTCTAATTTGATTTATAATTAAAATACCTTTCTTTTATAAAATAAAAATAAATACCAAGCCTCTCCATTTAGTAGCTCACGCCTCCCCCTTCTCCGGCAACTTAGTTTTCTGGCAACTCCTTTTCTCCGGCGACTCACTCACAAACATAACCACGATAACCTTCTCAACTGCAGGAGGATATTAATATTAATATTATTAAAAAGTTTCAGCAGTCTACATCCATTTGAAAGCAAAAAATGAAAACCTAAAAAATTAAATCAAATTGTCGTATGAACTTGAGAAGACGAACTTAAAGAAACAAACTTCATGAAACCTGAAAAATTAAATCGAGCTATGAAACAACACTTGATATCAAAAAATACAAGTTTATGAAACCCGTGCGTGAAACTTCGAATGTATGAAACCTCGAGTGGATGAAGTTGAATAACTCATAAGTTGTAAATTAAAGTAGACATTATGGTTTTTAATTTTTAATAATTTAATTACTATGAAATTAAGGAGAAGAAAATATTTGAAAGTTTAGAGATTTTAGAATGATATAAACGTAATATTGATTTTTGCAAAGATATATACGTAATTAAGGAAGTTTATAAGAATATATATAAAATTCTAAAAAAAAACTAGCCAATAAGTTTTGATATATTCATCACCCCAACTACGATTATGTTAGTTTCTATCAAGGAGGTAGAACATAGAGATGCCTATAGAGTTATTGTCATTAAATGAAGAAATAATTGCATAATTATGAAGTCAATACCAACCACTGCGCCACTTTAAATAGTCCGTCCAAGTAATTAGAAATTTAAACTCAAATCAATATCAAGTAACATCAAAGGTTGATATGTGTGCTTTCTTTTAGTTCTAACTTAAGATTAAAAATATAAACTTGAAATTTTTCTCATAAAGGGGCAATTTATAGAAAACTAGAAGTATATTTGCTGCAAATTACGACACCCCGAAGTTCATGAAAGCTCCTTTGCAAGCTTAATTTTGGTGGATTGAGTTTTACTCAAATTAAATTGGTAATGTTTGATAGATGAGTAACACTATAGTTTAAGACTTTTTTTAATACTTGATTAACTTATTCATACATTATCCAAAACAGTCTTTATCTAGCGCTACCAATATGTGATTAAGGTGTCTCTTCCTTTTGGATATTATGGGCTCAAGTGCTGTTGTGGATATAAACGTAGTTTAGATAAGCGTCTGTGTTTGGTGTTAAAAGAAAAACTTATTCATTCATTAACATTCTATGTGCATCTAATATAGTTGGTATTAAAGAAAAACTTTACCCATATAATTTTATTATATAAATAATGTTAGAATATGTTAATTATTATGGCCTAAAGATCATTTATGTAACATGTTCTAGTTTATAAGGATGTTTATGATTTACACTTAATATATCTTACGTGTATATATATTGTTATTTGATGGAAATAATAAATTAAGGGCAATATAGTAATTTTCTTATGCATCTATTAAATAAATCGATTTTGTAACCAATCTCTCTCTTACTCACGTTAATAACTTTTAAGAGGGATTGGTTTCTGGGTTCTCTCTCTAATGTGAAAACACCATCAAAGAATAGAGAAAAAATCTAACCGAAAACCCTCCCATCATGGTATGATGCAATTAAGGATTTACAAGTAAAGAACAAAAATCATAGTTGTGTTATCATCATCTACAAATCCTTCAACACCCATCAAACTTAGACAACCAAATAAGTTTTCTAATTCTAATGTATTAAATCAATCAAAAATGATTATAAAACTTATTATTAGTGACATAAAAAAAAGATAGATAATTAAGTTTATCTAAAACTCTTAGATAAATTACTTTTCGTTTAGTCGTAGAAAATTGCTTTTTAACTTCTTTTTTTGGGTTAAAAATAATTAAGTTTTTATTTTCTAAAAAATAGTTAAAAGTTAAAATAAAATAAGTTCAATATTACAAATTTTATGGTTTACCACTTTTTTCTAGAAAATATTCTTTAGAAAATTAAAAATCTTAAAAACATTTTTGTTCAATCACTTTTCCTCAATCTTCTCTATAAAATGAGAATTTTATTAGTTTTCCAAATCACACATAAAATAGAAAAAAAAAAGCCTAATTTGATGTTTTCCAAGCTTTATAGCATTCTAAAATGGAAAAGAAACACTAAATTATTTCTAGCAAATCCTTTGTGTTTTAAATTTATACAGAAAACTAAAAATAAAAACTTCACACCTTTTTCGACAATTTTCCTAATAAAACTAAAAACATTTTTCTAACAGCCTAACGCAACATTTCTTCTATTTTCTTCTATTTTCTACTTTTCTCTAAGTTTTCTTAATTTATTATTTTAAAAACATATGAAGTTCTCTAAAAATAAACAAGTCTCAAAGTTTGGATTTAATTATGTCGTAACAAAATAGAATAATCAGATAAATGCAGACTCGAGTATATGAGATTTCTATGAGAAGTTTTATATCCTCCTATTATATATTTTTACTTATCCTCATGCTCACTTCATCAAAAGGAGTGTTAAAATCAAAAAATATTATGATATACAAGAATCACTACATTACACATGTCAATCTTTGAAGATGTAGACGGATAAAATAAGAGAAGATAGAACTTTTTTTTCTATTTCTATTCATTTATTAATTATTATCCAAAAACATACATCTAACCGTCGAGTCTAAAGAATTTCCTTCCATTTATTTATAACATAACAAGAGTTATGTTCAATAAAGTTCATGTAAAAAAATAGTCCTAAAATTTTAATATTCAATCATAGGTGATTCAGTATACAATCACATTGTGATTTGTAAAAGCATCACATGTGAATTACGAAAATCACACTCCACCCAAAATTTTAAAATACAATCTAAACCATTAATAATATTCATCGAAAGATTAAAATTAGTTTTTTAAAACTATGAACTAAATATAGACCGTAAATTCAATATAATAAGCACAATAAGCACGTACGTACATAAGTACATTTACTTCAACTACCCAACGACTCAATTTCAAAATCCAGGAAGGACCAATGACTCGCTGTGGCCCTCCTCACCCTGCATTTTTCTTGCTGGTTTTTCATTGCACCCAATTTCCAATCTATTTCCTTTATTCATTTCTCTTATTTCCTTTCTGCATAAACACTAATAATCAACATAGATCATCACCTACCTCTTGGAGAGCTTGCTAATTACTCTACAAAACCTCAGTAAGTTCATGACTTTCTGTAAATTATTGTGTAATTTTCTGTTATGAGTCTATGTTTTGGATCTTAGATTTTGGTTTTATATATGTTTATTGTGTGTGTTTCTGCTGCAGTTTTTGCTAAAAACCCCATGGAAGGAAGAACTGTTCCTTCTGCTTTTACCACCATTGCTAATCATGCAAGTCCTAGTAACCAAATCTTGTGGTTGTCTTCAGTTTTTGGGGGCATTATCATGTGTAAAATTGTAAGTGTTGTTTTTTATTACTCATTCAACTGTATACCAGATTAAAACAAGTGTTAAAATCGAGTAAAAAGATTATATTTGAGTAACCAAATACCATGATTACTGTTTTTTTTCTTGAATTCAATGATGGGTTAATTTTTGTTTTGAAGGTTTATGAATTGACAGGCATAATTAGCCCCCTGATCTTCAAAGGTTTTGTTAAGCTTGAAAAGGCACGAAAACTTGAGTGGAAAAACCGGTAATGTTCTTTCGACACAAATTACTTCACGTGTTGTTAGTTATTGTCGGTATTGTATTTTGTGGCGTGTAAGGCGTAAGTGAACCATCTGCTACTCGAGCTCGATTCATTAAAAGATCATCTTGAACAAAGTCTAAATGAACTCTAGTCGAGCTTAAGCCTAACCTGAACCTCGTTTAGTAGACGAGCTCGAGCAGTTAGTTACTCCACTAGTGATGTATGAAGTAGTTTATAAGGATCGATTTAGCTAAATTTATTTAACTAACATTTTCAGGGGCTTCTCAACCTTCCATGCAATTTTTTCATCCATAGGTTCTCTATACCTTTTAGTTATATCAGATCTTTTTGATGAACATACCCACGAAGAGTGGATCATCAATCGATCATCTACATCATCAGAAGCGATACTTGGGGTATGCCTTTTTTTGTCTTGTTCTAGTATATTTGTTTATGTCTACGGGTCAAATGCAGGGGCGAATCTAGGATAGAAAACCATACGGTTCCTAACTAGGTCAAAGTTGACAAAAATAAAAGAGTTAACAATACTTGTGTTGGGTCAAGATCGTTAAAATTAAATGCAAACATGTATCCAATATAGTTATTATAAAGCTTTTACGGTTAATTATACATATTTTACATATTGATTCGATCCACCTTGGTTTGTATATTGGATTTAAATAGATTTTTTTAACAGCATTTAAATAGATAACGACATAAGTTTAATACGGTATCCTTTCTTATATTATGTGCTAACCAATATTTATTATCATCAAACCAAGATGGATTTAACCTTTTAGGTTTACCACCAAAATCACATAATGAAAAAGTATAATTTTGAGGTTGGAAAGATCCTTTTTGTAAGCACGTCCTACTATTTCATCTTGTTATTAAACATGATACAATTTTATAATTGACCGTATCATATGTGGTAAGTTTAAATCAATATTCATATTCAGAAATCATTGACACGTAAACTAGATTATTCTTTCTTTTTACAGTATGATGAGAATGATATGTGCTTATGTAGATAGTTTTTATTGTATTCTTGCAGATATCAATTGGCTACTTTTTGTCAGATATGATGATGATCATTTGGACTTACCCAACTTTAGGTGGTCTCGAGTATGTAAGTTTACGTACGCCTTGGCTTATCTTATAGAACCCCAATTCCTATGGACCTCTATGAATTCATAAGGTGTTGACTATTGACCCTTGACATGTAAGTTTGTGTGGTTCAAATTCAATACCAATTGGTTATGAGGGGAGTAGCTCAGGCCCCTTATTAAGCAGATTACAAAGTCACTTTCCGTCCGATGTGTGACATTACTCAACATGACCCACATCTTCCAAACAAACCCCGTTGTAGAAATATAGTTAATTTATCAACTTACTAAGGTTACCTCAGTAGGTTTGCGTTAGAGGTGTCAACTTCATCCTTTTATATGGAAACGGGCCAACTTTATCTACAACGGGTTAAACGTGTAAGCTTACAAACTAGCTAAGAATGATACGGGTCAAAAGTGTTCTTTTCATTGTATTGAATCTGTATTGATCTTGAACTCGGTTGGCCTTTACAGTTATTGCACCATGGGCTCTCTTTGTTGGCCATCGGGCAAGCCCTTTTAAGTGGCCAAGTTCAGTTTTACATCCTTATTGTTCTTTTCACAGAGATTACAACACCCTTTGTGAATCTAAGATGGTATTCACTCGATCACCTAAAAACCCTCCATTTCTTAACATTCAAACCCGAAAATCGATTATTGAATATGCATTTACAGGTATCTGGATGTTGCTGGGAAGAAGAACTCCACACTTTACTTGTTGAATGGTGTTGCGTTGTTTGTCGGGTGGTTGGTAATGTCTATCTTATCCTAAACTTTGGCGTGGACTTGTTGCTATTCTTTTTTATTTAATATGTTTCGGGTTTGTACAGCTTGCAAGGGTGATCTTGTTCGTTTTCTTTTTCTCCCACATGTACGCACGTTTATATCAGGTAATTTGGTCGAAGCCGCAATGATTTAAAGTAAGAACACCCATGGTTCGCGCAGCTGGGCCGCCCATCACCGCTTCTAACCACCCTTTTTGTGAGGTGTTTCAGGTGAAGCAAGTTTATCCGGTGGGATTTTACAGCACGTTGACAATACCGCCAGCGTTGGCTTTGATGAACTTGTTTTGGTTTTGGAAGATAGCAAAAGGGATGATCAAAACTCTTACTAAGTTGAGACATCGTGATCATAGTAGCTGATTTGGTGTTTCTATTTAAACATAGTATTTGAAGAGAAAAGGAGAAAATTAGAGTATGTGAGAGTGAATGATTTAGAGTTTAAACAATTGTTAATGATTAATTTTAAAGAAAATAAAAAAATCTGGTGATTAACCTTCTAAATTTGACTATTAAACGTGAAAATTAATTGATGAACCTAAAAAAAAGTCTTCTTTTGTGTGCCAAGATATCGATGAACCACCTGCATCATTGTCGAGCCACTCCTAGATGCCATAGTTGAAGTAGAACGTATCAAGATTTGCTCCCTCTATCTATATCTCTCACCATCGATATTTTCCATTGTCGTCTGCAACAAAGAAAGAATCGATTAGCTTAACATAACCACCATTTTTTACTACAACAAAAGCAGATATCATTACCCTAAATCACCATGCATGATGCTATATAGGGTCCCTATTTTTTTTAAATTTTTTTATTAATTCCACCGCCTGCTTTGTGTTTCATGAATGATGTTTCAGTGATTTTTTGAAGTTTCCTGGATGATGTTACATTGGTATATTGATCATGCATAGGGTAAGTAGGCACGAGTGCGAGAAAGGACCGGAGTTGAGTCGTGTCGTTCGTCTCCTATTGTATGATGGATTACCCAGGCCCAGATCGAGGTTTCATGGCGAGGGGGGGACGAGTTTGGCTGGTTGGTGATGAGAAGGAGAGAAAATCCAAGTGGGAGAATCCTACTGAGGAGATGAGTCTAGCCCCTCAATAAGGTTGGTGACCCCTCTATTTATAGAAGAGAAATCTAAGGCAAAGCCCACGTCTGGAGTTGAGCAGCATAAATAGGCCTAGTCCAAAGTCCTGAAGGGGGTACACCATCATATATTATATTACTATAAAGGGGGTAAAAAGACATAATTAACTAAACTATGCAATAAAATGCTATGGTTATAAATGGAAATCGTTTGAAAGGACATTTGATGCAATAAAATGGTTGTTAAATGGTGAAACATGAAAGTTTTTGTAAATAACTAAACTTGCAATATGTGGTTATTAAAAGAAACATGTGAAATTAACTCTTTATAACATTTGGATTGATGTAGTTGAAGTGCAACAATGTCTTGATCGTGTACCAATATAGTATATAAAATATATGTATTATACAAATAGTAATTAATCTTTTCGTTTATGTATAAATATGATATTTCTTGTAACCAGCTTAGCATGTCACTGGAATCAGCACGTCACCAGATTCCGTTGACTTCTTTCGGGAATTAGCCCCTCCGACTGTCTTCTTGGACGACTTTTCTTGACACAGAACATACCGATGAACTTTTTCACATGGATGCTTTATGGAGATTTTATTGTTTACCCGACTAGTTTCTTCGAGAGAAAAAGTATATTATAATTCCAATACAGATTATGTATGTTTGTTAAAATTTGATTTCTATGAATTCTTAATATTTCATGCATGTTGCTAAGAGCATCACCGGTGTTTGCACCACCACAACCTAGCACACCATCTCATTAGTAATACACTTCCCATCATATTAAATTACGGAACTCGTCTATCGTATAACTCAACAATCAAATTTGTAAAAACAAAAACAAAATGAAAAACATGTCCACGCGGGTAACAACCACGTCATACCCCTACCATATTGTGATGGTGTGATGTCCCCTCCCCTCCATGTCGTGGTTACCACATCCGCACTTCGTATGTTTTATGAGATTCTGTACTTATCAATCCACAAGATTATTTTTATTTACCAACTAAACACAAATACACACATATATATATATATATATATGTGTGTGTTGTGTTTGCGTTTGTTTACATAATTTCCACTCTAGTACTCAAACTTTTCTACTTTAATTAGCTTAGTTTACTAATAAGTAATTATGGTATTTTTTTAACCTTAAATTTCAAAAGTTATTCTTTTAATATTAAAAAAAACATTAACACTTAATCAATATATAGTTCTAATCAGTTTTTTTTATAATATATATCATAAATTTTTATAATTTAGTCTACTATATCAGTACTTAAAAGATATGTTTATCATAAACGATATAGTGAATTCTTACTTTTAGTTAAAAATTAATTATGTATAAGAGTATTAAACATAAGTAAAGAATTGTTACAATTTAAAATTATATATAATATTATTTATATAAAGTGTTGTATATTAAATTCTATTAGTAATTAAAATCTTGACCATTACTAATTTTTGGTTTAAATATTTTGTAACCGACTTAATTGTGTGATTTATTGCATATTAAATGTAATTCGTATTTAGTTAAAATTGCTTTAAAGTATTGTAAAAGATGTTTTAATATTTATACTACTTAACTTAAATTGATCTTAAAAAATGAGCTATATATTTTATATAGTAGTAGAAATAATCACCCGAAATGTCTGATTAATAGTACTAGATAATCAAATATTATAATAGTATTGAAACTGAAAGGTTGATAACTATTTGTGAAGGGTAAATTGTATGAAATTACAATAATTTTATCTTGGTCACTATTGTATACAATGAACTTTTTATTTTAAAAAAATAATACAATTAACTTTTATAATTCTCTTTTTGTATGCAAGTTTTTGTATACAATACAAGTTTAAGACAAAGTCAATCCATTTTATACAATGGTAACTGATAACTAGACACAGACAAAGTTGTTTTCATATAATGAAAGAATTATAAAAGTTGATTGTATCATTTAAAAAAAATTATATACAATAATAACTAAGACCAATTTAATTATATTTTAACACAATTTGTCCTTTCGTAAATAACAAAGTGTAAGGGGGCATTTGGTTTGCAGGAATTGGATGGAATTGGAATTGAAAATTTCTAAATCATAAGAAGTGTTTGTGTTCACGGAATTGATGGAATGGAATTTAACCATTCCAATAAATTTCTTAAATCAAAGAATTGGGAATTCCTTCCCCAAATGGATGGAATTCTTCAAATTTATAAGCAATCTCAAAACACAATAATTGTCTCCTACCCCACCTCCGCCCTAACCCTACCTTACCCTACCCTACCCTACCCCACCCTATCATAGGTGGTGGTGGCCGGTAGTAGGGGAACGGCGGCATGCGGCATCATGCGCACCGGTGAGTGGTAGTCCACGGCGGCAGTGACGGTAGCGAGGTGGGTGGTGGTCGGCGGTGACGGTGACAGTGGTGGAGATGGCTGGTGGTGGGAGTGGTAATAGACAGCGACGATGGTGGCTATGGCGGACATGACGGCGGTGGAGGTGGTGGCAGGGGTGTGGTGGTGGTTGGCGGTGGCGGTGACGATGGTTGTCGCGGTGACGGTGGTGGTGGCAGCGATGGCGGCGGCCGGTGGTGGGAGCGGTAACGCGCGGCGTCAGCGGTAGCAGTGGTTGGTGGTCAGCGACGGTAGTGACGGTGACGGTGGGTGCAACGGTGGTGGTGGTGGTCGTGGGGGTAAGGCAGGGTGAGTAAGACAAAGTAAGATAAGATGAGGATACGGGTAGGGTAAGGACGTAAGGTGGTAGAGGTGGGGGTAGGGGTAGGGTAAGGTGATGGTAAGGAAGGGTAGTAGAGTGGGAGTGGGAGTGGGAGTGGGGGTAGGGGTAGGGGTGGGGCAGGGTAAGCTGGCGAAGGAGGTGTGGTGGTGGTAGGCGGTTGCTAGTATAATTTATTTTGGTTTATACATATTAAATTAATTTATTTTTGGTTAAATTCCAATTCCGGTATTTAATAACCAAACAAAATATAGTTTTTCACGGATTTCCAATTCCAATAAATTCAAATTCCTATAAATCCAATTTCTTCATATTCATTTCACGAACAAACGGAACCTAAGTATGACAATACAAACTTCTATAAGATTATATAGCATATATATAACTTTAATCTATATATCTTTTTTTTTCAAACCAAATACTTGAACTTCTACTCCATCTCTTTTAACTTATTTATCTGGATGATTTATTAATAGAATAAATATATACGAATTTGTATATACTTTGATGAGATTTTTATCTCTGAACTAACAGAAATTAAAGCTCATAAAACATGTATAAATTAAGATCGAATTATTAATTTCCAAAAAATGTGATATTGTAACGGAAAGAATACCTCTCTCATATGTTTATGATTCCTTGATTTTTACAAGAAAATTCCTCAAATGAAAGTTGAAGCAATCCGGCATATTTCATTCACTAATTAGCATTATATTCGCGTAATGCTACAGCGACGAATAATTTATATTCGATAACATATCGTTTTTATAAAATACACGAATAAATCATACGAATAGTTTTTACATATAATATAATTTATTTCTTTTTTCTATCCCTCAACTATATTCTTCAAACAAGTTTTAAAAAAACAACCATTTTTTCATATATCGTATGTGGGAAATGTGTAGTAATAGATAAGCATAAAGCGTGTTTATTAATGAGTGCGTAAAATAAGAGAAGATTGCTAAAATTATAAAATAATATTAAAAAATATAGAAAAAATATTAAATAAATAATATAGTATATAGATGTCGATTAGAAATATTGAATTCCAATTTCGTCGTTTTCCTGCAAATTCCAGAATCCAGCTAACCAATCTCACTCTTTGTGCAAAGAGTTTGATTGCCCCACAGACGTCTCCTGAGGTTCAAAAAAAGTTAAGACGACTTCTGCGGTCTTCTGTCATTATCCAGCAATTGCGCTCAAGTTTTCTTTGCCCGCATCACCTCTATTCAGTTTTCTTTCCTCAATCATTTATAAAACAATTTTCCTTCAATTCCAGTTGTTTGATTGATTTGTTAAACCCCCTCAAGAATCTCTGCTCCCATTCTTATCAATTTCCCGTTATTATCTTCGTAATTACACCAGGGTTTTGGTTCCTTCGTATTCATAAATATTCCTAAAACCCTGGTAAGTTTATGCGTTTATATCACCAATTTTGCAAGTTTTTATAATGGGTGTGTGCAATTGCTTGAATGTCGAATTGGGTTTTTCTTAATTCTATTCGTTTCTCTGATTCATGTATTTCGATTTTTATGCAGTTGGGTTTCGCTGCAAATTTTTTGAAGACAAAAACCCTATGGAAGGAAGAATATTGAATTATGGTTCTTCTGGTTTTAGCATCATTGCTGAGCATGCAACTTCAAGTAACCAGATCCGGTGGTTGTTTTCAGTTTTTGGGGGAATTATCATGTGTAAAATTGTAAGTTAATTTTCACTACTTGATTTTTAGCCAGTGATAGATATATTTTTTTAAATAAAAATCAAACTTCATTTATATACAGGATGATCCATGCAGTTTATGAAACAGATCATTTCCCCTTAGATATAGTGTTTGAATGCGTTTCTCCTGCTTGAACTATAGGATGTAGAAGTAATTTTTTTTAATTTTACACTTTGATGATCGAAGTTTTGTATCTAATATCAAAAGTTTATTCAGAATTGATTATTTGACCCTTCTGTAATAAGATAATCATAAACAGAAAGCATCAGAAACTGAAGTCACCATTGATTATGTTATCACCTTAAAGCACACATCCAAACACCCCTTAAACCGAATATTGCGACTTCAAGTCAAGTTATAATAATCATAAGTCTTAATGGTTTAGCTAGTTTAGAATCAAAGCTCATTATTCCATCTAATGCCTTTGTAATTTGACATTGTATCTTGATGTGGCTTGCTTTCCTTTATTTCTAACTCTCTAATATGGTTATGTTTTCTGGTCTTAAAGGCTTATGAACTTATGGGCATAATTAGCCCGGTGGTCTTCAAAGGTTTTGTCAAACTTGAAAACAGGCAGAAACTTGAATGGAAAAACCGGTTATATTCTTTTTTTTTCCTTGATGATGCTTATCATTATTCCTTCATTGTGATACCTAGATCTTACATATATTGTTTCATTGGCTAACTTGATACTAATTTACCATTTTTAGGGGCTTCTCAACCTTCCATGCACTCTTTGCAGCCATTGGTTCTCTATACTTTTTGGTCATTTCAAATCTTTTTGATGAGAATGCCCAAGAGGAATTGATCATCAACCGATCGTCTGCATCATCAGACACTCTACTTGGGGTATGTCTTTTTCATTTGCGCTCCGATAGTACTTGTTTCAGCCTTTCAGGTAGTGCTGCCCGTTTAAGTATGAATGAGTTGATTTGAGTAATTTCAATCTTAAATTAGTTAAAGCTTAGCTTTAAGGAAAAAAGATATTCGGGTCAAATACTCAAATAGGCCCGTGTAGGTCAAACTGGTAGAATGTTGCTCGAAGTGTATTCTTAAAGCATACATCCTCGTAAGTCGTTTTATTCAAAGTATTAGGGTACTATACTGCTATCGGAATTATATTTTTGTAAGTCATATTAATTTTTAATTATATATTAAAAATTAAAATTAAAATTAAAATCCACAAAAATACAAAATATGGTTTTTGAGTCAAAGCAACCCCATACATACTATATTTTGATCCTTTACCTGACTATCAAATCCATTGCCACCTCTAGTTTTAGGTCATATAAGGTGTTCATTTATTGGGTCGAGGAAATAAAACTGTGATTGTTAGTTGGCTTAATTTCTGTTTGGCTTTGGAACTATTGCACGATTTGGTTTTTGGGTTTTTGTTAGATGAGTGCCGAACTACCGATATGTTATGACCATTTATATGTTTTTATTTTATGGGTCGTATTTATATGGTGCGAGAGTATGTAGATAAGAACGTGGGTCCCATTTATGAGATTTAGAATGGGACCCACTTTATAGGAACATGGAGAAAAATGGTATGTGCTTATGTATGTTGTTCTTGTATGGTTGCAGATGTCGATTGGTTACTTCTTGTCAGACTTGGCGATGATTATATGGACTTATCCAACTTTAGGCGGTCTCGAATATGTAAGTATACACTTGACTTGGGTCAAACAAGCTTTTATAAAGAAATGTAACTTTTTTATATTTTCACCACCAAAAAAGTTTAGCTTTTTATATCTGATGGCCATGTATGTATAAATTAGGGGTGATTTAGTCATTTTAGACCATTTTGGCAAGATTGGTTGTAAATAACACCGATTTTCAAAGTTTGGTAGCATAAAGGAAACTTTAGCAAAAGCTTGATAGCCTGCATTGGCATTTTCCCTTACAATGCTTGTTGGGCTTCACGTATTTAAGCTTACCGGGCTGCTGAGCCCGAGCCATACTAAGCATAAGATTAGTTGGATGCTCAAAATGATGCAGGTTGGTCAGCCTCATTGTATGCACAGGCTTACCAAGCTTTTGACCAGCGCATCCTTTTTGTCTAATTGATTTCTTATCGATTTTAATCTCTTATGCTTTACAGGTATTGCACCATGGACTCTCTTTGTTCGCCATTGTTCAATCGCTTATAAGTGGCCAAGTTCAATTTTACATCCTTATTGTTCTTTTCACGGAGATCACGACACCCTTTGTGAATTTAAGATGGTAATCAGAGTATCAGACACTCACATAAATCAATTATATCATTCAAAGTCCATATACTGATCATTAGATATGCATATTCACTTATACAGGTATCTGGATGTTGCGGGGAAGAAGGACTCCTCACTATACTTGTTGAATGGCATTGCAATGTTTGTAGGGTGGTTGGTAATGTCTATTGTACCCTAAATCTCTTCAGAATTGATTTACAAAAAGATGAACATATATTATCAGTCATTTGCCAGTCAACAACATGACATTGTGGTTCTGGATTGTTTATCAATCATGTAAGAATGCCAAATTCTTACTGGAATTTTGAATAGGAGAACAAATGGCAAGTAGCCGATAATATACTTATCTTTTTGTTGATTGACGTATTTCTTTATCGATCTTGTGATCTTGGTCTAATATGTGGAGACATTTGCCTGTTTCGAGTTATTTGCAGGTAGCAAGGGTCATCTTGTTTGTCTTCTTTTTCTACCACATGTTTACTCATTTTGATCAGGTAAATTTATGGGTTACAATTTCAGCCCATTTAGTTATGAACGAGTCGAAGCTGGTTATGTATAATGATATCATCTTTAACGAGTCAAGTGGATAATATAAAAAGAAATATTACCTCAAAAAGTATTTTTGATGCATGCAGTCTTTCTAAATTTGACCCGTTAATAATCCCACGCTCCCATTACCAGCTCTGATGATCTTTTCGTATGTGTGTTTCAGGTGAATCAAGTTTTTTATCCATTGGGATATTACACGTTGTTGACAATCCCGCCAACGATAGCGATGATGAATTTGTTTTGGTTTTTGAAGATTGCTAAAGGATTGATTAAAACTCTCACCAAGTTAAGAAGGCATAGTCATACTAGCTAGTTTTCTTTTTTCTTTTTCTTTTTGTGGGTATTCATTCAGTCACTTCTCTATCCATCCTACTTGATTTTTTGTTACAAACAAACCTGTTGTTTTGGCAAGAATTCAGGTAAGTGAGATGTAAATTTACTTTCTTTCCAAACCTAAAAATAGGAATCAAGTGCTAGCTCTCGTGTTGGCGATCGTAGTAGGGTTTATGGGACTGCGCAACAAAAAGGGTAATGATCCGTACATAACAAAATTAGCCATACACAACAACTTAATGCATTATCAACTTACATCATATGCTATTAACCATTTGTACTTGTGTACGAAGAAATATTGTTATGTACAAATCAGCTCATAGAAAATGTCAAGGAGAGAAGCAGACTTGACGGTCTCCGGGTAATTATTTGGAAGTTTCAAACTGTTGTCTTATTTTCTAATAATAATGTAGTTATTAGGTGGTGTATCTAACTATCTATTCTACATTTTAATAAATAGAAAATATATTTGATTAATGTTTAGAGTTTATATGTCATTTTCACCTTATAAGCTTATACAAGCTCTTTTAAGCTAGTGTTTGGGGTTGATTGTTACAATTGATTATTTGTTTATTGTTTTTTTTAATGAACAATAAATGTTTATTCAAAATTATTTTTTAAATGATAATAAACTATTACACGTTTTAATAACTAATAAGACCTCCTAATCATCAATATATGTATTGTTAAAAGGTGCTTACTTTAATTACCCAAAAAGAATATACATATAATAATAGAAGAATGTTCAATATAGTACATAATTAATTCATAGTCCTAAGGGACTAATTTTAGCCTTCGGATCAATGTCATTAATTGTCCAGATTAAATTTTAAAAATTTGGCCGGAGTGGCATTTTCGTAATTTTTCGTAATTCACATGTGATGCTTTTACAAATCATATGTGATTATATACTGAATCACCTGTGATTGAATATTAAAATTTCAGGACTATGTTTTTTAAATGGACTTTATTCAACACAACTCTATAATAATAATAACTAAAAGTTTATAATTTATAATAAAAAAATAAGTGAGTGTTGTGTGGTTAGATTATGAGAATTTAAGATTTGAAAAAGGGACATAAATATTAAAATATAAAAAGATAAAGATAATGGTGAGAGTGTGCTGAGATGTATTCTTCCCCTTTCCCAAAGTTGACTTGCAAGTTGTGAATTAGCTGAAGAACCGGTCTTACATGGTTTCCTTGTTCTTTAATGTTGTGGACTCTTATTTTGGATAGTTTAAAAGGCACACTATCAAGTTAGTTTTTTTTTCAAAGTTTTTATAATTTTAATATAACGTTCTAAATAATGTGAGTACGTTATATGGCGATGTCATAGTTATGTCTCAAGCAATCAACTCTTAGAAGTTATAGTAAAACCATAATGTTTTATAAAGCGAGACATAATATATATACAATTATACAGACAAAAGTAAAAAACATTTAATCATAGATTTATAACATAATTAATCGTTATTATTTTTTGTTTTCGATACACTCAACCATTCCTTATAACTGAATAACTTATATATTAACTTATATACTTTAGTATACAACATGCCTTATAACATGTAAATACGTATGTAACTAGACCTTAGGGTGTGTTTGACAGGATAGAACGTCGAAAGAGTGGAATGGATGAGTCAATGGAAAGGGTAGTGGAAAAAAATGGTCCATTCATTCTATGGCACTCCTTTATCATTTTTTGGTTTATATAAGAAATGACATTTAAAGAAAGTTGTTTTTTATTTAATACATTTTCGTTTAAAAATAATATTTTATGTATCAAATTTTTGTGTTATATACATCCTCTTATATATATATATATATATATATATATATATATATATATATGTATGTATGTATATATATGGTAAGGTTTAGTACAAAATCAGTCTTATATACAGAACCAATCTCAGTCTTTAGAAATTTAGATGATCAATGGTTGAGATTACAAACGAGTATGCAATTTATGTAAATCGAATATACAGATTCTAACAGAATATGCAAATTATGTAAATTGAATATGCGGTCGTAATCTCAACCATTGATCATCCAAATCTAAAGTCTGATATTGGTTCTGGATTGATCATTGTTTTATATATATATATATATACACACACACACACACATACATATATATAGTGGGGGTTCAAATGAGAATATATATTTACGTAAGAATGGGAAACTTAATCATGGCCCTTGAATTGATTTGATCCGATGATCTACATTTGGCTCTTCTAATATTCATTACCCAACCATGAATTGCAACGGGTGAATTACGACCGTTAGATCTAATAGATCAACATCTAATTGATGGCTAGAAGGGTTCAAACGAGAACTGTTTTTCGTACGAGAACTGCGAGAACCATTCTTAGCCCTTGATTAACTTAATCAACGGCTAAGATTTTTTGACGGCTCATTAATGGATCATTAATGACGCATTAATGAGGATTATTTCAGAAAAATCAAGCCTCGCAAATTAATGACGGCTCACCTGGATGCAATTCACGGTTGGGTAAATATATAAATTACCAAAATACCCCTATTAATGAGTCACTAATGGCGTTAAAAACAGTTTTCGTTTGAACTTTTGCCTATATATATATATATATATATATATATATATATACTACTATATAAATCATTTAACATTCTCTTCTACTCAACTTTAAGAGTTCTTAAAATTCAATCAAGATAACATCTTGACTACTCATTCTATCTAAATTAATCGCATCTACTTAATATTTAATCATTTCACTTCCTCTCCTAATTTACTGTAACTTTTATTCATTTAATATATACACTCTCACTAACACACTCTCTCACACAAACACAATTATCCACCCACATTAACATAATTTTCAAAATCTTATTAATTTCTCTCTTCTTATTTCATAAACAAAAATCTGTCTTATTTTAAGTATTTTAGAATTTATTTTTAAAATTAATAAAATAGTTTATGCAAATAAAAGAAATTTTAAAAATAGACATGTTGCTAAAGAAAACTTTTCGTGACATTGAATTTCGCGAATAACATATTATTACATTCTTAAAGCGATATGTTACAAAACAGAAACTAATCACCACCGCAGCATTACGCGGGTACGATACTAGTATATATATATATATAGAGAGAGAGAGGATGGTTCATACGAAAAGCATTTATTTTGTGAAAAGTGCGAGAAGTATTTCTAGCCTTTAGATCATTTGATCAATGGTGATTATTACTTGTGGTATTTTTGTAATTTAAACAAATGTTAATGGTAACATTTTAAATACAAAAAGGGTAAATTAGACATTTTAAAACCAAATCACTCCTCTCTCCACTCTTTCTCTTTTAAAAACCCACGCTCCTAACCCTAAATTCATGCCCAGATCCACCCACCTTTCACCCATGTTTCCTTCACCGGAGATCAGCTACCGTCCCTTCATTTGAGTCTGTTGTCGTCGATCTCGTCTCAAGCATCCTTGAACGAAGCCACCATCTAGCCTCCCATCAACAAAACTCCTCTGTTGCCACTCTTATTTACCCTCTGTTTTCTTTAACGCCGCATATCACCACCACTGGCCACCTGTCGATGCTCTTACGGTGTCTCAAGCATCCATGGATGAAGCCACCACCTAGCCTTCCATCAACAAAACTATGTTGCCACTCTTATTTACCCCCTATTTTTCTTTAACGTCGCATATCACAACCACCGGCCACCTGCTAATGCTCCTACGGTGGCCTTATATCACCTACGCTCCTACAAGTAGCTTTCTGCCGCCAGCCATCTGAATCACATCAGGTCTGTTTTCTAATGGATGGCTTCCTGTTATCTGCCGAGGCTCCTACGGTGGCTACCTACCCCCTGTTTTTCTTTATCATCATATATCACCATCACCGGCCACCTAATGATGATGAATATGTTTTCTTAACATGATACTACTAATGAATGAAGATGTTTGTTTTCTAATGCTGGTAGTGAAAACGAGATCATCACCAACACTGCACTCATTCATGGTTCTGTTTTTTTTTCTTTGGGTCCATAGATCTGTGATATTTTTTTCTTTGGGTTCTGTTTGCTTTCTTGGAGTTTGTTGATGTTGGTGATAATGTGATATTGCTGAAAATATATACATGAAGGATAGGATTTAACTATTAAAAAAGAAAAACACGTCTATAGTAAATATTTGTATCTTTAGGAATTTTATTTTTGTTTTGTTCTTAAAGAATGAAAACAAATTGTGTACATTTACCTTGTTTATTAGTAAACAATTAAGGTATTATACAAGTATCTACATTGTTCATTAGTGATCAAGCACAAAATAGTTGTTGTTTGTGCGTTAACAAGTGCACAACCTTAAATTCACTAAAAATAAGAACTATATAATCACGGGTGAACAAGCAGAAAAATATTAAAAAACTTACATATCGTTTACTATGTTCAGTATTGAATAGTCTAAAATTTATCTTTAAACTCGTATGTTTTTTGCTGTGTTCATTATTGAATACAGTAATAATGATAAAATCGTAAGTAATTTGAGTGTGTTCATCGGTGAACTCCGTAAAAAATAAATAGTTTATTATTAATATTTTTAATTTATTTTGTTTTTTACTTATAATTTAAGAAAGAGAAAAATAGGAGAGAGAAATAAATTGGAAAGAGAAAAAATTTAGATTACTATTCTACCCTTTTAAATTTTAAAAAAATAAAATACATAATTAATATAGACCACTAGATCAAATATAAATAAATGGCTGAGATTACTTTTCACACTTTTCGCAAATAAAACACTTTTCGCATAAACCCTCCCCAATATATATATAGAGAGAGAGAAACGTCTTCATAGAAAATAGATTAAATTGTAAAATTCCATTTCATTCGTTGAAGAAATGAGAAAAAAAAACACCACCACCCCTTCAACTTCAAGAAATGAAAACTAGGTAACAACGTTATTTATAAAATAGTCAATTTCATTACTAAATGAGTTAAAAAAGTGTTTCCCTATTATATGGGAATGACCTATTCTCTTCCATCTTTAATTCATTCATACCAAATATAAGTTTAACGTTTGACTAACCTTAAATCTTTTCTTAACGACATGGTAAAACTTAAGTCTTGAAACTTTTTAAAAATTAGTTAAGGTTATTACTTTTTGTCCATGAAGTTTCTAGTTTTTGTCATCGTTAACAAACAGCCTAAAGATTTAGTCAATAATCATTCATTTAGTTAAATTACTTCCCATTTTAAGTGTTGTAGTTTTGCATTTCGGTTGTTTGTTTTTAACTTTTTATTAAAAAAACAAAAAATATTTACTAATTACGTATACAAACAAGGTTTTACAACAGACTTGTTTTATAAAAGATTATATAAAAGAGATAATTTTTCTTCTTCGTATAAGAAAAGATATAATTTAATAGGGGATGGTTCAAACGAAAACTGTTCGTACGAGAACTGCGAGAACCAATCTTGACCATTCATTTTGGATAATGGAATTCATGGATGAAGAGCGTGGAGGGATTGAGTGTGGCAAGGTGCATGTAAGGAATTCATGGGTGGGCAATCCAATTGAAGGAGGGGAATTGGATGGTTAATATTGGTTCTCGTACGAAAAACAGTTCTCGTTTGAACTTTTGACTAATTTAATATAAATATATAATCACACTTGAGAACAAGGTATCCACAACATAGAGCCAGCCACGCCCTAACCAAGACAAAATCACAACAAACACAAGAAAATTCAAAATATGTAGCAAAAACCAAATTAAGTCCTACTCCTACCCCATATATATGTGATGTGCTATGCTATGCACCACAAATCACATTACAACAATTCTCCACCGGACCCATTCTGGGATTATTGCACCAACTTAACTCATCCACCTGGAAAGTTTCAACCGTCGGTTTTCGATATCGTTTTGTTTGTGTCTTCATTAATAATACACAACAGTGATGTTAGAGTCATTGATTGGAGTTTCGATTTGATGAAGAGATAAAGATTTCGGAATCCGATTTCGGATCCAAGGTTTTGATTAATACCCGTCGTACAAACAAGGAGAAGAAATATATAACCTAGCTAAAAGGTCTATATACAACGTATAATAACCCTCAAGAATCATAAAATGTCAAAACAGGACCTAAACTATCTAAAGAATATTAACCACAAACCTAAAGAATATTAACTGTCGACACCCCTCCTCAAACTCAAGGAGGTGAAGAATGAATCAAATTGAGTTTGGAAAGCAAAACTTGAAACCGACTTGGCATATGGGCTTTCGTAATAATATCAACCGGTTAATTTGTGGTTGGGACAGATAGAAGTTGAACAGTTTTACCATTCACATGTTGAAAAAAGTGACAATTAATCTAGATGTGCTTCGTACGTTTATAAAAAACATTGTTGTAAGCAATTTGAATCGCACTCCTATTATCACACCAAAGAGGCGTCAGAATTGATTGTGGATCTCCTAGGTCCAATAGAAGTCAGCACAACCAAATAAGTACTTGTGTGGTGTATACAAGGGCCCTTTATTCTACTTCAGTACTTTGATCTGGTATTATGAGATTGTTTTTTATTTTTCTAGGATATGAAGAGTCACCAAAAAAGAAACAATAATATATGTTTTTATTATATGGTCAAAGTAGGAATGGCAACAGGATGCGGATAGGTCTCTCCATCCTCGTCACATTTAAGAAACCCGTCCCTAGTCCCGCTTAAGAACCGTGAGGATTTAATGGGGATCCCTCATCATTAACGGGGAAAATCATGGAAAAACGGGTATCTCCGTTAATGTAAACGGATTATTAAACGAGTCATTTTTCACCATGAGAATACCTGTTAAAGTAAAAGGGTGATTTTTCAACGGCAAACTCTATGCTGACGCTGACTAAATATCCTTGATTTTTCTAGGGCAAACTCTATCATCGAGCAGAATCCACGGCTTGAACAAAACCCAATTACATATATACTTGCATCATTGTGCAAACAGTACATGTATAGCATGGCTACGGAGGTGTCTAGGTAAGATTATTTTTTTAAGCTTAAACTTATTAGCTTTTGAGCTGAAAAAAATGTTTGGATTAACTTATAAGTTATAAGGTAATAAATTACCTTTAAAAAAGTGTTTGACTTAGCTTATTATTGTAAATAGACTAAAAAGGGCATACTTACATTTGAAGAGAAGATGTTAAAAAAAGAAAGAAAGATAAGAATATATATGTAAGTATCCAAAAATAAGCTCATATAAAAAAAGAAAACGTTATTTTCATTTAGCTTATCAAACTTGACTTATTTTTATTAATAGATAATCTCATAAGCTAAGTTAGACGGACATCAATTTTTTATAAGCTAATAAAAGAAGCTAAAACAAATGCCCGTACAATCTCAAATATTAATATTATTATTTTATTTTCACATACATTGTACCTCAGGAAAATAAATCAATTGATTTCTCTCGTTTGGATACTCCCAATGAAAATAAAAGATTTAAGAAATGGTATTTTTAATATATTTTGTAATAATTAAAAAAAATTGACAAAGAAAAGAGACACCGAGACTTGAACAAGGTCGGCACGAACGCAGAACGCTATTCTTACAGTGGGTAGCACACGCATTCTATTATTATACCCACGCGCGACACGTGTCATCATCCACACCCTTCATATCTCCATTTTCTCGGTCAGATTTTGACCCTCCCCCTTCTTCTCTTCCTCCATAACTCCTCTCTCTCCTCTCACAAACATGAAGAATTTCTCCCTCTAAAACCGGCTCGCCGGCGACATTCATCTAGCCGTTAATAGCCATTGTTAAGCTCTTAAGCATATGAACCCCATCACTGAAACACAATTTGTTTTTTTTCAAAATGCATGGATAGGTAAGAAGGTATACGTATACGTTCATATAGATATAGATATATAAATAATATATATAGATAGAGAGAGAGAGAGAAACGTCAAGGATGTGGAGATCGTCGTTTTTGTTGCTGAAAGAAGGTTTGTCTTCGGGGATTGTTAGGTCTAAACCGGTTACGTTTGGATTCAAAAGAGTCGTTTCCGTTAAATCTAGCAACAGATTCTGTAATTGTTTGTTTTCGAATATTGCCGGCGGAGATGGTGGCGAAGTGACGAGAGGGGTTAATGACGGTGGTGATATATCGTTTGCGGAGGCGAAGAAGCTGATGAGATTAGTGAATGTTGAGGCATTGAAGATGAAGTTTGGTACGGAAGGGAAAGAAGTTATCGGTTATTCGGAGCTTTTACAGGCTTGTGAGAATCTTGGCGTCGCGAAATCTGTTGATGAAGCTAAGGCGTTTGCGAGGATTCTTGATGAGGCTGGTGTTGTTCTTATCTTCAGAGATAAAGTTTACCTTCATCCTCATAAGGTATAATCTTACATTCTGTTCTGTGTGTTGATCTGTTTAAGTGAAAATTACGTCGAATTTGGTTTCTGTTGCTTCTTTTTTTTGGTGCAAATGTTTGGTGATTGATGTCGATAACAACACATTCTTCAAAATGACGGGTCCCAATGTGTATTACTGTATTGTTTGAACTATTTTTCTGTTTTTTAATTGAAAAGAGATTAGACATGAAAGCAGAACTTGCATTTGTGGGCCTTTCATAAAAATTAGTAGACAGAACAAACTTAAGAGAAAAGTGTGGGATTGCAGGTGATGATGACAACTTTTCACCTAAACGATCTTAATTGAGCTAGACAGAAGAACTGTTGCTTTGACTTATAAAGGGCTAATTACCGATTTTTTAATTTGATTTAATTACCAGCATTAGATTAAATCTTTCTAGTGGTTGACCTTCAATACAAATCTCCCTTAGGTTTTAATCTTATAATCTAATGAGAATCTGAAGCTTCATGCTGCCTGCTATTGTGTATGATCACGCAAACTGCAATTCTGCTGTCTCTCATTTCTTTAGCGTTTCTTTATCGTTCTTTTTATTAGCTTGTTGATTCCTCTTGGATGCCTGTGTTTAGCTTCACTGGAAATCATTTTGCTAAGTCTGAGAAAACTTTCGAAAGAAGATCTTTTGGAGTGACATTTGTCAAGCTGGAACCCTTTCATTGTAGGTTTTGGTATTTATATGAATCAATAAGATGTGATTGATGCTTGTGAGGAATAGCTTATCAAAGCAGTAAATCATCTTGTGGCATGCTCTTCCAGTCATGAAAAGCAGCATTCCCCTGCAAAGAAATTCACATAGAATTAGTTATCTTTTTACGCGTTGTGTCACTCCAAAATATTGATGTTATTGATTTAGATTGCCTGTATTTATGTCATTATCACAGTCTCCTTCCAAGTAGTAAATCATCTTGCTATAATTTCTTTACTTGAAAATGCTTAAGAATAAAGGTGACAAAAAAAAGTTGCTTTTGCTTATGTAGCAGGTCTTTATAGGCACTATGCTTATGTGGGATCCTTTTGCAGAAGATGGTAATATAATTTTCTGTTTTGAACTTTTGGAAATGGAGCACCTTTGTTTTAAGAAGGCTTTATTAAAGGGAGAATAAGGGTTAAAGTGGTAAAGAATATCTAATTCCTTTCATATAGTGGAACCAATTCAGAAAACATGTAAAAGCTACCAATGCCTGTTGTTATTTAGCATGCGTGTGATGTACGGAAAATTACCTGTTTTGAGCTGATTCTGTTTAAACTATTACCCGACCTATCCATATTGCTACCTCTGCTCTTCAGCTACACTATACATGCTTAATTCTTCCAAATTTGAATTCGTCCTCTAAAAAATACGGATACCCATTCAATCTAATGTTATTTATGGTAATGTTTGGAAAATTAGGTGGTGGATCTGGTGAGGAGAGCAGTGCCTCTTGCCCTAACACCTGATGATGATCCAAGGAGGGAAGAGCTGAAGAATTTACAAGCAAAGCAAGAAGAAATCGATAGGCTGGCTCACAAGCAGGTCCGCCGGATCCTATATACCGGTCTTGGGCTCTCACTAGCTCAAATTGGGCTTTTCTTTAGGTTAACTTTCTGGGAATTCTCTTGGGATGTTATGGAACCTATTGCATTTTTTGCAACGACGTCAGGCCTAATTGTTGGGTACGCTTACTTTCTTATCACATCGAGGGACCCCACATACCAAGATCTGATGAAGAGGCTCTTTCTGTCCCGTAGAAGAAAGCTGATGAAAAAGCATAATTTTGATGTTGAAAGATTCATGGAATTACAGAGGAAATGCAAGTCACCTTTAGATGCAGACCCTTCAGCCAAACATAATTTTGCCGGGGTGGAACTGGAAACTCGAGATCTCTTGAACAAGAACTAACACAGACTTCTGATTGACACATGTTTTTTTGACTTTCAACCCTCTTTTAACAACCTGTCATTGGATTCGTTGGTGTTACATCCACAAATTTTTTGAGCTGAGATACCAAATATTTCAATGCCCTTTTGTGGGTTATAGTACTCTTGAGTTTTGAATTTCTTTTCAAGTGTTATATGGGCATCCAAATCGCATGAGCATCTTGTCAATTGTTATAAACTAACATTCCTACTGTTATTAACCTTAGGAAGTTTTTTTAATTTTTAACCATTGCCAAAAAGCCTGAGAGTTACAACCATGGCAGACCAAGAATAACAGTATCCAGTACCAACTTAGCTGGGGTACGTAAGAGCAAGGGATGGTAGACCAAGAATAATGGTATCAGTACCGACTTAGGTGGGGTACGTAAGAGTAGAGATTGCAACGGAGTCAGGGGTATTGAGGATCGCTCTTCCTGTCCCTGTCGGGGAATTGACTTGCATCCCCATCCATGTCCCAGTCAAGTATCGAGAATCCCTGCAGAGGCCCAGAGAATTGGGGATTTCTTCATCTACAAAATCAATTTTTCTAAATAGATATACATGAGAATTTTCATACAAAACTAGAACTAAAAATCTAACTTAACTCTTCCAACTGGTTTACATCAGAGTATAATCGATCAGGTATTTTAATAGTTTCATTAGATAGATAATGTTTTTTACAAAAAAACATAACATATTTACTAAATCGTTCTATAATACACATAACACTATCAATCAAATAGATGATTTTTCTAACATATACGTCCATAAAAGACGCTTATAATATTTTCATAGATGATTCTACAAAAGGCTATATTAGTTTTTTCGTTCTCTGTGTTTAATAAATCGTATGAAACGATCATGTATATTAATGTAAGAAAGTTAAATTAGATACAAATGTATATTCATAAGAGAAATTTGACTTTAAAAAATTATATATATAATATGTACAGGTTCGGGGTCGGGTACGGGTATGGGTATGGGTTCGGGAAACCGAGTGGTATCCCCATCCCCGTTTCTAAGTTCGGGTATTCCTCAGTTAAATCTGGATCGAAGAACAGGTTTCTTGTCAAATACTGGGTGTTTTTTGTTCATCCCTACATAAGAGGTAAAATGTTTGTCTTAAATCGTAGTATTTAAAAATTAAGGTTTATCCAAAAATTATTATCAAACAATCAAATCTGCAAAAAGAATTATTGAATTTTGTTCGACATAGGCATATGGCCTCTCAATTTTGCTTTTGCACGTAAAGCAGTCTTTATTTACACAAACAGACTAGCTCAGTGGTCAATTCATCCATAAATTAATGAAAGCTTACTAGTTAAATCGTCTAAAAAAAAGTTTATTGGTCAAACTGAATAAAACAATCAGGTACGGTTCAGCCAGTCATTTAACCTCTTATAAAATAAGACAAGAAAGGCTTAGTAGTTAAATTGTTAAAAAAAAGTTTAGTAGTTAGAACCGATAAATTGGTAAAGGTTACAAAACACAATATATTCATTTTATTTTGATTTAATTGCTTCGGTCGTCCTTAAAGTTTGTCGGATTGCAGGTTTAGCTGCTCCCGAGTCGTATAATATTCTCTCCGTCAATATCTCTCAATTCGCATAAAGTAATTATGTCATTTCCACACTTGATTTCCTCTTTGTCTACTACAACGGAGGGAAAATGCGATTGTAAATTTGTAAGTAGCAGAAGCAAGAAACCTAAAGCAACTTGGTGAAATTGGCGTTAGAAGAATTATTCAAGAGAAGGGTGTTCCTGGTCCATGTACTCTTAGATTGATCATTTTTGAGGGTATAACTAGCATGATTGAAGCTTTTCTCTTGACTGCAACAAGGGCCGGATGTTAACAGAAAAATACTACAACCGTAATTACATCAATAACACCCGTTTCGATTCTAGTTAATCACTAGTAGAACTTAAAAGATCGACTTAGAAAGTATGTCGGTGAAGGTATCACATTAATTTATAAAGATTGTTCTTCCTATAGATTAAGAACTCACTCTCCATGCAACTCAGCAGTTCAACCACCGCTGCTTCCGTAGATCCACTAAATTGCTTCGATATGTCTGATAATGTAACCTGCATATTATACATGAGCAACATAACAATTTGGTCACGAAGGGAAAAATTACTACCATTTCCGGTTTTAACAAATGACAACTTGATACGTTTGGAATAATTTGACTTTACAGATTAAATAAATATATTTTGCCCTTCGAAAGATATGAATCATCTTTCATGAGTTTTGGGCGATTCTGATATAGTAGAGTACTAAAGTTATATATAACCAAACCCTTTGGCAATTTGGAATTTGAAATTACAAGTTTGACCACCTATAAGAGTCAACATATAACTTTATGATTTTTTCCAGGGTGGAAGAAAAGGGTACCAAAAATACTATTTCCAAACTTTACGGGTTTTAATATTATTACTGCTGGACCATAATCCACAAAAAAGGGAGTGAGGGATACTCATCTAGGGTTGCAATTTTAAAAGAACTTTGAAGTGTGGGCAATGTAAGTATAAGAATAACACATTAACACCATCATTTTATGAGGAACAAAAGTCACCTAAAAAGGCAGCATAATTATTAAGTGCTTTGGTAAAAGTGATTATATATTTATAATTATTAGGGTAATAAAGTAATCATATTTGGAAAAACAAAGTTGTTACCTACTAGATGTGACAATTTTGACCCATTTATTACAAATGGTTTGATTTAGGTTATGTTTTATCTCTAAGATCATCTGTTGTGGTTTACCCTCGCCCACTAAAGGGTTCCCCAACTTGTGACCACCTCTCTCTCTCTCTTTCCTCTCTCTCTTTCCCCACCTTTCTTTCTCTCTTTATTACTCTTCAATATAAATAATAAAATAAAATAAAAGGTGAGAGTAAGATTGGGAAGGGTAAAACTAAAAGGTTGTAGGGAAGGGAGTGAT
This sequence comes from Dittrichia graveolens, assembly GCA_038502395.1. Lineage (NCBI taxonomy): Eukaryota > Viridiplantae > Streptophyta > Magnoliopsida > Asterales > Asteraceae > Dittrichia > Dittrichia graveolens. The sequence continues at coordinate 76,593,656 of JARJIL010000002.1, forward strand.
GAAGCAAAAGGAAAAGGAGAGATATAACCGATGTCCCAACACATCAAATAGGTAAAAAAATTATTTGAAAAAAAGAACTTGAAAGGAAACAGGCTAAATGGTTCAAAAGTTGACCCAAAAGGTATATAAATGCACAAACGTCTAAAATCATTTTATTCAAAATATTAGATTATTGTTGAACTGACATTTTTTCTTAATCAACCATAATGTGTATACTAATTGATTAAAAATTATTTACTTTTTGGACAAAAGGTGTTCCTGGTCAATCTCTCCCACAACCCATTTAATCCATAAAAGAAATTCTCCATCTTGCCGCCTATATTACCTATCCATCCCTTACGTTAAATGATGATTGTCTTATTCTGATTATACAATTAATACTCACCCCGTTCTCAAACTTCTGAAGCCAGTCTAAGAGAGAAGCTTCAGTGACCTCCAATGATAGATTATCTTGTTCTGGGACCTCAACCTTCTGGCGCTTATTTGGAGAATCATCAAAGAGTAAGGCTTCGGTTTTCTCAGAAACTTCTATTTCAGTATCATAAAGTTCTGGGTTTGAGACATATGGTTTTTCAGATAAAACTTCTGTTTTATTAGAATATTGTTCTCCATTGCAGCTATGTGGGTTACTGGGTGTAATAGCATCAGTTGACATCCCAAGTTCTTGCATTGTCAACCATGCCTTGATATGAGAATAGTCTACCTGGTATATCAATATCAAAGTCAAACAATGGTGATATATGTCATAGAAATAAGGGCCATTCCAACCCATTTAGGTGAACATGGGTCAGTTTGGACTACACTCTTTTTCTAATAACATATTATATCGATAAAATAGAAAGCTTTAGCTAGAAAAGAAATCAAATTTGTACAACCTGAAAGTTGACTTTAAGTTTGTTCAAGTCTTTACAACCTCCTGAATGGTTTATCATATTTTGTATCATTTATATATTAATTGCTTATAAAATTTCAAAAAAAAATGACGCAAACTGGAGGCAGGTCAACCAGGCCCGTTTTGACCTATTACCCGTGGGTCCCAAACACCTATAAACATTGCTTGGATTTCTTGATACAGTTCCAGAAAAGGTACATTAGACTTTTGAGGTCCAAATGGACTGATTCTCAACTTCAGATTCAACATATTTTTGTTGAACCTATTGATCTGATAACAGATTTATTTTATAACTGTGACTGACTAGAAAGTAACTTCGTTGGTGTAATCGAATACGAGAACCAACTTTTAATTTTAACTTATAAAAAGAAAAGTAAACCATATGAAGCGAAAATCGGACCTTGATACTAAAAGGATTACCTCTTCTGGTAGTTCATCTTTGATAGGTTTCAGTTTGTCTTTTGAGCCAACTTTCAAAATTGCAACTTGAATCTTAGCAACAATCTCTTGTGTCAATCCAAGTTCTTTGAACAATCTAGTCCAGTCAACTGCATATCCTTCTTGAGCCGCATCAAGAACATACCCAAAAACTGTTGACACTTTTATTGGGGCCGATCTACCAGGAAAGTTCTAGAGAACAAATTGAAGGGTGGTAAGGAACAAACTCAAAAAAATATATGCTTAAAGTTAGCGTCTACAGATAGCAATTTCAACCCATTTGCTTATAAACAGGTCAATTAAGGGGTAAAAAATTGCTCAATTCCAAAACTTAGCCAAAAGCGGAAAGGATCAAAAGGTTAGAAGTTGCCCAAAGTATATTGTTAATGCATACAATCTTACAAATCGTTGTATTTAAAGATTTAGATGGTCATTGTGATAGTATAATATTTATAATAATAATAATTATTATTATTATAATAATAAACTACACACCAATCACTATCAACAAAAAAAGGTTTGCAGGTCAAGTCGACCCATTACCCAACCCGTCTGACCCAACATCTTGCCACCTCTGAAAATTACTATCACTAAATCAATACATTAGGCTTACAGCAATTTTTTCAGCCGAAAGACCATCCTCTTGCCACATTTTCCAAGCTCCATATTTTGCAGGTGGCAAGTCTTTTGGTTGTTTTGGTGTCGTGTAAGCTTTGGAGTTATTATTATTAGCTTGACTAGCCTCAATGGTCGCAACACCGTCCAAAGGAAGGTCCAGTTGTTTTGATAATTGCTTAATACTTTCAAGAAGATGATCTCCATACTTTGTTACAAGGTGCTGCAATTGTATAACCATAACAGATTTTAGAGTCAACCAAAAGAACTAATAGACATCTAATCTCAAAGGGTGTTTGCGTGCATGAGTGTGTTTTTATTACGAGTACATGCAATTCAAAAAACTGTTGAAGATGATGGTGCCAAATTTAGTGTGACATACGCATTTAGGTCATTTTACAGTAAAGCAAATTCCAGCATCATTAGATATACCTGGTTGACACCATCAATGTTTGCCAGCCTTGCTTTAGTAGATGGTCTTGTAGCTACTATCTTTTTCAATGTCAAATCACCACATACAGCATATCTGCCAAGTAGAAAATAATGGTAGAAAAAATGCCCATATTGTTCCAATATTAGTTAAGCTCATGAGAAATTTAGTGTGACACGCATTTAGGCTATGCAATATTAACCAAAAACTTACGGGGCAGTTCCAGCAGATCTTGCAAGCTTCATTCTCTCTTCTAAAAGCATTTTATAGAGTTCTACCTCAGCCTAAAACGAAATTAATCAACATTAACATAGAGATTTTCCCCAAAGATCAAGTTACCAAAACGATAGTAAAGATAAGAAACAAGTAAACTCGGTAAAGTGGAAAAGTTGATCAATATATTTACAGGTGGATCAAGTGATAATGCCCTTGAGCATAAGCATGCAATCATCTGTTAATTTACAAAAATCTTTAAGAACCAAATGTTCAATTCAGATGTGGAATTTCAACCCATTTACTTATAAATAGGTTGATTTCGGTTATGTTTAATATCTAACGGGTCAAATGGGTAAGGAAGAAAAAAGTCCTTTTAACATACTTGTGATTGTCCATCATGTCCTGAGCCAGCTGTGCTGTCACAATTGCCACCCGATTCACTAGTTATCGGTAAAAGTAATGGTGGTTGATAATCGGGCCTACAAGATCTCAAAAATGCCGCACCTTTGGGACTGACACTGGTACAAGGATAAGAGAGTATTAGTACATCAGTTTCATTATGAGATCCACAAGAAGAAAAGTATACTCTGTAGGCAACAGAAGATAAAACCCCAGCTGACAACCCAATTTTCAGACTAAATAAAGTAAAGTGCAAGAGTAGCAACATATTACTGTATATTCATAATTCTGAACAAGGAAAAAAGGTTAGAACTGTACCTTACAGTTCTATAAGTGTCTTTAACAGTCTCAACCAAGTAACCTGCATCGTCAAATTGCATAATTGGCTTATGAACTTTGTGAAAACCAGTAAATCTGAACGGGTCAGTTTGAGTTATGTTGGATCTTCAATGAGTCAAACGGGTAAAATGGAAAATTAATTAAAAACATAGAGGGAAACGGTTCAAATGGGTTGAATGGGTCAAAATTTACCCTTACTTCAAAGTGTACTTTTAGTGTATAAAACCTCCTAAACTGATTATTTTTTAGATAACCACATTTGAGACACAAATTAGTTAATTGAACAAGTGAATGGAGTCAACCCAATCCGACCTAATGTGCTTTTAGCCCATAGCAAAAAAAACTACCCTGACAGGTACTAATCGGGCAGGGGGCGGGGCGGCCAAACCGCCATTCCATCGTATGACTGAAACAGAATACGCTGACAAGAGGGCAAGGGGGTTATGTTTTCGTTGTGACAACAAGTTTGCTCCGGGACATCGCTGCCCTGAGAAGACGTTGCAGGTGATCATGATAATGGAAGGGGAAGGGGAAAGCGACGAGGGAAGCAATGGGGAAGATGCACAGGGGCACATGCACTTAGATGCGGTGGAGGTCTCAGTACACTCGGTGGTAGGCATTACCTCTCCGCATACAATGAAATTGCGGGGAAAGATACAGGATCATGAGGTGGTGGTTCTCATCGATAGTAGGGCGACCCACAACTTTTTGTCTCTTAAACTAGTGAAACCATTGCAGTTACAGGTGACGGGGCAGCGTGCAACAGGGGTAACAATGGGTAACGGGAAGACCGACACAAGCTACGGGCTTTGCCTGAGGGTGGAGTTGGTATTACCAGGTTTGACAGTAACCGAGGATTTCTACCCACTGGAGTTAGGGAGTACTAACGTCATTTTAGGGGTCAAATGGCTGCGCCAGTTGGGGGAGACACGGGTTAACTAGCGGGAGTTGACCATGACATTTTGGAGCGGGAAGGAGCGGGTGACTTTACATGGGGAACCCGGGCTGCGCCGGGCTAAGGCATCGCTCCGATCTATAGCACGGGGTTTCACAGACATCAGTGAGGGGTACTTGGTATCTCTCGCGAATGCGGAAGGAGGGGACGTCACGACCCCATCAGCGCATCCCGCGCTGAATGTATTACTAACCGCCTACTCGGATGTTTTCTTGTTACGTGCAGGTTTACCACCCAAGAGGGATCACGAGCATGCTATCATCCTGAAACAGGGCACGGAACCGGTTAATGTCCGTCCGTATCGATACCCGCAATCACAGAAGGATGAAATTGAACAGTTAGTCGGAGAAATGCTCAAGGCAGGGGTTATACAGCCTAGCACCAGCCCTTTCTCTAGCCCGGTACTCTTGGTTAAGAAAAAAGATGGGAGCTGACGTTTCTGTGTTGATTATCGCGCTTTGAATAAATCGACAGTGTTAGACAAATTTTCGATACCGGTCATAGACGAGTTGTTGGATGAGTTGCACGGGGCATTGGTGTTCAGTAAGTTGGATTTGAAGTCGGGGTACCATCAGATAAGGATGAAAGAGGGTGACAGTTATAAAACAGCTTTTCGTACTCACGAGGGGCACTACGAGTTCCTAGTTATGCCGTTTGGCCTAACGAATGCCCCCTCCACCTTTCAGGCACTTATGAACCGGATCTTTAGACCCTACTTACGGCGATTCGTGTTGGTTTTCTTTTACGACATCCTGGTTTATAGCCGACACTTGGAGGAGCATATGGAACATTTAAAAACCATTTTTGAGTGCTTGCGGGCTGAAGGACTTTATTGTAACTTGATGAAATGTGTTTTTGGGCAGGAGCAAGTTGAGTATTTGGGACACATTGTGACAAGGGAAGGAGTACGCGCAGACCCATCAAAAATATCAGCCATGACCGAGTGGCCCATGCCCAAAACGGTGAGAGAACTGCGGGATTTCTTGGGGTTAACAGGGTATTATCGAAAATTTGTGCAGGGTACGGAAAGATAGCCCGGGCCTTGACGGATTTACTGCAAAAAGATGGGTTTAAATGGACAGATGAAGCTACATTGGCTTTTCGAAAATTACAGGAGGTCATGACTCAAGTTCCGGTTCTAGCGCTGCCGGATTTTTCAAACCTTTTACTGTCGAGACGGATGCCTCAGGCCGGGGAGTCGGGGCAATCTTAATGCAGGAGGGCCGACCAGTTGCCTATTTCAGCCAGGCACCGGGTCCATGTGCACAAGCGAAGTCGGTATACGAACGGGAATTGATGGCGATTGTGTTGGCGGTCCAAAAGTGGCGACCTTATTTATTAGGACGGAGGTTCGCGGTTCTAACAGATCAGAAAAGCTTGAAATTCCTTCTGGAGCAACGGGTAATATCTGGGGACCATCAGAAGTGGATCACCAAATTATTGGACTATGACTTCGACATCGTTTACAGGCCTGGACGGGAGAATGGGGCAGCTGACGCCTTGTCACGTCGGGAGCCAGGTACCGACATGCATACTTTAGTCATCAGCCGGGTAAGTGATGACGGCGACTTACTCAACACTTTACGAACAGACCCGGAAATCGTACACTTGCGGGGCCGTATCGAGGCCAAGGAGGCCGGACTGGAGAATTATTCGGTAGACGGGGGTAATGTCAGGTATCACGGTCGCTTAGTGCTCCCTCGTACCTCGGATTGGATTCAACGGTTGTTTTAGGCTATGCATGGTGGGGTAGTTGGTGGACACGGGGGTAATCAAAAAACGTTTCAACGTATGGCCGCAGAGTTGTTTTGGGTTGGCATGCGTCGGGATATCACCAAAATGATATCAGAGTGTGCCGTGTGTCAACGGAGTAAATATTGAAATCTTGCACGGGTCGAATTTGGGAGGATGTCACCATGGACTTTATTGATGGGCTGCCCAAGTCCGAGGGGTATACGGTGATTATGGTCGTGGTTGATAGATTGAGTAAATCAACCCACTTTGTTCCCCTTACACATCCCTATACCGCAGCATCAGTGGCAGTTGAATTTATCAGGGGAATCGTGAGGCTACACGAAGTGCCAAAGTCGATCATGTCGGACCGTGACTGTGTCTTCATTAGTCATTTCTGGAGGGAGTTGTTCAAATACCAGGGTACTAACCTCAAATATTGTACGGCTTACCACCCGCAGACGGACGGACAGACGGAGGTGGTAAATCATAGCTTGGAGACTTATTTGTGATGTTTCGTGGGAGATCGGCAGAAACAATGGATTTGTTGGTTACCATGGGCGGAATACTGGTATAACACCTCTTTTCATTCTTCGATTGGCATGACACCATTTAAGGTTTTGTACGGTCGAGATCCACCGGAAATTATCCGCTATGATAAAGGGGCGGCAACCACTTTTGATGTGGACCAGTATTTACAGGATCGGGATTTGGTGTTACAGGAGCTTAAGGGACAGTTGCTAAGAGCTCAGCAACTGATGAAGGATAGGACGGACGGGAAGCGGAGGGATGTTAACTTTGAGGTAGGAGACTTTGTTTATCTCAAACTACGGCCTTACCGGCAGGTAACGGTGTCGCGAAGGACTAACATGAAGCTGGCCCCTCGCTATTATGGGCCTTTTGAGGTGTTGGAGAAAATTGGAGCAGTCGCGTACCGTCTCAAATTGCCACCAGCGGCTGCCATTCACTTAGTGTTTCACATTTCCCAACTAAAGGCGGCTATTGGTAGCACTACTGCTGTTCCGTCTTTACCAGCAAGGTTGACTGAGGACATGGCCGTGATTTGTCAACCGGAGGGGGTGTTGAGACACGTCAGGGTACTAACGGGCTGGAAGTTTTAATTCGTTGGGAAGGCTTACCAGCTGAGGAGTCCACTTGGGAGCCGGCAGAACAGGTGCGGGTACAGTTTCCAGCATTTCACCTTGAGGACAAGGCGAGTCTTCATGGCTGGGGTATTGATACTTATGCTCATTAGGGCCAGGGGTATCGACGCAGGAAAGAACGGGTTGGGGAATCATTAACGACAACTACGGGGGGCTGAGTGTTAATTATAATAATTAAGGTTTAATTATGTCATTATCAGTATTTTCCTAGAGCAGCGGCTTTTATTAGGGGCCGGCCACCCCATTGTCGATTAGGCAGATATTGGTTTTGACATTGTTACGACTTGGAGATTCCCTGGTTCTTGAAATCCAGGTTTACCCTTTAAGCATTCGACTCCCGGAGAGTTTAGCCGGAGTCCTACCTTTGCCAATTTGATTTGTATCAAGATCTTATAACTGAAACAAACAGAATTAATGGTCCAAACTAATGGGTGAGATTAATGGCTTACCTGCTTTGATTTTGGTCGATAGTGGCGCACCACACAATTTTATGATTTTATCTCTAGTAAGCTAGCTAGAGCCTAGGGTATTACTCTTCACTCGATTCCACCCATGCGCATTAGATCAAGAGATGGGAATAAGGTCTGAATCACTCATCAGACTCGTGAAATCTCACTGAGGTTTGGGAACTTTGAGTGTCAAGTCGATGCCTTGGTCTATGAACTTGGGCCATTGGATTTCATACTTGGAATAGCCTGGTTGAAAAGATTAGGGGGTATCCTTTTTAATTGGCAAATACACGAAATGCAGTTCCGGCAAGGGAAGAACCCAGTTAAACTCAAGGAATTAACTCTCCCTCACTAGACCGTTCTTCTTTGAGGTCCTGTTTGGACGACTTATTAGTGCACCTCAGTATGGAACTAAAGGACCAACTCAGCATGGACCATACTCATAAGCTCCAGCTTGATGAATTATTAGTCAAGAAGAAGGATGGTAATTGGAGGTTATCTATTGATGATAAAGCCTTGAATAAAGCAACGATTCCCGATAAATATCTCATCCCAACTGTTGAAGAGTTATTGAATGAGCTTCATGGGTCCAAAGTTTTCACCAAGATCAATCTGAAATCGAGGTTCTGTCAAGTTAGAGTGTGAGACTAGGATGTGGCTAAAACCGCTCTTAGGACCCACAATGGACATTATGAGTTTTTAGTAATGACTTTCAAGCTTACTAACATGCCGGCAACCTTCCAAGCTTAAATGAACGAAATTTTCAGACCTTTGCTTTGCAATGGGGTTCTGGTGTTTGTCGATGACATTCTAATCTACAGCCCAATTGGACTCATCATATCGTTCTCCTCGAAACCGTCCTACAGATCTTACAGCAACATGAACTCGTGGTGAATAAAAAGAAAAGCTACTTCGCAATCCAGTCGGTGGAATACCTTGGCCATGTGATAGACAGGAATGGGTGTCGATCGACCCTTCTAAAATCCAATCCGTGATGGATTGGCCGGTTCCTACAAATGTCAAGAGTGTAAGGGGATTTTTAGGCCTAACAGGTATTACAAGAAGTTTATCAAAGGCTATGGAAAGACCGCTCACCTCTAACTGATCTGACCAAGAAAAACAATTTCAGTTGAGGGTCTAAAGCTTAATTGGCTTTCGACAAACTGAAACAGAAAACTGACTACAACCCCCGTCCTCACCGTGCCTGATTTTTCCCAACCATTTGAGATCGAATGCAATGCTTCCGGGCGGGAGTTGGAGCAGTTTTGATGCAAGCAAGAAGACCAATTTCATTTTTTAGCAAAGCCTTAGCCGAGAAGACCTTAAACAAGTCAGCATATGAAAAGGAGATTATGGCATTAGCCTTTCGATTTAGCATTGGCGTCATTACTTATTGGGGCATGATTTCAAGGTGTTCACCAATCAAAAACGCTTGAAGCATTTGTTGGAACAACAAATAACCACCACAAATCAGCAAAATTGGTTTGCCAAGCTTATGGGTTACCGGTTTTCAATCTCTTACAAACAGTGCAATGAAAATAAGGCCGCTAATGCCTTGTCCAGAATTAACCTCCACGGTCTCTTGTCCACAATGGTTCGACGACATGAAATTATTGGAAGGTTATGAAACTAATCCTCATCGGTAGAAACTACTTAGAATATTGTCCGATCAGCCCAACTCTCACCGTAATTTTACATTGGCCAACGGGAAACTTTACTACAAGAACAGGCTGGTACTACCGGCTTCCTCCCATGTATAACTACATTGTTAACCGAGTTCCATAGCAGCTCCACGGGTGACCACTCGAGATTTTTTTCATACCTACCGACGATTGGCGGCTCACATTTACTGGTTTGGTATGACAAAGTCCGTTAAACGGTTTGTACAAGAGTGTGATATTTGTCACGCTTCTAGTAAAGTATTGCCATTTTATTCCCCTAAAACATCCCATCACTGCCCGTTCTCTTACTCACACGTTTCTGAAACAGATCATCCGACCGCATAAAATCCTAAAAATTGTTCCTAGTTATTGTGAGCCGCTCATCCTTAGTAAATTCTGGCAGGATGTTTTCTCCTTACAGGACAGTCGGTTAAAGTTCAGCTCCGCCTACCACCTAGAAACTAATGGTCAAACCGAGGTGGTCAACAGGAGTTTGGAAACCTATTTACACTGCTTTGCTGCTGATCAACCCAAGACCTAGTCTATTTGGCTTCCTTGGGCTGAATATTGACATAATACATCTTTTCACGCTTCAACGAATACCACACCATTTGAAGTTGTCTATGGTCAGGTTCCTCCTACTTTTTTCCAGCACGTTCCAAGTGAGGTTTGTTGTGAGGCTGTCCAACAAGATCTCTAAGACCGTGACGAAGCAATTAAGCAGCTTAAATACCACCTTGCTCGTGCCCAATCCCAGACGAAAAAGTCAGCAGACAAACACCGACGAGATGTGCAATTTAAAATTAGTGAATCTGTGTTTCTTAAGCTTTGTCCCTATCGTCAGTAATCGGTTACTCATTGTATCAATCAAAAGGTAGTTGCACGGTTTTATGGTCCATTTTTTTTATTGTGGACAGAACTGCATCCATTGCTTACAAGTTACAACTTCTCGACTAGGCTCGTATTCACCCTATATTCCATGCATCTCTTTTAAAACAGGTGGTCGGTAATGTTTCCGTTGAACCTGAACTGACCCTCTCATCCTCGTACTCCTTCCAAATGCCTTGCTACTCGTATGGTTTCTTAACATGGCACATTGGCACCCAGGTTGAACAATGGCTGATTCACTGGACCTCTGTGTTGTTTAAAATGTGACTTGGGAAGACGCTTTTAACATTCAAACCCAAATTCCCACGTTCATAGCTTGAGGACAAGCCTGATTCTCAAGCAGATGGCATTGATAAAGAATGGACTACTGCCCTGAAGAACCAGCCCAATGGGCCTAAAGATTGAATAATTTACCATCCTAGGCCTATGACACGTGTAGGGTGATTGTTGAGTGAGTTACTTATTTTGTATTGCCTATATATGGGGAAAGGTGAGCATGACGTTGGTGTGGTTTATTTCCTCAATCTTGTATTCGGCTGTTTAGATTGGGTAGCAAGGTATCATAGTGAGCCTTGGTTGATATCATCTTCTTCATTGGAATAAAAACCCTACTTCAAATCAATTGATTTCTTATTTTGTTTTAGCATAATTCTTATCGGTAGCAATGGTGAAGTTGTAAATTAAATTCAAGTAGAAAGCATACCAAAAGAAATTAGTTGAAAACCTAGTGTCTTCCACCAATTTGCAGAAAAATCTTTCCCAAGTCCATGGAATGGGAGATTGTCAAACTGGTTTTCAGTAATCTTTTTGGCCTGTCAGCCACAAGAAGAATTATTAGGAATATAATTAATTGAGCATCAAAATATAAGTTTTGCTATCAACAAAAACCAAAGCTACAAACAAGACAAGCACGGTGAAAACAAAGAAGTAGCGTGGTATTTGCTAATAACCGATTACAATGTCTAGTATACTAGAGTTGGCAAAATGACAGGTTCTGTAATGGGTTCTAAATGCTTCAGGTCAATGTTGGCAGTTTTTTGCAGCGGTTGGTTTGACCTGAAAACACTCTTGAGCATAAATTTTAACTTTTTTATATATAATTAGTTTGTCAAAATTTTGATCCATGTGACCTGTTTCCTATTAAGTTAAATCTACTAAATTATCTGTTTGACCTGTTTCCGATTAAGTTAAATCTACTAAATTACCTGTTTGACATATTTAACCTATTTGACTCATTTCCTTTTTAAGCTTTTTCTTTTGTTTTATCCGTTGGACTAGTTGGAGATAAACATAACCTAAACCAACCCTTTCATATGTTAATGAGCTGAATTTGCCACTTGCAAATGATAATTCAACTAACTGCAAAAAGTAGACATGTGTCTGTGTGTGTGTGTATTTTACTATTTTTAATCCTAGAACAAGTTATCTGAGTTTAGAAATCTTACACGGGAACCTCGAAGAACGTCTATAGGCAAGTTAAGTCCCCAGTAACCACCACAAGCCTGAATGCAACCCATCAGTAGAAATGCTTCTCTAGACATATCGCTCTCCTCCTTAGCATTGGTGCAATTATCACAATTTCCTGTAAAGGATAAGACTTTTTCAATGATTATCGAAGTAAAAACTCATAATAACATATTAAACTTAACATATAGAAAAATAAGACAACGATAAAACATATTGAACATAAAGATTATCTGGGAAAACTTCAAGACCATGCATGATATGCCAATCAACCCGCTAACTTACATGTCAATTCATAGTTGTTGTCAATAATCCATAATTTCCAAAAGTTAACAGATAAAATTTATAAAATTTGACTGCTCGTAACAAATCAAAATCATTCCTCACCACATTTGCTGGAAGCATATGTTTCACCAAAGTACTCCAGCAAAGTTTTTCTTCTGCAAGTTGTCTGCATGCAATATTGTTGTGCAGCCATGAATGAATCCATTATAGCTTTTTTTTGGTTCACCTATTCAGATAAGATGATAAGAAAATAAACTAAAAGAAGTTTAATGCGTTAACCAGAGCCATAAATAAAATAATGGCCTTCAAACAAGACAAGAGACTATGATTTTCTTAAGAAGAATTGACATTAGAGATGATACGAGTTTCTTCAAAAAAACTGACTAATGAGATGAAATTTTTGACCCGTTTACTAATGAAAGGGTCAAATTGGGTTGTGCTTTATCCTAAAGGATCAAATGTGTCAAATTAAAAAAAAGGTAGCTAAAAGAGAAGCATTTCAACTGGGGTCAAACGGGTTGAAAGTCACCCAACATGCAGTTTTTATTACTCACAAGCTCTTAAATCAAATAATTATGATAAAAAATTAGATTTCTTTTATACAACATAGTTTTTGTAATCACTTTAATGCATTCGCGATTTATAAATGGACAGAAAATTGTCTGTGGGTCCACCCAACCCGTTTTGACCAGTCTTAAAAAAAATCAGTTACCCACCCACCTGCCCATTTGACACCTATTGTTAACATACCGAATTTGCTTCTCCACAAAAGAAATCAGCTTTTCCAAAGTCGGCTCTTGAAAAGTAAAGCCAGCAATCAGACGCAATACCATCTCGACCACATCTTCCACTTTCTTGGTAATATGACTCCAAGCTCTTGGGGCACCCGTAGTGGATCACGTGTCGTATGTCCGGCTTATCAATACCCATTCCAAAAGCGATAGTTGCAACCATGACCTGAAGCTCATCCCTTATAAAAGATCTACCAACAAGATACACAACAAATTATTTAATAAGAAACCAAAGGGTGATTGTTGAGTTGCGGCTATTTGAATGAAAAATCAAGTTCGGCAAAATTTGAAACCTGTGTGACTCCTCACGAGCTTTGTTAGCCATTTGACCATGATACATTCCAGCCTTAATTCCAGCCCCACAAAGTGATCTGGTAATCTAATGAATCGAGACGGATGGGAACATAGAGAACAATAAAAAAAGATATCATGTAAGTAAAGATTTTAAGTCAAGAACCAAGAGTACTGACCCCATAGAAACTGGTGGCATAATGGACGGCAGGTCAAGGCTTGGTTGGTTAAGGGATCAAACAGCAAAAGATTTTATGGGATGTCAGGTTGGAATGACCCTGAAATACTTTCTGCCTGAAAATTCTAAATTTATTTATAAAAAATAAGTGTGTCAAGATATGATTACAAATATCATATTTCTTCAATGATAATATAACTTCTTTAATAAAACTATTTAGGTTAACAGTATAGTACACTTTGGGCAAGTTCTGAACCATTTGACATGTGAAGCATGAACTTGGGGTTTGTAAATTTTGTTTATATCTATAAAGTTTTGCCAGGTACTATCACTTTACCAAAAAAAGGTATATGGAAGCTAACCTCTTGGACATCTTTGATAGTTGTACAGTATACAATAGTCGACCCACCATTTGCTACATATTTAGAGATTTGTGCCACAAGCTCATCCACAAATGAAGAACCACGGTTAATAGATTTCACACCATAGAAGAGGTTTTTACGATCAAATGATCCAATAGCAACATGAGGGTCTTTCATCCTAAGTGAATCAATTATGTCATTTCGAACCCTGGAATAACAAGAGAGTGGCCATTAATACCATCACATGCATTTCCCTCCCACGTTATATTGAATCCAACTGTGGGGAGTTTGGCACATATAAAAACTCAAGGCAAACAGCATAAATAAACACATACAAAAGTATAGGATTGACTTAGTGATTGATGTGGTGTTCTATACAGAGAAGCTTTACCGCTTAAGTACAAATATAACATGCAACAGACAAGCAAAAGACTAAAAGACAAATCAGGTTTCATAACACATACCTGTCTGTAGCTGTTGCTGTCAATCCAACAAACGGAACATTGACCAAAACATCTCGCAGCTTGTATAATTGTTTGTACTCCACTCTGTGAAGCAGATGAATATTTAGAAGTAAAAATAGAGCAAATTTCAAAGAACAATATGCATACAATTAAGAGACTACATATGTGTGTAAGCTTGCTGAATCTAAGAGATAAATGCGAGTTGACTAGGTTATAAATCAAGTAATATTCTATAAGTGATTAAGAAAGAACATAAAGAAACCAAAATAGGTGAAAAATTATTGAGAGTTCTCTTTTAACATAAAAATCTTAACAGCATTGGTTTGCTAAAAACTAACATGGAGCAAAAGTTGAAGAGTCAGTATATTACTCTTTAGTGAACAAAATACGTTACCATTTTATGTTGAGATGAGATACATGAAAATCCTGAGAGCCCAAAATATGATCTTATTAGCCCATTATCAATGTTATTGCACGCCTAGTTCATAAGAATATAAAAAAATTATATATTATTGTGCATGTGTATGAATATGGTTATAAGGCCGCATGTTCTATAAGCAAAAGACAACTGAATACAAACACATACAACAGAAAACCAACCGAAAATCATGGCCCCACTCCGAGATGCAGTGTGCTTCGTCAACTGCCACTAAACAAATTCCCGTGTTGAGCAACCTCAACCAGAAGCTGCATTGAGGATTAAAAATGGTTCAGAGCAGCATATCAATTATTAATTATTTTTTGTGCTTAGGATAACATATTATATCATGACAATAACTAAAGTTAATCCAACAAAATGCCAACCATACACTGCAGAGCAGCAGTAGGCAATGAACCCGCGTAAGATGAGAATGTGAGGACAAATCGTCACAATAAAGCTATGATGAGTTGTTAGAAACAATGAAAAAACCAAGCGCTATATTACTAGAGGTGCCCATTATGACTCATTTGATGAGTCGTGTCAGGTTATGTTAAATCCCTACGAGGTATAATTTACAGCTTAAAGGATACGGGTCAAATGGGTTGAAACTCAGAGTCGCCTAAATCCTTTTATAATTTTAATAATATGATTTGTTTAAATCATATTTGACGTACTAACTATTAGTATAAAAAAACATTTAAAAGATTGGACAAAAAGTGTTGCAAAATAAAATATTATTGGCAATCTTTACCTGTTAGGGACAAAGCACGCTTTCTCTGGAGTCATATACAGAATGTCGTATTGACCACTCTCAGCACTCCTTTGTGCACTTGTGTTGGTCTGGGCAGTAGATAGATGCTCAGCTCTGATGCCCCTCTGCTTCAAAGCCATAACCTATAAACAAACACCATACATATTATCATTTGTTAGTTTATTAAAGTTAGATAAGGAAAAATGTACAAGAAAAAATACCTGATCTTGCATCAGCGAAATAAGTGGGCTTATTACTATAGCGGTCTTATTCGCTACTAATGGAGGCACCTGATAGCTTGATTAAACAAAATTTAAAAAATGGGTCATTAGTAAAGTATCCATCACAAACAAATCCCAATACCCCTCCCATATTCTAAAGACATGTATTGCCATCCTTGCGTAATGCTTACATCTTCTAAAATGTAAAATTCCCACTCTGCTGAGTAAATACTTGCGAGAAACATTACGACAAAGGAGAAACTTTCCAACTTTAATTTAATATGAGGCTTAATCTCAAATTTGCTTCATCAAACTTTAAACGAATACCACCATCGCACAATGTTAGAGTAAGCCAGTTAAATTAGCAGCAAAACCAATACATAATTGGCATCAGGAAAAAAATTCTAGATTTAGTATCAATATTCATAATGCACCTCTTTCTTTAGGAACCTAGTCTTTTTGGGGGTGAAGTGAGATTTTACAAATCAAGAGTAACTATACTGTGATAGAATCAATAACGTAAACTCAGATTCATATTACTTTCCCAAAACTGTATCGAAAAACTTGTTCAATCTATATTCATTTTTTGCATGCATCCAACTACGGACTAATGTAAGAATCAACAACTCATCAGTTCTTGAAGGCTTTCTGAATCTCAAAAAATGAACTAAAACATACTAGATAATGAACTTTTACCATAAGGACTTGCCACTACCAGTAGCCATAACAACCAAACTATCTTTTCCCTCCAAAATCTTATCGATGATCTCCTTCTGATATGGTCGGAATGTCGAAAACCCAAAATAGTCCTGTTACCATACATCAACATAAAACATCGCATGAGCTTTGCGTTCGCGTTACCAATAAACTCGAAACTGGAAAAGGGGTGTTTTACTAGGGTTTTCGCGTAACAAAAACAGTGTAAATAATCGAAAGAGAAAAATGAAGATCACCTTGAGTGTAGATTCCATCTTCAGTGATTTCCAATCCGAATGGTGAGACTGGATTTTATCTGAACGAAAATAATTGAACACCAAAAACCTTCTATATACTTTGACAGCTTAGGGCTGGGGTTTTCGCGCCATTTTGTGATGGAACACATTTTTGTTTTGATTACATTTTTTTAAACCATTAAATCACATGTGAAGTTCGTTAATTTTGTTTTGGGTCAATAATTGTTTAATTATCAAAGTTTTTGTTCAATTTTACTTTAATAATCGAAGTTTTTTTTAAACGATGTTACCATAAAGTTTGAATTTGTTATTATTTAAACCTCAAACTTTTTTTAAATTATTTAAACCTTGAAGTTTTGTTAAAAAACTGAGTAATCACTTAAGTTTGTATGATTTCAATTTTACTCTCTCTACTTATTATGCATTTTACTTTTTATTAAAAAGTTAACAAAACTTAGAGGGTTAAACTATTTTTTAACAAAAAGTTAAGGGTTAAATCGTTTGTGAAAAAACTTTAAGGTTTAAACCAAAAAAAAGGTGTAACTTTGAGGATTAAATAATAATAAATTCAAACTTTACGGTAAAAGCGTTTGAAAAAAAAACTTTGATGAAATTATTAGTTGTCATTAGGGGTAATTTAGTCACAAACAAAAAATCGTTAAACTTTTTCTTTCCTTTTCATCCAAATCTTCCCGGTTTTGAGAGGAAAATTTAGAAGAAAGTTAATGAAATTTTTCTTCCAAACCCCTTCTCTTCTCTCCTTAAAAAAACGTGGAACGCAATTTTTTTAAGAGTTAATTACACGGTTGGTCCTTTAAAAAATGCTCAAATCACACTTTCAATTCTTTATTTGAAAATCTTGCAATTTCAGTCCTTAATTTTCAAAAGTTGAACACGGATGATTCTTTGTCTGTTAACTTTAACAGTGATAGGGTTAAACTTTTTAAAATACATATTTTACCCTTTTCAATATTACAATGGAGCCCTTTGAAAATTTTAAATGATATGTAAAATATTTTTATCTCTCTCTGTTAAAAAAAGAAACTTGAAAATATATTTGGTCAAAATTCTTTACTCTCCATCTAGATCCCATGGTGGACTTTCTTTCCCTCCCTTTTCCCGGTCACAACCACCGTCACCACCTCAACCCCTCTCAAATTGGAACTTTCACGACCACCGCGAGTCCGTCACTATAACGCCGGTTTTTAAATTTCAGAGTATTATTTTGTTTATTAAAACATGTGCGGAAGCTTGATATTTATTTCACAATTTACAACTTATATAAATATAAGTTGTAATACAAAAGTATTGTTAATCAAAACATTCCAAGCATTACCAACTCGTTCGACCATTACACTATTATTGCACATGCTTTTGTCTACACCAAGTGTTCCCCAAAACCTAACATGAACTACCAGCAGGTACCCGTCCTCACCTTTAGTCTATTTACCTGCATATGGAGAGTTCATGAGAGAGTTAGCTATAAATAGCTAGTAAATAACAATTAAACGAAAGCAGTATATTAACAGTATCAAAACACATTACATCACATAACTTCATTCAAGTATATCCTAACACATAGTGAAGCACCGGTTAGTCAGCAAGCATCATGTCTTGCGAGGTAGCGAACCCGGCTCAATGATCCTCACTGGGGAAACCGATACTTCCTTCGTGCCGGTGGGGGAGCGGGTAGCAGTCCACCATTGCGTCTTCGGGATCATATCCCATTTAGGTTCAATGGGAACTGAGAGCCCCGAGTTAGTATTGAGGACGGCGGTTTTGCAAGAACCAGAATTCGTGATCATCGAATTCCGCACCACAATCTCTACAATGTAGTACCGACACTCAAACAATGGCCAACTCAGCCTCTTCACAAACACAATGGCCTACTCCGGCCCTTTACATATCAAGAGTGACCTAAACAGGTCTTTTCACATATCAACAATGATCTACAAGGTCTTTTACATATCAAGAGTGACTTAAACAGGCCTTTTCACATTTCAATAATGACCTACAAGGTCTTTCACATGCATACATATCAAGGCTGACCTACATAGGTCTTCAACATATCAATAATGACCTACTCTGGTCTTTAAAGATATATACATATCATTTGGTTATCACAATTGGTTTACTTAAACCTCTAACCATGCATAACTACCATTTCATGGTTTATCACACAAAAACATCTTTGTAATACTATTAATATCATACTCGAGTTAACTGTTACTCACTTGTTGAGCTTAACAGGTAACTGTACAACTCCAACTTGCTTTAGTTGTCGTTAGCACCTATATCAAATCGTTTATATTTAGACATTTAAACATGCAAGGAAATCATCAAGACATCTAGAATAATGTCCTAACAATGTTCCTAACTTGTTTACTAACTTATAACCATGACCAAAACACTTCTACGCGAAAGAACAACACAAAACAGCAACATGTGCAGAAACTGCTTGGACACGTCGCGTCCAAGCCCCCGACGCGCCGCGTCGCGTGCAACAGGGCCCTATTTGCAGTTTCTGCACAGCAGTGCCATTTTGGTCCAAACCAATACCAATTAAACTCTAATCAATTTTCAGTGTTCCATAACATCATTTGGCACTTGTAGGTGCTTTATAACATCCTTAACACTTATCCAATCAATCCATACAAAATTCAAGCCTTAAATAGCAAGAATGTGTTCAATATGGCCAAAACTTGCAATACATCAATTCCAATGCATCATTCACACTCCAAATGACTTATTGAAGCTATTGGAACTGACCATTTCCTTTAAAACCTCAGTTTGGTATCATTTTTTAATTTTTGGCTATTTAAAGTCTATTTTAGCACTATTTTTACCAATTCAAGCAAAACCACCAATTTAATTCAAAACCATTGTTCTAATCAATTCATACAAGTCATATGAACTTATTAGAACCTTAAAAATCAGTCCTTGATGTGTAAAAACAGATTCAACTCATTTTGGCTATTTTGACCCATTTAGGCCAATTTTGAACATATGCATAAACATTACCTCTAATCAAACATATGAGTTCTAATCAATCCTAACACTTCATAAGAACAATTAGAACACTAAATTTCAGTTCTTGAGGGTCAATTTCAATTTGACCCGTTTTTGGCTATTTTGACCATTTTGGTCAAATCTTGATTTTGATCAAATCAAGCAATTCTAAACCATGTTATGTGTTCTTTAGCATCTATATAAGTTGTAGGAAGCATTAGAAGCTTCAAAATCAGACCACAATGGTAAAATTCGGGTTTGACCTAAAAACCCACCAAAACC
This sequence comes from Dittrichia graveolens, assembly GCA_038502395.1. Taxonomy (NCBI): domain Eukaryota; kingdom Viridiplantae; phylum Streptophyta; class Magnoliopsida; order Asterales; family Asteraceae; genus Dittrichia; species Dittrichia graveolens. The sequence goes on from JARJIL010000002.1 coordinate 76,613,304, forward strand.
TAATTTCTTGAAGAACATGAAGAAATGGAACTTACAAGTGAAATTGGATGAAGAAGATGATTTAAAATAGTTTGTAGCTTGATTCAAACTCGATTTTCAGCAACAAAATCCAAGCTTGATGATCTTCTCTTTGATTTCTCCTTGGAAGCCTTGAACAAGAACACAAGAACACATACACAAAAGAAAATGAGTTGTCTGTGTATGTACGTGGGTTACAAAAGAATATCTGACTTGTGGTAATATTTATCCACAAGTGGGTATTTTGTTCCCCTTTTCAACTTACAACTTAACGCACGAGTACCCATTTTAACTAACGGGGATATTTTTGAAAACCTCGTTCTAAACCATTTAATATTCTTTTATTCTTTTATATTTTTACTAATATTTTATGTTTACTCATTAAATAAGTAATTTAGTTATTTTCTTTGATATCTTCAAATATATATATTTTATTCAATTTATTAATTTATTACACGTACCACGTCAGTATACGTCTAGGCCATTTCTGAAGATGTTACAGTCACCACCACAAGACTGCCACCGCCAGAACTTCCACAACCACCTCGTCGTGACTACTCCCTTTCAGACCTGGCTCGTCACCTTCTCGTGTGTGTTAAGAAATCTACATCTCTACTCTCTATCTTACAACTCTTTCTTTCTGTTTGATTTTTGCTTCCCCGTGTCTAGAATTTCAATGCTTAGTTGGCTTTGTTTGTGTCTAGATCTATGATTAGGCGTTCATATTAGTTGTCTGGAAATGGTTGATTGTGGCATTCATGATGGTACAAAGTCTGATTTGGAGACCTAAACACACACAAACACCTAGATCGAAAACATCCCGCAGTAGATCTAAACACATACATAAAACACACTCTCACACACAGTCTGTTTTAAAAAAAGAAAGAGAATAACATGGTTGTGGAAACGAAGAGAGTGTCAACTATGGTGGTGGCCATGGGGCGGCCGGGAAATGAGAGGGAGAGAAGAGTATGAGTGAGAGCGATGGGTCAGGTCAAAAGCTAATAAGTCTAAACAAAAAAAAATATTTTTTTATTTTTAAATATAAAATGATTTTTAAATGATTTAAATTTAAAGAAAATGAATATGGACTAATTGTGTAAAGGGTAAAATGAGCATTTTTAACAGTTTAACATTTTTTAACAATTAAAGAACCGTCCGTGTTCAACTTTTAAAAATTAAAGACTGAAATTGCAAGATTTTCAAATAAATGACTGAAAATGTGATTTGAGCACGTCTTAAAGGACCAACCGTGTAATTAACTCTTTTTTTATATTATTTCTTCTTTCCTTTCAACCCATTTATTTTCTCTTCAAAATAAAACTTTGGAATACAGCTTTAATAACAAGGATGCAATGGGTGGTTGATTATTTTAGATCATTGAGAGAGTGGTACCGACAAACAAAGAGGATGGTTTAGGTGACTAATATTGGTGTATATATCATAAGCAATATCACTTTTTAATCTTTCCTATCACATTTTAGCGTGCCTTTGCGGTATCTCATCATCAAAGCTTATACCATAAAATTTTATTTCTATCATACTCTCCTATCTCGGACGCTATATTTTTTTTATATTTAAATTTAAAATATAGAATATAGATGAATTGTTTGAAACATGTGTTTTCTAATAATGTAGGTGATACGACGCTAAATTAATACAAAATACGAGAATTATCATCTTAGAAAGATGATATGATGACTTCATATCTTTCTTACTTACATTATGTCAATTTAATTATCTATTCTATTTTTTTTACCATTTATCTACTACGATGTTTGTTACTTGTCTTTTAAAATCTTTAACTCACGAGCTTTCTTTAAATTCAACTTTATAGAAAAAAAATTACACTTATTGGAAAAGTTAGATAAATATATTAAAAACTCACATTAAATTTAAAAAGGTAAAAAACATAAGAATTTAAAATTTACATTGGGTACAGCTGTACAAGTAGAGGCTAGGGTAATAAAACACAACACGTCATCTTCAAATCTTCTAATCTAATCTAATATAAATAAAAGATTAATTTAATAAAATTTATTAAACGATCTGAACCGATCATTTAAAAAAATATTTAATCTTAATCATTCATTCAATTAAAATCAAAATATCAATTTTGACTTTTCAGAGTCAAAATTATTAAAGAAAAATTCATATATGTCCTTATTAAACCATACAAATGTTGGGTTTTTGTGGCATCTAAAAAACGCAGCGGAAACAAAAATGAGTATAACAACAATTTCATTTTATGCCACCAACACACCACCCAATTGACCACACTCTAGACAATGGCAAAACAACTAAAGGAAATAAATAAGTAGAAGAAATTATACCATACAAGTTCTTCAACTTCCTTGTTGTTGATGATTGAAACGGAATTGACTTGAGAATACAAAAGGTGTATTCTTCTATCAGTATCCACACCAAGTCTCTTTGAATCCCACGTGCTAGTAGTGCTTGGACGCCACCAAGAACAACACCATGTAGAACTAACACCAGTTTGAAGATTGATGTGTCAGTCTATATTCCAATTGTGTATATTGAGAGAGTATATGAACTAACTTGAAGTTACAATTTCATATAGTTTCTTCACATGTTCATAAGTTAATCAACCATTTCCACTATGTGTTACTAACCTTATTAGTAGTTATCATGCCACAAAAGCCAGCAAAAAACGTACTAATAAAGTTAGAATTAAGTGTACTAAATACCACATTCAATCTAGACTTAAAAGTCTAATTAAATAGGCTGTTATTGTGTGAGGCACGACCGTACCAAATAAAGCACGGCCGTGCCAGCCCAAACAAGCACGCCCCAAGACACGCATGTCTTGGGCCCGTACCTTGACCATAAGCACGGTCGTACCAACAAGAAGCACGGCAGTGCTTTGCACACCATGGTCGTACCAACAAGAAATACGACCGTGCATAGCACCACCAAAACCATTTTTGGCGTTTTTCTCTCTCGTTCAAAAGGTGTTGTCGGAATCAATACCTGGCGTGTGACCCAATAGGCCTATGCCTCATCGGTAGTGATACCAACTCGTGTGTGTCAGTGGGCATTTTCCAACAACAAAATCGTATTTGTCCATCTTAATTTACAAATATCATACTTACCCTTTATAATATTTCAAAATATCATATTTAAACAAATTTTTAGTTTTATCATTCTAAAATATTTTTTAATCATTTTAAGTTCCTTTTTAATTATAATCAATAACGTTTAACTGTATTAAATAAAAGACTAATTTGATAAAATTTATTTGACGATCTGAACCATTAATTAAAAAAATGTTTAATTTTGACCGTCCATTCACTTAAAATCAAAAAATCAAGTTTGACTTTTTAGAGTTAAAATTATTAGAGATAGTTTCATATATGTCCTTATTAAATCATATAATATTGTATTTGCCCATCTTAATTTACAAATATCATGTTTACCCTTTATAATATTTCAAAATATCATAAATGACCACATTCTTAGTTTTATCATTATAAAATATTTTATAATCATTTTAAATTTCTTTTTAACAATAACCAATAACGTTTAACTGTATTACCATTAATTGTAATAATAATGATTGACGACTTATATAAGAAATACAACCACGTCTCTTCGTATCATGATACCACGTTTCAGCCGTCAAGTTTGCCCTCTCACTTGTGTCGATGTTTCCACGTACTGCTGGTTAGAGTGTTGATGCCTTACGTCGTAATTTTTTAAATTCTCATTTAATTCGCGTTTTATTATTATTTAATACGTTTCTATTAATGTTTACTAGTTATTATCGTTTAAACCAACCCGTGTATCACATTTATTATTATTTAATACGTTTCTATTAATGTTTACTATTTATTATCGTTTAAACCAACCCGTGTATCACATGGGTATTTAGTCTAATTTTAATATATTCATCCAAAAAAACATTATGGTTTGAACGTTAAAATTCATGATTTATTTCATAAAATAATAACCAGGTTTAAAAATTGTATCGTTAACATAAATATTTTCACAATGTAAAATAAATGGGAGAGTAATTTTTGATGAATTTTCTACTAAAATTAAAAAAGACTAATTAAAACAGACGATATAGGGATGAATATTCACCACTATACGAGACCAGTTAAACTTGGGATTTTTTTCATTGTTGTTTTGTAAAGTAACAGGTAAAATGATTGATTATTTTGGTATAGCTGAAAGACATATTTAAACTTTAGAAAAGAAAATAATTTAATACGATTTCAAAATAAAAAATACATGTATCAAAAAACAGTATATGTTAAGAAAATATAAAACATAGTTAATAACTTAATATACACTAGCAAGGTATCCGCGCAATGCTGCGACGGCAAATAATTTCTATTTTACATCGTGTTGCTTTTAAAAATGTAATAATATGTTATTCGCACAATTCATTGTCACGAAAAAGTATCGTATAATGTCAGTTTTTAGTTTTTTATTTTTTTTATTTGCATCAACTATTTTATTAATTTTAAAAATAAATTCTAAAAGACATTAAAATAAGAAAAAGATTTATATTTATGAAATAAGGAGGGAGAAGTTAATAAGATTTTGAAAATTATGTTGATGTGGGTGGATAATTGTGTTTGTGTGAGAGGGTGTTTTAGTGTTAGAGATAGATTTTAAATAGATAAAAAGTTAAATTAAATTAAAAGAGAGAATTAAATGGTTAAAAGAGAGTATTTTAAAAGTTAAAGTAAATTAGAAGAGATAATGAAATAGTTAAGAAGGGGTATTTTAGTACATTCAAATTACTTAAAATTAAGAGTTTTTAAGGTTGTAAATGTATTATAAATGAGTAAGATATGATCTAAATGGTTTGCCAAATTTCCAATCAATGATCCTTGAACTTAAAGAATTACTTCAACGATCACTATGTTAAGCAATTTGTATCGATGTTAGTCCGGAAACACTTGAAAGGTCCAAAATGTCCTTCAATTTATGTTTTTCTTTTAATCGTTTTTCGATTACAAATGTTAATTGTTAAGGAGTTACTATTAATTATAATTAAATATGGTTTAGTTCCCGAAAATGTATTAAACTTGTCATGTTTTACTGTCGTGTATACAAAACTTTAAAAGTTTTATTATGTATATCAAACTTTTAATTTATTGTTATTATATATATTTTAGTTACACCAAAAAGAAATAAATGTACAGGTTTAGTATCTATAATAAAAAGTCTAATACACACAATAGTGAAAACTTAATGTTCTAATGTTCGATACACACAATATAATTTTTAGTCTGATACACAAAGTAACAAAACATGAAAAGTTTGATACATTTCGGTGAACTAAACTCAATTAAATAAAGATAAAAGTTATAAATGTTATTTGATTATTGTTATTAGCATACTTAAACAATGGTTAACCCATTACCATCATAAACCTTCACCCACCACCAATCACCATAACCAGAAAACATCACCTACCCTCTAGCACCACTAACCATGACCATAAAAAACCACTAACCCATCTTTTACGGTTAGAAAGTTGAATATCACCAACCACCACCATCATAAACCACCAACCACTATCTACTACCACTAGAAAATTGAAAACCACTAACCACTAACCACCACCACCAAATGGAAACCAACATTATAAACTACAAATGAAAACCAACATTATAAACCATGAAACAAAACAATAATTAAAAACCGCGCACCACCACTTCATCATCACACATTCACATCTTTGACATACAACAAGAAATAAGAAACACAAGGGATTGAAAAACCACTAGCAATTGACTACAAATGGTGAATCCATAATCAAACCACTAAAGCCAACCCTTGAATCATCAACCCGAATGAAACCTAGACTTCCATATGGTTGTGGCAATTGAATATCCATCATAACCCTAGATTAAGAGAAGGAGAGACGGTGATGGTTTGTGCTAATGATTTTTCAATGGGTAAACATACCAATTATATGTTAACCGACTTTTCGGTGTAGGTATGGATCTATGAAACTTGCGAACCGATAGTCCTATTGTCCATGCATAGGGAGGGTGTGGGTTTGGGTATTAGTATTTTATTTATTATTAATATAGTTCTAGGCTATAGAAACTACTTAAAATCACATATTGAAGTAATTAAATGAAAAATATGGGTAAGGACATTTTGATCCTTTAAAGTCTAAACCAACATTAAAATAAATTGCTTAACACAAGAACCGTTAATGTAGTTTTGATATTCAGGTATTAATGGCAAATTTGATAAATAAGAGGAACCTTTGTGTAATTAACTCTATAAAATATGAAATAATAACTAAAAAATATTTTCACGTTTTCAAATATTTAAAATATCCAAAATTTCAGAATATTAACATTTGAATCCATATATCGAAGTTTTTGGATAATCAAGGATTAATATTCGGATTTATTTAAGCACCGATACTCACCACTACGTAGGACTGAGTATGGGTCGGTTTTGTCCCCAAATTGAACCATAACCAATAATACCGGGTAGGTTTTTTTAAATCAATGGGTATCGGTTTCTAATGGAGTGGTTAGTGGTTTGTAACAGAGGATCTGTTTTTGTTATCGGTTTTATTGGTTCACTGTTATACCAAGTTGAGCCAAATTTAATGGGTTTCGTTACTTCAGAATACGAGCTTGAGTTATATTTTTTATTGCTTTATAGCAGCTACAAATTTAGGCCAATTTTTTTATTTTCCATGACTTGCTAAGCCCGTTATTTTTTATGACAAAACAAAAAATGGTAGACTAGAGTTATATTTAATACATAAATTGAGCCTGATGGTACACACCTACCGACCTCTATCAATTCACAACTTGTGAATTCATTTTTAATATATTTATTAGCCTCACATGAAAGAAACAATCAAGTGTTCAACATTTACAATGACTCAAGTAGCTCAGTACATACATGAGACGACATAATAAGTAACAAAGTTCAAGCTTTTACAAATATAACCTGCATGATGCATTATAAATGAACAAGTATTCAAACAATTAAATAATAAATATATAAAATGATTAAATAATAAATCCTTATTGGTTCGGTTTGGTATCGGTTCAGTTATGTGTACAAAACCGAAACTAACTCACTATCTATCGGTTAAAGAAATTTTATAAATGAAACAGTCGGTTTTCATTTGATTTGGTTTTAACGATTTTACCGGTTATGATTAGTTTTTTTTGGTAAAGATGCTTACCCCTAACTCTGCGATTTTTTTTGAACAGCTTCGCCTCAGCAGTAGTGGCACATGATCGAAATCGGTTGATCTAATCTGGGCCCCGGTTTCGAACCACTCTAACTACACCCTCCTAATTAATTCGGTAGGGTTGCTTTCACCAACGGGGGAGTGACCATCAGCTACTCCTAGAAAGAAACCTTTCGAAGAGACTCGAACCCAAGACCTCTACTTCACTAGAATAACTCCGCGATTTATTAATCCCTACAAATAGCAAAGAAGGTAAAATGTAAAACAGTGGGAGATGAGGGGCTTCATTAAATATTCTGAGATAGTAGGAACTAGGAAGTAGATAAGATTTTCTGATAGCTTAAATACAAGATCGTCTGATACCTCCATTGCTGTTTGTCATCCAAAAGTGTAAATTATGAGTCTAATGAAATCTCTGGGTGCTTCGGCGGTGGTGAACATGCCCGCAGCCACCGCCGTCACCACCACCCAACTACATCACTCTACACATTCCTTCCCCTTCATGTCATTGCCGCAACATTTGCCCAAATTAAACAACATCACCACCAGTATCAGCTGGAGAACAACCTCCTCCGTCAGGACAGCTGTCGCCGCCGCCAATTCTTCCGATATCGTCGATAAGGTCAGTTTCGATCAAAATTCCAGTCTTCTGGTTGCTTTGTAGCAATTTATGTATTTAATCGTATACGGTATACGTGACGCGCGAGTTGGAAGAAAAGAAGCTTAGGGTTTTCGATAGAGTAGGATGCATAGTCGATATAGTTTTAGATAATGTTATCCGTGTGTAGTTATTAGGGAGCTTGTTTAGAACTTTAAAACAACATCAAGTCATAAAGCAACTTGCCATATTTTGAATTTTTTAATACTTGCTGATAACCTAGTAATGAGCTTGAGTTTTGATGAATTAGCAATGGTGTAACACTGTATCAGTCACTTGAGAATAAATTTGTGGTCTTCATTATTTAACTAGAAGCTAGATCTTTTGATCAAAAGGTAAATGATTAACAATTTAAGTGCATGTTTAATCTGTTTGTAAATGACTTCATTATTTGACTAGAAGCTAGATCTTTTGATCAAAAGGTTTTGTAAATGATACCCGTATGGATAATGGATTTGTGGCAGAGTAGTGAAAGCAAAGAAAGGTGCAATTTGTCAAGGGTAATGTGGCCAGGTTTTATAAGTTTCGTTACAAGCGGATATGGCAATCAACCTATTTGAAAATACAATTCGCTATATAATCGGTAATGGGTAAAAAGGGTAAGATAGTGAAAAGGAGTTGGCTGTAAAGAAAGCTGGTCATATGGGTTGAAGTGTTGAACTTGTTGAAAGTTACTTGACCTGTATTTGAATTCTTACAACTGCCCAATTGTTTTTTAATAAAAAAGAGATTATTAATGGACTAGTGGTATAGTTTTTTTGTGTATGTTGATTCTTTATAAATTATTAAATTTGTAAGAAGATGGACAAAAGTGTTTGTGGGTCAACTTGACCAGACTTGTTTTGACCCGGACATTAAAGTCTTTGATCTGTTACCCAACCTGCCCGCCCCTTTAGTTTTATAACCTGTAGTTATAACTTATAAGGATAAGGGTACAGGGACACATGAAAGTTGTTCCTGAGATTTGGCAATCTAGCAAAATAAGGATAGAAGATTCTTTTGTAAGTGTGTGTAGATATAAATCTAAAGCCAAATTTATAAAAGAATGAATTCATATCATAATTGATATGTTGTGTATGAAATTAACACCCTACAAGCTTAAGCGTTATCAAGTTTTCAGTTTTAAATAGCATCCTTATGATAACCTAAACAGTCTTTAACCAAAAAAAAGAAAGATATATATGGTCTTATTGCTTCCTTATTTATCTCTTGTAGTAGTTACAAACAATTGCCATTCGCCAATTTCATAGAGTGCTAGTACTTCAACATATTTACTCTGCCACTCTGGTTCTCGAATAAATGATTCTATAAATCTTCTCTAGAAACTTGATGAGCCAGAAATACACATTAGCAATCTCACAAGACAGATATACCCGTATAAGAAAGCTAATAGTTATTTTTGGAGACCCTAAATTTGTTTTTGTTTGCTATTTTTGAAGCAAATGTTTGCCAAATTGGGTAAGTCGTGGCGTTTGCCAAATTAACATATCTCAAACTTTTACCATTATGCATTATGCAGGAAACAGAGACTAGCAATAAATTCCATTTTGTGGTTGCAAATGCAAAATTCATGTTGGATGAAGAAGAACACTTTCAAGAACAGTTGTTTGAAAGGGCTCGACTTTTCAAAGAACGAAATTTGGAGCAGGATTTTTGGCTAGTGATTGAACCCAAGTTTTTAGAAAAGTTCCCTGACATCACCAAGAGGCTCAAGAGACCTGCCGTTGCTTTGGTTTCCACCAATGGTACATGGATCAAGTAAGCCCCCTACCACATCTTTTATGGATGGCAATCTTTTAACCATCTACTTTAAAATGGGTTGATCTGGGTTAGAATTTATTTTCTAACTGGTTGACTGGGTTACGATAAAAAACTTGCCTAAAAAATGAAATTGGTGAATTGGAAGTCAATGAAAGTGTTATTCAACCTCCTAGATTGATTTATTTTGAGGAATTTTATATTATTTTGATATGATAATTTTTCTGACTGTTTAGAGTCATCACTCCCCCGTCACATCACAATGTCAATTTTTTTCTACATGATACTAAACGCTAATGTGCTAATGGTATTTACCTCGTCACACTAAAATCTGGGACCTACTAACTCCTTCAATCCCTCTTGTACACACAAACGTAAAAAGGAAAAAAAACAAACTTTATAAGATCAGGAACACATCGGTCACTGGCTATCACTTGCCAGAGGCAGAGGGTATGGCCTCGTGCCGGTTCCTCGTCGTGATGGGGTGATCAAGATGAGGAAAAAGAAGCCACACCACACCCTTTTATATTTATGAAGTAAAAGAAATGAATGAATTGCTGGTAGGTCAACCCGTGCCCTGTTTTGAACAAAATTGAAGTCTTATGACCCAAGCACCACACTTGAAAACAACAAACACCCTTGACAATTCAACGCTTGCTTTGAAGCTAGCGCCAAGGCTAGAGTGGCAAGATGAATGAATTACATGTCTTGGGATAACTAGTTAAAATGCGTTTGTGTCGGAAGATGTATCTTCTATGCCAAGTTATAACACATCGGGTCAGGCTGACCCACATACACTTTAAATCCATTTTCTAAAACTTCTTATAAAAAAAGTGCTGTAGATATGTTTACAAAAACTATATTATTACAACAGTAATCTTATTTTTTTAATGAAATGATATAAGAGGTTGTAAATGTAAAAACATACAATATTGGACGACTTTCAACCCATTTAACCTGTTTAAGATGAAACATAACTCAAACGGACACACCCATTAGTAATTGGGTCAAAACATCGACCTTCTAATGGATTACCAAAGCAAGTCACTGGAAATCAAAATGTTCGATTTGAAAAGGGAAAACATGAAGATATTACTCATTTTAACATATCATGCGCGTCTTATCCTATATCTTAATCATAAACAGGTTTATGAAATTGAGGCTAGACCGAGTTTTGATAGAAAGCTTTGAAGCTGATAGTCTTGAAGAAGCCTTGGCCTTTAATCCTGTTAATTTAGAGTTTGGGAAACCAGAAAAATGGGTTGCACCATACCCCAAATACGAGTTTGGTTGGTGGGAGCCTTTCTTGCCACCAGCTGCCCAAAAGCAACAAGTATGAAGACGCTTTGGTCATTTAATGTTGTAGGATTTATAGAAAGGTGTATGTTTGAGGTTATAAGAATATTAAGCAACGTTTGCAAGTTTAAATTTTTGTCGAGTTGAGTTTATTGTATTTAATTATTATTCAGTTGAAGGTGATAAGCTTTGTTTTGGTTTGAGAGGTTTTATACCCTCCTAGAATCCTACTAAATCTTCCTATTCACTAAACCAAAACAAGTGTTAAAATCAAAAGTATCACGATTTGAAGAAAAGAACAAGAAACTTTGATGAAAGAGAGAGAGAGAGTTGAGAGAGAAAAAGTGTACTCACATTTTTGTGTATATTGACAAGTACAATACAAAGACTATATATATACAAGCTATAAGCTGAGCATAACAAGTGTAAGTCACTAACTAATCTAACTAATTAAGTTAAATATACATAAAAAAAGAAAATACGAGTAAAGAGAATTAGTGGATTTCATATGTTATCGTCTAGTCTATAGGATGATAAAATATGAGGATTTAGTAGGTAGAAATAGAACTTTTTTTTGGGTTTTGAGCAGGCCATCTACGTTAAAGCACGGGAAATAGCTTATAGAAGCAACATACTTTCACAAGTTTTTCATTTCATGTAACATACTCCTTATTCTCACAAGGAACTAATGTTATAAACCTCCTTATTATGAGATTTTAATCATGTGATATACAAATAATAATAGGGGAAGGTTCATTTGAGAACCGTTTTTATTGCGAGAACCGCGAGAACCAATAGCAAGATTCATGGATAAAGAGCGTGGGGGGATTGAGTGTGGCAGAGTGCATGTAAGGAATTCATGGCTGGGCAATCCAATTGAAGGAGGGGGAATTGGTCGGCTAAGATTGTTTCTCACGATTCTCGCAATAAAAACAGTTCTTAAATGAACTTTTGCCAATAATAATGTCAATGACCGTGGACCAACTGTTCAAACTGAAAGTAATGGTCAACTAATTGAAGTTCTCAAGATTTCCCAAGATCAAAACCTTCTAGTATATCATCAAATATGGTAAAAACATTTAATGATCACTTGAAAATCATGTAACACTTGTGTTGCTCCATTATGAAAATGGGATAAACCATTTGAGCATTTAATTATTAATACGCTTTATTGTTAATTAAAGATTAAAGATGAGCCATGAGATAAATAAGAAAGTTATCAGAAAATAACTAAAGAGTCCACGTTATAAAGATATCAAGGCTTAATGCTTTTAAGTAAAGGATTTCCATTGTACTCGACAGGTATTTAAATGAAAGTGCTTGAAGTAGAACCATAATGTTGATTTGAGTTAGATAATAGGTTACATTATGCATTTATGCGCGGAGAGTGGTAGGCGTCCTCCCCGGGCATGACCAGTAGAATTTGGGAGGGGTGACATGGGGTTTGGGTTTCGTAGCTTTCGCTATACTCTCAGTTGTATAGTTTCATCTGTAAGAGGCGAGCAACCTAATTGGCATTCCATTTAGTATCAAGGCCGCTTTATGAGTTTGTGACTTGGGGCGGTGGACTATATTACGTGCTCTCACTTTGTCAGAGGAAGTGCACATTTCCCTTATCGGAATATCCTTAGACATGTGGTAGCTCCCATGTACACATTATGACTCGATGGACTATCCAAACATTTGCTTATAAGTGAAAAGATAGTAACCACAAGTTGTTTTTTTATATGTCATGATAATTGTTATTAGTAGTAACACTGATTTTTATAATGTGATTACATGATATAACAGTTTGAGTTGATCAACCCATTGATTCACTGGTTTTATGCAAATAAACGTTTACAAATGTAACAATATTTAATCCATTGGTTAATTCACACAAGAATAAAATTTGAACGTCAATGAACCCATAAACACTCATTTCACTTTGTTAAATGATTTTAAATTTCTTTTATGAAGCAGTTTTCAGAAACGTCTAATGTTTAATTAAATTTAAGCTTTATTAAGTCATATCACTCTTTGAAATCGAGGTAATTTGATCATGAAAATATACATCTCAAAATAAACTAGAACAAGTTTAAAAATTCATTTTTGCAACTTCACTTTGATCATGAAGCTTTGAATTCTTAGAACAAAACATCTAATACGATGGAATTTGAATTCAATTTTTTGTTTCTTTTGTCAGCTATACAAAATAAAATTAATTTCATTAATCTTTATAAATTCTAGCATGTTATAAGTTTAACGATGACTAAAACAAGATTAACAATAAAATATAAGAATTTTAAGAGAATTAAAAGTAATAGAAGTAGTAGAAATATAGCACTTATAAAAATGTATTTAAGAGGTGCATTTTACTTTTTTCTCAAGGTAGGGTATTATACCGCAAGATTTACTATTTATTGATGTACTTCATTAATTACAAGCTAATAATTTAATAGTATAATATTCCGTAAGTGTTTCGAAGTTGTCAATATTTGTCATTGTGTATATCTATCTTTCAAAACTATCGTTTAATGTACCCAACTTTCGAAAACTACCATTTCATGTATTGGGAAACCTGCTAGACAAGTTGTAGGTAATTTTTTTAGTTTTGAAGATGAAACCCAAATATGATGAAGATGAATCATACTAATAATTAGTATCTGCAAACAATTGAATAAGTAGTAAATCGCATATGAAAAACCCTAAATCGGATTTAAAAGCGCACATGAAAAACCCTAAATCGCATATGAACCCTAAATCGAAGAATGGCAGTTGAAGGGATTTTGTTTTGAAGGATTAACACTAAAACACAAACGAAGATCAAAACACACCTACAAATAACTCATATATGGGGAACAAATAGAACCCTAAAATATGAACAATCAAACAAGAACCCTAAAAAGTTGGAATTTATCTCCTAATGATTGTATTACAAAGTTTGTAAGCAAAACAAAGTTGGAATTAATCTCCTAATGTTAACAAAAGTTTATATGATACTACTATTTTTTTTCATAAGTTAAGTTTATTTTTCTTCGGACGATATTCATTGTTTATGTTTTCATTAATTTTATGTTTACAAGTTCAAATTTCTTTTATATTAAATTATTGGGAAAAACCAAAATGAAAAACCGAACCGAAACTTAAAATAATGATCATAAAGCTCTAAATCAAACCAAAATTTAGCTGAACGAAAAAACCGCCGTATCAAACCGTAAAAAGACCATCCGAGACCACTCAGGACCAAACCCATTCGAGACCGCGTGAGACCGGACTATCCGGGACCCTACCAAAAAATACCGGAACGCCCCCGGACCTCTAATCCGGTATATAAAATATAGAGTTGTGTTTAATAAAGTCCATATAAAAAACATAGTTCTAAAATTTTAATATTCAATCACATGTGATTCAATATACAATCAAATATTATTTGTAAAAGCATCGCATGTGAATTACGAAAAATTACGAAAATACCACTCCGTCCAAATTTTTAAAATTTAATCTAGACCATTAATAACATTGATCCAAAGACTACAATTAGATTATTAGGATTAAAATTAATTATAAACAATATTAAATATTTTTCATAAAATATATTCTTTATAACAAAGCAAACCTTTTAATTTTGGGTTCTATAATTAATATTATATTATATAGAGGCCCGTGGGCTCATAAAGCAATGAGACCAAAGCAACAATGACTTGAGTAGCCATTGACTCAACCGGACTTCTGACCAGAAACCAACCAAGAGCGAGAAACTACGGCGGGAGACGATGAAGAAATCAATCAGAGGGGAAAGAGGGATCTGAAAACTGTACTCAGCAAATCGAACTCCACAGAGTAAATAATGGATGGAGTAGCTGAAGGACTGTGGGAATTGGCAGATTTGCACGAGAAAAATGGCGAAATTGCGAAATCAGTCAAGTGTCTTGAAGCCATTTGTCAAAGCACTGTATCGTTTCTACCCGTTATTGAAGTCAAAACTCGTCTTAGAATCGCTACTATGCTTCTCAAGCATTCTAACAACGTTAATCATGCGAAATCTCACCTTGAACGCTCCGTGAGTCCATTTGTACCTCTCTTATACTGAGTTGATTTGGCACGCACTGGTTTAGGTTTTCCATGTCACTTTTTCTGAAGTCAACTTAGCTGTGAGATCTAATTTTAACAAAATTGATGAAGATATAGAGATTTATTAAAGTATGGTTTGAGGTAATCGAGTATCTAAGCTGGTACCAGTATCTCCTTTGTCATGCAATTATCCCGCAGTTACACATGGGAAGTCGCATGTATTATTGTTTTGACTTAAAAATGGGTAGCAAAGTTTATATCTAAATGCTTATATTGGATTTAGACTAGGATATGGTGAAATATTTTAGGGTGTGAGCTTCAATTTTTTAGCTTATTTTCTAACTTACAAGCGTATTGACTTGAAATAAGAAAATAAGCCGAGCGTATAAAGTGGTAAAACAGCTAGGGAGGAGCTTTTTATAATCTTATGCAATCCATTTGTAAATATAAAGCATATGAATTAGTAAGGATAAAGTAGGACGACAATAAGTACCAAAGCTAAGAAAGGAGTAGAATGATCGGTGGCGTGTAGCGGTGTAGGCTTAAATAAATAATAGTTATGATTGTAAGGTAGGCCATGAAATATCATGTAAGCATGAAAAATAATAAGCTGGCAACCTCTTTATCGGAATCATCTTTATAAGCCCCAGCTGTAGCTGATTTCTCATTTTGTTCCTCATTCTGCATATATCCAGAGTCCTATAAGCAGTTTTTCGTCTGACAAATAAACTTAGTTAGGCATGTATAGTTCCACCTAAGGATATCAATCAAGAATGTTTAACTAATTTCTGCTTTTTAGAACATGAATGTGTAGTTATGCTCTGAAGCAAAACGAAGATTGCTTAGAAGCTTGTTAACTTCACCAAAGGATAATTAATTGAGAAGATGGTGTAAAAGGAAGTAAAACATTATAGGTACCAGCTTACTGTTAAACAGCACTACACTCGATATGTTAGCTTATTTAAATTCTTAGTTTCTTTTGTCCCCTTTGGTTGATTTAGAAAAAAGATATGGTGAGGTATCTTCTAGATCAACCCACTGTTTTTTTTTTATTTTGTACTTTAGTATGTGGTGGTGCAATATGAAAATTCTGGTACCCTTTTTCTGTTTTTGTAGATGCTGAGGTGTTCTTTTTTGCGTAGTAAAGTTAAGAGGGTCTTAAGCTATATACATCGGGTATACTAAAATCAGTTTTACTTGTTATCTTTTACAGCAACTACTCTTGAAGTCTATCCCTTCATGTTTTGAGTTGAAGTGCAGAGCTTATAGCTTACTTAGCCAGTGTTACCATCTTGTTGGAGCCGTCTCTTCTCAAAAACAGCTACTAAACAAGGGATTAGAACTTACTGCAACCTTTGGAGAAGGGTATGCTTTTTAGCCCAAGTTGCTCCATGGTCTCCCATTCTGGAACATTGAAGTCCAGTAAAATTTTGTTTTTTGGATAAAAAAGGGTCGATTGGCATCCTTTCATTAAAGTTGTATAAATGGAATATGAATTAATTGCTATTGTTGTTTATTGGAAGGTTTTCTGGAAAGTTATGGTCTTGCAACTTCAATTCACAGCTTGCAAATGCTCTCATTATAGAAGGAGATTATCAGGGCTCAGTATCTGCTCTAGAGCAAGGTTATGTTTCTGCAAGTGAGATGTACTATCCAGAGTTACAGGTTTGTGTAATTCAACATTCCATTGTTGTTTTATCACATGTGATTTAGTTGCACCCATAATGAAGTTACAGAATGGGCAGTCTCTCGTCTTATAGTCTTATTAAAAGATGATTTATGTTATTATGTAATCAAATCGTGTTTGCTTCGCTTTTGTACAGATGTTTTTTGCAACTTCAGTTCTGCATGTACACCTCATGCAATGGGATGATGGAAGCTTAGTTGAAAGTGCTGTAAGTAGATGCAATGATGTTTGGGAATCTATTGATCAAGACAGGGTAAGTGTACTTGTCATAACTTTGGCATGAAATTCGTCAAGGGTTACTACAATGTTTTTATATATTCATGTAGTGATACTAACATCATGAAATTCATCGTGTATCACCTTTAGCATTAAAAGTAGTTTGATAAGACCCGAATTTTTTGAGCTATTGGTAATTATGAGCTGATGTCATGAGTTTAGTTCCTTGCTTTCTTTTGGGTTTGTGATCACTTCCTAGTGAGGTAGATATTTCACACAGCGTAAGAAATATATGCACATCTGATTACAGCTGGTACGACATCACATATCTATTCAGAAATTATTCCAATTTTAATAGTTTTCACTTTTACTCAAGAACTCAACAAGTTTCTTTTTGATGAACCGTCTTCTTGTTTCTTTCTTTATTGGTCACACTCCTGTCTGTTCTAGAACGTAAGCCACAGTTAGCAATTTTGATGTTGAACTTAGTACTTACCTAATGAGTATGATATGATTTGTTATTGATATACATGCGCTGCTTTTGGATTTGCAGTACTAGCTATAAGCTACTATAGTTATTGACAGTTTGACACAATTCAAATTTCTTACCTAATGAGTTTGATATGATTTGTTATTGATATACATGCACTGCTTTTGGATTTGCAGTACTAGCTATAAGCTACTATAGTTATTGACACAATTCAAATTTCTAACCAAACACCGGAACTTTCAACTACGATGGGTTTTTGAAAGTCGAATTGTAGCTTGATTTTTGATGGATAGAAATAGAATCTAAATTTCGCTGCACAATTAGTGTTTGCATTGAATTCCTTATTTCTTGTTCATACAGTCAATATTGATAAAATTTAGTGGGTTGATGATGTAGTTTTACTTTCTTTTTGACTTTGCCTGAAAAGTATGATGAAGTGTCACACTTTCTTGGAAGGCCAAGCATATTGTCTTTGATTGGCTATATGTAGAGGTGGAGATTTCGAAACTTATACTTAAGGTTCTAAAAAACGTAAGGCATGGCGTGGCGGTGAGTTCAAGCCTCAAGCTTTAGGAGCCGTGGCGTTTTTTAAGGCGGCAATTTTGTATATATTTTATAAGTATTTATATCCAATTTATCATTATTAATATACAAATTACACAAAGTTGCACAAATTAGGAGCAAAGTATCATATACAAATTACAAAATACAAATTTATAGAAGTTCAATACACGCGATCACAAAATGTATATAAAAAGAGTCAATTTTTTTTAAAAAAAATATTTTATGTGCGCCATGCCTTAAAAAACTCGCCATTTGTAGCGTAGAGGCGTGCCTTATGCCGCCTTGTCTTACGCCACGCCTAACCCCACCGCCAAGGGCTATTTCTTAACATCGGAGTCGCGCCTTGCGCCTTGGCGCGTTTTTTAGAACCATGCTTATACTTATAAATGGGTTGATATAGGTTGTGCTTTTTCCCAAATGGATAAATTAAAAACGTTTAGCTAAAAGTCAACGTTTCAAAAGGTTGAAAGTTTCCGAAAGTCTATTTTTAATGCATACAACCTTCTATATTAAGCACCTTAATTGTTTATTATATAAAAGTGGCAAAAAAGCATTTGAAGGTCAACCTAATCCAACTCGCCCGGTTTGAACATGTACCAAAAATGATCCATATCAACCTGAAATCTGCTACCCAACACATCCTGGCCCACGCGTCTTGCCTCCTCTAGATATAAGCTACCTAGATTATCTCTAATAAACTTTCAAGGGCTTGAATATTGATCCTGTGATTATTCTAGTCAACTCAGTACACATAGTTGTATTTCGTATTGGTATTCTAAACTCTTACTTTAAAGATCTTCAGTCTGATCTATTCTAATATTTTCCTCTTCTATGACTCTCTACTTATGTGGAACCATAGAGAGAACAATGTGTTGGATTATTCTTTTACAATGAGTTGCTCCACATATTCTATCTCCTCCGTATATGTGACTACAAGAATGCTGGTCAACATGTTGACAAATTAGACGAGGCCATGAAGACTGATTTACAAAAATTACAACATGCTCGCGAGCTGACAAAAGAACTCAATATAGTCAATGAAGGTCTCTCACAACCTGATCTACCACATAGAGATAGGGCTACATTAAGTTCAAGACGGATTCAACTTGAAGTAGAAATCAGTAATTCTGCTGGCTCGGGTTCCACGGGCCAAGAAGTGTTGGAACCTGCATATTTTGGTAATGTGAAACGAGAATTGGGTGACAAATTAGAGTTGGCACCTCATCCTATTGATGGCGAGTGGCTACCTAAAAGTGCTGTATATTCATTAGTTGATCTTATGGCTGTTATTTTTGGCCGCCCAAAGGGACTTTTTAAGGACTGTGGAAAGAGAATTCAGTCTGGGCTTAAAACCATCCAAGGTTAATCTTTCTTCTCATTTCATCATTGTGAATCCTTGAATGTTTGTTACCTAAAAGTAGGCTGGCAAAACGAGTGGGTCAAACAAATTGGATAATGGGTCAAAGCAGATGATGTTTAGTATATTACAAAAATGGGTCACCAACACTTTTCTTTGTTCTTTTTCATAAATCATTAATGTGTTAGATATGAATATAATAACAATCTGATTTTGTAGTAAAGTGATTTTTAAGGTTTATACATTTGGATACACTTCGGATGACTTTCAACTTGTTTGGCCCATATCTTTTTTTAGCTTAAACCCATTTCCGTAAATGTTTCTGGATCTTTTATGCTTCTAGGTTGTAGACCATGCTGGTCAAGCTTTTATTGCTAATCTCTCCTTATAAATATAGGGTAGTTCTTACTTGCTTCTAGAATTGTTAGATTCATCCTGTTTCTTTATCTGTTCCAATTTATGCTTACATATCTGACTATCCATTGAGAATGTGAGTGTCCATAGTCCTTCATTATTTCTTTTATAAGGAATCAAATTTTGGAAAAATGTTCCTTTCTGTATCTTTGGAAATTTTTTTGATTGACCTTCAATGTCCCATTTATAGAGACAATTTTACAAATTTGTCCTTTGTGGCACTGATAGCGTTAGAAACTAAATAAAGTACTTGTTATATGCAGCTGAGCTGGTGAAATATGGAATAACTGATGGTACAACAGGTAAGCCTTCAGTTCATGAGTCTTGTGTAAAGTAACTAGCAAGAGGGGATCCTCATTTTCGCTATTCCTTTTTTATCAACTTAAAATTGAATCAATAGTAATTTAAATTTAACATGTCAATTTAATATCAAGCAGAAGTGGATTTGCAGCACTCTGCCATTTGGATGGCCGGTGTGTACTTGATGATCCTAATGCAGTTTCTTGAGAACAAAGTAGCCATGGAACTCACTCGCTCAGAATTTGTTGAAGCACAAGAGGTTTTTTTGGAACACATTTCATTGGGCATAGGTGATATGTGTGTGCGTGTGTATCCACATGAAACTGAAACAGTTATGTATTCATGTTTATAGGCATTATTGGAGATGAAGAGCTGGTTTAATCGTTTTCCTACAATTTTGCAAGCTTGTGAAAGCATTATTGAGATGCTCAGAGGGCAATATGCCCATTGTGTCGCCTGTTACGATGAAGCTGCTTTTCATTTTGTAGAGGCAGCAAAGGTATGTCGAATATCACTTATTTGTATCGTATGTTATCTTTTATTATAACTTCTTTTTTATCTGAGTAGGTTTTTCTCAGCCTCAACTTTTATTTTTTTGTGATTATACTTGCAGCTGACTGAGAGCAAATCAGCGCAAGCTATCTGTCAAATTTATGCAGCTGTGTCTTACATATGCATTGGTGATGCAGATTCCTATGCAAAGGTGAACTTGGTGTTCTCTCATTACTTGAGTTTTTTCTTCACGCCTTATACGTGTTTAAATACTTTTTGTAATAGGTTTTAGAGTTGATTGGACCGATTTACAAAATAATCGATTCTTTTGTTGGAGTACGAGAGAAAACTACTGCTCTTTTAGCATATGGTTTTCTATTAATGAGGCAGGAGAATCTACAAGAAGCACGGTAAATATCCCCATTCTTATTAGTTACCTCTAGTTACAACTCACATGTTTATATATCTACTGGCCAGATCAGGATAATAAACTGAGCAATGATTAATAGTTTTCCCATCTTGTCCATTGTTTTGCATATGAATGTTTTCATATAAACTCCATGAGCCTTTTTCATTTTATGTGCTAAAGAATTCACAAACTGTAATAAGAATCTGGACATGAATGATAGATTTACGCACATTGCTGAATCACGTGAAAAAAGGTGTTTGATTTTTCTGTTGCTGTCATTGTCAGTTTGTGTGTGGTTATTGAACCCACCTTATTAGAAATCTTATGGTCCTCTTATGACGTAAATATAGATTTGGTGGCTACTCATACAGCATAAATATATGTTCCATATACCATGATACTTATACTTGATGTGGTTGTATTCTTACTTAGATACATAAATATTTATCACCTACCAAATCTGTTTGGTGCATATCTTTGTACATCACTTGTAGATCTTAAGCTCCGTGTTTTTCTTTGTTGAAAACACTTACTTGGTGTCAATTTCGACCCTGAACTATAGATTGGTTGATTTGGTTTGAATATTTGATCTCTAAACAGTTAAACAGGCAAAGATAAAAGATTTAGGTAGAAGGGTACATGTCAAATGGGTTGAAACTTGAAAGTCAGCCAAAGTGTATTTTAAGGCATAATACCTTTAAAATAGCTTTACTAAAACATTTAGGCTATGAGTTTCTGTAATCATATATTAGACACTATAAATTTATAAAACAATGGATAGGAAAAGTTATTGCAGGCGTGTCCAACAACTGGACCCACACAATTCACCTGACACACCCATTTTGTCACTCTTATTAGAGAGGATTAAGCCTGAGTGGTTAAATTGGCCTTATATGATCCATGTCAACTGGGTTTCTATATTTATGCTCAGATATTTTGCAAATATACATATTAGGAATTACCTTTAATGCAGGGTCCGTTTGGCAAGTGGGTTGCAAACAACACATATGACGCTGGGAAATCTTCAACTTGTGTCACAATATCTGACGGTTCTTGGCAATTTGGCACTAGCTCTTCATGATACGGGCCAAGCCCGAGAGATCTTGAGGTCCTCCCTTACATTGGCAAAGAAGCTTTATGATATTCCAACTCAGATTTGGGTCCTATCAAACCTCACGGGTATGCCTTTCATTTCACTGCCCTACTGCTATGTCATGTGCTTGTGACAGGTTTAGTCTGGCTTGATACAGGCGGGGTTGGGTTGACCAACAAACAATTTTCTGTCCATATAAAAATGTGTAATTAACGCGTCAATCATGATTATAAAACCAGTAATAATCTTAAATCTTTGAATAGCAACAATTTAGGAGGTTGTATGCATTGGAAATAGACTTAGGGCCACTTTTTTTTTATCTGTTTTACCTCAAAGCGACTCATAAGTAAATTGGTCAAAAGTGCCACCTCTAGCTTGTTTGATTTAATTTTCTGATTTTAGCAAAAATGGAAATGATTGATAAAGCCTCTGGTTTTGCCATTAAGAGGTAAATATTTCAGACGGAATAACGAGGTTTTAATGAGCTTGTTTCTATCACAAGCTTTTTGATGCTATTGTTATTATCATAATTATTCTTTTGTTTATAGCATTGCTCCTGACACCGTGTGTGTGTCACGCACATACAACTAAGTTAAAGCACATTCCTTATGCAGCACTGTATGAGCAAGTAGGTGATGATGCGAGTGAAACGGAGAATCGTGAATACGAGAAGAAAAAGGTGGATGAACTGCAAAAAAGACTTGCGAAAGCACATGCATCTGCTCATCATCCTGAACTAGTAAGTTTATTTATTCCATTTTTTTATTAAGTTTATTTGTTCCATTTTTTAATTAAGTTTATTTGTTCCATGCTTTTATTTACATTTTTACTCCCTCTGTTACATAAAAATTGCAGTGTTTGATTGTGCTTATAAACTAATGAGTTGCCGTTTGGTTAAATACTTAAATGTTGAAAAAACCCTTTAGCGGCCAAAGGCAACAATTTCAGTCCATCTAATTATGGATGGGTGGACTTGGGTTGCCTCTAATGGGTCACATCAGTAAAATATTTTTTTAGCTAAAAGGAAAACAAGTCAGACAAAGTGAAAATATCATTAAATAGTAACCAAATTTTAGTATTGTACCACTGAGGTCACTCATACATTCTTAACTGCAAAAACCACTCAAGTTTAAATATTGTATCACTAGATTAGATGCCTGTGTAATACGCGTGTTGTTTAAAAAATAATTATTAAATATTAATAAAAGGATATTAAATAATTATAAAACCTGAAATAAATGAGAAATTTAAAAAATGGCGACAGACGGTGTCAACACATAGACCAACGATGGACAAATCATCAATCATTTTTGTTACAATTAAGGCAATATGTTTAAGTTCTTATTGTTAAAATTTTTTTAGAATGATTATAGAATATTTTAGATTGATAAAATTAAGAATTTGGTTAAATATGATATTTTGATATTTTATAAAGGGTGAATATGATATCTGTAAATTAGGGTGGGAAAATATGATATTTGTAAATTAGGGCTGGAAAATATGACATTTTAAAGTTTAAGAAGGGCATTTATGAATTTTATCTAATAATTTTGATTCAATCTTGACCAAGAAAAGTCAAAATTGGGATTCAAAATTTGATTGAATGGATGGTCAAGATTGGGTAATTAAATTTATTTTATTAAATGAAGGGTTGGGATCGTCTAATAAGTTTGATGTATTTTAGTCTTATTTATATTAGAGGATTATTATGAAATGTTGACTGGTCAAGTGAATGACCAAAATGAAACGTTTATGAAATTTGGTTACTATTTAGTGTCTTTCTTTCAAAGTTGTTGCTTCAGGTTAACTTGAAAAAAAGTCATTAGGTAGTAACCAAGCTTCCTATTTGTTCTATTTTGGTCACTCAGTTTTAATCAATTATGGAAAATTTCACAACAATGAAACAATCTAAACTTGAGTGGATTTTTGCATTGAAAGAAAGTTTGAACTACTCTAATGGAACATTAATGAAACTTGGTTACCCTTAAGAGACATATTCCTTTTCTGTAATTATATTTTAAACCAATTATTTTTTAATAATATTTTCTAAAATTAACAAAAAGTGTGCGGAAAATTATTGGTTTTGATGCGTTACCCAACCTGCAAAAATTTGACAACCCATATCATGAACACCTTCTATAAGTTATAAATGCCTCCAAAATTTACAATCAATATACATTTCATGAACAGGTTGAAAAAACAAAGTTTCAAGTCCGAAGACTAAATGAATCTGAAATCAAGCGAGCAATTGCCGGGCCATCCATGAAAGTCGATCTTGACATTCCAGAATCCATTGGGCTGTCATCATCCGCACCCAGGCCTTCATCAAGGCTCATGGATGCAAATATCAGCCGACGTGTGACTAGGAGAGGGTAGTTTCGTCCTTCTCATGTATTCTCTATTATTTTGTAGAAGCATGATAACCATTGTGGATAGAAAGCTCACCTAATGTTATGTTCACATAACTTTGTAGTTCTTGTAAAATGTAGATTCCTCTTAATTAGTTAATTAATTACTGCTTAGAGCAGGGCATATGCTAATTGTATATGATTTCAGGAATGCTATGTAATTGTATGATTGCTATAGATGTAAATTTATCAAGATTGAATCATTTAAAGACTTCCTGCATATTTAGAGGTGACAAGAGTAATGGGTCAAATGGGTCGGCTTAGAAGCGCTATTTTTTTAGAACGAGTTGGGTTGGCCTGATAACATTTTTTGGTCCTTGTCTTTAAATTTACGAATCATCATACCATTTCTAGACATGATTACAAAAACTATAAACAATAATAATCCGTATATTTGAAAGAAACAATTTTAAATACATTCTGAACTATTTCCTAACGTGTTTTGATCCGAAATTTGCGATGCCAAAAGGGGTATTTCAGAAGATGACAGGGTGTAAGGCCTATGTTGGTTTAATACGAAGGAATGGTCCCATGTAATCATGTGTTGGTTTAATACTTTAATATGATGAAGGGAGACATCGAACTTCGTATACAATTTGGTAATCAAAGTCGACTAGAGATAATAGTGTAAGAAAGTCGGGTGGGGAACTGAACGAGTAAAAAAGGGATGAAATTTATAAGTTTGACTAGACGACAGTGACAAGACATGTAATTAACTCTAAGTTAAAGAAACTGCACAAAATTAAAAGAAGGTAAAAATTGGAAATGGAAGGTTGGAAGTTATGAGTATGTTGTTTAAAGAGAATAGCACAATGATTTGAGTAATTTGAGAAGTAAAATAACATATTTATAACTTATAAGGGTTTAGTTTATGAAATTTTTTTGAAGTTGTCACATTTTGCTATTAAGTGTATCAAACTTTGAAAACTACCATTTAATGTACTGAAATTTTAAAAATTACCATTTAATATATCGTTACCTTTAATAACAGGTTAGTAGTATTACTAACATGTCATCTTTTTTAAACTCTTATTTAATTAAAATTACCATTTAATTATTATTGTTATTTTATTATGAATAATAAAAGCAAGTTTTAAGATCAAATCATCCTTGTTTCCATCCATTTAAGTTTGATGAAGGAACACCTTGATGCTTGCTGTGTTTCATCGACTATGGGTCTCATCAATTGGGGTTTCATTAGTTTCGTATGTGATCAGTGATTTCAATTTCCTCGAAGATTTAAAGAAAATGCAATTCTGTTCGGTTTTTCGGCCATCGATTTTGGTTTCTAAATGCTTCGATTTATCAGGTTATCAATGATTTAATGTTCTGCTCATCAGTCGATTCATAGAGTTGTTAACAATTTAGGTTTTGTTAATCAAATGCTTGGATTTAGGGTTCCACTCATCGAGTTCATCATATGTGCTTCCCAGGTCTATGTTTCGGTTAGGGTTTCTTCAATTCATGTTCTTGTGTTTCGATTTTTGGTTCATAACTTTTATTTAGATTTTCTTCGAGCTGATAAAGCGTGTTCTTGGTTATGGAATCAATTTTGGGCTCCAAGAGTTGCTGATTTAACCATGGTTTATGCAATTCATCTTCAGGTTGGGATCTTGTTTGATTGTTCATCTTCTATTGTTCCCCAAATCCGAGTTCTTGTTCAGTTTTTTGGGTTTTAATTGTTTGATTTAGTTGTTCAATAATTTCTGATATGGTTTTTATGTTCATCTGCTTCTCCTTCGATTGTTCTTGAAACATTTTTTTGGATGAAGATGATGAAGAATCTTTTGGTTCATGAACATGTGATCTTCATCTTGAATTTTAATAAAAACAATAATAGCAATAATAATAATAATAATATTATTATTATTATTATTATTATTATTATTGTTGTTGTTATTATTATTATTATTATTATTATTAATTTGGTATAAAAATAATTCAAAATTCTAAAAATTATCCGCAAACTGCTGTCTAGGTTTTAGGATATACTAAATGGTAGTTTTTAAAACTTTAATACATTAAATGGTAGTTTTCAAAATTGGATATACACAATAGCAAAAAGTGACAATTTTGATACTTTTTCGGAAACTAAACCTTAATTACAATATGTTTGTTGGATGTAATATTTTTAACCATTAGGATTTTTTTATTAATTCATTTAATAAAGAAAAAAAATTACAAAAGTGTCTCTCTGACGTAATCCCTTTTATGTTACATACCGTGCTGAGTATAAAACAATTATCACAATGTGATGATATGATCATGATGGTGTCATACCCCATCAACAACATATCACTCCCTCGTCCATCATTCTTTCACCTATATTTCATATTTAGGAAAAACCATGGTTCAAACCATCCATCTTTATTTCATTTTTAAAGTTAAAAATGTGTATATGTTTGACTATGAGATAGAGATATATAGAGAGAATGTGTGTGAGAGAGTGCTTGCGGGAGTAGGGTCACAGAAAAGAGCTTTACGGGGCGGGATTGGGGTGCGGGGTGGTGTTTTACGCAAGGTCGTATTTCGGGGTGATAATTCTTGACACGACATGAACCCAACAAGAAAGGATACCACAATCCATAAGACGACCCCTAACTGCATTACCATGTAATCTTATCGTATGGATACCGGGCCGGGGCAGGGCGGGGCGGTATGCTTCCTCGGCTATGAATCGAGGTTGATGCGACGATTGCTTTCTCTTCCTTTTTACCTTTTCCTTTTTTTTTTAACTATTGACAATCTATAAGCTTATTTTTCTTACATTTTAAACTTTTTTCATTTTCTCTCATTCACTCTTTAAATATATTGGACGAGATCATCTACCGGTGAGAAACATGTAGATATTCATTTTTTATTCATGTTTGTGCTCATGTAATATGTAATTCTTTTAGTTTTATTATTGTGTAATTTTAAAACATTAGTTTAAATTAATGAAAGTTTATTCTTATTATTAGTATTATTTTAATATATTAATTATTAATTAAAATGTTTTAAATTAATAGTTATTTGAATGATTAAA
The DNA here is from genome assembly GCA_038502395.1 of Dittrichia graveolens. NCBI lineage: Eukaryota > Viridiplantae > Streptophyta > Magnoliopsida > Asterales > Asteraceae > Dittrichia > Dittrichia graveolens. The sequence continues at coordinate 76,640,755 of JARJIL010000002.1, forward strand.
ATAAAAATATAGGTGAAAGATAACTAAGTAGAAAAATATGTATTTTTAAGTTAGAAAAATGGAAGAGAGGCAAAAATGAAAGTGATATGACACTAATATAGTAAGAATAAAAAAATATAGGTAGGGATAGTAGAACGGAATATGATGACAAAAAAATGAATAAATAAAGTAAATGAATGAATGGTAAAACATAATTATCTATTGTATTTCTTTATCATATTTGATTATCATTAGAAATGGAATTATCATCAAGTATATATGTTTAAAAAATATAATATTTATTTTATTTATATAGTTTGAAAGTAATATATTTTTGATAATAAAATTTCATATTATATATATATCTTACTTATAATTAGTTAATAATTTAATAAACAGTAAGATTTATTTGACAAGATAGAAAAATTAAACAAAAAAAGATTAAGATAACCTAAGTAAGATTGTTTTAGAAAAATTAATGTCTAAACACTTAATGTTTACAAAAATACATCAATTAAATCGTAAAATTTTATTTCTTTCCTTAAAAGAACAAAAAAACGAAAATTTATAAAATTACTTTTACTATCAATTCACAAAGTGAATATGAAAATTATCATATGATATTTTTAAGGGTGTTTTGATAATTAACATAATATCATGAGACTTTGTTTTTTCATGATATTTTTAAAGATTTAGCAAACGAGTTTTTTAGTGTTATTATTACGACTACTCCTCTAGTCATATGATTTTTCCTAATTATTATTATTTTTTAAATTTTATAATTTTTTCTTTAATTCTTATGTAAGAAGAATGTTTAATATAGTTTATACTTAATTCATAGTCCCAAGAGACTAATTGTAGTATTTGGATCAATGACATCAATGGTCCATATTGCATTTTAAAAATTTGGACGGAGTGACATTATTGTAATTCACATGTGATGCTTTTACAGATCATTTGTAATTGTATACTGAATCACATGTGATTGAACATTAAAATTTTAGGACTATGATTTTTACATTAACTTTATTAAACACAACTCTCTTATGTAAAATGAAAGATAAATATGATATATCATTTTTTTCTTATGGCTTATTGTTATCTTTCATAAAATTTTACGTAAATGGAAGGTCCATTATCTATTATATTCTTTTTTTTCCTTTTAGCTTATTAAGTTATTATTTCTCATAATATCTTTGCATCAAAATTATCTTTTTGTATAACATTTTTTAGCAACTTTAAATAATAATGGAATATAATAAAACAAAAAACCAATAAATTAAAAGCTAAATTTCAGGCTCACAATTATGATTACAAAATCCAATTTTCTTTTTATTTTTTAGAATTAATAATAAGGTTTAAATTATTAGCATAAATAGTAGATAACATAATTTCTTTTATAGATATCAATACTAGTAATTATTTAATATGATTAGTTTATACTCTCTAGCATTGATCGACGAGTGTTTGTGACATTTATCGGACATTTAAAAAATAAAGTAAGTCGTAATTAATTTTATAGTCGTTTATTGATGCTGTTAAGTTTTAATCACTTAGGAAAAAATTCTTACCAATTAAAAATATTGAAAACAACGTGATCTGAGTAACTTTTGTGTAATAATAGTAAATCTTGGTTACCATCAAAAAAAATTTTACTCAGTAACTGTAACATCCTAAAATGGGCCTAGTTGTACTATGTATTCACAAGTTGTAACCTTGTGAATAAAATAAGAAATAGTAATTAAATAATGAAGGTGTAATATGATGTTAAATGAAAGTTGGTGAAAAATAAATAATAGTTGTTATTTATTAAACGGTTTTAGATAAGGTATCCAGAAATATATCCGTTAGTTAAAACGGGTAATCAAGCGTTGAATTGTAAGTTGAAAAGGGGAACAAGATACCCACTTGTGGATATTATCAATCCACAAGTCAGTATAGGCTTAAACCCACGTACACATTCATATTGCAAACACAGACAACACACTTCATCCTCATCTCGTGTTCTTGGCTGTTGAAGAAGAATTCAAAGAGAAATCATCCAAGCTCCAATCTTTTGCTGTAAATCCAAGTTGTAATCTGCTCTTGAGCTTCATCTTCTTCATCTCCACCTTCAAGTAAGCTCCTACTTCATGTTCTTGAGTTTTTGACTACTTAGGTCAAATGGGTCAAATTGCAAATTGATCTTAATAATTGATTACATTGATTCCAATCTGTTCCTACATCATTTCTAAGTGTTTAGCAATCAGATTCTTGAATTAAAGTGTTGTTTTGGTTGAATTTGAATAATAATCTCAAATGGGTCAAAAATGGTGATTTTGATCCCAATCCTTGAATTGGATGTTAAAGTAAGTTGTAAGAGTTGTTTCTAGCTTAGTTTAAGTACCTCTTTCATATGTGAACACTGAAAATTGGATTGGAATCGTTTGGTTGAGTTTTGGTGTTGAAAATAGTCAAAACAGGGGCTGAAATCGCACTGGTTTGTGCAGAAGTGCTTGCGGCGCAAGGGATGAGCCTTGCGGCCGCAAGGGACCAGGCTTACGGGTGCAAGGAACCTCCTTGCGGGCGCAAGCAGCATCCAACCCTTGTAGGCACAAGTAGTTTCGCTTGTGGCCGCAAGGAGCCCTGTTTTAACAAATAGTTTGCTGTTTCGCATTGTATTGATGTATGGGAAGTTGTTATAGGTTTACCTTACGACCAAGGAGAGCTTGAACACTATATTTTCCTGCGGTAGCTCTACAGGTGAGTACCGACTTAACTTGTAATCATTATGCAGTACATATGGATTTATTTATTACCATTAGGTATATACGAGATGTGATAATTATGATTATGATTAGTTAGATTGTAAAGTGAGTTTAAACTGGTGTTTATAGAAACGCGAAGTATAGATGCCTGTACGGTTTAAGTTTACAATGATAATGAACGAATACATGTTATATGATATGTATGCATGTTGATGGATCCGGATTGGATTTGCCTCGTTAAGATTGTTAGTTATTGTTAAGTGCATGCCAGCGGATCCAAATTGGACCCGCCTAGTTAAACTTGACGATATATATGTTATGTTGGGTTATGCTTGGGTTGCAAATGTATGGATCCTGATTGGATCACCCATGTTGTATTTATGAATTCTACTTATTGAATGTGAGTAGAACTTGTTGTTATGCATACTATGGATCCTGATTGGATCAACCATGTGGAATAATTGATATGCTAGACATGTATTTAAGTACATGTGCATATATTGTGATATATTGATGAATACAAGTTATATGTAAATGCATGCATGCTATTGTCCCTGCAAAGGGTTAATGATGAGCTATATGTGTGTCCGGAAAAATATGTTAATTAAGGTCAGCTTCGGCTGGGTCCAGTGCCTTCGGGCTAAGATTCTGGATCAACGGTACTCGAGTACCGTTCCTTACAGCACCTGAGGTGATTGCCTTAAATGGCTAAGCCTGTTGAGCCTATGGCTCCTGAACGAGCAGGTAGAGTCACTTATGTGATGAAACCAGCACGGATGGTAGTGTCTGATTTCCTGGTGGAAAATTGTTGAGCTGGATTAGCTACCCGGCAAGATATAATGCTTGGCGGTCAGATCAGCACTCCGCTATGTGATAGGATAGCATTGTTTGCTTAATCCCGTGTTATATGACTCGCATGTATCTATGTTGCCATGTTGTCATGCTTATGATGATGTGAAGTATATAATGCCCTAAGTGCTGCATGATGCTTAGGGTTAAGTTTGTATTCACTAGCTTTTAAAGCTAACCTAATCCCAGTATATATGTATGTTTTTGCAGATGTATGCTTAGCCTGGGCATGAGAGTGCTTTTATTATGCTGGGATATTTGTTGCTTATTGCAGGTGTGATGGTTGGTCAGTATTAATGTTGGTAACACCAATTTGTAAATAAAGAAAATGTTTTTAAGACTTCCGCTGTTTTGTTATCAAACTAAAATATGTTTGAAATTAGGTTTTTAAAAATTAAAATTTTTACTCTGAAATTACGATGTTACATTAATTTATTTAGGTTCGGTGTTGCTTGTGGGTTCGAATCCCGTATTGCAGCTCCTTAATACCTAATAAATTTATTTATCTTGTTTCCATGAAACTAACCGATTTCATTCTTGGGTATCAACTGCCAAGGTTTAACGGAAAAGTCAAAAGAAAGTTATTCTGAACGGAAGGAATATTACAACCAAAGAAGAAATCACGACCTCCGGGCGAATCCAACTACAACGCCGCACAAGGTCGCCGGTGATTTGGCCTTTAACGCTTTCCGACAAGCAACAGTTTGATCTCCACCATTTTGTAGCGTCAGATCCTGTTTCTTACTTCTAATTTAGGGTTTGAATAATAAGATTTCAATTTCAACAGCATTACACATATTGTCAACGACTTCGATGCCACAACCTTTGAATTAAGCAAAAATGCAATCAATGATCGGCGCAAGATGCGGCCAGGCTCGACAGATTTTCCTTCAAAGAACGGTAGTGAACAAGATGATGACGATCTCGAGCTATTCTAGAGCTAGTAATAGTTATTCTCGCCCATTTATCCCACGCAATTTTGTACATGTTTCACGGAGTTTAGGTAGTGGTATCTTTATTAGACAGTTATCCGTTCATCGGCGTAATCAATGGGATGTTTCGAGGAAATCTACTCACTTTTTCGAGCAATTGAATGCTTTTGTCTCGGATTCCTCTCCTACGCCCGTCATAAAATCTGTAAGTAAGTTTTAGCTGTAAATGTTGAATCCAGCTACTAACTATGTGCGCGATGATTTGTTGAAAATTTTATGAAGCACAATGTTTTCTAGCTGGATCATGATATATCGAATTGTTATTGACTATGTTAGCTGTTAACCTTTTGTAATTATGTTTGAGATGAAAGTTCATTTTTGAAACTGAGTGTCTTGATTCATGGAGAAAACTGTGAAATTGCTGACTTTTGAATTTGGTTGGTTCACTTGCATGATCCTAGAGCTAGGCAGCTAACGTATTCTCTAAATTGATTATCCATATATAAGGACGTCCCGGAAAAATATGCATGAATTTTCTACATGTTGATATCATGACATTTCTGATTCATGTTAACATCGATTATCCATGTTTGATTAACCTTTTAAATTGTCTTCTGATCTCTTTATATTTTGAAATTTGAAATTCTGGTTATTAGATTCAACTCTAGCATAATTGCATGAAGCATTGACATAATGTGTTTTGAGTACAACTTGAGCTTTGTAATGGCTATATATAATATTATTGATTGATGATTTGACTGTTCTCGGGACTCTGAAATTAGTTGATGTGCTTTCTTGTTGTCATCTGAGTTTCTTAACGAATAGCAAGATAGAAAATGCATGAATAAGCGTCTCTGTATGCAATTTATTAGTACATTTATGACATGTTTATCATATTGTAATTATCAGGGTTCTATGCCTAACGGGTATGCTTCATTGACAACATCCAGTGGCAATGATGCAAATGTGAGGAAGCTAAATAATAAAAGGGAGGAAACAAATCTTGTTTCAGAAGGAGAGAAGATCGATAATGCTAAAATTCTCAGTACACTTGCTAAGTACTTGTGGATGAAAGATAACACGGAGTTCAGACTGAGAGTGCTCATTGCTATGGGATTTCTGGTCGGAGCCAAGGTGAGTAAGAGGGTATTAATGTAGATCATCTAGCATGTTCTGTTTTGTGTTTTGTTAAACATCATTCAAGGCATCAACTTTTTCTCCTTTTCCCCTTTTGTCAGGTAGTGAATGTGCAAGTTCCTTTCTTATTCAAGCTAGCTGTTGACTGGTTAACAACAGCAACAGGAAATCCTAGTTCACTATCTGAGTTTGCAGCTGCTAACTCAACAGCATTAGCTGTTTTTGTGAGCCCAGCAGCTGTGTTGATTGGTTATGGAATAGCAAGAACAGGGGCTTCTGCTTTCAATGGTATTTCATTATGAAGTAATTGCTGATGCTTGTAGTGATTCCGCGCATTTGACTTTGACTCTACGATTAACCCAAATGTGGCCTGTAATATTCAATTTTGCCTATATGGGGGTGAATGAGTGATATACCTTGTATCCCCCCACCCACCAACGCCCACACTTCAATATGGACTTATTTGGCGTGTTTATCTTGTTACAGAGTTGCGAACTGCAGTGTTTTCCAAGGTTGCATTGCGGACCATTAGGTCGGTTTCAGGAAAGGTGTGATGATTAAACTGAATGATAGCTTCTCTTCCGGTGTTCTTTAATCTTTATCTATTTCAACTCATAGTATTCGTCATGATGCATAATTGCATATTAGAGGTGGAATGATGGCCGGGTTGGGTCATGGCCCATGGGTCATGCTGAGCCATACCTTTGTACAGACGTACAGTCAATATGGGTTGTGTTGGTCTTCAAACATTTGTTTGTTCATCTTTTTTTTTTTTTGTAATTACAATTACAAAGACCGTCCCTCTATGGAGGTATTTTCGGAAGCAGTTTCTACCCCAGGTATGACTGTCTACATCCTACCTCTATACCCTCCCCGGCAGGACTGGGTAATGTTGTGATTACGAAGACTATATTTATTATAATTACAAACTAAATCTTTGAATTAAAACGACTTAGATTGGTGTATGAACTTAAAAATAGACTTTGGGTGACTAATTCTTGGTGAGTGGGGGATCTTGTGAGCATTAATTCAATGTATCTATTACATGGGAAGGCTTATGAATTCTTGCCACTTATCAGTTACCTTTCTTATAGAGTATGCATTTTGAACAATGATATTATATCTACATAGAAGACTAGGAGGCTAACCGCATAACCCGTGCCATATGTTTTTACGGTTACTAGATATGATTGACAATTCCCAAGATATTAAGCTTATGATATACTTTGTTTGATACAGGTGTTTACACATTTGCACCAGCTTGATTTGCGGTATCATCTTAGGTATCTGTTAACTTTCTGCTTGATTTGTTGCTTAAATTGTGTGCAAGTATTTTTACAATGGTGAAATTCAAGAAGGGGGAAAGGAAGGGGTGGGGTGTGTAAGCTCTCCTATTGCATTGCATGGTTTAGCTGTAGTATCATTATTGTTATTTCTTTCTTTTAGAGTTGCATTTGAATGCGTTGGTAAAATTCGTAATATATTGTTAACGTAGTTGCATGATTTAGTTAAATGAGGCCATTTATTGGAATTAATTCTTTTTAGTTTGGCTTACTTGTATAAATACAGCCAGTTTGTTTAGTTTCTTTAACCATTTGTTCAGCATAATACTGGATTAATGCTTTTCACTTTGGAGATTGCTAATTAGGCCTTGGAGTTCTCTTTATATCTTCTTATTTCTTTTCTATTTACAGCCGAGAAACAGGTGCTCTAAATCGAATAATTGATCGTGGTAGCCGAGCAATTAACTTCATCCTCTCAGCCATGGTATTTAATGTTGTACCAACTATATTAGAGGTAAGATTTGTTCTCTTACTAACTAATTTCTAATGCCCAATAGTTTTTGTGCTGTTTTTGAATCTCAATTTGTCTCTTATTGTAATTCTAGTTTCAATTTCGCTTGTTTATATCCTTGTTGTATATTCTTACAGCTTTGGAAAGATCATTTGCAAAGTTCAATCCAGCTGACTCAGCACATGTTTTTGTAGATTTCTTTGGTATCAGGTGTTCTTGCATACAATTTTGGAGCACCATTTGCATTGATTACTTCTTTGTCAGTTGCTGCTTATGTTGCCTTCACGTTAGCAGTGACACAAGTAACTTTATCCTTTAGTTGTTTTTCCCCTCCCTCATATCAGAGCTGGTTTACTTTTACTTATAGTTACCTCTGATTTTCCCGCTTCCAGTGGAGGAGCAAATTTAGGAAGGATATGAATGAAGCCGACAATGATGCAAGTACAAGGGTGATTGATTCACTTATTAATTATGAGGTGTGGAGTGTAACAATTATATGTGTGTCATGCTTTCATATGTAATGATAATTTGTAAGATCTCCTTTTGTTTTACTCCTTTAGACTGAGTTTATAATTTTTTTTGGCAGACTGTCAAGTATTTCAACAATGAGCAATTTGAAGCTAAGGAGTATGATAAATATTTAAAATGTAAGTATTTATTCTTCACTCTTCTATTAAATACCTGTAACTTGATGAATTCAAGTTGGGCTATATATTTATATACAAGATAAGTTGCTAATCATATATTCATACGTATATTGTAAATATTTCTATTTCTTAGACGTGGAAATTTCCATCCTTTTACTTATGAGTGGGATGATTAGGTTGTATTATCTCAAATGGGTTAAATAAAATGCTAAAAGGAGAACAGATCAAACAGGTTGAAAATCAGCTAAAGTCCATTTTTAATGCTTACAACCTCCTTAATTTATTTTTTATTAAAGATCTGAATTAGGGTGTAGATCCTCTCATGTTTGGGTCAAACATGACTTATCATGTTCTCTCACAAATATGAGAGTAGGTCCCTTATTTTAGTTAAGAATGGGTCCCCTTTGTAGGGTACACTCTCATACTTGTGAGAGAACATGATCAATCATGTTTGACCCAAACATGAGAGGATCCTAACCCTCTGAATTATGATGTAATAGTATTTCTTTTGTAATTCATTATTGCCACCTCTACTGTTATATATCTTTCTTTTTTTTTCTTTTTCGTCTTGAGTGTTTGAAGAAAGGTGCATTAAGTTGATCAGTTGATGGTAGCTATGTGATTAATTTTGATAACAATTAATCTTAGGCTCTGAAGACGCTGCCTTGAAGACACAGCAAAGTCTTGCTTTTCTGAACTTTGGCCAAACTTTGATATTCAGTATAGCTCTTTCAGCAGCAATGGTACTGAGTTCAAATGGTATTATGAATGGTGTGGTGACTGTCGGTGATTTGGTAAACCCTCTGTCTTCCTACTGTAACTTTCATTTATAAAAATATAAGATTAATGACTGGGTCATACAAGCTTTTTATGCTATATATTTTTATAGGTTATGGTTAATGGGCTCCTCTTCCAACTGTCTCTTCCACTCAACTTCCTTGGTGGTGTTTATCGTGAGACTGTGCAGAGTCTTATTGACATGAAATCCATGTTTCAGCTACTTGAGGTAATTTCCATTTTCATCATCTTGCATTTCATGATAAAGCTGTCAAGATTCAATAGATAACTTATAGTTTCTGACGTGTGCGTGAATAAAATAATAAAAAAAAATATTTGAATTAATAAATAAATAAGAGTTGAAAGTAATAATATTAATACAATAATATCATATAATTTAAACCTCTTATGAGAGTATCTATCCTCTAATATAGTAGTATAACTCTCAGTAATTACACCTTTGAACTACGCATGGTAGTTGAAGGTCTTTAGGGATGCAGTCTCTCTACTCCTAGGTAGAGGTATGATTGTCTACACCTTACCTCACCCATAATCCGATTAAGTGGGATTGGGTATGGTTGTTGTATATATAATTTTTAAATTTAGAACTTTGTATATGAAATATTAAAAAAACTAGAACTCACTTGGAAGAAGGCACCTTTAATTAGTGTAAATAGATGTCATTGTTAAATTTCAGATGCAACTAATCTTGCAAGTGACAAAACAATGAATTTCTGCCATCACCTCAAGTCTTCCACCTTATTCATAAATATTTCCACGGATGTCTATGTGAGCCCAAAATTGAGATATGATGCGTAGAATAATCAGAAGTTTGATACTGTTGATCATGTTAATTCCTTTTCTTGGGGGGGGGGGGGTCTATTGTTTTCATTTCAAATCTTCTGTGTCAGGTCATTTGGCCGGTACCTTAAACTGGCACATTTTGATTGCAAGGCAAGGTGGCAATTTCAACCCAATTACTTATGAATGGTTGGTTTGGGTTATGTCGTATCTCAGATGGATGAACTGGCTGAAAGTAGCTCAAACTCTATCATACCTCGTATATTTTTTATTTAAATATTTAAATTATGATTGTTACAATTTTATTTTTGTATTCATAGTTGACACATTACTTATATGAACTTTATTTTAAAGAATCAATTAAAAAGAGTTTGTGGACCCAACCTTGACTTGGCCTCTTCTGACCGGTACTAAGAATTGACCGTCTTAACCCAAACCGATTTTGACCCTTTAGCCCATCTAATAATTTTCTTGGTTATTACCAACAGGCCTTTGGCCTAGCGGTATCAAGGTGTAATTAAAGTTTTCAAATAGTAGTGGGTTCAAGTCCTAATTGAGACAAGAGGTGTAGAACAAGTGGGTGTGTGAATTTGCCATGCAAAAAGATAAAAAAAATAAAAAATGAAACCGTATTAGATAATCAGTGTTATTCTCTTGTTTTTGCAGGAGAAAGCAGAGATCAAAGACGAAGATGATGCGAAGCCTCTAAAGTTGGCTGGGGGTAGCATTGAGTTTGACAATGTTCATTTCAGGTGAAGTTTTCTTTTCTGTTACTTGTGGGACTCGAATGAAATGTCAATACACCAAACACATTTCTACATAATTTTGAGCAGCAAATTGTTAAAAGATGTTTCAGTTTCTGGTCATAAGTAGTGATGCATGTAATTCATAAGTTTTCAAGAAAGATAAACATACAGTAGTAACCATTCACTAACTGTTCTTTTTTCAGTTGATTACCTAATCTATAATTGTGTACTTATTTTCGCTGATTAAACTTGTAGTTTACATAACTTTTTATTGATCAAAGATATATGGTTATCTAATGTACTTGGCTCTAGTCTAATGATTCATGACGTATAAGAATCGTCAAAATCTCTGTGCTTGCTGTGACTTTGTATACCAACCTCCTTCACATATAAAACTCCCCCACTCCTGTAACAGCATTCTTGTTTTTGGATAAATCTAGTACTTCTAAAAATTTAAAAATGATACTAATATTTTCTTTTCCAAATTTCAATTTTCTTAATATAGTTTGATATGGTTACTGATTTTTTTCTTGACCCAGATCCAATTAATTTTTTACAGTCAATAGTAAAAAGTAATTCATTTGACCCTTGAAAGTTGAATATGAAGGGTTCCTTCTAAACTTCAATGTGTAGCAAACATTGACTTTACTGATTTTCTTGCTGATATATACTCTGCTTTCACGAATTTAGTTATCTGACAGAAAGAAAGATTCTTGATGGGATATCTTTTGTTGTGCCAGCTGGCAAAAGTGTGGCTATTGTTGGAACTAGTGGCAGTGGTGAGGTTTCTGTTATGATCAAACCGCTTTAATTTTCCCATTGCTACCACCCTTCCAAAATCGTTAGCCTATTAACTGTCTCATTACAATATTATGTTTGCTGTTCTTTTTGTGTTGTGTTCATGCTCTTCTGTTTTCATGTAATGACGATTGCATAATTTGTGTTTTTCCTTGGATATTTTTAATTAAGCCGATGACAAATATTGGGAAAGGACCGTTATACCACTTTATTAACTAACATAACCTAATTCTTGACCAACAATTGAATTTCATGTGCAGGGAAATCGACAATCCTTAGGATGATCTTCAGGTTCTTTGACACCCAATCTGGCACGGTAACTAGATTTTCTGTTAGTTGCTGATCTGATTTGTATGGGTAGGGTAATCTGTCAAAGTGGGTAAACCCTTTTGTATGCCATTTGTTCACCCAAAGCACTTTTAATAAGTAGTGTGTTACATAAGAGCATATGATTGCAAATACTATGTTATTCTGATAACAATCTATTTTTTTTAATAAAATGTTTTAATAGGTTATATCACATACCAGATTTCTGCATGACAGGTGAGGATAGATGGTCAAGATATACGTAAGGTGACACTTGAAAGCCTTAGAAAGCATATTGGTGTTGTTCCACAAGATACAGTAAGTTTGATGAAACTTCCAGCTTTGTAATGTTTTATATTTTTATCTCACAAATTATTAATTTTATGTTACTTTTTAAGTCGGCATTTGCATGATTTCTGCAAACTGTGCTGTATGAACAGGTATTATTCAACAATACAATATTCCACAACATTCAGTATGGTTGTCTCTCATCTACCCCTGAGGAGGTTTATGACTTTGCAATATTATTTACAGAATATCATGTCACTGCCTATTTTTTCACTAAGCAATAGGGTTTTGTATAGGTATATGATGCTGCTCGAAAAGCAGCAATTCATGACACCATCATGAGGTTCCCAGAAAAATATTCTACTCTTGTTGGGGAACGAGGCCTAAAGGTGAGTACTTTAGAAGGTTTGATCATTTTGTTGGCTACTTGTCTACATGATATCGTGGAAATGCAGAATGGTTTATAGTGCCAGTTAAAAACAGGCTTTCTTTGCGTCAGTTACTCAAGTAATTAATAAGTTGTGACAGACTTTCTTCTTCGTAAAAGGTTATTGGCAGTGCAGTGTAAAGTATAAATAGTATGTGACTCTAGATAGTTTTCGTTATAGTTATAAAAATTGGGCGGTTCAGGTGGTTGGATACTTGGACAACAGGTCGAAACAGGCAACCTGACCGGGCCGGGCTACATTGCGTCACCAACATTTTTTTTGTAAAATTTTAATTATAAGGTTGAAAATATTTGGTACTTTGGGCGACCTTGACCCTTTCATTCTTTGGTAAACCTTCAACTTGACCAATTCAACCCATTAAAGATATAAACTAACCCTTCAAGCGTTTGTCAATAAATGCGTTGAAATTGCCATCTATAGTTTTCATTCTCTTAGTCTACAATTCATTTTGTTCGTGTATATTAGCTTTAAAAAAGTTAATCTTTATTCCTGATTTATATTTATTCTTGCAGCTTAGCGGTGGTGAAAAACAACGAGTTGCATTAGCTCGTGCATTCCTGAAAGCACCTCCCATATTGTAAGTGTGTCATCTAATGCATTCGTTATGCTAACGACTAATTTCTTGCACTGAAATCTGTTTTCCAAACAAATCTTCTACATACATACTCCAAGAAAATATAATTTTTATGCTACTTTCACCCTCCTCGCATAACTTCAAAGATGGGAAGTTGTATACTTAGCACAACAGGTATCAAATGGGTTACTAAATTTAAATTATGTCGACATGTTTCAGGTTGTGTGATGAAGCAACAAGTGCTCTAGATAGCACAACAGAAGCAGAGATACTTAGCGCACTAAGGTCCCTTGCAAATAACAGAACAGCAGTCTTTATCGCTCATAGACTTACAACTGCAATGCAGTGTGATGAGGCAAGCCCGCTCGCCTTTCTCAAAATTCTTCATTGTTATATAAACTTAACTGCCAAATGGTTCACAATTATAAAAATTAGCCAAAAAGAGCATGGGTCGTACTATCCTTTACCAAACCATATATACGAAACTGGAGAAAAAAGTGTTCTGGGTCAAACTATCCTTTACCAATTTAACCTATACAAAAGTTGCCTGCTTTGACTAGTTAGTTTTTTTTTTTTTTTTTTGAACAGCTAACACACACACACACAAATCTACACCTATGTCCATAAGGGACTTAAACCCTCAACCTCAAGGAGAGAGGGACACGTTAATCACAACTTGACACTGCAACGTGTGCATTTTGCCACCTCTACTGTAGGATAGGAAAAGGGTTGTTTTGTAAATACTAATGAGTTACCACCCATATTCAGTTGGTTATTTTTTGTCATGATTTCCATCAGATTGTAGTTATGGAAGGTGGAAGGGTAGTAGAACAGGGTCCTCATGAAGTTCTGTTGGCGAATGCTGGTCGATACGCACAACTCTGGGCACAGCAAAACAGCACCATTGATTGACTTCAAAGCTTAAAAGACGCACAATAAACCTGTAAAAGTTTCCTACCCAATCAAATTATAGTCATTGATCATGTATACAGAAATAAGGTAATGGCGGCTTAGACATCCTGCGATGAGTTCAGGAATCTTACCAGCCCGGATCTTTTCCCCCCTTTTATCGTAGCCATTGTTTGTCACCAAAATAAGGTCTATTTTGGGACGGAAAAAGACGTTATGTGATTTATTTAAGGTAATTGTATCTTATAATACCCATTTTTTGCACATTAAATCTCACAGGCTTCTATTGGAAAAGCAGCAATTGCTATTTGATGATTTTGATTCCTGGAGAAAAAAGTGTTTTATGTTGATTTAAATGGTAAATAGGCAAGTATATATTTACCTTTAAAAGTCTGCTGCATTCTGAATGTGATTACTGTGGTATTTTGGCTTTTACTATTAGAATGAGTTTTAGTTACGGAAGGTGATTTGTACACAACAATAGTTTATCATACACAACAAAAAGAGTTTGATTGGACAATTATACCCTTAAATATGTGGATAGAAATAATTAACAATGGGATTCTAAAGATATAAATGTCATAATTGTTGTGTATGGTAAAACATTGTTGTGTACAAATCACCTCCCGTTAGTTATACTTGTAGCGTTGCATAACATTCTCACAATTTTCAAGAATAATTCTTTGGACGCCCAAATGACATTTAACTTATGTCTTATCATCCTTTTTTATAACCCATGGATTGGTTTTAATTTTGGTGGGTTCGTATCATTAATAGTTTTGGTTTATAAATCGAACCACTTCTTCCCACCGAGCAGACCCATTTTTGTTGATTGTAGAGAGGCGAACTCTTGCAATATGATTTTAAATGGTTCGACATTACACCTGTATCTTTCTTTTCTATAACTATTTGAAATAAAGGCATTTTAGCTTAGTAGTACTACCTTGCACCTAAGGCCATGCGTAATAGATCTCCCGAAGGGGTTCGGGTGAGCTGCGGGTTTGTTGGGTTACTTTGGGAATCCGCTACGGCCCCCCCTTCGGTTTCCCCAACCCAAGCAACCCGTTCGCTTTCTTTTGTTTTTTGTAAGAGAGAGTATGGATAGGATAAAATTTGGGTTATTTGGATTAGGCTATACGTGGGTTTCAGGTAAGAGAGAAAAGAAGGAAAAAGTGATGCGGCACTGACGCTGATGTGACATTCGGGTTGAGAAAGATGAGACGTGAGTGTTACCGATGGTCTAAGTGAAATAATCTTTTTGCACGCTCACCCTTCATTTCTTTTTCATCAAGGTTATCATCACAATCATCTGTTCATCACCTGGATTATTACCTTGTTCCGCATTATCCATTGCTTCCGTCTATAAAACATAGCTAACATCTGAAACATAAACATGACATACAAAAACGGCAACATTAGTACATTTAGATGAAAATTTGAAAAGATACAATATGATTTAAAAGGTTTCATGTATTAACAATTGGGGGCTACTTTGACTTGTTTATCCTCCTTATCACGTTCAAGATTTTCTTATTTTTTTTATTTTTATTTTGGGGGTAAGGAAAAGCTTGTTTACTACCCATTTGACCCGGAATCAAAATAATTATAAATTAATGATTAAAGCTGACGCCTTCGATATGAGTTGGAATCGATTAAGATGAGATTTGGAAATGTTTTATAACTTCAAGGCTACTTTTATTCTTCAATTTGGCATTTTGATAAAATAGATTCTTCCTATCTTTCTTATTTGAATTTTTAAATTATGTGGAGTTGATGTGGCAGCTCTTAGCGGGTTAGTATCATCCAGCCTGAATACAATCTTGTAGAAAAACACAACCTTAATCCGTACGTACTTAGCCCTTGTAACCCGGATATGAATCATGTTACCGATGACCTAAATGGCTCAACATAGTTGCATGATGGGTTATGTAAGTAGGTTGTAATCGGTTCGCAGGATAAATCTATAAACTTAATTTTAAGTTTCTAACTTTAAATAAGTTGGTGAGTCGACCGGTTCATCCACAACACAATCAAAACATGACCTGCATGTTACATACGTTGATGGGTCAAACTCTTTAAAGTTGGCATCCATTTCGGCCCAACCTAAATCGTTTATTTTCATGTTATAATTGATATTGTGTTGAGAATACCACCTCTATAGAAGACAAAATGGGTAGATTACATGTGTCAAAGCAAATAAACATTAAATGTGTGTCGTTAGGTTCACCCTTAATATTTTTTTAATCCATTTTTAAATACTTTATAAATATTAAACATATTACTTAATGTTATATTATCATAGCATGATGATATAATTTCATTAAATTAATTGAGTTATAAGGTACAATAATTTACAATAGACTTGTTTGACCAGTTTTATATTGCGCTAAGCATTAGTGTTTGACTAATCCAATCTAATCCAAATCAATTTATTTTTATTTGAAATGGATCAATATTTACATGATTTCATTAACAAATCTATTCACGGAGGTGAAGATGATTGCTTATCTTGTTTTTTAAGGTCAGTTCTTACTTCTTAGAACTTAAGAAGACGGTTATCCTGGGGAAACCAGCACTCCAGCAGCATTGATAAGAAGATTGTCAATGAAATTGGTTCTCTGAAACAAAGTGATCATAAAATTACCGACATTCAGCAAGCAATTCAAGGTGATGGGTTGAGGAGGTTAGGATCCAAGAGTCGCCCCACCCATTGCTAATGTGAAGTGCACCATCATACATGGTTAATGAACTAACGCAGGCTTGAGTTTAGGAGCCAACTCAACAATTGCAGTGAGCACTCCCAGACCAACCAGACTTCCCAGTTCGGGATTGTCTTGAAGCTATATACGTAAAAGAGTTCTTTTCCAAATAAGAACCACGAGTTGGCGCTATACATACATCAATGATCGTTAAAACGATTGGCATGATCCCTTGAAGCAATAATGAAAACTTCACAATTGCCACCACTTTTGGCAGCTAGAACCTTCACCACCACCAGCAGCTTCTGACACCACGACCATCTATGCACTGCAAACCAGCATTATCCAGGTCCTACACCCTCCCTCATCCCGGCCTATTAATTCATGATTACCCCCGAATTAGTCAACACTGTTCAAGAACAACTATTACTTATTGTTGTTTTTATTATGGAATCTTTTAAATTTATTAATGCCAAAGGTCCATGAGGATTCCGTTCTACAAAGAACCATCTTTATTCCATTGCAGAATGTAGACTCCAAAAATTATATACCATCTACATTGTAGACATCAAAAACCACAAGATAAAGTTGGCATCTTTGTATCAACGAAGCACAACTTAAAGGATAACGTCACAACCTTACTTTGTCTCTATCAAATAAACAGACACCTAAAAACATCAACTACCTTTACTAGCACTCATCGAAACTTGTTTGGCATCTTTACATATATCATTCCAAACATAGCCACAGTGAGAAATAACCCCAAAAAATGGGCAATTCAATTTCACTCGTGTGCTGTCCTCACGAATTGGTGAGACAAAGAGGAGAGGTTCTCGTGATCAAAGAAGACGGCGAGTCACTAAGGTTCAAAGACGGAACACTTGTCAAAGATATCCTATCTGCTTATCCATATCACAAGATAATCAGGTGTTCTTCAGATAGAATTGCTTTATCCGGAGAAACTCAACTGAGCTGCAACTGGCTTTACTTCTTGTTGCCAGTTGGGTTGGCACTCAGTGAAGCAGCGTACCGTAGTCTTGTCCGGTCTGCTGTTTCACAAAATATGGTGCCTAACAGGACCCAAAAGATCAATATAGGGGAAATCAATCCCCAGGGAAAGGAAAAGGGTAACGGGGGTAACAGACAAGATCAGATGTACGACGATTATAGCTGTTCCTACAAGTGGAAGCCAATTCTAACGACGATCCCAGAGATAGCCACGCCTTCTGCCTAATTTGATGCTTGTGGACAAATAAGGTGATATATGTAACATTTCATTCAGCTTATAGTGATCACATCTTTTAAAGTTACTGGAACATAAATATGCCTATGATCTTACCGGATTTAAGGTTGGCTTTGATCAATTATTCAGTTCTAATTACTGTAACACAACAAATAAATCAAATCAAATTCAAACTCCAATAAAATTTCGATCCATTTATTTCAATGTTCATCAAATTAACTGATGGAATCCTAGGTATAGATATAGAATTTCTAGATTGAAGTTCTACTTACTAAATCGGAAAACCTATTGTATGAAATTTTAAGATCTACGAACCAGCAATGGAGTTCATGCTAATAGAACGCCAGCTACTGCGACAGCAGGAATCATATGGAAGGATGAATTCAGTTTGTAAATGATCAACAAGTAGTAATATTTTATCAAAAGATGTCAAAATATGGTTAGCAAATAGAACCTCGTGGATACCGAATACTCGGCATCTAGGCTAGTGATGTGATGCAGCGGTGGCCTGATGACGATGACTGCTTTCAGCACAACCGGTGACCGGTCTTCTGGAGGCAGCGGCGGAGGGGAGCAGAGCCAAGCAGGACCATAAAAAGTGCGGGTATATCAAAAATTTTTCGAGTTAAATACTCTTAACGAGCAATTATAAAAATAGCTAAACTATCATTTATTTTGTAAGTGTGTTAATATTATAGATTATTTTTTCTATTATTATTTACAGTAAATTACCGAATAAAATTAAAATAAATTTTCTAATTTTCTAATAAAAGTAATGTACATTTTTTTACGGATAAATGACTCTAACAAGGCACTTGACTCGTGTGATTTTGTAGAATTTTGAAAAACATATACGTATCGTAAACCCGATTTGTTATAAAATAATAATACATGTAAAAAATAACAAAACATAAAACTAATACATAGTCACATGGTAAATACCAGATTAATACATAAACAATTAAAATTATTTAATTTTATAAAATAACTACTAAAAAGGTAAAAAAAATTATAAGAAAACAAAATATGACTTGTTTGCCACATAGATAGCAGGGTCAAAATTGTTGGGTTTACTCATCGTTCCGTCAGCTAGTCAAATTCGTAACTTTTAAACTCACCGCTTCTTTAGTAATACAGGAGTATCCCACATTGGTGATATAAGAGGGATTCTTCCTCCTTATAAGGAGGGAGGATCATATGCCTACCATCTGACGCTTTTTAAAGCCGTGAGCGACAAACCAAAGCGAACAATATCGTTGGTCGGTTCTCTGGTTGCGATCCTAACAAAAATATAATGTGGACACCGATTAATCTACCATGTAGTCACACACGTCATAAGATAGTATGCTGACTAAATGAGTAAACGGTAAGTAAGTTAATTAAGTAATCATGAGACTATAACATTAAGATATTATTAGCTTTCACTATCAACGATACAAGTTCTTAAGGTAAATTCATCTTAAGAGTAACCTAAGCACTATTAACGTATATATGATCACTATATTATCAAACTGTAGGATCGTAACCAGGGAACCGACCAATGATATTATCCGTTTTTGTCCTTCATTGCTTGAAAACGCGTCATATGGTAGGAGTAAGATCCACCCTCCTTATAAGAATGAATCCTCCTTGCCTCATTGATGTGGAATACTCCTGCATTGTTACATGAGCGGTGGGTTTAAGAGTCGCAGATTTGACCGACTCGAGAAAACGATGAGCCCCATAAACTCAACACAAACTAGGTTGAACACGTGTTTTTGACATACCAAAATGACTTATATATAGGTAATAATTGGTTTTGATAGCTAAGAACTGGTGTAAGTCGCTATAAAATATGATAATTTTTTAGAAGCCTCCGCTGCTAGTATAGATGGGATAAATTATGTAATTCAGAGTTAAAAAACATCTTTCAAAATTTTGATCCATGAACATTTATATAAAATTTGATATCTCCAATTGCTACGCTCCCATTACGGAGACATAGATTCAACATATTACATAAAGACTTTACCTTACGTGCCTTCATTGTACATGATACTAAGCACCACGTAAACCCATTTTACCTCATGCATTGTAGACATTACATATAATAACAATTATCAGGAGGTTTATTGTTCAATGAACAATAACTTAATATTAGTTGTTATATATTCTAAAGTTGCAATAATTGTCACATCTTTCCGTTCTTAACGTGCAATGATAGAGCTAGAAGTTAACCTTCTCCATTTATCTCCAATAAATTCATCGTAAAAGGGGTAGATTTATTTACACCCTTTTTTTAAAATCTTAATAGACCCCCTAATAATTACAAAAATAAATTTCTTAAAATAACCTAATAATAAAACTATCATTATATAATCATTACATGTTGTTTACCTTGTAACAATATTTATAACCTTTTTGTAATTAGATAATCATGAATAATTGTTAATATTTTTTATTTGTTATTTTATTTTTACAAATTTTATATTACTATTTCTTTACATTCTTCAGTTTTTTAAGACAAATGAAATGAATTGAGACAAAAAAATGTAAGCGAATGAACAATTTTCGTTAACTCGACCCTTTCCCTTTTAAAAGATAACTTCACTTTTTAAATTAAAAGTTTTATAATAAAAGAATAACTAACAACTAATATTAAATATAAAAAACCATTACAATAACTAACACTAATCTATATATTAATATTTACAAGTTAAAACAAAAATAAAAGAGAACAAAAAAAGCCCCATCATATCAGGACTTAATATAAATTATTATAACTGATTCAGTGATACACACAAAATGTTTATAGTTTAATATAAGAATATAAAATGTGTATTTATTAATATAGTTTTATTCCATATTTTAAATATTTTAAAAATAAAAAAATAACATACACCAATCATAAAGTTTCTCTCTCCCAAAACCAACACACCCATTCATCTTCCACATAACCTATGAGACACACTTTCTCTTCCCCGTAGCCATTATTCATTAGACTCCGTTCAACCCCTAGTCGGCGACCACCTCCGCCGGACCACCACCACCACATTGTTCTCTCTCCCAAAGATGGTTGTCCACAGCCACCCCACTCTCTCTCGCACAACACTCCAACTCCGGCCAAAGGTAACACCCACTACTCTCCATTTTCGGCAACCCTCTATCCCCCTCACATCTCCTCGTACCTGTCTCACCTACGTGGGTGTTTCTCTCTATCTCGGTGAGTGTTTTTTGTCCCTCTCTATGGCGAATGGCCGAAGCTTAAAACAAGGCTGGTTTTTTTTTGAAGAGAGAGAGTATGTGTATCAGTGTGTGAGAGAATGTATTGAAAAAAGAGGATGTATTGAAGAGAAGTAGATCGGTTACGGGAAATCTCAATCCGTCAATCAAAAATCTACCTAAAAAATAATAAATAAGGGGGTTAACTAGACAAATAAGGGGTCTAAATAGCAGGCTTTAGCAAAAATCGGTAATGTTTATATACAAAATCAATACGTTTGTAACTAAATTTTACCTAGATTATAATAATATTGCACAAACATCATAAGAAAGAATTATTTCGTTGGGTTCCATTAAACCCTCTTATGTATATATAGCTTTGCACATGTTTCTGAAATCCACATAAGAGTAAGGATAATTCTTGAGTATATAGAACAAGGGAGCTCCCTTCAGTCCAAACACATATACAAAAGGAAAAGATTAGCTCCCAAATCATTCACACAGGCACAATTGTTTAAGTCCTAACGCTTCAATTGTGTTTGAATGAATGAGTTGGCAGCAAATCCATATCCTCTACCTATCTATGCTTGAATTGAAGAAAGCTCTCTAACTAATTAAAACCAACATATGTTTCTACGATGAAAGGGTTGCCGAAAATTAAGGATGTCTTCAATGGCCGTAATGGCAAAGATGACCGGTTACCTATTCAAAGAGTGTTTAGATGTACTAAATGATAACTTTTAAAAATTTAATATATATACTAATATATAAAGCATTTAACACTATCTCTTCTAAATGGCTTAATCTCTTAAATTTTAAGTCATTTGATATTACTGACTTACTCTTTATTTAAATCTTAAAAGGAAA
This sequence comes from Dittrichia graveolens, assembly GCA_038502395.1. Classification (NCBI taxonomy): domain Eukaryota; kingdom Viridiplantae; phylum Streptophyta; class Magnoliopsida; order Asterales; family Asteraceae; genus Dittrichia; species Dittrichia graveolens. The sequence goes on from JARJIL010000002.1 coordinate 76,662,498, forward strand.
CCATTGAATACCATTATAATAACTAAACTTTCTATAAAAATAATGTTTAAAAATGTCTACTCAATACAAATTAAATTTCAACCTATAAGATATTATACAAATTAAAAATTGAATAAAAAAACCTCCATAGAAATATTATATCATATACCAAATAATTTAATTGAAGTATTAGAAAATTCGTATAACTAAAACTCATAAACTTGATAATATGTAACCGAATTTATAAACACTCGTATAAGTAAAATAAAAATTTTTATTTATAATATATTTAATATTATTTTACTTGAACTCTTAAATTTTAAGTAATAGAAAATTACCAATATAGTCTTAAATATATTAACCCAACCACTATATATTATCTCATACTTACACAATTTCTCATTCAAATCAACACAATTCACCAAGTCATTGATATGTTTTTATCATCTTATTTTATAAGTAGAGATTGTTTTTTTCTTATTTTATTGTTTTTCAAAGGTTATTTTAGAAATTAACGAAAGAGTTGATAGATAATAAAGAAATAAGTAAAATGGAAAAGAAGGAAACAAAATGGAAATACTGCAAATGGAAATTATTCGACGTCATTATAGTGTGTGTATACCATACTCTACGTTACCGAAAACGGACATGTTATCAAGAATGAATTAGTTATCATCGCCGCATTGCGCAGGTAACATGCTAGTAGTAAATGATAGCTTTTAAAATTAAATACCTTTAATAGCATAACGTATGAAGTTAGAATATAAATCGTTAAACTTAATATTTTTTTATTAATAATATTTATAGACGGTAATATATATTGATGAATATTCAAGAAAGAATGAGAGATTTGGGAGAGTGGAGTGTGTTATGATAATATAACAATTCCAAAAAGATTTAGAATTTATCAAGTAATAAATAAACCTCCAAATTAACCGATCACCTCGTTAAGATAATAAAACAATTACCGTCAATGAATTATTGCATTAAAAAAGTAGTATATATCATATCTATAACATGGGGCCGGGCCTTCCTTTTTTTTTCGCGCTATTACGGATATGAAAATAATGGGAAAAATCAGACACTACAAGAAGTAGTGAAGTACTAGCAATACGAACGCCTGAAGTATTAGCAGCGATTTTTATCGCGTCTAATATCTTGATTTTTTTAAAAGGTAGAGGCGGAACTAGTGCCAATGACGAATCTTGGATTCTAACATACTGATACTGGGGTACGTTCACTATTTGACGAGGCGAGTCGGTCAAAAATTAGATAACTGATTGAAATATATATTTAGTTACGGGTCGGGTTGTATCATATAGATCATTAATACCAACGAAAAACATATAATCTAAACAAATAGCATAAAGTTCTTACATTTGATCCCGACAAAACTTCATATCTTGTAAATTCTCTAAGATTGTATCAATACTATTTACTAATAATATGGAATAGAGCCTTCTCAATATATGATATCAAAAATTAATACAAAATGTGATTCATTATAATCTACTAATATAGTATTATAACCTAACCAAAATTTCAAAAAACAACAATTTAACAAAAAAAATAACAAGACTAATATTTTTAATAAAAATAGATATCAAAATACCATACCTATAGAGAATTTTCACCGTCTCTATGCATATAGACACACACGTATATATTATAATAATTTATACGGAGAAGGGTGAAGTAATATAGGCATAAAGGTGTTGACCTTTATAGGTTGCCGTGTCTCTTACTTGTCTGAAATCTTAAAGTCTGAAAGATTTAAAAAAAAAGTTGGTAAAAGATTGCAAACTTTATTGGTTATCAATTACTGTGAGGAGTCAAGAGGGATTTAAAAAAAAATTCTTACTCAATTGATTGTTCATACTTCATAGAAGCCGAAAGGTTTTTAGAATTTGAAGATTCACACTTGTAGCTTGCTTAATCGAAATGTGATGGTCACAGAAGGCTAGACACCAACTTCAGTGTGGAGGGCCGAGGGCACAGTCAGAGAGCGCAGATGCAGTCCGGCAAGTGTTTACATATATCGGCGATTAGGTTTGGTCGGCGACTTCTTGGAGATTGTTTATGTTTCACAAAGAAGGGGAATCGGGGGGCTGCTGGGCATAAACAGTGTTTTTTTCTAATCTTTTAGGTATTTCTTGATACATTAATCTTTGTTTCTTTCTTGAAGCATAGTGCCAAACGAGGGGTCCATCTTCGTTTTTTACGGTGGTGTTAAATAGAAATTATATATATGATAATAAAAATAATAAATTTTTAAGTGGGACCAACACAGTCCTCTACACTATATATGATTTCGCCTCTGGATAAAAGTAATATATATATATAACAACAGGGGTAACTCACTCAAAATTCAAAAAAATATATAAAATCCTTAGTTTCTAACATAATTTGTTTATTTAAAACCTCACATATTTTAGTAAATGAAATATTCAAGTTAAAAGACTTGGTTAATACCGGTCAGACGATTGTTTAACGTCGGCGGAATAATTTGAGAAAAATTATACCATCACTTATTAAAAAATTGAAAACCATATACAAATTTAAAAAGACGTACGGTCCAATCACGTTAATTAAGGATGCTAGTACGTACTCTATATTAATTGTAAATGTTTTCTTTATTGTTTTTGTTAATTGTTGTATCAGTATTATTAACTCATTACTAACACTCGTAGTAATAATAATATTAATTATTACAACACGTCAGTACCAATTTCACGAACAAATCCTTCACAAGCAAACAACAAGATGCACGCAATGATTATAACGAGCTTCCTAGCTCGTGATGGCAAATTGGGATCTCTATTACAAGCTCGTGAAGCACCATTGCATATATCTTTAAGATAATATTAAAACTTAAACAAAATTAACAAGTTTCGTGAAAAGTAAAAACCCTCTTTGATCGATAAGTTGGCAAATGACTAGCAACAATCTTGATCGATCATGCTCATATTCTAGATTTTTATCAAAAATTTACAAGTTAAAAGGGTTTTTTCATCTTTTAATCCTTTTTCTTTTCTTTCCATATCAAACCCTAATTAACCTTAAACAACTGACTGGACTAACGAACAAAATGGAGAATAATAAAATCATATATTTTTAATTTTAAGACAGCAAATCAATAAATATGGACTAAATACAAGGCATTGTATCAAAATTAAGTTGATAACAATCAGGAAATTAAAGGCTATTAAGTAATGGGTATTCAATCAAAGGATCAAAGGCTACTCGGGCAATTATTTAGGGCTCATAGTTAGATGGGGCCCATGATTAATATAGTATCTTACATATGTATATATAACCTAGTTTATTATTGAGCCTATATATATACACACACACACATATAGGGAAAAAACTCCAGTTTCTTAGGTCCAAAATCCGAAACGCATATTTTCGTCACAAAAGCGTTCTCGCATAAAGCCCGTCTATGAAAGTTTTCTGTGATGATATTTTCGTCGCAAAAAGGTCCTAACCTTCACAGACGATCATTGTCCTCGCCGTAAGGTATTTCTGGAAAAAAAAAATTTTTACCTTTTGCGACGACAAATGTCCTCGCTAAAAAGTTTATATAATTAAATAGTAACATACTTTGGGGTAAGCTTTTAAAGTAAGTAAAGACTTGAATTTTCTGATTAGTATTTTGGATTTAGTTGGAGTTCTAGCCATTGTGCTCTCATGTCGGTCCTATTGTATAGATAGGCTCGGGCTCATTAGGGTTTCATATTAGGGTTTCTATGTACCCTTTATACTTTATAAATAGTTATCAGTGTAATACAAAATACCTACGGAGTTTTCATTATTCTACATGGTTTTCATTATTCTACATGGTATCAGAGCCTTAGGGTTCTGGTCATATCTTCTCTTTCTCTTCCGCCACCGCCGCCACCTAACTACGGTTGGCCGCTGCCGCTTTCTTTCTTCCCGTTGTCCCCCTTGAGTGACGACATTCTTTCTCTCCTTAACCCTCTGGTCCTTCCCCGGGGACGCCTTGTAAATAAAAATTTATTAGTTTTCTCTCCCTTGCCGCCGCTACGCTTCTTACCGCCACCGTAGTTGTAGCTCCTGCCGTTGCAGTCGTAGCTCATACTGTTGCCGTCCGTAGCCGTTGCGCCTCTTGCCACCACCGCCATAGTTGTAGCTCCTACTACCGCTGCCGCTCTTCTTGCCACCCTCTTTGGCCGCTAACCTATTGCCGCCATGGAGTTTTATTTTCTATATATCTATGTTCTTTTCTACATATCTTTTTTTCTTATGTATTTAATCTCTTTCATTGTATTTTTCGTTCCAGTGAGAGCGTCCGATCTTCTGCAGCTCTCACTGCGGGGGAGTATTAGAGAATATAGATTAGGGTTTAGTATAGTATGGCCAGCCCTATTGTATAGATAGGCTCGGGCTCATTAGGGTTTCATATTAGGTTTCTATGTACATTTATACTCTATAAATAGTTATCAGTGTAATACAAAATACCTACGGGGTTTTCATTATTCTACAGTTGTGGCGGTCGTCGTTGCAGCGATGGTTGCGTTTTTCTGTTTTCTTTTATCCAGCAAAGACAATCGACATGAGGTGGATCAGACTCCACCATCACCACAAGGAACTCAGGAAGTAACCAAGATTTGGGTAACCGAGATTTGGTGATGATCCAAAAGGTGAAAAATCCAACTAAAGCCTAGTTATACTTTCTTTAATATGTCATTATAAAGTAGGTTACCTATTTAAGTAATAAAAAAATATAGGGTACAGCGCATGAAAATACAAAAAACTTTACCAAAATTTCCATTGTATGCAACGAACTTTATTTTGTACCTTAAAATACAAACAACTTACAATTTTGGTTCATTGCACGCAATCAGTGACCTGATTATCAGGTTACCGGTTTTTTCCATGAATTTTGATTTTTTTTTAATTAGCAAATTCATATGTTCTTGATGTTCTTCAAGGTTCATCCTCATGTTATTCATTTTTAAAGCATAAACCATAAAGTTGATTCACATATGGAACAACTCGATACAAATTGTGTGAAACATGAACAACTTTAAAATTCGGTTCATAAATATGAAGAAATCAAATTTGGTTTAACGATCTTAAAACGCTAAAAAGGAACTAATGATCTGAAATCGCACAAACATAAAATCGCACACATGGAACATGAACAACAATTTGTAAAATCAGTTGACATATGTGAAAAAGAAATTGAATTGGAACATAGCTGAACTCACCTATGAACATAAACCCTAAAAGCAATTCGCAAATTTGTAACACGTGGAACATAAACAAGAACCCTAAAATCGATTTTTAACACAAAAAGTTGCAACATAGATTTGGGGAACAAGATTGTACGACTTGTAACTACATAATCATAAGGTCACCACAAGTTTCTGAAACCTTCTCTATGTAAGGATGAACCAAACATGTTAATTAAATGTCTAATGAAATCAGAACCAGTGAATGAAGCAACCACAGACGAACAAATGTTGAACCATAGACGAATGGAGAAACCCTAAAGGAATGAAGGAACAATCGATTTAACAGCGAGTAACTCTTGATATGAATGAAGCACAACAAAAAAAATCCCTTTTCTTTTCAAAAAACAGAAAACTAGAAAAGCTCTCACACATTAAGTAAAACAAAAAATCTCAAAACCATTTTTTTTAAATGTGACCCAAAATTTAAAAGTAAATGAAAAACAATCATCATAAACCCGAAGAAGTCGCCAAAGATACGAAAAAGTCGTAGGAAAACGTTTGTTACCCTAGTAACCTGCTATAACATGTATCATTGCATACAATGACGAATTTTTAAAACTTTTTTGTATAGTTTGCAATTTTGATAAAGTTCGTTGTTTTTTCACGCACTTTCCCTAACAATACATTACCTCCATCAACCTTTTAATTTAGAGAAGTAACATGCTATATATTCCTTAAATATATATAAATGAAAATTTTCTGCAGCTAGCTTACTGAAGATGATTAGTAGTGGATTTTAATGGAGGCCCCCGTCACTTGAAGATCCGCCATTTAATGCTCATCTGAAGCTTAACTTTCAAGGAAGGATTTGATCGATCGGATATTATTATTTGTCGACGAAGAACAAATATAGTGATTGAGAATTAATTTGTTTAGAGAAAAATATTGCTGAGAAGTGGAATTGAATTAAAATTTGGGAGTAAGATAAGGAATTTTATAGATGATTATATGGTGGGGAATTGAAGGTGAGAAACGCTGAAATCACGGAAGAGAAAATGGGTTTTATGTAGAAGGAGACGAAACATGGTGGGTCGCTGTCTTCAGGAGACTTGGAAATATTAAATTAAATTAATACAGTTTTTTCTACTAATTGTAATTAATCATCACATTCAATGTTTCCTAAAAAAATATATTAATATTGTTCTAGAATAAATTAGCTAGATTAATTGCATGTGAGATATTAAATAATTATAAAAGCGAAAGGAATACAATTTTTTAAAAATGACGATAGATGGTGTAGACATTTAGAGCAGCGGTGGAAACGTCAAAGCAAGCAGAGGACAAACATGCTATCATGATATAAAGAGACCTTATTGTACGTCTTCTACAAGCTATTAATTTTTATTGTTATAATTATGAGTAATAAGGTCAAGTTTTTTATTTGTTTAATTAAATTTTTTTTAAATGGTTATAAAATACTTTAAAATGATAAAACTAAGAATTTGATTAAATATGATATTTTAAAATGTCATAAATAGTAATATGATATTTGTAAACTACGATAAACAAATACGATATTCTAAGATCCAATAAATACAAATATGTTGTCGTGGTGGTCGTTTGCGCGTTTTGTTAAGCCATAGGAGTCATAAGGGTTTTACCCTATTGGTTGTGATAAGGCGGCGCTATCCTTAGCACACACGGGCAACTTAATCTCCCATGCGGTTTTACAACCATATAAAAAGTTAGAGAGGTGAAAAATGATATCCTTCCACTTGTGGTGAGTAGGAGGATGAAGTAGAAAAAAAAAGTATAAAGATATATCATTTTTCAAAAAGTTAATAGCTTGTTTAATCCAAAAAGCATGAATTAAACGTTATAAACTTAGAATGAAAACCAATATAAAAACTTAATAACTTATTTTGACAAAGAAAAATTATACTTAATTCGTCTCAAAAATATTATTTACACATAAAAAAAATACAAAGTTTAAGACGAAGCAATTTTACTTAATGGAGAATAAATTAATAATATTAGGACTAAATGAGTATTCTACTTACTAGATTCCTTTATTTCAGGTTTAGTTTATATAAATATATTCAACTTTACACAATTTATTATTATACATATTCAATTTTTTAGATTTATCATTTAATGTATTGAACTTTAAAAACTTATCATTTGATATATTCGGTTCGAAAATTAAACACATAAAAATATAAAATAGCAAAGTACATAAAGCTGGATACAAAAAGTTTAAGGTTTTAATACATTAAAATGTTAGTTCTGAAAGTTCAATACATTAAAAAGTAACTATAAAAACTGAAATACATGAACAAAACGTATATATAAAGTTAAATAATATTTTGATAAATTAAACTGTTTATTTAACCATTTTATATATGATAATCAAGCGAGTAGAGTACATATAAAAGATCAAGTAGATAGATATAAACCGGGTAAAATACTCGAAAATACAAAAAATTGTCAATATTGCCATTGTATGTAATTAACATTATTTTTTGTACATTAAAATATATACAACTTACTAATTTGGTTTATTGTATACAATTGGTAACCTGACTACCATGAATGAACCAAATTTGAAAGTTGTTTGCAGTTTTAGGTACAAAGTTTTTTTATTTTTTGCTAGGTTACTAGTGAGTTATACATACAATTAGTGAATCAAATTTGTTAGTTGTGTTTATTTTTAAGTATAAAATAAAATTAATTACATACAATATCAATATTAACATAATTTATTGTATTTTCATACAATTTATCTAATATAAACATGTATCGATGTGACTTGTATTTTGTAGATTTAAATTCTTCAATTCTTGGATCCTTGATGCCAATCTTGCTATAATTGTTGCCTCTTCCTTAGCGGACCATGCAAATGGCCTTCTCCATCTCTCAGCTGATATTCGTTTGATGCAAAGCTTGAAACGGATCAAAAGTAAAATAAAGTCATGGAGAAGTGAAGTAAAGCAGGCCAATTGCTCCCTGTTGGATTCCCTCAAAATCAAGCTTCATATGCTAGACTTAAAAGCAGAATCTGATGGCCTACTTGGTGAGGATCAATTGATCAAAGTCAACCTTGAAGCACAGATAAATGACCTGGAATTGAAATCTCTTCTTGATATAAGGCAAAGATCTAGAGTCAAGTGGTCTTTGGATGGTGACACCAACTCAAAGTTCTTTCATGGGCTGCTTAAAAACAACAGAAGGAGGAACTTCATCCATGGTATTTCCTTAAATGGTGTTTGGGTTGAAGAACCTCTTCAAATCAAGTTGGAGGCTGAACTCTTCTTTGCTTCTAAATTCTCGGAACCATTACCTATCCGCCCTTCCTTCAAAAGCAACCTCTTCAACAAAGTTTGGGATTGTGGTGGAGACAAGGCCCAAGGCCCGGATGAGTTTTCTTTTGCTTTCATAAAAAATTTTTAGGAATCACTTGAACATAAAATTTTGGACACGGTCAGATTCTTTGAATATAACTCGAGACTCAACAAAGGTGCAAACTCTTCCTTCCTGACGTTAATTCCAAAGATCAAGGATCCACTTTATTTCTCTGATTTTAGGCCCATAAGCCTAATCAGTTGTTTGTACAAGATAATTGCGAAGGTTCTATCAAACAGACTCAAAGAGGTAATAGACTCTCTAGTGGGTAAGGAACAATCTGCTTTTATCAAAGGTAGGAACATACTGGATGGTCCACTGGTACTCAATGAAATCATCACTTGGGCTAAGAGAGCAAGGAAACATCTATTTATTCTTAAAATAGATTTTGAAAAAGCATTCGACTCCTTAAATTGGAATTTCTTGGACTCGATCTTTGAGCAAATGAACTTTAGCTCCAAATGGAGGGCATGGATAAAAGGTTGTCTTCAATCATCCTTCGTATCTATCTTGATTAATGGGCCCATAGGGGTGTTCGTCAAGGAGACCCGTTGGCACCCTTCCTTTTCATTATCGTGATAGAAGGCCTAAACGTGGCAATCAAGGAAGCAACTAATAAATCTGTTTTTGAAGGGCTGAGACTACCGAATAATGGGCTAATCTTATCTCACCTTCTCTTCGCAGACGACGCAATATTTTTTGGTAATTGGTCTATGTGGAACATTAAAAACCTCATGAGGATCCTGCGATGTTTCCACCTAGCTGCAGGGCTAAAGGTTAACCTCACCAAAACAAATTTATTTGGTGTTGGTATTCAAACAGATGTTGTCTCCTGGGCTGCTTCCAACATCAATTGCAAACCTGGAAGTTTCCCGTTCAACTATCTTGGCATCCCAGTGGGATCGTCAATGTCTAGAATTGCCAACTGGCAACCCCTCCTTTCAAAGTTTGAGAAAAAATTATCGAATTGGAAGGCTTCCACTCTATCACACACGGGTAGAGCTGTCCTTTGCAATTCAGTTCTTGGATCTCTAGGTTCTTACCTCTTTTCACTCTACAAAGTTCCAGAAAAGGTACTGATTCAACTAGAAAAATGTAGAAAAGATTTTTTCTGGGGTGGCAACAATAAGAAGAAAAAGGTTGCATGGATCAACTGGAAGCAAGTTCTAGCAAAAAAAGAAGCAGCTGGGATTGGTATTGGAAGTCTAAGGGCACAAAACCTTGCTCTTTTGACAAAATGGTGGTGGAGATTAAAGATCGAAAATGGATCAATTTGGAAAAAAATAATAGAGTCTCTTCATGGTTATAAAAGAGGACTGAGAATCGATCCGTTGGAATCAAAAAAGAAAGGTGTTTGGGGCTCAATTGTCAGTATTCAAAGGCACCTGCCCACTCCTATGATTTTAAAAGACCTTTTCTCTTCTTCACTAATTGCAGGAGTTCAAGGTATCTGCCATCATTGGTCTTGGGATCTAGAACCTAATGGTTGTTTCTCCGTCAGTTCACTACGGAAAAGGATTGATGATCTATCCCTCCCAAACAACCCAAATCAGGCGATTATCTGGATTAGATCGCTACCAAGCAAGGTAAACTTGCTCATTTGTAGACTCAACCACCTAAAGCTTCCTACCAAATGGAATCTCGTTCACAGGGGAGTTCAAATAGATAGCTTAAGGTGCAGCTTATGTGGGGTGAATTTTGAAACAGAAGATCATATCTTTCTTCATTTGCCAGGTAGCCAAATCACTACTACTTTTTATTCGAAGCTGGTGGAACTTAAATTCTGGTTTACCTTCCTTTCTCCATGATCTTCTCAACTGGGGAACTATTTTGGATCTAAAAGGAATGAGGCTAGAGGCTTTTTCCACTTTGATCTCCACTTTCTGCTGGATCATTTGGTCAAATAGAAACGGTAAGATCTTTGAGGAAAAGGCTTTTCCGGTGGCTGTCCTGGCGAGAAGATTACAATCTACCTCTTTTTTTTGTTAAACACAAAAGGAAAGCTTCCTAAAAAGCTTTTTTGGATTACCTGATGTTCAAACTCTTTGTTAGAACTGTATATGTAATTGTTTCCGGCTAGCAACTTGCTAGTGTGATAATATAGTCTCTTGTTTGATGTTAAAAAAAAAAGGTATAATCATGTGTTATTCGTGTGTTTAACATTCAAAAAATAATAATAATGTGTCACGTCTATGTGGGGCCCTACATTTGTCCAGGTTAAATGCTTTGATATAAACAAATGTTTGATTCTTCAACTTTAAATATTATGTAGGACCTGTCGATTATTATTTACGAAAAAAGACATCACAGTTTTTGAAAGAAAAATTATAAATTATTAGTTTATAGATTTATGTATACACGGATATTAGTCTATTAGAGAAATTAACTTAAAATGTATTAAAATCAAATAAAAAATATAAATACTGTACATATATAAAAATTTTAAATACGTACATAAGAAACCAAATTAAATTTTTTTGAAGTACTTTATACACAAGTAAACTTGAAAAATAACATAATTGAATATAAAACACATTTCAAGTATGTAGATAAAGACTAAACTATTTAGACTGATACATAAAAATAAAAAGTAGACATACAAATTGTTTAAAATATATACAAAACAACAAAAACACATCAGAAGCTTAAGCATACTCATACCATAGATCATGACATCTCACGGATCAGTCAATGAGTGATCTAGAAATAAGAAAAAAAATTAATCTACTCAAGACACAAATTCTTATATCAAGCAAAAGCAATAATATTCTAATAAACAACCATTCTACTTGGTTAACCTGATTATTGGAAAAAATAAAATTATAGTCAGTATAAACTATCAGATATAAAGAACAACTAAAAGTTTTTCAATATTTAAAGAAAATTGAAATCCAAGTTCACATAACCAATAACTTAGTGACAATTTAAACGCACATGTTTAAGAGAAAGAAAATATACATACAGATTTGTACACACAAACATTACATGACTAAACCTGAAACCATAAGAATCATTTATAACCACTATTAATGCTCATTAATAGGGTATCTTGGTAATTTTATATAGGTTTTAGTTTACCAAAATTTATCCAACTTGTCACGTTTTGCTATTGTATGTATCGAGCTTTAAAAGTTTATATTGTGCGTATCAAACTTTTAATTTGTTGCTATTGTATGTATTTTGGATATATAAAAAAGGGAAAAAAGTATAAGTTTAATATATACAATAGAAAGTTTAATACACACAATAGCGACAAATTAAATGATCAATACATACAATAGAAAATTTCAAAGTTCGATACACACAATAGCAAAGCGTGACAAATTAGATATATTTTAATGAACTAATCCCTTTTATATATTTACCCGACTACGAATTGTATCCAGGTAGATAGTCAAAATTTAATAAGGCTTGATTTTTTCAAAATGTACGTATTAATGAGTCATTAACGAGGGCTCATTAATGAGATATTAGAATTATAGTCATTGATCTAATTTAATCAAGAATCAAAATTAGTTCTAACAGTAAAAACGATTCTCAAATAAACCTTTATATATGTATGTATATAGTGGTTCATGCAAGAAGTACGAAAAATATTCTGGACCATTAGATTAACTAATCAATGGCTAAAAAAGATTATTACAATTACGTAGATAACTTAAAATAAAGTGGTAGAAAATAAAAAAAAGAAGGGGCAAAAGAGACTTTTTTCTTATTAATAATTTCTCTCAATTAAATATGTTTCCTTCTCCTCTTTCTCTCACTCGTGTATTTAAATCTCTATCACACTCTCTATTATCTACTATCTATGTGAAGGAAAAAAACCCTACTTCCTCACCCCTCATCTGTCTGCCACCCATACGAAGAACCAAACACTTTTCCATTATTTTTCCATAATGGAGATAATCGTCCCAATGTTTTCCCTTTCTAACTTTTGAATATTAAGATGAACAAGGCAAAGATGAAACTTGCTTGTGTAGTGAAATGGTGCACTGGGCCTACGGGCGAATCTAGAATAGAAAATCACGTGGTTCCCCAACTAAGTTAAAGTCAACATAAATAAAAGAGTTAACAATACGTGTGACGGGTCAAGGTCGTTAAAATTAAAAGTAAACATAGTTTCAATATAATTATTATAAAGCTTTTACAATTAATTATACATATTTTACATCTTGATTCGATCCACCTTGATTTGTATATTGGATTTAAAATATATATTTTTTAACAGAATTTAAATAGATAACGACATAAGTATAATACGATATCCTCTCTTATATTATATTCTAACCAGTATTTATTAGCATCAAACCATGATGGATTTAACCTTTTAGGTTTACCACCAAAATTACATAATGGAAAAGGTATAATTTTGAGGTTGGAAAAACCCCTTTTTATAAGCATGTTCTACTATTTCATCTTGTTATTAAACATGACACAATTTTATAATTGACCGTATTAACATGTGGTAAGTTTAAATCAATATTCATATTCCAGAGTCATTGACACTTGAACTAGATTGTTCTTCTTTTTTTAAACTTGATCAGTGTTATATTACAACTTTCAGAGTTTCAATAATTTAACAATATATTCATTTACTCATTTACAATAAAAAATCTAGCAAAAACAATATAAACCTAATACTAAAAACAAATAGCATGAAACCAGAATAAACAATATGATGAAATATGTTTGCAAATTTAAGATTCTCAAAATCTAAATTGTCAAAATTGAATCTGAGAGACAGGTATAGGCGGTAAAGCCTATGTTACTTTTTCCTATTTCTTATATTATTATTTTATTTCTCAAGTTTAAGTACACAACACACATGTCTTTAAATCCATAAAATTACGAGGGTATGTCCTCTTAATTTTTAAAGATATATCCTAATTTTTTCTATATATCTTCTAAATTTTTAAAAAATATTAGGTAGGTCCTTGGACCTATGTAGCCTCCATGTAAATTCGCCCTTGGCACTTGCAGCAGGATGAGACAACAGCAGGTGGTGCAACGGTAGCAGGATGCGACAAACAACAGGTGGTGTGTAACGTGCGTTGTTTGGGGTAGGGAAAAGGTGATGCGACAACCAGGGTTAGGTTTTTGCATATGAAGAGAATCGGCCTGTCTCGTGATTCTTATTTACGCAACACAGTGGAAGGTGCAGCGTGATAGATGATACGGAGTAAAAAAACCGTCGTTGTCCATCAGATTGACTATGTTTTGCTGATCTCTTTCTCAAAAGTTGCCGCCACCCACCGGATTGTACGCAACCGATCCAAGCGGTGCTTTTGTTTCTTTTTTATTTGGTATTTTTATGTTTATATTTCTAGTTTTAAAAAGTGTGACGCAATTTAGTGTAAACAAGTTGAGTACATGATTTATTTGTTCACTAGTTTGATAGTTTTTGGTTTATAAAAGGGTGAAGCATGTCAGTGTAAACAAGCTCACTAGTGAACACATGATTTATTGTCACTATAGTCTATAGACATGTTTGTAGGTTACTTCCTTCACTTTATATTTAAAGTTTTTGTTACGGTTTCTCGCTCGTGACTTTAAAAAAAATTATATCTACTTTCAAGGTAGGGTTTTTTTTGAAGTATTAGTTTATCAAATTTGAATAATCAAGTTAGTGCTTTTGGTTATGTGAGATGAGTAAATGCTAAAGAATTTATGCTTCTTTGTTCACTAATATTTTTAGTGATTTTTTTGAGTTTGTCTTTGTCTATTTTGTTAGTTCACTTATGATTGAATGTTATGTTAGTGTTGTTCGTTAATGAACACTTTGTTAGTGTATTTAACAAAAAAAAGGTAAACAAATGGTTAGAATGATTTTTTAGACTTCATGAAACATATAATTAATTATTAATGTTTGTTTGCGTATGATATTGGTTCACACACAAATACACAATTATCAACTATAAATTACGAAAAACTAATAGTGAGCACAGTATAGAGCACAGTATAAAGTAGTAAAACTAATAAATCATTGGTTATGTTCATTAATGAACACAATATAAAAAACAAAAAACTAGTAAATCATTGGTTATTTAACCTGCGAAACATAATATAAATTATAAATTACTACTAATTGTTTTTTAATTTATCTTGTTTTTATTTAAAAGTCGGTAGAGAGTGAGGGAGGGGATAGGAGTTATAAATATATTGGAAATAGAAAGAATTAGTTTGCATTTATACTCTTTTGAATTAAAAAATGATTAATTTAAGCAATTAGATCAAATACAAATAAAAGGCTAGGATTACTTTTCGTAAATAAAAGTTTTTCGCATGAACCTTTCCTTATATATATATATTACCTGTAATTAACAATAGTACATAAACACGATAACTATATTAATATTACACTAAACACTTTTATACGTAAAATATAATTTTATTTTTAAAAAAGTACATATAAAAATTATTAAATATAAAAGTTTTAATTACGTATCAGACCATCGCTCGAGTATAACAATAGATAAATTAAGGTTTTAAGAAAAGGAGTCCAATAAAAAAAAGAATTGAAATAACTCTTTTTTTCTACTCCCTACTCTAAATGAGAAAGATAAGAAATAACTATTTTTTATTTTCTTTTTCAAGTCGTGAAAAAATTCACCTCGTATCTATAATAGTTTTTCAAGAAAACTAAAAGCTAATGAGATGAGTTTTGCATACTTCTTCAAAATACTTTATTCATACTATTATTTGGACTCGTTTATCTTACATATCAGATATGTCATATTAATCGATTATAATTTTTAACACAAGTTATATATTTACATGCATTACATCACGAAGTCATATTAGACCATTAATAAGGTGCAAATAGTTTCACTCATTCCATAAAATGAGGAAAGTAAGTTTTTTATAGGCCTACATGATGCACCGGTACAAACAAAGTGATACATTAACTTCATGTATATATCTAGTTTACCTCCTTAAAAATTATTACTTAATTAATAGCAACCAAGTTTTATTATTGTTACCCAAAATTTTATTATAACAAACTTAAAACCATAATCGTTCGTTTAATAAAACCAGATGTAAGACTAATATCGTTAAATGGATTTCTAGCAACACGCAAATACCACCCTAACGTATATTTTGTATTGAAAATTGTTATTAGTAGACATTAATTAAGTGTATTTTCTATGTTTTAAATGTATTTTTCAATATAAAACAAAAATACATCTTTAGGTAATGCCCTTAAAATATTTTTAAGACCCATGTGGCCATGTCGAACAAACTTTAAATTACTATATATGGTTCAAAAATTATTTTTTAAAATATATTAGTTCATTTATTAATTTTACCAGCTGGTAAGTTCTTGTAATATAGTTTTAAAATATATATATATATATATATAATATTATATTCAAAATGTTAACATATAAATTTTATCAAGTGGCACGTTAATGTAATCTAAAACGTAAAAATTACAATTATCATATTTATAAATTTTAAATTAAAAATATTAACATTGATAAAACAGTATTATTAGAGAGTTGTGTTCAATAAAGTTTATGTAAAAAACGTAGTCCTAAAATTTTAATATTCAATCACAGGTAATTCAATATACAATCACGGGCATAAAAGCTTTGATTGAATGAACGCCACCTTGGTTGTATTGTTTTCAAACAAATCCAATGTGTTACGAAAATACCATCCGTCCAAATTTTTAAAATGCAATTTGGACCATTGATGTCATTGATCTAAAAGCTAAAATTAGTCTCTTAGGAATATGAATTAAATATGAACTATATTGAACATTCTTCTATTACTAGAAAATAAAAATTACAAACTCAAATCGGAAATAATCTTTACTACTCTATAAAACATTTAGCTCTTTTTTAAGACAATTTTTAAGTTAAGTAGTACAAGTAATATTGCATGCTTTCGACCAAATCCGACCGATGGTTGTTATGCGTCTCCCGGTTTTTGACTTCTCGAACGTTTGCCGCGCGTGCTTGTTCATTTATTTGTGTTTCGATATTAGACGATAGAAGGTCGTTTTCATTGAAACTACATATTGCATAATTTTCGTCTTCAAGTATCATATTGTGTAATATAATACAAACGTACATAATGTCTCTCGGTCTTGTCGGATGTCATCTGTGTGAAGGATTATGAAGTATGTGCCAACGTTGTTTGAGCACGCCAAAACCCATTCAATATCTTTTTGTGCCGATTCTTGCGTGAGGCTGAACTTTTTTCGTTTATCGTCTTGTGGACACGTAAATGATTTTACGAAAGTAGCCCAATCTAGATATTTCCCATCCACTAGATAATATTCGTGCTTGTATGTGACTCCGTTCACCTCAAATGGACACTGGTGTTTTTCTTTATAGACATCGTTAAAGATGGGAGATTGATTGAAAACATTGATGTCGTTATTAGAACCTGCAACACCAAAGTATGAGTGCCAGGTCCATAGCTCATGTCAGACCACAACCTCTAGTATGATTGGTCAGATGTTCATGATCACCTCTCATGAACGGACCCCGCCATGCAACTGGGCAATTTGCCCACACCAATTGCATACAGTCTTGTTGTCGAGTATGTCGGGAAATCCGTGTTCTTTTTCGTATGCGGTATAACGGCTAAATATCAACATAAGTAGGTTTACGTAAATATTCTTTACCATAAAGTTCAATAATACCATTGTAAAATTTGTGTAGGCAATCTCGTGACGTTTTATCTCTCATCCTCAAGTACTCATCAAGCGAGCTAGAGGATACTCCGTACGTCAATTGTCGAATAACGAAAGTACACTTTTGTTTGAAATACGGATACTCTGCTTCCAAATGATCAACTATTCATTCAAATAGTTGTCTACTCATCCGGAGCCGCCGCCTAAACATATCCGTCAAATAAATAGGGTTATCACCAAAGTAGTCATTTATAAGCTGCTCGTTTGCAGCTACAGGACCTCTTTTTATATTCCTACTCCTTACTCTTGCCGACGATTCCACGGTGCTACCATAAATTGCGTTTGCCACTTCTCAAACCAACCCCGTAAAATTTTGTTTTCCTGTTGGACGAGCTCGTCGGTTGATACAGATGACGATGATGCGGTTCATGAAGTGGGTGGTAATGAATCCATATTGTATAAACTAAATATCTTTTGTAGTAGAAGAGAAGAAGAGAGATAGAGAGAAATATAGAATTTGAGATGAAAATTTTAAAGTGTGTGGTGATGTAATTATAGGGGAGAGAGAAGAGAGAAAAAAAGATTTTTTTAATATACGTTGTATAATGGTCAAAAAGAGAAAAGAAACTCGGGTGAAGTCGGGTTGTGGGAGCCACGGACCCGATGGGGGACCTGACTGGTGTTCCTCAGCTACCCGGTGAGTGCCTCGGGCCACCCGGTGACCAATTGCACAATTACGTTTTCTATCCAACCTTAATTCCCCGTGAGTTAATCCAAAAAAATACATAACTTTGAATCATACTAAGAGATTAGACTTCATATCTAGTGTTATTTTGAAAAAGAGTAAATTACATCAATCGTCCCTGTAGTATGTCACTTTTTGCACCAATCGTCCCTAAGCTTCATTAATTACACCAATGGTCCCTACTATTTAGATTTTGTTACACTGATAGTCCCTTGTCCAGATAAAAAGACCATAATACCCTTTTTTTTATTAATTTACACTTTTCTTTTACATTTTTATTCCTTATTCATTAGTTAGATATTATTAAAAATAAAATAAAAAAACCAATACCCAGCCCCCCTCCCGGCTTCCCTGTCGATCCCATCGCCACCAAGATCTGGCACCACCACCGTAAGGTTACCACCTCGTCACCATCATTTGTCACCTCACTGTAATACACACACACACACACACACCATATTTGTAACACACACACACCATATCTGTAACACACACACACACACACCATCACCGTATGAAGAATCAATTGACCCCAATCAAGAACAAGAACAAACCCTAATCACATGCTCATCTCAAAAACACCTGAACAATCCATAATCAAGAAGAAGAAGTCGATTTCTACACACATCGGACCTAAACAAACCGTAATCAAGAACAAAAAATTGATTTCTACACAGATCTAACCTAAACAAACCATAATCAAGAACACAAACTCGATTTCTACATAGATCTGCCCTAAACAAACCCTAATCAAGAACAAGAAATCGTTTTTTAAACAGATCTAATAAACACATGAACAAACCCTAATCAAGAACAAGATATCGATTTCTACCAAAATCTAACCTAAACAAACCGGAGATTTCTACACAGAGGCAGTGATGATGCCATGACCGACGATGGTGATGATTATGTGATGTCCAACGGCGGCTTAGAGTTGGCGGCGGTTGTGGTCTTCGCAGGCGAGGAGGCGGTGAGGGTTACAGTCGTGGTCTTGGTCGATTTCTACACGATGGCGATGGTCGTTGTCTTCGCCGGTGAGGAGGCGTGTGGGTCGCCGGTGAGGAGGCGTATGGTGGTGATGGGGCTATAGAGAGAGACTGAGATAAATGGTGAGGGAGGGGTATAAGTTTGTGTTTTATATAATACAATAATAATAATAATAATCATTTATTAATTAAGACAATTAATAAAAAAATAGAATAAGGGTATAATAGTATTTTTAAGGGAAAAGAAAAGGGTATTTTAGTCTTTTTATCTGGACAAGGGACTATCAGTGTAACAAAATCTAAATAGTAAGGACCATTAGTGTAATTAATGAAGCTCAGGAACGATTAATACAAAAGTGACATCTCTTTAAAAAAACTTTGGCAATTCCCATCCTTACAAAAAGTTGCACCAAGCTATGAAAATCATCGCCAAAAATGCTTCAGGCAAGCGTCCTCTAAGACACAATGCAAGTCTAAGCCCCAATTAAAAAGAGATGCAACCTAGTTACTTGCAGGCCCCAAAACACCTCACCACCATCAAATCTCATCAATCAAAGACAATATCTGAATATATGATCTTCACAACTGAAACCTGCCCCGCATAATGTGCAATCAACCGAGATCAATTGTACCCCTGTTTGACAAGATTACAAAGAGTAGGAAGACGACCATGTTGCAACCTTCACATGATTAGATTCCGTTAAAGGTCAACACATATATGCGTTTGAATGGCATATTTTGATTAGTTGCCTTCTTATTATATCTTTAAACTTGAGTCATTATTTCTTTCTGGACTCCCTGACTTCCTGTCTGTTTAGAAGGGATTTTTAAAGCTTTAAGATATGTTCTACTAATGCAAAATAGAAAAGAAATTGCTACATTTTTTTGATTCATTGCTTTTTTAACCTACACATAAATATATAATCATCTGTTATTTAAATATAACTGTACTACAGTGCATATAGAATCTAAGTTAAAGTTAAACCTTTGGACCACGGTTAAATAGAGTTATTTAACACTCACTTCAAGAACGACCCGTTATGCTCCCTGGCATTAAGTTCTCCAGATCTTGAAATAAATTTAAAACGGAAAAAAAAACAATTCTTGAAATCTTTTGTTTGATTGAAGTTTTGAACCTATGGTTTCTTTAGCTTTCTACTGTTTAATACTTGCAATTTTACTCTTCAGATTTCCATTTCTTAAAGCTCAATCACCCACCGGAGATATCTCAGTCTCATCAAGATTTCTTGATTCAGTCCTTCAAAACTCTGCTTTCAGAGCATTTTTCCGGCACCGGCCGAGGACCGGCGTCATATACGACGTCAATGTCACCACTGAATTCACCGGAATCACAGTCTCCGCCCTCCGCCTGAGAAGCGGTGGCTTGAGGAGAAAAGGGTATTATAAATACAAAGAGTTTGATATTCCCGCCGGCGTTTTTGTTAATCCGTATGTCGATAGGGTCCTTTTGGTGTACCAAAACTTGGGTAATTGGTCATCTGTTTATTATCCGTTGCCGGGGTACTTGTTTTTGTCGCCTGTGGTGGGTTTATTAGCTTATAATGCATCACATTTGCCAGCGAAAAATTCGCCGGAGCTTGATATCCGGGCGTCAGAGAAACCCATTTTTATAAAGTTTAAATCGTTGGGGGTTTGGCCAGATGGGTTTGTGCCAAAATGTGTGTTTTTTGATTTATTTGGTGGGGTTGAGTTCGATCATGTGTTGAATGGGAGTGTTTGTTCGAATGCAAAACAGGGGCATTTTGGGGTGGTTATTGAGGAGAGTGTTCCGGCGCCGTTACCGGCGAAGGTGCCGGAGTATCCTATTGCTGTTGGTGATGCTGGTGGTGGTAGAGATGGACGGAATGATGGATGGTGGGTCGGTGGGATGGTGGGAGGTGGGTTTTTGTTGTTGGTGGTGGTGGTGGCGGTAATGTGGGCGGTGAGAAGGTGTCGACAGCGGCTGAGGATGGAGAAAATGGAAAATGAGGCGGAGAGCGGTGTTCCTTTGGGAGTGGCCTCCGTAGGGGATGCTATGGTGCCGGTGGCAATGGAAACCAGGACGAAACCAATTTTGGAAAATGAATATGTAATTTAGTGCCTTCAAAAAAGTATGTAAGATTTCTTTTTCTTGCTTTCGATTGTTGAATTCTTCATATTATTATTTTAAAATTCAATATAGTATTGTTTTAAATGGGTCGGGTTTTCGAGCTTTCACTTTGTAGAAAATATACCTAGAAGTAGGGTTGTTCATGGATGGTTAACCGGTATATAAGGTTATCGGGAATCGGTTAATCGAAGTATTGGTTTGTAACTTTTGTGAACCTTTTTAAACCGAAAACCGGTTAACCGATAATTTACCTAAACCTAAACTGAAAAACCGGTTGACCAATTAATCATTTTTAACTACTAAATATATTTCTAAACAAATGGTTTCAAAATTTAACATTTATATATCAACTCAAACAAAGATTTAAACGAGAAATTTATAAAACATTATGAACCGTGTTATTTATGTATCGACTAATTATGACATAACTAAATATTCTGAGCAAAAACGTTACTAAGATAGAGCGAAACTAAGTAAATAAATAGTAAATGATAAGATTTATAAATTTAGTTGACTCGTAAACTTAAATAATACATATATCTACTAAAGTCTATATTGAAAAAAGAAATATAAATATTAAACTTTGGGTAACAATTCGATATGAGTAGATAATTATCACATGTAAATATTGATTAATTTCTTAGTATTAATAAACGTAAAAACTAAAATTTGAATTTTTTAAGTTTTCGTTTTTCGATTAACCGTCCATCTCTAAATTCATGAACCGTAACCGAACTGAATACCGAAATATTTTTAGGTTCGGTTAACCAAACTGAAAAAATTCAAATATACGGTTTGGTTAACCTAGATTTCGGTATGGTTTGCCGGTTTTTAGGTTCGGGTTTTCGTTTTCGGATATTTTGAACACCCCTACCTAGAAGTAATAACCGACAATGGTCGGTGTTATTTGTTTGCATAGTATCTTTATCGGCGTCCCCTTGTGAAAGACCGAAAGGAATGAATAACTCGAATAACAAATGGATACAATATGCTACAAGCCGAAACATGCCACACAAGCCACAAAGTTGCCACCCAAGCTATTATCAAATAATGTCACCCAAGCTAAAAAGAGATAGTGTCACCCAGACTAATAATAAATAAACAAAACATTTAGCACATATTCACCGGGCCAATAACTCACATATAAATAAACATTTAGCACATTACATAGCATGCTAGATAGATAGTATAACTCACCTCAGTATCGAGTATGGTTCAAACAACAACTCAAGTATCAATTATAAAGTTATTTTAAACGTCAACTAATAATACCTACAAGTAATATATAGTATATATATAATTTCTGAACTTTTGCAGGTTGGGCGCACCTTAGGCATGGTTGTGCCTTTACCCTAAGCACGGTTGTGTCTTTCTTAGGCATGCCCGTGCCTCAGTTAGCTTAACAACAGTTTGACTAGAACCCCGTGGTGATTATTCAAGAACACCATTCAACTTTCAAAATCCACCAAAACCTCAAAATTGACACTAGCTAAGGTTAATTTACATACCTTGAAGCTTAATTATGCCAAGAACCCTTGAATCCAACTTCAATTTGTAAGAAATATGAATTTATCTTGTTCTCCCCCTCTCCCATGATGTTTCCAAAGAACACCACACACACACTCTCCATTTTGACTTGTCAAAGTCCAAACACCCCTTTATATACTTATGCAAGTTTGGTTATTTGGCAAAACAAGTCCCTCAAGTTCATTTCCTCATAATTCAACCATAACACTTCTTAATAATAATAATACTTCACAAATTGCCACTTTTAACTCCCAACAACATAGCAATAAAAGCAAGAGATAATTCATCTTTTACAAACAAAGTGGCAATTAAATATAAAGGTGCAACTACATAATAATAGAAAATTTACTTACTTTGGTGGTGTTACGGCAAGCTTCATGATATCCACGTCAGATTAACCACTTTTTCGTTGTGTGGTCAAATTATTTAAGATGCCATTAAAGGCCATCACCTTTCTCCTCAAATCTCCACTTGGAGTTAAGTTGATGGTGGGAACAATGTGTAACTTTTCTCATCTTATTGTGTGATGATTCATCACTCGTTGCTAAAATGATTCTCTTTTTGAGAATTTTAGGTCATCCTGTCTTCGTATATATCAATCCAACTTTTAGTTAAAGAAATTTTGTAGGCAGTGCTACTTGGTTGCATATGTTATTTTCTCCGCGTGTTGAGGCAACACTTCTTTGGAATTGTCCTCGTCATTGGTGTGTATTAGATTTCTTGGAGGTAGGTCTCTCCAAGAATTCAGTAGAAGAAGTTTGATTTGGAATATAGGGATATTGGAAGGTGGTGTTCAATAGGAAAAATATGGTATTTTTTATGTGTAAAGTGCGATGGTGCAAACATTGGGTGGAGTCGGAGATATTTGGATTCGGATTCATTGATGTGGAAAGGATTTGATATGCATTTAGGTTTTGGGTATGTGATTTGGAACAGGTTGATTGGGTATGTGATCAGGGCCGGCCCATGGAGGGCAACCTGGGCATTGGCCCAGGGCCCATAAGTTTAGGGGCCCATTTTTATTATATAGTCTATATATACATATATGTGTGTAAGTTTACTAAGGAGCCCAAACTATGGAGAAAGCCTAAAACACTGAGGCCTGCTTGAAATAATACAGGTCCAAATAGGAAATGGCGGAAGAGGCTGAGCAGTCATTGTTCTTGACTTCTCGTGAATAGGAAACGGCGGAACATTGGAAGAATCGATAGACGGCAGGGAAACGTTGGAACTTAAAAGATTCGAAGATGAAACGAACGGAAACGTCGCCCCTTTGCGAATTTTCTTCAGCATCGAAATGAAAGTCGGAAAGTATGAAACCTCTTCATTCTTCAACCCTAATTTTTGAACTGATTTAAGTATTCAACTGAGATTCTGATTTCCGAGTTTGATTGAGTGATTTCGCAAAATGATTTTTGATTCAACTCGAGAATAATATTGCTTTTAGTACTTCGATTCTGCATGTTCTGAAATCGCAACTCCACTGTCGCAAGTTCTGAAGTTCCCATCGGTTGATCGGCATTCTCCGGTCATTGAGACTCCAATTGAAATCGACTTATCGAGTATTGTAAGTATTCTACCTTTTCGATTAACAATTGTTGTTCTAATATTATTATATTTTTATTCTTGAGTTGATTGAATAATGAATCATTGTTTGACAGAAAATTATAGAATCATTGTTCTAATATTATTATTATTTTTGATTCTTTAGTTGATTGAATATTTGAATCATTGTTCAACTGAATCATTGAATCAATGTTCTAATATTGTTTTTTTCTAATTTCTAAATGCTAAATTGCTAATGTTTTTCTTCTTTTATTACTATTTAGAAGTTCATTGAATCATTGTTCGTCTGGATTCTAGAACTGGATCAATGCAGAGTGTTTGACTTGATGACTTGTTATTGTCTATCAATATGATCTCACATAATCAAAAATACTAAAAACCAGGTGTATAAATTCTAATCCTTTTTTTTATTTAGATGTTTATTGTTCGCTTAATTAGTTAATTACTTGTTGTTGAGTTTTGATTCTTGATTCATGATTCTTAAATAATATTCTTAGTTCTCAATAATATTCTTGTTTATAAGTTTATTAAATAATATTATTATTCCCTAACTTGAGTTATTGATTCTTGAATTCTTGAATATTAGATATTTGAATAATTTATGAGCTTTAAATTTTGATTATTGAATATTGTTTGAAGGTATATATGTTCTACTTAAAACTTACTTAAGTTGGAAAAAAAATTTGAAGGCCTTTTTGAAAATTCTGCCCAGTATCCAAAAATTGTTTGAACCGAATTCGGATTCACCTCCAACAAAAGAGTTGGGCCTTGTTATTGTCACTAGGAGGCTTTGGACTAATGGGACTAATTAAGAAAAATTATAAGAGACAGCTTATTTTATTTACTGATTTTAAATTTTTAATTAATTAAAGACTCATGAGGAGGGTTGGGCTTTAACTAAGGGCTTTCTCTAATGGGCTAACAAGAATTGGGCTACATTTAAGTCTTAAGGTATAAGAACCCAAAATTTAGGGCATTGTAGCCGTTAGAACTTTGGTGTGTCTGTTCTTGAGGTCGAGAGCAGCAAGGAGGAAGAAGTCACCATCATTTCGCAACTTCTCGTGGGGATTCAAGCGGGAATTTCATCGGGTAATATTTGTGGTTCTTGTATGACTCGAACTATGTAGGAATTTCATCAAATGGGTATTAAATTCGAGGTTTTCTTTTGTTCAAAACCATGGCCGACGCGGGTGTTCAAACTGAGAACAAAAAAAAAAGATTCAAATCACTCTTATAAATCACGAGAATGGAATCTAACTTAGAGGAATGATTAAATGGATGTTAGTTACCTGTAGGATTGGAAATTAATTGAAGGCTGCGTGTGTGTGTGTTTGAACACTGTCGAGAAGAAAAAGAATGCAGGGGATCAAACTGCTGCTGCTTTCTCGTGGAAATTAAGTGGAAACTCGACAGGTAAGGATCCTATACCCCCTTGTGAACGTTTAATGGTGGTCATTGTTGATGATTATCGAGTTTTGATGGGTGCTCTTGGGTTGTTTATATCATTCGACGGGAGGGGCAAGAAACCGAGAATGAAAACTAAATTTTGAGGGCTCTAATCCTTACGAAAATTCAATTAAATTATAGGGGGTTCATGATTTGATGTCAAGAACACATAGCAAAAGGAAATTTCTCATTTGGTTAAGAATTTAGTAACCTTGGATTTGAAGGTGTCGATCGCAAATTTCAGTTGCAAATTAGTTTCTGTATTCTTCAATCGCAAAATTCAGTTGTTTAGCGGACTGGAACTTTTGTTTTGGGCCTTGAAATCAATTAGTGACCCTGAAACCAAAGAATTCTAATCACCAATTTCATGTGAGTCCTGCGTTTGTATTGGGCCTAAGCCCAAGTCACAATTAGCAAGGGGTCTTGGGAAACAATTGATATATACAAACCGTTAGGATTCGGGATACCCCAAACAAGCGTTAGAATATGCGGTTAACAATAAAGACAAGAAAATACGACACAAAGATATAACGCGGTTCGGTCGTCGGGGTCACGACCTACGTCCTCGGGTAAGAACGGAGACTTCTCTATTAACTGAGAGTGTATGATGTGATGTATATATGACTGAACCAATGACCTCTATTTATAATTACAACCAAACACCAAATGTGTTGCCCTAATCTTATTTAAGGAATTATTAATAACTATAATAAACATTAATTCCATTTTATGGAAACCATATTGCTGGCGGCTGGCCAGACCCCCCCCCCCACGCTGTGAAGCCTCGAGGGGAACAAGCTGAGAGCCTTAGCTCCACGCCATGCAACATTGAAGCAAGTTGGTTTCCATAAAATGCCATTTTCAAGTCATTAAATAGCACAAACATATTATAATTATGTGATTTCAAGTTTAGGTATATATGTATATATAACCTGTAATTGCAAATTGAGTATGGAGCTTATAATCACAAATTTAGGATGCATGTTGAATCGCAAATTAATATATATATATATATACTAGACTAAATGTCCGTGTGATACACGGGTTGGTTTAAACGATAATAAATATTAAACATTAATAAAGACGTATTAAATAATAATAAAACGCGAATTAAATGAGAATTTAAAAAATGACGACGTACGGTATCAACACTCTAACCAGTGGTGGAAACATCGACAGGAGTGGGAGGGCAGACTTGACGGCAAAAACGTGACATCATGATACGAAGAGATATGATTGTATTTCTTATATAAGTTATCAATCATTATTGTTACAATTATTAATAGTAATAAATTTAAACGTTATTGGTTATAATTAAAAAGGAATTTAAAATGATTATAAAATATTTTAGAATGATAAAACTACGAATTTGGTTAATTAAATATTATAAATGGTAAATATGATATTTGTAAATTAAGATGGGCAAATACGATTTTTTATGATTTAATAAGGGTGTTTATGAAATTATCTCTAATAATTTGACTCTAAAAAGTCAAAATTGATTTTTTGATTTTAAGTGAATGAATGGTCAAGATTAAATATTTTTTTAAATGAATGGTTCAGATCGTTTAATAAATTGTATTAAATTAATCTTTTATTTATATTACTAGACTAAATGTCTGTGTGATACACGGGTTGGTTTAAACGATAATAAATATTAAACATTAATAAAAACGTATTAAATAAAAATAAAACACAAATTAAATGAGAATTTAAAAAATGACGATGTATGACATCAACACTCTAACAAGAAGTGGAAACATCGACGCGAGTGGGAGTGCAGATTTGACGGCAGAAACGTGGTATCATGATATGAAGAGATGTGATTGTAATTCTTATATAAGTCATCAATCATTGTTGTTACAATTAATGGTAATAAAGTGAAACGTTATTGGTTATAATTAAAAAAAGATTTAAAATGATTATAAAATACTTTAAAATGATAAAACTAAGAATTTGGTTAATTATGATATTTTGAAATATTATAAAGGGTAATTATGATATTTGTAAATTAAGGTGGACAAATACGATTTTATATAATTTGATAAGGGCATATATGAAATTATCTCAAAAAAATTTGACTCTAAAATGTCAAAATTGATTTTTTGATTTTAAGTAAATAAACGGTCAAGATTAAATATTTTTTTAAATGAATGGTTCAGATCGTCTAATAAATTTTATCAAATTAGTCTTTTATTTATATTTTAGATATACATATATTTGTGTGTGTGTGTATATATATATAGTGAAAAGTTTATTTGAGAACCGTTTTTATTGCGAGAACCGCGAGAATCAATCTTAGCCATCCAATTCCCCTTCCTTTAATTGGATTGCCCACCCATGAATTTCTTACATGCACCCTGCCACACTCAATCCCCCCACGCTCTTCATCCATGATTTCCATTATCCAAAATGAACGACTAAGATTGGTTTTCGCAGTTCTCGCAATAAAAACGGTTCCTAAATGAACCTTCCCCTATATGTGTGTGTATATATATATATATATATATATATATATATATATATATATGAATCGCAAAATGGTTAAGTTAACGAATTGCAAATTGACTATTATGTGGGTGAAACGAAAATTGATGGAGGAGTGGAGTTTCAATTACAAATCGGTTGTTGTGCACCGGATCTAAATTTGGGCCTAAGGCCCAATCGCTAATTGATGTTTGTATCGAATCACAAGTCAGTCAAAACTTATGAATTTCAAAATAGATATATGTGCCGAATCATAACTTAGACCTGAGAGTTTGAATTGCAAATTATATATATACATAATCTAATTGTCAAGGGTTAAGCACCAATCGCGAGTTTTTCGTGGGGACGAGGTTTCCTTAGTTTATAGGGTGTTATGCTTAAAGGCTTACGATGATTGTGACGATTAATTATGAAACCCTATTTGTAGGTGATTGCTGATTGACGTGCAACCATATATATATATAAAGAAATGATCCGGTAAGAACACTTTATAAGTGAAGAACGGTAAGAACACCTGTGAGTCAATCATATTAATAAACAAAAAAAGGCAAAATGGGAAAATTGTAGGAGATATTAATTGTCACACTAGTTTCCATTTTCTTAAAAACTTTCCCCAAATAACTATTTTGTTATAATATTAACTTTAAAATCTATAGATCTTTTACATACGTCATTATGAATTAATAAAAGTTTTACCATTACATTTATCTTTTAATTCTCTTTAATCTCATATAAGATTTGATATGTTTCTATAGATACAAATCAGATGTAGTCGTTGGATACTGATGCAACTAGTGGATGCAGTTGCAGAAGTTAGAACTTAGAAGCAATCCACCCAAAGACACTATGATGCAATATAAAATTAAAAAAAATAATAATACACACTAGCCCGTTTTATTTCATTTAAACTTTGACTTGTATTATAACTATAAATAAATTCATAACTAACAATAAGATATTATATGATTTGACCATTTTAGATTCAACAACCCCAAATGTGGGTGTAACTTTACGAAGAACAGATGCGATAGATAAACCGTGAGTTGTAATCAAATGGTTAGACTTGGATGCAACCATTTAAATATAGATGCAACCATTAGTGTATAGATTTAGGTAGAAGAAGATGCAACCACCAAGCATGAATCTTTGCACACTTAATACAAATAAAATTAAAATGCACATACAACCATCAAAATTCAGAAATGTAATACCCAAAATTTGAAATTTCCTAATTAAATTAACTAAACAAGTGTTATGTTTTGGTGGGTTGTCTAATTTGAAATTTGGAAGTGTTTAGAAACTTGAGGGTTAAAGTTGATAAAACAAAAGATAAAAGGTTGGGAGGCCATTTGTGTACTTTAACCATAGTTGTGTGTGTATATGTTGTTTTGACCATTTGCTAGTCAAACTAAACACCAACACTTGCATACATACATTCTTCAACAGCTACAATTCCTTCCCTCATTTTTGGATCAAGAACAATAGGATTTCAATAGCACAAGATCATCATAACAATCCTTGATAGTTGAAGGACGTTATTGTTGGTATACACTCTGAGATATTTCTGGCACAACACTGTGTTTTAACTTATTACTGAGGTGAGTTTCCTAAACTCTGATTCATATATGAGATATGTGTTATGCATTGCAATGTATATTATCGATTCGCGGATCATCGTGTGGGTAGCATACTACTTTGTGCAGTAGAAGCTACAAGCAACATTTAGCCTTATAGGCGGTGCTAAGATGGTACAGTACTGTATCCGTAAGAACTGTTGTGACATTCATATATGATTATGCGTATGCTTATATGATTTATAGTTTAGCACTCTCACTAAGTTTTTGCAGGTTGTGTTGACACCGAGGATGAGACCCCGGTTTGACTGTTGGCTAAGTAAAACATCTTTTGTAACAATAACGTCTGTTTGTGTACATAAAACCGTTTTGTTGTAAATATGTGGATATTACTTTTGTATGAACCTGAGGGTTCAAACATGTTTTCTGCTTCCACTAGCATGTTAAATAACTGTTTTGGTTCAAATGACTTTTATTTAAATCTTCACTCGAATTTTGAAAATTGGGGCATTACAAGAAATAACTTTAATCAACCAACTTAAAAATCACTGTGTGTAAATGCTGATGCTTCACAACCTCAAAAATAAAAAATAAAGAGTTACCTACCTTAAAATCACCAACGTGATCCATTTCACATGCTTTAATTCCACAACCATTAAAAATCAATTATATGATGATGAAACAAAAAAGAGACACTCTCACATTCTCTCTCTACTGCACCAAACCTCAAGAAAAAGTTGAACTCTTTCCCTACAAGAAGTGCATGCGACAGCGATGTCCATAAAATATTTCAGAAATTGGGTTTCGAGCTAGGAAGCTGCCGTGAATAGATCATCCATGTCATGGTGAATTGAAGTAGTGTTGCAAAGCTTCAATGAATCTCTTAAATCGCCGCTATGAATCGCTTAAATCATCGGCCGAAAGGAATCGATGACTAATTTTAGTCTGAGATTGTTGTGGTTTTCGTTGTCTAAAAGAGTAACGCAAAGGGCCATGATGTTTGAATATGATATTGGGGATAGAGTAAAAAGGTGTGGTTATGGAAGAACATGAGGTCGTGAGTGTTTATAGATGGAGTGAGAATAATTTATGTACCTAGAATGCCCTTTTTACCATATTTGTACTTAATTATAAACATAAATCTTTGATTTAATCTTGACCATTAATTAGATCGATCTAAAGGTTAAGGAAAGTTCTCACCGTTCTTCAAATAAGAAGTGTTCTTATTTGATCCTATCTCTATATATACATACATATATACTGAACTGTTATTGCATGACTGAACTACTATCAAGTGAGTATTCTTACTTACATTCTAACTCAGCATCAACTATGATTGGAAGTATGCAAGTAAGTGATTGTTAACTACTGATCTTATGTGACTACTTGGTGAGACCGATGCTTTGGTGTCGGGTACGTATAACCGATTGTTACGGCAACAGATATGATTAGACCGACTACTTCAGTAGCGGGTATGATCAGACCGACTATTTCCGTAGCGGGTATGATTAAACCGACTACTTCGGTAGCGGATATGACTTATGTGATGATTGTGTGTATGTTATGTGAATGTGAATCTGTTGAATTAATTCAGCATGTAAGTAATGTACTCGATAAACTTTGCGCTTACTGTTGTTGTTAAAATCCTTTCGAGATATGCTCGTTGGAAGCTCCGGTAGGGTGAAGGCAACTCATCTACCAACTGACATTTTCATTGACCACTTATTTAATCAACTATTGTTAATTCATTATTAAACACCTTTAACTGTTTTGTAACTGACTCTTTCGTTGACTAAACATTTAATGACGTGTAGTTCCGGATGTAGAACCTTGCCACGAATATTGGAAGATTATTGTTGATTATTTATTCTGATTTACATTTATGTATTCATATCTATATATTTAAAAAAATTGGGTCGTTTACAACTTCGGTTAATCATACCCAAACCAACATACTCGTTTCAGTGAAATTATGTAGACGAACCAAGTCCAGTTTTAGATCAATTTCGATTAACATCATCACGCCTTATTAAGCTGCATCTCCCCTACCGTGATATGTATCAACGAGGTTCTTTATATTGTTTCTTGAAATAGGAGAATTTCATCTATATCCTTATAAACTTTAATAATTACATATATATCTTTACAAACTTTCTAAATTACATGTATTCTAAAACCAAAAAACTCACATATATATCCAATTACTTATTTTGAACATATTTAAATCATTTAAAAATCAAAAAATTATCTTTATATTTGATTTATTTTTATCAAAAAACATTTAAATTGAAGTATTACAAAACTACCCCTCCCCATTTCACTTTATCAATTAATCTCTCACGATTGAAACAAAGGACCGACCTTTCAGACTTTCAGTTCCCGACTGACTTCTACTAGGAACTGACTTCTACACAATCAAACTGTTGCTTCTTCAAATCGATTAGTGAGAAGATCGCATGATTTTGTTTCTCTCCAATAATCGATTGGTTCATCCTCTTCAGGTTAGTTGTAGCAAGAACAATAGTAGATTATTATACTAGAAAATTTCATATACAAATTAGTAGACGTTTGAAGTTAAAATCATTATTCTAAATCGATTGGGCAGTTGGCAACTTTAGCATTTTATATTCAAAGCAGTTTTTAAATATCAATATCCATAACAAGATTTCTTCAGTCACAACGTCAATTGTTGCGCTCTGCATCTCAAACATGATGATCAACATTAGTTCAAATTAATTGTTGTTGACAATCGATTTCTCAATTGATCAGGTTAACCATCAATTAAACCAAACACAAATCCATAGTAGCAAAAATAACTTACGTGTTTCAGATTTGGGATTGGAAGGTCAGGGTTCAAATTCATTGTTGTTGACAGTGGATCTCTCAATTGATCAGGTTACTTCTAACCATCAATTAAAACCAAACACAAACCATAGTAGCAAAAAATAACTTACCTGTTTCAGATTTCGGATTAGAATGTCAGGGTTCATACTTCATCTTTATTAACAGTCGATCTCTCAATTGATCATGTTCATATTCAGTGTTATAGAGAAATCGAGTGGCGAAGACTCCCATGGATTATGCAGAAGTATGAACGAGACGGTCATACTCAATTGATCAGGTTCCTATTCAATCGATTGTGCAGAAGTATGAAGGAGACGAAGTGAATCAATGATATGAACGAACAGGTCACAAGGTTTCAAGGCGATCGATTGTGAAGAAGTTTAAACAAGTCGGTCCTTTGATTAATCGATTAAATGAAATGGGGAGGGGCAACTTGTAATACTACATTTTAGATGTTTTTAAATAAATATAAATTAATTATACAGATAACTTTTTGATTTTTAAATATATTCAAAATATGTTTTATATATATATATATAGTAGAGATCAACTAAAAAAGATTTTATGGTAAAAAGGATAAGAGGCAATAAAAAAATCTTTTTTATTGATTAAAACTAGTTCTTCATTAATTTATTTTTGATGAATCCAACATATTCATCACTTTTTACAGAGCAAAAGAGATTTTCAAATGTAGATTTTGAAACTAAAATTTTGGAATAATTTGTTGATGAACAAAATGCTTTTATCGAAAAAGTAATGAATATGTTGGATTCATCAAAAAGAAATCGATGAAAAATTAGTTTTAATCAATAAAGATGATGAACTAACAATTATCAGTTGATGTATATATCAAAAAATGATCAAATAATAATCACTCTTATACTTTTTACTTTAATTTTCTTTTTATTTGATTTCATCCCTATATATATATATATATATATAAGTTTTTTAGTTTTTAAATGATATATATCTAATTTAAAAGTTTATAAAAACATACATATAATTATTAAAGTTTTGAAGGATATAAATAAAATGAAATTGATTAACTCCTTTCCCCGTAATGAAAATCTCGACACGAGATGATTCCGGAGATGAGAAAAACGGTGGTGCGCGGTCTGTCACCGTTTACCAGACGGCGATGCGTGATATCTGGAAGCAACGCACCAACACGTCACTCAGAAGGTCACGGAGAATGGACTTAACTCCGTCGTCCTCAATGGCACCGTCCTCAACGCTCAGACGTTATTTACAACACCTTTTTGTATGTACCAAATCGATAATTTTCAGATGGATTTTGATTTCATATGCTCGTGCTAATACTTTTGTATGTCATAATTGTTTACAGATCAACTTAATGACACATATTTTTTAAATTTCGATTTTGTTACACATTAAATTGTTGTAGTCTTAGTTTATCATAGTCCGTGATGATTTTATATGAATTTCAAAGATTTGAGCTTGAATATTTAGTATGAACTTATAGATTCATGTTTAAACTTCCTTAGGATTGTACTTTCTAGTTCCTAATCCTGCATTTGATCTGAATTGGTATGGATTCAATTAATATTGTTTAACATTTAGTTTTATATTTTCAGATGGACAGGGTAGATTTGAACCTCGGCCGTTGTACCAAATTCAGTTACATGAGAGGTTACTATCCCAAATTGATCGAGGATGGTTGAAGTGGTATGGTTCTGTATTCTGTACAGAGAACTATTTCTAGCTGCAGTTCAGGTTATTACAGTTGGCGTGGTTGTGATGGAACAAATTGAATACGTAAGAAATGCTAGAGTTCGGCTAGCAGCATTTGTGTGCTCTTAGGTTGGTATTGGTTATTTAATTGAGAATATTTTCTGGCATTTCCTCAGTATGGATTTAGCTTGTATATTGCTTGACTGCATGTTTTTAGGAATTTGGATAATCTTTTAAGTAGAGCAATGGGCTAATGACTTCTGCATTCTTACTAAGATAAACAAGAGAAAAGAATAGTGATAGACTGATAGAGCTTAACCTTGCAAGGAACATGCCATGGCAGTGAAGCCTACACACAATACAATCATCATAATATATATTTGCTTCAATATTACCATATTCCCCAGCATACTTGGCCTAGATATATGAATCTTGTTTGCTATAATATAAATTAAATACTTTCCCAGTAGTACTGAATCTCCAATTATTAACTTAAGTGTCCAAAACCTAATATTCAATCATCCTACCTACAAAAACATTAGTTTTTATCTCTGGGGATTGTAACAAGTAATTTCTGAAGCTTGCTTTCTTCAGATTTTTATTCTTCTTTATTTTCCCTGTAGTTGGAAATATCTGTCATAATGATGCATGGGAGGAAGACAAATCATGCCTTGTTCACTTGTTTTTTTAAAATAGTTAGGTATATCCATGTTGCGACTTGCAAAGCTGTGACCGGGATTCGTAGAAAGAGCAAAGAGAACATGATTTCAATAATGTGCTGATGAGCTAACTAAGTCCCCACTAGAACAAAACTAATAGGCTTGATATTGGAAACATGACAAGTGGAAGCAAGTGTGGGTTTAGTAGTTAGGAGAAAACCAAACCTTTGGGCTTTGGGTGTGGCACACGTTGCTAAAGCATCTTAGCTCGTGTCAACACCGCGTTTCAAAATACTTGTAGATCATACTCTATTCAGTCTATTGCAATGCTGGTTGGCCTTAAAATATTGAGGAAAACTGATAAAAAGAACATTGAGGAAACTAGATGGGATAGGATATGATTTGTTAGGAGAGGTGTCCATGTGAACGTCCAGAAACAGAGTACAACATATAGAGGTATAATAACTGAGCTGGTTGAATTTTTGAATATCCTTATGTTTTTATCATTGCATATATATGACGTCTATGGATATGTAATATTTTGCATCTTTCTAGTAACACAAGTATTAGTGGCCCGGAACTTTAGTTTAAAATGACAAAAGTAAGATAGACCCTTCCATGCAAACACGTTAAGCCATATTTTATCTTCACTCTATCCGTTCGAGCTATTGCACTTACACCAAGGTGCATCTAAATGCCCCACCCAATCCGTTCGAGCTTTGCCCCTCCCGGTTCGGCAGCAGAAGTATTTCCAGCTCCCGAAGAAGCTCAGACTAAGGGAGACTTATAGGACTCTGAACCTATTGGACTTACACCAAGGTGCATCTAAATGCCCCACCAACCAAATTGTTTGGGTCCTAGTCCCAACTCGAAAAATGGTGAAGGGTGTGTAAGTTTGCCATTGAAAAAAAAAAGAGAATTTGATTTCCACCATATCCAAGTTATTTGTTTTTAATTTAATAGAAGAGTGCACATCCTGTGTCTATTGTGTCACACCCATATATGGAATTTAACTCAAAGTATTGCTATTTCATTACTCGTCAATGCATATATTTTCAAATAATAACATTAGTTTTGAGTTTGGCCATAGGAGTGCCCAAATCATCCTAATTGTTGTTTCATGATGTTCAAAAATCAACTACTTGTGCCCAGACATAAAGGACAACTAAATGTTTTCCTGTTATTTTTAGATTTTTAACGATACTGAACCTAAATTCTAGTATCTTAATCCCCTACCTAATGTTCCTACAGAGTAACCGGGTGTTTGGGTAACCTTATTAGGGGGGCTTATTAATTTAAAGGTGTTTGGCTTAGCTTTTAAGCTTAAGCTTATTAGCTTATCAAGGCCTTAATAAGCTCGTTTTAATAAGCCAGATTCTCGTATATTTTTCTCAACGTTATATAATCTAAACACTTTAATATGCAACCATATTATTTTTTGGTCATTTCCCCTCTATTTTTAAATAACTTTTAAACTAATAAGCTATTAGCTAATCCAAACACCATACCAGCTAATAAACTAATAAGCTTAAGCCTAAAATAATAAGCTAACCCAAACACCCCCCAAATTAATACTTATATATAATACATAGTTCTAAAATATAACTTCTTAGAACCTTTGATGCCTTTGTGTTTACACCCCCACAGTATGCAAAGGAAAATACATGTATGCAAGGTGCTTTGGATTAAAAAAAGACCCTATGTTACCCATTTTGTTATTACCCTTATTTCAATTTTCTAATACTTGTCAAGACATTAATTGCATAATTATATGTAGCAAATCGTTATATTATATTCATATCAATGCCAAAGTCTATTTAACAATGATTGGTTTTTGAAATCTCTCAAAACACTTGACAAAGGAAGTTTTGACACATGATATGTGGTGCTGGCACACTAATTCTGTTATATTTATCACTGTAACGTAAAAAGGAAATGCGGATCTTTAGCAAAAGTGATACAAATACTAAATAAAAAATGCTATATCACATCGAGGACGTTGCTTGTAACAACGAAAGTTCATTGAACATCCGTAAAATTCGCTAAAGATTAATAAATGACGGAGTAAATACACCACACTTATTACCCATCCACCCCCAATCCATCATATAAATAAAGCCACTTAATCTTTCTACTCATTTATAGCTTCCTCATGTGATATATCTCTTCCTTTCTCTTACTATCTTCTCTACAGGGATTACTGCTCTGATCATTGAAATCTTATTCTCATAACTCATACCCTGCCCCATTCAGCCAAAAAATATAAGCTATGTCAAATTTATATGGTCTGAACTTGAGATCCTCACCTGCCCCTTCTTCTCTTCATATTTGGACTGATGTTGGAGGGTACAATATTTCTTGATACTTTGATTTCTAATGCACTATAAAATTCTAATTTTGTTACTACTATATGCTTGCAGCCTATACCTGGAAAAGCTGCTGGAAGAAAGGAAGAACCTTGATTACTATGGACAAGATCTTCCCATATGCAATCAATTGCTGAATCAAGGTTAATCTTTTACGTGTATATTGATTATATGACTATTTATGGGATGAACATCTTAAATTATTCGTTTAATGTATATTGATTTAGACGACTGTTTCTGTGATGAACAGAATTGAAGGACTCTTTTTAACCCTGGTTGATATCTTAAAGAGGGCTCTTTCTTGAAATAAAATGAATTTCATAATCTGTCTCTATTTGCGATAATAATGACAATTAGGCTAGCACCTAAGTGTGGTGCTTGCTTTACATGCTTAGGTGGCGTGATTATAGCCTTTGTGGTAATAATAATATGCTATCGGTGACAGCAGTGAAAAATGACGTGTATGAAACAAGCTAGACCATCTGAAATGCGTGTCATTAATTTGAATGACGTCTATAGACAGTACATCAGTTAATTTTTTTTGACATATTGAGTTAGTAATGGCATAATATACACCTTGCAGAATATTATTTCTTAAAGAAAATTACTGTATTATGTTCTTCATGAATGACACTATTACTCTTTTATCCACAGAGATATTGAGGGTTTCTGCTGGATTGCATATGGGAAGCCAAAATCTCTCGAATCCCATGAACATGATGCCTGATATTGCTGCTGTGACTATAGGCTCTTTGGAAGGGAATTCTGACCAGAGTCCCTTTCAACATGAGGTTGATACATTTATGCTAATGACCTGTTAAGGAAAATATGGTGTCCTTTTCATTTTCTCTTTTGTGTTATAAAGTTTCCATAGAAAAAAGATGATATCTACCATCTCTTCACTTTTGCAGTGTTAGATCCTAAGTATCACTTTTATTACACTCATCTTGACTTGATTAATTATCAGTATTAAAGGTTGTATCTAGTTCTTAAATGTTTAATCGTCGTTAATGAGTCATCATGTATAATTAATCTTCAGAATCTTGTTTTATTTTCCACTTAGAAGTAAGGCAGGCATCAGGGAACCACTCATGCAACCAGCTAGAGGCTTTATTCATATTTCTAATTTTCCTTTCAATATATGATGTATATGAAACTAAGGTAGAAGTGTTGCTTAGAAAAAACAGGATTTTGGATATTGGAAGTTGGGAAGACCATTGCCTTTATCATGTTTTGGTCAAAATCTAGAACAATTCTTGTAGTTTTATCTGCTATTGCTTTTAGTTCTGAACAAGTTATTATGTTGGCATGTTGGTACAGTAAAGTGTTCTTTTCATTGTTGAAATATGCAAATGTATGGGAGTTTCTATTCAGTAACTTGTTAATTGGATTTACTGTAGCCTATATCGCTTTCATTTGTTTTAACCTCTCTTGTTACCCGTTTGTTTCTCTAAAGTTGGTCAAAAAACGACGAGAAGTGTTTTGGGTCCCCCCCCCCCCCCCAAATCTCTTGCCACCTCAAATGTGCATTTTAGTCCGGCTACAGTTGAATTTCAACAATTCCCCATTGAACAACTTTATTAAGTACTTGATTTTAATTCTGATCACAGGGATTTGGTGGGCAAGCACCAGCAACTGGTTACCAGAATTCCCCAGTGACAAAGAAGCTGGTACGTTTGGATGTCCCCGTTGATAGGTTCCCTGATGTAAGTTATACAGCTTGAAAAAAATTGACTTAAATAATTCTTGCATCATATTAAACAAAACGGTGGAACCGTGGAAGTTTTACTGAAAAAAATTTCAGTACAACTTTGTTGGCAGGCTTCTGGGACCCAGAGGCAACTCTCTGAAACGAATAGAAGCTCATACTGGTTGTCGTCTCTTCATCAGAGGAAGGGGTTCCATAAAAGACCCTGAGAAGGTAAAACTCCTAATATCAAAACTAGCGGGGTCACAAAAGTTGGGTAATTGATCAAAATGGGCCGGACCAAACCTGCAAACATATTTTTGTCCATATCTAAATTCTGTAAATAATTAATTTTTTAAATTTGATTTAAAAGATATCTAGTTTCTTTTAATAAAATGATTTAGGATGCTGTAAGCATTTGGATACACATTAGTTGAATTCTGCCTGTTAACCGGTTCTGCCCATTTGACATGTTAGCTACTTTTTTGTATATAATCCATTATCAAGCAAACACAGCCTAAATTGACATTTGCATGTAAACGGATTGAAAATTCCACCTCAAACTGAACAATCAACACAAAACACACAAGTGATTGTGTGAAGTTACTTGGTGGTATACAAATCACCTCCCATCTTAAAAAAAACCTTAACACCATCAGCCGGGCATAATTATACTGTAAGAATCATATCAATTACATCATTCTTTTTTACCAATTTTGATACCGTAGTATATTCAGTATATGTTTGAGGATTAAATTGTCTTTCCATAGTTGTTTTCTCCTTATGCAACTGTAAAAACCATGGAAGTTCTTTGAACATTTTATATATTTTTTGCTAAAATTCAATTGTCAGGATTTCATTCATTCGTTGTTTTTTAATGCTTCACAAGAATATAAATTGTTTCTTATAGTTTCTTTTCTTTTGCTTATTTGTATAGGAGGAGTACTTGAGGAGACTACCAGGCAATGCGCACCTCAACGAACCACTTCATGTACTAATCGAGGCTGAGTCACCTGCGAATGTAATTGATGCACAACTGAATCAGGCACAGGAAATCATTTTAGACTTGCTCAAACCAGTGGTATGTTTTCTTTATGCATCAGTTTGCTACATTACTTGTACCCTGTGCAGGGTTAATCGTGTCATGATTGCATGTAATTACCGACCTTTCTAAACCATCATTGATTTTATGTACTCTAGAGGTGATAAACTAAGCAGGCTACAGGTCAAAACTAATTCAGGCCAAAGTGGTTTCTTTTCTTTTTATTAATGAAACAGTTCAGGCTGACCCGGAACACAAAACTACATTATTATAATCATCTGCTTTTTTTGAAAAAATAATATATTGCTTACGAGATTTGTATGTTGAAAATGCACTTTGGGAGACTTTCAACCTGTTACTAGGTTTTTCGGTTTTTAGCTAAGTTTACGAGATATATATGTTGAAAAATATTGTTTATGAGATTTTAGCCAAGTTTTTCAGTTTTCGACAACAAAAACTTGCAGTAACAATTTTTTTACATGTTCTAATTGCAGAGTAAGTCTCGGGATGTACACAAAAGGCAACAGTTGCAAGAACTTGCTATGCTGAACTCTCTTTTCCCTGAAGACACCTCTAAGCCTAGCAACAGTGCTTCTCCTCACAGATCTGGTGGAACGAGGCGTGTCACAAACTCTCAGAATGGGAACATGTAGTTTCTTTTCCTTTGCATAGTCTACAACCCCTTCAGGGATTCTCGTACAACATCTGAAGTATTAGAGTCCTCGGTCTGTTCAAGTTTGTCTTTTCTTTTTCTTTTTATCGTTTCTTTTTTGTGTGTAGGGGGTTAAGATATATTTTGTT
This sequence comes from Dittrichia graveolens, assembly GCA_038502395.1. Taxonomy (NCBI): domain Eukaryota; kingdom Viridiplantae; phylum Streptophyta; class Magnoliopsida; order Asterales; family Asteraceae; genus Dittrichia; species Dittrichia graveolens. The sequence goes on from JARJIL010000002.1 coordinate 76,703,256, forward strand.
TGCTTCATGTTATGTTGTTTTTCAAACTTTGGTTGATGGATGTGAAAATGCTATGAACTAAGTCCTTTGTTTCCTTTGCTATGTAACTATACAGCATGTGTCTTTTGGTTGTTTATCAAAACTTTTAAGGGGATTTTGGTTCACAAATAGAAAAATGCAAGGATTTCAAATCTCCGGGATTTCAAATTCCCCGGATTTCAAATCCTATCTTATCACGTGTTTGGTTCACATGAATGATAATGCGACTTCAAGATCAGGGCAAGCTAAAGCAAGATGAAGCTGTCAATTTCTTAACGTGGTGATGGTGATGGCGAAGGTCGATGATGTGATGGTGAAGGTAGTCCAAACAGATTCAATAGTGATGGTGCGATGACGATGGTGAAGCGGCAATGGTGCGTCGGCAATGGGTCAGTGGATTAGGGAACCAATGGTCAGGGTCGTTGGCGATGGTGAAGAAGTAGGGTGAAATAAAAGGTCGGATTGTGAAGAAGTGATGGCCGTCGGATTAGGGTAGTAACGCGATGGTTGTTAGAGATGGTGAAACCAAAGGTTGGTGATTATCGAAAACGAGAAGCGTCATGTGGTCAGAAAGGAAAAATCCTAAGTCTAAAGAATTTTAGATCATACTCTCACCCAAAGGATTTTAAAATCTTACATTTAAGTATTTTAGTTATGGATATATGAGTTGAACTACTCGTGAGACGTGAGCTATTGGGTTTGACTTATTAAAAGCTTGTCACGTGTCAGATCTTAAACGAGTTCGAGCCGAGCTTGAGCATAACTTGGAGCTCATTTATAAATAATCACACACATAATAATTAGATAAATAATAAATGTGCCGAACTCGTACAGGTTTGGTTATCAATTAATGTTTTAAAATGAAAATAATCAAATAACCCGACTTGAATTAACTGAGAATTTGAAAAAACAGATGAAGAACACCTCTAGCATGCAATGAGACTTTACATAAAGTCTGTTGTATTTTATCCCAATTTACTTGTCGCAAAAGACAAATTTGAATATATTTCTAAAATGTTTGTTGATCAAATATTATAGTGTACAATTAAGTTGGATAATATGTAAATCAATTTATATTGTGTTATACTATATTTAGTATGTAGTATATTATGTTATATTATTATAATATAATATTGTGTTATATCAACATGTAATTATTTTGTATTATTTTATTATTCGAATAATCATTAATTTATTTAAATTAGCGTAATTTCACCTTCACGGTATGACATGTTGTAAAACAGAAAAAACCAAAGGTGAATAATGTTTGAAGGATAAATTGATTATTCTACCATATTCAACTTCCTTTCGCTAGATTTAACAAAGTTAGAGACTAAATCTGAAACAACTTTTAAAATAGAGTTACGAAAGTAATAAATGAAGTTTTGTGACAAAAGGTGAAATTAGTGACCGGTCACAAAGATCAAAATTTTCGTCTACTCTAAACGTTATAAAATGACGTTACTTTAAAAAATAATAAATATCATTTTAATAAAACAAACTATCATTATAAAAGAGAATATTTTTATAGTACCACGAAAATGCTATGTAGAAACCATATCCAAAGATGTAGCATGTACGTCACGCATCTAAGAGATGCAAACTCATAACATGTTTTTGAGGTCCGATCTTAACCCATAAACTAAACTTTAGATAATGTTTATTTTTTTAAAGTCCTTTTTTAACCCAAAAACATGGTTTGTTTTCCAAAGTTAAAAAGAGTTTTGGTATGTGTCATTTTTTCCTAATTTTATAAACGTAAACCTATTATTCTTACTGTTTATTTAAAAAAACATTATTCACTATGTAGATCAAGCATTTCTTAAGGTTGTTTGGTTTGAAGGATTTCTTAGGAATTCTAAGGAATTGGAATCTAATTCCCATACAATTTCATGTTTGGTTCACTTTTGATAGAAAGAATTGGAATTTAGGTTGGAAAAACTTTCCCTCAAACGAAGGAATTGGGATTCCTTCTCAACATCAATGGAATTGAGATTCCTTCTTCTCACCAAGCATCTTAATGCACAAAAAGGTGTCCGGCGATGGCCACTGAGGCGGTGATCAGTAATGGCAACTGAGGCGATGACCGGTGATGGCGACTGAGGCGATGACCGGCAATGGCTACTGAGGCAGTGTCCAGCGACATCGATTGCTTTGTCTTTGTCTTTTCCTTCGTCTTCACAACTTTGTCTTCTCCTTCGTTTTCGTCTTCACAGTGACAGCGACGGCAACAACAGTGACCGGCGATGGCGACGACGTCTTCTCTTTCGTCTTCACAGTTTTGTCTTCTGCTTCGTCGTGTCCCAACGATTATGGCTTCATAGGTGGTGGCGATGTTGGGGCAGTGGTGGCGAGCGACATGGATTGGGGGCGACTACGGTGGTGGTGGTGGTGAGCGGCGATGTTGGGGGCAGCGGCGACAGGGAATAAGGCTTTTCCCTTGCTTTTCAGATTTCTCCTTTTTAATTCTCATCGTCTTGCCAAACACAAGGGGAGGAATTACTTTCCAAATCAAATTCCTTCTCATTCAAGTTCCTTTCAAGATTCCAATTCCAATTTCAAACAATTTGGAATTTGACAGAGAAAAGAGAATGCTTGCCCCAAATACCGTAATTACATAGATATGACCAAAAGCCACCTTAGTTTAAATTGAGATTTTAAGATATTTTTATATTCCTTTCTACAAATTTTTGATTCGAATGATTTGGAAGAAGTGATAATGAAGTTGATGTCTCCATATTGTGAAGAAATGAACAAAGAATACATAAACGATTCGTGTTTTGGTCGATGATGTCTCTAAATGATGAAGAACATTGATGGTGATCGGCAAAGATGACTACATTGACGAGATGTTGGAAAGCAAGGAATAGTATAACTGTGAAACATCCAAATCCTATATTGACAAATGTTTAGGATGGTGCAAATGTCCACCTTGACTATAGATGGCAGAGGATTGGAACCATGGTCAAGAAAGAGAGATTGAGATAAAAAAGTTTTGTTGGGAAAAATAGGCTTATAAATATATCCTCTTTTGTTGACACAAAAATATACAACTTGTTTATATAATTGTATGTATTAACATTAACATATGTGCACATATACATATATATATTCAATCAAATATATTCTCATCTATAATCTACAAAACAAGCTTCATCAAATGGCCAAGCCCCAATCGTCTAGATCCGAGTTCAAGTAGAAGCCGATGTCGAAGATTCCTACAAACAAACGTTCGAAGTTTATGAGCTTACAAAATAAATTATCAAATGAGTTTAAGTTTTTATAAAATAATTTTTATAAAAACTTTTATAAAAATTGAGAAATTTTTTATAAAATCACAAGCTTGGTAGTCAAAGCAAATGAATTCCTATTTTGACAAATACTAAACATAATCTTCTATTGAAATAAGCCAAAACCATATTTAGCAAAAGGAATCTCTCAAAGAGGTAAACTTCCAACATGCTTTGTGCATTTGGTTTCTAAACTACCATTTTTATGATTAAATTCAAACTTAAGAAGTATGACACTAACCCAACTTTTCTTAAGCTTCTTTTCAGTGCATTTTTATGGTAAAAATGGGTTGTGTGTGATTTTGGTAAAAGGCCAACGTCTATATTCACAAGTCTCAAAAAGTTCCAGCAGGCCGACGGTCGATGCCACGGTCGACCGTGGATCGACCGTAGACAGTCTGGACACTTTTTGAGCTTGCACCTTTTTCCTTATTTAAGGCAACTCAAGTCTTATTTTTTACCAAGCTCTTGCAATCTGAAAAACACATAACACATACTAAATCTTGTGAGCTCATATTCTTTGATAAATATTCAATCTTTCAAGATCAAGAATGAAGCAAGAGTGAAAGCATTCAAAGTTCAAACACTACATTACCTTCTTATATATTTGCAATAGTGTGAGGATCATCTCTAGCCTTAGAATTAGAGAGAAGTGAGGATCATCTCTAGCCTTAGAATTAGAGAGAAGTGAGGATCAACTCTAGCCTTTCAAATTAGAGTGAAGTGTGGTTTATCTTATCCTTGTTTTCAAGAGTGAAGTGTAATTCTTGTAAGCTAAAGAGAGAAGTTGTAAAAGGTTTATCTCTACCTTCAAAGAGAGAAGTTAGTGGAGCAACTCTTGGTGGGTGAGGCCAAGGAGTGGATGTAGAGCAAGGTTGTTAACCCTTGCTTGAACCACTATAAATCATTGTGTCCAAACTACTTCATTGGTGATATCTTTCTTCCTTAAACTCTTTAATTACTTGCAAATATTGTTAAAAACTTTAAAAAATTGGCATATAACCTATTCACCCCCTCTAGGTTCTAACAGGTTTGGAACCGACAACTGAGAGTCTCTTAAGTGAAACATTGATATCTCTCAAGTTTCAAATTTCTGTGGAAGAAAATAGCCTCTTTCCTCTCTTTTGAAAATAGATGATAACAAAGTGTTACTTATTTTTTTTTAAAATAACTTTTCTTTTGTGTATATTTGTCTACAAACATAAAAGATAAAAAGTTTTTCCTTTCACGGAAACAAAAATAGCCCTAGCTATGTATTACACAACCAAAGAGCAATTTAAATTATTATTATTATTAGTTCAAGATCGGAAAACCCTAACTATGATTGGGTTAGCTTATGTAGGTGGATTATAAATTTAGAAGGTTACTAGTTTAAATACTCGTGTTCACATAATTGTTTCGATCAATATATTTTATAAACTTAGAAGGTGACTAGCCATAATTATTTTATATGCATGGTATTACTTTATATTTGTTTCGATCAATACATAATTGTTTTATATAAAAAAAAGTCCAAATCTAAGACTTTTTAAAAACTAAAATATTTTATATGTATTTTAGTCAACATAGAAAAGTAAATAATGAAAGGTTTAAGAACGATGTAAATTTTTTATTATGATAAGATTTATACTATGTAATAAACAAACATAAGGATAAAGAATATGGATGTGTATAAAATTTTATTATTGATGTAGCCTAAGATTTATAAATATCTCAAATGAATGTAGTAAATAGGAAATTTGAATTAGAGAAATAGTTCAAATTAAATTGATTTAAAGTCAAAATTGAGTTTTAATTTTGACTATTTAAAGTCAAAATTGAGTTTCAATTTTTTTAAAAAATAAATGGTTAAGGTTTAATTTTAACTAAATAAAGGTTAAGATTCTCTAATTAAATTAATAAAGGTTAGTGTTTTGTTTATATTAGATTTATAAAACTTGTTTATTAGCTTATTATCGTGTAAGCTATGATTGGTTTATCTTTGTCTGTAAGCTTGAGCTTCGCATGTTAATTAAAACAGTTTATTATCTTGAATTTAGCCGTATTTTTTTTCATTTTACCCATATTTGTAAAAAACTTCTAAATTGATATCCTATAATTTAATTTAAACACCAAACCAGCTAATATGATAATAAGTTAATAAACAACAACAACAATAATACTTATTCTCGTTAAAATAGAGTATTAAAGATGTACGATGTATCCAGTCATACGACTATCTACAAGTAAAAAGATTGTTGTCAGAAAAACCTACAACAAAAAAAGTTTATATATTTGTTTTGTTAGTTTGTACCAGTTGTTTTATCCTTCTAATATATTTAAGGATTTACGTGAAAGCTTTAAATCCTTTAGTAGCTTAATAAAAATCTACTATTGTTAAAGTGGCGTTTGGTTTGCAAAATGTTTACAAAGGAATTAGAATCTGTTATAAATTTGAATTAAAATCTGTAATCTGTTTGGTTGGCAGGAAATGGAATAGGAATCTATTCCAATTCCATATTTTGTTTGGTTCGCAGACAATATAGATGTATTTTATTTTAGTAATGTAAAATGATAAAATTGTCCTTCAACATAATTTGCAAAAAATTAGCATCTTACTAGCAATAGCAATCAAGGACATATTCATATTCAATATGATTAAATCAGACAGATTCATAGATTCATCACTTAATAAAGAATTGTGCATTAGATTTTAAGCAGCGGGGAAGTTGGTCCTTCATAGACTCGTCACTTCAGGGCTTGCTCTGTTTAATTTTATGATGTTGATACAACCGACATTTGTTATACCACTATGTTTAATTATATTATGTTATTTACATATTCACTAAGGCCTGTTCTATTTGATTCTACACCATTATACCACTTTGTTGCTTGTAAAGTTTTTCTTTGTGTGAAGGCAACAACGAAGAGAGATAGAGAGAGAGAGAGAAGGGGAGAAGGAGACTCACCTGAGGCTATGGCAACTGCGGAGGAAGGCGGCGACGGAACTGACGAAATCCAGTGATTGCAAGTTTGCAACGGGTGAAGAAGATGCAGTGGCAAAGGGTGTGGAAGCAGCTACAGAGGAAAGCTGTGGCGGAGGGTCTGGAGGCGACGATAGAGGGTTTAAAGGTAAAGGAAGAAACCGTCGGTTTTTTGGAGGGTGGAGTTGGCTGATGTTAGGTTGATGGAATGAGAAAGATATGCTAGGGCTAAAGAGATATGTGAAGGTAAAAAGATAATCTTCCATATTCTTTCATTCAAAGGATTTTAAAATCTTTTTATTTAGTGACGGAATTCATTTTTCCTCATTTGATGGATTTCAATTCCTTCATATTCCCTGATTAAAGTAAACTAAACATAGAAATCCTTATGAATTGGATTATCTGCCTATTTTCGTGATTAGTTATGTAAACATATATACTAATTGGATTGAATTAAAAAAAATCAAATTTGATTATAAATAGGTTCTACGGAAAAATTGATGATAACGTTATGTATTAATTTATAACTTTTAATATATTTACCCTTTTTAAGAAATTTTATATCCCTATGTATATATTTAACAATTGTTTTACTATATACAAGATTAAATATCCGTGTAATACACAGGTTGATTTAAAAAAATGATAAATATTATACATTAATTAAAAAAGTATTAAACAATTATAAAACGCTAAAGAATGAAAGTTTAAAAAAATGACGACAGAAAACATCAACACTCAGACGGTGATGAAAGCTTTGACACAAGAGGTCAAGGGGAGTACAAACGTGATGACATAAACATGGTATTATGATACCAAACCTAATTGTATTTCATATACAAATTATTAATTATTATTATTACATGTAAAAAATAAGGTTAAGTATTTATTAATTATAGTTTAAATTAATTATAATATATTTTAAAATAATATAACTAAAAATTTAATTAAATATTTTAAAATAAATATAATATTTGTAAATTATGTTATAAACATTTAAAATTTACTAAATCTTGTTCCTTCGATTACTCTCGAGTTTTGATCCTTGCACAATTGCATTTTCAAACCCTAATTTAGAAGAAACTTGCTTCCGTGTAGTCAGATCGGAGCTATTTTAGATGGGGAAGATTCCGGTGAAAATTAAGGCGGTTGTGTACGGCTTATCACCGTTTCAGCAGAAGGTGATGCCTGGTCTATGGAAGGAATTCACCCATAAGGTTACTCACAAGGTCACTGAGAATTGGCTTAATACCGCCCTCCTCGTCGGCCCTGTCGTTGGCGTTTACTCGTAAGTATCAGTGGCATATCAGTTTGATTATTTCTTATTCGATTAATATCTTGTATGTTTCCTTTCTCAAGATTTAATCAATCTAAATCTCTCATATATAAACATAGGTTGAGATTCTAATTCTTTTTTTCAGTTTTATGGTGGCAGTTTAGCTATTAATTTATATTTCGTCTGTAGTGTCTCTGTGATTTTACCTTTTTCATTGATATTTGCTTGAAATATGTTCAAATAAGAAATTTACATCTTTAATTTATTATGGGGTGCTATCTATTACATGGTTTTTTAAGAATTAATGTTCGTGAAATTTGTTTGTATGTTGAATCTGTTCAAATAAGAAATTTACATCTTTATTTTACTATGGGGTGCTATCTATTACATGGTTTTTTAAGAACTAATGTTCGTGTAATTTGTTTGTATGTTAAATCTTTTGCATTTATCCTGGACTATGAATCTGTTTTAGAAAGCCAAGAAAATGTATTACCAAGCGGCAAGCACAAAACTTTTCAAAAAAATATAGATAGAATAAACAAATTAAGTGAGCATAATGTCTATTACTTTTTACTATAGAGAGAGAGAGAGAGAGGGATACTTTAATTAAAATTTGACAAAAGTATAGACCCTTTCTGTGCTCATTCCTATCTACAGAAACTGGACAAAGGTTCACTGGATAGAAACAAATATGTAGAGGGATGTAGCCGTTCAAATACCATACAAGAAATAGGCAAATAGCATAGCTTTGTGCGCTATGGTGTATATGTTTTTTTATATTGATAAGTATCTTTTCCATAAATTCATTTTTATTATGCTGCTATTTTTCATAGGCTTCTTTAGGGAAGCAGTCTCTCTACTCTCGGGTAGAGGAATGACAATTTACATCTTACCACTCCCATACCTAGCTTAGGTGGGATTGGGTATGGTTGTTATTGTTGTTGACTTCATAGATTATCGATTTGTCGGATATGTGAAGATCTCCATTCTTGCAGTAATTTGGTTTTATGTGTAGAACTATTTGGTTTTCTTTGGATTGTTAATATAAACCCATTTCCATTAATGATGCTGCTATTTTTCATAGACTATTGGATATGTGAAGAACTCCAGCCCTGTGGTAATTTCTTTTGTATGCAGAACTACTTGATTTATGTGTTGTACTTAGGACCAATAAATGAAAGATCTATTTTCTATTACTTTATATGAAAATATACATATCCCCTTCCTTTGGTTTTGTATATAATTTGTTTTAGTCTTGTTCTTTTTATCAGGATACATTTTTATATGCATATACATATATTCTCTTCATTGTTCATCAAATAGTTGTATAGAAACAAAATTATAGTGTTGGAAGATATGTTTATGAAATCAGAGAGAAACCGAGAACTATAGTTTTATTTCATATATACTAACAAGATACAACGAGGATATATATATACACAAAGGGAAAACCAAAAGACAGAAACCTAAAGCCTGTTAAGGCTTTACAACTCCCCCTGACTGTACATTTTCCCGTGACTGTACATCTTCTAAAACTATTAATTCTAACACTCCCCCTCAAGCTGGACCATAGATATTGATCATGCCCAGCTTGTTACAAATATAATTAACTCTATTCCCTGGCAAGGCTTTCATGAATCCATCAGCAAGCTGATCTCCTGTCCTCACATGAGAGGTTGTAATCGAACCATCTTCTATCTTTTCTCGAGTAAAATGACAATCCACTTCAATGTGTTTAGTCCTTTCACGAAATACTGGGTTATTGGCAATATGAATAGCAGCCTGGTTATCACACCATAGATTCATTGGTTTTGACTGGGAAAACCCAATCTCATCAAGTAGATTACGTAACCATACAAGTTCACAAGTGGTTTGAGCCATAGCACGATATTCCGATTCGGCACTTGATCTTGATACAACATTCTGCTTCTTACTCCTCCAAGACACTAGATTCCCTCCAACAAAAACACAATAGCTTGTTGTAGACCGCCTGGTAGTAGGGTCTCCACCATAGTTAGCATCAGTAAACCCTTGTATCATGTGATGACCATGGTTTTGATATATGATGCCATAACCAGGAGCTCCTTTCAAATACTTCAAAATATGACAAACGGCATCCCAATGTGAGGTTCTCGGAGATGACATAAATTGACTTACTACACTTACTGGAAATGCAATATCAGGACGAGTGATTGTCAGATAATTTAGCCTTCCCACAACTCTTCTATACTTCTCTGGATTCTCAAGAGGATCCCCATCATCAGCCTTCAGCTTCACGTTCGGGATCATAGGAGCGTCACATGGTTTTGTGTCAATCATACCAGAATCATTCAATATATCTAAACAATATTTTCGCTGAGACAAACAAATTCCTTTGCGAATCCGTGACACCTTGATTCCCAAGAAATATTTCAATGGTCCAAGGTCCTTAGTTTGAAATTGAGATGCAAGAAAGTCTTTCAATTTCTTAATTCCATTTTCATCACTGCCAGTAATCACGATATCATCGACATACACCACTAACAGAATACTTACAGAGCCGGACGAAGCAAAGAACACCGAGTGATCATATGCACTCCTTTGTAATCCGAACTTAGTCACTACTGAACTGAACCGACCAAACCATGCACGAGGGGACTACTTTAGGCCATATAGAGACTTTCGCAATTTGCAAACCTTGCCACATTCCCCCTGAGCAACAAACCCAGGAGGTTGCTCTATGTAAACTTCCTCAAGTAAATCGCCATGTAAAAAGGCATTTTTCACATCCAATTGATGAAGAGGCCAATCGTAATTAGCCGCGAGGGAGATAAAAAGCCGGATAGATGATAGCTTTGCAACTGGTGAAAAGGTTTCTGAGTAATCAATTCCATAAGTCTGAGCATACCCTTTTGCAACTAAACGAGCTTTTAACCGAGTCACTAAACCATCAGGGTTGACTTTCACTGTAAACACCCACTTACAACCAATTGCCTTTTTGCCAGTAGGTAACTCGATCAAATCCCATGTATCATTATGATCAAGAGCATTAAGCTCATCAACCATAGCATCCTGCCATCCAGGATGGGCCAAAGCTTCACCAACCGTAGTTGGAATGGGTATAGAGTCAAGTGTAGAGAGCAAAGCACGAGATGACCTGGATAATTTATCATAGGAGACAAAAGAAGCAATTGGATAGGTACAGGAACGTTTACCTTTCCGAAGAGCAATGGGAACATCAGTATCCAAATCTGCTACTAATGGATCAGGAATAGGATCTTCAGATATAACAACCTCAGGAGAAGAGGAATCTGCAGACGAAGATGATGCTGGCTCAGGATCTAAAGGAGATCGTTGACGCCTATGATATACATGAACAATGGGTGGTCGAGTATCCTCTTGAGGAGGTGAGGATGGAGTAGGTATAAATGAGGCAGAAGACTCAGAGCTGGGTATGGTGTATAGTAATAGGTCACCATCCATATCCCTTTGTGGACATGAAGGGGATACAGGAAAGAATGGCAAATTTTCATGAAAGGTAACATCACGAGATACAATGTACCGGTTGAGTGTGGGAGAAAAGCAACTGTAACCCTTTTGAAGTCTCGAATAACCAAGAAACACACATTTCAAGGACTTAGGATCAAGTTTGGTTATATTCGGACGGGTATCACGAACAAAACAAGTACTACCAAAGATTTTTGGTTCAATAGGAAATAGTGGCTTTTCAGGGAACAAAACTGAGAATGGAGTTTCTCCACTCAGGACAATAGATGGCATTCTATTGATGAGGAAACAAGGCGTTGCCACTGCATCAGCCCAGAAGGACTTCGGGACGGCTATTTGAAATAGAAGAGCACGAGCCACCTCAAGGAGATGACGATTCTTTCGTTCAGCTACTCCATTTTGAGCGGGAGTATCAACACAAGAAGACTCGTGAATAATACCATTCTGAAGCATATAGGACTGAATTGATTGAGATAAATACTCTTTTGCATTATCGCTACGCAATATTTTGATAGATGTTTGAAACTGTGTTTTAATTTCAGAATGAAAGGAACAAAAGTGACTTAATACTTCAGATTGATTTTTCATTAAATATAACCAAGTAGTTCGAGAATAATCATCAACAAAAGTAATAAAATATCTAAACCCGGTTTTAGACATAACAGGACATGGACCCCAAACATCGGAATGGATTAATTCAAATGGGGACGCAGCCCGCTTGTTGACTCTAGGACCTAAATGAACTCGCTGATGTTTGGCAAATTGACATGACTCGCACTTCAAGGACACTAAATGGGAAAATTCTGGACACAACCTTTTGAGACTTTGTAAGGACGGATGACCTAGTCGACAATGAACTTCAAACGGAGATGATGAGCTGGAGAATGCCATGGAGTATGGAGTATGTTGTTCAAATATATATAGGCCATCAGATTCCCGTCCTTTACCAATAATCTTCTTCGTCTGCAAATCCTGAAAAACACAATGATCCGGGAAAAATGAGACGCTACAGTTTAAGCTACGGGTAATTTTGCTTATAGAAAGTAAATTAAAAGAAAAGTTTGGTAAACTCAGGACAGAAGGTAATGAGACAGATGGTGACAGTTTAATTATGCCTGAACCAATCACATGGGACATAGATCCATCAGCTACAATAACCTGGGTTGGGAATGTATCCTTTATTGAAATTACAGAGAAGATTAGGATTACCAATCAATGACCCATTTGGCGGAGGATGAAACAAAGCATTTACTAGAGTTACTTGTCCCAGCAAATGCAGCAGTGGAAGTAGTAGAGTTCTCAGCATGCTCATCTAGGTTTCACAGCTGTGTCAGCAGGTGTAGTGTAGTTGCAGCTTGTGCAGATGCAAACCTCTGATTTCTAGCCAAACGTTTCTTACAATTGAACTTTGTATGACCCATTTCATGGCAGTAGTAACACTCAACATTACTTGAGTCGGAGTTAAACTCTCGTGAGTCTGCTGCTCGATCACTATGACCACCTCTAGAGCCACCCCTACAACCTCCACGAAAACCACCACGGTATCCACCTCTACTTGCTAAAGTTGTATTATGATTAGATGGTTTAGCAGATTGAAGGTCCTCATTTCTAAGGACCCGAGCAAATGTCTCTTGAAGAGAGGGTATTGCCAATTCATTCAGGAATTGAGACCTGATAGATTCAAACTCTGGTCGTAGACCAGACAGAAAGCTGATGACAGCTATTTGTTCCCTTTGAGTCTGCATAGCCTTTACATCAGCACTTAATGGGAGAAGGGAGTTCAGTTCCTCATACGTTTTCTTGAATTCCATGACATAAGAAGTAAGAGACCGGTCTTGTTGTTCCCCACGATGAAAATTATTGCAAACAGTATAAATTCGTGAAATGTTGCTTTGTCCAGAATACAAGAAGTCAAGATAGTCTATTAACTCTTTCACATACTCACACTGACTGACAAGATTTGAAACAGAGGGCTCAATAGAGTTAATAATTTGTAAGAACAAACGAGCATTTTGTTGTAACCAAAGATCACGATCACCCTGACTAGGAGGGTCAGATTCCAGATGAGAAGCCATTCCCATGCTACGAACATACAGACGAATAGTTCTAATCCATTCAAAGTAGTTGATACCATTGAGTTTGTTGTCGGTAACTCTACTATTTGTTGGAAAAAAATCTAATGTACGAACACTAGAATACCTCTCATCAGATTTCTCATCAGATTTAGCCATTTTATAATTTAACACCAAGATTTAAACATCCAAATAAACACCAACACCACAGCTCAGATATAGAAACCAGATGAAATCAGAGAATCAAAACTTTCTACAGCCCCAAATCGAATACAGAAACCAGATGAAAATTAGGGAATCAAAACTTTCTACAGCCCCTTTTTTTCCCACAGAATAAATGAAACTCAACTTAGGGTTTATAATAAACAGATCTGAAACAATGAAACTCACTAGAAATGGAACGGGGGGCAAAACCGAGCAGACTGGCGAAAAGACCGGCGTCAACGGTGGCCGGAGGTGAACACACGCGCCGGCGCGTGGAGCAAGGAGCAGTGGCCGGCGGTGGCGAGTGGAGTGGCAGACGGTGGTCGGATCGGTTGGCTTTTTTCGCCGGAACACACTGACTACGATTACAGGGGAGGTGTAATCGTACGAAGACAATCTGAGGTCCGATTGAAGCAACTGATCTAGATGTCGAGTATTGAGCTGTTCAGACTTGTACCTTTAGCTTTTCAGACTTGTACCTTCAGCTCTGATACCATGAAATCAGAGAGAAACAGAGAACTAAAGTTTTATTTCATATATACTAACAAGATACAACGAGGATATATATATACACAAAGGGAAAACCAAAAGACAGAAACCTAAAGCCTGTTAAGGCTTTACAACTCCCCCTGACTGTAAATTTTCCCGTGACTGTACATCTTCTAAAACTATTAATTCTAACAAAATTACAAAATTATAGTGTTGGAAGATATGTTTACAAGTCAAGACATCATATATGCAAGAGTAAATTACAAAATAAAGTGTCCTTGTAGTTTGCTCGGACTTGGAACCGCCCTTGGACTTCGTTAATTTCACTAAATGTTCTCATATTTGTTACACTCATTGTCCCTCGTTCAAGTAAAGTGACCAAAATGCCCTCATCATCGTCATTTATGAATTTCTGCTTGAATTTTTTGTTTTATACTTAATCAAAATTCATAAAATTTAAGAACACTCAAGAAGACACATTAAAGCTTCATGAATCTCTACATCAAAATCATAATTATAGCTGAAATTAAAGCTGAATCAGGGTTTATGGTTTTAAATTTGATGTTGATAACATTTCAACAGTAATTATGATTTCGTATCTTCTTTGATGTTCTTGAATTTGATTTAAAAATAACTAAAATTGTAAGAACAGGTTCATAGATAAAGAAGATGAGGGCATTTTAACTTGGTGGGGACCATGGCCCATGGGTGTAACAAGTTCTCAAAATGAGGGCGTTCTGGGATCAAAAACTCCAGCATATCACATGGGACACTTTCTGTAATCTACTTTATATACTAAATTAATTTTAATGTCCTTAAAACAGTAATATAAGAAGGTCAACGAGAGGTGTTTCTCATGGTCATGGGTTCTAGTCCCACTGTGGGCATAAGTTGTAGATTTAGGAGTAAGTTCAGTGTACCTATGTTCTGTTATTAAAAAAAATAGTAATATCAGAAGTAGATTAGGGTTTGAGAAGGGTAAATGCTACATGGGTTACTGCTTCTATAGAGTGCTATTTTTCTTAATTGCACAATCCAAAAGGGCAGCTGCTTCTTAGAATTCGTGCATACATATCGAACTTGTGAAGCTTTGCAAGTTAATTTAAGAGCTTACACAAATTGATCTGGGATGGTTAGGTTAGGATCTTATTGGTTCGTCATTTCTGGTGGCATCGTCAACTGTCTACATAATGTGGTATTATGATTATGTACAAAGCTATATGATTTATGCTATTTCTTTTACAGTGTATAGTTTCTATAGCTCTTGAGATTTGGTAATGAGGTAATATCATTCGTCAAATGGCAACAAGTTTTAGAGGGTTTGTTGTTTTGTTACACATTTTGAGTAAGGCTATGTTTTATCTGTTGCTAGCAAGTATAACAAGTAGAAAGAGACTTGGATGAGGTGTTAGTAACTAAGATTTGGATGATTTATTTTAGTGAAGAGACCATAAATAGGTAGTGTATCTCTATGTGTGATCATGCATAGAAAGTAGCCTGAGAGCAAAATTGTATCAGGTTGATGCTGAATCGAAGGATGTCTCTCAGATCTTGAAACAAGTAGCAAAAACGTTAGAGGGTTTATAGGGTAAGATTCTAGGTTTAGACTTCTTTCTAGAGTTTGGGTGTGCTACACACAGCAAACTCATAACCATAGTCACAAATATGCCGTACCTTCACGATCTGTGTTCCACATCGTTCGTCCCACTAGCAGTACATTTTTGTTCCTGAAACAGTTAGGATCGCGATTTGTGATAATTGAGGCTATTATATTGGATGAGCAGACCAACAAGCTCATGCTCTGGAACATGTCTATCACATGAGGAACAAGACATGTGGAGGGTAGAGATTGCTTGAGTTGGTTATGTTGATTGTTATTGTATTATAGGTAGGAAAGGGGAGAAAGTGAGGTGTGCATGTCTTATGTTTGTTATTCGGCTCTAATACCTTGGGTAGAGATTTTCCTGCAGTATAAAGCATCCTCTCTTCCAATTCTCTAAGTTTATTAGAGTCTTGGTAGATTATTTCTTAATAATTGGTCGCATTGCCGAGAAATGAATCAACCGTAGGACAAACCGAGCCTCCGTCGGTGACCAGACTCCAATTAGTGGTAGATGCTCATCAAACTGCTATCTAACCAAATGTGTGGCCTGTTTCTTTTGTTTTTAAGAACTTGGCACTTTTTAAGTGGGCTCTTTTAGGAACTTTGGTGGGCTAATTTTAATTTGAAATAGAAGACGACCAAGGAGAATTCCATTGATGGTAGATCATACCAAGCTAGTTAATTATGGTAGACCATACTGACCTATTTAAAATGAGCTTCCTCCGTACCAAATATTAGGGAACTTGCAAACTGCAATCCCCTGGGGCATACTTCGAGGCAATGCTTCCATGCCTTAAGCAGCTCTTGAGCTGCTTTGCCCTTTTAACTTCCTGGGCTTTTCTGGGATGTTAGGCTTGTTAATTATGCCCCAGAGCCCCAGATGTAGGTACATGGTTATTATTTCCTTTTAGCCTTTTCGGTTGACATATGTCGCCTTATATTTGCTTTTGTATTTTATTTTCATCAATTAACCTGATCTAAATCATGTAATATATTCATCACCTTTTGAAGTCATCTATCATGGTGAAGATATAGTTGTTTTTTCTCTCAATTAAACCCTGTTACCAGTATAATGATTGAACAAATAGGTAGGGCAGACCAGGTGGTTTTAAAAAATTATAAATAATTTATGTGTCAAATGTGATAGAAAAGTTATTTTATTTCAATAATAATGTTATTATTATTATTTATTTTACTTTGAATTAAAGTATGTAGGAGGATTTATGCCTTAAAAGTACGCTTTGGCCACATTCGAACTCTTTTTTTAAGATATATTTATTTTCTATTTTTGACCCCTGAGAATCAAAACATAACCCGGTTCAATCAACCCAAACTGTACTTCGATTATTATATGTCAAAATGGGCGTTTTTCTCTTTGTTTTTTCGTCTCCTAGATGTTGAATACGCTATTTGTGTGTTGCAGGTATGTGAAGAGTTACCAGGAAAGTGAGAAATTGGAGCATAGGTACTAAACACAGCCTTTAGTGGTGCCATCTGTCTTCAACATGAGACAAAGATCAATGCCACCTCCCATCAAATAAATGAAGATAATTTCTATTCTTGATTAATAAGGTGTTTTATGGTATTCTTTGGAGCTGTATTTGTTGAGCTCCTTAACAACTTTTTTTTGACGTTTTCAAGTATGTTTTTATTCCCATTTTCTCTTGATGAAATGAGCCACTTTACCATATTCTTTGAATGAAAGAAAAAACCCATTTTCATTGTCATTTTAATTACTCCACCCTGGTCCAAAGTGTTGGTGTATATTGCAAATATGTAGCTCAACATATAATGGGTTTACCAGACCCACAGAGGTGGCAAAATGGACAGTATAGGTTGATAATGGGTTTTCTTTGTCGAGTAAAGACTATAAATTTCAATTTATGGTAAGAAAGGATATGGGTAATTGACTAACTAGTTTTTCGGGTACTCGGTTAAAAGCTGATGAGCTAGCTAGAATGCCCTATGTGGCAGTAAGTTTAAAATTTTTAAAAGAATAAAACAACTCTCGTAAATGTTCATCACTTATTGAGCTCTCAATTCTCTCTTCTTGTACCTCTCTCTATGAAGACCCTTAACCGTAGCCTCATCCACCGTCCATTGTTGCCCACGACAACTCCTTTGATGGCCATAATGATCCATCTTAACGTCATCTATCTAGATTCTCATTTAGATTTGGGGTTTGATTTTGTGTGTGATTGATCTTGGTTTGGTATCAAGATTTGGGTTTGAACCAAGAACGGTGTGCTATTGTATTTGTGTGTGTTTGTTTGTGTTTATGGATTGAAACATCAAAATAGATTCTTGTGTATAGATCCGGCGGTTCGATATCAATAAGTATAGATTTCGTATATTCATGTTCATATCTAGGGGTTTTTGTTCATCAGTTAGGGTCTGTGTTCAATTTCATAAATCCGTGTTCGATTTGTACTTGGGTTGATTTGTGCTTGGATCAAGGTGGTCCGATAGTAGTTCACGGTTTAGTATATGGTTCAAGGTGATTTCATTTTGTTTTCCTTCGTAAACGGGTGATGCACACAAATCTATCATATAAATCTATATATTTATCCGATTACTTCATCTATATCTACTAATAATAAATCAAACCACCAGATAGGACGTGTGATCGTCGCTCCAAGCCACGGCTCCATTTTACAAGATGATAAGCCAAATGTACATGCTTGTAGCATCAAGGGATGACCTAGGATGTAGCTTGGGGTAGCATGCGTAGTCTTTCAATTATTTGCTTATACTGTTAAATTTTATCTAAATTTGTTAATTTATACAGATACTATCCCTAACTATATTTGTGGAACCCGTAAATTATATCTGTATGATAGCCAAAATGTAGTTGTTTACCATGTTGGCATGTTTACTTTCAAATGATACCGCCTTAAAAAAAAGCGGTAGAAGTATGTGGCTAGTTTCCAAATACACAAAAAACATGTTTTACATGGACATGAATTTTCCTCCTTAACAAAGTAAAAATGGCCAATATGTTGCTCCATTTCATCATCTAAAAGACAATAACATCCTCGTTACAAATATAGCTAAAGCTAAAACGATTAAGAAGTTATAGAAAGCAAAGCCAATCCAATTGCTTTATCCAAGTTTAGTAATATTATTTTATTTTAAATAGGGTTAAGATTATTGAAAAGTATTCAACTTTTCCAAAAGAGATAATGAAATAATGACTTAGAAAAGTATCCAATTGCTTTAGCCAAGTTTAGTAATATTATTTTATGTAATTACATCACTATAAAGGTGTTCCTTTCTTTTTAGAAACATCTTTTTGATCGACTTGCTACATAAAAGGAGTATTCTAATTAAAAAAATTTAAATAATAAAATCTATACGACACTTATTTGTCATACATAATAAAATTAGATTGTTTGGATCATCATATATGTAAACATATATATAAGAAAAATAGATAGTAAGTTTGTAAGAGAATAAAGGTCTAATTACTATAATGAAACTTGGCTAAATTGCAAAATAGTTTGTTAATTGGTTATTAAAATTTATATTTTATGAATCATTTTGATCTTTCTAATATCAAAATCATAAGATCAGATCAAGAAATCCTACTTAAATATAAAACACTATATTTAAACAAAATGCCAATAACACAATACAAATCACGAAGATTTATATTAAAATTAGCTTGTTCAAAATTTAATAAAACAATTAATGCAAAAATTTTACGAATAATCAGTTATTAATTTACGTTTTTAGCTTATATTAGCAAAAAAAATCAATATAACTCATAATTTATAGTTCTAAGAGTCTAAATTTAATATATCACACGTGATTATATATAAATTACATGTGATACTTTTATAAATCACATGTGATTATATACTAAATCACCTGTGACTTTATTGATAATGATTATTTTTTAACACAACTGTATATTAGGACTATGTTAACTGATTATTGAACACAACTCTACATGTGATACTTTTAAAATTTAGGACTACATTTTTTAAATAAACTTTATTGAACACAACTCTATATTAACAATATAAATTAAGTTTAGCTCATATGTAGATCTTTAGTTCACTAACTCGATCCACAAAATCAGACCGGATCAAATTCTTACCATCCTATGATCAATGTCAGCATCCTGCCCAGGAACAAGACATTCCATGACCAAGGATCAACGTCAACCACTACGAAAAAAATACCACAACTATCTGTCATGCATAAAAATAAAATGCAGCAAAACAAGACGCATCAAAATCACAAGAACATGAATCGAAACAAAGTGCATTTGAGTTCAAAACATAAAATATTCCTCAGTACATTGCAGTAACCCAAGCACAACAAAAGAAGACGCAATAAACGGCATTCTAGAAAACAATAAAAACGGTATCTTTTTCCTGAGATGAAATTTAACAATGTGTACTTAAGCAACGGCATCAAGGAATGCTCTTCCAGGTTGACGGTTAGCAAGAGGTCCATGGCATCCAAGAAGCTGTGCACCATATTAGAAAATATTAGCATTTGACAGTAAGCAATAAACTCAATAATGAATAGATTCATCAACAATTAAATGTAGAGAATTAGATACTTGTAAATATATAGCTTGAACAAGCCTAATGTGTGTAATCATAACTCATAAGACACCTAAGTATTCAAAAGATTCCACTAAGGCCACCCAATCTTTAAACTCCACTCAGGTATCACTTTGTTTCACCTGGTACTATTCAAAAAATGACCAATACGCAACAACTTTGAAGCTTATCCTCGTCTAGATGTGAAATGAAAAGACAATGCCTATAATCTACTCATATAGACTTAGGCAACACATCTAATATAAATGATTTTGAGAATATCATTTTCATTGCCAAAACCAAATTGATACTTGGTAGCCTATAAAGTCATTTTAAGAAGTGCAACCTTAATGTACTTTGACCTTATCCAAAACAAAAGGATTAAAACAAAAAAATCAAAATGATGTAAGCTATATACTTAATTTTCGATATGAATATATGATTATCCTTCTTCAAGAAAGCATCAGTACTAATGTCTTTATGAAGATAAAGAAATTAAATGACATGATGTATAAAAAAACAAACCGAACTGAAGATGAAAGAAAATTACCTTGGCATTAACACCATCAGACATAATGCGGTTCTCAGACTTCCATTGAATATAGTCTGTACGGCTGAACTTGGTGAATCCCCTGCAATCATCATATAAAAAGTATAAACATTACATTCAGCTACAAACAATCACAAACTCAGTGACTTCAGAAAACAACAACAAAAACTATCACCCATGAGTTGGATTGGTTAATAGTCATACCACTTCCTGCTGACAATAATCTTTTGACGACCAGGGAACTTGAACTTAGCACGACGAAGGGCCTCCTGAGCATGCTGACTGTTACCATCTTTGCATCTGACAGAAAGAAGAACTTGACCAATGCTGACACGAGCACAAACACCCTGTGGTTTACCAAAAGCACCCCTCATTCCAGTTTGGAGCCTATCAGCTCCAGCACACGACAACATCTTGTTGATACGAAGAACATGGAAAGGATGAACCCTGACCCTCAAATGAAAAGCATCCTTTCCAGCAAACTTTGTCATGTACTTGTTGCATGCAATACGTGCTGCCTCAAGTGCCTCACTGGATACGTTCTCTTTTTCCCAACTTACCAAATGCACGCAAAAGGGGAACTCGTCAACTCCTTTCTTCTTCATTCCAACATCATAAATTCTGATCTTTGGGTCAGGAACACCACGGCAGTATCGAGATTTTGGGTAAGGCTTGTTTTTGATCTGGCGATAACACCTAGCAGGTCCTGCAACATAGAAATAGTTACATTGAGAATCCAGTGACATACAAAGATGAAAAGGATCTTTCAGACATAATTGCTAGCATGTTTTACGTTATTAGTACTGGTGATAAATTCAGTATCTCAACATAAAGAACAACAAAAAGATTGAGTACCAATAATTCAGTTCAGCAGTCTGACACTGTTTATAACTTGTAAAACGACTAAGCATAAACCTTTCAGACAAATCTCACTACTATAAAACACTGCCAAGTGCCAACCAATTAATTTGGCAGTGTGCTTTATGGACGCCAACTGACATTTATATCTAAGAAAAGCAGTTACCAAAACAAAACAAGCAGGACAGACTTGGAGCTAAACCGATTCAGGTCATGAAAAGGTAAAATCAACTCATGTGTTTAAATATAAGATCAGACTGACCTAACCAACCAGTTTCCAGCAAATTTAAAAATACAATATTAAATTATTAAAATTCAAATTTAAGGAAGAAGGGAATGATTACGTCTTTAAGCCTTTAACTGATTTGCAAAATAAGATACCTTAAATTCATACTTGTATTACTTGCTTATTTTGATCTTATAAACAAATGGGTCATAAACATGTCTGCAGAGCTGACACTAAGATATAAACATGCAGTGTTGTGGTTCAACTTTTAGACATGATTGACTAACCGGGTAAGGGTTACAGGCTTATTTTATGACACGAAATCCAGTACCTTTGTATTTCCTTCATCCTACCTTTACCTATCATTTGTAGGTCATGAACCTCTTGGCAAAGATATGCTATCAACTACGTCAATGTAAACAATCCCACCAATTTGGTAAGCAACGTTTAACATAAATGAGAAAGCATCGGATGAGTCACAAATCGGAATGAACAACCTTAAAGACTAAAATTTCAAGCCAAAACACAATCTAACTTCATGAACCGTTGTTGAAAACTAGAATCAAAAGCACCCACCGCGAAAAGTAAAAGAAAAATCAACTAAAACTAGCAGAAAAGCTGCACATCATCAACAACAATTAAATATAAGCAAATGAAGAAAAGAATATCTCTAACGAATAAACCGTGAATCATAAATACGCAAAAAGGATGAAAACAGCATTTGCATCTGATAACATACAACGATTCATGCTTGTGTAATTGCATCGCGAATCAATAGAACCGTGGAAAGAGTTGCGGTAAACGAAAACAAACAAACATAAAGACTTACTTCTTCCCATGGCGAAATCTGATTGTTTGCTGCCGCGTTAATTCTACCACAAAAAAAACCCTAGATTTGAGATGAAAAAATGGTATTTATAGAATGGGGACGAACAGAGGGTTATGGTCATCGGTAGGTGGGCTTCTATGGGCTTCATTCATTTACGTGTTGTAATTTGATGAGCCGATAGTGGGCTTCTAGAAGTGGGCCCGATTTCCCGTTACTTTCGCGTCGTGATAATGTAATATTATATCATGCGAGCCAGCTTTAACGCGGCCACGCGTAGAGGTGCACAAAAAAACCGAATATCCGATTTTAACGAAAAAATATTTAAAACTGGTTTTTTGAAAAACCGGATCGGTTTTTTTATAACCGGATAGTATAAACCGGTTCCATGGATTTGGGGTCGATCGAATATTTTACCGGATAAAAAACCGGTAAAAAAACCGGTCATTTTTATATATATATTTTTTGTAGTATATAGTATATAGGAAATGTAGTTTAAAAAATGCAAAAAAAAACGGTTTTTTTTTATAACCGGTTTTTCAAATATCCGGTTATAGTATTATCCGAACCGGTTAGACATGATATAGTATTTTTGATTAAAAACCGGATATTATCCGAACCGATTTTTAAAAAATCCGGTTTTACTGTTCACAAAAAAATCCGATCTGGTTATAGTATTATCCGGTATTTGTGCACCTCTAGCCACGCGTAGACCTGCAAAAATACCGGATAATACTATAACCGGTTATAGTATTATCCGGATCGGGTTTTTTCCTACGTTAAAACCGGTTTTAATAATAACCGGTTCGAATAATATCCGGTTTTTAATCGGGAATGCTATAACCGGTCTAACCGGTTCGGATAATACTATAACCGGTTATACTAAAAAACGGTTTTTAAAAAAACCAATTTCGTAATTTTTTTTGAGTATTTTCTTAACTACATTTTATATACTATAAAAAAACATATATATGAAAGAAAATTCAAATTTTATCCAGTATTTTCCCCCGGATAAAAACCGGTTTCTTAACCGGTTTTTTCGTAACCGGTTATTTAACCGGTAGAATATCCGGTCGGGCCAAAGATGTAGAAACCGGTTTATACTATCCGGTTTTTTAATAACCGGACCGGTTACAAAAAAACGGTTTCGGGTATTTTTCCATCAAAATCGGATATTCGGTTTTTTTGTGCACCTCTAGCCACGCGGGTTGAGAATGTTTAACCTAGGCAGTGTTTGTTATGCAGAAATGAGGAAAGAAGTGAAATACCTCATTCTATTCCTTTGTTAAAAACTTGTTTGTTTGAGATAAGGGAAAGAAAACAATGATTTCACAAGTACTCTCATTACTTCACTTTAATTCCATCCACTTCCCTGTTTTTTTTCATTCCATTTCTTGTCTACATGAAAATTGATCATTATACCCTCTAACTAACCCACGATCTTATCCCCAGATTATCTTCCTCTGTTATATTTCCAGTCCATTGTTTCTGCTTCTTTTCCAATTTGTTCGTGAGTAGCTGAAGCATCAATCTGATTTTTATTTATTAATGATAATCTTGTAGTTTTACTTTATTAACTTTTTAAAGATATGTAAAGTGTATTTAAAATAAATTTTTATATATGCAGTTATTTAAATTTAAGTTATATCTATTTTTTAATACAGTGGCATTTTGGTCATTGTTTATTTATTTCATTCTATTACAATGTCTATTTTTGTCTACCAAACATACTACAATAATGATTCATTCCATTCCGTGAAAGTAACCAAACATGCTGATGGAATGGTAATGAACTATTCCATTCCGTTGTCCATTCCATTCATCCGTCTATTCCATTCCTTTATCATTCATTTGCGTCCAACCAAACAGACACTTATAAACAAAAGTTGGATACTACACATCCTTCTAGATTTGTAGCATCATCTTTACAAAACACTTCGTATAAAAGGTAGTAAGTATCTTAATATGTAACACCTTAGGCGAATCTCATATCGGCCATGAACATAAGTAAACTTTGGCCTTACATGACACAACGCGTTTTGAGACCACAAGCATGGCATATCTCATGAGAACTCTGTAGTTAAGCGTGCTTGGGCCGGAAAAGTGGACAATATATGTCGTGGTAAGGCAGGGTGTTACATAATATCTCATGTATAATATGGTGTGGAATCTAAAACACGAACGATTATTAATATAAATTTTAAACAATTATGGTGTGAATCCTTAAATGTAACAACCCCAAAATGGGCCTAGTCATGTTCGAATCTGATACGTTAAAATTCTAATTACCTATTGGATAAGAGGAATTAAATGTGTATAATGGATTAATGGGATAAATAGAAGAAAATAATAAAGAAATGATAATATTAAAATATTATGATGAATAAATAAGAATAATAAATTATCAAATGGTTTAGAACGAGGTTTCCAAAAATATCCCGTTAGTTAAAACGGGTACTCGTGCGTAAAGTTGTAAGTTGGAAAGTGGAACAAGATACCCACTTGTGGATAACAATAACCCACAAGCAGGTATCTAATTTACAGCCACGTGAGCACCCCTTCACAACACACAGACAATTTCACCTTTGCTTTCTTGACTTGTGTTCTTTGTGGGTTTACATTCAAGAAGGAAAATTCAAGTGATTAATCAAGTTCTTGTTACTGTAAATTCAAGTGGAGATTAAAGCTATCATTTGTTCTTGATTCCTAATCATCTCCATCAATTCAAGTGAGTTCTATTTTTTATTTTCTAAGTTTCATCAAGTTGAGTTCTAAATTGGGTTTCAATGATTTTGTTAGAACCTAGAGAGGGGTGAATAGGTTATATGCCCACTTTCTAAAGTTTTTAACAATATTTGCAAATAATTAAAGAGTTTAGGGAAGGAAGATATCACCAATGAAGTAGTTTGGACACAATGATTTATAGTGGTTCAAGCAAGGGTTAACAACCTTGCTCTACATCCACTCCTTGGCCTCACTCACCAAGAGTTGCTCCACTATCTTCTCTCTTTGAAGGTAGAGATAAACCTTTTACACCTTCTCTCTTTAGCTTACAAGAATTACAATTCACTCTTGCAAACAAGGTTAAGATAAACCTCACTTCACTCTAATTGGAAAGGCTAGAGTTGATCCTCACTTCTCTCTAATTCTAAGGCTATAGATTATCCTCACACTATTACAAATGTATATGAATGTAATGAAGTATATGAACTTGAAGACTTTCACTCTTGCTTGATTCTTGATCTTGAAAGATTGAATTATCAAGGAATATGAGCTCACAAGATTTTTATGTATTCTGTGTTTTTTCAGATTGCAAGAGGTGAGTAAAACACAAGACTTGAGTTACTTTAAATAAGGAAAAAGTTTGATGCTCAAAAAGTGTCCAGACGATCCACGGTCGACCGTGGAATCGACCGTCGCACTGCTGGAGATTTTTGAGCCTTGTGCATATAGACGTTGGGCTTTTACCAAAACCACACACAACCCATTTTTACCATAAAAATGCACTGAAAAGAAGCTTAAGAAAAGTTGGGTTAGTGTCATACTTCTTAAGTTTGAATTTAATCATAAAAATGGTAGTTTAGAAACCAAATGCACAAAGCATGTTGGAGGTTTACCTCTTTGAGAGATTCCTTTTGCTAAATATGATTTTGGATTATTTCAATCGAAGATTATGTTTAGTATTTGCCAAAATAGGAATTCATTTGCTTTGACTACCAAGCTTGTAATTTTATAAAAAATTTCTCAATTTTTATAAAAGTTTTTATAGAAATTATTTTATAAAAACTTAAACTCATTTAATTATTTATTTTGTAAGCTCATAAACTTTGAACGTTTATTTGTAGGAGGCTTCAACATCGGCTTCTACCTGAACTCGGATCTTGACGATTGGAGCTTGGCCATTTGATGAAGCTTGTCTTGTAGATTATAGATGAGAATATATTTGATTGAATATATATATATATATATATATATGTGCACATATGTTAATGTTAATACATACAATTATATAAACAAGTTGTATATTTTTATGTCAACAAAAGAGGATATATTTATAAGCATATTTTTCCCAACAATCTCCCCCTTTTTGTTGAAGACAAAAATTTATAACTTGTATAAGAATTGTATATATAACTTTAACATGTTAACATGTGCATATATACACATATATGTATATATTCTACTATCTTCTATATATTACTATCTTCTATATATTCTTTTATCTTCTCCCCCTTTTTTGTCTTTAATAAAAGGGAGACTCCCCCTTGACATAAGCTCCCCCTTGATGTGAGAACTCCACTTCTTGAGTTAAATGGAAATACTACCAAAAACTTGCCAAGGAGATGTGAGTATGAACAATATTCTAATCATGCAATTATCACAACCCAAATAACAAATAGCATAATGTAAGATGTCCATAGCAAGATGTAGTAAAGAAATAGCAATCTAGTAGATTAGGTCAACAAGCAATCATAAAATATAGGAAATACCGATTGTTGCAATAGTTAATGTCCGGTTAAGAAAATAAAAATAATTGTTTTTACAATCCATTCAACCATAGAAAATCAAGATGGTTCACCCCCGTGTGTCCCGGCATTGCACCTAAGTGCATTCATGATTGACCGCAGCATCCCTTTTACCCCTTTGACTTCCTTCCGTAGAGATCGGGTTTCATTCCGCAACTCGTTGATGTTGCGATTGAGTGCAGCAATTCGTTCGTCGGTAGAGCCTTCAACCATGCCGTGATCCGGAGGAATTGAACCCTCCTCTTCACCCTCCTCCTCTTCACCAAAGGTGAATGCGTCAATTTCGGCTTCCGTATCTCCGGAGGATGATGAATGAGCTCGCTTCTTCCCTTTATGGGAAGACATCTTGCGAAGTGTCGCAAGGTCTATAGGAGCCGAGGAAGCTGGAGTAGAAGCTATGCGGGAAATATTGGGTAGGTTGGTGAAGAGAATGGAGAGGAGACGGCCGTATGGAAGGTCCCGACGGCTAGTGACAAGGCCACTCATGCGTTTAGCAAGTATGTGCATGATGTTGACCTCAGATCGCGTTTTGAGAGCATGAAGGAGGACGGTTTGAATGGCGCTAATTTCCGAATGATTCCCGGATTTTGGAAAGATGTTGGAATCAATTATCTTATTCCACACAGCGCATTCGGGAAGAAGATCCCTCCTAAATAGATTGGTCGTTGTGTGTGGAATATTTGGCCTGCAAATCGAGCCAAGGGTCTCCGGGATGGAGAACGCGGCAGGGACATTTGTGAGGCTGTGAGATGTGGTGTAGAACTTTAAACCGGATGAGGGGATATGAAGGATCATGCCTAGTTGGACAAGAGTAAATGTGAAATCGGTTCCTTCAATTGCAAAGGTGACAACTTCATCATCTTCATTGTAGTTAAACGATGCATAAAATTCAAATATGCGAGACTTATATAAGACATTGGACAATGTAAGAAACGTGGACCACCCAATTGCGTCAAAGGTCGCTTAAGTGTGGAATTGGTCTAGTTGGTTGACAACAACCAACCGACCTTCATTTATCCCTCGTTTTTTGAGGGCATTTGTTGATTGGCGCGGAGTTGGATTGTCGGGTTTTCTTGAAGCTGATGTACGTACACGTGGCATGATTATCTATAGAGACAATGATTATATGATTAAGTACAAATATATAGTATTAGGACTAGTGTGTGCCTAATGTGTACGACATGTTCAATTTATCTAGTCATGATACGAAAAGGAGTTTGGTTTTGGAAATTTATAACTAGATATATGATATTTCAATGTAGATGAGACATATTTGAAAGTGTGCTTAAAAAATATAACAAACTCTTTGAGAATATGTCCATGCGATGTGGTTGTGTCCTAGGTGTGAGAAAATTTTGAAAATTTTGATGAATCATGCGATGTCAAGTGTTTGTTGGAGTATATGAAGCATGAATAAAGTGAATTTGAGCATTAATAGTTGAAATACGAAAAGATGAAGAGTTCAAAAATTTCCAGATTGCTGACGGTCGATGCACGGTATCGACCGTGGATCGACCGTGGTTGGACTGGATTTTTGTACAATAGCTACGGTTGAGTTACGGTCGACCGTAATATCGACCGCCAGACGATTTTCAAAATTTTTGGTTTTGTTTGTCCTATTGGAAAGCTCTGATTTTATTACTTTAAGATACATCAACAACCCTATGTATAAGAAAACTACTACAAAAGTTAAATCAAACCCAAACAAAGCCTACTTTATCATCCTTAAGCCATTTATAACAAAAACTACCAAATAATCTTCCCAAAATCAAGCCCAATCATGAGGAGATGAAGAAGAAAGAAAAAAAGTTATACCTTTGAGAGAGAGAAGACCGTGGATCGACCGTGAAGGAAGGAGGAAATCGTGTTCAACCGTAGATCGACCGTGAGCAGAGCCGTGCCTTCGACCGTAAGGGAATAATTTTGCTTGTAATGATTTGTTTTTTTTTTAAAAGCTTTTTAGAGAGTAAAATGGTAAAATGGCGGCTAGGGTTTGATGAGGAAGATGAGGAGGATGAAAGTGGGAGGAAAGAGAGAGGAAAAGGGGAAGGTAGGGTTAAATTTCGTCAGGTGTATAACGGTCGATACACGGTCGACCGTGGTATCGACCGCGTGTTCCTCAAACTTTTGGCAGTTCCCCGACGGTCGAGACACGGTCGACCGTGGTATCGACCGCGTGGTTCTCAAACTTTTGGCAGTGCCCCTACGGTCGATACATGGTATCGACCGTGGTTCGACCGTGGAGCCACTGGATAGCATTTTTTTTTTTTGCTGTTTTTCAGTTTTTAGGTGTTTATCTCTTAAGGTACATGTTCCATCATTCCCAAACCAAGTCTTAATGTGTCAAATACTTCCTTTTTTAGTGGTTTAGTGAATATGTCAGCA
The DNA here is from genome assembly GCA_038502395.1 of Dittrichia graveolens. NCBI lineage: Eukaryota > Viridiplantae > Streptophyta > Magnoliopsida > Asterales > Asteraceae > Dittrichia > Dittrichia graveolens. The sequence goes on from JARJIL010000002.1 coordinate 76,732,584, forward strand.
ATATTTTCACATGACGTAACTTTTTCTAAGCTTATATTGCCTTTTTGCACATTATCACGTAGAAAGTGATGTCTAATTTCGATGTGTTTAGTTCTTGAATGCAATACAGGATTTTTACTTAAATCAATGGCACTTTTATTATCACACATAATAGGAATTTCGGATAGATGTACCTCATAGTCCAATAAAGATTGTTGCATCCATAAGACCTGAGCGCATGCTCTTCCGGCGGCTACATATTCGGCTTCGGTTGTTGACAAGGCAACGGATGTTTGCTTTTTCGAGAACCATGAGGTAAGTGCCAATCCAATAAAGGCACATACTCCACTTGTACTTTTTCTATCCAAGTAGCATCCACCGAGATCCGAATCCGCATAGCACATTATATCTAAGCCGCTCCACTTTGGATACCACAATCCCAAGTTGATTGTTCCTTTAATGTATCGGAATATTCGTTTGACGGCCTCATAGTGTGATTTCTTTGGATTCTCCTGAAAACGAGCACACACACATACACTATACATAATATCGGGACGACTTGCCGTTAGATAAAGCAAGCTCCCGATCATACCACGATATCTTGTACTATCAAATCTTTCACCCTCTTCATCTTGTGTCAAGTGTGTGTTTGTAGCCATAGGTGTACTCATTGGTTTCACATTTTCGAAATCGAATTTCTTAAGCATGTCTTTAATATACTTCTGTTGATTTATGAATGTACCATCTTCATATTGTTTTATTTGAAGTCCAAGAAAGTAATTCAATTCACCCATCATACTCATTTCAAATTCATTATGCATAAGTTTTGAAAATTCATCACACAAGTCTTGGCATGTTGATCCAAATATGATATCATCCACATAAATTTGTACAAGCAAGATGTCATCTTTTCTTTTCTTTGTGAACAATGTATTATCAACTTTACCCATATTATATTCATTTTTCAACAAGAATGATTTTAATCTATCATACCAAGCTCTAGGAGCTTGTTTAAGGTCATATAATGCTTTTCTAAGTTTATATACATAAGATGGATGAATGGGGTCTTCAAAACCGGGAGGTTGACATACATAAACTTCTTCATTTATAAACCCGTTTAAAAAAGCACTTTTGACATCCATTTGATATAGTTTAAAATTTTGAGCACAAGCATAAGCAAGTAGAATCCTTATGGATTCTAATCTAGCAACCGGAGCAAAGGTTTCATCATAATCTATCCCTTCTTGTTGGTTATATCCTTGGGCTACTAGTCTGGCTTTGTTTCTAGTGATATTTCCATTTTCATCAACTTTGTTTCTAAAAACCCATTTAGTTCCAATTATTGTGTGTCCACTGGGTAAAGGTACTAAGTCCCAAACTTGGCTTCTAGTGAATTGATTTAACTCTTCTTGCATTGCCATTACCCAATTTTCATCTTTAATTGCCTCTTTAATATTTTTGGGTTCTATGTGTGACACAAAGGCAAAGAAAGTATTAAGGTTTTGGGCTTGGGATCTAGTGAGTCTTTGATTCAAGTTTCCTATGACTTGAGTTATTGGATGGTTCCTATTTTCTTTAATTTCATTTTCATTACTTGTGGTTTTGTTATCTATTATTGGGATTTGAACACTATGATGATTTATGTCTAATTTTGAGAGTTGTTGTTCTATGGCTTCTTCTTCTAATTTGTCATCATCTACTAAGGGTTGAGTCTTAGGAGGAAGTGGAGATTCATCAAATGTGACATTAAGGGATTCCTCCACAACCATAGTGGATTTGTTTAATACTCTATAGGCTTTACTATTCAAGGAGTATCCTAAGAAGACACCCTCATATGCTTTAGGATCAAATTTTGTCAAGTAGTCTTTGGTATTAAGGATATAGCATTTACTACCAAATACCTTAAGATGTCCTAAGGATGGTTTTCTACCTTTGATGATTTCATAGGGTGTTTTATTTAGCATTGGTCTAATCAAGACTCTATTTAGGATGTATGTACCCGTTGAGACCGCATCGCACCAAAACTTTTGTGCAATGGATTGTTCATTTAGCATTGTCCTACTCATTTCTTGTAAAGTCCTATTTTTTCTTTCAACAACCCCATTTGATTGGGGAGTGCGAGGAGCCGAAAAGTTATGAGACACTCCATGTTTTTCACAAAATGCTCCAAATTGCGCTTCATTGTCAAATTCTCTTCCATGGTCGGTACGAATTGAAATGATCGTACAACTAAATTGGTTTTGAATTTTCTTGCCAAGAGTTTTAAATTTGTCAAAAGCTTCATTTTTGTTTTTCAAAAATAGTGTCCATGTATATCTAGAAAAGTCATCTATAACAACAAGTGTGTAGAAGTTTCCCCTATAACTTTGAATTGATGAAGGGCCAAAAAGATCCATATGCAATTGTTCAAGACATCTTTTTGTAGTTATAGCATTTTTAGATTTATGAGATGAATGTACTTGTTTTCCTATTTTACATGCATCACAAAAATGATTATCGAATTTAATATTTGATAAGTCTCTAACAAGCTCATTTCTAGTCAACGTTTGTAGTAGTCTCATGTTGGCATGACCTAGTCTTCTATGCCATAATGTTGAATTATCAATTATAGATGCAAGACATACTTGTGTGTTAGGATTATCACCAAGTCTACATGTATATAGTCCATTTCTCCTAACACCTTTTACTAAAACTTTATCATCTTTGCATATTAAGCTTTCATGTTTGGTGAATTTAACATTTAGATCTTTATCACATAGTTGACCAATACTTATTAAATTGTAAGCTAAACCACTAACATGCTCAACATTCAAGAATTTGATATTGTCATGAAGAATGTTACCTTTACCAATCACTTTTCCTCTTAGATTGCTTCCAAACACAACATGTCCTCCATCATACTCCTTGTATGAGGTGAAGAGTTCTCTATTACCGGTCATGTGTTTTGAACAACCACTATCAAGAATCCATTCATGAGACATGTTCTCACTTTTATTGCAGCCCTACACATATGAAGTTTTCATTCAAGCTTTTGGTACCCAATGTTTCATGGGTCCTGGATGGTTAGCATCAAAAACTCCTATTCTAATCCATCTTTGTGTGATTCTAAAACTTTTATAATACCATGTGTTCTTAGGGTTTATGGATTGAGAGTATTTTGGTTTTTGAGTCACATTTGATTTGGGTTTCTTGAATCCAAGTCCATGCTTTGTTGTTGGAGTATAAAACTTTCTCATTAACTCATTACTTGCAACCTTGGGCATACAAGTGGAAGAGCTAGAGACAATGTTTACATTTTTGTTCTTTTGAAAATTCCAGTGACCCGACGGTCGATGCACGGTATCGACCGTGGGTCGACCATGGAGGTCTTGGATTTTTTCTTTCCCTTTTTCTTTCACAAATTGGATGGTTTTCAAGTGACTTATTGGCATGTTGTTTGAGTGCCCAGAGAATCCAATGTCACCCTTATCTTTTGATGATTTTTGAATCTTTAACATTTCATCTAACTTTGTTGAACTATTCTCAAATTTTGACAGTGTGGTTGTATCCAAGTTTGTTTTTAGCTTACTCTCCAAATCTTTTATGCTTGTATGTGTATGAGATGCAATTTTGTTTTCTAGATCTTTTATCTTTATAACTAAGTCATCATTTTCATTTTTTAACTTGATATTTTCCTTTTTCAAACTTTTATTCTCATTTTTTAATTCCTCATTTTTAGTAAGTATTTTTGAGCTAAAATCACATAATTGATCATATTGATGGCCATTATTGTCACTATAGTAGCTAGAATCGGAGTGTACCTCACTTGTCTCAAAGGCCATGAGACATTTTTCTTCTTTTGTTTCTTCTTGGTTTTCATCACCACTATCACTCCATGCACCTCCTAGGAAGGCTTTGTGATTTTCCTTTTTCTTTGAAGCTATCTTTGGACAATCACTTATGAGATGTGAAGAGTCTCCACATTCATAGCATTCTCTAGATGATTTCTTTTCTTTCTTGGCATCCATGGCTTGCTTGTACTTCTTAGGATCAAATGGAGCTTTCACATGCTTGCCTTTTCTTTTGAAGAACTTTTTAAAGTTCCTCACCATCATGGCATACTCTTCATCCTCATCACTATTTGTTTCATCTCCTTTATCACTAGAGGAATCTTTGATATGTTTGGCTTTAAGTGCAATGGACTTGCTCTTCTCTTTATTTAGCTTGGCAATCTCATCATCCTTTTGCATGATCACTTCATACACTTTGAGATTTCCTATTAGCTCATCCATTTGAAGTATGTTCAAATCTTTTGACTCCTCAATAGCCGTCACCTTTGCCCTCCATTTTGGTGAAAGAGCCCTAAGAAACTTTCTTACAATCTTTTTGTTAGAGTAAGCAGTCCCAAGTGACTTGAGACTAGTAACAATAGTATTAAACTTTGCAAAAGCCTCATCAATTTTCATATCATCTAGTATTTGAAATTGTTCATATTGTTGCACAAGTAATTCAATTTTGTTATCTAGAACTTGGGCATTTCCTTGATGTGTGGTGACAAGAGATTTCCAAATAGCATTTGCACTTTCACACATAAACACTCTTTCAAATTCTTTTCTAGGCAAAGCATTGTAAAGAAAGAGTTTTGCTTCAAAATTTTTAGAAACCATTTTCTTATCCTCTTGATCCCATTTTTCTTTAGTAAGTGGAACAAAGGCATCTTGTTTGGAATCAAAGGTTTTTGGTACATAATCCCCTTCTTCAATAATATCCCAAAGATCAACATCTTTGGCTTTGACATAAGTCATGAATCTTTGTTTCCAATAACAAAACCCTTCTTCTTCAAGAAGTGGAGGTCTAACCATAGAATTCCCCTCTACATAATTTTGTCCGATTTTGTCAACTCAAGAATTTTTGAAAATTTTTTTTTAGAAGATTTAAAACGACTTTTCAAAAATTATCTATAGCAACTTGCTCTGATACTAATTGTTAGAACCTAGAGGGGGGGTGAATAGGTTATATGCCCACTTTCTAAAGTTTTTAACAATATTTGCAAATAATTAAAGAGTTTAGGGAAGGAAGATATCACCAATGAAGTAGTTTGGACACAATGATTTATAGTGGTTCAAGCAAGGGTTAACAACCTTGCTCTACATCCACTCCTTGGCCTCACCCACCAAGAGTTGCTCCACTAACTTCTCTCTTTGAAGGTAGAGATAAACCTTTTACACCTTCTCTCTTTAGCTTACAAGAATTACACTTCACTCTTGCAAACAAGGTTAAGATAAACCTCACTTCACTCTAATTGGAAAGGCTAGAGTTGATCCTCACTTCTCTCTAATTCTAAGGCTAGAGATTATCCTCACACTATTACAAATGTATATGAATGTAATGAAGTATATGAACTTGAAGACTTTCACTCTTGCTTGATTCTTGATCTTGAAAGATTGAATTATCAAGGAATATGAGCTCACAAGATTTTTATGTATTCTGTGTTTTTTCAGATTGCAAGAGGTGAGTAAAACACAAGACTTGAGTTGCTTTAAATAAGGAAAAAGTTTGATGCTCAAAAAGTGTCCAGACGATCCACGGTCGACCGTGGAATCGACCGTCTGGAGATTTTTGAGCCTTGTGCATATAGACGTTGGGCTTTTACCAAAACCACACACAACCCATTTTTACCATAAAAATGCACTGAAAAGAAGCTTAAGAAAAGTTGGGTTAGTGTCATACTTCTTAAGTTTGAATTTAATCATAAAAATGGTAGTTTAGAAACCAAATGCACAAAGCATGTTGGAGGTTTACCTCTTTGAGAGATTCCTTTTGCTAAATATGGTTTTGGCTTATTTCAATAGAAGATTATGTTTAGTATTTGCCAAAATAGGAATTCATTTGCTTTGACTACCAAGCTTGTAATTTTATAAAAAATTTCTCAATTTTTATAAAAGTTTTTATAGAAATTATTTTATAAAAACTTAAACTCATTTAATTATTTATTTTGTAAGCTCATAAACTTTGAACGTTTATTTGTAGGAGGCTTCAACATCGGCTTCTATCTGAACTCAGATCTTGACGATTGGAGCTTGGCCATTTGATGAAGCTTGTCTTGTAGATTATAGATGAGAATATATTTGATTGAATATATATATATATATGTATATGTGCACATATGTTAATGTTAATACATACAATTATATAAACAAGTTGTATATTTTTATGTCAACAAAAGAGGATATATTTATAAGCATATTTTTCCCAACAGATTTTGATCCCATTCTGTGTTTCTAAGATTACCAATATGTTTTTAAGTGGTTTCTAAGTTAATAGAAATCGTAATCTGTAATTAAAGTGAAGCTTTTAATTGATTTTGAGAATTAAAGTGTTAAATGGGTCAAAGTGGTGATTTGGTCCCAAATTCTGATTTTGGATGTTTAGATGCATAAAAATGGTGTCTTTAAGTTGTTTTTGATGAGTTATTTCATATATGAACATTAGAAACCGGTTGGTAATGCTCTGAATGAGTTTTGGTAATTTTGGTTGGGGAAAACAACAGGTTCTGCACGAACCTGCCGTTGTGTATTGAAGGGCACGAGCGTGCCTCTCAAGAACAGACCGTACCTTAGGGCGTACTTAGGAGGCACGGCCGTACCTCGCAAGGGTACGGGGCGTGCCTAACCCTAGCGAGCCCGGGGGTACCCTGAAGTCACGGGGTGTACCTAAGACCCAGGTACGGGGCGTACCCGGGGCATGCCTTGGCAAGGTACGGGCGTGCCCTGCCCCTGGCAGAATCTGTTTTACAAGGTTTTAATAGCTGTAAACCTTGTTTAGGTATTCCAGTTGATCCAGAAGCTTCAGTATCGAATAGTAAAGTATTCTAACTCGACAGGTGAGTGCCTGATAACATAACAATTAATATATCTATAACATATATTAACAATGAATTGAATTGAATACAATGAATTGTACACCATCGATAAAGCGATTGAATATGTTGATAAAAGGTTGTATACCTTGTAGTATGTATGATAAATGATTATTAGGATATTATACGCATTTGATTAAGTGTGGTTAGTGAAGCATGATGATGTTAGGCTTAACTTATTGATACATAATAGCATGCACTTGATTAGGTGTATGTTATGATGTTAGATATATACATTATTGCGTGCGCGCAATGAGGTAAAGAATGAATGGCATGGTGATGCTAGAGAATTGTTTGGTATAAATAATGTGCATTTGTTTAGGTGTATGTTATGTGGACATGATTATTGACTGATTGATGATTCGATTGAATCAATTGTTTGTTTGTGATTGATCCGGATCCTATGGACAAAGCTGTCCTGGACAAAGCTGTCCCACAACGAGAACAAAGTTGTTTTACTTAAGGACAAAGCTGTCCTCTTCGGGTATAGCTGCGGCTGTACAACAGAGGAATCTGTGGATTCCAAAACGCAACGGTGGACGCTTAACAGCTCCCCCACCGGAGCGGTTGATGTGTCTGGTACCCCAGTTTGGTGCATTGAGCCGGGTTGATCCCCCTGCGAGATATGCTACCTCCTGACTACGCCAGCTCATCGCGAGATGCTAGGATAGAACTATTTTGAGCATGATTGATGATATGTGGCATGTTTATATTGATTGCATGCTATCGTGTACTCACTAGCTATTATAGCTAACATATACTACTCTCCCCATGTGCAGGTGTTCCTTAGGCTGTGACCTCGGGTGCCTGCGGGTAGTTGCATGTTTTAGGAGGAACACTGTATTTTGTTTAGCTCTGATATTATGTTTATCTTGTAGCAGATAAAGGTCGGCCGGTTCAGTAACTGTAACACCAAACCTAGTATGTGGCCATTTTTAAATGTAAAATATTAGCCACTTGTTTTATATTCCGCTGCGTATTTTGAATGAAAATGATAAATTAGTATTTTAAAAAGAAAAATTTGGTTCTCCAAATCGCGGTGTTACATTAAATATATAATAAATCCGTATATTGGTAACAATTAACAAATCAATAAACGTTCATGAATATCGGAAGATGAAAAAATAAAATTGATATACTTGTAGATTTGCGCATATATTTGTTAGTGGAATTAGGAATTAAGAACTCACATAGGATCCGATAGTTGTTGGTGAAAATTGCCCTACAAATTTGTAATAATAGTTTAATCAAGTTTTAGGGTTTCGTTGTAAAATACTTTTGAATGACATAGGATCCGGTTAAAAATACGGGTAACCTGTTTCAACTTAAGATGTTCAACTCAAAATTCACGTCTTAAGGCTTTTGATATTAAAAAAACTCTTCATTGTTAATCATTTTAGGAAATAAATAGGGTGATTAGTGGAAGAAATTATGAAAGTGAAATGATGACATCATAAGTCATTTTCTTTTAATATAGGTTAAAGACTAGAGATGTTATTAATTTTAGCACTTATTTATTTAACAGTGTTATAAGTGTTTGTACACATCATATTTCCTATAAAAAACTAAACAAGGTTTCATTTTATCCATGCTTCATGATAAATACAATTACTATTTAGGCTCCTTTTTGTTTATTATTATCGACTACATTTATCAGCAATGGTGGTTGAGATTTTGCGAAGATGACTAGAGAGATTGTAGCTTCTAGATAGCGTCGGTGGTTGGAAGCTTCCAAATCTTGTGAGGGACGGACGGTGGTAGTGGTTGGTGGCTTCTAGATGTGAGCAACAGACGGTGACAGTGGTTGGTAGCTTCCTGATCCGGCAATCATGGTGGAAGTTTAAAGAGAGTGGTGGTGGTGGTTGGAAAACCAACGTTGGTGACGGTGGTGGTAAGATCTAGCACCAGGTTTTAAAGAGAGAGAATGTGATGTTGATTGTTTTAGGGGGAGAGAGAGAAATTGTCTTACAAGAGAAGAAGGAGGTGGTAGGTGACCGGCAGGGGAGGAAGGCGGCGGTGGAGGACTAGCCGACGGTTGAGAGAGAGTAAAGAGAGATTAACTATAAGAGAGATAAATGGTGGAGAGGATAAATGTAGTTAAAAATTAAATTGGTGTTTGGTAAAAATAATAAGTGTGTTAAAAGGTAAATCTTGTCTAAAACAGTTATAAATAAGAAAGAGATTAAAATAGCATTTGACTAGTGATCAAACTTAAGTGAGTTAATGTAAATGACCAAAGTGAAGCAAAATGACTGATTTCGTAATTTTTAAAGTAAATGACTAAAAGTAAAATTATATGACAAACACGTGAACTATTTATGTAATTAACTATAAGTATTAAATTTTGTGACCATTTATGTATTTAATTTTTGTAAACAATAAATATTTGTTACAAATCAAAACCATTATTTTATTCACCAGAATCTAGGTAAATATTATTTTCACAATCCTATTTTAAAGTCCAACATAATTTCTTATATAAAATATAATAATTGGGCCAAAAACTTAGTTTCTGTATTTTCAAGTTTGCATCTTTATCGTGTCTTAAAACTCAATAACATTAAAACAAACAATAGGTCCAACCTACGAATGGTTTTTGAATCCATGAATATGAATCGGCCCATAGGGCGTCTTGCAATCACATGTGGGCTTCATAAAAACCCAAAACCGAAAACCTAGGTTTACGGATTTAACCCGTTCCAGTTCCCAAACCAATTGATTATCAAGCGGATCTAGGCTTGATCCTTTTCGATTATAGGGATGAAAAAACAGCCTTAATTTGGTCCAAAAAACTTTTGTCAAAAAATCAACTCGGGCTCGGCTTTAGTTCGCACTCCGGTGCCATTTTGCAAATCCAAACACTTATAATCGACCCTAAACGTGTCCAGCGTGTTATGGCATGAGAAGTTTAAGATTTCTCGTATGATTTAAATTGTAAGGTTTAAAACTTTAATCCGTTTCCGAAAAGCCTTCCAGGTAACAATTTAATCAAACCGAACTTTTTCGGTGCCAAAGTGATTAACACAAATTTTGATCACTTATCCAACACATCCTTATGTGTTTCGACATAAAAGTATAAAACTTTCACATAATTGAATAGTCAAGTTCCAATCTTTATCATAAAACTAACTATTTTCTTCTCCTTGTGATTTTAAAAAAAGGTATAAGAATATAAAAATTAAAAACCTTAATACACTAAAACGAATCATATGAAGTACTTGAGATAAAATGTGTCGGAGCTATTATACCAGTCTTGGGTTTTACCAAATAAAACGATTATCACGTTCAAGAGTTGTTCAATTTATGTTTTAGAAAAATATCAACCTTTGTTCTTCATAAAAATCGATTATCAATAAGAACAAGATGAGTAGCAAAAGCAATTATTTATAAAACCTATTAAAAATTGTAAAACTAGAAACATGATCTAGTTTAATCTCAAACACATACCCAAAAAACTTTCAAAGAAGATTTAGATAATTATATTGGTTGCTTATGACTAGTCCACCCATGATGATATACCCTACGAGCTCATGCTAGTTGGATCGTGCAAACCCGGTCAAACCCGAAGTAGGGTTTGTTAAATGTATAACTTAATTACAAGGCTTGGGATCCTTATTTATAATGTTACAAAACCTTTAAGGTTTACCTCAAAATCCGATGTGAGACCAGCAACTTTAATTCAAGCTTAATGATATAGTTTATCAACCAAAATAGAGTTCTAACAAAACATGTTTTCCTTATTTAATTACCGAGTCTTTCTAGACATCAGATTGTTTAATAGTATTTTAATTAAAATAAAGTTAATAGGTATTTAGTTAAACTAAAAAAGGGCAATATAGATAATTTAACCACACATTAATCCTCTCTCCTCCCTTTATCTCTTCCTATATGTATCCTTGATCTAACTGCTCTTCCAAAATTCAATTAACCCTAGATATCCTTCCTATCTCCATGGTGTCCGGCGACCTTGATATCACTCATGTATCTCCATGGTGGCCGACAACAAGAAATGAGAGAAGACCACGGTCGTTGTCCTCACAGATTTCCCCTAACTCTCACGGCTTGACTCCTTCACAAACACACCACCGCAACCACCTTCATCGCCCTTACAAATCTCCATATTTCTCACTACTTCACCGCCTTCACAAATCTATGTGTGTAAAATTGCTGCCATCATATATTCATACCGCCGTTGCTACCCATCGAGGATGATATCCTACTGACCGTCTGACGCTAGTTATTTGTCACGTTAGAAGGGAAAGTTGGAATGATAATACTGTGAACGAGTGATCATTGCCAGCGCGTTTCGGCAGGAATATTACCACTTTGTCAAATCAGTTAAAAATAATTTCATTTATTATTTATGTCTTCTCTTATAAATCTAAATTAATATTTGTAAATATTAACGTAATATGATGTTTATCAAATGAAATTCATTTTCTTAATATTACGATTTAAAAAAATGTAATTTAATATAAATATAGTACTATGAAAATTTTTATATCAAAATATAGATAAATATGATATGACCAAAAAAATTTATATACGATACAAAATAAGTTTTTGTAGTATTACGACATCTAAAAAAATATTTTTAGATAAATATCATATTTTGATAAAATTTATATCAAAATATTGACAAAAATGAGACAATATATATGTATTTATATTTACACTATACATTATATGTTAAAAGTTATAAAAAAACAAATACCATATAAATTTAATTGTTTGAATATAATAATAATAAGATATAAATTAAATAAAAAGGATTGGCATTCAAAATGAACAATATGCACTGAAGGCAAAGTAAAAACAAAGCAATATCACCTCAATTAGTTTGCGTGTAAAGTAGATAAAGATAAAAGTAATTCCTCTGCCGAGTCGAACATTTTACCGTTATGCTAGACAAGCTCTTGTTAATTATTGTAGCTTTCCTTATTTATATATAATCATGTGTACTAAAAGACAAAATACTCACTGTTCATTACTCCTGAGTAATATTATATATTATAATTTGTAGGTTTATGCTGAGATTGCTCCACTTCGGGACACTAATATGATGGTTTTCAATTAAGTAACATATTAAAAAAAAAGGTAACACGATAAAAAGTTTTATATTTCATTTGACTGTTCATTATAAATATGTGAAACTGTAATTCTTTGTTTCTAATTTTAATGTTAAAATATACAAAATCTACAAGTCCATTAATACACATATAAAGTTGAGTTTTTGCATGTTTTTGTAATATCGCAAGTTTATAAAAAATATTAAAGTAAGATGTTGGATGAAAGTTGAGAAAAATGAAGAAAAGTTATAAATTATTAAATGATTTAAAATAATGATTCCAAATATATCATAATTAAGATTTATGGATATCATATGGATGAGTTGTAAGTCGGATAGGAGAGCGGAATACCTTAGTTGAACCCACCAACATGTATGTTGGCATCCTCTTTTATGTTTATTTTCCTTTCTAGTTTCTTCCATTTTGGTTCTTACCCACAAACACATACATCGTCTTATCATCTAGAAGAAAAATCCAAGGAATAATTAATTTCTATAAATCTAGTCAATACTCAAGATTAATCTGTGGAATCAAAGCTTATAGATCGGTAAGTATTCCTACCTATGTTCTTCTTGTTGCTCTTGAAGTATTGGGGTGTTAATGGAGTAATTGATGGGTTTCACTCAAGAAATGATTTTAATGTTAGAAAACCACTTCCACGTCTCCTAAATGATGATATAAGTTCAAACAAGTGAATCAAGTATGAAATTTGGGTTAATTTGATGAAATGAGTGAAAGTAGGTGAAACTGACCTAGAACTCAAATTAATGGTTTAAATGGGTTTTAGTATTTGTTAATAAACTTTATATAAAGTTTAAAGAGTGTATAAATGATTAGAAAATATTTGAATTCAAATCAAGGAATTTAAGAATGGATGGAATTGTGCAAAAACTAACCGGCTCTGCACGTCCATCAGTTCAGCAGGCCATTTTGCTTCATTTCTTATGTAATGACATATGGGTTATGTTTATAGGTTGAAAAGTGAATTAAGGACATTGTTAGAAAATAGCAACATACAATTGAAGCACATGTGAGTACTTCGATCTGTTACTCATAAATAGTGATTCATGATTTCATACAACTTTGTGAAAATGCATATACAAGTATTATCAATATGGTACAACAATATATATTAATGAATACAAGTTTGAGATAATTAGTATGTTTATTTTAAAGTGGAAATAAGCACTTATATGTCAAATAGTTAAAGTGATATATGTAAAGAATTATATGATAATCATATGAATACATGTATGGTTATATACATACCAATATATATATATATATATATATATATATATATATATATATATATATATATATATACTATTACATGTACATATACAATACTTACGTGGATACAATGATAATTGTACAAATATACATATTATGATCATCCAAGCATAACTATACGGACATAGTACTTTTATGTACACTAGAATGGTTCAGATACAAGTGTTATGATTATAATCACGTTACACAAACATGATTACATATATTATTATTAAACAAATATAAATATAGAAATACTTCTTATACGAACGCAGTAACAAGTTTTGAATGTATTTAAAGAATAAAGCTTAACCCAATCATGAAACATTCTTTACAAGTGTTTTTTTAAGTTGCTCATCGGTCTTTATAGCTCATCCGATACTCCTAATATTTTCAGGTACTTGAAGATTTTTGGATATGGATTCAGTGGATGGGCTCGTGTTTCGCAATTAAATTATTTAAAGATTATTTAATGCCTGCTGTTTCCCGACTATTGATTTAAATATTAAGTGTTTGTAAAGACTTTCAATTCATGCTTCCATTTTTATTTCTAAACTATATTTTTGGTTGCAATGAAGTTCGTTTATTTATGAATATTTCTCATAAAATATTATTATAAAAACGGGGCGTTACAATTTTTATTATTGAACAAATGTTTTTGTATACATTCTTCATTTGTGAATCCGAGTCTCTACATTGTTTTTCTAATTTTTACTAACATAAATTGAAAATAAAATGATAAACCATCGTGTTTATTGGTGAAAACACTAACCATATAAATATGTTAACGTTGAATGTTCATTAACCGGAAAATTGAACATAGTTGCAGAAATATAAAAATGTTCACTAATGAACACACATCAAGCAAAATTCAATTGATCTAATTACTAAATACAAAATGTTTTGACTGACCTTATAATAACGGACCAAACAATAAATACTCAGTTAACGTAATTGAAAATACTAATAACATATTCACCCGTGAACGATGAAATGAGAGAAATTTGAAAAGTAAAATTTGACTAAAAAGAGAAGATAAGAAAAAGGAGAAAGAAAATTTTCCTTTACCTTTGTACCATTTTAAATTAAATAAAACCAATAATTGTGATCATTATAGACCATTAGATAAAAAAAACTAATAAATGAATGAGAATACTTTTCGTAAAATAAGAGTTTTTCGTATGAACACTCCCCTAATTACTGGGTCAATTATATGTATATATATTAAATTCAGTTTCCAGTAATTAAATAAACATTCTCCGAATATTCAAACAATTTAATTAAGGCTGGCAATTTCTGGGTCGACCTGAAACCCGACACGAAAAAAGTGACACGAACCCGAAACGGGTCAAAAGCGGGTTGACACGAAATCGACACGAAATAAATGGGTTGGGTTAGGGTCAACTCGTCAACCCGTAAATGGCCCGTTTATAAGTAAAACAATAACATTTTAAAATTTTCTTTAATACTTGAAATTTAAATTTTGAAAATAAGATTTTGAATTCAAATAAGAGAGTGACATTTTATAACAATAAAATCCATAAAAAAAAAGTACAAAACCCTTAAATGTTAAAAACTCAAAATAAACAATAAAAGATTTACAGTTAAAACAATAGTACATTATTTTAGTATTTGTTATTTTTACTATAGATTTTGATACTTTTACATTTGATTATTTGATATGTGATACTTTAGTATTTTGGATTGATTCATAATTCTATTTAATGATGAATAATCTTATATTATTCGGTTGTTAAATGACATTATTTATTTGTATAGAATAGTAATACATCATAGTTTTTATTATATTCATTTGTATAAGCAAATAAAAAAGTAAAATCAAATTTTCAATCAAACTGAAATAAATACCAAATTTAAAGTTCGAATACAACGAAACAAACATTGATTATTAAAGTTAGAATATAAACGAAAATTATTTTCAAAATTTGTGCCGAACGTTGGAAAATAAACATGGAATTTTAAATATTGATAAAGAAAAGCGTAGTTGAAACGAGAAACCATATTAAAAAATCGTACCTGAAAACCGTATTAGAAAATTGTACCCGAAAACCGAATTCGAAAACTGAAAAAATTCTCGTTGATGACATTTGGCTTAAATGAGTCGACACGAAAAAAACTGACACGACCCGAACCTGACACGAAAATAAATGGGTCGACACGAAACTGACCCGAACTCAATAACACGAACCCGGCCCAAATTGACAGCCTTAAATTTAATGCAAGTTCGTTTAATTATTTTTTGACATTTATAGATTATAACAATGTATAGATGTCTTAATTAATCACGTATATTGTGACATTAATTAATAAATATATATAATTAATTATAATACCGGTTGATAATCTCGTGAGTTAAATATCAACTCCTATCTTATTCATAATAACCTTCTTTACGAATCTATTCCTCAATAACCACTCACCTTTTTAGGGTTGCATTACATAGATTCACACGTGTGACCCTTAAATGTCTTACGAGTCATGACATTGGTTAGTTAGTTGTTAATTGTGCACACAAATTGTAATAGTAATACCCTAATAATAGTCGGCCAATTATTATTTTTAATGATTATAAAGGATAAAAATTGAAATTGAAATATTAAAAAATGATTAAAATAATAATACAAGTAAATATGTTATTTTGAAAAGTTATAAAGGGTATATACAACATTTTTAAGATTAGGTTGAGTAAATTTGAATTCTGAAAGGTTACAAATGGTATATACACAAAATTCTTCACCTAATGATACCATACGGGGGTGTTTTAGTTCGTGAATTTCAGATGACATGATTTAAAAAACAAACATTAAAACCATCAATAGTGAATTATCATAGGAACTGATGACGGAAAATCAACGACGGAATCGACATAGAATCTATGGTGGAGGAGTTGTATAACGGATTTTGATTCGAGAATTCTATCAACCATTAATGGGATATTGTTTCCTTAAATCAACGAGATTGATAGGAAGGTGGATCCGAGTTCTCCAAATAAACGAAACGAGGGTTGTTGATGGGCATTTGTGGTGGATGCACTATCGGCGATGAGGTAGCAGGAGGTGGAGTCGGCATCGGTGGGGTAGCCGAAGGTGAAAATGACATTAACAACGTGATCAGAATATGTCGGCAGTAAAGAATAATATATTTGAGAGAGTTCAGATCACATATTCTTTTATGAAACCCATAACAATGAGATTTAAAATGCAAAACCCAACAAAACAAGAGATTTCAAAAAACTTACAAAAAAAAAAAAACGAAATCTCAAGAACAAGACTCAGCTATACTATTCACGATTCATGCTTTGGGTATGCCTGTTAGCCTAACCATGAAATAAAAATGATTGAGCAAAAAGTGACGATACCATGCGTTTATTCCACGCCACCTCTGGGCCTACCATCCCCAATTTCCCACACATAAATACGACAAATAAATCAAAACCCTAGCAATTCAATTTCCCCTCTTCCATACGATACGATTGGCTAATTTGCTATCATTGATATCTGAATTCAACACCTTTGCTTCGCACTCACATCTCATCTATCAGGTAATTCATCTTTTGTTGACTTCAATTTCCTCTTGTTATTTGCTTGTAACGAAGAACAAAGTAGTATAGATCTTCGATTTTGATTGTTGACTGGTTCTTATTCTTGTAGCCGTTTGAATTCCGCCGTTGACCGATTTGTTTCTCTGAATTAGGGCTTTTTGGTCTGGTGCTGTGCTCTCACGATCTGGTTTTACGTCGGCGTGAGAGATAATCTAAGGGCGTGTAGCTGGTTGTGGTGATGGCCTCGAAACGTATTTTGAAGGAGCTAAAGGATTTGCAGAAGGATCCTCCTACGTCATGCAGCGCCGGTAAAATTAATCCCACCTTTTATATTTGTGACTTTTTTTTATGTTGCAAAGTGCAATTATGCTTTGTTTGATTAGTAACACAAGCTAAACTCTGCTGTATGCTTGTAATTCGTGCAATTTAATGCTTGAAAAAAAGTTAAAGGCGTTTCTTAATTGCTTGTTTGAATAAATAATTAATGGAAACGACAAGATGGGTGATCTCTGGGCATGTAGTTCATCGAGCATTTGTTTTGTATGTTTGTTTAGTAGTATGCAGGCGACAAGAGTGGGGAGTCTGTCTGTGTTCTTGCCTTTCTGATAATTGTATGTATATAAGTATATTTTTGTTAATTAGTAGGCGATGACCATGTTCAAATATGTAAAGTCTTTATTCTGCCCAAATCAAGTCGAAGCGACTAGTGAGGGGTAATTTTAGCTAGCTTGACTGATATTGGCTTCAAGCATCTTGGATTATGCTTTATATGTGTGCAAGTTGTGTGAAGATTCATGTCTTAATCCGTTAGATAGATCTCAGTGATGGTTGTATATGCATCATAAATTACTGATATGCGAAGGTGCTACTAGTAATGGTCTAAAAGAGTAACAGGAATTCGTCCTTCTATAATCATTGGGATCTTTGTGTGGTGTTTTCTATGTCAAGTTTACCGCATATGTTGATTTGATATAGCTGACTAGTTGTGTATTTTACTTTGTAGGTCCCGTTGCTGAAGACATGTTCCATTGGCAAGCAACAATCATGGGACCCTCGGATAGCCCATACTCTGGAGGGGTATTTCTTGTTTCAATTCATTTTCCTCCTGACTATCCTTTCAAGCCTCCCAAGGTAAGTTTTGATGTTTGTGATTGTTATTCTGTTTGTCAAATAGCCTGTTATTTTTTAATGTTAGCCGTGCCAATTCGGAAGAATAATTATTAAGAGGTATCTCTTAAGTTCTAACAATAGTAACGTTTAAAGAATACCGAGTTCTAAAGGACTGGTTTTAGTTTTACTAAGAGAGGGGACCTTGGACCAACATGAGCCACCAGTTTGTAAGTGTTTATCGTTGAAATAATATTGAAATCTTTCATCAATCTGGTGCTGTGATTTGTGCCCTTTCTCAATCAAACATGAGCAGCATATATTTTCCGTGCCATCCTGCTTTCATAGTCAGAATAGTTCATTTTTAAACAGATACTTTAGTTAAAAAAAGAAACTTATTTTATACTCTGGCTCACCCTGGTATAACTAAGGGGGATCAGGATCAATCTAGTTATGCTTTTATAACCTCTGCTGGAATGTTAATGGACCAGCGCCTAGTAGTAATAGAAGAGGGGACAGAACACAGGCGGTGAAATTATCTCAAGCTTGTTGTTTGGAAGTAGGATCTCCCTTTTATTATAGTTGAGTCGTTGCTATTATCAATTTGATTCATGCTAATTTAGTTAGCGCAACTCATTCATCCAGCATTTTTTTAGGCGGGCTGGATAATGAGTTGAATGTGGTTATTTTTAGGCTGATTGGATGATGCTTCAAATGTTATTGCTTTTTAGTACATGTTAGAACTGGTCGGGTTAACACACAAACAAAATGTTGTGGACTTTTAAACTCTTTATGGAATAGATAATAATAAGATCTAAATCATAGTGTTTTTTTTTGTAAATTTTCTGTTCTACGCTACATATATTCTATTGATTTCAAGGCTCTTTAAGTTTAGTATTGCAAGAACTTTGGCTTATAGGAGAAAGAGATAAGTTGTATATTGACATCATATTGCACAACCAAAAAGGAGTTTGGGCCTTGAAAATGATTAAATTCGTTCAATATCCTTAAACCAAATTGTTGTTTTGTGCTCTATCTCAGCCTAGAAGGAGCTTGTGTGATTAACCAAACCAAGTCTGAATTCGAAATCAGTTTCAAGCTTTTTTTCAGTTTTGGTTGGGAGTACATTGAACTTTTTATTGTTGGTAAAATATATAGTAAACTGCCCCTCCCCCCACCCACCCAAAAAAAGGAAAAAAATGTTGAATTGCATTCACAAGTGGTCATGTGACTATTTATCTTTCCTACCCATATTCTATGATAACTAAGATATGTTGATATTCAGGTTGCATTTAGGACTAAGGTCTTCCACCCGAATATCAACAGCAATGGTAGCATTTGCTTGGATATCCTGAAAGAGCAGTGGAGCCCAGCCTTGACGATCTCCAAGGTTTGATCTTTTCCACAAACTAGTTTTTCTATTCTTTTTTAATGCTTTTTCCAAATTACATCAAGGTTGGATTTCTTTGCAAGTTAAGTAACATTGACATGCTTTTGGTGGTTTTTCTTTAGTTGTTTATTTACAGCAATTTAACGCAATTCCATCTTGCCATGCTTTTTCCTTGATAAGTGCCTTCTCAAAACCGGTTTTCAGCTAATAAAATAAATATTGTCCAAACATTGTGTGTATCAAGTTTCAGACAGTATCATATTTTTTTCAATACAATCTATCAAGACATTTTTCCGGTTAAGGTTAAAATGAAGTCATTTCTTATTCTTTGACCTATTTGGCCTGATTCCCCTTTGCTTTCTTTTTTCTTTTCTCCTGTTTGACCCGTTATATGAAGCATAACATGATTCAGCCAAATTATGATTTATGAGTAAATTGGTTGAAATTGACACCTCTTATGAATATGGTGTACAGCCTCTCTGGAACCCATCTTTCATCACCCATTTTCATGACCTAGTGAAAAATGTATGTAAGTTTTGAAACAAGTGTTGATGTGATTTGCAGGTTTTGCTTTCCATCTGCTCCCTGTTAACTGACCCAAACCCTGATGATCCACTGGTGCCAGAAATCGCTCACATGTACAAGACCGACAAGTCCAAATACGAGGCCACTGCTCGTAGCTGGACACAGAAGTATGCCATGGGCTAAACCAGGGTTTAAATCTGCATGTTGTGGTGGTGGGTTGTGGAAGAAGCATCATAATAAAATGTTAGTAAGACCTCTCTGTTTTTTATTCTACTCCTTGTGTTTGTTAAGAAGCTTGGCAAGGCATTGAACATCATCTGTCTCAATTTGTGTATATTTGATTCGGAAGAAAGGGGAGAATTCGGACTGTAATGCTGAAATTTGTTATTTTCTCCATCTAATTGTTTGCTTTCATGTGATTTGTTAGCTGTTTTGCCCAAGTTACTTGTGAATGGGTAGTTCTAGGCTATTATGATTAATCCTTAACAGGTTAAATGGGTTTTAATGTTCATTGTTAAAAGCTGGACTCATGGTGTGTGGATGTGGGTTAACAATAATGTGGTAAGATATGTGGTGGGACTTGGGAGTGTGGTGCTGTTGATTTTTATGTTTTTGCAATCAAGTGTCAAGTAACAATTTGGTCTAAATAATTAATCTGTTGATTTTTATGTTTGAACATAATTTATACATATTTTTATGTTAATAAAAAAGAAAGAAAGTTTTAATCAGGGCTAAAAACTAAAACCATAGGATTCCTAAAACTATCGACAAAATGCGATAGTCGCACTTGGGATTTATGGCCGGATGGGAGTTCTAAATTAGCAGCTCTCATAAGATTGAAAAAAAACACCAATCTGAAGGCTAAACCCGAAGGAGATGCTAGCCCTTAGTGAATGTTAATATTTGTCGTTGGCGAGCAACTCTCAATGCTCTCCCATCTCGAACAACATCGGTAGGAAGGTGGGTGCCGATAGCATATGTTTGATGTCTTTATGCTTAGAAAGAGATGAGATGCTCGCCCATATGTTTTTTCTTTTGCTCTAAGGTGTCACCGATTTGGAAAAAAGGTTCTAGCTTGGCTTAATCACCTCGTATTCAGGTTGTCTTCTCCGAGTTCTTCACAGCGAAGATCTCTATTTGCTTGATAAATTTAATCTCAAGGAAAATTTTCAACAATATTAGTTTTGTTTGTATCGGGTGTTTGGAAATGACTAAATAAGTTAGTTCACACGGAGGAGTAGGTGAAGGAAACAGTATTACAAGATGACATATTCTTTAACATTCTATGTTATGGTCTTCTTTGGATATAGGACTATACGGTAGCTCATCCAAGCATCTCCATCACCCGAATACAGATAAGTGGTCAGGTCAAATAATTTATCGAATAGGTTAATATCAAAATAACTTGATTACTTTCTATTTCGGATAAATATAGGTTTGATTGGTTGATTATCAATTATATGAGTAGGATTGTAGGAATTTTTGCTATTAAAAGGTGATTGTAGTTTTAGAGTTTAAACTATGAGCCGGTTTTTCTGGTTTATTTGTCTGATAAAAGGTAAAAAAAATTTAATTCAATTTAGTTTTAAATAAATGAATTAAAATCGTTACATGTAAAAGTTTTTAAATGAGGTTACATAACATTTTGTGGAAGTAAATCTATGAATATGATTTTGATTTGATGGATTATGAAGGAGACGAACACCAAATCCAAGGCCAACTTTTTGGGCCAAGTTTCCAAAGTTAGTTATCAAGTAGTGACCAGTGAGTGTGATTGGTAGATCTTCATACTAAACTATATATGTTCAAGCTTATCCACCAAAATATCTGCCCACGTCAGCACTGCCTAGTGAACACACTATACCTCACCTATTCTCAACTTAACCAATCAGATTCCTGCTTCATAACATTTAACATTTAGCCACAAAACTATTGTACATGCATAAACAGGCTAACTCATATTCAATCTGTAAAACAGATATCAATCATAATCTTCTACTAACCGTATGCTCACCAAGGTTTACTACCCCAGAGATAGCTCCACTTAATCTCAAAACCATGGTTTAAATTCAGACATCACACTCATGTGTGCCCAGATCCCTTAAACCTTGGCTCTGATACCAAGTTGTAACACCACTTTTCCAAATTAGATTTAAAAACATTATCTTACGAGTTAGCACGAAAAAGATATCAGAGTTTCACAAAAATACAGTTTTTAAACATACAAGTGCTAACATTTTCAAAAGTAGTGTCAAAGTTTGCCTCTTAGAAATCAGGAGCTATCCAGCTGATCTCTACACTGGGGCCTTACCCTTGCTGGAACCTGCATCACCTGCAACATGCAATACTAAAACATAAGCTAACGCTTAGTGAGCATACTACTAGAAACTAGTAATTAAAAGACCGGAATAAACTCTTCCCAGGATGTCTCACTTCCAAAATGAATCACCTGCAAACCTGCATAAACTGTTACGGTGCTGGGCTTATCTATACCTCGCGTATAGCCTATCCCCAGCTGCTTTTGGTATACAGCTCACTGTATACCCCGAGTTAACAGGAGTAACAACTTCCCAGGATGCCCCACATCCAATAAACAGGAGTAATAACTCCCCAGGATGCCCCGCATCCAATAAACAAGAGTAATAACTCCCCAGGATGCCCCGTATCCAATAAACAGGAGTAATAACTCCTCAGGATGTCCCGCATCCAATAACCAGATATAACACATAACACGGTTGACATACTATTTAATTATTATAATCACGTATTGCTCATGCAGGAGAACAGTATACTCACGGCATGGCTATACACCTGTACTTGCATCACATATACATATCATATATCATATCACATCACATCATACCATATCATATCATATCATCTTGTGTACGTGTACATATACTAACTCACAGGTACTTACTCTGCTTTGGTATACAGCTACACCACCCGCATGACTGTATACCATAACACTGTTCTTGGTACAAAGTTACACCTCGCGCGTACTCTGTACCCTGTCGCTTTATTGAATATCCATAACATTCATATCTTATAACACATATATCATGTTGTTCATTTAATGCATACTCATATGCTAAACCTGCTGAAGGAATAGTATACTCACCTCAATAACGAGGATGGTTCAAACAACAATTCCAATATCGATAATAAAGTCACCGCGCATACGTCGACAAATAGTACTTACAAGCAATATATAGAAATCATACAAATTCTAAGTATTGCAAGCTGGGCACCCCCTAGGCACACCCAAGGCATGGCTGTGCCTTCCCCCAGGCATGGTTGTGCCTTTCCCTCAGGCACGCCCATGCCTTCCCTCAGGCATGGCTGTGTCTTTCCCTCAGGCACGCCCATGCCTTTCTCAGGCACGCTCGTGTCTCAGTCAAAAAGCACGGGAAGTACCGTATGAACTAGGTTTTGCCACGGGGACGTAAGGCACGCCCGTACCTCCCCTGGTCTGCACCAGAATGTCGGCCAGAACATTGTTTTCCGACCAAAACTCAACCAGAATCATTTCTAATCAATAAAACACTACAAAGGGGTGTTTTCCTACACCCCTAACAGCTATGTACAACAATAAACACATAAACAACAATCAAGATCAATGATTCACTCATTTAAATCCTTATTTAACCCATACGAACACACAAATACTTAACCAAACATACCTTGATCTACTATGGATTGAGATGGTGATAAATCATAACTAAAATTGGCTACACAATCTTGCTTCAAGGTTGCCAAAAATCCCAGCTGTGTTCTTGAGTGTATGTGTGCAAAAGTATTGACTAACAACAAGTCAAATATATATCCATAACTATCCTCTATTGACAAAACACCCACTGAACTTAATTTACTTTCTTTTTGACAGTTTTAGCCTCTCTAGTTTTATAAACACCTCTAATCTTTAATAACACTTAACCATAACAACTTTTGAACTTTGGACGTTACATACTTATAGAATATATTAAACATATCTTTGTTATATGAAACCCAAAAATAAAAAATATATTTTTTGAACCATTTCTTAATTTAAGCTTGTCATCCTTGCGCAGGATCCATCAATTCATCAAATATGCGAGTAAAAACATGATTTCAGCTCAAATAGATATCTAATTATTTTAGTTTCAGATGTAAGCATTTAGTCCAAACATAAAAGAAAAAAAAAATCAAAAATCCAAAAAACAAAGTAACTGTTTCATAATGTTTTAAAACTCGGGTTGATCCGTAACCCGATGAGAGGACCGGGTTAATGTACACTGGGTTTTTTGTTATTTCTGGCCCGTATTGACTCGTCCGGGTTTATGGTTGAACCGCTTGACCCGGGTTGACCCGTTTTTTTTTTTTAAAAACATACAAATTCAACTATTTAATCAACTCGACATTTGACACTTTCGAACCCTCACTTCGACAAAAACCCTAAAAATGAGTTGTGAACCCCTCTCGACAGTCGACGGTGGCTCCTGTCCTCTGTCATCTTTTACATGCGACTGTCCTTCGAACAGAAACATCTGTCGAATTCATGTAACCCTCCCAATAGAATTTTCATTTTATACTTGATAGATTATTAGTTTCTTAACAAATTAGTAATTGTTTTCAAGTTTATATACATATATATATATATGCACATACGTATATATATTTTAAAATTCTAAAAACCGAATTAACTTGATAGTTAAACCGATTGACTCATGACTCAACCGGGTCAACTAAAATCCAAAATTTTAAAACATTGCCTGTTTCTAACCAGATTTCAGGTTCCGCTTTGTTCCAACAGGGTTTGGTTTTGTATGTACACTTGGTCAGCTTTAAAAGGAGCCAATTGAGGGGTGAGAAGGATGGTACATTTGTCATACAAACTAGTACGATATGTGGAAGTGATATCATAGTCAAAGTGAGAGTTTGACTTTGACTAGTCAGTGTGGGGATTGAAGGGAGCTGAAGGAGGAAAAGAAACTCAGATCTCGATATTCCACGCAGCACTTTGCCAGCCGTCATACTCTTTTCCACTCAAATACTACCAGCTACTGACTACTCACAGCGCAATTGTAGGACACACAGCTTCGGGTCATTGCGGCGAGCAACAAACTAATTAAGACCATCCGCATCAGAGGTTACCCGATGGTGGGTTCCCTTCCCAACCCGATGGAAACACCGTGATGGAGTTTGGTTGGGTTGAGAGCCCAGCTAGTTGTGGAACCCATTACGGGTTGTTTTTTTTTCCTTCTTCTCTCTTTCTCTCTCATTTAATATATATATATATATATATATATATATATATATATATATGGTAGAGATTAAGTAAAAAGAAAATTAAAGTAAAAAAGGTAAAATAGATTATTATTTGATCATTTTTCTGTATATATATCAACTGATAATCGTTAGTTCATAATCTTTATTGATTAAAACTAGTTCTTCATCAATTTCTTTTAGATGAATCCAACATATTCATCACTTTTTAGATGAAAGCATTTTGTTCATCAACAAATTATTCCAAAATTTTGTTTTCAAAATCTGTATTTGAAATCAAAAAGAAATTGATGAAGAACTAGTTTTAATCCATAAATATGATGAACTAACGATTATCAGTTGATATATATACCGAAAAATGATCAAATAATCATCCCTTTTACACTTTTTACTTTAATTTTCTTTTTATTTGATCTCATCCATATATATATATATATATATATATTTGACATTGGATTGGATAGGGTTGTATGTGGGGTTTGTGGGTTTGATAGGGTTGAAGGTGGAAGATGATGTGACATTGGGTAACTTGGGTTGGATGCTAATGGTCTAAGAAAGGTTGAGATGAGATTATAGAATTATTATATTACATGTGTCGGTTATCGAGTAGATATAAAGATCAAGTATAAAGATAAAATAAGAGGAAATATAATTTTTCTCTTGTAATTTTTTTACGATGTATTCTTGAGATACATTAAGAAAAGAAAATTAACAGGGGGAAAAAAGAGAAAAAAAGGATAATTCCGTGCTACCGAGTTGAAAAGAAAAGAAATGAAATTGGAGAGAAAATAAATAAGTTTGTCTTTCTGAATTAGAGATAAAATAAAGAAAAGAGGATCATTTTGAAGTAATATTTTTACTTTTTAAAATTATTTATTGTAATTATATTTAATTTAGTTATTTACGAAAAATCATAAGGATTTTCCTTTCTTTTCCTTTCAAATCCTCCTACTTTTAGAACTATCCATGCTGTACCAAAGATTTCACATATATGACTGTGCTCAGTTGCGTTTTCATCCTAACATAACGCAACCTTTTACTTCACATAACCACATACAAGTTACACTTTCACACAAGTAACGCACACACATTTCACACTAATATAATGAACAAGTTAGTGTAATTCACTTGACTGAAGCTCAACAGTAAATAAAAATAATCCAATTAAACTCGAATAAGTTCAACGGCAATCACCTACAAGTAAGGTTTATTCATCAATTTGCAATTCAGGTCACATGTCCACTTCGTGGTTCTACTAGTTGAATGTAATTTGAAATTACAGTTTCCATTCCAAATTTGCGATTGAGCTTCAAGCCTCGATTATGGACTATTGAATCCCAAGTCTTAATTTGCAACTCACATTAGAAGCCAATTTGCCATTGAGGCTATAAACCCAATTTGCGATTTTAATTGTAAGTCCCAATTTGTGATTCGAGATTTATGAGTATTTGCTATTCTACTCCTTGAACTCAATTGCAATTCATATAAAAGAACTAATTTGCAATTGCCTATTTTTATACTAATTTGCGACTCTAGTGAAGTAATCAATTTGCGATTTGTTGGTTCATAACCAAGCCCATATTCTTAATTTTGTTTGTTGTTGGCCCGTGTAGGTCAACCGAATTCGGTCATGTGATGTTTTGGTTGTCTGTCGTGTAGGGCATAAGGGACACGGTCTGTGTAGGTCCCAATTGCAGCTCAAAATGTATTTTAATTATATCTTGTTATGTTATATGCGTAGGATCGTATTTGTATACCTTACCAAGTGATATACATTGCTTATAGCTTAAACTAGTTACAAGGTGAATCTTTTAGACTATTCTTCATATGTGCAACATATGTGTTATTACATAATAATACATTCATGTATTATTCATATGTGTTAATCAAGATACTACTCTATGTAGTAGTGGCTCATAATTAATATAGTAATGTGACTCAGTTTGCTATCGTAGTCTAGAACCAGAGGTTGACATGTTCTTGATATATGTGTGTTATTTATATGTGATATCATACATAAGTTTGTATGATTGACAGTCTGACATGCTCATTAAGCTCTCGTAGCTCATCAGATACTATGTTAAATGTTTTGTAGGGCGCTCCAAACCGCGAAGTCTCTTCTCATCTAATAGCTCATATTTTAGGGATATATAAAAAATATGTTCTCTATCATCCACATCCAAATCTTTTTTTGTTTGTTTGTAACTATGGAGAGATAGAATGTAGTTCTTCACGAAGTTCGAGACAAAGGAAAAAAAGACTTTCTCTATGGCCTTCTTTGTAAAGATAAGGGCAAAACTCCTGTTTAACTACAATTTTGATAAACCTTTTGAAAAACTTAAGGCTTGGTTATGTAAATGACAAGCTTTTGTACCAAATATGTGGTAGTACATATGTCTATTTCTTTTTAGCAATTGGTTTACAAACTTAGTACGCTTCTACTTTTAATGTAATTTTTTAGATGTGAATTATCATATAGGGATATAAACATGATTACCAGTTCTATAAATTTGGGCGTTACAGTTGTTGAAGTTCAAAGGTGATTTGGGCCTTCATTTTTAAGCTTTAATTTAGTATTATTTGTGGTTAATTTTGGACCTTAGAAATGATATAGTATTCAAATCATCTTCAAAGTCTTCCGGCCGCCAACTGGCGAGCCTATTACAAGCTATCTCTCTTTTTGGGATCAAGCATAGAAGTAGTAAAGATCCATTATTAGAATGATTGATGTTATAATCCTTTAGAACTTTAGCTTTTCTCGGTATATGTTTTGTTTTGAATTGCTCTAGCAACTTGCTAGAGCATTTTTGTTTAATAAAATCTCCTTTTATGGTTAAAAAAAAGAAAGTTGAGAAAATTTAGAATTATATACCTTGAACCAAATAAACATGCCTCCAATTTCTCCTTGTTACAATCCAACCAAAGCTTATAAGAGTGATTCAACATACCTTTAATAAAGTAAAAAAGTAAATACTAAATACTAGGACAATAGATACATTTAAACAAAAGATTTGTATATAACAAAAATTTAAGATACTTAAAATTTATGACATTTAGATCATTTGTAGTCGATAATGATGAGCTTGTCATCTGTGCTCGTCATCTTTGTCAATGGCTCGTTGTCAACTATGTCTCCCTTGTCGTTGTGTTCGTCGTAGGTAAGCTCATCACGAGAGTGGCGAGCAACAGTAAAGTTTTTTTACTAACAACAGTATTATAGTGAAATTGAATTATGATATAAAGGTTAGTCATGAATGTCAAAACTAAGGCTATTTACTGAAAAACTAATGTGATAGACAGTTATAATAGTCATATTTATTAGATTACGGATAATTTTA
This sequence comes from Dittrichia graveolens, assembly GCA_038502395.1. Lineage (NCBI taxonomy): Eukaryota > Viridiplantae > Streptophyta > Magnoliopsida > Asterales > Asteraceae > Dittrichia > Dittrichia graveolens. The sequence goes on from JARJIL010000002.1 coordinate 76,760,989, forward strand.
TAATCGGATAAACTTATTAATTATTATTCTTATACACACATTTAAGATTATAATCCTCCAAACTTATACTTCAAATCACTCCATTGTATTAAAATTTGTAGAGTGTTAAATGAACACTCCATTTCTGTTCAGTGCGACAGTGTGTGTACTGTTACTAGATTAGTGGAGCTCACACACTTCCATCCCTCCCCTTTCTTTCTCCTTTATATACACACCCTCTCCCCTGCAATTCTCTTCGTTTTCTTCCTCACACCCTCTCTTCACTATAATACCCACCTCATAAAAGGAGGCAATTCTCCCGCCAAAAGTATCCACACCTTCATCTTCTTCTCGTGCATGGTCGCTGCCCCTTCACAAAACCCCCCAATCCGCCATAGGAATCATCAAGAACCTCTGTAAACGCTCTGAATTTAGACCCTTGTTTTTTTCAAATGATATGGGGCTGGAAACAACTGTCTCCGTACGATCAACGGTGAAGTTCTCAGAGCACGTGCTTCGAACCAACAAGTTTGTTGAAGAAGACGAGCCTCCCAGCGTACCGACAACGACTACGCCGTTTCAGAATAGAATCGTCAGGATCACGCTAACTGATCCATACGCCACCGATTCATCTGGTGACGATGGTGATGAGAGATTGATTAAAAGAGTGAAGAAGCATGTAACCGAAATCAATTTTAATCCCCCTTTTTCTAGGAGCCCTAAACACGATCAACGCAAAACAAGGCACGTGAGGCGCACGGGATCGTCAGAGAAGAAGTTCAGAGGTGTCCGACGGCGGCCGTGGGGCCGGTGGGCGGCCGAGATCCGTGATCCCTTACGGCGGAAGCGTATTTGGCTTGGGACGTTTGATACGCCTGAAGAAGCCGCGACGGTGTATGACAAAGCCGCCGTTAAATTGAAAGGCCCAGCCGCCGTTACGAACTTCGGTACGGTCTCCTTCGTGGAGTCAGTGATCGAAGCCGACGAAAGACCAACGGTGACGATCACCGGCAGCAGTGGTAGCGATGGATCGGTAAACGACGCCGTTTTCTCGCCGACCTCTGTCCTTTCATCTAACGGCGGGTTAACGGCGATGGAGGGTTTTGGCTACGGTGACGTGAACGCTTTTGGATTTGATGTGGACATACCGTTTGATTTGCCAGATATTGTGGTATCGGGAAGCTACCTTGGCGAGGAATTCGGCGAGTTTGACTTGGATGATTTCCTCGTTGACGTTCGGGAAATTATCTAATTAATTAAAAAACATGCTATATTCAATAAAATGGGTCGGTATGTAATATTAATGGAAATAGAAGGGCGAAAGGGTAATTTGCGTCTGGTGTCTGGATATTTTGATGCCATTTACTTATCTGGTATATTTTATTAATTACTTAATATTTAACATAGTTTATTACTTTATTGATCCATTATGGAAAAGTTTTTATCTCAATAAAGGAAAGAACCCACAAAAGTTGGATGGTTGGGTTCCATTTAGTTCGTGTTTATTAATTTGACTAAAAAAAATCCTTACGATCACTTTTTACCAAAAAAATTAAAAGATCTATTTAGAACTCACTAGTTATAAATATAAATGAACTGAGCTGAACTCAAAAATGGTATTTATCAAGCTTGACTTGTTTGGGATTTTTTAGACTTAAGCTCTAGTTTTAGTTCGGCTCGTTTAAGATATACAAAGCTCGAATTCGGCTCATTTAAGTTATATAAAGCTCGGATTGGTTTGTTAAGGCTCAAGGTATTATTTTGACTTTTTATTAAAGGAATATATATTCGTATACACACATATATATTATATGAAACAAATAAATAAGTAAATTAATTTTGTATATGAAGTACGTTTAGGAAATGAGCCCACTCTTTGAGTTAAGCTTGGGCTCGTTTACTAAATGAGTTTTAGTATAGGCTCGAGCTCTAGTTCTTTAAGATTTGGTGAAGTATGACAATAAAGTAAGCTTCAAAAGATTTGTTTTTTTAAAGAAACTTCTCTTTAAAAAATGAGGTGATTTAATTAAAGCTTCGTAAAATAGTAAGCTTCAATTGATGAAGAACAATTAAGCTTCTCTCCAAACCAAGAAGATTCGAAGAACAGGGAGGAAAACTTGAACATACAGATGAAGAATAGGTTTCTATTTCCTTGATTCAAATAGAGAGGCTTCGATTCGAACTAGTTAAGTGATGACTAGGTTCCTCCACCTTTGATTCGGACTAAGTGAACTTCCTCCTTCGTGAATTGTGAGTTCAAGGCAAAAATCAAGATGGAAAACAACTTTGTAACTTGTAAGTGATGACTAGGAAGTGGGAACGAAGTGCAAACAGGCTTAGGGTTTCTTTCTCTCCCTTGTATAATAGGGGTACAAAGTAATTAGTGTATGTATAAAAGGGTAAAATGGTAATATAGAATAAGCTCGATTAGGCTCGCGGTTGAGTATTTCGGAACTCGTCGAATTTGACTCGAAATCCTACTTGAGTAGCTCGTGCTCTAGCTCGACTCGGTTCCGGTTATTTTTCGAGTCGGTCTCTAGTAGCTCGCAAGCTTTCTCGGCTCAGTTACACCCATCCTAAACATTAATTCCTACAATCCTTTTTTTATTAAATAGCTAGGAAAAATTCTATTTCTTTCTACCTGCTGCTTGATATGTGTAATACACATTCTTTTTCTCTATCTCATCACCTGGGGAGTTTGATATTTATAATAATCAAATGAGTAAGAAGATAAGTAGAAGATTTAATATGAGGATATAAATTTTTCTATAGGAGGTAATAAAAAGTTTTTATAATCTCATAATGAGAAAAATAAATAATCAAATAATTTGTATTCTAGATGTTGTACGTATATTTAACTTTATATATTTAAGAAATAATTTATACAGTAGAGTTGTATTCAATAAATTAGTTCATGTAAAAAACATAGTTATAATATTTTTATATTCAATCACAGATAATTTAGTATACAATCACATGTGATTTGTAAAAGGGAGATGATCTGTACACAACAGATTTTTACCATACACAACAATTAGTTGTTGTTTGGACTATCATACCCTTGAATATGTGGATGAACTTGTTGTGTATGGCAAAAACTTGTTGGGCACAAATCATCTCCCTTTGTAAAAGCATCACATGTGAATTACGAAAATATCACTCCGCCTAAAATTTTAAAATAAAATCTGAACCATTAATCCAAAGGCTAAATTAATCCATTAAGACTATGAATTAAGTATTAATTCTTCTTATACAGTAATGAGTTTCTTATATTCACCCGTGCGTATGCCACATCAAATATTTATCAAGAAAAACATATGTAGGATTTGAACGTATATAGCCATCGTAGAAATACCTCTTTAGATTAAATATGGCAAAAATTATATATATGGCAAAAATAATATACATGTGTATCCCGACAATTAACTCGAGAAACAAGATAGGGGCCCGTCGTGTATATAATATATTGGGTTGTTGGATTTGTTTACTTCCAAACCAAGCCTTGATCTTTAAAGGAGTGGATAATATCTTGGTCACGTGAAAATTTAATATTGCTCCTTCTGTTTTACAAAATTTCACATCATTTTTATTAAATCCATCAAATCAAGATTTTAGATTTTCTGTATTTAATAACCAATTTATGCTCCGGTAGAGACCATTATTTTTAATAAAAGTTTTTAACTTTTTAGTTTTTATATACAAGTAAAAAGGTATATTTTTTAATGTGAATTAAAAATATATTACTTAAAGTAAGGTATGACGTTTTTTATTTTAAAAATTACACATTATTAAGAAGATTCATTAATTTTTTTGAAAAGCAAAAATTTATCTTTAATATTTAATTATTAACCTTTAATAATATATATTAAAAATAGGGTTATGATGTCATTATTCAATTTTTAGATTTTTTTCACCAATCACGTCCCTTTATTTTCTCAAACACCTTTATAATAAGTTGTTTTTACGTTAAAAACTTTATGCCTTGCATATTGTTCAAGATTTTCATTTTATAAGTTATTTACTTTACATTAAAATATATAATTATAACCTTAATCAAATCATGTCACTTTATTTTCTCAAATACCTTTATTTTTATTTTTTAGGTGATTTAGTTTGTTAATATTTTTTGTATGCTTTACAATTGTTTTACAATACATGTTTACACCAAAACTTTTAAAATTACTTTAATCATTTTATGTGTTTATATACAGGGTGTTAAGCTAGTTAAATAATAAAATGACAAGTTCTTAGATAGAGACCCCAAGAGTTTGAAACTTTGAATACACCTAGATTGAAAGAAGATAACATCCAAGCAACTTAAGACCAAATATTCCTATAAATGTAGACTTAGGACACGTTCCAACTACATTAAACCTATTCAAAAGGAGCTCTGCATTAAGCAACCAACTATAAAAAATCTCTCTTCAATTCACACAATTATAAGCACGAGTGATATGTCCACATTGGTCACACCCAAGAATTCTTCAAAGGTGATTTTTTAGAAGAGTTAGTTGTGATAGGAAAACATAGCATCAGAACATCTCTCTAACAACAATAATTACACGGTATACTCAAGAAACTAAAGTCATCTACAACAAAACTCCATTGACCCAGATCATTATCAGCATTGTCATCTGCCAAGCCTTTATCTAGTAATACTTCTATTCTTGTTCGACCACCCGAAACCGAGAAATTCAAACGGGTCCACCGCCAATTCCTTAGTTCTTTGTATGAACCTAATGTAAAAGTAAACCAAAAACAAGGCGAATCCAAGCACACACAGGCGCACAAACAAACAAACACACACACACACACACACACACACACATATATATATATATATAGAGGAGAGTTCATGTGAGAAGCTCTTTTTTTATGAGAACTGATCGGGCCTTTTATTTGTATTTGATCTATTGGTTTCGAAAAGACCTACGAATCTTCATTCTTGTTAGAGCAAGAAACGGGAGATGTCTCACTTTTCCAACCCTCATCAGACCCCGTTGTACCACCAACCCAACTCTTAAAACCTACACAAGCCAAAACAAGGATATCAAGGAGCGATTTGTATACGTGGAACAGGTCCAAAGTAACGAGGTCTGCTGGATCGACGGGAATATATCCTCATCTTTAATTTTGGCTTTCAGATCTCCAGAAGCATGGACTATTCTGTTCCTCCAGGCCTAGATACCCCATAAGGTAGTAAAACAAACACCCTTAAAGAACTTCATAAGAAACTCATTTTCTAAATCGAAACCCTTATCAAGTATTATATCATTACTTCCAATACCCGTCTTTGGAAGTAGTGCCGTTGATTTTCCCCCAAAATGCCTCAAAACTTGCAGATAATGGACTCTATTGGAATCCCTTTCAGCATTAAATTACCTTTCCTAGGCAATATATTTAGAAACACTCTCCCTAAACGTATACTAATCTTGTTTGGCAACAAAGGTCTTTCCTTTAACACAGTCACTGAGCCCATGTCCATCTGTCTTCTTTGTTTCTGTTAAGTTTGATGCTGGATAAGAGGGCTAAAAGTTGTTGCAGTTCCTGCTCGGCTCTACCTCTTGGATCACAACGCCAGCTCCAATTAACAACCCATTAGTTTTCTATGAGTTTCAATTTGTATGAAACAAGACATCAATTATTATTATCCATTGCAAAAAGGCGTGGGAAAGTGGACTTTAACCACACCCCTGGTGATATCCATTCGTCTAACAAAAATTCCGTTTGCGATCCATTATTAAGAAGATGTTTTAGTATTATAATTCGATTTTGCAGGTTTGTGACAAGGGTTTTGTTTGGTTTCGATAAAAATTTAAGAACTGTGAATTATATCTGTAGTTTAACATAAACATGTTCAAATTTTGTTTTTTTGGTGAAGATACATTTCGATTTCCTTTTTTGGTGATGAACATGTTTGAATTTTATTTTAGTTACATAAGTTGTGTGTTTGAGTGTTTCATATTTAACTTTGTGATGTTGAACAATCAATATGTGTTTTGATCGATAAACAAGTTACAATTTCGTCTTTGTTGTGCGCTATATGTATCCTTTTACTATTTCTTCTTATTTCGGCCTTCTACTCATCACAAGATGATATGTGGAATACACTAATTCTCTTTCCTCACATCTTCTTTTGATTTTGATATCTGTGTTGATCTTGTAAGTAGGAGAATAAGTAAGAGGAAAAAGTAGAAAGATTTATAACCTCTCATAGACCATATTTTGGTCGCTAGGGATGGTTCAAGAGATATGAGTCGGATCTTATTCGTCGGAGTTGGTGTCTGTTCTAAAAATCATTACAAGACTAATTAGTTTTATTTAAGTATTACCCTCAATAGTCAATACCCATTCGTATGTCAAACATATAACATCCGCAATAACGACTTATGAGGGGCTAAATGAGCATGGGATCACAACATCAAGCCTTGGATACCCAATTGCATGAAAGATGCATGAAAAACCTTCGAATTTTCTTCCCTTTTAATTGCCCAACGAGTTCTACTTTTCTGTTTAATTACGTCTCTCTCTCGTTAATCGATATTTAGTGATTCTAACACAGTAGAACTTGTTGGGCAGCATCTAAATTGGTCTTGTGATATGGTATATGTGAGTGCATGATCTGCAATGGAAATCGTAATTGATTGATGTAACATGTCTAGTATATGAGAGGGAGAGAGTCCAAATAGTAGTATAAAAAGGGGTATGAATCATTGCACTCTTCATCTTATAATGTATATAAGAAGGTTAACATATTGATATAACATATATATATATATGCGAGAAGAAACAGATTAAATCCAACAACATAAAAAAGGGCACCATTTTCATCGTTGCTTTCGCAATCACAGAAAATTGCTTTCATCAATGTTTTTTAACAAGTTATCTCTTTCCATTCAATAAATTATATTAGGATAAGATATTACCAAACATGACATGATTATACCGACATTGTGCTAAGTGCAACCTCCCGGCGGCTACAAAGAAGAACTCATCAATAGCCAAATTTTCGTTAACAGGTGCTAATTTGTACATAATAATTTTTATCATACACAATAAAAAATTATCATAAGCGGATAACTCCCTCAGAACCAGCTATTGGATCATTATACCCACAAATTTATAAATAAAATTAATAGGTAATAAGTTTACAAGAGCAAAAAAATCTTAATTTTATATACGTCAAAAGTTAATGTATATAAATTATCACCAAAATAAAAAGAATTGAATAAAAACAGGAAGTTGGAGGAGGGGCCAATTGGACAAATATTTTCTAAGATTTTTCTCCAAAAGACCTGAACTTTCATGGGTCCCACTTTTGCCACTTATTATATGCAGTGATTCAATAATTCTCCCCCATAAAGTTATGGGCTGCTAAGTTGAGAGTCCAGCCGCCTTCCACGATGCGACGAACTCGACTTGCTCCTTCACTCGTTTGTTCGTTTTCAAGACAAGACTTCAACTTTGGCCCACAACTTTACACCATTTTCATTTTACACCCTATAGTTTTCACGGGTTATAGGGTACCACCTCAAAGGTATCAGCATTAGTAACACCTTTTTATTTTCTTTGAAGACAACGAATTTCAATATGAAAGGCTGTGAAGGAGACAAATTTAGTCAAAGCTTTTTGCTCCTATTTTTAGCCAATGATTGGCAATGAAGAGATTATTGTTGAATTTTGGAGAAGATATTCTAATTTAAAACCCCATCTTAGCCTTAGTAGAGGCGAAAACAAACTTATTTTACCAATTTCAAATTGTCCACATGGATCCCTCGGAAGGCCTTTGAAACTGTGGGGAGACACATTTTTTAAGTAGAGTTCATTATAATACCATCCACCGATAAATTATGAGGTGTTCTCATGTTCCACTAGCTCCATACCTTTCTCTAGATTCTCGACATCATCGCGCATTTGAAAAACAGTGTTGTTCTTGACAAGTAGTAAGTGTATTGATCCTAACAATTGGTATCAGAGCGAGTTCATGAGTTTGAATCACTCATCTGTAAAAACAACCATTTCCTCTGATAGGGATTTATTAATACTGAAAAAAATTCTAGGGGGAGATGGACGTGTCATTGGACGCTATCTTCCTAGATCTGCCTGTAGGTTGTGACGAGTTAAAACCCATGAGTCTAAGATATTGTGAGGGAGGGGGAGGGGAATGTTGGTCTAGGCCAACGTCTTCGAAAAAATTCAAATTGCGGGCAAGCTAGACTTTTTAATATATAAGAAAGATGTTGCACATTGACCACTAGGAATTTCTTTTGGCTTAATTGTAAACGCCTTGATCTTAACGTAGTAAGAAATATTGTAGGTTCCTGATATTAAGTATCAATGAAGAATTGAAACAATCACACAATGATGAACTGGGTTTTGAAGTCAATTGATAGAGAAAGAGCTGAGAACAATTATACACGAGAAAATATGAATGCTTAATTGATTAGGGTTCTCAAACTCCTATTTATACCTTTCAGTATTTATAGAATATATCTTAAACTATAACTAATATCATATGTAAACTAAACTTCATTCAAACATAATAATAAACATAAACATAATAATAATAAACATTATAAACATAAACATAAACATAATAATAATAATAACAACAACAATACGTTAACAACAATAACAATAACAATAATAATAATAATAATACGTTAACAAATCAATAATCATAATACGCAAGGGTCGCAAGCAACATCTTGAACTCGGTGATATTCATTCCTAGATTAATTGGGTGCGTCAAGGTGATGTAAAAATTGATAGCCACACGGTTAGCACTAGTTATCCAAAAATTAATCAGCACAAACCAAACTATCATTTTTGCTTAGGGCCATTTTTAACATATTTAAAGCTTCGGACAAAACTAAAATACGGGTCTCAAAAATATCAAAATATGTAAAATCAAGCTAAGATTTATAAAAACAGCGAGTAATAAATTAAACAATTAGTTGCAAATACCAATTAATCAAGTAAAAACCACTAAACTAGTAAACAAACATATAAAGATACAAATTAGTTATCAAATAACCAATTAATCAAAGCAAAATTGACAAAAGTAAGGAATTGAAATATAGACACTTAACAAGAATTATATTAAGAACCAAGGAAGAAAAATTAACGAAAAGTTCACACCTATCTAAGAAGTTAGAAAATTTTCAAGTCTCAGTTGTCTTGGATTAATTAATTATGTTTTTCGATCGTTGTTTATTAATTCATCAGCAGTGAAGTAGAATCCCTGATCAAGTCTACCTTCAACTCTGAAGACTTCAATTTTGTTTTTTCTTCAAGTCCCAAACTCTCAGCTTTTGATTACAATTGTCAATTTTGTTTCTTCTTTACAAATGACCTTGTGTGATTTCTTTGTAAGGTCGTAAACTCACGGATGATTTTTGATGAATCAGTATTTTTTTTCATTTCTTTTCCAAATAGCCAATCGATTTGGCAATTGAGTATTTGAATTCTGTTTTGCCTTTTCGTTTCCATTATTAAATCACCGTCTTCATTACTTTTTTCTCTTGTTGAAAGTAATTACTTTTTTCTCTTGTTGAAAGTAATTACTTTTTTCTCTTTAAAGCTCGTAAAATCTATGTGACTACGTTGACCTCCTTGCTACTGCTTCTTGTTTTTTTTACTTCCCTCACAATTTAGTTTTGGACTTAACAAAAGTTAGCCTACATAGATACAATATACAACGTATCTAAAAATAACGGGCCCTTATTAGCTATGGACCTTGAGTGGTTACCCATATTATATGTCACATAAGACGGTCCGTGTTCTTGAGAGGAGTCAATTTCTCAACGACTTATTGCACTAACATAGTTAATTATGCGTTGAAGGAATTTTTTTTGTAAGGCAGTAAGTAAGGTTGAATTTAGTTGTAAAGAAAGTTTATAGTGGGAGTCAAACCTTATTGTTAAAGAGAATTGTTGTAGTTCATTTTCACACTTCTGAATCTTTTCCCTTTGTTATATGCATGATAAAAAAATAAAGGTATAATTGTAAGTGTACATTCATTCACTTTGGAGTGCTTCTACAGATTAAGAAAAGTAAATCTCTTGAAAGAAGGTTTAATCTTAAACTCTTTGACATGTTGCTTTTTCGGTCAGTATGTTGAAAACATGAATCATACACTGTAATCGAATTATACCGATTTAGAGAACAATTTGGGATGGCGGAAGTAAATTTTCCGGATCGCATTTCACTTTCAGAAGTGTTTTTGGGCACTGTTGTCCCTAGGAGAGTAAATCTTTTCAAGTTTTTCCTCGTGTTGGATACATTTTGCTATGGGCTTGTTGAAAAATGGAAATGGAGAAACAGGCTAATTTATACGAGATTCTAGTCGAAGACATTTTTCCAAAGATTTCAACACATCTTTTGTATCCATACATAACTGCTTGATACATTATCAACTTGTACAATGTGCTGTCAATTATTTATACGTTTTATGTATGAACATATTCTGTTGTATACAAATCAACTCTTATATTAAATAGAAACAAAAACATTTCATTGGAATGTTTGGCTTCAGGATCCTCGTGGTGTAATATTGGATTAAGGTTATTTTGGTGTTGATTTTAATTATTGTTTTAAAGGTTTTTGCCTTGGTAACTGCTTTCTATGGATTATATCTTATAAAAATGGGCTCATGTCGGACCTTTTAATCCAAGTGTCTAATAAAAAATATTATACATAAACATCTTCACATTAAAGAATGAAGCAGCTTTTACAAGAATTGAAAAGGAGAGCACTATTATCGACTTTATAGAGGCAAATTAGGTAATAGCGTATTACAAACATTAAAAAACCACACATATACAAACATATTACAACGTCAATAGAAACTACATTTGGCAAGGGAAGGAATTTATTTAAGGGTGTGTTTGCTTTACCAAGGATCGATAGGAATTAGACTATGAGTAGCATACATCTTTTCTCTCTTTTATCCAAATGTCACATTAGTGTCATTTTTTTTACCTGAAACCCAAATATGGTATAACTCAAACAACTCAACATTTTTCTTCCCTTTACTTTCTCTTACACAGCCAAAAAAAAAAGCAAGGGATGAGTGAGGTTAGGTTTGGGAAACCGAAAGCTAACCAGAGGGCGGGGGATATCGGTGTTCCTGACTGAAGCCGAGACACCCGATAGTCACCCGAAGCCCTTCAGGTGTACTGTTACTCATGGTTTTAGAATTGTGAATTCCATAATAGGGTTATTTGGTTGAAAAAATTAGTGGAATGAAATTTGACCGATTTCTAACATTCTCTGATTTGTGGATTTGAGAAATCCTTCCATTAAGCAATCTAATAAAATAAATTCCAGAGGAATTCCCTTCAATCTATGTTCTTGATTCACATTTCATACTCTCTCATCCATCACGTGACTCTTTTAGTTATCATCATCCTCACCGACTCTTCTCTGGCAACCCATCCTCCGTCAAAGCACCACCGCAAGATCTTGGCTCACTAGTGCGTCTTCGTCAAAGCAGCACCCTCTTCTCTTGGCTCACCACTTTGTCTCCGTCAAAGCACCATCGCGAGATCTTGGCTCACCAGTTTGTCTCCGTCAAATCACAACCACTGGATTTTGGCTCATTGGTTCATCTCCTTTCACTAACATTGCTTCTTCTTTAATTTGGGTTGTCCTCCATGGACCTCTAATCCGGCGACAACAGTTCCCCTCAATCCTCATCGGCTCCGGAGACTATGGCTCCCTCAATCGACCTATGCTTTTGATAGGCTGTTCCATGATAGTAATTTCTAGGTTTGATCTATTTGGTTCATCAATTTATTGGTTTTGGTTCGGATCAATTTGTTTCTAATTTACTGGTTACAATTCATATACTGATTTGATTTTTTTACAAACTGATTTGTTTTCTTATGTGTACAGAATCTATTTGAGTTTTTACTTATGCTTTGATTCCATGGTTTTGGTGAAATTCCCATTCTTGTCTTACGTTTACCAAACGGAACAAGTTTTTTTATTAATTCTAATTCCTTTAGATTTTAATTCTTTTATATTCCAATTCCTTGGTTAAATTGTAATTTTTTAAAAATCATACTGCGAACCAAACGGGACCTTAGTGTTTCAAGGAATGAGAAGATTAAAGTGGAAAGTATTTACGAAGATACATTTAAGAAGGTTCAAGTGGCTCAAACCAACAAGAAGAATGGTTCAACTACGGAGTGGGTTGTCAAACGATGTATTCGGCTTTGGATTAGACTTTCAAGGTATAATGTTAGCAGTTGATCGACTTGTTTTAATCGCGAATTCTACACTTAAGTTTTGATACTTCGGTTTTTTTTATCCTGGCATGCCGCAAGCACTAGAGTGTTTACTTGTATATCTTGTACAAGATTCGTGTTCCTAGTAGATGTAATTCCCAGTTTAAAATAAAAAAATCAGAATAAAATAAGCAATCAAACCTAAAATAATCGGTTCCAAAGACACAAAGATGTACAGTGATTCAAGTGAGTGTTAAATAGCTCACTCTAATCCATTTCTTGATTTTACTAAAAACTAGGTTCCACTAATATTATCAATTGAAAATCTAAAAGGTTCTCTTTATGTTAAAAAAAGTTAACAATTGCATAATGTTTGACCTCTTTAAAACCTTCAAAAAATTAAAATATTTATTACATTCTTATTATTCGAGAATGTAGATTAAGATTTAGTATAAGATAACTCAATCCTATTGTATAGATAGGATATGACCCGATGCTCGTTTTGGTAATTCTCGTGGCCTAATGCTCGTTTGGAGATATCTAACACATACGAGAGTATGTTCTTCGTAAGAGTAAAAAAGGGTTGTGGTCTTATAATCTTATCAATTATTTTGCTTCATTAATAATTTAATACAATTTATATAAGAAATTTTTACAAAATCGAAAAAATTTAAAGGTGGGTTTCTGTTGAGTAATATTTTACATCGGATGAAAAGTGAATTTGTAATATGCTTAATAACCTATAGCTAATTAGTATTGAGTTTGAACCTCACAAACTTACATGGTAAAAGAGCAAGTTTACCTGTGGTTGGTCAAAGGTCTCACAAACTCCATGTAATCCATAAGCATTCACATGTTATGCGTGAAAAAAAAGAATGCCACACGTGAGGGGTGTTTTGAGTAATTTCCCATAGCGGATTTGTTTAATAAGGGTCCCGAGCTACTCTACTTATATCTAATTGGTTTTGAGTTGCAATATCACAAACTTACAGTTTCCCCAAAATTAAATCATTACATTTTGATCTTCCTAATAATGAAGTTCAAGTTCTGTCACTAGTTAGCTGTATTGTTAGAACTTGGAATCATGCATGTGTAATAAATAACATTATATCATCAACTAACACATGTGCAACTTTCAATGTGCATACAAACGTGATTATACCATTAATCGTTGTTGAACAAACTCTATCTTCTCTCCTTTTTATCATACTAAAGTAGCTAAGAAAGCTATTTTTTTAACTCGAGCTTACCTAAGATCATGACAACTCATCGCAAAAATATTTCACATCTTGATATTACTTATCCATTAGGGTAATTGACGACAATTTCTTGAAGATAATTCACTATTTTTTTCGTTCCGATGCAACCAAGTCATGGCATGAATGTCGAAAAACATCAATGAGAATCACGATTTGGGGGTTTACCCCATCTATAGGGTAGACAAAGCAAATAAGCTAATAAAGGTATCCAATTCATTAGCATTTTTCCATGTGCTATGTATATATGGCATGTGGTTGTGCAATATATGGTCCTTTGCTATGCATGTGGAGAAAATTCAGACCAAACGTTTATCAAGGTACCAAAATGTAAAAAAAGTGTTAATTTGGTGTCCAATAATGCTTTATCACTAAACTTGTGGGTTAAAATCTAAAATTTTAGAACTATCAAAAGCTAATAGGCAATAACGATAATTATTTGGGCCACGTTGGCGTCTGTGTGAAAAGAATGTTTGCCTTCACTATCTAATACAAAGATAATTATATCACGTTGTGTTGTTAGTAAGTCAAATTAATAATTCCCGTTTATTAATGGAAGAAACTATTTAATTTTTGGAGGTTTTTGTTCTTAAGTTCTGTATATTTTCATTTTTTTTAGAGAAATACTGTTACGATCAAGACGTTTATCACTAAACTAAAAATAATTCCCAGTGGTTAAAGCGTTACCTAGCCTAGCTCACTCATGAGCCAAATTATTTCGGAGATCTTGTCCCAACCAACATTCTCCCCCAAACATTTGCCGCAAATATGTTGGACTTATAGGGTTCCAACTTGTCACAACCTACGACGGATTTAAGAAGATGGCCTTGCTCTGATACCCCCAATTCTTAGGATCAAGACACTTTAAAAAGAATTCCTGGTAATCAAGTCGCTACCTCTTTTAGGATCAAAACTAATTTCTACCCACAATCAAAAAGTTTAGATTTTATAGTTCTTTTAGTAAATAATTATAAATATATGATAATCATACAATTAAAACGAACTTTTGGATGATGACGGCTTATAAAGAAACTGGGTATAAAAAGTTGATCTTATAAATAGAACATTAATTAGCCCAAAACAATGGCTGAATTTATTAACTAAATTTCCAAATGGGCTTATTTGTTTCTAACAAAGAAAGAGGTCTTCAATCTTAATGTGTTCCCAGCCCATTTTTGGCCCAGTCGGCTTTGTTTTCGCGTTGGCTGCTTTTACTTATTTCTCCATTTAAGAATGTTATTATTTTGTTACTAATTTTTTAATTTTGAAAAGCGATATTTATTTATTTTTATAATTACCAAATTTAAAAATATAAATATTTGTTTGTGTAGTTTGTTATCGAACCATCATATGATTTTTTACATGATTTGTAGTTATGAATTAAGGTGCATCTGATCTCGAATTTGGTTGATGAATAGAGGTGGTGATGAACCATCCCAATATGGCTTAGTGGTAGGTGGTTCGGAAAATCTTAAAAGATTAGTAGGATCATCTTGGATAGGAAATATATAGAAAGGTATCATTATACATTATTGGCATGATGTCAGGGGTGGAGACACATACAATTGAGAGGGTTCTGTTGACCCCACTAAACAAAATTCTTTCATATAATGTTAGTGTAGTTTAGGTAAAATTTTAGTTATGAACCCATTAATTTTGTTTAAGAAAGTTATTAATCTCAACTTTGAACCCATTTGTGTAAGCTTCTAGCTCCGCCCCTGCATGATGTGAATTAATATTGTTACGTTTGAAAGAAGAAGACATCATACTAGAACGAAGAAGTGTCTCTCTTCTAATTATTGTCTCTACATTAACCGAAGACGCTTTCTAAGTGTTTCTATGATAATTATTAACGCTTTGGGTGTGTTGGGTAAGCAACTTTTAAAACTTTTTGAAGCTGACAGCTTTTTATTTTGAAAGAAAAAACTACAAGTCCTGTTCAGATGAAAAAGCTGAAAACATTTTTTTAAACAAAAAGCTCTAGAACAAAAGGTTTCTTGAAGTAGTTTTTACACTGGCTGGAAGCTTTTTATATACAAAATTACCTAAATATCCTCTTTAATTGTTTTAAATTCATCCTATTTTTATAATTTGTCATTTTTTATCCTTTTATACTATTTAGCTCTAACTATCAGCTTTGTCTCTAAACATATATACAAATAAAAGATATAGCTTTCAGTTTCAACTACCAGCTTCAGTTATATCCGCCAATCGCACTAGCACCCTCATAGCCTTCCTTTTTGGCTTACAACAAGGTTTTGTAACGAAACATGTTTTTGTTAAATTAGTTATAAAAGCAAACTTAGATAATTTATAAAATAGTTTAAATACGTGTGACATTAATAAATTAAAAAAAAAGCAAATTTCTTTCATATAATAACATCCTAACAACAGTCGATCTGAAGACCATCAAGTTTTAAAAAGTCACATCTATTAACCTAAAAATATAAATTTATAATTAAGAATGACTGGCTACTGCAGCAACATATTTAATGATCACCAAAAAAAGTCTAAATTTCAATAATAAATGAAATAAAATTTAAATGGACCCAATGTAGGGAGTCTTTGGTCCTCTTGAAAGAACGTGTATATGTTTTTGATTATTTGTTGCGTCATTCAACCGAGTCAAACAAGGCCGGCAGGCGGTTCACACCTTTTTAGTTGTAGCTACATGATACTCGCTTTACACCTCCACCATTAGTCAAATTTTAGTTAATTATTCAAGTTTTATTTTAATTATACTTAATTAGTCAATCAACGTGCCTGGAAGATTGAATTCCAAACATATTGTTATTCAAAGTGAGTCGTGCCGGGCTAATGTTACCGCGACTCCGCTAGCTACATGATGCACAAAAGTGTTATATGATAGGAGTCGGAAAATTGATTATGAGATCTAATGTTACCGCAAGTGAGTCGTGCCGGGCTCAAGCTTGATGGCGCTGGTATAACACCCTTCTTACCATGCCATAATATTGTCCCATTTGCTCTACTGGATCATTGCTTTGTTTCTAGCGATCGGGCGAGAACTTCCCAGGAGTCGTCCATTCCTGGATTGCTCCCGCCCAAGCAAACTTAAGTGCAGAGTTCCCATGGGATCTGTCATGCTTGTGGCCCCAAAATGTGTTGTGTCATCTGAAGCCAAAGTTTACTTATAAGTTCGGCACCTCTCCTGTCTACGGCTGAGTCTAGAACCTATCCATCATGATTATACAACAACAATCATACCCAATTCTGCTATAGCGGGGTATGAGAGAGGTAAAATATAGAAAATCTTATATCTATCTGTAGATAGAGAGATTGCTTCTTGTGATAGACCTCCAGCAGTAAACATAGAAAGTAGGAATATAGAAATATAAAACATAAAGAATAACAAAAAAAGAGAAATTAAAAAAATAAAATAAAAGTAGGCAATTAAAAATCAATAAATAGAATGAAAAGAAAGAAATAAAATAAAATATGAATACAAGTAATAGGAAAAAAATATAAAATAATATAGAATAAACATTTAGTAGATATTCTATATTTTTCACGCTTAAATGTTAACTAAATACTAGAAACTTATAAAGTTATGTATGATATCCTGATAAAAGTTAGGTTAACAATTTTTATTTCTGAAGTTAGTTAGATATTAATCTATAATATTCGATAGTTATTCTAAGCTCAAAACCTATCCCTAAGTCCTAATATTCATTTGCCAATAAAGCCTGTCTGAGATCATATCCTTAAAGAGAGAAAGCTCATGCAAGTTCACTCTAACTCTATCCTCCCACCTCAGAGAGGGCTGACCATGCTTCCTAGTGCTCTTAAGTACAATAGATTTCACCTTCCTAACTGGCGCTGATGGTTGCCTCCTTTGAACATGGACGAACTAGCGCAGTCTACTTTCCCTCAACTTGCTGACAATAGACGTTACTCCAAGTTCGGTTCTAAACACACCATTCGGAATTGTGTGTAACAAAGTCTTCCCATAAGTCCATCTAAGCATCCTCATCTCTGCCACTTCCATCCTCTCCGCTTGCGCCTTTTTTAGAGGCCAACACTCAGTTCCATATAGCATAGCAGGTCTAACAGCTAATCTGTAGAATTTTCCTTTCAGCTTTAGTGGTACTTTCTTGTCGAACAAAACTCATGTCGCCGCTCTCCACTTACGCCATCCCGCTTGAATACGGTTGGTAATGTCCTCGTCTATCCTCCATGTTTTGTGTAAAATGGATCCTAAGTACCTAAAAGACTCTTGGGGTCTCAAAACATGATCCCCTATGCAGATATCCTGGTTGTCATCATTTTCGTTCTTGCTGAAGTCGTAATAAAGATACTCTAACTTATCTCTACTAATTCTTAGTCCAGTATCCTCTAACGCTGCTCTCCACTTTTCTAATCTTCTATTCAGCTCCTCTTTCGAATCAAAGACCAAGACAATTTCATTGGCGAATAGCATACAACAGGGACACCTCCATGGATCCCACATGAATGCTCGTCAAGAATCACTAAAAAAATGAACGGACTAAGTGTAGGCCCTTGGTGGAGGCCCCTTAGCATAGGGAAGTACTCGTTATCACCCACCGGGGTTCTCGCGATTATGAATTCACCATTCTTATTAAATATAACTAGTGAGTATACCAAATGTGAAACATGAGGAATTTCATACTTCTTATGTGGTAGAATTCTACTCAATGACTTGGTATGTATCGTAACACACTCTATTCTATAATAACTACAATTTTTAGTTTTTTATTGGTTTCATGTAACCAGTTTCATCCCCAAAAATATACCACATGTTAAATAAATCATAAAAATAGTTAGAAACCTTAATAATCTTAATAAGAAGTGAGTTAACTAGAAGGTAAGTCACACCAAGATTGTTACAAAATAAAAGAGACATCAAGAGGATGCCCAATCAGATTTCCATATTATACACCTCCACTTATCCTTCACAACAACCCAAACATACATCCATTAACAATGACCACATAATCCTTATCCCTTTATATTATTCCACAAGATATCATTTATGTCAGCACATCAAGAAGAAGGTAATAATTCTTCAAAAACTAACACCCAGTGAACTCATGAATTTGATTCGTCAATTGCTTGACATCCCGCAAGTGAATGTATCCTGTGTTTGCTTGACAGTCCACTCACACAATGTAATCCATATTTAAGAGCTCTGCTTGCTGCAAGATAATCCCAATGACGTGGCACAACAAACTTCAACTTTGATGAACCTACTTGCTGCAAATCAGTATGAAAGACCCAGCCCACCCTCGAGTCCAACAAAGACGAAGAAGCACAGGTAGTGGTGTTAAACAGCAACCACCCAAACAAATTTGTGGCTCAACGGAGAGTGCCTAAGACAGTGGCAGGATAGAAAAGAAACCTTCCCATTGTAAAATTATAAGAGTAACGTCTAATAATTATAAAAAACTCAGAGGCTCGAAAGGCTAAAAGGGATTACACTGTAACATCACCCATCAAACATCTATTCCTCTACAACCAAAAAAACACCAAAACACCCCCTCATAGCACCAAACCTAAAGGATAGCCATCACCCACACAGCCGACCGCTACAAAATACATTGTAACAACAACCCAACCTAAAACTCCACCCCATACAGGAACATAGGATAGACAAGATGACATCTATAGCCATTTCGTTGACACCGGGATAGCTTTTCTTCATATGTTCTGTCTTGCTTCCTGATTTAACAACCTTGAGACTGACACCAAAACTCTACCAAGTGATAGTAGAGTAGCCAAACCTACTTGTAAATGTATCATGTGATTGCTTGACAACCCACTCACACAATGTAAACTGAACATGGCATAAAGGACTTCAACTTTGATGGACAATTGGACATGCTTGTTGTAATTCAATAAGAAAGACTCGGCCTAACCTCAAGTCTAACGAATTCCAAGAAGCACAGGTATACCTAAAATGAGGCTCAATAGGGATACCTAAAATGGTAGCGGGATAGAAAAAAGCCTTCCTATAACTTGTATGTCTAGAAATGTAACCATAAGAGAGACCAACCGGTACAAAAACATCTAATAATAAAAAGCTCTGAGGCTTAAGAGGCTAAAAGGGGGCGAGATAACATCGTAACATTGCCTACGAAACCTTTAATCCTCCATCCACCAAGAAAACACCATAACACCCCTTATAACACCAAACCTAAAGGATGGCCACTACAAAAACACCTTGTAACAACATCCCAACCCAGAACCTCACCCAGTATAGGAACATAGGACAAGCGGGAGACCAATCCTAAAAAAACAACTAACTAGACACACAGGAAAATAAATATACCACAGAACACAACAAAATGATAAAGGATAACCAAAGTAAAACAGAAACCAACACACAGAAAGATACAAGGCTATAGGAAACGAATAATGTACACCAGACTTGACACAAGGACAAGGTAACCTACCTATACATACCTAACAGTGACCATATAGACTCACACACACACCAAACAAAATTGATGGCTAACACAATAGAGAACCCACCCAATAGAATCTTAAAAGAATAGTCAAACCTGCCACAAGCAATTTAGGAAGAAACTCATAGATGGATTAGTCCCGGATGATCCAAGATTTAGACCTTGATATTCCATTTTTTGCCATAAAGTATACTCGATCATTAAGTTCTCTCTTGATGTAGTGAAAAGTGAAAACTTACACTTCTAAAAAAACTTAATTAGCTTTGGCGTGTGTGTTGTTTAATTTCACTAAGACCATGTGCATCCAATCCACAAACAACCACAACTTCCCATTGCCACATCAGCGCCATATCATTTTTCTCTTCTAACCCACAAATTCCCACTCCTATCACTCTAACCCACACATCCATCCCTCTCCAACCATCTTATCTTTCATATATTATTTTTTATTTTTCTATTACAATTATTTAATTTAAACAATTTAATTTTTATAAATAACTTACAAGAAATAATATAAAATATTATTATTCATAA
The DNA here is from genome assembly GCA_038502395.1 of Dittrichia graveolens. Lineage (NCBI taxonomy): Eukaryota > Viridiplantae > Streptophyta > Magnoliopsida > Asterales > Asteraceae > Dittrichia > Dittrichia graveolens. Next base: position 76,781,434 of record JARJIL010000002.1, read on the forward strand.
AAGTAAACTAATATTTTAACATTAATTTCTAATAAAAAAGATACTTAACCCAAACAAAAAATACATTTTATCAAATAAAAAATGATCTACTAGTTGTTGTCGTTATTACGTGAAAGCATTGAAATGTGTTCGATTAAATCCGCCCGAAGGTTATGATGCGTTTCTCGGTTTCGTATTTCTTGAAGGTTAGCGTTGTATTGTTGCTCGCTAATATCAACCTCATCCTCATCAACTTGATTATCGTTTTCATCGAAACGACAAATCGCGTGACCTTCGTCATCCAATATCATATTGTGTAATATGATACAAGCAGTTCTCGTTTGAACCCTCCTCTCTCTCTCTCTATATATATATATATATATATATATATTAGTTGTACAACGGTGTCGAAGAAAAAGCAAAACAAATAAAGTGAGCGTGAGTTCAAACCAACTACACATATCACTTTAAGTTTAAGGGGTATATACAATCGTGTTTACATATATCCCCCTCTAACCAGCTATCCTACCCGCTGGTTGGATGCGGGTAGCCTAACCTTATATGATAGATTATATCAAATAAAGGACATTAGATACTAGTATATGATTATGACACCTACATAAATCTTTCATCATAAGATCTAGATTTACGTGACTCTACTTTTCAACACTTGTAATAAAGTACCGCTTTCAATAAACCATTTGGCATCTAACTTAGAAAATGGTCTTATGCCTAGAATTTTCAGTATTTGAATTCTTTCACAAATTTTGTCAATTCATTTTCAATAAATGAAATAAAGCACTCATATTACCTTCATTTGACCGGGTTGGTTTAAGAAAATGATAAATATTAAACATTAATAAAAATACATTAAATAATTATAAAACATGAGAGAAATAAGAATATAAAAAGATGACGAATGACGACGTCAACACCCATACCAATGATAGAAGCGTCGATGTGAGGTTTAGGACAGACGTGACGTAAAAACATGATACCATCATATTATAATAAGAAAAGATATGATTGTATTTCTTTTACAAGCTATCGATAATTATTGTTATAATTAAGGTAATAACGCCAAATATTTATTGGTTATAATAAAAAAGATGTTAAAATGTAAACTATTTTAAAATGATAAAATTAAAAATTTGGTTAAATATGATATTTTAAAATTTATAAATGGTAAATATGATATTTGTAAATTAGAGTGAGTAAATATGATATTTTATTTTAAGAAGTACGTATATAAATTTTCTCTAATAATTTTGATTCAATTTTGACTTCAAAAGTCAAAATTAAAATTAAAATTTTAATTAAATGAATAGTCAAGATTAAATAATTAGATATATTTTATTAAATAAAGGGTATAGATCATTTAATAACATGATTCAATCTTGACATATTTCTAGATGATCTACCTGACATACCCTTCAATAAATAAATCAAGCTTTGAATTGATTATGTGTGGGGCGACATCAAATTATACTAGCTCCATATTATTTGAGGTTTAGACGAATTACTTAATAGAGGGTTAATAAGATATAAACAAACCACAAGGTGTTTTTGTTTATTGCATGATTCTACTCAGTCCCTTACAAGTTACTTGTGAATCATGATTTGACTAAGTGTGCACACACAATTCAAAGATTAACTGTGTGCAACTAGTTATCATGTAAAGAACTCACTCAAAGCTTCAATATCTAATTTAGGGTTTGTGTATGTTTTGTATGTGTATTCTGTTCGAAATCAAATTATCATATGACCGAATTTGTTACCCTTTTATATGAAATGAGCTGGACTCTATATGTTATCAAGGGCTAAAGATTCATGTGATTGTTGGTTGAAAAGACGATGACTCTGACACTCACCCAAATGTTGTCATATCGTGTTTATTTCATAAACAAGTATCTACTCAATAACTCCTTATTGAACACTTAAAACACTTGTATGAAAATTATAAATCATCATATATTTTTATATCTTAGTTATTGCTTGAGTGTGTGATATTTTAGGTTAGAGAGACGTTTAGCTTTGACACCACTTTGTTATTGATTATAAATAAATATGATCTTAAAAAGAATACTCTATATCTTACACGTTGTCATTTGAAGGTTAAGTTTCCCTTTAAAGGTTAATTCTTAACCTAGCATGTTTACCTTTAATTCAAGGTTATGTATTGGAACTCTTTATATCCGTTTTTTAAGTTATGCTACACTTTAACGTATTATAATTTTAGAGTTGTGTTCAATAAAATTCATGTAAAAAACATAGTTTTAAAATTTTAATATTCATCACAGATGATTCATTGTACAATCACATGTGATTTGTAAAAACATCACATATGAATTACGAAAATGTCATTTTGTCCAAAATTTTCAAATGCAATCTGGACTATTGATGTTATTGATTTAACGACTAAAATTAGTCTCTTAAAACTATGAATTAAGTATGGACTATATTAAACATTTTTCTATAATTTTTATGAATGGTCAAATTAACTAATAAATAATAACAAAATATAAAATCTATAAAACCAGAATTATTAGTATAAGTATATACAATAAAGTATTAAAGTCATATTTAAGACAAAAATAAAATAAAAAGTTTAGTATCTTTTTCAAACATATAAAAAATATCGAAAGAAGGGCATCGGTTCAAAGAGAAAATGAGTAGTTGACAAAATAACGCATGTGAAAGTTAAGACTTGCATATATGTGTTTCTTTCTACCTCGCCCTTATACGCGTCCCTTTTTAGCTTTATCCCCAATAACTCATAAAAATGCTCCATTTTGGTTCTCATCTCTGTCTCTCAACTCCCATGGCGGAATCCTGAATCCTGCTCTAATTTACATTCTCGTTTGCCGTCACTGTTTACAAATTATCCGTCTATTTGCTTCCATATCTATTTAGTTTCTTCATCTTCATCGTCAATCATCAACAACCAGGTAAGAACTAGATTCATTACTTGTATTTATGTATAGATTAATAATAACATCTGCTATTTCAATCGTTCCTTTATCCGTCTATCTGCTTCAGTCTCTGTTTAATTTCTTCATATTCATCATCAATCGTCAAAAACGAGGTAAACATAGATTCATTGCTTGTGTTTATGTCCAGATTTAGAGCTCTACTGTTTCAATCGATTTTTTAATCCGTATTCAACTTAGATTTTGATATAATTTACACGTAGCTAGGTTAGTTTATCGATCTGAATTTGTAGATAAGAAAAGTTATCTGAAACTGTTTCTGATTCCGATTTCGATCTCATATTCGAGGTCAGAACTTACATTTTGATGAATTACTCATTTGTTTTCGAGGTTTTGCTTCTTCAGAATTTGGTAAATTCGTCTGTATCTTCGTTTTACCAAGGAAGCTTCCTGGAACCACAAGTTTTTGTTTTCCTTTATTAATTCATCTTCTGTACGTGTACGTTTTATTTGAGAAAATCTGTATAAAATAATTACAGTGACCTAGTTCTTAGCAATATTATGGATATCATAACAGCGAACTTCAAAAAATTTGGAATTGTTTACACATTATTATGCCGCTTTTTGGTTATTATAATTCCTTTTCACTTTTTGGCCTTTTCCGAGATTGTTTTCTGGATTTTCTGATTCAAATCAGTTCAAAATTCATTGCCGCCTAATTGATTTCGTTGTATAGAAAATAATTTAAATATCTCTTTTAGATGAATCTAGAAATGATTTGGCCTCTGTAATTAACATCTAATATTTGTTCGCTGTATTTTAAAAATTAAACCAAAAAACGATATATTTGCTGTTTAATACAAATACATTAAATTAATGGGTTGTATAATGAATGTGGGAACCGCGTAGCTGGAATCAGCGTTTCTTGCACTTGTTTATACAGTCACGACCCTCCCTCCCGCCTGATTTTTTGCGGTTTTTTACTCTTATTAAATTTTCTTAAGCTAACCGCGGTTCAGAGCGCGTGTATTTACACTTTCAGCAATGGGTTTCGTGTTCATTAGTGTTGAGTGTATGGGTGACACGTTTCATGAGACCTGCATTATTTCTGCTGGAAACTTGTAGGTGAATTGAATACAGCCTCATCCTGTTGCAGTTCTATTATATTAATGATTCAGATTTTAGACTATTCTGTATTTGTTTTTTGTGATATACTAGATAACTATAGGAAGCTTCAAGCCTTCGACATATTATATAATAATAACAATAATATCAATAACAATAATAATAATAATAATAATAATAATAATGTCTTGTACAAAACGTTAAAATTTTGGGTTAATATATGCACCCGAGATCCAAATTCATCACCTGGTTGTCATAGTTAAAGGTATTTGAATTTATTGATTGAATATTTTTGTTAGACTACATGTGTACGCTAGAGCATGAATTTTTTATATTTTAAATAAGAGTTTTAATTCTGGACTGTCTAGTAATATTTTAATCATTTTTATTTGGTTCTGGTTGTTTGATATTATTTTGATCATGATTTGGAAGGTGTTTTGGGATTATTATTTGCAGCATAGCACAAATTTTGATTTATATTAGTATGGCGGTTCTAAACTAGCTAGTTTATCATAATTATTGTTCTCATAATAGTTTTTTTTCCTTTTGAACGGCAATATTTTTATATTGCTGGCATTGTTTTCCAAATATTCCACCCTAATTTAGAGTTGACCAGTTCATTTCCATGATTTTAAAGATTCAAATGTATATATATATTTAGTCGACGGACTAATTGTTTTTTGGCAATAAAACAAATGATAAAAGTTGGATAGTACTACAACAAAGAAAAAGTCTTGGGCATCAAGCTTTCTTTTTTTGAACTTCGGTCAAGTTCTTCATTAACCAGTGAAAGGGTAACTCTTTGGACCCGAGAAGATTTGGCTTTCTTGTCTCTAGCTTTATATAATGTTATTTCAGAATTCAATTAACTTGAGGAAAAATCGTGAACAAAATGAAGATAGTCCCGTATGTCTAGTTGAAACTATTATTTGCGACTCCTTGCTTATGAACCTTGATGGATTTATTTCAGGTTCTTTTCATTAGCACAAAATAAGAGAAATGGCGTCTTCTTTGGTAAGTCAACCCATACACTTTGTATAATGTCAATATACTCTGATCATGTGCTCTAGCTTTAAAATAATTGTCGTCAAATAACTATTGCCCTATACTCTATGTTTTTTGCTCACAGGCTAAGTCGAATAAGGGTTATAGGAGGACCGAATCAAGAAATAAACATTCGTGGTGGTGGGATAGTCACATCAGTCCCAAAAACTCCAAATGGCTAGCAGAAAATGTTGAGGGTAAGCACAACTAAGATGCAATTCTATATGCCATTTCTTGAATTCTCCATTCTTTGGGTCCTATCTAGGGCTGCAAACGAGTCGATCCGAGCTCGAGCTCGACAAGGCTTGAACTCGGCTCGACTATTTTAAGCTAAGCTCGAGCTCGGTTCAATAGCTCGACGAGCGTTCATGATGTAGGCTTGGGCTCGACTCGACTCGAATAGGATTCCAGATCGGCTAGAGCTCGAGTCGAAGAGCTCGAATATTTATTCAAAAACAATTTTTAAATGAAAAACTATATTAAACAACAAAAAGAATTTTACTAGTATATAAACATGATAACAAAACATAAACACAAATAAAAAACGACTTCTAAACCACTAAATTTCATCAACAATAACATTTTTAACTATAAAATTATATATACATTTATAAGCTATATAAAGCTCGAAAAGCTCAATAAGAACTCGAGTCAGGCCCTTATAAGCTCGAGCTCGGCTCGGAACTCGTTATATATTCCAAGCCTATTTCTAAGCTCGATTTGAAGCTAGAACTTGATAAAAGCTCAACTCGAACGTGTTCGAGCTCGAGCTGAGCTCAAATAACTTGATAAAAGCTTGACTCCTTTACAACCGTAGTCGTATCTTTATTTCATGTCACATCAAATAAATAAGACCCACAGTATGATATAAGGTCAACAAAATGGAATGTCGGCATAAATAAATAAGATCTAATTCAATTCATAACTACTAACATAGGGTATGTTATTCATGTTATAGAACATAGGGTAAGTTATTCGTCAAATAGTTTCTACCAGGTAACATGCTGTTTCATTTCATTCTCTTTTTTAAATCAAATTTTAAAACACCTAAGACAACTCTTTTCTTCATTTTTTGTGGGTGGGAAATGTGTACTTGAAGACACGAAAAATGTGTTTACCAGTGAGTGTGTAAAGTAGGAGAGAGAAATGAAGGTTATTTGAGGGGTATATTAGTATTTTTCAATTTTTAAAATTTTAAAGGATTAAGTAAAGTAGAAAAGAAATCATAAAATGTATTATAATGTATAATATATAAGCAGTTTCTTTGAGTTTTACAAAGAAAAAGATTGATGTTGCTTATCAAGTCATATCAAATATGTGATGAATTTACAAACATTACAACAACAATACTTTTCTATGGTCCATATTAGAGCCCGAAGCCCCTTAAAATTCTATATTGGCCCACTACAGTTTTTCACTACCGTTATAAATTTTTTTTTATTTATATTTTTACACTAGTACAAAAGTTTGAGTATGCTTGCAAATGAGCTCTTCTATTCATAGGAGTGATGTGATTTTCCAATTTTAACAACCTTTGGGTCCGCCTTGAGAGTAGCATTTATGTCTGATCCACAACAGTACAATTTTGAATGAGCTCTTCTATTCATGGGAGTGATATGATTTTCCAATGTATGTTTGCATAAATTGTTTTAATTAAATCGTTTTAATCTGTACGATCGATATAAATGTAATCATGTCGAACTTCTGTTTTTCTCCAATTTCTTTGCCTGATAGATTATGAAGTTTACCCGCACATCCCATTTAACTACATCACTTCATTTCTTGGGTTGTTTTCGAGTTTGAAGTAACTATGTCTGTTATCATCGTTAGGAATAAATCAGATTAATGATTGCTTTGGACTGATAAGATTTCCCTTTCTTTTAAGAAAGAATCAAATAATTTCTTTGAAACCATGTTGCAAGTCATGCCTCCCATGTTTTATGGCATGGAAGGGATTATAAGCACTCCCTCATGAAAAGGGTCCCCATGTTCCTTTTTTCATTTTTAAAACAGAACTCAAAATAAAAAAATATATAAAATACAAAAACCTTTTTTTGGCATTTTTTAATCTTCTTATCAGAAAAAAAAGGCGAGATTTGTACTATGATATTCTAGGTATTACCACCTAATAGTCAAACGCCACTTATAATATATAGTTTTTTCAAGTTAAAGGTCTTTTCTTCTCATGGAAGTGTTGATAATATGCCCCACTTTTGGTTCCTTAGTGGCTGTCATAGTTGTTCCTAGAAATCTCCATTCTCCACACTTCCTAGTGATCTAATCAATCTGGGTCCCTCTAAATATACCTTCAACTCTAATTACAATTAACAACCATCGATCTAAACTTTACCAAAATTCAAATGGCCAAAATTTTAAACCATAGAGTTACAAAAGACTTCTTGATTGCAGAAATGGACCAGAGTGTCAAACGCATGTTAAAACTAATCGAGGAAGAAGGGGATTCATTTGCCAAGAAAGCTGAAATGTATTACCAAAAGAGGCCGGAACTCGTTTCACATGTTGAAGAATTCTACCGAATGTACCGATCATTAGCCGAGCGATATGATAATGTCACAGGTGAGTTAAGAAAAAACATCCCTTCAGATCTCCAATCTCAAGGCTCCGGGATATCCGATGTTGGGTCTGAACCACCCTCGACGGTGCCGTCTTCTAACCCGCGAGCCAGGTCTGGGACTCGAGCTGCAGGTTTTGATTTCTTTCTTAAGAGTGGTGGGAGTAGTTCAGATTTGGGAACCAAAGAAGGGGATGAAACTTCTACATTGGATTCAGAGTCAGAATCAGATGATTCTTCTGTTAATAACTACTCGAGTGCATCGGCAAACAGTGATCACCAAGGTTTGCGTAAGCGAATCTCTGAATTGGAAAGCGAGCTTCAGAGGTTCCACATGCAACAAGAAGAAAAGATAAAGAACGACAACATCGAGCTACAAAAGTATGAATCAGTGGCACCTCAAACTGTTGATTTTCAAGATTCAGAGACTAATATAAATGAGGGTTTGGAATTGAAGGTTTTGGATCAAGAACAAAAAATCCGGGCACTGGAGGCTGATCTGAAAGTAACAAGAGAAAAGCTTAATGATTCAGAGGAAGAAGTCAAAAGATTAAGACATGAGCTCGAGAACAACGGACCTTCAACTAGTTTACAAGAAAAGCTTGTCTCAGCCCAGAAGGAAATCTCAAGCTCGAAATCAAGATTCGAGAAAGAAAAACGAGAAGTATTGAAGCTACAAGACCGAATCACTAGATACAAAACAAATTTATCTGAACGTGATCGAGAAATCCGGGCCATGAGAGAAACGTTATCAAATGCAAACAAAACGTTATCCGAAGAGAATCTTCAACTCCAAGAACAAGTCACAAAGCTTCTAAAAGAGCGGGCACTTTTAGATGATACCATAAAAGAATGGGATTTACGTTGTCAATGTTCAGACGAGGAACTCAGAAGGATGAGGATTGTGAAAATCGAAATGGAAGGTGAAATCGAGAAGTTAAAATTTGAAAAAGACAATCTGTTACTCAAAGTTGACGAACTTGATCGAGACTTGTCTCTGAAAGACGGTCAGATTGACGATTTAGGCCAGCATCTGGACCAGTTACATTTGGAACACGTAGAGGTGGTTGATCGGATTCAAAAGTCAAACAAGTCAATAGAGGAGTTGACCTGTAGAGGTGAAGAATTAGAAAGAGAAATCGAGAGGCAAAGGGAAGTGATTAGAGAGGGAGCCGAGGAGAAACGGGAAGTGATACGACAACTATGTTTTTCACTCGAGCATTATAGAGATGGATATCAAATGATGAGACAAGCTTTCTTAGGTCATAACAAACGACACACGGTCATGGCAGCTTAAGAGAAGAGTTATATTAAAATCAAGTGTTCAAACAAGGTTTTAATGAGTTGTTGCAAGCGAATCATCAGGTGGTAATAAGTGACTCCGAACATTTACGGGTCATGGTAAGTTAATCGTCTGGTGATGTTTTATTAACGGTTTGCTTTCCGAGTTTTTTTTTCTTCTTTTGTGACGAGTGTGTAAGTAAAGGCTTGAATCTTGATCATGTATGTTGACAGATTTGTGGTGTTTGTTATGTTAAATCATTAATTTATGCTTTTGTTATGTAAGCATTAATACCAATGTCTTTCTGCATTTCTACTGTCCTTTTATCTACATCCATCAACCAGGAGAAGAGATCTAAACTTAACATGTCATGTCTTGTTTCAAATTTCAAGATTAAAATGGTTCGGCCTTTTAGCTTCCTATTGTAACTTTTTACAGCATAAGGTGTGGGGCGGGGTGGAGGGTTGGTGTCACCAGCTCATGCTGGCGTCATCAAGGCACCAGAGCGGCACTGATTTGGCGTCGGTGGTCTATGGTCCTAAAGCTGATCGGGTTTTTTTCTTAACAGAAAAAGAAAGCTTGGGATGTAATGAACCAGAACTGAGGAATGCTTGGTATGATAGGGGTGGGGGGGGGGGGGGGGGGGAGTAGTACGGTGTTGATGCGACATCCGGTATGATTTGAGATCCTGTGACCACACCAGATGCTCATAACGTATCGAACCATTTTTTTCTCAATCTGGATGATACATTGATACTTCTGTTAAGAGATCTTTTTTATGGTCTGTGTTGGTGGTAGGTTACTGTTAATCTAGTAAATTTAGGGGGTGTTTTAGATTATTTTTCTTTTTTGAATTATAAAATTGGTTATCCACTTAACATTTTTCAATTTTCATGTGGTTGAGGGTAGGTTAATAAATTCAAGGGTGTTTGGGATAAATTATCGAAAGAGTTAATTTCATAAATGGTCCTTTAACTAATCGCAAATTGTAAGTTTGGTCATTTTTTTAAAAAAGTTGCAAACTTCATCCTTAAACTATCATTTTATTACATCGATGGTCCTTTTTAATGACTTCCGTTAACTAGATCTGTTAAATTAAGGGTATTTATGTCTTGTTACTATTTTTCTAATTATTAATTGTTTTTATAATTATTAATTGGTTTTAAATATTTTTTTAAATACATCTCTGTCATAGAATCAAAGTCTTTTTATAATTGGTCTTATATTTCACATACACACTTTTAACTCCACCGCCCCTATTACCACCGCAACCATCACCACCGCCGCCTACCACAACCACCTACCACCACCACCACCACCACTAAGAACACATACACAAACACACACACTCTCTATCTCTCTCTCTCTCTAAAATTCCAACCACCAAGAAAACCACCACCACCGACCACCTCCACCTCTGCCATCACCACCGCCACATTGGCAGCGACCTACTTTCTCTCTCTAAAATTCCAACCACCAAGAAAACCACCACGACCGACCACCTCCACCTCTGCCATCACCACCGCCACATTCACCGCTGCCATCACCACCGGCGCCAAGAACACACACACACACTCTCTCTCTCTCTCTCTCTCTAAAACTCCAACCAACAAGAACACCCAAACACCGCCACCGACACCTTGTTAAACCACTGCCACCGCTACCATCACTACAAAATCAAAACCCACCACCAAAAAGGAAAGCCCAAATGGTTAAAACACTCCCAGATTCGAAATCCATAAAACCCTAAATCCCGATGTTAGGTCGAAACACACACACACACTCGAAATCAGAAAACCCAAATTGTTAAAAGAGCGCCCAAAAACGAATCCCATAAAAACCCTAAATCTAAAACACATACACAAACAAATGGTGGAGCACGATGGTGACGGCGATGATGGTGGTGATGAGACTCACAAACAAATGGTAGCGCCAATCGCTGGTTACGGTAGCGGTGGTGGTCCTTCGTCGGTCATAGGTGGTGTACGATAGAAGTGCCGGTCGCCGGTTGAAGTGATGCTCTCGCCAATGCTGGTATCGCCGGTTAAACTATGAAGGAAGCTTTTTTGGTTTTTATGGGTTCTTTAGAGAGAGAGAGAGAGAGAAAGAGAAGAAGCACTGAAATGAGGGAGGGATGGAGGATGGTTTTGGTGATATTAAATTTTATTATGTAATTGATAATTGATTATAATAGTAATATTTATACTAATATTAAGAAAAAATAAAAAAGAACAACAAGGGTATAATAGTCTTTTTATAAAAACTAACAGAGCTAGTTAACAGAAATCGTTAAAAAGAACCATCCATGCAATAAAATGGTAGTTTAAGGATGAAGTTTGTAACTTTTTCAAAAAAAAGACCAAACTTGTAATTTGCGGTTAGTTAAAGGACCATTTATGAAATTAACTCTTATCGAAATTGGTTATCTACTTATATGTTAGTTAACCTGACATGCTAGAAACACAGATATTTTTAAATCCTCATTTTGGTTATCTACTTAAATCCTCATTTTGGTGAAAGTTTTAACTTTGATATCTTTAAATCTTTCTTAAATGTAAATAGACATAAGTTGAATAAACGTCCTTGCTAAGTAAAGATATTAAGTTACAAGGTCTATTTATCATTATGATTATCTATTATGAGCAGACCCTTTATTGTATAGCGAACCTAGCCCGTTAAAATTTTATACTATTATTTTTATATATTTTCATACCGATAATCAAGGGTTTCCTATGAAGCTTTACCAACTTTCATGGCTGTAGATAAAAGACGATCTATTTGTCAAGTAACACAGCAAAATACCAATGTACAAAACATGTTGAAATTGATTTAAACTTTGTTAGATTAGACTTTTCATTGGTGACGTCTGGATGCTTCACGTGCATTCTACCATTAGCTTGATGTTTTCACCAAAGGTTTACGATTTTAGTTGTTTCTTTGATTTAGATCCAGTATGAGTGTTTGGGAATCTCCGGTTCAGACCACAAGAGGAATGTTACCAACTTTCTCTCTTCAATGAAAAATTCAAAAAGTTATATTTTGTCTTGTAATTTTGCTAGAGCATACAAGCATAAGTGTATGATTATATGATATCTTTCATTATACTTAAAAATATTAATCAAGATCCACACTTTTTTGCTTAATCCAAAGTGTTTATGTTGAAAATCAGCTGAATTTAGTTTATATTCACTTTGTAAGCTAAATAAAATAACTTGTAGAAATTGGTTAGAAAAGAGGTGAAATGTGTAGATTTGCGCACCGGGCCATAGAAAATGATGAAAATTAGGTTTTTGGCTTTTGAAGAGTCAAAGCGGTCATTTTTCAAGTTCTGGCTTTTGTGTGCCGCTCACTTTTGTCGAACTATTAAATCTCGTCTTCTCTTTTCTTTTCAAGGGACATCATATTTCTAGTGGTTCGTAAGAACCCTAGAAACATAGATAAATCATTAGAAATCTGCAACTTAAGCCGGACTAAGCACGAAGACTCGATAAATTCGAGGTTGTACAATATTGATTCATAATGATATTTTTGTCTTAGGATGTTGTTCTTTTATGCTAGTCTTGTTTATCTTTTTAAGAGAGCAAGTGGTTTCTTTTGATTCTCATTTATTTTGTTTGTAATCCGAATTATTTGGCTATGTTGTCTATCAATATATACATTGTTTTGTGTTTTAAGAAAAAACGTATACATTGTTTTGTACATTTGAGTAATCATACGATTGATCTGATTATAAGTTAACTTAGGTTATAATTTTGTTTGAGTCAAATTCATCTACAAATTAATTAGACTCACTATTATGCATCTTAATTAAAGTGTTTTGTAAGTTTTTATAACATATACGGTTATTCGTGTCGTTTTATGGTTTTCTAATATATTGAGTATCCCTAAACACTCAGATCTCAGGAAAAATGAGAGAAGAAGCAGAGCCAACGACAAAAGGCAAAGGCTATGAAAAGCGAAGCCAAATTCGGTGGCACCAACAGGAACGAAGCAAGGCAATGATGAAGCAGCAGAGTCGTTCGATAAGGAGTTATGATGGTGCGTATATGTATCTACATGTGTTTAATTTGTACTGTAATTATTTAAGTTTCTTATATACAAGTGTATTTGTTTATTGGGTGCGTGTATATGTAAAAGTTCAAACGAGAACTGTTTTTGCGTGATAGCTGCAAGAATTGTTTGTGATATCATTAATGACTCATTAATAATGATATTCTAGTCATTATTTACCCAACCATGAATTGGATCCACATGGACCGTCATTACTGAGTGCGGCTTGATTTTCTCAAAATATCTCTCATTAAATAGCCCTTGTCATTAATAGCCATTGATTTATTTTAGTCAAGAGCCAAGATTAGTTCTCGCCAGGGTGAGCATCTTAACTGAAAAACTGAAGCATAACAGCTAAAACCGAACCAAATGAAAACCGACGTTTCGGTTTATAAAATTTCATTAACCGATAGATAGTGGGTTGGTTTTGGTTTTGTACACGTAACCAAACAGATACCAAACCGAACCGATAAGGATTTATTATTTAATTAATTTATATATTTATTATTTAATTATTTAAATACTTGTTCATTTATTATTTATATATTTGAATACTTGTTCATCATGCAAGTTATATTTTTGTAAAAACTTGAACTTTTGTTACTTATTATGTCGACTCATTCATGTATTGTACTACTAGAGTCATTGTAAAGGTTGAACACTTAATTATTTGACCCAAATTTCTTAACTCAAGCTTATATTCTGAAATAATGAAATCCATTAAATTTGACCCAACTTAGTATAACGGCTAACCAATAAAACCAATAACAGTTCCGTTATCACAAACAGCTAACCGCCCCATTAGAAACCGATACCCATCTGTTTGGAAAAACACATAACCGATATTATCGGTTAGGGTTTGGTTTGGGGTCAAAATCGACCCATGTTCAGTCCTAGTTCTCACACGAAAGACAATTCTTGTGTACACTTTTCGAAGTACGGTTGCAAAAACAAAAATATAAAATTACCTTCATTTTAATTCACAACAGCATAAAAATAATACACTTTAAAATTATATTAAAAACATATACAAACGTGATAAATTTAGTCGATGCATCTAATTGTTTTATGCATATAGTATATGCATCATATTTTTATAATATTTAGATTAGGATTCCAAAGGTTTAGACTTGTTCTCTCTGTTCTTCCTTGATCCTGCCTCCCTCTCTCTCTCTGTCACTATATATATATATATATATATATAATTTTTAGACCTCTATATATATAAACCAAGGGAAAAGGATGGGTGCAGCTAGAAGTACCTATCATAGGTTTTTCATACTCACAAACACTTAAATAATGAAATGACTAACATATCTTTCAAAATGTTTGTGAGTGTGAAATCATCTCAGATATATGTTGCTAGAAGCATATATCGTATCCCTATAATAAGAAAATTTTCTAAAGGGATAAAGTTTAAACCACCAAAAGTGTTGGGTTATTAAAGATAAAAGGATCATCTCAATTCTGAATTAGGTTGACATAAACTCTATTAGACTCGACACCAAAAAGTAGTTCAACAACCATAAAACTGAACTTGAGTGTGATATGTGAACCCCAGTAACCATCCTTGTAACTTGTAAGAAGGTGATTTGTATACATGTTCCCATAAACAATAATTATAACATTTATACCCTCACAAACTCATTATCAATTAATTCTAACCAATGTTCATTATCAATTAATTCTAACCAATGTTCATTATCAATTAATTCTAACCAATGTTCAAGGGTAGTATGATTGATTATACAGCTAAACCATTTTTACTGTGTATGGTAAAATATTATTATTGTGTAAAAATAGCACCAAAGAAAGACTGTAACTTCTAACAAACCTTGTTGTAATCTACTCTCAAGATAGTTACTTCAAAATGGAAGTCACAAATCATTAAGGACAACAACAACGAATAAAAAAACAAAAAGACAATATAATAAGATTAAAAGAGGTTTTGTATTTTGAATGAAGTGTTTTCTCAACCATGTCATATGTCCTAAAAAAACATGTCCAGAATGCAGATTATACACAACCTACCGTATCTACTAAACCTCTACCCCCTTATTTTTGTCATATTTTGATTAATGAGAAGACCAAAACAGATTTCCTTTTTTTTTTCTTTTTAAGTCCAGTGGTACGGCTTTAAACAGTAGTGGGATTGCAATACGGGTCGAGTCTACCTAGTCGTCCCAAGCATCATCAGCAGAACCCTCTTTCTTGATCATTGCAGGGGCAATCATGTATTTGTACTTGTCTTCCACATTTATGGATGCGGGTGGAAGCTTCGATTGTGCAATCCTTGCTTCTTTCTGTGCCGCAGCTGCTTCCCGCTCCTTCCTTCTTGCAACCTACATACATTAGATTACGTATGGTTATCTTTCGTCTCTAATGGGTCAAATATATAAAATCAATAATCAGCTAAAAGGAAAATGTGTTAATTGGTTCGATATATTATTATCTTTGTCACGATATTTGCTACACTTTAGTTGAAAAACATTAACATTTTGACCAAATTGCGTTCCACTCTGTACCAAATAAATGCCTGCTTTTAACCTATTACCCAGCCCGCTCATTTTGCCACGTGTAATTTCTACCAAGCATAATATGTTACTCGGAAAGTTGGAGAACTTATAAGGGTTAGAATAATATGTTAATAAAGTATTAACAAGTTTTAGCAGAACAAAAGAGTCCGCTACTGAATGAGTAAATCCTGTGCAAACTAGAGGCGGTGAAATGAGTGGATCCGGTAATGCTAACAAGCGGGGACAGGCCAAGCCCGCAAAAACTTCTTTGACCAGATTTTTGAATTTTATAAATGACATGTGTTATATAATATTATAATAATAACAAAAAACTATACTTTCATCATTATGATCTCTTTAGCAAGTGCGCTTGAGGAGGTTATAGCATATGAATAAACTTTGGACAACTATCAGCTTGTTTCCATTTTAGCCAAAATTTACTGATTTACTCCCTCGGTCCCAAAATAATTGTCCAAACAACAAAATAATAGGCACGCAGTTTTAAGAATATGTACTTCATGCACTTTTAGATACCCAAATGCCAATCTTTACCCTTTAAAGTACACACATTTACGACTTTATGGTTAATGCAGTTTTGTTAAAGGGAGTTAGCTAAGGGTAGATAGGAAACATGGTCAAATATTTTGGAAGTGGACATTGTTTTTTTGGTACAAATTAAAATAGAAAGGTGGGCAACTAGTTTAGGATGGATGGAAGATTTACCATTAGACTCGTTAGCAGAAAACATAAACAAATAAGGTAATTGGGCTGAAAAGTTGTCATCTCTATTCAAGACAAAGGTCTAGGATGACTGATGAAATAGAAATCATACCTTGCCAGTGGCGAAAGCCACAGTGTTTCCGGATTGAACATCTGCTATTGCTTTCCTTATTTGCGATACAAGGAACTGAAGAGATATCAATTGTCAAACAAGAGTGATAATCAGTAACAAGCAAATGAATTATTTTTAAGTCATTTCAATACAAGGAACTGAAGAGATATCAATTGTCAAACAACCGTGATAATCAGTAACAAGCAAATGACTAATTTTAAGTCATTTCACATACATTTTGTCATCGCTAGGAATTAAGGGTGGCAAGACGTGGGGGTCAGTAGGATTGGGTAACGGGTCAAAACAAGTTTCGGTTGAAATAAGTTATTCGTATGGGGAGTCCATAAACACTTTTTATCTATTTCTTAAATTTTTTATAAAAATGATCTACGAGGCTGTATTCTTTTAAGACTTTGGGCTAGTTTCAAGTTTCAACCCATTTTGACTGGTTCCCCTTTTAGCTAATTTGACATGTTTGATATAGAATACAACCCAATTGAACCATTCATATATATATATAGGTCAAACTTGCCAACTCTACTAGTAAGATTTGATGATGATGATGATGATATGAATTAGATTTGTACCACAAAATATTGCATTTTTGGTTTGTCAAAAACTTTTTGTTTTTGTCAAATGTTGCAATACCCACGGGCCAGAGGAGGTAACAAGTAAATAGAAAAGAAGGAAAAGGTAAAGGAGATACCATATCACGGTCTGTATAAAATGAAGTAGCTCGGCCTGTTGATCCTGCACGACCTGTCCTTCCAATGCGGTGCACATAGTCCTCCATTGTCTAACAGATTAAGACAATAAAAACAGATGTAAACTAAAAAAGCACCCCTTCTAAAATTACCAGACAGTAATGCTAATGTTCCATAAACAAAAGGGGATTTAAGGTATGTTTGGATTTGTGTTTTAGAATTGAACATCTGGTTTGCAAATTGCGATACTCAGTCTTGGACTCTTAATGCTTGGATAAACAGAGATAATTTGTCAAGTAATCAGTTCCATTCTCAGTAGCAACAAAGCTCTCAGTAGGTAAAATAGATTAAACTACTTACCCATTTTTTAATCCTAAATTTAGACTTTAATCCCCTTCTCACAAATCGTAGCTTCGTTTATTACAAGTTTGTCATTATGTGTATTAACTTCATAGTTAAAATTTATAAAACAACCAATTGTCTGATTATTACAGCTTCAAACAACAAAAGCACATTTGAACACTATCTTTTGCAATGGGTTCTATAAATGATTTTGTTTATTCAACATATCAAATATTCAGTTCCAAAACACGCATCAAAACATCCCTTCAACTTTTACTGAAATCATAAAAGAATACATCTAAAGCGATATTGAAGAAATACCTTTGGAAGGTCCAAGTTAACTACATGAGCAACTCCTGTAACATCTAAGCCCCTAGAGGCAACATCGGTAGCAACCTGAAAATCAGAGTGCATGATGAAATTTAAAGTAATTTTTTTAATTAAAAGAAACTGAACACGATCATGAATGAATCAACAACAGAAGAGTAAAACCCAAATGCAAGATGCAGAAATTGCGTATGGTAGTTTGTCTAAGTAATGAGAAAAGCATAAAAAATACCAAAATATTAGTAGGACCATGTCTAAAATCACGCAGGGCACCCTCTCTTTCGCTCTGAGTTCGGCCTCCATGCAGAGCAACAGCATTTAAACCCTGAGCTACCAAAGCTTCAGCAACTTCATCACATCTTGTCTACAAGCACAATACAAATTAAAAATGTTAAGGTTTTGAGCTGCACAATTTCATTTTAGTTTAGGAATATGAAAGTATGTGTTCAACATGATGGATAATTCTCAGTGATCATTAAGAAAATGGAAATACTTTGCAAGAAACGAGCAACATGAATTAGTCAGTACTATCCTAAATCATATAAAAGCTTGTGTAATAGATGTTTATTGTTCCCATAGTAGCAGGAAAAGAAGGTAGTCATGACTCAAAAATTAAGATAATAATGAGATTATAAAAGATGGCAAGGAAGGAAAATTTGAAAGCAAAAAATTAAGGGAAACAAGGTTTAATGTAAAAATGTATATGGCTTGCAGTACCTTCCGTTCCACAAATACAATTGTCAAAGGAAACTGGTGCCCTAATTTTTCTGCCAGTGCAGCCTCCTCTACAAGCAAAGATAGCAGTCGATCAATCTGCAACAAATTGAGACTACCAAAAAATTAACATAACTAAAACACCTCCATTATCCCAAAGGGTACAGAGTTTAAATTGAGAATGCAGATGGTCTTTTCTCTCTATATCAGAATGCAGATGAACTTGTGACTAAAAAACATTGCAACCCAAAAATACCATAATAAAAAAAGATGGTTGTGGCTGGAAAGAGAAAATAGCATGCAATAAACAATTTATACAGACTACCTGTAATTATCAAATAAAAACAATGCACAAATGCGCAGTGATGATCTAGTCCTACATACTAGATGAGTGAAGGCAAAATTGCTAATTTACAACTTACAATCAAGTAGCTATTTACACAAAACACACCACACCCCAAGGGGTTTGATAATGAAATTGCGTAGAAATAAAGATTACCTCAAGCAAACAAAGTGCTCCCAAGCTAGTACATCAGACCTAGACGCTTACTGGAAAACAGAAGCTAGGTTCACACTTCACTTAGAGAAATTATTTGATGACAAGTGAAAAGCTTTGGTATAAAAAAAAAGAGGTCAATGATAAGATAAACAAAAAATTATAGTGGTGTATTATCAACATATCAGAAGGATCGTCTGTAATTAAAAAAAACAACAGCAGAAACTGTTGACTGTAATTCAGGAAATAAAATCATAGATAAAGTCATAAAGAGTAGAAGGACAAATGAATATATATAAAAAGAAGGTATCTATGTCCATAACTTCTCAACTTGGTATGTAAAACATATCAAACTTGCTACATATCAAGAGTCTGGAACACAGGCTTGTCTCAAGTAATGCTCCCAGGTATAACCTTAGAGAGTGACAATTCAACCTTTTTATGATCATTCTCATTTCTTATCCTATATATCTACCTGTAAGTAGAGGATAGAGTCCTACCTAGAAGAACCTTATAACTTATAAGACTGGAAAAATGTAACATGTATGTATACTAATGATGGACGAGATTAAGAAAAACGTATTTCAGGCTTAAACCGACCTATAAGCTGCCCACGTGTTCTCATCTATTGCACACTTGGCTTAACATACAGAATACGAAAAACGTAATAGACGACATTTTTAAAAAAGAACAAGCAGTAGAGTTCATATATCCCCGGAATACAATGTGATAGGTACAGGATACATACTTCTCTCATCTTGCTTCTAGAGCATTTAACTGCTGAACCTGTGCAGCGTTTCTGCTTTATTAGTATAGGCATATAAATTCTTTCCCCTCTTCTCGCAGACTTAACAAACATCTCTAATTGAGTAAAAATCTACAACTAAAGCCAACCACTTTTTATGCTTATTTGAGCTTTCTTGAAGCTCTAGAAGTAGCGGAAACTCTTACTTACCCCAGTTCAAACCTCTCTCTCTCTTTCCAAAAAAAACAAATAAAGGGGCAGGGAGAGGACAGTAGCATTTATAATTCTCTGTACTTAAGGTGTATATCACTTGCACATATCATGATGTCAGAAATCCTAAGTCAAACATATTAGGTATTTTATCTCATACGAAAAAGTAAGTGCCCTTTTCACCTGTTCTGAGGATTTTAGTTGATGAAACTCTTCATTTATTTCAAAGGTGTACTAATTGAGTTCTGTAATTAAACTCATGAATTCCTGAAGTTTGCACACCTAAAGTCAAATTGGGCATACCTTTTCATTTTCGGTGATTTTCTCCAAGTTTTGGGATACGTTCTCTGTAGGGCTGCTCACTTTTCCAACCTTCACTTGCACCGGATTTGTCAAATATTCCTGAAGTCCATGCAATATTAAGGGAAGTTTAAAACAGCTTCAATAATATTTGCATCATGTAGTAAATCTATGACTGTTAAAGTCACTAATGATATAGAGAACATAAGCCCGCAAACAATGATTAGTTGCTGAAGTTCATATTTATATACACAATAATAGACCGCTTCATAAGCTCAAATGTAGCTGTTAGGTACTACCTGAGATAGAAGATAATCCCAGTCCACAGAAGAATACGAATATTTAACTCATTATGCCAATAATTGGTGTCAGAATGAAAAATCCATTTTTATCTAAGTTAAAGGACAAACAAAAGAATATGAAATCAGATAAACCTGTGCTAGTGCTTCAATCTCCACTGGCATAGTTGCACTGAACAACAGTGTTTGATGCTTTTCTGGTAGATTATGCATCACCTAATACAGAAACAAAACAAACACATTGCCGATTAAATTAGCAGCCTGCAGCCTGCATGAATATGAAGACAAGATAATTTTTGACATTATTGTAGCTATTTATCAAAAGAGGAACCAATAGAAAAGTACATATGTACACATATTACTATAGTTGTAATGCTAGATATAAATTTCAAACAAGATTTCAACAGTACCTTATTTGCCCAAAAGACCTAACTTAACCATGGTGCAAATATAAACATAAGACTAAAGTCGTATATTCAGTGTGCTACAAACGCAAATGCATAGAGGAACATCATAAACACAGGTTAATCTAGTTGGAATATTATTAGACTGTGAGACAGGTTCATTAAAACTTACGAAATCACAAATAACAGTAAGAAAGCTCAATAGCACCATCATAAGAATATCATCACCAGGATTCTTAATAAGGAACATAACAATGGATTTCTACTACAGAAACAGACATTGCAGCAGGACAATTTCAGTGTTATACTGGACTCTTGTCTTCACCTCCAGTTTAATTTGTGGTAAGAGATAAGAGACTACGTTCACTTGTTGAAAATCCTCATCAACTAGACTCAAAATTGAAGTCCTTGGCAACGTGTTTAAAATATGATAAACAAAAAATAGAACAAAATAATTGGAATTTGGCATACTATTGACATCAACACACAATTTACCTCTCTTATTTGAGGTTCAAAACCCATATCAAGCATTCTATCTGCTTCATCCAGAACAACATATGAAATCCGTGTAAGAGACGTGTTTCCTTGCTGTAAATGATCTATAAATCTTCCAGGAGTAGCAACCACAATTTCTACTCCAGCCCGAAGCTCAGACCTCTGTTAGGCATCCATAAACAAATTACAGAATATAAATTTGTCCTGTCAAAAACGAGAGAGAGAGAGAGAGAGAGTGTGTTTCTAAAAAGAGTATGAAAGAAGGCAATTGGCCAGCTGTCAAACATGAATGTTTCCCTGATGCGCTCACGAATTCACGACCAACTATACCATAGGCTGACAGCACCAGTACCATACAATATAATTCAGATGATCAATCTACAATCAATCAAACACCGCTATGATATCAGTCACCTGGTCAGAAATGTTTGTTCCACCAACAACGATCGCAGTTCTAAAAGACTCCAACGACTGACTAAAAGCCTTCACCTGTAATGATACCATGAAACATGAATCAGATACGTTCATACGCATGTAGTATGAAAATCTACGCATCTCAGACAATTTTAGTATAATAATTGTATTTGACTCTGTTTATAAAAGGTAATCATTTGTAATTAAATGAAGCTGGACAATGTGCCAGGAACACACCATAGCCTACAGAGATATAAACAGCAGAAAAGAACTTCAAGCACTTGTATCACAACACAATGTCCAGCTTTATGTCGATAACTAGTACTTCACCAAATCAGGTATGACCAAAGAGTTTTGATTTTCAAGAAATGAACATGTACAAAAGATATTAGCGCTATCAGCATGCTAAATAGCTAAGGAGCTTGTTTCCATTTATCACGGAATAATAGTATAACCCCTAACAAAAGACTACAGGGCTTTTGAAAAGTAGATAATTTCTATATTGATCATTCAAGTGCTCTTCAACCTATAAACAAAACTAAGAGATAATAAATCAACGTACTGACTAATCAAAAACTCAAATGTCTAGGGTGCCCCACGAATAGTTGTCAGTACTTCAAGGTATGTAAGTGCACAATGCATATTGGCTGTTTATGGAACTAGGGGAAACTGCATAGCATCTGTGTTGCAGGATTAAACATGAGATGTCTTACCTCTTTCTCTATCTGCTGTGCAAGCTCTCTGGTGGGAGCCAGCACTAGTGCCAACGGACCATCTCCACGCCTAACAGAGGGCTGAGCTATACAATGCTGCAAATGGTGATAAGAAAAAAGACATGAATAACCAGAAATCATCATATAAATGATAACTCGTTGTGACTAACAACCACATTGTACTATTGTAGTACAAGTATACTTGGAGAATCTTTCGAAAGGGTGGGAAAGGCATTGTTATATGCATAATTTTATGAATTAGCACCTGTATCATGGGTATTGTGAAAGCAGCAGTTTTGCCGCTGCCTGTTTCTGCACAACCTAAAAGATCCCTTCCACTTAGAGCAACAGGCATCGCCTGCGCCTGAATAGAAGTAGGTGTCGTGTATTCATGAATGGCAATATCCTTCATGATGCTTGACTCCAAGCACTGCACATGTTAGAGATAATGCATTAAATCATTTAGTAAAGGGGTTAATCCGGTAACACACCATGTGCAACAGAAAGGCATATCAAGTACAAAATTTGGTTACCATGTCTGTAAAAGATTCAATTGGTGCAGGTGCAGGAGGAGAGTCTGGAGTCACAGTAACATCAACATTGAGTCGTAATCTCACCTCTTCAATCTATAGTCATGGAATCAATTATAAGAACATACCATCTCTTGACAAATGAATAAATATAAACTCCAAAAAATCTAATGAAGCAATGAGACAGACAAACAATAAGCATCACCCAAATGATCACCTTTTAAGGAGTTTGTGCATGATTAAAAGCAATCATAAAAACAGGACATTAGCTAAGCACTCAATGTTCAGCCGATGTAACAAGGAGAGGTTAACTGTTTGGATCTTAGTTGGCCGCCATAAGAGGTCCACATCCCATAGAACTACCAGGGAAATCAAATTTTATAAATGCACTTCTTTATTCTGTTACACGTGAACAAATATGTTACAAGCTCCATGACAACTTGGCATTTCACTAAACAATGACCTAACTCAACATTTTAATTTGGCATCTTGAAATTTGGCCTCTCCTTTAAGCAACTTAACATGTTATTAGCATAATGAGGTTGCCACTACTCTCTAATCGGGAAGAAAAAAGATTTGAGTAATAACAAGTTCCAGGAGTGAATAGCATGTTTTGTATGGACATGCAATCATATTCTTAAAACACATCAACATGCTAACTCATTCAGGCACACATTGGTAAATTTTCTATGAATGTATAGAATCCTATCCTATCTTCCACATGTCACTGATGCATCTATTCTACCAAAGGCAGTAATATAAATCCAAATATCAAATTGATAGGCAAATTTTATATGTTCCAACTTGTATATATAAAAAAAACCTGATAAACCTGTACAATTTATGGAAATGTTAGGTTTAGGCAAATTATCTTGAAATGTGTCCCTAACTTCTTAGGTTTATTATTTAGCCATGCATATTAAAACCTAAAATTTGTACATCTAATGAGAATGTTAGGATTTTGCCAATTCTCAAAAGGTAGGACCTAGAAACGAGTATATGAAGTCTGATTAATAAGTCAGATAATCAAAATCTTGAAAGTATGCTTCCGTTGAACATAGAATCATACGATGTAACTATACATGCGTATAAAAAACTACAAAGATGCCCTAAGAAATCGAATAAAAACCTAAACACGTAACAGCTATGCCTTAAGGATCTTTTTATCCTTAACCGAACATTAGTTCAAATTCAGTCATTCTCGTGAGCAAAACAGTTGCACCAACAATTAACAAACAGGTTTTCCATATATAATTAAAAAAATTAACGTCGAATACGTAACCTGCTCGGGTTTAAGACGTAGAACGCGTTCGGAAGGCTTCCATTGCGGAAAAACTGCGTTAGGTACTGTGAGGGCTCTCGACGGTTGGATGTGGTTGTTGGCTGAGCTCCGGCGAGGAGCTGCATTGGAAAAGGCGTTATTAATGGATTTAGAGTTAAGCTTGTGGTTTGTGGCGTTGTTATCTGAGGTCGGGGCGGTGGCGGTTGTTGTGGTGGTTGTTGTGGCGGTGGCGGTGGCGGCGACTGACTTACGGAGGTGAGGAGGCACATAAGACATTGTTTGGATTGGATGAGTGTGGAGTGCGTGTGTATGTGTGTGTGTGTGTGTCTGTGTGTTTACTGTGGTGTGCCAAAATGGGTCTGCTGCGGTTGTTCAATCTTAATTGTTAAGTCCGAGTCTCAAACAAGTAGACATGCCCTTGAGGATAATCTTCCCCAAAAAAATCTTTAAATTAGGGTTTATATTCAGAATCAAAATGAAATTTGGGCATTTACTTCTGTTTCTCTATAAAATATGAATCTATTAGTAATTTTATATATTTAAATTTTACTGACTTTATTCGCAGAATATAAAAAATTCACCAGATTTAGTAACAAATGTTAGGTTCTCTTGTCTTAACATAAATAACTTAAGTATTTCTACACATTTAAATCAATGTTTTAAAAACCGGATTTTTAATTGACTCGGTCTTCTGACCGGGTCACGGGTCAACCGGTTCAACCGGCAAGTCAACCCGGTTTTTACTTCTTTTTTTTATATATATCTGCATATATGTGTGTGTATATATATAAACTGTCAAAAATAATAAAAAAACATAAACCTACTATATTATCAATCTAAATACAATAATTAAGTTCAACACACAATACCAAAATAAAAAAAAATTCAAACATCAAAGTTCAAACAACAATTGTCATAAAATCACAATCAAAGCAAATTAAAAAGTTTAAGTCATAGGAGTATTGTAGGCATCAAATTCACGATCGCTTAGTATATGAAATTCACTATCATCCCCAAGTTCATCATCATCATTAACGAGAACATAACCACTTGAGTTTTCTACAATATCAAACAATAAGTTTATGTAAAAACAAAAAATGTAACCTTATGTAAAAGACTAATAGTAAAGTAGTAAACTAAGATTATAATACCAAATTACTTTATGTAAAAAATAAAAATAAAAAATTTTAATCGCACACCGGGTCAAAGCGGGTCAACCCGGGTCGCAAAACACCGGTTCGACTGGTTGAACCATAAACCCGCCCGGGTCACTCCGGGCCGGCATTAGCCAAAAACCCGGCTTTAGTTGGCCCGCCCTCCTGACCGGGTCCCGGGTCAACCGGTCCGACCGGCCGGGTCAACCCGGGTCTGAAAACATTGATTTAAATTGATGAAAGATAAAATAACTATCATTCATAGGCGGACGTTATAGGTTGCCCGGGGTAGCCAGGGCTACCTCTCAACCATTTACGAACAATGTGATGTTTTATCAAAAATATTATTTTTTTTGTATATGAGTTTAGCTTATACAAAATTAGTATGCAGCTGCTTGTATTTTTTTTAAAAAAAATAGAGATTAAATGCATATGTTAACAATAACAATTCAATTTGATTGATAAAAGTATTTATTTACAAGGCATGTGAATGAAACAACTTGAGTATTGTTTTTATCTCTATCTTATTAGAGTAGGTTTTTAAGTCTAACAAAACAAAATTATGTTTATTTTGTTTCATTATTGAATGTCGTAAACCCAATTTGTTTAATATATTAAGCAATTAGACCCAAGTTGGTTCCTTAATTGTGTGTTTAGTAATAGGCTTAGTGTTAACAGTTCAAACACACGAGAAATAAGTTTGGCTACTTTTTTTGACCGCCAAAGAAAGTTTCATTAATTAAATTAGGGGTGTAATCGAGCCGAGACAGCTCGCGAGCTACTCGAGACCGACTCGAAAAAAAAGCGAAATCGACTCGAGCTGAACCGAGTCGAGCTCGAGCTTGAGCTACTCGAGTAGGGTGTCGAGCCGAGTTCGAGCTCAGAAATACTCCGCTCGCCAGGCTCGCGAGCCTAATCGAGCTTGTACTAAATTACCATTTTACATATACACCATTTACTTTTATACCCTTAGTAGCTAGTTGTTAATTGTTGTTCAAAAATGTGAAATTTGAATTCCGGAATGTATTTTAACATTTGTTGCTACAAAATTTTATTAATTTAATTTTAGTCGAGTCGAGCTCGAGAGTGCCGATTACTTACTCGAGTCGAGTTCGAGCTTGAAAATAAAAGCTCGACCGAGCTCGAGTCGAGTTTCGAGCCTCAGGCTTTGGAACCGAGTCGAGCTCGAGCTTGACACTGTGTCGGCTCAGCTCGATTATACCCCTAAATTAAACCAAAGAGGTTTGGCTAATTAACTTAGTTAATCTTTTATGTATTTGATGATTCTAGGTAAATAATTTAGTCCGAATAAATATTTAGGTTTCTAGGATTTTGTTTTATGATCCAAATAAATATTGTTACTTAATGGTGTTTGGTAACTCGGTTTTAACTTGATACCTAACCTGACTCAACTAGAATTTTTGCAAGCCTTATTTGAATGAAAAACGTGAAACAAAATAAACTGTGAATATTGTGTTACTGCTGATAAAAGTTTCTAGGTTTGCCATTACTAACATACATCTCATTTAAAGCGTTTATAAATATAAAAATACATAAATTAAGTATTGCTAAAAACATATATCTTATATCCGAAAATATATATATATATACACTAGCATCGTATCCGCGCAATGCTGTAGCGGCAAATCGTTTATGTTTTACAACAAGTTTTCAAAAATGTAATAATATGTTATCCGCACAATTTAATGTTACGAAAAAATTTTCTACAACAACATGTCTGTTTTTTCTATTTTATTTAAAAAATTCTAAAAGACATTAGAATAAGAAAAAGATTTATATTTAGGGGGTGTTTGGTATGGGAAAAAGGAAAGGGAAAAGAGGGTTTCTCTTGTTTGGGTGTATTTGAGGCGGAGAAATGGAGAGAAAACCCATTTCTCTTTCCCGGTTGTCTTTGTAAAATCATTTCTCTCCATTTTGAGGAGAAAAGGCGAGATTTGGCGTCGATGTCGTCGTTGTTGCGATGTCTATGGCGTCGATGTCGTCGCGATGTAACCCTAATCGTCGCCGTTGTCGTCGTCACGATGTAACCCTAGTCGTTGCCGTCGTCGTCTATTGCGATGTCGCCGTCATCGTCGTCGCGATGTAACCCTAGTCGCTGCCGTCGTCGTCTGTTGCGATGTCGCCGTCGTCGTCGTCGCGATGTAACCCTAGTCGTTGCCGTCGTCGTCTGTTGCGATGTCGCCGTCGTCGTCGTCGCGATGTAACCCTAGTCGTTGCCGTCGTCGTCTGTTGCGATGTCGCCGTCGTCGTCGTCACGATGTAACCCTAATCATTGCGATGGACCCTAAGGCGAAGATGAGTGCCCGGCGTCGGCATGGCGTTGTCGCCGCCGCCGCCGACGAGTTTCCGGCCACCTAAGCCACTATTTCTCATTTTCATTTCTTGATGTACCAAACAAAGACATGTTTTACTCATTTCCATTTCTCACTATTTCCATTTCTCCCTCATTTCCATTTCCAATTCTCCCCTTTTCTTTTTCCTGTACCAAACACCCCCTTATGAAATAAGGAGAGAAAAGTTAATAAGATTTTAGAAATTATGTTGATGTAGGTGGATAATTGTGTTTGTGTAAGAGAGTGTATTAGTGTGGGATAATGTATTTTAAATAAATAAAAAGTTAAAGTAAATTAGGAGAGAGAGTGAAAGGTTATAGATTTGGTAAATAAGATTAATTCAGATATAATGGAAGACCAAGATTTTGTTTTGATTGAATTTTAAAAACTCTGAAAATTAAGTAGGAGAGAGAGTGTTAAATGGTTTATATAGTAGTATAGATATATATAGTTAACAAAACTTTTTTTTGAACGGCGAGTTAGTTGTTAGTGGGCTGGGTCCGCAGTGACATCCATAAAGGGCAGTATGCGTACCCCAAACCACGCTCCTGAGGGGACCTCCCCATATGATAACAACCTTCTGACCACCAGGGCAGAACCTAATGGCAACACTACTTAAGATATATAGGTGTTTCATCGTACAAATAAACACAAGGTGCATATTTTATCATTGAATGCTTAATTTTAATTTCCTATTTAAATATATTTTAAGCGTAGCAGGCTAGCAACATCTGTTGTTGTTTATCTACAGGAGAATTAAAGTGATATCATAATTTTTTAGAGTATATGTGAGCTTTTAAACAAAAAAAAAGACGCATGTAGCTATAAATATATTTAATAGGTGTTTTCATACTAATAAATATTTAAATAAGTAAATCATGAAATTATTAACATATCACTCATTTAAAATGTTTATAAGTATGAAAACATTTAAAATAGATTATGCTAAAAGCATATATCCTAACCCCAAAAAAAATGTTGCCAATCGATGTCGAGCTATTAGTAATTTCAAGAACAAAAAAAATGTTAACTTATTAGAAACAGGGTAAGGTGGTGTTTAGTATTGACTTAATAAACCTAATGAGAAAAAAGAAATATTCTGATAATTTATAATCGTATTGTTTGTTTTTTACTTAATTCAAAAGAAATGACTTAACGGAATAAGTTACGAGGATGATGCTTTTCACATTAAGACAATGACTTTATTGTTTTATAATTCAGACAATTTATTTAATACATAAAATAACCAACAATACTACTTATCTTACACAGACATCATTTGATAAAAAAGAAAAACAAAAAATTCTCATAAAAAAAAGAATTGTTTTTTAATATAGAAAGTTTCTTTTTCCTCTGCAATAGGCAATAGATAATAGCCAAATTTAAACCTTTGATTTTCAATTTCTATATTTCTTTTTGGCTTCGTATTATTAACCAAACGTACAACTCTTGGACTTAAATAACACGTGACATTGCAAGTAAACTGTAAAAGTAATGATATAAACATTCTCATCTTCAGGTAAATTTTCTTTTACCTTTATAAAGGGACAAGTACAATAAAATAAATGTTTCAAGCATTCTCATATGCCACGTTCTTGTTTATATAAGAATTTGGCTCCTTTGGTATATGATTTAATTGATTTCTATTGTACAATATGGAAATGAACATTTCGGTAACACCATCCGCGAGCAACGATCTCATTCTTCTGTCGTGTTGAATATTTGCTTGAAAAGGGACGTGGCTTGGGAATATATTGATGAAATGCGGGTTGAAACAAGAAGAAAAGCATTCGTTTGTAATTAAACTTTTGTGATGCGGAGGCATTAATAGTTTAGGGTTTAGTTCGCGAGAACGTATCCAACTTGTCACATTTTTCTATTGTATGTACTAAACTTACTATTTAATGTATTTAACTTATCAAATTTACCATTTTATGTACTTAATCTGGTATAGTAGATTGCAAAATGATGTGGCACAGGTTTGGGTGAGGTGTCAATGACTTGGCGACGATGTGGATGATAACATGGTTTTTCTTATGAAAAAAATATTTTAAAACATAAAATCAATAGTATTGTTACTTTTTATTATTATAATTATTAATTAAAAAATCAAATTGATTTCTAGGTTTGGGTTCCCTGAATCATGGGGTGTGCGATTCAGAAACCCTAAATCAAAGGTGTTCGAGATTGAAAGGGATCACATGAGATTTCTTTTGGTTTGATCTCACAACCGGCCTGTTCTTGTTCATCTTCATCGAACATGTCTTTTTTAGGCACGATTTGAAAAGGAAATTCATAACCCTAAATTCAAGATTGGTTCTGAAGGTTTCAATGGATTTCAGATTATGCGATTACTCGATTATGAAGGTTTTAGTGGATCTCTTCATCTTCATCTACTTTGAAGAGATTCATACCTAAATGCGATTACTCGATTATAAAGGTTTCAATGGATCTCATCATCTTCATCTGTTTTAAGGATTTCATTTGGGTTCGATGGTACAAAATCGCACATATACGGGTTTTGATCTTCATTTTCATCAAGAGCTTCCTATTTGGTTTCATAGGGGTTTCGATCTCTATCTAGACCCTCGTCTTCGGGTAAGTTTAGGGGCTCTTTTAATTTTATGTATACCTTCATTTGTTCGGTTTTTTGTTCGTCGATACAAGAGATTTGTCCTAAGCACCAACGATATGTTTTTGTTTGCATTTTTGAAGTTCATCAGTCCTTTTGCATTTTTTGTTTTTCCAGATCTATCGCTTATTTTCGTTTCCTTTATTGATTTTTCATTTTTTTTTGATTTTTTATGTGGGTTTTTGGTAGAATCAATTGTTCGGTCTTGATTATGGTCTAGTTGTTTGAATCATTGGCTTGAAAAGAAACGATGATGTCATTGATGACATGTAATTATGACATGGAGAAATAGTATGCTATAGTTGATAGATAACGAATAATATTACATTTAAATTTAATTTAATTGGGAGGGTGTGAATGTATATTGTAAGGGGTTTATATGAAATATATGAGAGAGTTTAATGAAAATTGTGTATTAATATTATTTAATTATAGGTTGTTTGTAAATTATGTTTAATAACTTGTGATATATTTTATTGAAAGAAAAAATAATTATATAAATTTTATCGTAATATAACTTTTTAAAAAAATTAGTATATTTTATTTGTTTTATCCATGGAGAACAACAAGTAGGTAATTCTTGGACATTTTATTTGTTTTTTATATTCATTCCCTCTACATAATATAGTCTATATAATCACTTATTTCTTGGTCTTTCGATAAAAATAATTAAAAATATATCATTTTTTAAAATTTTATCGTATTATAATAAAATTTATATGTTTGATAAACACTTAGCGGGTCTTTTAAAACCGTTGGTTAGTGACATAAAGCTTTTTCAAAACTACCACTAACACTTTATGGATATTTAAAACTGATTGATAGTGTGTGAGTAAATAACCGTACAAAAACTATAACTCTGCATAATAATTGGATAGTGAAACAACCATCGTGTTAATGGGTTTTATAACTATACTTACAACTTGAAATTTTATATAAAGATTTAACTGTCTAAGTTTTCTTATTTTTTAACTAACAACATGGTACATAAAATTGAGGTTATTATTACATAGATATTTGAATTCAATTTTATCTTGTGTATTCAATTATATTTAATTAAATAATAAATTATACTTGAGCAATTTACATATGTATAGACAGAACTTGTTCTATGTTAGGATTTTATTTTATGTAATCTAGTTTGTGTATACTTAGATTGATGTCATTATTATTTAGTTTTTAATAAATTTAGTTTACAATTTCAAAGATTCAAATATATAATTGGCTAATAAAAATATCTTTTAAGCACTTGATATTATATCATCAACAATAATATTACGGCTGTGCATTTACAATGTCGGGACAGAGCTCTATCACAAGAAACACATTACAATTATACTAAAAACATTTAGACGTGAAATATAATTGTATATTTTTTTGAAAGAAATATGTATAAAAAGTATTAAATTTAAAACTTTTATTTACTTATCTGAGCACCGCACGGGTATAACACTAGTTTAATATGGACAATAGTATTATGGTTGTGCCTTTACAATTTCAAAGATTCGAATATATAATTGGCTAATAAAAATGTCTTTTAAGCACTTGATATTATAACATTAACAATAATATTATGGTTGTGTCTTTACAATGTCGGGACATAGCTTCATCACAAGAAACACATTAACATTTAGAAGTGTAATATAATTTTATATTTTTTAAAAAGAATATGTATAAAAATATTAAATATAAAAATTTTATTTACTTACCTGGACACCGCACGGGTATAACACTAGTTTAATATGAAGAAACACCATGTTGTCAAGGCAAGAGGTGATATTTCAACATGTTTAAATGATTCTTCTAATGTCAAGTTATGCAAAATGCTTAAAGAGAAGCATGGTGATACTTCTACATGATTTAAATAAAAATGTAACGCCAAAAAAATATTAAGAGCAAATACATAAATAATCAAAAGTGTTTAAAGCTAATATTCAAATCACCGGCCAGTCATAGGACTTACAACTTAACAAGTTATTAAATTGTTTACAAGTATTCAACGAAAAATCAGTGTTTCAAAAACATTAGTTGCAGATGAATAGTTGTTACGTTGGGGCCTTTCCTTTGTCCACATGAGACGGTTCTGAAAAATATTCAACAAATACGGGTTAAGCACAAAGCTTAGTGAATACACTACACTCATACATTAAATTAGATAATATTCAAGTATAACATGCACATCACATCAATTATGTCACATAGGATGGGTGGGCATCTGCTAAACGAGCCATTTGCTCAAGTGCCACATAGGCCGGAAAATCAAATCTAGATAAATCTTAACCATTGTCTATTGGATTATATGTTACAGACTTTCTTGACAAGTTTTGAAAGGTTAGTAAGGATTTTTAAAATTCAAAGTGTAGACAAGATAACACATAACGTTCAAAAGAAAAAAAACAAAGTTTGAACATGTTTGGGCCGCCGTCCACAGTGAACCGTGGGGTGCGACCGTCACTCTATATAAAACCCACAATTTTGGTCATTAACACCTTTTGCCAATCTAAACTCCCTATTTTGAAAATATTGTGAGCTTTATTTCAAAATCCAAAGTGTAATTCTTGAATTGATAAAATTCTATCCATAGAAGAACAACTCAATATCAAGACTTCAAGAGCAAGGGTTAAGAGCTTTAAGTGTTTATCACATATTATTATTCACACTTGTATATTGTGAGGAAGATTTGTATACACTTTCAATAGTGTGTATAAGTTGTTTGAGAGAAAATCACTTATTGTGATTGTGAAAGTATTTGGTGATCACTACCATACTTAGTGAGACGACGTTATAAGGAACACTATCCTGCAATAAGTGAGGCTGTGAAGACATTATCACTATCTTATTAGTGAGACGTTGCGAAAGGTGAACACTACTTTCTTAGTGACACGTAGTGACGGTGATCTCCTCCACATAAGAGAGACGTTGTGAGTGAAGGCAAACTCTTGGTGGAAGACCAAGGAATGGACGTAGTTTGGATTCCCTAACATTTAATCGAACCATACATCCAGGTGTCATCATTATATTTCCCTACCTTTTACTTACTTGTTTTACATTTTTTGCACATCACTACATACATTGCTCCCGTTGTGTTAATTTTAAAAACCGGTATCAAAAACTATTCAACACCCCCTTTTCTATAGGGGAAATTGTAGATAATGTTGGCCCTAAAAAGTTATCCATAGGGGAATTTCACTATAATGAATGATGGATGGCGTGATACAATATTGCAATGCATATGCTTGTCATTAATTTTTCGGTTTATTGCTCAAAAGGGATATCAATGAAATCTATGGATGCACCAAATATTGAAATGGATGTTATTATTTGGGCAACTTGTATGGTGAAATTATAGATACAGTTGGTCCTCAAATGTTGTCCACTGTCAACAATGCCACTAATTACAAGGCGACTTGAAAACATTTATGTGATAGATACACTTTTATTTGTTGGTCTTCATGCACAACTTACTATATTAAGTTAATTCGTCCAGTGCCACTCATTTGGTACCACATTTATTTTCATGATGAGTTTGCATGATCATAAAATTGATTGCAAACAATGGTAATATCCAAATATTATAAGAAGGTATTGAAGTTAGATTAAAACTATGAATGTGGAGCTCATTATATTGGATGGAAATGTTGAAAAAATGCCTTGATCATAGTAAAGGTGATGACTCCAATTTAAGGCTCTTGCTTTTGTGCGTGTGTGAATGAGATGAAAACCTTTATTGCGGTGAGGAAATGCATCAAAAAAATGTTTCACATTGATAGGAAAATTCTACAAACCGTAAAAGAATATAATTAATGCTCGTTGGGATAAAATGTTGCACAACAAACTTCATTGTGCGGGTTATTGATATAATCCAAACTTTCAATATAATCATAATAGCTTTTGCAAAAAGATATAAGTGTTTAAAAGGGGGTTCTTGACATGATTGAGAACAAAGTTTTGAAGACTAATTGAAGTTGACAACGTAACTAACCAGATCTAGGACATGAGAATAGTTTTGGTCACTTGGCCTCTCGCAATATATGTTAAAAACTTTAGATGATACATATATGTTAATTTGATGACCTATCGTTCTCTAGATGAATGGTGACAGTTGTTCGGTGAAGATACGTCAAAGTTACAAAAGTTCACCATTAGAATTTGTTAAATTGATAGTCGGTGTGATTAGAATGTATTTGAAAGAATACAGACCAGAAGAAGGAATTGGTCAAAGCATAAAAACTTGATGACCTATTTTACATATATTATAACACACGTCTATGAAATAGGTATAATATATATTTATTTTTAAATGAGCTATTTGTTATCTTTATCACTTGGATTAAATGTTTTATAAAACACTAGCATGGTACCCGCGCAATGCGGCGGCATCAAATAGTTTCTGCTCGATAACTTGTTCGTTTGGGAATTTACGTAATACAGTGACAACGAATAGGTTTACATTAGTAACATGTCTATTTTCTTTATTTTTCTGTTCTTAATAAACTCTTTTATTATTTTTAAATGAACTTTAAGAACAATTAAATAATAAAAAAGTCTTTATTTATAAAATAAGTTAAATTACATGAAAATATTGAGTGTAAATTAGTAATTTGAAACAACTATTTAAAATTAAGAGATTAAGAAAATAGTAAACTAATTTGAAACTATTAATTATAAGAGCTATTTAAAAAAATTTAAAATATATGTTTATAAATTCTTATTATATATTATTTAAATTTATAAGTTCTACTTGTATACATTTTCTAATAATTATGTTAAAATATTTATTACATGATATAATATTTAATATAAAAGGTTTGGTTATGAAAGTATTTTTTTAATATTTAAGTTAATTTATTTAAAATTTTTAAATATAGAAAGTTTATTAACTCTATTTAATAGTTACTTTATATAATAGTTTCTATTTAGTTTATATGAGAGTACTTTAATAATTTCAAAAGACTTAAAATATAAGAGATTAAGCAAAATACCTAAATATTTAATAATATAGTATATAGATTAGCATTTTATTTTAGGATCAAATATGGTAAATCTGCTATAATCCATTAATCCAGATTACGAAAATACTTTTTTAAATAGTAACTTCAACATTATTTTTTCAAAAAAACAGTAGAAAATAACAATAATGAAGAAAATAATATACTTCTACCTGATGACGACTAAAAGCATTTTGACCCCTGATGTTCATCTAATTGTTGATTAAATTTTTCTATGATTAATTATGAAACCCTGAACTTGGCACATATCGTTGAGATTTTATAATATTAATGTAAACATCACCAACCTTGCCAAGAACTTTTAGGTTAAATATCTAGTATGTTTTCTAAACATTGCTTAAACTGTTTAATACTTCATAAATATACTGAACTCGTTAAATCTCATATTTGGGTCATTGTGCTTTAGTTTATATTTCATATTAATGTTCAATAATGGTTTATATTTCGTATTAATATTCATCACTAACACAATTAAAAAGTCAAAAAGAACCTGATATTCTTAATCCACCCTTTTATTTTAAAAATTATTAATTAGTAAACTATTAAATAATTTTAATTATTTAAACATCATCACTAATTCTCTATTTCATCTAAAGTTCTCAACCCACATTCTCATCCACTTAAAACCACAACCCCCTTTGTCATCACACACGGCCACCTCCGGCAGTGTGACAGCACACTTAAGGGTTTCAACTTCATACATCCAAAACTATCCCTCACGATCGAACCCTGCAAAGAATTATTTGTGGGTTTTGAATCGATTCAACTTAGATGTCCCATGTCGATCTCTCACCAATCACTAAATCATCGGTGACTACCACACTTGTCCAAAGAATAGGCAGGAAGGAAAAGATCAACCAGAGGAATCGCTATCGAGTTACGAAATGAGATGCAATAAGATTAGATCAGGTGACTGAACATTTGGTGAAACAAATCAAGAATGGAAGAAAAGGAAAAACCATAATGAGAAAAACAAACGCAAAGCAGAAAGATTGAACAAAGGATAATCTTGAAAAGGCCTCAGAAATTTTCGGTTCTCTCTTCATAGTTAAAAATCAGACAATGTAGGCAAAACTTTTATTCATCATAGGCCCCAAATCTCAAGGTTTCACTTCATACAGAACAATCAGATAAAAAGAGACCAAAGAAATGGGTGTTCCTGAGTATCAAAAGAACTGAGCAGATTAAACATAAAAGCAGGTCTAAATCTACCTTCAATCTTCAACCAAAAAATGTTCTTTTACGGTTTAGTAAGATTTAAATTAAAATATACAAGTAATTATACATATAATACATTTGAAATAATATCAGAATCTAATAGAATATAGCTTCGTTTACTGAACCTTTTCCATCATGTAGAAAATCAAGAGGTTCACCCAATAACGATGCCCAGCTCTATGTCCCTGACGTTTACGAGAGACCGATTCACATTATAATTTGGCAATAGGTCCCTGCTTTTATACATCAGGTTATGAAATTTTCGACTTTAAACTCAATTGATAATAGGTCCCTGCTTTTATACATCAGGTTATGAAATTTTCGACTTTAAACTCAATTGACAATAAAGAACGGTTTGATTTAGTAAAAAAATATATAAAAAATGTAGGTCTAATCCAGGCCCCCAAATCAGAAAAAATCAATGGGAGCAGACATGACGACCTAAAAGTTGCTTAATCTCCGTGCACATTACCATGCTTCCTTCATCACTAGTATCCAGAGCATCGGCTTATTGTGCACGGATCCGTTGATTCTTCTTCGAATCGCATCGACGCCATAATTTAACAAACGAAACATCCAAATATAACTAGTTTAACAAATTAAGCATCGAAATAACTCGATTCTTGAAAGATATAAACGAAAACAGAACTGATTAAGCAATAAAGCATCATCTACGGTTTCAAAGCATGAAGATAGATCCAGAGGAAGAAACGAAAACCTGAAATCAGCGAGTCAGAATTGTGAATTCTGAAAATCTGAGATGAATGTTTCTGTAGGACGATGGTTGTATATAAAGCAGAATTATAGGTGATTAGGGTTTATATTATACCCAGACCTAGTTAGAAAATGGCCTGATGGCCCATTATCAGTAATAGGCCCAATAGCAATGGTTTCGACCCATTTGTTGGTTTCTATTCTAATGGCACATTTAGCCCATGTTTCTAATAGAATTCAAAAGGAGATAATTTTTTCTCTAAACTTACGAAACTTATAAATTACTTATATATCATTTCAAACTTTTAAATTACTTATATATCTTTTCAAACTTTTATAAATTACTTCTATATCCTTTCAAACTTTTAAATTACTTATATATCCTTCCAAACTTTTATAAATTACTTCTAAATCCTTTTAAAATTTTAAATTACTTATATATCCTTCCAAACTTTTAAAACTCTCATATATATTCAAATACCTATTTAATATTTATTAAATCATTTAAATATCAAGGGAGAACTTCTCCTATATCCTTTCAAAACTTATAAAGTACTTTTATGTCCTTTTAAACTTTAAAACATATATATCCTTCCAAACTTTTAAAACTCCCATCTACAATCTATTGATCAAGTATTCAAAATCATGTTTATATTTTGTTGTTTGGATTCCATGTATTGGCATATTGCGGATGAAAGCTTTTAGCCGTGGACTGTATGTTCTTTTTTTTTAAAGTCGATCAGGGTAAGTGCAATATATTATTGTTTGCAATCTATTACGGTGCTTGTGATTTTAAATTTCATATGTGGTGTTTGTGATTTCTATTTTTTTGTATCCATTTGGTTCATGAGGACTTCGATTTTTGTGTTTATGTGTTCCAAACTTCCAAGTTATTTCAATTGCTAATCTGCATCAAGATGAGTGCTTAATTTTGGGTACTCAACCCAAGTTCCACGTAACCTAAGGAAGTTCAAGGTGGCCGTGTTTAATTTTGGCTTTCACTCTTTACAATTGTTAATCTGCTTCATGTAATTTTCAAATTTTTGTATCATATATGTATTATACTTGGTCACTTGACTGAAGCTTGATTCGAAGACAGGAAAAGAGGCAGGGAGAAAAGAGCCGATCCATAAGAGGATTGAAGATGAGGTTATTTTGAATTTAGATAATATAATGGTAATATAGTAATTTTATAAATAATTGAATTTGATGATGATGATTATTGATATTTAAATAATTTAATAAATATTAAATAGGTATTTGGACATATATGAGAGTTTTAAAAGTTTGGAAGGATATATAAGTAATTTAAAATTTTAAAAGGATATAGAAGTAATTTATAAAAGTTTGGAAGGATATATAAGTAATTTAAAAGTTTAAAAGGATATAGAAGTAATTTATAAAAGTTTGAAAGGATATATAAGTAATTTAAAAGTTTGAAAGTATATAGAAGTAATTTATAAGTTTTGTAAGGATATAGAAGAAATTCTCCCTAAAAAGAAACTTTTAAAGGGTGTTCTTTATTTAACTACGAGTGTTATACGTTTGTAATGCCACGGCAGTTAAATATTTTTTGTTTGATAATTAGTCCGTTTTTAAAACATGGATGATGTGTTTTTTTATTATATTGCTTACGGCTGCAAGCAAACCTTTACGTCTGCAAAGGGATTTTATGCGGACGCAAAGAGTGGTTGTTACTTGCTTACGGCTGCAAGATTATTACGGGTTAATAAAAGTTTACATTGATTGGTAAATTCTAACAAGAGTGTTGGTATTCTAATTCTATTTTATTGAATTATTACCCATTTAAAAAAATCCAAAGATATCTATAATTTCAAGGTATATGTTATCTAGATTTATTAGTTCCAGTTATACATTATTTCTAATAGTTAAGCTAAAAAAAATTTATTAGATAATAGAATATTTAATATGAAAGGTTTAATTATTAATTTAGTTTGCCTTGACTTGATTTTTAAAAAAAAAAAATATTATGAAGGATTTAGTTATTAAAAATGATACATAAGATCCTAACTAACTTCACCTAATAGTTACTGTCTTTAATAATTTCAACTTTCAACTATGATTTCATGATTTATTAAGTTTCTAACATTTTCTAATGTTGGAACTATTTATACAATAGTCATAAATATTTGTACTACTTAAAATTAAGATATTAAGACAATTAAAAGAAAGAATGTTATATGCATTATATATTAGTATAAATATAGATATAGATTTAAGTAGTTTAACAACTTATTTTTTTAATTTATGATTATGGTTAACCACTTATCCAGTTAGTGGTTCATTTTATATGTTACGGGTAAGAACATCGGTTAACTATTTTGTTATTTGAGACGGCATTGCTCTAATTTACACTTTGATAAAACCCAAAGACATTATATATGTATGTGAATCATTCGTTAGGTGCAAATAAATTGCACGTGCTTCATTATTATGGCCGTAAATGAATACTATTTCATAAAACCAAACATCTAATTATTTAGCAAGGAACCAAGTAAATGAAGTATCCAACTTAGAGATGGAAAGTTATGATGATTTTGTGTTTAAAAATTTCAAAAAATAAAAACTATAGATCAAAAAGTTATTAATGTGATTTAAATCTCAAAATTTACATTTTATTTTCTTCTTGAATGTTTTAGCCTTATAGTTTAATTTAAAATTGATCTAAAACTCAAAATTACACTTTATTTTGGTTTAAACTTTAAAGTTTTGTTAAAAAAGGGTTTAACCCCTTCAATTTTTTTTTTGGTTTTTACTTTTACCCGTTGCACTTGATAATACATGTTTATTTACCCAAAAATGTCATTCTCCAATTCATCCTCTACCATTTTACCCAAATACCCCTCACCCTACATCCTCTCTCTTTTCCGGAACTCCTCATAAACCTGACCAATACTATAGTCGATTATGCACATAGTGATGATCTAGAAATAGTAGATGACTACACCAAGAGATGAGATAAGTTGATTACAAGAAAGAAGTCAAATTGCTAGAGGAGAGAGGTGAAATCAAGTTTAGGATCGTCATATTAGGTGTATTTCAGACATCTAGAAGAGAGAGAGAGAGAGAGAAAGAGAGAGAGAGAGAGGGTTTGTGTGTGTGAGAGAGAGGGGTGTGTTTAAGTAAAAGGTTATAGGATGGATGCAAAAGAGATGTGTTTAGACAAATTAACATGTATAATCAAGTAAAAGAGGTTTAACTTAAAAACCAAACAAAATGTAAGAGATTAAACTGATTCTTTAACAAAACTATAAGGTCTATACCATTAACTTTTAAGGTTCAAACCAAAATAAAAATTAAACTTTGAGGTTTTAATCATTTTTATACATAGTGTTAGTCCCAGATTGGTTGGTTTGTGTTGATATTTGTTGCTAATGTTAGCAAATGGGTCAAAATTGGGTAAAAGGGTGAATTTAGGGCTTGGATAATCAATGATATGTTATATGGTGATGTTAGAGTGTTATATTGTGTATTTGAGGATTATGGTTGTTGCAAATAAGTTTTGGGTTGAAAGAAATTGAGTTTTGATCGAAACTAGCATTGAAAAGAAGCAAGAGTTACTGTTCTTGCGAGGTTCGCGACGTGACGCCGTCTGTCCTGCGCAGTGAATTTTTCCAGAGATCTGTAGCTGGCATGAGGCTCCTTGCTTCGCAAAGCGAAGAGCCCTGAAACTTCTAAAAGCTATGTTATGACCAATTTTGACCTTGTATTTGATTGGGGTTTGATTCTAATGATTATAAGGGGGATAAAATGGAGTTTTTAAGACCCGAAAAAGGTGTTTAATCATGGTATTGAGTCTATACTCTTAAGGAGTCTCAATTTCGGTTAACTTAATTAAGTTAACCTTATGTTTTGTGATCATAGGATTCTTGTTCAAGTGATATAGCTTTGGTTTGGATAGGAAGTGATCCTCGTCACTTCAACAGGTGAGTTGTACCCTGCGGATACTCTTTTGGTTTTATGGACTTATAAGTCATCATATTGTTCTTGTATTTTATATTATACACATTTATGGCATCAATATGACTTGTTATTGTTGATTATCATGTTAATGATAATATGATATGTTTAAACATGTGTTTTGCAAGCTTTGAATACATGTAATGCTATGTGACATTTCTTGCAAGTTAATAACTATATGTGTTTATGATTGTGCCTTTGTGGTCTGGTCCTATGTTTGAGAATTAGTGCTTTGTACCATGTTAGTTTCTAACCATTGGGTAACGTGTATTGGTTCATTTGGCTTTGGCAATTGGGAACCTGGATACACGGGTGGTTGTGGAACTGGTGCAAAGAGTGGAGGGGGATGATAGTACCCATTATGACCGTGTGGTTCAATGGGCTGACGAGCCTCCGAACCTAAATATACACGAGTGGACTTGGGGAACAGGTCATTCACTCTTGACAACTATTGTACGGTGGATGCTTTGTGCTCCCCCACCTTGACCGGAGGTGTGGACACCCCCCCTCGTGGACTTGTTGACCATAGTTGGCCACCATGGAAGATACAAGGTCTAGTGGATTTGTCCCCCACATCTTGTGTGCTAAGATAAGTGATGCCATGTAAAGTAAAACGTGATGATGACTTTTTTATATTGTTAAACTATTTTTGGTACACTCACTAGCGTTACGCTAACGTCTCTGTTGTTTTAAATGTTTTTGTATCCGCATATAAATAGTAGCTTTATGCCGGTGAGGCGGGTAGAAGCTTTTGGGAAGCCTTTCATACGACCTTGTAGTTACATGTTTTGATATACATGACATATACTCTTCTTTTGTTTATTCTTTGGTTAATAGTCGTGTAATTAATACAACAAGTAACACCAATCTTTTGTAAGTCAAAATAGAGCTTCCGCACACTTATGTAAATGAATAAACATATGATGGTTTTATTAGTTGTTTAAAAAGTTTAAATTTGTACTGAAAATCAAGGTGTTACACCAATAAACTGATAAAGTGAGCGTATTGACTTGAAATTTTCCGAATCGAGCCAATCCCGAACTGATATATAACGGGTTTTGTTAGTTCGGTATTTTCGGTACCGATACCGGTTCTGTCCAGTTCTAATATCAAACTCACCCCTAATTCATACCTTTCTACGTATAATTTCCAACAAGATATGTGAGTGTATTTATTATTTAGGTAGTCAACTCGTTCAATTTACCTGATACCAACTTGGAAACATTATATCATCTTAGGTTTGATTCTTCTTATCATTTTCATTCTTCCTTATTTTTTAGTAACCCTACGTGTAACATCCGCAAACCCGGGCTAGTTGATTAGTGGGCTAACGGCAGGTGATTCCGTATTTATTTTGCGTAAGTTGATTTTTGTGATTAATTGATTAAGTGTTGGATAAAATTGAAAATATATTTTTGAATATATATGTTTGTGTCACTAGGGCTAAAAGAATTAAAAGAAGACAAAGATATGTATGTCATGTATGTATGTGTAGTATGTATGCATGGATGTTTATTGAATGAAAGAAAGAATAGAAAAAATGAAAGTTGACACCTCCTGCTTGAATAAGTGAGTATGTATACGAGGGATTGATTTCACCAGCACATAGTGAGTGTGAAAGTGTGTGTTTGTGTGTCAAAAACCTCTTGTTGAAGAAAGCTAGAAAAACAAGAAACTTGGATTTTCAAGAAGAAGATTTGGTGATTCATAATTCAAACTGAAGATTGGTATGTGTTCATATGATGCTATAGATTGTTTTCATGTGTTTATATGTTGAAATACATGTTAGAATGAAGAATTACCATTGTTGGAGCTTAAAGCTCAAAACTTGATTTATGGGTTTTGATGGATAATGGATTTTAATTAGATTTGAGGAGTTATATATGTTTGTTGTGATGTTATATGAAATTTCTTATGTATTGAAAGTGATCTGGGTGAAGAAAATGATTGTTGGAAATGAAAAATATAAGAATGATATGCTGGAAATCCGACAGTTCGTGAGGAAGAAACTGGAACGCGACGCGACCGAGAACCCTAGAATCCGGAACCCGGAATCCGATACCCAAATCCGAGTAGCGTCGCGGCGCTACAGGCCAATTTTAAGGGTTTGGTGTATTTTTGCTATGTATTCATATGCCAAGTGATGGGTTATTGTTTATATGATTATTGTATGTTGTTTACAAGTTATATAGAGATATAAATATATATTATGGATATATATTTATCAGAGATTGACTTCGGTTGTTGTGTTCTCATCACACCCTCGGGTGAGTACATCTTACGGATACTTGTCTTTATAAATATTTTAAGTCATATGTGTGTTTATGTTTGGCAATGAGTTTAAGAGATACGTTATGCTTATAGGATGTCAATACCCTATAGGTTGGAGATGGTCAATGCACAATGATTATACATGATTAATTGATGATCAAATAATGCACAATATGGTGAATGCTTCATATAGGCGATGTTAATACACATTGTGATTGTTCATGTTGGTAGTATGTATGACGTGGTGAGATGCTCCATGTAGGAGACATCTATACACATTGAGATGATATATTCTTGCTTATGATATGCTACATGTCATGTGAAATGCACATTGTAATTTCTATGATGTTATACCTTTGAGTGTTCATTATTTATTAGATAGGACACTAAGGTTTATTTATGCATGATAATTGATTTGTCTTGAAATGTTTTAGTTTTGTTTGTGGAGCACTAAGATACTATGCTTGCTATATTGATGTGATGCCTTTGAGTGTTCATTACTTGTTTAGATTGGACACTAAGGATGAATATAGTGATAGTCCGGACTATGCTAATGGAGTTAATACTTGCTGATGTGTGTGACACCGAGGATGTTATCCTTTTGGTATCAATGGTGTTATTGGGATGTGATCCAAAGTGCATTATACTCTCACCGAAGAGGTGAATGACCTTCTAAGGGTTACTATACTCTTGACGGTTAATGGATTGGTATCA
This sequence comes from Dittrichia graveolens, assembly GCA_038502395.1. Taxonomy (NCBI): domain Eukaryota; kingdom Viridiplantae; phylum Streptophyta; class Magnoliopsida; order Asterales; family Asteraceae; genus Dittrichia; species Dittrichia graveolens. The sequence continues at coordinate 76,825,786 of JARJIL010000002.1, forward strand.
TCCGAGAGGTGAACGACTTGACAGCTCTCACATTTGGCTCGAGGCGGTTGATTAACCGTGACTTGGCTTAACGAGTAGACGTAGACTGCTTGGTGCTCCTTCACGTATTCAGGTGGCGTGGGTTATTCCCCCTTTGGGTATCATTGATACGGCTAGCTACCGTGTGTGATGCAAAGACCCATTGGACCGACTCCCACGACTGGTTTTGTGTGATTTGTTTGATACATGCATGTATTGATTTGAATATTTCCAAACTTATTTTTATAAATTATGATGACTTGGTTTTAAGAAATACCATGTTTTTGTTGTAGTTACTAGCTATGTTTATAGCTAGCCAGTTGTGTTTATATTTTGTATTCACAAGTAGTTTTTAGCCTTCTGAGGCGGATAGATGCTTTGGGATACCCTTTTGGCTTCAAGACATGTTTGGCAGTTTTGTTGGTGCTCATGTACTTGTTGTGTATATGGTCGTGATGGTCATTAGTAACACCAAAGTCTAGTATAAGTCGCCCGTGTTTTTGAGATTACATAGTGTTACTTAATAGTGGGTTTGCTGATTAACACTTGGATTTAGCAAAAGATTTGTATGCTAATTTCGCTTTCATAGTAAACAATTTCAAGTGACTTTATGTAAACCTTGTATTAAAATAATTTCGTAAAAGCTTAAATTTGGACTGAAAATCATGGTGTTACAGTAGGTGAACATAAGATTATGTTTTTTCTTTTGTTTAAAAGTCTACCATGTTTCTGTTGAAGAGTACATCACCACCATTGCTTCCAAGCACTTAATAAGTATGCCTCACACAACTACAGATACCAAGTTGAAAGATTGAGGAAGGTCGAGTGCTCGATTGCTGAACGTTTAACCAACTTAATTATGATACATGCGAGGAACAACGGTAAAAAGTTGACGGTGGTTTGCATCATCATGCCAATTCTGACATTCATTTTGATTTTGTGGTCTAATGTTTCTACTTCCAACTTTTACTTTTAATTAATTAGTTTAGTATGTAATTTTTTATATTCCTGTGCATCATATTTGAATAGTGGAACATCAAACCAACATTAATGGTTTACATCATCGGTTAAAAATGTGTTAAATTTGTATGTAAAAACATGTGCCTGGGGCAACGAACACATTGTCTTTTATTCATTTTGGTTATATTCACTTAAAGAATGATCACTCACATGTATATTCTTATGCCTAATCCGTCTCTATCACATGTACTCTTCTATAATATGTATTTGTTAAGAAACTCTGCCTCAACACACGGGTACAAGTAACTAGTTTAATTAAATAATTTTAGTCATTATTAAGATTACGTTTGGAGAGAGATATCTAATTAGCGTGAATTGATAAGAATACATACAGTAGTGACTACTGTGACTATTATGACAAGTTGTCGTATATATCTTTGACATCTTTGAACCCACACAAACATAATTATGTTTCATATAATCAATTGAAAAAAAAAAACAAGAAAGCTTGTCATACGTATCATCCGAACAAGAAGATCAAAGGATGACTAGGGATGGCAGAAAAAAACCGATACCGACATAAACGAAACGAGTCCGGGGACGATAAACTGGAGGGGGTGGAACCCGATTTTTTTAACGGGGAGGATAAAATAAATTTTTAATAGAATATATACACACATTTTCATGTAACCTAATTTTAATTTGTTGATGTTTTATTTTGATTTTGTGAATGCATTTAGACTCTTTAAGACTTTAATTTCGGTTTGGAAATATTTGTATTCAATAACGTTGTATAATTTCAGTATAATCGTTTAGTAAAACTCATGGCAAAATCTTTACGGTGACGGGGATCCTCACGGTAAAAAATCACCGTTTTACTTAATGGGTATCCTCGTAGTGAAAATTACTCGTTTTATCACACGTTTACTTTAAATGGGGATACATATTTCTCCGCGGATTTCTTCGGTTACCCGATGGAATCCACGTGGTTTTATAAGCGGGGATATGGACGGTTTTCTAAATAGGGACGAGGGATCAATCCATGTCTCGAACCCGGAATTTTGCCATTCCAATGGATGACGAGTGCAACTAAAGTGGACGGAATAGTATGTATAACATTACTAGTACTAGCAAAATTTGGAGGATGACGCTACTGCTAATTATTCATGAGCTCTAACATGCTTGTTAATAATCTTTAATCTTTAATATATATTAAAAGAATAGGGCTATGATGTCATTATCTTATTTTTAATTTTTTCATCAATCGTGTTTCTTTATTTTCTCAAATGTCTTTACAATTACTTGTTTTTACGACATAAACCTTAAGCCTTGCATATTGTTCAAGATTTTCATTTTTAGGTGATTTAGTTTGTTAACAATAAAATATTTTAACAAAAAGATTTATTTAAATTATTCAATAAATACATTTTTCGTGGTTATTTAAGTTTATATTCAGAACTTAGCAGTATCAATTGTAAATGATGGAACGGATGTTTTTAAGCGATGTATCTAACTGTACGTTTCATATTAATTCATAAACTTATTCCATAATCATATATTATCTGTTTCGTTCAACTTAATTAAAAATGTTTGTCGTTTATCTTTATGCTCAAAATCCAGATTCAAGCAGTCATCTCAATAAGACTACTAATATTTACTGTTCATATAGTATGATATGAATATATCACATTAATTCGTTATGTATTCATGATGAGATTTTTCTCGATTTGCTTCCCCTGACAAGCTCCCTCCAGCCTACCCACCAAACTTCGTGTGGGCTAATAGTTTTCATTTCCCACAATGCCTTTGTCATTTGATCCAAAAGCGTTCCGTTAGATAGGAACAAATTTGATAAATACGATTCATATCCACTATATAAATAACAATATTGGTGGAGAATACAAACAATGCCCGTGTCGTTCGTTAATGCAATAATTTTTGTATAGTTTACAATTGTTTCACTATACATGTTAATATTGTTTAACACCAGAAACATTTAAAATTTACTTTAATCATCCCCTTGTTTATACACGGGGTGTTAATAATTAATATCTTAACAAATTAAGGGTTGTAATGAATTTTTAAATTATTTTTTCTAGCTTTATGGTTGTCATGAGAACACTTGTCATTGCTATGTGCATTTTAATGTTTTGTAAAAAATATGTGGTTACATTGAATCTGTCTATTGTCTTATTAAGTTTTGATGTAGATTGATAGTATATATTTGATTTGATAAAATAGTTGGATGGGTGGTTTGGAGACTTTGGGCTAATAGTTTAATGCAAAGTTTTTAATTATAAAGATGTTTTAAAAAGTAGTTGAAACTCGAGTTAAAATCAAGGTTGTCGATCTTAAAGATTTTCAGAAGATTGAGACTAACTTTAAAAACGAGATCTTCTAATTAATAAATTAAAAAATTTATGTTATATTTTCAACATTTACTTTTCTAGCTTTTTTTTAAAATAAATGCTTTTATTAAATCTTTTAAATCTATGCTTCAATTAATAAATAGGCAAGCTATTTAGTTTTTTTTTTAAATTGTCAATTTCGAATAAAATTTTTACTAATTTTTACTTTGAAAAACCTTGTTTTGTATGAGCAATAGTCACGCGTAACAGGAGCATGCGTTACACACGTCATCACCGGTAGGCTAAGAACTCTATCAATGTTGAGGAAACTCTATTTAAATAGAATAGGAATCTGTGAAGGATGCTCTACTCTCTCCCGCCTTTAAGGACTCACGGCAGGAGAGCGATGAGTCCGTTCCCTCACTCCCACTACAAGAAAACTCAATGCAAAACCGCTCCGCACCTTTATAAAGTCGTTTTCAAGCTAAAAGTGTAAGCCTTGGAGCTTACGTTAGAAGAGCAAAAGGCCGGGGGCTAGGGTGAGCTGAGGGGGGACAGCGTAAATCCTAGATCACCCTTTTGAACTAAACTCTGGGAATTGAGGTACTTGAGCGGGGGGGGGGGGGGGGGGGTTGGTTTCGTGCAAGGCCCTCGCAGCAGGAAGAGGCAATTGTCAGCTCTTTCACCTTTCTTCGCTTCATTCGTTGCATTCTAAACGGAGCAGAAAGAGGTAAGAATATTTGACAATTAACATTATTTTCATTTACAATATCATCATTCGAAAATTAATTAAGTTTTTTTAAATATAGTTAAGCATATTAATAAGTGTATCATTCTCTAAATGAATAACTTCTTTTAAAAGTCTTAAATCCGAAAAATCTTGGGCCAATAACCTAAACTCATAGCTTTATCTGTTTTACATTGAGACACCATTGGTTACACATAAGCGAGACAAGATATACATTTAAATGAAATAACTAGCATAGTATCCGCTTAATGTGACGGCTAGAAATATTCCTACTTGATAACATGTTTGTTTTTAATAACGTAAGGCTATTATATCACGTATTATAATAACATCGAACAATTTTCGTTCACAATGTGTCTATTTTCTTTCTCAAGTTTCCATTTCTTTTATTTCTCTTTTTTTTATAATTCTTTTATTTACTTTTAAACACAATAAAATGAAAAACAAAAAGAATATTAAATATACTATAATTAAACATTTTGTTTTGATTACACGAGTCACTTAAAAAATCCAAAAATGTCTATAAATTTAGGTTACATGTTATTAGGTTTATAAGTTCTAGTTATACGTATTTTCTAATACTTAAAATTAAAATACGAGGTATATGATAAAATATTTAAACTATTATTTTTATGAAGATCCTCTTTATTTAATTTTTAATTTGTATTTAATATCATGTAGGTCAAAAATAACTTGCATTGACTTGACTTTTTTAAACATGATTTATTATGAAATGTTTAGTTATAAAAATGATATTTTAGAATCTAATTAACTTTATATAATAGTTTCCTTATAGGTTTAAACAAGGGGTAAATTAGTAATTTTAAATTACTTAAAATTAAGAGATTAAAACAATGACCTAAATGCTTTATAATATAGTACTAGACTAAATGCACGTGTGATACACAGGTTGATTTAAACGATAATAAATATTAGATATTAATAAAAACGTATTAAATAATAATAAAAAACGAATTAAATGAGAATTTAAAAAATGACGACGTACGGCGTCAAGCTATCAACACTCTAACCAGCGGTGAAAATATTGACGCGAGTAAGATGACATACTTACGGCAGAAACGTGGTATCATGATAAGAAGAGTCGTGATTGTATTTTTTATATAAGTCATCAATCATTATTATTACAATTAAGGGTAATAAAATTAAACGTTATTGATTATAATTAAAAAAGAATTTAAAATGATTATAAAATATTTTAGAATGATAAAACTAAGAATTTGGTTAATTATGATATTTTGAAATATTATAAATAGTAAATATGATATTTGTAAATTAATATGGACAACTACGATTTTATATCATTTAATTAGGGCATATATGAAACTATTTCTAATAATTTTAACTCTAAAAAGTCAAAATTGATTTTTTGATTTTAAATGAATGGATGGTCAAGATTAAACATTTTTTTAAATGAATAGTTTAGATCGTCTAATAAATTTTATCAAATTAGTCTTTTATTTATATTAGAAGATAGTATAGATATACCAATTTATAAAATCTTCTAATATAAATAAAAGACAAATTTGATAAAACTTATTATACGATCTTAACCGTTCATTTAAAAATTATTTAATCTTGATCATTCATTCATTTAAAATTAAAAAAATAATTTTGACTTTTTAAAGTCAAAATTATTAAAGATAAATTCATATATGCCCTTATTAAATCATTAAAATCGTATTTGTCCATCTTAATTTACAAATATTATATTTACTCTTTATAATATGTCAAAATATCATATTTAACCAAATTTTTACTTTTATAATTCTAAAATATAATAGCAAAACTTGACAACTTGGATCCATTTTGGTAAACTAAACCCTTTAAAAAAATGTTTAATCTTGACCATTATTCGTTTAAAATCAAAAAATCAATTTTGACTTTTTAGAGTAAAAAATAACTATCAGGACAAATCTGTGAGTATCTCAATTTTCTTTCTTCATCTTTCAATTTTCATAAATGTTTCTTGATTTATTATTAATATATGGATTATATGTTTAAAATTTCATATCATAAATATTTAAAATTTACATAAACAATCATGTATTTATACATGGGGTATTAAACTAGTTAATTATATACAAATAACATAACAATAAAAAGTCTATACAAAACAACCCTTACAAGTAGCAACAACAAAAGCATTTTATAAAACGAAAATAAGAAATACAGTTAGAAACATAATTGCAATAGATGCGGTAAAATTTTTGCATCTACGTAAATAAACATCAACAAATATCATTTATCGAAGGTCTCATGATGAACACCTTCAATTAACGCGAAGGGCAAATTTTGTTCTTGATCTTTATTCATTAAAGGCTCCTAATCTTCAATGGCTTATATTTTATTTAATTTAAAAAAAAGATAATTTTTAACATACGATACGATACGATACTTTTTATCAGTTTTTTCTATCAATAGCTATAAGAGTTTAATTGTCTAATCAGACATTCTTGTATATGATAAATTATTATTGGGTAAATATAAACTACTATTTAGAAACACGTGTTTGTCTTCCCGACATTTTAATCTCTTAAACCTGTTCTCTTTCACCCTTGGTTATCACACTTGTTGACTAACCTAACACCATCTTCTCCAATTGGGTAAAGCTGTCCCCCCTCCCCAAAAAACCTAGCGGCCTCTGCCATCGAATTGTTAATTGTTATGTTACCATCATCGTCACCACTTTTGTTCCTTTGTTTATCTTGGACGGTGTGGTTCATATGGTGTGGTCATTATGGCTTTGTATATCTATGATCGCTCGAAGAATAAGTCTCTAAGTATATGTGGTGCATATGGGCAATATTTTTAAATTTGTTGAGTATGCTTTTGTTGGTAAATAAAATTATGAGTAGGTCTGAATTTGTAGTGAATATCAAGTCTTCCAAATAACTCAATTTAATAGAAAATACAAAATCTTTTGAAGTTAGATATATATAAGCCAGAGTTATGTTTAATAAATTAAGTCTATGTTAAAAATATAGTCTTAAAATTTTAATATTTAATCACAAGTGATATATCATGATGTTATAGTAGTAACGAGGTTCACTCTTAGTAATTTTTTTAACCAATAAAATTTGAGATAAATAATTGTGTATGGATCCAGTGATGGTAAATGCGTGTAACTACTGTAGGGAATTAGTGATAAGGTAATGATATTGTCATGATGGTTAGTGATGAAAGTGATATATCTTACTCCTATATAAATTTACCATCTAAGAAACTCTTAATTTTAAGAAGAGTAAATTTACTAAAATACCCCTCCTTTATACCTCTCATTTACACCTCCTTTAAGTCCACAATTAATGAATTTAAATAAATAAATATTAAAAACATAACTGACAATTAATGAATTTAAACCAATACTTATAACTGAATTATTTCTAACCATATATTTTTAATATTAACTTTTGATACATGAGATCACCATACTTATAACTAAATTAAGTCTAATCATATATTTTTAATATTAACTTTTGGTTTATGAGATCACCTAAATTCCTGTTTTTAATAAATCAAATTAAGGAGATTTCACAAACACCAAACAAATGAAAGAATCAAAGAGTTGAAATTTATAAACATTGCATTTTAACTCAATTACATAATAATTGGAACTATAAAATATTACACACACATATACATACATATATATAATCAGCAACTTAATGATTCAGTCATGCGACAAAATTATTCCAAACAAACTAAAAGACAAATAACTCAAAGTTATCAATTTAATTCTTAATTTCAAAGTGGCTCTCGCAAAGAATCTTCACAAACTCATATTATCTTCATCTCGCAAGGAATCTTCACAAACTCATATTAGCTCCTTGTGATTATTCTGCACAAAACTCATTACAACCTCCTCTTTATTCGCCGCCGTCGTATTGCGCGGGTACCCCACTAATAATATTATAAGTGTGAATGCTCTTACTAACTAAATTAAAATAAATGTCAAAACCAAAAGATGAGATGACTAAAGAGAGTTAATGGATTTTACAAATTATTATTTAGTGAGTGGGAAGTTGAAGTAGATAATTTTAGTAGGAGAAACTATAGTTATTTCATAAATAAATACATCACAAAAATTTTAAATTTGGTGTTTATTGTATAATATTTTTCCTTTAAAAATAATACAATAAAGATATGGTCATAAATAACTAAATGCATTATATTATTAAAATAATAGTTATGTATTAGTATGATTAAAGTCTACATTATTAAAATAATAATAACTTGTATTAAATGAACTAAATTAGAATGTTATAAATAACTATGCATTATCTATTTTTCTATATCTACTTTAACTTAAAATGTTTTTAATCAAAGATGGCAATGGTCACTAAGCCTCATTTTTAAAATTTAAGAAAATTAGACGTATATGATACGTTGATATGTCATGATTTGAAATTTTGAATAATTTAAACTTGTATTGTAAATAGGCCTATGCTTTTTAAATCTCAATCAACGTGGTTTAATAGGTTTAAGTTACATTTATCTTTCTTTAATTATGACTTTAATGGTTAAGCTTCTCATTTAATTTTGAGTAGTTACACTTAAGTTTCAATAATTGTCTTAAACTCATATTTAAACCTCAATTAGTGAGTATGAGTTACTATCACCATTAAATTAAATATGTAATTTGGATTATTATTAAATTAATTTAGAGTAATCCTATGTGGCATTGTTTTGTATAGAAACTAGAATGGGGATGAATAGTTATCTCCTCTTTTTAAAATCTTTTAAATAATTTTACCCTTTTCTAAAAATTATATTTTCCTTTTTATAAAATAAACTCTTATATATATATATATATATATATATATTCTTGAGCACAACGGAAACAATAAATAATAATCAAAATGCATGAAAATACAATTAACTGTCTCTTAACTATCATTATATACAACTAACTTTAAATTCTTAAAAATAATACAACGAACTTTCGTAATTCTCCAATTGTATACAAACAACTTTTTTATGTGTCTAATATTTAGCTACCATTGTATACAATGAACTTTTTGATAATTTCTATAGTATACAACAACTTGCATACAATGAGAGGATTATAAAAGTTAATTGTATTGTTTAAAAAAAAATAAAGTTGGTTGTATATAATGATAACTAAGACAAATTTTATTGTATTTTCATGCAATTTACCCAATAATAAATGACACGAATATAAATACAAGTAAGTAAAGAGTTTAAGGGTTTAGAGAGATGACACCGATATTTATAATGGTTCGGTTGAACTCCAACCTACATCCACTCCTTGACCTCCATCAAGAGTTCCACTAGCACAATGTGCAAAAAGTCTCCTTATACCAGAAAAGACCACCGGTTACAATCACCTTTGATACGAGGACGTGATCACCTCACAATGTTCTAGTCCAAGAACACCAAACACAAGCTCTTCACCAAGAACCCGTAATGCCTCAAATGAGGACTTCTTTGCCTACTACGTAGGACTTCCTTGCCTCCACCGTGGAATTCAAATTAGTGTCTTCACAAAGGACTTTTACGATGTGTTCTTCACCTAGAATACAAACCCAAGAACAATGTGGGGAATAGTCAAACCCACATGTACAACAAGTTCTACAACTAGAACTATCACTCAAGAAATGAAATCTCATCAACACCAACAATGGTATGTACAAAGATTCACTCTTATAAATCAAGAGGCAAATGGATATATATTTGAAGCTCTTGTGATCTATTTTGCTATCTTTGAGTTGATGAATGTATTGATTTTTGAATAATAATCAACTCAAGAATTACACATAAAATATAAAGATTTAGATCACAAGTGTGTGATAAAATATTACAAAGAATTTTTTGTTCAAGAGGGTGTGTAAAATAAGAGATCAAGTATGTTATTTATATGCATGAGAGAGAATCTCAAAAGCTGTCAGGAGACCGGACCGTCGCAACTCACTGTCGACCGTGGGTTTCTCACACAGCTTTATTTGACAGTTTAAAATGTTAACGTTGAAGACAGACAAATACTCAAAATTTTTGTTATAAAACAATACAATACTCATTAAAATAATATTTCTTTGTGTACTATTTGTTGGTATAAGTGAGATTAAACTTGCAAACAATTGGACACTAATATCAAGAATATTAGAATGAGTGGTTGAGAAGTTGATACCACATAAAGTGGGTTATACTTTCTGGACACAATAAACAACAAACTTGTACTTATTGAGCTTATCATCTCTTCCACTTTATCATAATACTCAAGATAATAGTACTTCTTAAAAATATCTCACTTATACATCTTGAAAGATTAGGTGCTTTAATCAGTACACATTATTTGCATTTTCATCTGTATAAAATTTGCCAACTGAAATATATTTCATTTTTTTCGTGGCAATTTATAAAAGTACATTTCCAAAATAACTATATCTTTTGAACACGTGGAAATGTTTTATAAAATATGAAAATGCATTCCAGTCAAAAATTTGATTTTTATATATTTTTCGTGTTCGTTCAAAAATCATTTTTAAGTAGATGGGTATTGTATACATTTGGCTTTTGTAAAATTTGCATACTTCATTTTTTTTGAATCATCTCGTAATATATCATTGTGATCAATACAAATTTATATTTAATGATTTGTTTTGCTAAATATCATAGATGATTTATTTCATTGAGAGAGAATTTTAGACTCTTTCCCCTTGAAAATATCATCTATAAAGATTAATGTGCATACTCTTAAAAAAATCCGAAAGCCTTTGTATAATCTTGTAAGATCAATATATGAATGACTTACACTATTGAAGATGGAACAACATAGACTTTGTTAGATTTGTTATATTTTGTTTTTGAAGGGGTATCTTAGATAATTTTCATATGGGCCATGTTTGACAGAGAAGACGCGGCAGTAGATAAGGTGACGGAAGCGCATAGAAGAGTCATGGTTGCAAATCATTTTACTTAGCTTCAATGCTTAATTCTTTAATGAGGTATTATTGATTTTATGTTACTTTGATTTTCTAAAGGTGGTCATGGTAATGGTGCTACAATAAATCCTGGCAAATGAAGACTGTTGGGAAAAATAGGCTTATAAATAAATCCTCTTTTGTTGACACAAAAATATACAACTTGTTTATATAATTGTATGTATTAACATTAACATATGTGCACATATACATATATATATTCAATCAAATATATTCTCATCCATAATCTACAAAATAAGCTTCATCAAATGGCCAAGCTTCAATCGTCAAGATCCGAGTTCAAGTAGAAGTCGATGTTAAAGTCTCCTACAAATAAAGATTCAAAGTCTATGAGCTTACACAATAAATAATCAAATGAGTTTAAGTTTTTATAAAATAACTTTTATAAAAACCTTTATAAAAATTGAGACAATTTTTATAAAAATCACAAGCTTGGAAGTCAAAGCAAAAATTCTCATTTTGGCAAATACTAAACACAATCTTCTATTGAAATAAGCCAAAACCATATTTAGCAAAAGGAATCTCCCAAAGAGGTAAACTTCCAACATGCTTTGTGCATTTGGTTTTCAAACTACCATTTTCATGATTAAATTCAAACTTAAGAAGTATGACACTTACCCAAATTTTCTAAAGCTTCTTTTCAGTGCATTTTTATGGTAAAAATGGGTTTTGTGTGGTTTTGGTAAAAACCCAACGTCTATATGCACAAGGCTAAAAAATCTCCAGCAGTGCGACGGTCGATTCCACGGTCGACCGTGGATCGTCTGGACACTTTTTGAGCATCAAAATTTTTCCTTATTTAAAGCAACTCAAGTCTTGTGTTTTACTGACCTCTTGCAATCTGAAAAAACACAGAATACATAAAAATCTTGTGAGCTCATATTCCTTGATAATTCAATCTTTCAAGATCAAGAATCAAGCAAGAGTGAAAGCCTTCAAGTTCATATACTTCATTACATTCATATACATTTGCAATAGTGTGAGGATCATCTCTAGCCTTAAAATTAGAGAGAAGTGAGGATCATCTCTAGCCTTAGAATTATAGAGAAGTGAGGATCATCTCTAGCCTTAGAATTAGAGAGAAGTGAGGATCAACTCTAGCCTTTCAAATTAGAGTGAAGTGTGGTTTATCTTAGCCTTGTTTGCAAGAGTGAAGTGTAATTCTTGTAAGCTAAAGAGAGAAGTTGTAAAAGGTTTATCTTTATCTTTAAAGAGAGAAGTTAGTGGAGCAACTCTTGGTGGGTGAGGCCAAGGAGTGGATGTAGAGCAAGGTTGTTAACCCTTGCTTGAACCACTATAAATCATTGTGTCCAAACTACTTTATTGGTGATATCTTTCTTCCTTAAACTCTTTAATTACTTGCAAATATTGTTAAAAACTTCAAAAAGTGGGCATATAACCTATTCACCCCCCTCTAGGTTCTAACAAAGACAAAACTAAGGTTTGTTCTCAATCTTTATTTGTTACACAACTGCCACTAGATACTCTTAAAATGTCATGTTAACTTGATAATCATTCAAATGTGTCACAATCAGATTAATTATAATTTTTGGAAAAATATTATTATGAGTTGTTAAATATCATATTGCTTTTGGGCTTGTACAGATTTATAACTTTAAATTTTCATGTTGCTACATATGCTGTCTAAATATCTTTGTATAACAATATACCGTTAGTGGACTTTTCTATTCATGGTTGCTTAATTATCCTGTTGGTTATCGTAGATAATTTATTTAGTGAACAATGGTTTTGTTTCATTGTTATGTTATTGGTTTATCCATTAGACCTAAAGAACGATAATCTATAAGTCGTACTTTGTTGAAAAATAAAAATTGTGGAATCTATAAAAGAGAGTAACAATTTGAACAACTTGTCTTCTTCATTAAGTTACTAAGCAAAACATTGTCATCATTTTAATAAAATCTTACTTTTCTTACTAAATGACTTTTAATACAAATTACAAACATTATGAAATAGTCACTTAGTTAAACCCCTATTATACTAAAAATGTTAGGCTTGTAAACCTGAAATTTATTTTTACCCCTTTACTAATTATTCTTATACATAACAATAATGTAGAACACGGATTTATCATATACATTAACAATGGTTCACAGAATATAAGAAATGTTCTCAACAACTCGCTTTTTTATATAATGCAAAACAAATTATAAAGTAAACATATAAAGAACATGATGTGTAACACATGTCAAACATATTATAAATGTCACATTCTTGCTATTCACTTTTTCCACTAACAAATATTATCCTACTCAAAATGTAGAAATATAAAAACATATATGTCGATGATCTTACATGCTAGCCCATGTTTACACAGGCTTGGAACCTAGTTCAATCTAGTATCTTTATATCTAATTTTTCTCTCAAGTTGAAACATTTGCCCTACTATTAAATTGGTAATTTAATCAATTTTTGCTTAAATGTTTGATTTTATTTAGTCTTGTTATGTATCAAATTTACCGTATGAATGGTTTAAAAACGAAAATGAGAAAGTAACAATTTTTAGTGTTGTGCGTCAATTTTGTTTTTTATTGTTCATAATCGCTTGTATATTAGTTTTTTTATGTGTTTTAATATTCATGTTCATCGAATTTGCTTATCGAAATTAGGCATTTATCTTCTTTTTTTCTTTTTAAAGTTTAAACCCAACTAATAATTTCTCTCCCGATAACATGTTAACCTTCTCTCATAACCCGTTGCATTGATTAATTTTGTCTCTAATTAAATGTTGTAGTTGTTGGCCCCAACCTAGTGCTTATAGTAGCCGCCGATATTCTAGATCCTCAAGAAAAAAACTCACCTGTCTTTAACGATAAATGTTTCAACTGTTGCGACTTCAAAAGAAATGCTTTATCAATTACACCTCATGTCCTCGTGTGGTTTCCAAACCATGAACTTCAATGTCTCCTGCGAGTCCACTATGTGTTTATAATGAACTTCACTCATTTGGACGCCCATATCTCAGGTTGATGATTTTCACGGGCCTTTCCCATATTTCGGAAGGAAGAGACTTGATCAAGGAAGGTAGGCGTAATAGGTGTTTGGGTGGTGCCTTACACTAATCCATTTCTTGTGCAATATCTGTTGAGTAATGTCTCACATAGGACATAAAGTGAGTTTGTAATCTGCTTAATAAGGGTACTGGGCTACTCCTCTTATAACCAATTGGTTTTAAGTTGAAACCCCACAAATTTACAATATCTAGTTAGGTTTTGTTTTCTTAACATGAAAATTGTGTATAAATTTTGGTTTGTTATTTGCATCTTTATGTTTTATAACTCTTGTTTTAAGTGTCTCCTATGTATCAAAATGTTTGAAGATTTGTATCGATATTTTTATGTGCATCAATTACACAATCTGTGTGACATCGGAAATATCATGTGAACCAATTTATATTTGTGTTAAGTGCACCGAAATGTAATGAAGTATCCCCGTTTTAATATTTTGGGTAACAAACAATACTTTGTTCGCAAAAATAAATTAAACTACCCGAAATTTACGTTTAATGTAATGTGACATGCAATATCAGGTTTGCAGGTCACCTTTATTTTTAAATTATTTTATCTGCTTTATTTATATTTTATTGCTACTTTATTATTATTATTATTATTATTATTATTATTATAGGGAACAACAAGATTTCCTGAGCTTAACGTGTTCAACTTTTTTTTCCCAGATTTTTTTAAACAAAGCTAATGTTTCCTATCCCTTATTTTCCTTGATTACACTCCATAAACTATGTATGACTCTCTAGTCCACTCTCGTGATTCATCCCTGTGCAAGATTTTGGGTTCTTCCCCATCTATTTGTTCGTGTGGTCAGTCCACTCTCTCGATTCATCCCTGTTCAAGATTTTGGGTTCTTCCCCATCGATTTGTTCCCGTGGTTAGTGCACTCTCTCGATTCATCCCTGTGAAAGATTTTGGGTTCTTCCCCATCGATTTGTTCCCGTGGTCAGTCCACTCTCTCGATTCATCCTTGTGCAATATTTTGGGTTCTTCCTGTAACGCCCCAAAGTTCAAAATATTTGTGACTAAGTGTTATAAAAGGACAGAGGTGTTTATAAAACTAGAAGGGCTAAAGTTGCCATTTTGGAAGTTGGTAAGTCCAGGGGCTGTTTGGTAATTCTTGGAAAGTGCTTATATATATATGTTAGTAAGTTGACTTGAGTTAGTCAACCTACACATTTGACAGCCACTTCTTAGCAGACATTTCTCTCTTTTCAGTTGATCAAGAACAGCAGATTAGTATGTAGCAGTTACTTCTAAGTGATCCATAATAACAAGGTATGTGTTCTTATTGTGATTTGTGTGTTTTGGGTCAAGAAGGTGATTTCAAAGGTGAAATCATTGAGTATTGTTAGTAATGATGTTTTTAGTTGATGTTTAGAGGTTACAGATTGTTATAACTGGAATTGTAAGTTCTGGAAATGATTTTAAATAAGATTTGGATCAAGAACAGCAGCTGTGTTCATCACAGAAACTGCAGGTCGGTCGTGTACACGGCCCGTGTAGGTGCACACGGCCCGTGTAGGTGCACACGGCCCGTGTACAAGTTTTTAAGACGGTGACAGGCCATGTAGGTAACATGGTCGTGTAGTATGTAAGGTACACGGCCCGTGTAGAGTTACACGGCCCGTGTAGAGGTCAAAGGCGGTGACAGGCCATGTAGGGATACATGGTCGTGTAGCATAAAGGGTACATGGCCCGTGTAGGGTTACGCGGCCCGTGTAAGGTGATGTGTCAGCACAGGGCATGTGGCCAAGAGTAGTCGTGTAGTATGCAGGGTACACGGCTCGTGTAGGCTTACACGTCCCGTGTAGCCCCATTCTCAGTTCAGTTTGTAAAGTTTATGATGTTTAGCTTAATCTCTGATACAGGAAGGTATTTGAAGACTTGACTGCAAAAGTTATCTGTTAAGCATTCTACACAGTTACAGGTGAGTGTACTAGTCCTCTAGCATGTTTAGCATATGGCTATGATTTAGATGAACAACATGATAATTGTGTTATAAGATATGAATGTTATAGATATTCAATAAAGCAGCAGGGTACAGAGTACGTGCGAGGCATAACGTTGTACCAAGAGCAGTGTTATGGTATACAGCCACGCGGATGGTGTAGCTGTATACTAAAGCAGAGTAAGTACCTGTGAGTTAGTGTATGTATACGTACAACAGATGATATGATATGATATGGTATGATATGATATGATATGATATGAATATATGATGCAAGCACATGCGTATAGCCTTGCCATGAGTATACTATTCTTTAGCATGAGCAATACATGATTATAATTATTGAATTGTATGATAAAACTGTTTGTGTTTTATCTGTGAGTCGGATGCGAGGCATCCTGGGGAGTTGTTACTCCTGTTTAAACAGGGTATACAGTGATCTGTATACCAAGAGAAGCTGGGATAGGCTACACCTGCGAGGTGTAGATAAGCCCGACACAGAGGATACTCAGTATGTGCAAGCGTAGTTGTGTATCCCAGAAAGTGGAAAGGGGTATATCGAGCTCTTTATACCCAAGTAAAGCGCTGGGGATATTCCACCCTGAGGTGTGGATAAACCCTAGCATAGTAACAGCTGTGCAAGTTTGCAGGTATTACAGCTTGGATGCGAGACATCCTGAGGAGACTTTACTCCCGTTGTTACAGTTTGGATGCGATACATCCTGGGGAGATTTTACTCCTGTTTTATGTTGTTATGTTCAGTTAGTATGCTCACTAAGCGTTAGCTTATGTTTCAGTATTGCATGTTGCATGTGATGCAGGTTCCAGCAAGGGTAAGGCCCCAGTGCAGAGATCAGTTGGATAGCTCCTGATTTTCAAGAAGCAAACTTTGACACTACTTTTGAAAATGTTAGCACATGTATGTTTAAAAACTGTATTTTTGTGAAACTCTGACAACTTTTTGGTGCTAACTTGTAAAATAATGTTTTTAAATCTAAACTGGAAAAGTGGTGTTACACTTCCCCATCGATTTGTTCCTGTAGTCAATTCACACTCGTGATTCATCTCTGTGCAAGATTCTGGGTTCTTCCCCATCGATTTGTTCCTAAGGTCATTCAATGGACGATATAAGGTTTCAATTCAATCGATGAATGATCTTTTGTTTCAATCAATGTAGGGTTTCGATTCATGTTGTATCTATTTAAATTTTTGAAATCTGGTAAGTTTCAATTAGTTGTTTGTGATTAGGGTTTCAATATTCATCATAGCCTGGTTTCTATCTGTATCATTTCGAATAGATTATGATTTCGATTTTAAAATCCGTCTTCTTGATTATTTGAGTGTACCAGTTTGAATGTTCAAATGGGTCCATAAGGTTTCTATTTTTTATAATGTTCAAATGGGTGCATAGGGTTTCCAAATTCCAATGAAGGTGGTGGTGGTGGGGAGGTCTGATGAAGCTCGGATTTGTGGTGGTGACCGAAGGAGGCAGTTATGGTTCAAAAAATGAGTTTCGTATCTTGTACATCTCATTGTTTGATTTTGTCATCTTCATTTGGCTTTTGATTTTGATCATCTTTGTTTTTCAATTTTAGGTTTCTAAAAGATGTGTTTATAATTTTTTTTGTTCTAAATGAACATATTATAACAGTTTCCACATCGAATTCATCAGTTGTTTGATTTCATTTCTTCATCATATCGGTCTCAATTTTTGTTCTTGATTTATGATTTTTGATAATCAGTCTCAAATGTTTATGAAATCTATTTACATGTTTTTTGGGTGGTGGTTCTTCATATATTAAAGATGAAGATGGATTCATCCAATAAATACAAATTTGGGTTTTAGGAATAATAATAATAATAATAATAATAATAATAATAATAATAATAATAATAATAAGTAGCAATAAAATATAAAAAAGAGGATAAAATATTTTAAAAATCAAGGTGACCTGTAAACCTGTTATTGCAGGTCACATTACATTAAACGTAAATTTCAGATAGTTTAATTATTTTTGCGAAGAAAGTATACTTCGTTACATAGAATATTAAAACAAGAATATTTCATTACATTTCATTGCACTTAAGTCTTAACCTTTTATATTTTCATCACATCCATAAACATTGTGCATCAACTATGCAATTCTTTATAGATTTGTAACATTTGTAAATGTAAAAGTTGGAAATGTCACAAATACGTAACTCCAATGTCATAATTGGGCTAATACAAGAATGGATTATGTAAAAGAAAAATGTCTACATCTATCTATATAAGTAATTAAAGTTAGGGGCAATTGTGTCCATCTCCATGCCCCTAAAATTATCTTAGTCTGTCTAGGTAGGAGGAATGTATTGACTAGTGAGTGGGGATGGAATAACATTAATTAAAACCTCTCACATGATCAAATGAATGAAGCCAATTAGGCAACACACACGCGTAGGTACAAGTGAGCCTCATCGTACCCAAAGTTGGTTGCGGTTACATGTGTCCAAAATTAAGGGGAGGCTTGCTTTCATATACACAAGATACGAACGTTTATCGGAAATGGTACAAGTTAATGATATATAAAGTTATTGAGTATGATGAATTATGTTGTGTACGAATCACCTCTTATCGAAAAATAATATATCCCTCTACTGTATATTTTTATATCATTTTTCTACTCATCATAAGATATCATATTGTTTTTTTGTTGAAAAAATAAAGGAAATTACCCCGTATATATACCACTACCACTGCAACATAATATTAACCATGACATGCACCCGTCAAGCCGTCTATCAATATTTACCATAACACCCGCCAGACCGTCTATCAATATTTACCATGACACCCGTCAGGCCGTCTATCAATATTTCTATCTTCTCAACGTACAATGCAAGTTATTAATCGATAATTAGAGATTTTCTAAATATAAATTAATTAGTAGAACTTCAACTTGTGAATGTATACTTTATGAATCTAATAACTTTTATTATAGAAGAGTTCTGGTTCATTTTCTAAATTGAAAAAGAAGATGATTAGATGTAGCATGGAATGTTTAGAAATTAAATATGTATGATTTTTTGTGCTAATGGGTGATGGGCCTGTGTTATCTTTTCTTATTCTAGTACTCTGTTTTTTTATCTTTTCTACTCCAAATATGTATGAATTGTAGATACAAGTACACATATTTGATCTGGTGCATCTGAGTTTTAAAAAAAGATGCACATAGATCTTACTTCGAAAATATGCACATGTTGTGTATTTTCATACAAGTGGTGGAAAAAGCAGTAAATATGTTTTTTTTCAGGAATTATTGCTATATCAGTGTCAAATTAAAAAGCATTAAATTCTTATTTTTTTTAATTATAATTCTCATCTCCTAAAACCTATGCATTTGAGTGGTTTTTTAATTTTAGAAAAGTGATGGTAAATATTAAAAGGACCAAATTCCCTTTTTTTTTTGAACAACAAGAAAAGATAATCAGACAAGAGTTTCGGTATGACCATCATCCTAACTAGCAATCCGAAATTATATTAATCATACTAGCAAGATGCTAGAAATAAAGATTATAAAAGTTTATTTTTTTACAAAAGAAACAAAGGATTACAACACCACATTTTCTAAATAATAGAAATACAATTAGATCTATATTTCAACCAAACAAATAAGGAGGCTTGAACTTCACCATCACCAGCGGCTCCAAGAATCTTTTACCATTGAAAACAACATTATTCCTTGCCTTCCCACCGGTAACAGTTAGCACCTTCCACTATAATTGATTCAAAAAATCACTAGTCTTTTTCATTGATATTCACAATCACCGATGGAAATTGATTCGTACGGTTTTTGTATTAAAATTGGTTATCAATTAAACCCTTACATAATCATTATGTAATCACGTTCATCGGTTTCTTCGGTTTGATATATTTTAAAACTAAAAGTCAAAGCATTATTCGGTTCAATTTAATAGGTTTCTAACTACATATTGAACAACTCTACTTATCTCACTTCAAATATATTTATTATTTAGCATTTCTTAAAACTTTTATTATTCATCTCACCGTAATAATTTAGGTAAATGTTATATACGAGTTATTTAATCTCGCACGAGGTGACGGGAAATAAAAAGTTATAATGAACAAAACATTAAAACCAACATTCGAACATAAATATAAGATAAAGTTGAAAAAATCTAAATATTCTCATATAAATTTTAACGTAATATGATAGTTATTCAACAAATCTATTTTCGTAGTATTACGATTTTGAGAGATAAATTTTTAGATAAATATTGTATTACGATAACATTTATGTATCAAAATATAGATAAATATGACATTGTCACTAATATATATTCTTATTTATCAGAACATTATACGTTACATGTTATAAAAGAAAAATAAATAACACGTTTCAATATTCGAGTATGATAATTAAATTAACATATTAAACTAACATACATTTATAAAAAAGAAAAAAAAATTAAATCCAAGGTAAAAAAAGAAAAAGAAAACATTCTATATAATAAGAATAGAGAAATGTTTAATATAGTACTAATTTAATTTATAGTCCTGGGCTATATAATTTATAGCCATTAGATTTTAAGATTCAATGGTCCAAATTCAATCTTAGATTATAATAAAAAATTGATATATTTGTATGAAAGAGGGTATTTATGACTTTTTAACTATTTGTCCCCACTTTATCTCTCCTCTAATTTATTTAAAATTAATTATCTAACAAACCGTTAATCGTTAGACGAAACGAATTATACCGTTACGATCCTCATGTTCCCCTCTTTTATTAGAGAGGTCACTTGATATACTTTCGACAAAATTTTTTTTTCTCATTTTGTTAGATTGGATTTAAATTTTATTAAAGTATAATCACATGTGATTCACAGAGGTGTGATCAATATAGTCTTTATAAAATTATAGTTTGGTGTTTGATAATTCGGCGAAATTCTATGGTTTAGTAACAAAAAAATCAACAATTAAAAGTGATTCTAAGTTATTAGTTGTTTCATAATATATGTGATTATCTATATCTTATACATGCACATAATTACAGGTGATTTGATTAAATGTAGCATTTTTATATCACATATTTGACAGAATCAATCACATGCGATTGCGTATTCAATCACATGCGATTGCGTATTCAATCACATGCGATTGCGTATTCAATCACATGTGATTACGTATTCAATCACATGTGATTTTGTACAGAATCACATGTGATTGAATACCAAAAACATAAGATTTGGTATTCAATCACATATGATTGCATATTTAATCACATGTGATTTTGTACAGAATCACATTTGAGTTTGTACAGATTCATCTGTGATTGAATACCAAAAAATATGAGATTTGGTATTCAATCATATATGATTGCATATTTAATCACATGTGATTTTGTACAGAATCACATTAGAGTTTGTACAGATTTACCTGTGATTGAATACCAAAAAACATGAGATTTGGTATTCAATCATATATGATTGCATAGGGGATTGTTCAAACGAGAACAATTCTTATTACGAGAACCAATATAAAAGACATCGAATTCGAAGGAGAACACATCTGGACCTTTGATAGAGGAGATATGGTGTTACTAGTACACAATATATGCATTCATGAGTAGACACTGCAATTGGATTGGGTGAAATTGAATATGTACATACATGTATAAACGGTTTTAAGAAAACGTTGATTTTTTAAGTAAACATTCAAAATTAATAAACGTTAAATGATATACAATTTAAGAAGATAAAAAATTTAGTAAAACAACACATGTAATATTGTTATGAATCATATGTGATTATACATTAATAAAATTTAAGTCCAACCTAACAAAATGAAGAAAAAAAGTTTGTCAAAAGTATATCAAGTGACCTCTCTAATAAAAGAGGGGAACACGAGGATCGCAACGGTATAATTGGTTTCGTCTAACAATTACCGGTTTGTGAGATAATTAATTTTAAATAAATTAGAGGAAAGAGAAAGTGGGGACCAATATGCAAAAAGTCAGAATTGTTCTTCCTTAAATCAATTTTAATTATTATTTAAGATTAAATCTAGACCATTGATCTTGAAATCTAATTATTAAAAATTGTCCCTCAGAACTATGCTTTTATTAAGAACTATTTTGAACAAAATCCAATAAAAATAATATAAAACTAAAATATTAAATTAACACACCTCCCTTCTCCTTCCGGAGAAAGCATAAAATCGAAATCGGCCAAAAAGAAAAATATGCCACGATTACAAAATTAATTGTCATAGACATGGCTTGAACTCTAGGCCATTATCCTAAAAACACAATGTTCTACCCAACCTTGGCAATGTTTTTATACTTTAATTATAACAGTTACAAAGAGGATAGTAAACGTTTATAACTTACTGATACTTGTTATATAGTATAATATATTTGCTTCGCTATATATATAACTTGATGATCTAAATTGACACATTTTTTTGTTTAAATCTTTTCTTCTATCTTTTATTGTTCATTCATTCTTTTAGTTTAAAAACCGTAAAAACGCAGATGATAACACTATGAAAAACAACATTGCAATATAGAATATGTTGAATGATGAAGTTAATACTAAACAAGTCACACTATAAGGGTCTGTTTAGTTCACGGAATGAATATGAAGAAAATTGGAATTTGACAAATGAATTGGAATTTATAGGAATTTGAATTCATAGGAATTGGAATTTATGAAAAACTATATCTTGTTTGCTTAGTAAAGACCGGAATTGAAATTCGGCCAAAAATAAATTAATTCAATATGTATAATCAAATAAAGTATATAATCAACCACCCATCATTCCTTACCCCCTCCGTCACCTACCCCACCGCCCACCACCGTGGCGGCGGTGACAGTCATAGTGGTGGCGGTGGTGACGGTGGCGGTGACTGTGGTGGCGGACGCCGGTGGTGGGGGCAGTAACGGGTGGTGGGGCCGTAATGGTGGTGGCAGCGGGGGGTGGGGTGGGATAGAAAACAACAATTATGTTTTGAGATTCCTTATGAATTTGAAGAATTCCATCCATTTTGGGAAGGAATTCTCAATTCCTTGATTTAAGGAATTCATTAGAATGGTCAAATTCCATTCCATAAATTCCGCGAACCAAACACAAACAAGATTTAGGAATGCTCAATTCCAATCCCGTCCAATTCTATTCAATTTCAGCGAACCAAACGCCTCCTAAAGGGTGAGTATGAATATATTAAAGAGTTAATTACTTTTTTGGTACTTGTAATTTGTATGAAATTTTACATTTAGTCTTTGTGATTTAAAAATTACGACATTAATTCTTAAGGTTTACATTTTGTTACGGTGATTGTCCTTATGGTACTAAGGTACTTGAAAAGACAAAACTACCCTTTCACTTTCTTTTATTTACTTTATTAACTCTAAAATCATTATCTTTTATTATTGTTAATAATACTACTAGTAGTAATAATAATAATAATAACAACAACACAAACAAATACCCTCTTCCCCATTCATTCACTCAAAACCCCTTTGTCAATCCTCTCTTTCTCTTGTAGTCCCAACCGCTGTTGACACTCCTGCAACTTTGACCATCGTCATCGCATCATCGCCGGTGATCTGTGTGTGGATGCTCTACTACTCTTTCTTTTCTTTTCTTTTTCTGGTTCTGTTTGTGGCTTCGGCTCTAATTGAGTGGGTTTTGGTCCGGTTGAGTGGGTTCTGTTTTGATTTGTTAGCGGGGTTTTTCTAGTTTTACGACAATGTTGTAGATTAGGATCTCCACTTGCGTTGATCTGTTTGTGAGTTCCGATGTGGGTTTTGTTCCAATCTGTTTGTGGGTTTTTTGTTTGTTTTATGACTTGTAGAATGAGGTTAATTAGGATAATAATAAGGGTTTGTGAGGGTGGTTATCGCCTCTCACCGCCGATGATTCCACCATCCTTTCAAAGTTCAACAAACAATCTGTTATATGTGTATATAAAGAGACAAAAATGTAGATATATGGATTTGCATATTACATGAGGCTATGATGATTGAAAATTGAGTCAAATCGGTTCAAGAGAGATTATTTGTAGCTTGGTGTGACAAAATCGAAGGACGGCAAGTGTGAGATTATCTCTGCTTGCAACATTGGTTACTATAGATCATGGCAATGTAATTCTCTTGTGCCAATCGTAAATTAGATCTAAGCCTCATATTTTTTGAAGTAATACGATAGATGGAACAATTTAGGGTAGACGGTGGTGAGTGGTGTTTGGTGTTGGTGGTAGATAGTGGTTTGCGGCAATTATAGACGGTGGCCGGTGGTGGTGGGTTGGTGGTAGACGTTTTTTGGTGGAGGTGGTGGATTTGAGTTAATTAAGCATAACATTTAGGATTTTATTTATTTTTTAAATATTTATTAATAATATTTAAATATAATTAACACATTTAAATGAATAAAAATTAAAATAAAAGAATAAAAAATGTAGATGAAAGTTTAGTCTTTTCAAGTGTCTTAGGGACACATATTACAAGATATAAATTATAGTGATCAGTGTTGTAATGTTTAAAGATAAAAACTAAATATAAAATTTTATGTAAATCATAGTTAAAAAATGTAATAACTCTATATTAAAAGAGATAAGATAAGATAATAAATGCTAGATTTATGAGAAACTACAATACAAAATAATAAATAAAATAAGGAATCCAGCTAATAAAAAAATAACATAGTACTTATTTATTATAGATATTTGTGTTCAATAAAGTCCATTTAAAAAACATAGTGATGAAATTTTAATATTCAATCACAGGTGATTCAGTATACAATCACATGTGATTTATAAAAGCATCACATGTGAATTACGAAAATTTACGAAAATGTCATTCCGTCCAAATTTTTAAAATTTAATCTGAACCATTGATGGCATTGATCTAAAAGTTAAAATTAATCCCTTAGGACTGTGAATTAATTATAGACTATATTGAACATTCTTCTTATTATAGAATCTAGTAAATAATAAAACGAATAATTTTTTAAAAATATGAAGAACATCTAAGTTAAATGACAAAACAACTTATAATATTTTCTCTTATAGAAAGATATAGACAAGAAAAAAAACACATACAAACCCGTTTTTTAAAAGAAAACATACAAACCTTCTCCAAGAGTAAAGTTGGCATGCCTAAATAAAAAAAAGGGGTTAAGTTGGACCTCACAAGAGAACTTTTCTTTTTCTATACCTTTTTTTAAAGATAATAGAACATGATTATTATATTATTATTATTCATACAAAAGACAAAATCACCGAATCTACGTTTCCTACTTGTATATTCATCAATGAATGAAAAAATACATTGGGTATGATTGACGAAACTAGCTGAGCTGAAGTTAAGACCGGAGTTGGAGCTGAGGTTGTGACTGATTAATTAATAATTTCAAGTTTAAGTCATAGGGTGTGTTCGGCAACAAACTTATAGGGGATTATAAGGGCTTGGGATTTTAGTTTTTATAATCTCAACCCTCTAGTTTTGTTCGGGTGTTAAAATCTTGAGTGGATTATTAAAACATAATCACTTATAAGACACCAAAATAAAATTCTTTTTACGTAGTTTATTAATACATAAGTAATAATCATGATAAATAATTATAAACCGAAAATATTAATTAAAATACTTGAAAATTTCGGCCATATTAATACATAAGTAATAATTGAAATTTTGCATTTAATTAATTTATTAAACCTTTAATTATATATATTTATTTTAAAGAAACCAAAAACAATGTGATTGTAAATTAAAAAAAGAGAAAGAGAAATACTCACAATTTGGGAAGAAAACGGTTTGCTAAGGGTGTGTTTGGCGAAAGAGACTGGGGGTGGAGCTGAGGCTGGGGCTGGAGCTGAGATTAAGGCTGATTAATTAATAATCTCAAGCCTAAGCCATAATCTACTTGAAAAGATTTTTATTTTTAGTGCTTATGAGAGATTATGTTTTTAATAATCCCTCAAGATTTGAACACCCAAACAGAGCTAGAGGGCTGGGGATTATGAAAACTAGAATCCCAAACCCTCTATAATCTTTCATAAGCCCATTACCGAAAACACCGTAAGTAAATTGCATTGGTTATATACTCGTTGAAAATAAAAGGATGTGGTATGAGAAGGTTATCCAAATCAGGAACAAATAAAGTTCAAACAAACTCTACCTATTTATGCCTACTAATATCACTACAAAAAAAGAGTAATGTTGCAATGAGCCAATGAGAGGTTCTTTCATATCAAAGGTAACTTTTTAACAAGAGGATTTGTAAGCAACATTTTTTTGTTATACGCAATAAACATGACTTTTTTACTCCTATTAACCCACCAACCATTTTTCTCATCAATATATTCAATGGTATATATTGTGTTCAAACATATACTTTTTACTGCGCATGACAAAAAAAATATAATATGCAAATCATCTCCCTTCTAAAAACCAAAAGGTTTGGACCCCTGTCGTTTCAGTAAATCATACTAAAGAATAAGATTAAGATTAATAAAGTTTTTAAAAGTGTGTAACATGATGTGGAAAATTTTTAAATATGCTTAATATGATGTAGCACTGTGAAGGACTCTACATTGGTTTTTGTGGTTTTTACACTGTGGATGCTATTACGTAAACTCCATCTTTAGTAATCAAACAATCCAATTCATTAGCTATAATCAACCTACTAAAAATTATTAGGTGGCGTTTGGTTTACAGAATGTTTCTAAAGGAATTGGAATCTCTGATGGAATTGAAATCTGTTAGGAATTGGAATTTGAATCTATAATGTGTTTGGTTGGCAGAAAATGGAATTGGAATCCAATTCTATATCCTGTTTGGTTTACAGACAATGTAGATGAATTTGATTTTATTTTTGTAAAATGACAGAATTACCCTTTCTGTTTTTTTACCTAATTTTAGTTTGTTTTATAACTTTTATATAAAAATATATTATATAAATTATAAAATCGTGCTCATAAACATGTTAATAAACATAATAAGTTAGAATCATTACAATACTAATTGTCATAAAGTTACCAAAATAATCTAGTAATCTCTTGATACATCCAATCTAAGATATACTTGAGATGATTTTACAAAAATAGAGTTATTAAAAACTTACATATCCAAATATCAATCATACTAAAAAACATCCCAAAATCATCAGTTGAGATAGCATATTAGTCGATTGATTTTCAAGGTTGTGCTTAGAGAGAGAGAGAGAAGGAGAAATATATACGGGGGAGAGAGAAGATAAAGGGAACTTACCGGCGGCGGAGGAGGACTGAGGAAGGCGGCAGGGAACGACGAGGGAAGGAAGCAGTCGACGAGGGAAGGGAGCAGTCGACGGAAGGAGCTGTCGACGACTGAACGACGACGACGACGGAAGGAGCAGTCGACTAGGGTTGTGTCGTTTGAAGGGGAGCTGTCATTATGAGTAGGAATGGCAACGGGGCAGGTTCGGGTCGCCCCGCCCCCGAACCCGAAATGAAAACCCGTCCCCGTCCCCGCCCTGTTCCCCGTTGGGGATTGTTTCGGGGCACCCCATCGTGGGGTTTGCCAAACCCAACATTGACCCGAACCCGATGATAAAACCCGACCCGACTACAAATTATGTTAGTGTGCCCCGGCCCCGAACCCGAAAAATCCACGAAGAAAATCCCCGAACCCAACCGTAACCCGAAAAATATAATCCCCGACCCGACCCCGAAACTAGTCGGGTTCGAGTTGTTTTGCCATCCCTAGTTATGAGCAGGAAAGGAGTCGGGTTGTTTAAAGAAAAGCTAGGGTTGTTTAGGAGGGTATAATTGTAATCTGTCAAATTCCCTCATCTATTGTTTCTAAATTCCCTCCTTCTTTTGAAGGAATTCACTTTCCCTCTCATGAGGGATTTAAATTCCTTAAAATTCCATTTCCAAAGCAAACCAAACACTGAATTTCATGGGAATTAGATTTCAATTCCCATAGATTCCCAGGAAATCCGTCCAACCAAACAGGGCCTTAGAGAATATAGATTAGGGTTTAGTAGGATGGTCTAGCCCTATTGTATTGATAGGCTACGGTCCATTAGAGTTTCATATTAGGGTTTCTATTGTACCATTTGTACTCTATAAATAGTTATCAATGTAATACAAAATACCTATGGGGTTTTCATTATTCTACAAAAACTTGTGTATTGTAAACTAAATATTGGTGTTTGATACTATTATTTAACTTTACATATTCTTTTAGTATCGTCATCAGACTCTCTTACAGTTTTTTTATTGAACAAAAATGGTTAATTTGGACAGTAGTTGTATCAAAAAACATATGAAACAGCCTAATTAGCAGGCATCTGTAACTATTGACAATGGAAAACAATTTAAACTCCTTTACATGTGGTAATTGGTTTGAACATGATGTAAATTCAAAACAGGGCTAAAATGCTATGTAACCAACAAACATATCAAAACAAAAAACTACAAATTTACTCACACATATATACAACCTAATTCGTAGAGAAAGACCACCAATTTCGCAAGGAAGATCATGCAAAATTAACAATACCAATCAAATGAAAAGATTCAAACCTTACAATAAAAGAGAAATACAAGAAGTGAGAGCGATAGAACGTTCACACTGGAGCGAAAATTACAATAAAAGAGAAATAAAATACACAAGGAAAAAAGGAAAAGAAGTGTTTGTATGTGTAATAGAAAACTTTGTGAAGGCAAGGAGATTTGACTTTAGCAGAAGGAGATATAACAAAGGGGATAGCGACGAGAGGCACCATGGCATCGAGAGCAAGAGGCGCGAATGAAGGGAAAAGAAGTGTGACAACGACAATAGGAGCTACTATTGCAGAGACATAAAACAAGAGGCGCGGCGGTGGCGGGGACGGCATGAGGAGTAGTGGCTGCGACAAAAAGAAACACCGGTATATTTTTATTTCAATGAGTCTTTAGAACATGACGAGATGTTAGAGAAGAGAAAGAAAGTTGGTGCAAGACTAAATAATTGGAAAGCAAAAAAACCTCTCATTTGATGGTCATGTTACATTATGCAAATCAGTTTTAGAAAGTATACCATTTTACTTTTTATCACTTTTCAAATCTCCATTAATAGATCTAAAATCTGTTGGCTAAAAGCAATTGCTCTAAAGAATCCGAGTGGTTTGGGTATTAGATCATTATAAGCCGCCAATATTGCATTATTAGTTAAATGGTGGTGAAGAATCAAGATGATTATAATACCTTATGGGCCAAAGCAGTAAAGCTATTAATGAGGTAAATGGAAGAGACTTTTCCTGGATTGCAAACATAAGAAAAGGGTGTGGTTGAGCATTGCAAAAACATGGGCTGCCCTTAAGAACATTAGTCTGAAAGTGATAAAATGTTCCTAAGGATAGTAGATGATATTCTGTTTTGGACCTATTGTCTACATTTATTAAATCCATTTATCTAGACTTTTACCTTTATGAGCTAGAAAATAACAAAACATGCACCATAGTTAATCTTTATATTTGTAGATGGAATGAATATGCATTGCGGAACTGAATAATGGGAAAATGACCCTGATGCGATGGTAGGGCTGTCAATGGAGCAGACCGAATTGGATCTTTTAAAGATCTGACCTGACCCGTCAACCCATTTAATTGGATTTGGATCAGAACCAATAACATTGACATTTATTTAATTGGATTTGGATCAGATCCAATAACATTGAGATCCATTTAATTAGATTTAGATCCGATCAATTACTATTAGATCTTGACCCGGATCGACCAGTTTAATATTAA
Organism: Dittrichia graveolens; assembly: GCA_038502395.1. Taxonomy (NCBI): domain Eukaryota; kingdom Viridiplantae; phylum Streptophyta; class Magnoliopsida; order Asterales; family Asteraceae; genus Dittrichia; species Dittrichia graveolens. The sequence continues at coordinate 76,855,606 of JARJIL010000002.1, forward strand.
CTATTTATTATTATTTATATAATAAGTAAATCAAAGATTTTTCCCACCCATTCACCCCTACCCCTACCCCACTCATCCCACCCTCTACTCTATCCCACCCCACCCTACAGTCTACCTAGGGCAGAGGTGGCCGTAATGGTGGTGGTGGTGGCGGTGGGTGGTAAGGGCGGTAACGGTGGGGGGAGGTGGTGACGACGGCGGCCGTGACGGTGGTGGTGGAGACGAGTGGTGAGAGAGGTAACGGGCGGTGGCGGTGATGGTGGGGGTCGTGGTGGGTGGTGACGGTGGTGAATAATAAATTGATGATGGTTGGTGGTTGTTAAAATAAAATTGTAATTTAATATTAAATGGATTGACCCAGAGTCCCAGACAGATCTTGAATCAACCCATTTAGTGATCCAATTAAATGGGTCGACATATTGGATCACTTATTGGGTCAATAGATCTAGTTATTTGACCTGTTAGATCATATAAATGGACCAGATCGGATCTAGATCTAGATCCGACCCGTTAACACCCCTATGCAGTGGGCATTGCGGGTCAAATAAAAGAGTTGGAAGACCTACTTTAGAAACTACATTTAACAAATAACAAGGATGGTTGGAGATGCGAGAGTGATACAAGTGAAACTTTTACAGTTAAATATTTGAGAATGATTATTGACAACATCTAACTTTTACAGTTTAATGAGGTTGGTTTTTAAACTAGTGCGACATTACACTTGGTGAATATTCAGCTTTTGATCATTTGTTGATGGATTGTTAGAAGAATGGAAAAATGAAGAAAGCAAGAAAATTCTTGGAGACTCCAATCAGTTGTCTATACCATAGACAATATGGAAAGCCCAAATGATCTAGTCTTCAGCAAGAATCGCTTCTCGGCACCAATGGTGATGGATGAAATTTAAGCTTCTTTATTCACGTGGATAAAATTTAGACCAAAATAGTAACACCACAATTTCAACCCATATTCTTTTAAAAATGTTACGGGAGCGATAGATTAAATATATACATATGTGTTTACAAAATATATAAGTAAACCAGGGTTAAACTGTTTCAAAACATCTTATCAATATAGTGTTACATAAACCAACAGCTCATCAAAATTATATCAGAGTGGTGGTCAATTATTCCCCAAGCAACGCCAACTCCTCAGCTAAACCACCGACTTACCGAAACCTGTAAAATGGAGTGGAAGGAGAGGGATTAGCACAAAGCTAAATGAATGAAAGTTAAACCAACAAATAGCATCAATCACTACCGAAATATACAACTATAAACAAGCAACCAAGAAGACCGGCGGTTCTGCAGGAGCCTGCAACTAATGTCGGCCAAAGCAAAGGTTTACCGATAGTTCATTTGCTATTCTCACACAGTATTACCCTTAAATTGCAACGAATGCATCACAAAAATCCAAATACTGATTAGTCGATAACAAACAAACCCAACCCATAGCCCAGTCAAGCTGACTTCCCATCAATCCATGTGCACATATTACTGACGCAATGATTAATTAACACATAATCGGTTAATCAATCACTAGACAAGAAGTCTATCCATGCATCAACAATAAACAGTTGCAACCATAACCGTTACAACTAAAACCATCCGAGAGTTAAACGTCCACTCACCTTGGATTTCCAATCACCAACTCAGTAGTCTTATTTTTCTGAGTCTTCTCCTCTCCTGAGAACACAGGATAACAAGAATTAGTAATCAATTCTCAATCATCTCCAAAATATCAAGTTTAAACTCCAAACGGGTCAAAACCAACCCGATGCGTTTCACATATGAAAACCAACATTTAGGACAAGTTCAAGTTGCATATAATCTACTTATATGATACTAAACATGTACAAAGTACACCAAATACCATTTCATGATTTTAAGTAAGCATTTATCCCAATTAATGACCCATATATGCTAACCATCATCAAACTAACCCATGTACATCATTTGAATCATGTTAGAATCAAGTATAAACAATTAAAACATAACACAATTGAATCAATGTAGAAAAACAAACAAAACTGAACTTGACAGCATGGAACGCGTCGCGTTCCCTCCCTTGGACGCGACGTGTCCGCAGACGAACAGCACCTGCAGTTTTCTGTTTTCTGCACAGCTCCAAACCAAACCATAATCACACTAATTCAAGGCCTGGAAATTCATTTGCAGCAATTGTATAGTGTTACCAACCTCAAATAACATATAAACCATAACCAAAAACACGTCTATAACATCTAATCATCAAAAACATTTCTAACTTCATCTTCCACCTCCATCAATGGAGTTCAAGGTTTTAAACCATAAAAACACAAGATTGAACATGAATTCAGTGCCATAACATCACAAACTTACTACCAAATTCATAACTAATAACAATTCCATCAATAACTCAAACAACCAAATTCAAGAACCCTAATTTAGTGCAAGAAATACATGGATGAAGCTAGAGCAATACCAAGAACAATACTAACCTTTAATTGTAGCAATAATCAATACAAAGTAGCAAAGAAATCAAGATTAGGGGCTGCCTCAAAAGGATTCTTCAAAGCAAAGCATGAACACTTGAAGAGATAAACATAAGAATGACAAGGAGGAGGTGTCTAAAGGCTGGCTTATGACTCACGGCCCAAACACCACAGTGCACCTATCTACTTTCTAACTCACAGTTAATTAATTAAGCGGTCCTACTCAATTAATATTAACTAACGAGGTATTATTTGTGACCCTTATCTAAAAACGAATCTAAATAAATAAGAAAAGACATGCATAAAAATATAATTTATATATTCTCATTTTAACCTCGTGGCTCTAAATTAAATTAATAATTCTCTAAACAAATAGCAGATAATAAATAAACAATTGGGATACACATACCACAACACGTGTCTTACTGGGCTAGTGTTTAGGGTTTGTACAAAAATATAGCTCATTATCATGGCTTATGTGGTATTTTAATCATTTATCTTTATTATAACATTATGTACTTGTTATATGTAGCATCTTTGCTAGATTTTAATATAATTATGGATCGCTAGACAAATGTGATTGCCAAGTCGATGTTCCTTTTCTAACTATCCTTTTTACTGCTAAAAAACCTAAATTAAGTATTCTTGAATTTTTAAAAAATATATATTATATACTTTACAATATATAGTATATATTAAACTAAATATTTATTTATTTAGAAATAAGAATACAAATTTATTGGCCTAAAAGTACAATCGGGTGATTTGTACCAGAATGGGTAGTGAAACAGGACACGATACTCATTTAGTTTTCTAAAATGTTTTTGTTTCTTGTTGTGACATTCGACTAATTTTAGTCGGATTAATACATAACATTCATAAAAAATATTCTGAAAACATAAAGCAATCTAACTATTTTCCTTAAAAGAAATGTAGTTGACAGTACATACACCATTCAAACATGCGTTCCTTATGTTACATATACAATTACCAAATCTTGCGTATTAGGTATACCCTTCCTTCAACATCACTTCAATTACCAATACTCAAATAAGATACCACAAGAAAAAAATAAAATAAGTGAAACACAATAATTTATTATTATTATTATTTGATGATGTTATTTAGTAGGATGATATGTTATTTTTTGAATCATAATTAAAAGCTTCCTTAATTATCCGTCAAACTCGTTATGCTATCATGTTTGCTTTTTTACTCTTATTATCACTTTATTTATCACTTAAACCACTACTTAACCCCGTAAATAATGGTTATTCACAACTACTATTTAGAAAAATCTAACACTCAATAATAATAAAAAATCAAATAAAAAATACAATATTGATAGAAATGTGATGTGCATGGGCCCACCCTTTTCCACCTCACAAGTCGCAAACTTACCCCCTTGTCCTACCCACCAATGTTTTAAAACCCGGGTTGACTCGGCTGGTCTGATCGGTTGATCTGTGACCAAGTGAGGAGACCGGGTCAATGTACATCAGGTCTTTGATCATTTCTGGCCTGCATTGAACCGTCCGGGTTTATGGTTGACTCGTTAGACCCGGGTTGACCCATTTTTTATTTTTTATTTTAATATTTATTTTAAAAACAAAAGTTCAGCGATTTAGTCACCTCGATAGAAAGTATAAACTCTAAAAACGAGTTGTGAACCCTTCTTGACAGTCAACGGCAGCTGCTGTCCTCTGTCATCTCTAACCAGTGTGAGACAATAGTTTATCTCAGACATGCAACTGTCCTTTGAGCAGAAACCTCCATTAAATTCACGCAACCCTCTCAATAGAATTTTCATTTTATGCTTGCTAGATTATTTGGTTTCTTAACAGATTAGTAATTATTTCCAAGTTTATATACATACATATATACACACACATATGCATATATATTTTAAAAAATTTAAAATTTTGAAACCGGATTAACCCGTTGGTCGAACCGATTGACCCGTGACCCGGTGATGAGCCTGGTCAACTAAAAACCCGGGTTTTAAAATATTGCTATCCACCCCATTTTCACCTCCACCATAGCATCTCACATAGCCATATAGCACCTGTTTCACTACAATATGGTTAAACCTACCTCCTAAATTAGAGCATCGGGTGTGGTTAAAGCAACTCATCAGTATGCCTATGTGGATAAACAGTACCAAGGGCAACACCACCCCCTTCATTTGATACTGAAAATAACATGTGCATTCGGTAGTTGAATGCCGAGGGGAGAGAGATGGAGAGAAAGAGAGAAAAGAGGAGAGCGAGAAGAGTAAAGAGGAGATGATATTTTTTTAGTAATTTTTTTTGAAGCGTGCGAAGTATGAGGAGTACGGGGGTTTAAGCATGGCTGAAGCATGGATGAGTTATGATGATGTAGCGCGAAGCATGGTTACACACCATGCCCTTATTGAGTCTTGGAGGGAGAATATTAACATACTTTTTATTTTTTTAGTTTTTGTTCCTACTATATAAATCTAACATAACTTTTAACATTTTTATAAAACAATTATATGCACACAAATAAATCTAAGAGAAAACGACGACATCTTTAAGGCTATAGGGAATGGTAACCCCACCATCCCGGTGGGGTCAAAAAGTTCAACCAGTGCCGTTTGAAATATCACCTCTAACCTCGCCGGAGACCAAAAAAACTTTCCCGCCGACATAACCACACTATTAGGGTGTTTGTCGAATCATTTTGAATTTCGACGGTTACCCCTCCCTCTCCCATCCACAACCATTACAAATTTGTTTATTTTCTTTCCTATTTATCTATGTATATGTATATGTGTGTGTGCGTGTATATATATATATATATATATATATATATATTTATTTATTTATTTATTTATTTATTTATAGTTGTTTATTTAATCGTTTTTATTACGAGTATCATTTGTAACTACTATTAATATTCATTTATAGAGGTATGTTGGTTATTTATTTAAATTGTTAGTTGTATTTTTTTTTAGTCTGGTAATTGTACTTTTAATTTTAATCTTACCGTTTAAACAATAATTAGTTGTATTTTTTAAACTGTTATTTGTATTTTTAATTTTAATCTATTAGTTTGTATTTTTTTAGTCTAGTAATTGTGTTTTTAATTTTATGTATTATTTGTAGTTTTAATTATATTATTAATTATTTTAATTTTATTAGATGTTTGTATTTCTAATTTAAAATTTTAAAAAGTTCGTGGATGGTGAGATACAATATATTATCTTTGTTTTGGCGAGATAGAAAGGAAAAAGAGTTGGAGAGAGAAAAGTTTAATATGACAAGTCACACATACGAATTACAGTAACATATACTAGACAAATAAAAGAATATGTCAGTATTTTATGTAAAATATTATCATTTTAATATTCAAATTAATTAATTAAGCTGGTTACATAAATAGAAAGTTAATTTATTTATTAATAAAATATATCTTCTCACTCGAATACTCTTTGGTACGTATAAATTGGAAGACTGATATCATCAATTTGGCACTTTAATGTATGTAAGCAAATGTAAGACTTGCGTATGCAAACTCCATTAATGGCCCCTTGCTGCATTCATATTCATCTGCTGCTTCTAATTACACCCTCCAAATTACACCATGTGTGGCACCAATATATGGTGGTGGCCTTTCATTAAACCACACATATAATTATACATCACTCCTTATTTCTAATTTCACACACTACCCACTCCATATATTAACCCCATCAAATTCTTGATAAAAACTCAAAATTTCAAGAAACCTCTTCATCTCATAAATGGCTCTTCAATGGCTTAGCTTAGTTGGTACAATTTGGCTCCAATCTATAAGTGCAACAAACTCAAACTTCCCAGCTTACTCATCTCACCTCAAGCATCTTTTTTCACTCTCACAACTCCAGCTTAACAACTTAGCATTTGCTTCTGATGCTGGAAAACTTTTCGGTTTTTTATCCGGCATAGCGGCTGTTTATCTCCCTCTTTGGCTCGTTCTTTTAATCGGTTCTGCACTCGGGTTCATCGGCTATGGTGTTCAGTATCTTTTCCTTTTAACAAATAAAGCTTCCTCCTTGCCATATACTCTTGTTTTTCTACTAACAGTTTTGGCTGGAAACAGCATTTGTTGGATCAACACGGTTTGTTATGTGATCGCGATTCAAAATTTCCCGTTCGATCGACAACTAGCAGTCGGATTGTCCACAAGTTATCAAGGGTTAAGTGCAAAGATTTATTCAGATGCAGTAGATGTGGTTTTCAAGTCATCATCTAATTCCATACAAAGAGCAAAATCATATCTTTTGTTGAATTGCATTTTACCCCTTGTAGTTTGCTTGATCGCTTCGCCGTTGGTTCGAGTGGTTGATACCACAAGATCAAGAAGATTATCAAGTGGGTTTCTTGTACTATTTGGAATTACTATATTTACAGGAACTTATGCTGTGATCACAAGCTTGGGATCAAGAAAAGAACTATGCCCTCCCTTGGTAATCTTGATTGGTATGTTTGTGTTCTTGGTGGCACCATTAATAGTCCCATTAATGGAGAAATTAAGAGAGAAAATGGAGAATAAATGCATGATAAGAAGCTATGGGAAGAGGGTATGCGATGAGAGTAGCATGGAGGTGGAAATTAGTGGAGGGGTGGTGAATGAACATGGGGTGAAAGATGAAGGGGTGGTTGAGTGTGATAATAACGAGGATATAGGGGTTCAAGTAATGATAAAAAGATTGAATTTTTGGTTGTATTTTTTTGTGTATATGTTTGGTGCAACAGTTGGGATGGTGTTCTTGAACAATTTGGGACAAATTGTAGAGTCTCGTGGGAGTTCAAAGACTTCTTCTTTGGTGTCGTTGGCTTCTTCTTTTGGTTTCTTTGGTCGCATCTTTCCTTGCCTTCTTGACTACCATATCTCAAGGTATATATATTCTATTAATTTATACCGTTTTTATTATCTTAATTAATTCATTATTTAATTAAGTTCATCGTATAAGCATCAAGAAAAATATAATTAAGTTTAATTAACGTTAAAAGTTAAGCACCCAAGAGAGTTTTTGCTCGATTATAACAAACAAGTTATATGATGATTCTAGTTTGGAGTCGATCTTTGAAAATCGTTCTGCATGTATATCCTGCATGAGTTGTTTAATAGCTAAGCAACAACTAATTAGTGATTAAATTTCTTGATAGTTTCATCTTAATTGGATTCAGATTTCTGAAATACGTACTTCGATCATATAAAATAAAGTTAATTACGTACATTAGGTTTAATTTGTGTTGTACATTTAAACACCCTTAAAAAAAGTTAAGTGCAAGTATTAATTAGTTAATTAGAACTTTGATTGGCTTGTATTTTAGGAAATTTGCTTAGGATCGATGCCTAATATATTTATAATTTAAGAAGAGTGATAATTACAGTTATTAGCGCTATGGATAATAATAAAAGAAACATGATTTTAGTTTTTAAAAATTGTAACTTTATTTCATGTATAGACAATTAAAACCAATTAAAAGGTAAGTGTGAAAATTATAAAAACTTGAGTTGTGATTTTTATTTTTAAAAACTAAATTTTTATTTTTTATTTTTACTCACCCTTCTAAAAGTTATGATTATCATTCTTCGTAATTTTAATATGTTATTTGTGTATCGTCCTAACAAGGGTTGTGTATGAACCGACCAAAACGTTTCGAAGATTTTTTTTTTGGTCATCTCATTTATTTTATCCAATTAAGGAAAAAAAAAAGAGTGGGGATGGGTGGTCATATGTCTTGTATACATAAAAGGAGAATGAGAATGAGAAGAATTAATTAACGGTACACAATATTGAAAGGGAAATTGGTCATTATTTTTATGAATTATCTTTCCAATAAATATTTTTTTTATCAATAATTGAAGTATTTACATAATTATTCAACATCATACAATTTCATCAATCATCCGGAAATATATTAAAAAAGATGCATCGAAAAGTGTCATTAAGGTCTTATTTTATAAGATTGAGATACTCTCTGTTTTAGTCAAACGTTATCATTTATGTTCTTTCACAAACATAAATAATAGCAAGACTTCAAATAGACTTATTCTTAATTTAAAAATAAGCATCCCACTCTTATATTTAGCGACTATTTTCCTTGTACGTGAAACAACTAAACTGCTTTAATTTGTGACGGATTTTTGACTTCAGTGACTTAATTAGCACTTGATTTTTTTTTCTTTCACTGTCAATCATTGTAGATGATGTTATGAACACTGAAATAATGTTAACGGCCGGATGCTGCTTATTTAATAAGTGAACAATAAACCACATATATATATAAGTTCAGATGATCTTGCGCGGTTCTTAACGCACAACGCGTAAATTAGCATCGTACGTGGAAAAATAAGTAACCTTACAATTTAGACTCCCAAAAAGGCTGGGTTGTATTGTACATACATAATAAATATGGCATTCAATGCTGATATGGAATATTATGGTTGCATATATGATAAATTATTAAAGTCTAATTAAGTCTCTTTTGAGCCACCATTTTTGTTGCATCATTTATTATTTCATATTGCTACTATTACAACCAAATACTAAACTTAATGTGACATTTACAGAATCATTAATATGCCAAAACCCTAACTAAATAATGATTTATATATGTATATCTTTTTCAGAGCTAGGTACAAAGTATCAAGACCAGCTTTGATAGCACTTATGATGGTGCCAATGACAGCATCCTTTTTCTTGCTTATAAATGAAAGCAACCTTTGCCTTCACATAAGCTCCGCCACCATCGGTATATGCACGGGTGCCATCACCTCCATCTCCGTGTCTACCACTGCAGAGCTTTTCGGGGCAAAAAACTTTGGTGTCAATCATAACATTGTGGTCGCTAGTATCCCTATTGGTTCGTTTTTGTTTGGAGACATGGCAGCGTTACTTTATCGCCAGCAAGCCCGAGCGAACGAGGATGGGAAATGCATGGGGGTCAAATGTTATGAAACAAGTTTCATAATTTGGGGTTGCTTTTGTTTTCTAGGGACCATTTTAGCCATAATTCTGCATTTGAGGTCTAAAAAGGCAGGTTAGTTTACGTGTAGGTTAGTTTTGTCATTTGAACGTTTTAGTTTGATATGAATATATATATATATATATATATATATATATATATATATATATATAGGTTTATGTAACGTATCCATATGTATTTAGATACACTTTTTGGCTTGTTAGTTAACCACTTAAGGTGTAGTTTAGTATTTTTTTTTCTATCAGTTTGGAAGGGTTAGGGAATATATATATATATATAAACGTACGTTGTGTAATAGCTTGAAGCGACGTTAGTCATGTTATTATAGAAAACAAGAAGCCGTTTGATAACATTGGAATGTTCGATCACATGGTAATTAGGGGAATATTGTCAAAATGTGGCCTAATTAACATATGCATGCATGTGACGATATTCACACGTGACTTGATTTTTATTTTTAATATTTGGCATTTGAGATTGTTATGGTTCCCGGCGTACGTACGGGATACCATATATAGCATCCGGTACGTGATCATTGGCGTGAAGCGGCTAACATGACCATCATCACATTCGTCCAGTTGTATCAAGTCTCGAGAGTTAATTTACTTTTGTGCAAGTAAAAGTGTTACTAAAGAAGTGAGAGTGTTTGCAACCATCACATTCTACCACCTTTTATATATACTTATATAGTGATATTTGCGTGGGTATGATTCTTGTTTCTTAAGTGGAAATACAAGCTTTCATGCTCAAGTTACAACCATTTTAAGCACTCATGTTTTCATGTTTGATTTTCCAGCACATCCACTTCTTCCATTTTCCTTTTCTAAAGCTTAGTGGTAGAAGTTGTAGGAGTTAGTTTCTTATTTTTTTTGTAAATTGTAATTATCGTATGATAATGGAAGAGGAAGAAAATAGTTTCTAAATTAATTCTTGTTCTCTTTATTGTTTTATTTGGGAGATTAATCATCTCGAATTGGTCTTCATCTTGAAAGACTGACAATCTCAAATCGGTCACTTATCAAATTCTAGTACCGATATTTTTTATATTAGTTTCACATTTAATAATATACTTAATAAGAATAAAAGTATAAGCAAAAATGTATAAAAATAAAAAATTCGATTAAAATTCTTAGTTTTAAAGAAAAAATAAAAACACCATAAAACAAATATATATATATAATTAAAATAAATATTTAGCTTATTTATGAGACCAAGAAAAGGGCAAATGTGTAAAATCATATATGATTGCAAATACATGGCCGGCTATATAGAAAGTTGAATTTCATGTGAGGTTTATTCTCTTGGAGTTCCACCGTCTTCTTCCATTTGCATTTTCTTCTCAGCTTAGTCTTCTACAAGGTTTGATGATGGAGCTGTGTTGAGTTTTTTCTGAGGTTTACTACAAAAGAGAAAAAAAGCTCGGTAATTACCCTCCCTCCACCCTAGCACGATAGCCACCACCGTTGTGTGGTGATGTGAAGACTCTCGGACCACTGACCACGGCACGCTCGAACCCCACCTCATTGCCACTCCACGTACTCTAATTAAGTTGGTGTTAGATTTATGTGTTATATGATAACACAATTAGGAGTACGTTTATTGTAATGAAGAGTTTGATATTGCATAATGGTGTGTAAGAGTGTGTCAGTGTGACGGATTTGTGATAATCATATTACTATATATTAATGAAAAAGAAGTGTTTGATATCATAAGTGGCGATTCGAATGTTTGACACACGAAGTCGTGTCGATAATATTACTATTTTTATCTTTTCTAAAGTTATAAAGTAAAGTGTTATATTTAATGAAAAACGTGTTTTTACTACTTAATTATTGGTTTAATGTACGTTTTAGGTCTTTTCATATATATGGTAGGTAGGTAACTTGAATTGTACATAAATTAGCTTACTTACATATATATTTTAGTAAACAGATGGATCGATGCTTCTCAAGTATGGCATATGATGAATATGTTTGGTGACTTGGTGTAGATTAGCGTGGTCGGTTTCCCTTGGGTGATAAATGATATTATCATTTTTAGCACTTTTCAAATGTGCACATGCATGCACTTATACTTTCATGTAACCCAAGTTATGTGCCTATCGTTCTCTTTCTTGTTGTTAAAAAAAAACTTACTTTCATTACATCAACTTTAAAACGCACAAGTCCTCTGTCACTACAACACAACAGTACCCTCTTTTGTACCGGATAAAACCGTGGGAAAAAAATGTTTCTCTCGCATTTTCCACAGAATCAACCGTGGCTAGAAGATTCGTGGGAAAACCATTTCTCTCAGATTTTCCCACAGAATCCGTGGGAAATTGATCCATTGAAAATCAGCTTTCTAACTCAAATCCCTGGAAAATCCGTTGAAATTTTTTTACGGAATTTGGTTCATGAAAAATCCGTTTTTGATGCCTAATTTTCTTGTAGTGTGTCTATTCTTTTTCGCTTTTTTTCATCTAATTTACTTTGTTTTTGTTTGCTTACGACTTTCCTTTTGGTTGTTTGTCTATGTTTATATATGTATGATGCTAATTTGAACGGCACAAAGCTTTTGTTAAAACAGATCCATAGATGTTAATAAAATATATGAAAGAAAGTACTAGCATGGTATTGACGTCTATGAAGCTCGAATTTGTTTTGTGCAATTCATTTATCATGACTTTTGTATACAAGTGTTAATGCTAATACAAAAGTCATGATAAATAGATCTAAATTTGAACTAAATAGACCATTACAAGTAATTAAACTACATCTCTTTATTCAAATTTTGTTGCGAAATCTGCGAGAACCAATCTTAACTGTCCAATTCTTCCTTCTTTAATTAGATTGCCCACACATGAATTTCTTACATGCACCCTGCCACACTCAATTCACCACGCTCTTCATTCATGAATTCCACTTACCAATTGAACGGTTAATATTAGTTCTCGTGGTTCTCACAATAATAATGGTAGACGTAATTCTATTAATTAAGGTCTAATATGTTTCACTTTTAATTATTTATTTATTCATGCTCTCAATTTCTACATAATTCCAATTTCTCATGATTAAAGTGGTTAATATGGGCAATGTTAATAATGTTACTTTGTTTTAAATTATACTTTCTAGTTAAAAGTCAGAATTATACTTAAAATACTATCTGTTTTATTGTTTATTAATATATTTGTAACCATCAAATTTCATCTTGAGTATTCTGGAATCCTTTTTTCATCTTCAAACCTAAGACCGGCCACACGTGCACCGGCTAAAAACGAGGTCGTCATTTGTGCTCGTCATGTTTGTCAAGGGTTCGTCATTCACTAGGGGGCTTTAGTCATTTTGCTCGCCACCCTTCAGCTTGTCGTTTTGGCCCATGATGAGCTCACACCTCATTATTTTCTTTTCTATTTTTAATTTTTTCAACCAGTTATATTAACATAAATTAATATTATGTGAGTCGATTGTTTGTAGTTATATGATGTGACAATCAGTTATGACTAGGATTATTTAGTAATGAGATAGTTATAAGCTAGAAAACTAATATGATCTGATAGTCAATTATAATAGTTATATATAACTACGGGTGATCTAATACGTTAGTTTTTTCAAGTTTTAAATAAAATCCTTTTCATAATTTAAATAAAACAAATTTTCACTTGTTCTATGTTTTGTTGAGGTTAGTTTTGTTTTTTAAATAACCAGTTTTTAACTCATGGTATTATGTTATTTTATCTAGAGTTGAGCGGTGTTCGTTAACTGTGAGTTATTTTTCTGTTTATTTTATAGTTTATATGCTCATTATAAATTAAAATATAAAAATATCAGCCAAGTTTATAAAAAATAAGTAAAACTTATAATATAGAGGGATAAAAATATTAGTTTTAACTTTTAAACATGGTAAAGAACATCTAATGTTGCATATAATAAATAATTTGAATATTTGACGCTTTGGTATATTATTAGCAGAGTGGTAACAGTTGCATCTTATTAACCCTTTCGTCAGCCGTTCGAATCCATCGCTCCTGTATACTTTTTCTTAAGCTTCGTCACTTTATCCGTTCAAAAGAAAATAAAGCATTTATAAATTTGTAATTTATAACTATATCTTTGTTTTGTTTTTTTGAGTGTTATTTCTCATGGATACATGTCTTTGACTCTGATGTACGTGATTTAACCAGTGTTACCTAACTGGCTAACTTTTGATTGAAGCCACCATGATTTGATCCATTGACCTCTCTTATGGAGAGGGTGGGGGAGAAGTGGACTATCCACGAGACCATTTAGCGTGGGGAAATATAACTTTATAAATTTCAATCGCTTAATTATCCTTAACAAACATGTAATATTAAGTTTACTTTTTTGCGTAAATAAAATTATGTTTACATAAGTAAATTACATTAAAACTAAAGTGTTATCTAACAAAAAATGAAAGAAAAGAACCATCTAACATTCCAAGGGGAACCTAACGGGCTAATTCTTACATATAAAAATCCAATCATACATAACGCGAATTTAACAACATATGATACAGGTTGATAATTCATAAGTTGTTAGGTATAAATAATTGTTATTGTGTACGAATCATCACATATTTGTAAACCTTCGTGTGTAGCTAAACTCTAGAGTGTTTTCCTATTTGGCTATTTCAATAAAAAAAAGTTAAAACAATATATATATATATATATATATATATATATATATATATATATATATATCATGAGCATAAAGAAATTTGAATAGCTAGCGTGAAAGCCACATCTTTCATCATAATTTTTTGTTTTTCGTCCAAATCCAAACAAAAATCATAAGATACGTGAGTCAGTCTTTTAAGCTTCAACATTCGACTTCCAAAAGAGATCAAACCAATTATTCAATAACAATAAATTAAAGGCATCAAGTCATCAACTACATTATGTACCAAGTCTCGATTATTTTCCAGGTGTTTAGACATGAATTCTCGTCTATTTTAAAATACTTGAAAAACATAAAAAGTAGATCAAATAACCAACTAAAAATAATGATGATATAGACTAAAATGTTAGTATTTAGAGTAGGGTGTATGGAATATAACCTTTTTTTTCATGATTATTGAGAAAAAGAGTATGACATGATGATCACAAATGGCTAATTAATTAACCTACATGGACTTAGGAATAGTGGCTTGGAAAAATCATGAAGCATCCAATGTTTGGATGGGGTGGGGTGGAAAAGAGACAAAATAGACATGTTTTATGTATAGACAAAATAGGTTTCGTTACTTGGATACACCCACACACTTCAATTGTGTTTTTGAGGTTTTTTAAATAGTTTGATTGAAAACACTATCAGCACTGATATCTCTGTTGTCACGTCGAAACCTTGCCCTTGTTCTTACCCAAAGTTCGTGAAAAGAAATAAACAACATGGGGTAAGCATAAAGCTTAGTAAGCTAACACCAAACTTACTCTTATAGTGGATATCACACACCGTGAGCAAATAACATAACTACAGGTCTATAGCTGGGCCCCGCCTTTGCTGATGTATCTTAGGTCCCACCTATTGATGCAATATTACGAGCCTCACTCTCTATAACACATTACAGATCCCATATTTATATGTTATGTTATCTCCACAAATTAACCACACTAGTATTGTTGGCATACGCAATTCACACATCGATAAATGTTAACACATATAATAAAGTTAACTAATAACAGTTTACACATTAACTCGTACATAAACACTATCAGAAGCAATGTGTGTACATATCACAATATAATGAGTAAGTTAATGTAAAGTCACATGATTTGTAGCTTAACGCTAACCAACAACTTACTTAGTGGATATCTTGAAATTATGCAATTACTAACAAACACCTACAATTAATGTTCTCATATCATTAGACACTAATTAAAGTTACGGACCCTATCTAAAAGAATCCCACACTTGAAGATTCGACCTAAAGGCCTCATTGTGTGACCCATGCTTTATGCTTTAGTTCACAATCAGGGTTTGCAATTTGAGTTTTTGCATGATTTACGATTTACAATTTGCAATTTGTAATAAGAACCAACTTACGATTCACCCTATTCTAAGGTTTGTGATTCCAGTTTGCAATCTCATTTATGATTCATATGATTCACTTATCAGTTTATGATTTGCAATTGACACCAAAAGGCCGGTTTACGACTCATGCATATATTACGATTTGGATCTCAATTTGCAATTCTAATTTACAATCTCAATTTGTGATTTTGATTTACGATCTCAAATTATCAGTTTATGATTTGTGATTGCTAAGCTATTTTACAATTGGGGAATCTCATTAACAGACTCAACCTTTTACAATTTACTTGCTGCCAAGGTAAACAATTTGTCTTACACACACACTTTTTAATTCAAGTTCTATCATCTAGATTTGCGATAAACTTGCTAGTCTTTTTCACTATCACTAAGTCTATGAGATTTGCTATTTTTACCAACTCAAGAACATTTGTGATTCAACATAATATTCGACCCTTCAATAATCAAACTTCCCTAAAACGTAATCATTTCAACTAATTCTCCTTTTAATAAAATCATAGCATAATTTTAGTAAATCCTTACTGATTAATTGCATCAATAACAAATATTTCAAGGTCTATAGCTCAAAATGAATAGGTTGTTTCTCTTATTTTTGGGTAGCAAAACCTCAACAAAACTTATTCTAATCAATACCAATTGATGTGAAATCTATATGAAATTAACCATAGAGAGTATAGGATTATCATCCTATGATTTCCTAAGTGATTCCAATTTCCAAGCAAAGTGGTGCAAAACCAACGATGATTCCTTCTGTTCTTGGTCTCGGCTCGACACACAACTCACACAGTGCACTAAAACGTCTAAGGCGGCTATAGTGTTTAACCTAGGGCCTTGTGCCATAGAATGAGTGTTTAGTCCCTTCTTAGTCCATTAGTTATACATTCCCTTTATCTTTTCCTTATCCAATGCCACATCAACGCCACATCATTCCCTTACCCATTTCCTTTACCCTACCCAAAATAAGTGTTATACCTTCCCTTTTCCTACCCAAACTTTCCTCACTTTTTTTTTATTTTTATATTAACAAAAATTTTTATTTAAATAAATAATAAAATTCATTCATTCATTACTTAATAAAACTTTCATACAATACTAATAATAAAAACTTAATTAAAATCTAAAATTGTAAAATAGAAATAACAAATTACATATTTTTAAACTTAAAAGTAAACAATATTATTTATTCAAGTGGAGGTCATCCGTGCTTGGCTCATATATTCTCCTTTAACATTAGCGTCGCCGCCAATGCACATCCTGAAAGATGATCCGTCGGCTTCATGTAAAATTCGTAATCTTTAAAAGTACGATCCTCTACTTGTATTTCCAAATGCTTTTTACGATACGAGAGAAATTTGTCATTTTTCGAATTTATCGATGCTAGTTCATCCAATAACGACGTGATGCTCTCTTCCCTCGACCCGGTCCCGGTTGATGCATGCCAACCGCTTCCCCCGATTTCTACCGATGGGTCGTATAGGTTCGTTTGGCTCAACATCCTCGTCTTCTTGTTCTTCGTCATCGTCTTCGTTGAGGTTGATAGGAGCGTGTGCATCGGAAGATCCCGTAGTGGATCGAGGATTGGATTTCGAAGTTTTGCTTCTTTTTGAAGGACGGGGGGGGGGGGGGGGGGGGTGGCATCCACGGGAGGAACTTGGTGCCATTTTGGAGAACTCTTAAGAATTGGCCAACATTTTTCATGACCAAAAGCTGTGCCGTGATTATCATCTCGGTAACGGTTGAGCGCGGTTTTTAAAATATCCCCGTCACTCATTCCACTACCTCTTGTATTGAAGAGGTTGTTGTTAATCCCGCCAAACTTTGTTACTTTAGAGTTAATATCTTTGAACTTGGCGTTCAGTTGATGCACGTTACGGTAATTTGCGGGTTTGCCATGTTGACTTTAAAACGACGCCAAGACGCGGTTCCAAAAAATTTCTACACATAACAATAATGATATATTAGTACTAAATAATAACAACAACAACAACAACAATAATAATAATAACGAAATAATATTATTATTAATAATAACGATAATAATAATAATAATAACGAAAATAATAATAATAATAATAATAATAATAATAATAATAATAATAATAATAATACTAATAACAAACTAATAATAATAATAACGATAATAATAATAATAAGTAATAATAATAATAACGAAAAAATAATAATAAGTAATAAAGAAAAATACTTTGTTTTTGTGCATTTCCAACTACGGGATCCTCCGAAATGTCAACCCATGCCGTGACCAACGCGATCTCTTCCTCGTTTGTCCACGAGATAGGTTTAGCTTTGTTGAAATATGTCACGCCCTTCTTCTTTTGTGATGGTCCCTCTTCTTGTGTTTCCGGTTGCAGTTCCGGAATTTGTGATGGTTCTTGAGGTTGTTGTTGTTGGGTTTCGGACACATAATCATAGTATTCGTCCTCTTGGGTTTGTGAAATTTGTTGTTGTTGAAACGGGTAGCCAAGATGTGAGAGGGGAAATTCTTAGGTTTGGTTGAGCATCCCCGTATAAGTGAACCGTGGTGGAGCAAAAAACAGGTTTGGTTGGTAAGTGGGTGGCGGAATGTTTATAAAAAACGTATTATCAGGCCTTTGAGGTGTGAAACTCGTAACCCTTGATCGGTTACGTCCGGATGAAGGGGTATTTGATTGAGGATCCATGAGTAGAGAATGAAGTATAGTTTATAAAAGTTGGAGAAGAGTAGAGAAAAAATGGTGAATAAGTAGAGTAAAAAATGGTGAATAAAGGTGATATATATAGTGATTTAATTGTTGAATTAAAAAAAATTACCGTTGGAAACGATAGAATTTTAAATAATATATACGTTGGGGAGGGGGGTAATGCTTCTCGTCGAGTAAGAAAACCCGGAGGGGATACCCGATAGGGCTACCCGAGACACCTGAAATGGTGTTCCCGAGCGAACCCGAGGGTACCCGCTTGTCTTCGAGTTATGCGTAACGAAGGGTCTTATCACTTCTTTATGACTCAAACACCCTCTAATGTTACTAAATGGTATTTTATTTCAATTTCCTCAATTATAAATAGTAAATTTATTTAATCAATACTCTTAATATTTATAATATATACAATTGTGAAGACCCTATCGTGCGCTGATTTCACTGTTCATAACTGGGTTTTTCTAATATGCGCCTATATATATTATATATTCTTTTTATCGGCCAAAGCACACAAATGTTGATAGATGAGATGGTAAGTTCTTTTGTTTGTAACTAACTTATCAAGTGTTCGAAACATACATTCTTTACTTTTCCTTTTCCTTTTTACTAGGTCCCACCTTAACGGCCTTTTAATTTTAGATTTTTTTATCTTTATATTTCAGTTTCTTTAAAGGAAACTAAAAGAACTTTGAGTTTTCATATAATATCATTTTTATTTTCGTATTTTTTCGTAATTCAAATGTAATACTTTTACAATTCACATGTGATTATATACTAAATCACATTTGATTGAATATTAGAAAATACAACTAATTAAATGTCATAGTATTTTAGTAATATTAATTTTTACGTTTATTACTTTTAATTTCTTTATAGTTACTATACATAGTTAGTATAGGTAAAAGAAAATTGTACTTAGTGAGATTAACTATGTGTTATGAAAATAACTGCATATATTGATATACGAGAATGAAATGATGAGGAACATCATGAAACTATATGTTGATATTGTGATAATGACATAGATTAAATCATTTATTTTTGCTAGATTAATCAAGTTTCTATGAGTTCAATTATATAAAAGTAATTTGTTTTTGGGTTATGCGTACAAGCGTCACTATTTTATTTCCGTAGCGGAGCGCGGACCCGCAATTCTTGTTATTAACAATATCATGATAATTACAAGTTTGAAAATAGATATTACATTTTTTTTATGGTGAAAGAAAAGAAAAAAAATTTTGACGAAAGAAAGAAAAGAAATTGAGATGATATCGCTTAGCCAAAAAAAGTTTTCTAGTTTAAGAGTTTTTATTTTTAAGAAAAGCGAAAAACATAAGAAAGAGGTTTGATTTGCTATGAAGAGTTTTAAAGTCGTAAGTTTTTTTTAAAAGAAAGTGTAAATAAACATATATTCTAAGTTTTATGTTTTCGTGAAAAACCGAGAGAATTTTCTGAAAATAAATCGGAGAAACCTACCATTTACTTTTCTTTCTTTCAATCTCGAGAAAATAGTTCATTAATTTCCTTCTCTACTCTTTTCCAGGAGTGTATTCGAGGATTGAAAACAATAGCTATTAAGAACGATTTAATAGATCGAAAATGATAGCTATTAAGAACGGATTGAACTATTGAGGCGTAACTCAGTAGTATAGAGGTTTTACTCCATAGCTTTGGTCTTGGGTTTGAGTCTGGGCACCGAGGTTTTTTCTAAAAAATGGTGGAGGGTATTACTCCCTCATGGTGCGTGGCTTGGGCTTACATACTGCCCTATATAGATATCACTGCGGACTCAGCCCACTAAATTCGTTGTAAAAAAAAACGGATTGAAAATGATAGCTATTATGAATGGTATTCAAAACTTAAATTGTTAACGTCTTACTTACCATTTAGAATGTCACAAAAAAGACTTAATGAATTAAAAATGATAGCTATTAAGAATGGTATTTTAGAATGTATTGGTTATAAGGAGTTTATTCAAAATTTTGCTTTCAATAATATTAGGAGAATTTCATGATTCATATAATTATATAGTATAAAATATTTATAATACTGTTCTTTTGTTTTAGTTAATAATATAACAAATATCATATGTGTATAAAAGGGACCTATATTTCTTATTTGCATAGTACTTTAAAAAATCACGAGACGCCCTGCTCTTTTTGTTCCATTCATTTTCCCCTTTACTTCTTATTTATAACTCAATATATATATATATATATATATATATATATATATATATATATATATTTATTGGTCAATCATTTAATTTTCTGTCTTTTTTATTATTTTAAAGAGGAAAGTGTGTTATGAACATTTTTACATTACCCTAACTTTTTTAAAATCCATCAAACGAAAAAGTGTTAAATTACGAAAATTATACCAAATTAACGAGAAAATTGTGTTCTTTAATTTGAGGCCGATCTTGCTATATTTTTTTTTGAAAAAAATTCACGTTTGCTAGATTTTTAAACACAACTCTTGACATATGTATATGTGCATAATATGCACATGTGCATATCTACATTTGTATTAGAAAAAAAAAACTAGGTGAATATGTGCATATGTATACGTGCATATATTTACACATGTGCATATCTACATCTATGCTGAAAAAACTAGGTGAATATGTGCATATGTACACGTGTATATATTTGCACACGTCGACCTGTATTGAAAAAAAAAACCAGCAAACACAAAAAAATCGAAAAAACATAGCTAGATCGGTCACAAATAAGGATGTAAACGAGCCGAGTCGAGCTAGACACTTATCAAACCGGGCTCGTTTAGGCTTTTTTATGCTCGAGCTCGGCTCATTTAGAGCTTATGATATTGAGCTCGAGCTTGGCTCGTTTAATGTTTATGAAGCTCAGGCTCGGCTCGTTTAAGCTAGGCTCGTTTAGGCTTGGTATTATTTTGATATTTTTATTAAAATAATATATATAATTATTAAAATTAAATATATAAAATATAAATTATATTATATATGGAGCTCATTTAGGCTAGTTTAAGCTCGCGATTCCACTTTTTGGAGCTCGAGCTCGGCTCGTTTATTAAATGAGTTTTAATCTAGGCTCGAGCTCGAGTAGCTCGGCTCGTTTACATCCCTAGTCTCAAATTAAAGTGCACAATTTTCTCGTTAACTTTGTATGATTTTCATAATTTAACCCCTTTTCATTTGATAGATATATTAGTTTAAAAAAAGTGGAGGTAATGTGTCTAAATTGCCTAAATTAATTAAAGATAAGTTTGATTAATTTAAGATATCCATTAACACCTCTTTAATCTGGATTTTCCATCTTTTTGATCAATGGCTATAATTGGTTCTCGCAGTTTTCGTATGAAAAACAATCCTTATTTGAACCGTCCCATATATATATATATACACACACACACACATAGTCATATATATATATATATCTATATATATATATATCTTACTCATTTATAATACATTTACAACTTTAAAAACTCTTAATTTTAAGTAACTTGAATACACTAAAACACCTCTTTTTAACCATTTCATTCTCTCTCCTAATTTACTTTAATTTTTTATCTATTTAAAATATCTCTCTAATACTAAAACACCCTCTCACACAAACACAATTATCCACCCACATCAACATAATTTTTAAAATCTTATTAACTTCTCCCTCCTTATTTCATAAATATAAATCTTTTACATATTTTAATGTCTTTTAGAATTTATTTTTAAAATTAATAAAATAGTTGATACAAATAAAAAAAATAAAAAACTGACATTGTACGATACTTTTTCGTAACATTGAATTACGCGAATAACATATTATTACATTTTTAAAAGCAACATGATGTAAAATAGAAATTATTTGCCGTCGCAGCATTGCGCGGATATCTTGCATATATATATAGAGAGGAAGGTTCATGCGAAAAGGGTTTTATTTGCGAAAAATGCGAGAAGCATTTACAACCATTAGATCATTAAATCAAAGGCTAAGATCATGTATGGCATTTTAGTAATTAAATTATGTATTTAAGGATTATTAATTTAAAACAAAAGGGTAAAATGGACTTTTTCTTCTTAAAAGAATATTAGCCAAATTAACTTCTCATTTAAGAACCTATAATCTCTCCATCGGCCAATATATATATATATATATATATATATATATATATATATATCATCCTCTTTAACTTCTTCATTCAAAACCTAGTATCTCTCTCTCTCTCCATGAAACCACTACCGTCTACATGAAACCACCGCCACCTACAGCCGCTGACGTTCCCGTATGTGGTCCACCGCCGCCGACGTTGCCGTCTAAGGTCCGCCGGCGCCTCTCATCTCCATCTGGGTTATCACCGCGCACCGCCACTGCCGCTACCAGCATCATGGCCTCATCGAGAACCAGATCTGGTTTGCCTTCATCCCCATCTCGTTCATCACCGTTGCCGTCATTCAACAAGTTTACATTAAGACATTGCACGACCACCCCTACCCCTTCGATGTCTTCGTCTGTGAGTGGATCCACCGCCTTTGTTCCACCATCGACTGTTCTTTACTTCACAACCGGCAGTCACCAAGTCATCGTACTCACCACCGCCTAGATCTACCTTGCCGTTTCTTTTTTCTTTTTGAAGAGAATCACCGGCGGTCGTTTCTTTAATGTGCGTCAATTGCATATTAACATTCAGTATGTTATTTTGTTTGTCTTTGAGTTGCATTTAACATTCATTAGTTTATAAAATCAATTGGTTGTTTAGAAAAAAAGTGTTTGATTGCACAGCAACATAAAAAATCATATATATTACACACTCTTTTTTAGGGTGGATTTATTTGAACAAACCATTTTTATTCTAATTTGTTTAGTGATACATAGGGTTTTTAAGTTTTAATTTATTAATACTTAATATTATTTTGATTTGTTTGTGTTGTTTATTATTGAACGCTTATGAGTTGGATCGGTTTATTAAGTGTTTATTATTGAACATTTAGGAGTTGATTGTTTTATTAACTATGTTGGAGTTTTGTTTATTATTGAACATTCATTAAGAGGATCTTAAAATAAGTAGAAAAATCAAAACAGAAAAAAAGAATTAATTTGAAAAAAAAAAGATTAATGGAACAATATAAAACAAGTGTTTACTAGTGAACAAAAAAATGAACATAACATTTAATAACTAAAAACTTATAAATTTTTTGTTGTGATCATCGCTGAACACAGTAAATTTATTAATTAACTATTAAATTATTTCTAATTTATTTTATTTAAAAATTGTAGGAGAGAGAAAAATAATAGAGATAAATAGATTGGAGAGAGAAAAATATTTATTTACTATTATACCCTTTTAAATTAAAAAAAATAAAAAATAAGATTAATCCTTTTCGCAAATAAAACCCTTTTCGAATAAACCCTCCCCTATATATAGAGGAATATATATATATATAAAATATGACTGATCGATTGTATAAATAAATAAAATAAAATAGGATAGATATCATCACCCTAATCGCTATGACATCCGTATTACACAAAAACAATGTCTAAGACGTGATGTCTTTGTTTTTAATAGAAGATCACATGCATACACTAAACTTACTATCAAACTATACCATTTTGTTTATAACGATACTAGAACCCTTAACCATGAGAAACACCTATCAAACATCTTAACACCACTAAGATGTGATGTCTGATGTTATGCGGCTGCTGGTCTATTGCATTGCCTAAGAAAATACAAATATGTGATATAGCTTTCAATCATGGAGACTATTTCCAATGACATGCCACCTAAATTCCAATTGGGATTCCAAATTCCATTACTAATATTGAAAAGGAATTGCGTACAAAAACAGGTGAATACCTTGCAAATAATGCAGCCAAGGCAAAAATATTCCTTCTACGCAACTTCATGTAAACAATTCACTTATTTCCTTCATCACAGTAAAATCATACTACATCTCCGTAACTTCTACAGCACAGATCGACACACCACAAATGACAAAACAATAGCCTACTCACACCACATTACGTGGGTCCCAAATTTTAGCGTGATGAAGAGTGATCATTACGTGACTAAGTGGTAGGCTGAGTGATGAAAGAAAAAAGCTGACGTGGTGGTGTGGTGGGATGTAACCACTCCCCCCACTCTAACCTTCTGGAAAACACCTTCAATCAACCTTCATAAGTACACTATCAAGTTTCTGATACATGTCGTAACCTCCAAAACATTTCACAACCTTGATCCACTAATCCTCCTCTTGATCGATTTATTTCACTCTTTTCATGGAATATACATTGCCTGTATTCTTCACACCTGCCGCCTCAATATATCGACAGATGATAACTACATTCTCCTTGGAAGCTTGCTTTTAATCGACAATACTGTCTACCATCACAAAACAGATCCTAGCGCAGTAAAATTGCGTGTCATTTTATTCCTGCAACATCTCAAACCATGACAAAATCAGAGATTATCAAATTCCGAGGCTTAAAAAACTTAGGGTTCAGTCACATTCTAAATAGAAAACAGACCAAACCAAAGGGTTAGATTACCAGCCTTCACACCACAGGGTTTAGACTTTAGAACAAGCAACCTCCGGCTCAGAATAAGAAACACCACCGCTACTTTGTTTATACTCAACAAATTTGGAAATACGATGTGTTTGTGTGTGCAACATTTGGTGCCACATTATCACTACCAAACCAAACAAAAAGCTGAGTATAACCGATGGAATAAGAAAAAACCAGATCGAAAAGAAGTTAATTTTTCTGATAGTTTGAACTAATACAGACAGAGCAACTAATATCAAAATCATGACAAGAATGAGATTTATTGATTATTCATCTTGCATATCTTCGTATGAACAAACAAACAACTGTCTCCTTTTACTGGTTTGGTATTAGCGTGTTAAGTTTCTATATAAACATATAAACACACTCAATGTTTTAGATTCATGGATTTCAGTATCCACATCTCATTCTCATATATGCTTGCAACATAGGCCACATACAAAATGTATGTACAAATATGAACTAATCACTTGGAAAAACACTTCATATTTCATGAGAACCATAGTTGAATCCACTATTTTCTATCAGGAATATCAGAAATGCTATAAGCAACACTAAATCTACTTTGACCTTTCATAAAGTCTCAATGTGTCTCTTTGTCTAACCATTTAAGTGCAAGACATCCCCTTTTAAGGTCACCAAGTAGTTTGGATCACTTAGGGCCCTCAGCCCGAAAGTTGCATCGTATAGATAAGTCAAATACCAACCCAATTCCACATCCGGACAGAAATATGATCATCCTATGATTAATTAGATAATTATAACTGAAATTGCAATAAAATCCGAAAAGCTAGAATACAAATTCTTACAGAAATTAAGAACAGCTTGAGTAGGTCTTTTCCTTCTGCCTGATTTTGAAACTCCTTAGCTCATTATAGTGCTTGTTGTCCTTATGGATGTGAGCTTGCATAGCATCTGCAGTTCAGGGTGAATTTTCAATAGTCAAGCTCAATTTCCATGGAAAGCCAGCTATATTACAAATGAGATTTCAACTTTTATTCGGTATATCAACAATAAGAGAACCAAACCCAAGAACAAGTGAGCTGCAACGAGAATTGAAGCTAATCTAAATGCCTGTGAGTGTCATCATAAAATTGAATAGAAACAATTAAGAAATTATAATCAATTAATAGAATGAATAAAAGGCTGAATTCAAAGAAATAAGTGGTATGAAATGACTGTTTCCAGCTCTACTCTATAGCTATGTCGATAAATTTGTAAGGTTTTGACAGAATCAAAGTTATGAAACTGTATGATTTTGTCACCACAACTTAAACTCAATTCAACAAGATTCAAAGTAGCTCTGTAATTAGGCAATTTGTAATAGGGATCAGTAATGATCATACTCCTGGCAACTGCTATGAATCTGTGATAGTGGACTGACTGAAATTAGGGGATTTTCCGAAGCGGTGGAGCAAATCAGCAATCATTAATTTTATTGATTGAATCAGATGCTACAATACCAAATGTTTCTACATACATACATTGGGGATGAAAATGGCATCCAGATTTTCAAAGACGAAACGACTGAAATCTAGGGTTAAAAGTTCCTATCCGGCACCCCCGCGGCAGATTCCGGCCAGCGAAACCGAAAACCTACATAGAGAACAAACAGTGGTCGTTCCTTCATCAACATCAGACGACGGTGGTTGTGGTGGCGGTAAAACCCTACCATCAGCAAATAGCATTCCTTCGTTATTTCTCCGACGATCATCATTCATCACCGCTTCCCCACCAAACAATGCCTCTTCACCAAACCTCCGTTCCACCTCCAGAAACTCCCCAAGAGACGACGGCTTTAAATCTTCACCACTGCACAACCACCACCACCTCCTCCTCCTCAACCTCTTCCGCCGCCGTTCAGACACCAAATCCACAGCATTGTTCCTTCTCCTCCTTCGTCCGCCAAATCCGACGGAATTACTGTTGTTAGGAGCCGATCCGAGAGTGACAGTGGGCGTGCCGTCGCGGCGCTGTGAGGGAACTCTGAATGTAATGGTTGGAAAGGTGGTACCGACACCCATAAGGGTGCCTAAGCTGGTGCTCCGGTCATGGAAGAAGGAGCCGGTGGACTCAGTGTCGAGATCGGAGGATGAGATGGAAGATATTGTCGGAGACGAGAGTGCGGGAAGCAATTCCATACCTGGATCTAGCATTTTTTATATCTTCTCCACGACTCTTTCGTATATATAATAAAATATGAGCAAGTGCAAGAGTAGTGTATTGACCAGTTTGCCCTCAGAGGTGTGTCAGGGAGATAATGTGGGGTGTTTGAAAAGGGGATGTTTATGATAACTCCAGTCTCCAGCCATAATTCACTTGGATCCCCTCTTTGGTTTGATCAAGTATAAATGGGTTTGGATTATTTATTAACGGGTCAAGTTTGGGCCGGTTAGCAATTTCGTGGGTCGACTGACCCTTGTAAGTTGTAACCCTCAACTCCTCATTAGATAGAAATCGTATTCTTTTTTAAGGCTAATTTTTCGTGTCAGATTCTAGTTATTGGATTCGTGTTAAAAGAAATCGTAAATAAAAATAAATCATATTCCCTTTTAAGACTAATAATTTGGGTCGGATTCTAGATATCGAGTTCGTGTTCGTGTCAATTATGTATCGACCCATTTATTTCCGTTTCGGGTTTAAAGCATGTCATTTTTTTGTCGGCTCTTTTTGACCAAATGTGTTCGACAAGTATTTTTTAGTTTTGAATACGATTTTTGTTGTCAATCTTTCGAATTCGTTGTTGTTTTGATATGAATTTCAAATATGATTTTTGTTTTCGCTTCAAACTTCAAAATCTAACATTCGTTTCGATTCAATCCGAACCTCAAATCCAATGTTAATTTCATTTTAATTCAAATTCAATTTTTTTTTAATACAACTTATATAAATAAATAAACATAATAAACAATGTGATGTACTACACTTTATCAAGTGCTAATAAATTCAACAAGTACGTTACTAACGACTATATGAAAATGAGTGAGATTGAGGTTTGAGACATGTTTTCATTTTTATTGTTTTATTTTAAGTTTTCAATTCTAGGTTTTTAAAGCTTTGTTATTTTGTCTGACAAGTCTCGTTACTCATAGATACCGGTCCCCTATTTGAATTTAAATCTACAATTTAGAAATTTAAATATTAAAAAAATTATAATTTTATAAATAAACAAGTCATTTGAGTTATATTCATGTGTGAAATATTATCTTTTTGTAACGTGCTACTGTCTTAAAAGGCAGTGTAGGTCACCATTTTTCCGTACCATGTTAGCTTTTGTTAAATGGAGTAATTAAATTATCAACACTTTTAACAATTAACATTCATTGAGTTGTACGAAACATAATAATTGAGAAGTTCGGCAGCAGAAAGCGCGGATGAGGGCTACGATTATGACCGTAAAAATTTTCATTTATATTATTCGTTTATTTATTTATTTCGCCTCAAAACTATTGATGAGACATAAATAAAAGAACCATATAGTTTAATGTTTAATTAGTAAAAAATATTACTTTTAGCTTTACATATAATACATTAGTTGGAATAGACTAATAACTAGCTGACCCGTGTGTTAACACGGAGATGATATAAGTTAAATTTAAACTTATATAGCTTTAAGAAGTACTAACACGTATAGTAAAAATAATTAGAAATAAATTAAAGCAATTCCGATTAACAGACAATTATGGTTGAAAGATTCGAGAAACAATGTTGATCATGACAGTAAGTTCAAGTTCATTAGTTTATTGTAATTCATATCTTTAATTTTACTTAAAAATTTCATTAACTTTAATATATACCTATTGAAAATCAGATTAAAACGATTAGTGACTATAAAATGACGATGGTATCATTTACTCAATCATATGTGTATATATTTACACAAGTATATGTATGTATATATATATATATATATATACTCTCATCATAAAGCATAGAAAATGAATATAAATCTATTGATTTTATATAAATTTTGAACTAATTTCTAATTAAATTAAACGCACCGTTAGATTTATCATTTAAAGTAATGCGTGAACTTGTTCTATCATTTTTAATCATTATTGAACTGTTATGAACAGAGTTGTCATGTGTAGAATGAATCATCCTTGATTTCTTTCTTTCTTTTGAATGCCCTTTCAATGAAGGTCGTTTTGAAGTAGATGAAGGAGATTGTTTATTCTACATAATTAATGTCTATAATAAAAACAACAATATATTACATTATAATATGTGAATCATTTTCATGAAATGTAAATAAAACTTATTTATCTGAAAAATAGTAAAAAAATGGTGAAATCTTTTCAAGGAGTTGCAAAGAATTTTGTGTTTAAAAATTTGAGTATATATACTATATAAGTCATCCGAAGATACATATAATTCCATCCAAAATCCGATATATATCTATAAATTCAAAAGTTTGAAAGTTGTAACCGATTAGTTTATATATTTCAACTTATTGATTTTTTTTTGGGATGATTTCACTGTATTCTTAAACACGATTTTTTTAATTTTTTTAAATAGGATGTTGTGATTGGTGGAAATTTAGTTTTGTCATCATTTTTTTTAATAAGGTTATAAGATAAGATATTTTAAAACCAATAACTAAACACTTTAAATAGAATATTCAAGTTGATCACTTAGCTCATCACCATAATCCCAAAAAAAACCCCTAAGTTAAACAAAAAATTACATACCCACTACTATTAATGTATAACAAAAAATTAAGAATATACTAATTTTAAAAAAGTGTCATATTACAATAAAATTTACACCAAAACGTAGATAAAAATGAGATTGTCTCAAATATATAATTATTTTTTCTCTAAACAAAATATATCATAAGTTACTAAACATAATTTATAAACAACCTATAATTAATTACATTAATATACAATTTTTATAATACTCCTCCACATTTTCTTAAAAGCCCTCACATGTTTTATAAAACCCCTTCATAATTTTCATCCAGCCCCCTTCCAATTGGTTTAAAATTCCTTTTTTTGCAACATGACATCATCATTTTTAAAAACTTGATTTTTTGAAAAGGATGATATCATCACCCTTTTCTTTTAAATAGGTTATAAGATAAGATAGTATCTGCTTAAGATAAAAATATGAAAAGTTACTATTAATGAAAATCCTTTTTTAAAAGTGGATGATTATTTTGAAAAAGACTAAAATAATATAATAAACAATAATATTCATCAAAAGGTTGTTTACGCTGAATCAACCCCGAGCCTGGAATCCTATGAATTGGAACTGACACTTCCCCAAGGCCCGGCCCGCAGGCAATGATCACATGTCTTGACTGCCCGAGTAAGGAGTTGGAATTAAACCTGAGACCAGGGAATGAAAATAACTGACAACTGAACCGTATAAGAATTCAATTTATTCGGGTTTAGTTTGGATAAAGTCTTATTTGGGTTTAACTAAACAAGATTTTTTTTCTCTTTTTTTTTTGTTATACTTTGTTTATTGTGTTTCTTTAACCAAAACCGTATAATGGACTAATGAAGGAATAAAAAATCACCAATATGATTGTAAACTCTCAAGCAGAGGTATTTATTATTTATTATATCGTACATTCGTACCCACATCCACATGTGTTAGATTTCTTCAATCATGCTTATTTTTTCTTAGGTGTTATTATTATTATTGTGTTATTATTATTTCTTCAATCTGTTATTATTTCTTCATTCGCCACAGCCACAGATGGTCTTGGTTACCTCCTGCAAAGATTAATATTTTTTGTTTCAAGACTGTTTAATAATGTCATTCCCACAATCCCACAAACATGAATTTGGTAAATAGAGGTTTCCAGCTATCTTCCTCTGTTTGTGTCTTACGTGGCATTAATTTGGATACAATTTCATTGCCAATTGGTCTTTGTTTTCAAACCAAAAGAAGTTCTTGAATAAGGTTTTTAAGGATCTATGTTAATTGTATTATGGTCTATTTGGAAGTGGAGGAACCGTGTACGGCATGCGGACGAGGATATGGCTGCCAAAATAAATAAAAAAAGACATCTTTGCTAGTGTTCAAAGTATCTCAGCACTATGGTTTGCGAATCGTAGCCCTATTCTTCAAATACCGCTAGATAGTTGATGTTCAAACCTAATGGCTTCATTGAATTGATTCAACTCGGCTCATTATCTTTTGGTTAACTTATATGTAATGTTTTGGTGTATTTATCTCAACCTCTGAGACTTTTATTCTATTGAGTTTGAAATTAATACGTACCGTTTTGCTTTAAAAAAATGTGTTAGTAATCTCGGAGGTGATTAATGATGTGAAATTGATCTAATTTTCATTCTCACGTGTGGAATTATTATTATCAAGATAGACTTTTCAAAGTGAGGTGTAAATCTATTTTATTTCGTTATAAGATGTTTGTCAAATTCAGTTTGGTTGGCTCGTGTCTTTTTTACTAATTTTTTTGCTACGGTTACTATAATCTAAAGTAGCTATTATAAAAGCAATATGCATATAATCATATATAATATTAAAAAATGAAAAATAAAAATTCTTAAACAGGTTATTCGGTTATACCTGAAAACCAAGCATCCCACCCGCTACCTGACCCGAAATGAATACGGTTTATCCAATTAACCCAGATTAGACCAAAGGGTTTGTAGCCAAGGTGTTTCATATAGCCTATGGTTATAGGTTCAAGTTTCACTATGGACAAAAATATGTAAATTTAGGAGTATGTTAGTATGTGCCTGTGTATCATTGTTAAAAAAATTTAACCCGAATTAGATCATAGATAACCCGACCCTTATTACCCGAATTTGTTTTTCTCGGTCTAGTTTATTTGGCTTTTGTTCTTTTCAACACCCCTGATGATGGTTGTGTTATAGAGAAAAAGTTGATGCAACATGGTATGAGTTTTATGAAATAAATTGTTTTCAACTCCGTAGTCGTAACACTGTGATACTCGGCTTTGACACTGGGTTAGAATATAATAGGTTACCCAAAAATACATATAGCCAGAGGTGGAGCGTTGTATGTCAGGACATCCGCCTCAATCAACATCTGAATATGCATTTAGCATGAAAACTAGAGAGACATAGAGCTGAAGACCAAGAGTGCTACGAACATATCATATAATACACTTAGGTGCTGCCAAAAATGGTTCCAACAACATACGTCATATCGAGACGAGTAAAAGTAAGGTACTATCGTGCCTTAGCAATATTGCGATAGGTGGTGGTCTCAAAATATAGTCCTTCACTATGCCGGTCACATTACTTGGTGTTGATGTTGGTATTTATTGGTTTCAATGTTACTGATTAGAGTGGAATAATATTCCGGTTTCAAGTTATTTATATGTTATTTTTGTATTCTTAAGTTTTGATGTTACGATTGAAATTATCATTTACTATTGTTAGGATGTTTGTTCAAAACAAAATACAATATTTATTTATATAACTCTTATTTGAAACATATCTTATTTATTAAGACTAGCATCGTACCAACGTAATATTGCGTCAGCAAATAATTTTCGTTTTACAACATGTTGCTTTCAAGAATGTAATGATATGTTATTCGCGGGATTCAATATCACAAATACAGCAACATGTCCGCTTTTTTTTCAATTTTTTTATTTGCATCAACTATTTTATTAATCTTAAAAATAAATTCTAAAAGACATTAAAATAAAAAAAGATTTATATTTATGAAATAAGAAGAGAGAAGTTAATAAGATTTTAAAAATTATGTTAATGTGGATAAATTTATGAAATATCTTATGCAAATGCTTAATTTTAATGAGATATTAGGATAAATCAATACAACCCAGTAAGATTTAAGAATATAGATGATCCAAGGACATATTTGCTAGTGTTTAGAGGCTCCCAGCCTACTAGATCAGTAGTAGAAAGCCTGCAATAAAGATCTGTTGGGATAATTGGGCAAAAGCTTCTTTTTGATATCCATTGAAGTTGGATCTTGGTCCCCTTTTAGTCATTTTCATACTTTTGGTGGATGTAACTATGGTCTATAGGAATGTAAATGACCTGAGTTACTCGCGAGCTATTCGAGCTCGGATTGTTAAAAGCTCGAAATGAGTCGAGCCTTAACGAGCTCGAGCCTAGATTAAAAGTCATTTAATAAACGAGCAGAGCTCGAACTCCAAAGAGTGGGCTCGCGAGCTTAAACGAGTCTAAACGAGCTCTATATATAATATAATTTATATTTTATATGTTTAATTTTTAATAATTATATATATCATTTTAATAAAAATATCAAAATAATACCCGAGCTTAAACGAGCCTAAACGAGCCGAGCCTGTGCTTCATAAATATTAAACGAGCCGAGCCCGGGCTTCATAAATATTAAACGAGCCGAGCTCGAGCTCAACATCATAAGCTCTAAATGAGCCGAGCTCGAGCTTAAAAAGTTCTAAACGAGTCTGGCTCGATAAGTGTCTAACTTGGCTCGTTTACATCCCTAGTTAATGTAAGCCATACATAGTTCTTTCTTTCTTTTTTTTAGGGATCTATAGTCTCAATCTTGGAGACTTCTTTTTATTAGTTTTTTGGCTTGATAATAAAATTTTATCTTTGCCTTAAAAAAAATAATAAGAGTATG
The DNA here is from genome assembly GCA_038502395.1 of Dittrichia graveolens. Lineage (NCBI taxonomy): Eukaryota > Viridiplantae > Streptophyta > Magnoliopsida > Asterales > Asteraceae > Dittrichia > Dittrichia graveolens. The sequence continues at coordinate 76,888,960 of JARJIL010000002.1, forward strand.
TTTGTAGAACAACTTTTGTAGCCTAAAAATGATCATATAGTTAATGGTCCAAACACATTATTATATAGAAAGCTTTTTTTATAGTTAAAGTAGATACTTATAATAATTTATTATATTTAAGACACAAAATGGTCCTAACAATTATTTTGATTGTAACAAGAGGATTTTTGAGACAAAAGTAACTAGCATATTAAAATAAAATATGTTATTCTATATAAGAATTAATTCGCTTTTAAGGTAATCTATTCTACCTTATAATCAATTCATAAAGTAAGAGCATTATTTATTTACTTTTTTTTGTCCCTAAATGCACTACAACAAATATATTAATTTTTCACATTTTGTCCCTAAATGCATTACAACAAATATGTTGATTTTTCTTTTTAGTAATGTTTTCATACGTTAAAATGTAAATAATTATAAACAAATGTAAAAAAAATGATGTGACAAATTTATTTGTAAAGTTTACATGTAAAAATGTGATAAATATAGTTAAAATATCATATTTATTAATGTAAATAAATAATTAAAGTTTTCACATTTTTAAGTGTGAAAATATTGAAAACATCTCTACGTATAAAAGTTCACGCTTTAAGCGTGAACTTTTCTCAATTTCTATTAATTACTATTTTACACATTTAAAAGTGTGAGCTTTTTAAAATCAAAATTATACTTTAAAATGTAAGCTTTTGTTGTTGTTTTTTTCTACATTTGTTAAACTATTCTACACACTTTTAAGTGTGTATTTTTAAAAAAAATTCTACACGTTTTTGATAAAATGTGAGAAAAACGCATATTTGTTGTAGTGATGATATTTTATTAACCGAGTTACTATTTTATGATTCCATTATTTTTAGTACTTATTTGTGTTTGTTTCTAGTTATTCATCCATTTTCAATATAAATAAAATACAATTAATTTCTTAATATTTTTTTTCAAAAGCAGACGGATCAATTAATTTGTTAATTAAAGTAACATATTACACAAAAGAATTCGATTTAAGTAATAAACAACCTTGAAACCTTCATTGCTTCATTTGCCGATTTAAATTAAGTTAATTAATCTTTGATTAGTGGTTACAAAATACTAATTAGCATCCAATAAATATAATCACGTTTTTTGGTATCATGATATCATGTTTCCATCATCAAGCCTGCCCTCCCCCTCTTCAGTCTTCACTGCGTGGTTATCACCCAAAATCAGATTACACCACCCCCTTTTTTACTGCTCATTGATGGTCGAAAATTACCACAAAGCTCTAAATCTGTCATTTATAGTTGGCCTTCAGTCAATCCCAACTCCATTTTCCATATTTATTAATAAAGCCGGGCGTACCACTCTTCCTGAGCCCTTTCGGGTTCATTTGGGTTGGGTGGCAGACTTCGGAAGCACCACTAAGGGTGCTTTCAGGTTAGGCCTCGTTTTTCGTTTTCGGTTTCACCAACCCGAGCAACCAGCTTTCTTCTTTTTTTTTTTTTGTAGAGAGGGTAGGAGAGAGAAAATGTTTGATTGATTTGGGAAGGGTACTACTTGGGTTTTGGGTTAGGAAAGAAAAAGTAAAAAAAGCTGATATGACAGTGACGTGATATTTGGGTTGATTTGGGTTGGGTGTATGTGCTACGCATGGTCTAAGGTCAAGCGTATGGGGTTACCCGAAGCCCTTCAGGTTGGCTTGGGTTCGTTCGGGAACACCAATACTATCCCATTGGGTTGGCTTCCTCTTTTTCCTTTTTGGTTTCCCACACCCGAAAAGTTTTTTTTGTTTTGTAGAGAGAGAAAGGAGAGATAAAACATTTGAATTATTTGGATTGATTTGGGATGAATACTACTTTGTTTTGGGTTAATTTGAGTTGGAAAGGAAAAAGGAAAAAAAGTTGATGTGACATTTAGGTTAATTTGGGTTGATGCATGATATACTCATGGCCTAAAGGCCCTAAACGATTTTTCTAAGACAACTACAAGATGAAAACTACTATGGCGCAACCCAATAGTATAGGGGTTTTACCCCATAGCTCGGGTCTTGGGTTCGAGTCTGAGCAGTGAGAGTTTTTTTAAAAATATAGTGAAGGGTATTACCCTTTCATAATGCGTGACTTAGGGCTCGCATATTGTCATATATAAATGTTATTACGGACCCAGTCCACTAAATTCGTTGTTCAAAAAACAGTACAAGATGAAAGTTAGAATAATTGGCTAATACTTTACGGTTTGCACTCCAGCCAATATGGCCCATGTTAGACTCAAGGTCATGCGTAGCATATACACCCAACCCAAAATCAGTACAAGATGAAAGCCTTCTAATTTTCAATTCCAACTATTTTTTTTTCCTTTTACATTTTTAATGTCATTGGATTTTTTTTACTTTGACTTTTCTTTTGGTTTTTAGTTTTTTAATTTATAGGCAACTACAAGAGGAAAGCTAGGATAGTTGGCTAACACTTTGCATTTCAACCAATATGGCCCATGTTCGACTCAAAGCTTATACTGTTCATTTCAACTAGTTTTTCTTTTTTACTTTTTTTAATGTCATTCGAATTAATTGACGATAATCGGAGATCATAATCGTCGAGACGGATCTGGTGAAGCAGATCGAAAATTGTGGAGCACATAGTTAGACATCGAGGAGATAAAAACACATAAAGCAGAGAGACTACAATTACATAAAGAGAGAGCAGCGTCCAGGAGAATGTATTTTGACCAAATTCCTTTTAGTTAAAACAAAATATTTAAGGTTAAAAATAAAATGATTGACTAAGAATAGTTCTCGCTATTCTCGTATAAAAAGTAATTCTTATTTGAACCGTCTCATCATACATACATTCATATATATATATATATATATATATATATATATATAGTAACCAAGTTTGAAAAGTATTCTATCAAGGTTATTTACCTTTTTATTTCATATTATGAAATAACCCACGAATGACCATGATGAAATATTTTTCAAACTTGAATGTTATTCTGTAAATTAAACTATATATATATATATATATATATATATATAAACGGAATTTGGTGTTCTTTATCTAATATTTTTTGTTATGTACATTTAAAGTTATCAATTATAAAAAACCAAATTTTCATATTTCAATAATCTAATTAATTTCATATTTTAAAAAAAGTTAATTTCGTAACTTTTTAAACCTTTTAAAACAAATTATCATCTTAGAGAATCAAGATAATAATTACTAAAGAGGAGTTAAAAAAGTTAGTGTTAAGATTATATGTACAACACTAATTTTAATTAAACATACTAGTTAAGCGACCCGTGTGTCAACACGGGGATGATTAAGTCAAATTTAAACTTATATAGCTTTAAGGAATACTAACATATATAGTAAAAATAATTAGAAATAAATTGCAATTTTGATTAACAGACAATTATGGTTGACAGATTCGATAAACAATGTTGATCATGGCAGTAAGTTCAACTTTATTAGTTTATTATAATTCATATCTTTAATTTACTTACAAATTTCATTAACTTTAATATATACCTATTGAAAATCATCCGAACATTAAAACGATTAGTGACTATAAAATGACGATGGAATCATTTACTCAATCATATGTGTATATATTTACACAAGTGTGTATATGTATATATATATATATATATATACTCTCATCATAAAGCATATAAAATGAATATAAATCTACTGGACTTTATATAAATTTTGAACTAATTTCTAAATTGAAATTGAACACACCGTTAGATATATCATTAAAGTAATCCGTGAACTTGTTCTATCATTTTCAATCGTTATTGAACTGTTATGAACAGAGTTGTCATGTATAGATTGAATCACCCTTGATTTTTTTCTTTCTTTTGAATGTTCTTCCATTGAAGGTCGCTTTGGAATAGATGAAGAAGGTTGTTTATTCTCCATAATTAATGACTATAATAAAAAGAACAATATATTACATTAGCATACGTGAATCATTTTCATGAAAAGGAAATGGTGCAATCTTTTCAAGAAGTTACAAAGAAATTTGTGTTTGAAAAATTGAGTATCTCATCTTATAACCTTATTAGAAAAAAGGATGATGATGTCATCATTCTTCTCAAAACTAATTTTCCACTAATCAAAACCTCTCATTTAAAAAAAACAAAAAATCGTGATTAAATATACAATGACGTCACACATCCCATTTCAACAGCTTAAGAAAAAATGCGGGTCATGGGTAATCCGGATTTGAAATAGATTACTCTTGGGTTTCTGGAAACAAAAGGCGACTCCTTCTGTGTTACCTTCTTCGACAGCCCGGCTTCCTTCCGAAGCTTACCTCTTTAACAAACACAACCCTTAACAACATTTCCTAGTTTTAACTAATCTAAAATTCAAATTTTTTTTTGGGATGACGTCAATATATTCTTAAACACGATTTTTTTTAATTTTTTTAAATGGGTGTTGTGATTGGTGGAAATTTAATTTTGTCATCCTTTTCTTTTAATAAGGTTATAAGATAAAATGTTTTAAAATCCATAACTAAACACTTTGAATAACATATTCAAATTGATCACTCAGCTCATCACCATAATCCCCAAAAAACCCCTTAGCTAAACAAAAAATTACCTACACACTACTATTAGTGTATAACAAAAATTAAGAATATACTAATTTTAAAAAAGTGTCATATTACAATAATATTTACACCAAAACGGAGATAAAAATGAGACGTTCGTAAATTTATAATTATTTTTTCTCTAAACAAAATATATCACAAGTTACTAAACATAATTTATAAACAACCTATAATTAATTACATTAATATGCAATTTTTATAAAACTCCCTCACATTTTCTTAAAAACCCCTCACATGTTTTATAAAACTCTCTCACAATTTTCATCCAGCCCCCTCCAATCTTATAACTTATTTATAAAATTCCTTTTAAATATAAATATGATGATGTCATCATTCTTAAAAACATAATTTTTAAAAAGAATGATGATGTTATCATCCCTTTCTTTTAAATAGGTTATAATATATAAGATAATGTAGTTTTAATTTTATGCTCGTCGGAGGTAGGCAAAGAGAATCGAGATGGTGATAATGGTGGTTGTATTGCAATGATTTGGGAACACAGTGACTATGATCGTTGGGTTTGATAGGAAGAGTGAAAGATAATGATCTGGTAATTTTGTTTTTTTAATGATTAGAAACCGTATATGAAACAAATTTTAAACATTAGAGATTCCAATATAATAAATGAAGTTCATGACTGTCGTTATAATTGTGACAAAGCACATGAATCAAACAAGTAATTACCTAAGTTTTTAAGAATAAAAACTTATTATCTTCAAATTTCAACATCTAAATGTCGTTTATTTGTACTATCTAACTAGTATGACTTATAGGTTGTGCTATGCACAACACATGATGTTTTAAGAGGAACTTTTAGGCATGAATAAGTTATTTTATTAAAACAATACAAAATGTACTACACTTTTAGTATACTATACAAACAATATTAATACTATATAATTTGTAAGTTTATTAATAAATTTATAAAACAATAAACCCAAAAATGTCATATTCTTAGTAGCCCACTAATTTCAAAGTTGATCCATTTAAAAATATATATAATCAATATAATATATTTTTAACATAACATTGTCATCCACATCCACATCCACATCATTAATGTATGATTGTATGATATGTGTGTGTAAATAAGTAATTTAGAAAGTGTTAAGTGTGAATACATTTACATCAAGAGTTTAGTGCATAAAAATATATTCAACTTACACGTTTTTGTATGTATTCAACTTTTAAAATTACCTTTAACGTATTGAACCTTTAAAACATATCATTGATGTATCGAGTTTGAAAAATTGGATACATAGAATAGAAAATATGTAAAGTTGGATACATAAACTTTGAGGATTCGATACAGTAAAAGGTAAGTTTCGATAAATTAAAATATTAATAGATAACTTTAAAAGTTGAATACATATAATAGCAAAACGTAAAGGTTGAATACATTTGAAAAGCTAAACCCTAGATAAATGTTTAATAATGTCGTGTTTTGCTAATATATGTATCGAATTAATAAAATTTTATAATGAAATTAATAATATAAATAAAACGTATTTTTGAACGTTCAATTTAAACTTTTGTAAAATACGAACCAACTTTAATCCATTGTTTTGTTCATCTAATCTTATATTTTATATGATTAGTTTTAAAATGCTAATAGTAACATCATGATTTTAGGCATTTTATAGATGTATTTTGTAACTTTTTTTAATATTATCAAAAACTATGATATAGTGTCAAACTATTTATGACAAGTGTCAATTTTATAAGGTATATATCTATATATGCTTTTTATACATATAGGTAGATATTGCTTTAAGTTAATGTGTATAATTGTATAAATAACATTACTACCCTATTAAATTTAAAATTTTATAACCTGATCGAATAGTACTACCTATATTCATTATTTATTACTGTCAGACATCATTTGCAATTACCATTATCACATCCGTTCTCTTCATCGCCGGTCACCATAAAAAACTCGTCACCTACAACTTCACTACCATATCCCTTTAAACGTCATCGTATTACGCGAGCACCATACTAGTATTAAATAAATGATGAATATAAATCCATAGTAAAATGCTAATTACACCACTAGTTATTTCTATTACCCAAATATCACGTAGATATGATACAAGTATATATAACTATTTCAAGACGTATTCAGTTACCTTTTATGTAACTTTAATTAAATATAAACTTTAGGCGGTATATTATTTTTATTAAATAAAACAATTGGTAGCAACTATATTAATGAAGCCTTTAATTAATTGATTGATGGTTTAAATAATTAAATCACATAGCACTGCTTAACTTGGTTGTAAATAATAGGGGCCGGTGTCCATTGCGTAATTATGTACCAATTTATGAAAAGAAGGTTTAGGTACGCGCTTTGCTCCCTATGAAATTGTTAGGGGTGTTTACGGGGTGGGTCGGGGCGAGTAGTGAATTGTTTACAAATCGTTACTGTGGGGAGGGTACTCAGTCTTAGAAACTGAAACCAAATCGTAGACAGCGGATGCCCGAAAGGAGATATATATCTACAGTTCGGGTCATGGATATCATAAAACTGAGTTGTTTTTTATTTTTGTTGTTTTCAACAAATTTAGATTCATAATAAAATAATAAACAATGGTAGAAACAAGTCAACAATAACGAAATCACCAGCAAAAATTGAACAGATCTTCGATAAGAGTCTCATATAAACAAAAACCGATAGGCTTGAAGTTAACACTATTGATCGATTTCATTGTCTTCATGTTGAACTCTTGATCGTTGCAGACTTGCAAATTCTCGATGTCTAAGCTCAAAACGAATTGGGGAGACGGTGGGAGCTCCTAAAGGTAAATTAGGTAGTTTTGAGAGATAATTACATTGAGAGATATTTTAAATATAATAAAAGGCATGTGCTTCTCGGTACTTCATTACTAAAAGGTTATGAGTTTAAATTCTACTTAAACTAAAGTATGTATAAGGTGTATGAGTCTAATAAAAAAAAAGGTGTGTTCATCGTGCGGACCTATCTAACTTATTATTAATTATTATTTTTTTAGCAGCATCTGCTTTAGGTGCTTCTACACTTATAAAAACTTTAAATGAGAGGTTTGATATTCATTTAATCATTTACTTATTTAAGTTTTTGTGTGTATGAAAGCATATATCTTAGATGTTTCTAGCTGTACATATTTTATTTTATTCCCATTAATAAAAGAGAAAACATAAGTCTAAGTAAATAGTAAAACTCATAGATATTGTTAAAAATGCAATTTAAGAATAAACATTCATATCTTATATGACATTTTCGTGTCTTTGTAATTAAGAAAAGGAAAAGCCAAAGTGTTTATCTGTTAAAACAATGCAAAATACGTAAAACGACATTTTAATTTCATTGTTTCTCAAATAAAATAGTAAAAAAGATATATAAATTACATATTTGTAGATTTTCCATTTTACATTGACACCAACTCAAACCTTAAAGTTTAAACTTTGACCTCTTACTATATATAGTAACCCTTTGGTATTCACACACTAACCACACTTTGTGACATAAAATGGCTTCTTCTATGATCATCTCCTTTGGATTGCTTGCTTCTACTATTTTCTTGACGACTAGTACTTCTTTGGCTCAACTCACACCCCACTTCTACTCTAAAAGTTGCCCGCAAGTTTTCGATGTCGTGGGCTCGGTGGTTTGGGCTGCTGTGGCTAAGGAAAGACGCATGGGAGCCTCCCTCCTTCGGCTCCATTTTCATGATTGTTTTGTCAATGTACGTGCTTAATTTTCTGTCTCTCTAGCTAATTCATGTAACTTATAAAGTTAGATCGACTTGCTTGAATGTTAAACTCGAAATTGGCTTCTTTTTTGGTTGGGTAGGGGTGTGATGGGTCTGTTCTACTAGACGATACACCTACATTCAAAGGGGAAAAAACCGCAGGGCCAAACAATAATTCTGCTAGAGGTTTTGAGGTGATAGATGCTATCAAGTCAAATGTTGAAAGAGTTTGCCCCGGTGTTGTCTCTTGTGCTGATATATTAGCCATCACTGCTCTCGAATCCGTTCTTGCTGTAAGTATGTGTGTACGTATATATACAAAACCTAAATACATAATTCTTAACACGGGGTGACTTGGCTTACTGTCAAGGGTAGCCCGTGTCACTCGTTAAAATTGTGTGCTTTGTGTTAATTTTTGTTTATAATCACGTAATTAACTATATATTAAGGTTAAACTAAATTTCTATGTATGTTATACATATGAGTCATGTTTGTTTGGGCCAAACATGATTGATCATGTTCTTTCACAAGCATAAGAATTTATTCTAAATTTTTTGTGCAGTTAGGTGGGCCTAGTTGGAAGGTTAAACTGGGAAGAAGAGACTCCAAATCCGCCAGCTTCGCTACCGCCAACAGTGGTGTTATTCCGCCACCAGAATCCAACCTCACCAACCTCATCAACACTTTCCGAGCGGTGGGTCTTTCCGCCAATGAGATGGTGGCGCTTGCTGGCGCACATACAATCGGCAGAGCGCGATGTACAAATTTCAGAGCACGTGTTTACAACGACACCAACATCAATCCTTTATTCGCCGACTTACGGCGATCGGAATGCCCACTTCCGTCCGGCTTCGGTGACAACAACCTTGCACCACTTGACGTTAGAAAACCGGATTATTTTGATAACAGTTACTACAAGAACTTGATCAGCCGGGAGGGTTTGCTCCACTCAGACCAGCAGCTGCACAGCGGCGGCGCCACCGATTCGTTGGTGAATGAGTATAGCGTAAATCCAATAAGTTTCAAGATGGATTTTGCTGCCGCCATTGTGAAGATGGGTGATATTAGTCCCCTCACCGGCGCCGAAGGAGAGATTAGGAAGAATTGCAGGGTGGTTAACTCGTAATTGGCTGGAAAATTTTCTTCTTTACGACGTGATTGAATAAGCTTATTGTTTGGGGTCTTTAGCTTACCAATTTAAGTTTATAGTTTAATTAATTTCATAAGTTCAAGTCAATAAGCTTGTATAGAAAGAAAATTGACTTAATGAGTTCAAACATCCTTGAGAGAATTAATTCAATAATTGAATACTTTTGTAAGCCGAAAAATAAGTTAATTCTAACATCCTAGAGAGAACTTATTGTTTGGTTCTCGTAATAAAAACGGTTCTCAGATTAACCTTCCCTTATACATATAGGAGTAGGATCAAATAAGAGACAAAAAATGTAAGAGGGGTAAGAGGTAATAAGAATTTGACACGTGTACTTCTAGATACAAGGGTGTTTTTGATAAATCAAATTTTATTCTCTCTCTATAATCTGTTACTTCTATCTATATACCTCACTCAAATTACCATTTTCATATTTAAACATTTTTAATCTCTCTCCCCAATAAATCTCACAACCTCTGCTCTTGTTTTAACCCTAGCCGTCGCACACCAAGAATTGCCGTTGGCCGGTCACCACATCATGATTCGCCGCCGGTCACCATTAGTTATCCATAAATCCTATGGTGTAGACCCTATTGTTCCCTTCATCGGGCGAACTAGTTTGTAGCCGCCATTAGAGCTTGTTGTTCATGGTCGATGACGCCTGTAAATCTGTACCACCTTCACGATCCACCATGCCTCTATGACAAACAATAAAGCGATGAACCCTAAAATCACCATTTGATGTTATATATGTAGTCATCGGAGATATACTACAGTCGGCCCAAACCCATACCCTTGTGGTCGCGATTCTTGTCAGAAGCAATTGGGCGAAGTTACGCCCTCCCGAGTAACTACTTCTCTTTCGTAACAATCAAGTCTATGATTTGATGCATAATGGTTTGAGAAAGAGGGATTGATACATAGCGATTGAGAGATCATATCACAGCAGCTGCTTATGTATCCATTTGACAGTCTCTATTTTGGTTTATTTCTTATTATTCATCAATTTCTAGATCCAAGTTCGTTCGATGAGTTCAAGTTAGTTAATTTTTAGCTTTGTTGTTTTCAAGTTCATTTTTCTAGGTTGATGTGTTCAAGTTCATCAATTTTTGGGTTTGATCAATATGGTTTTATGTGTTCAAGTTCATCAAATTAATTAATTTCTAGGTTTATCATTTTTTGGTTCAAGTTCATAATTCTTTAAATAAATTTTAGGTATATGTTTGATTTTTGGTTAGGAGGGATTGTGTATCAGTTTGGTTCATCAAGTTTTGAATTGATTGAGTCTTGTCGTTATCAATGGTTGAAGAAGTCTGTGTATTATAATTTAAAATGGGTTATTCATCAAAAAAAATTTTGATCCGTTCATAATGAATATGCATTAAGTTTTTGTATTTTTTATCATTTGTGATGAATATCAATTACATAGAAATGATGAATGAGATATTATTTTTTGTTATTAGGTGTTCATCTTCATCATTTTTTTTAGTTGCAATTCATTTTCTTCATCATCTTTTACAGTTGCAATTCATCTTGTCAATGAGTTACTCTCAGTTTTTTGTTTGATGAATCCACTCAGTATAAATTTCTTATTTTATTGATGAATCTTAATAATGCAGATAGGCAGCCTCATTTGAAGGCAGGATTATAGGACGGGATTTGATGTTTAAAGGACTAAAATACCCTTAATTGTCTAATTAATTAATTAATTAATTATAATTGAAAAAATTTATCATATATATATATATATATATATATATATATATAGGCAAAAGTTCAAACGAAAACTGTTTTTCGTATGAGAACAAATCTTAGCCGTCCAATTCTCCCTCATTTAATTTGATTGTCACCAATGAATTCTTTACATGCTTCATGTCACACTCAATTCCGCTACGCTCTTCATCCATGAATTCCATTATCCAAAATGAACGGCCAAGATTGGTTCTCGCAGTTCTCGTACGAAAAACAGTTCTCGTTTGAACCCTCCCCTATATATATATATATATATATATATATATATATATTTTGTTTTTCAAATTCAAGCTAATTTGATTCAATTTGCGAATAACTAGCGATTTCAGCACCCAATCCGTTGTTGTAGAGTTAGGATTACATACCTGGTTATTTCTCACTTGATTCTCACGAGAAAGCAGCAAGGGTCAGGGGGTGTTTGGGTAATTTCCTTTATTAAAAATGTTTGGCTTAAATATTTTTATAAAATGATTAAAAAGGGGAAGACAAATGGTATATACATAGGTGACAGCGACGGCGAAGACGAATGGGTGACGGCGACGGGCGATGGCGAACGGGTGACGGCGAAGACGAACGGGTGACGGCGACGGCGACGGGTAACGACACGGCGAATGGTGACGGCGACGACGAACGGGTGACGGCGGCGGCGAACGGGTGACGGCGACGACGAACGTGTGACGGCGGCGGCGAACGGGTGACGGCGACGACGACGGGTGACCGCGAGGGCGAATGGGTGACTGCGACGAGTGACGGCGACGGCCTTGTGACGGTCTTGCAATGACGGTGACGGCGAAATCGGTGATGGTTCACCAGAATATTAGCTTGAGAGTCGCTAGAGAGAATATCTCATCTGAGGGATTTCAAAATACCAGGGGGTGGAAGGATTTAGAAATCACTCATCTGAGGGATTTTATAAAATCTTAGGATTTGAAATCTCATCCTATTTTGCCAAACCAAACATCACATTTGAAGGGATTTGAAATCTCAATCCAAATCCCTCCAAATGACACCAACCAAACACACCCTGAGTTTTTTTTTTTCTTTTCGGCGGTCTTCAAGCACACACACAACCTTCAATATTTTTTACTTTTGAGGGTGCAAGCTACAATATTGTCTTGGGACTGTGCCCTAAACCAAGAAATCAAGTATTTATAGATTCCTAACTTAGTAACTTAGTCTAATCTCATTACCTCCTTTAACCCATCTTAGAATCATTAGCCCAACCTAGAAATGTTCACTAAAAGTCCATTAATACATGAATCATTAAATTATTTATACTAAACTTAGCCCATTACTTAATAGATTAGTTACCATTTGTCACACTTTGGGTTCATATTTATCTAATCTATTCAAAAAAATAATTAAGTCTTACCATGATACTAGTAGTCTCAATAATATAATTAACAACAAGAATTATAACACTACTTACAGCCCAATAAATCCTAATGATCCAAAGTTACTAGTAATCAACTACATTACATCACTCATTTATCATTTTGTTTATTAAAAAAATTTAACTTACGTAAAAGGGAAATGGGTATTACACTTTTAAAAAATTTAAATTCTCTTTTTAACAAACTTTGAAATTATATTCCGAGCTCAATGAAAGCAAATATATTATATAAAGCAATAATATACATGTGCTAGTATGTAAAAAGTTAAGAGAAGAGAAGTGATTACACTCGATGTATATTGGTTCGGATGGATGTATAGTGGTTCAGATGCACTCGACACAACTTATCCTTTCAACCCACTATCCTCTTTACGGCCGTAAATGTCCTTTCCGAGGCCATAAAAGTTACACGGTAGACCCTATAAATAGGTGAATAAATCTCTTCATTTGGCACACTAAAAACTCTCTCTATACAGAGCTTGAGGAAGCATTCAAGTTGTCGACAAAATAATTCTAGACCGAGGTTAGTCGAATAGTATTTTTTTCAAAACTGAGGGGGTGCTTGGTTGGAGGTTTTAGGGTGTAAGGAATGAGAATGGTAATGATTAATGTTGCTTGGTTTAGTGGAATATAATCAATCATTACCTATTATTAGGTAATGAACCATTCCCTAACAAATTGGGGGTAATGAATTCTAGGTAATGGATTCAGCTATGTATGTGTCTGCACTCTGCACCGATTACCACCACCAATTTCACTCATACCACCTCCAGCACCACCACCGCCGCCTATGCCACCGCTACCACCACCACCGGCCGTAACTACCACATCATCGTAAACTAGTTGCACAACCACCACCCTTACCGCCACCACCACCACCACTAGTCACAGTTGCCGCCATCATCACCATCGTTGGCTTGCCACTGATCACCACTTCCATCAAAAACACCGTCTTCACAACCACCACCACCATCGACCACCGATTACCACCAACGTCGCCATAGATTCAAGTGTGCATTGGTCCACCCACCGCCGCCGCTGCCACTGCCGCCACCATTACACTTTACCACCATCATAAACCGCTTCTGCCACCACCACCACCTCCTGTTGCAACCATCACCGTCGTTGATCACCACCCGCTGCCACTAATTTCCTTTAATCGTTACCTTAACCAAGGTTGCTGTCGCTACCATCAACCACCACCACAAAATACCGTTGCCAACAACAACCATCACCATCACCGTTGACCCATGCATTATATATATATATATAATGATTACCTATATTAACCAAGCAATATCAATGGTAATGATAATACTAGGGAATGCTCATTGCATTCCTTTGTATTCCCTTACCCTTTGCCATTCCCATTCCCTTCTATTTAACCAAGCGCCCCCTGAGTACATAGACAATTGTTTTCGAAGGTATTTATGATTTTAATAGTTAGTTATGATGATATTTTGTTAAGATTATGATGCCATATATGAGATAAATAATGATGTTAGAAAGTATTATGATGTACACTTTAAAAAATCATTATAAAGTAATAATAATGATTAGGAGAAATTATTATATGATGAGGATAGACCTATAATGATTTTGTAAATCATGGTTCCGATGAACATAATATATGATGATTATAATAAAATTACGTCATTACGATGACGATGTAGTACTATTTATATGATGAATGTAGGTTTTCAATTGTATCAAGTATCGATAGTATTGAAGTAAATCCATAATGATGATGATAAACTTAGTATGAACGTTTGAGAGAAAAACTAAGAACACACACTTTGATTTAAAATAAAATGAATTAGGGTTAATTATATTGTTTAAATACCTATCAGGGATTTTCACAATATACCCTATACTTCTAGAAAATACAACTAGAAGCAAAACTTAACTAAAATGATAAAATAAACACAACTAGGAACTACCAATCTCCCCCTAATTTGTGCTCATTGTACAAATAAAGGATAATAAACAAAAAATGTTCTTCGCTAGAACAGTTGATCTTGAGTATAAACACATAAATATTATTGAGGGAATCTTTAGTTTCGGTATCTTTGTAATTATTCATCAAGCAAAAAAAAATTATACTCCCCCTTGAACATAGCTCTTCATTTTCAACAATGACTTGAAACTTTTTCATTTCCTTGCCCCCTCCCCCCCCCCCCCCTCGATCTTTCGAACATATCTCTTCTTATGATAGACAACCGGTAAAAAGTTATGTAATTTTATACAAATCTTCTCTTTAGAAAGTGTTAAGAGATGTTTGACGGAGCGGACCACAAATGGATATTTAAGCTCGGGCAAGCTGGGAAGACGTGCATTCGTGTTAGCATATGAGAATGGTCTTGTTCGACTAACACGCACATATGGACGAGTAAAGTTATGATTCATGAAGTTATGAGCCTTGTTGACACTACGGCGAGCAACACAATTCTTGTAGATATAACGAGTAACACGAGAAACATAGCCATAATGGTTTTAAGGAAGACGTTATTTCATTTTTTCAGAATTATCTTTACTTTCATTTCAAAATTTTCTCCAAAGATTGATCATTTTTATGAATTTCTATGTGTAAGACTCGAATGTAGTATGATTATCCTTAGAATGAGTGGTTTTTGGATGCACAACGCTTTTTGATGATTCATCTGCATAGTCTGTTACAGGAACCCCCTTGATTTCTTTACTTTTGGAAGACTAACACTTTTGAACTTTTTTAAAATCAGAATAAATCGTGACTTTTTCTTCTACACAATTTTGTAAATCTTGTTCTAATTTCTAAATTTTAAGCACAATCTGATTCCTTTTAGTCTCAAAATTTATGCTTTCTAAATGTGACTTGTTTTGAATGTCCAACAATTGTTGCTCAAGATTCTTTATCTTGGCACTTTCTTCAATCTCGAACTCGTGATACTTGTTTTTGGATACGTGAAGTTTTTCAGTCAGTTCAGAAAGTTGTTGAGTAAGTTTAACACTTTCTTGTTTTAAATCATCTACTCTCTTTTTCTGTTTGTTGGCATAACATACCTAAAAAAAATATTTCTTTCTTCTTCTTTAATTTGATAATTTCATGTTCTTTGGCTTGAAGCATGGCTGATACTAGATAATGGATCTTTTAGCGGAATGTAAAGATGAAAATTTAGAAACTAGAGGTTTTCAATTGATGGGTTGTCAATTGAAATTTTGAGTTGAAAAGTTTCAATTGAAGTTGACGGTTGAAAAGTTGTAAATTGATGGATTTTCAATTGAAGTTTTGGATGGATAAGTTTTCAATTGCGGGTTTTCAATTGAAGATGTTTTTAATTGCACTAAGGAGGTTTTCAAGTGCACCGAGGAGGTTTTCAATTGGGAGGGAACTACGGTCACCGTTCTAAGGTTTTCAATTGTAGCTTTCAATTCCTTAGGTTTTTAATTCCTTGGGTTTTCTATTGGGACTTTATTAATTTTTCAGTTCAGAATCAACTAGGAAGTTTTCAATTGTAACAACCTGTTGTTTTTAATTCGATACCCCTGTACTTTTCAATTCAATCTCAAGAATGTTTTCAATTCAAAAGAAAATTTTCTATCGATCTTAATCCCAACCAATCCAAAAAAATAATTTATGTTTCTTCTGAATTTCAGCCCCAATATACTCGAAAATGATATCAAACCATGAATCAATCCTCAGTTTGAATCAAACAACTCTAAATGCTTATCAATTTGGATTAAACACTCAAAACAAAAAAAAAGTAGGGCTCTTTGTGCATGGCCGCAAGAAAAGGAATTAAGTAGGCTAGCCGGTAGGAGAATTAATTTAAGCAAGCAAGTAGAAGAAGTAATCAAAGCAAGCTTGCAAGAAGGAGAATTAATTCAACCAAGCATGCAGAAAAGTTAAGAAAATCAATGGTGGCGGTTATGAAAGGAAAAAAAAAGCTTCGATTCGTTTTCTTTTAATCGATCTTTTTATTACAAATTAACCTTTTGATCCACTCTTGGATCTGATACCAATTGTAGGTCCATAATATCAAGTATCAATTAACAATTAGTGAAACAATCAACACAATATATGAAGTCTTGATGTATGTATATGAACGATAGAGAGACGAGAGCAACAGAGACGGCTTAATTTAATTGCTTAAGAAACATTAGGGTTAATTAAATTTAATAATATACCCATGAGATATTTGCATAATATACCCTATACTTCTAGAAAATACACCTATAAGCAAAACTTAACTAAAATACTAAAATAAACACAACTATGAACTAACAATGACTATAGGGTATATATGATAATTACAAAGTTTAATTATATTATGATTATAAGATGATTGAATGATAACTTGGGGTGGGGGTAGACCTACTTTAAAGATGAATTTGACGATGCTTAGTATGTAGGTGCATGCCGTTAGTTACCGGGTTTTCAAGGTGACCTTGGTAACACGTGGTGTATTGGAGCCTTATGTGCGTGTATATCGAAGTGATGTACGAGTAACATTTATATTCATTTATGTTATTTTCAAGTTTATTTGTGTATAAAGTTTTTAAAAAAAAATTTAATTTGGTTTCTTATATACGTATTTATAATTTTTTGTATATGTACAATATTTATATTTTTCTATTTTATTTTAATGCATTTCAAGTTTACTTTTCTAATAGACTAATACCCGTACGTGCACGGATCTATAAACTAGTTAATTATAATCCACCGACTTATCTCTAAATATAAATAAAAGACAAATTTTGATCTTTTTTATTAGATATCCTATTCGTTTGTTTTGATAAAATTAAATCTCAACCGTCTATTTAGATTAAAATTTTAATTTAATTTTGACTTTTAAGAGTCAACTTTCAATTACCCACCGCATATAATTTTAATATCCTCAAGTTGATTTTAATATTCTATGTCGTATTCTCCTCAAAATTAGCTTTAAATATCTAGGTGTATTGAATTATGTAGGTAATATCCTTAAATTAGTTTGAAATTGAAATCAAATTTTATGTCATGTAATTTAACTAATGAATTCCATATAAATAAAAGACTAAGCTACATCAAATTTTTTGGATGATCTTCACCCTTAATTTAATTAAATAAATACAGTTACTTAATCTTAACTATCTATTTAATCAAAACTAACTACAAACCCCGTATATAAAACACGGGGCCAAATAAAATAAATTAAAAAAAAACTAAATCACCTAAAAATGAAAATGTTGGACAATATGTAATGCTTAAGATTTTTAATGTAAAAACAACTAATTCTAAAGGTAATTAAGAAAATAAAAGGATATGATTGATGGAATTTTTTTCAAAAATTAGATGATAACAATATAATCATATTCTTTTAATATATATTAAAGAAAAGATTAAATTAAAAATTAATTAGCTAATTGCTAATTGATAAAATGATTTGAAAAATTAATTAATGTATTATCAAGACAATTAGGATTCTTGTCATATTTATCCACCCTAATTCAAAAATATAATGTTTACCCTTTATAACATTTAAAAATATTATATTTAACTAAATTCTTTATTTTGATCAATTTAAAATATTTTATAATCATTTAAAGTTCCTTTTAGTATTAAAGACCCAACATTATTGTGCTAATTGTAATAACAATGATCAATTACTTGTACAAGAAATACAATCATGTCTATTTGTATCATCATACAACGTTTCAACCGTCATGTCTGTCCTCAACCTAGCATTGATGCTTCCACAACCAATATATGCATGGTACAAGTACAATAAGCCTACTTCTCATGCATGTGGGGTGAAGCGGAGGAATTAGTATAATTGTTTGGTAGTTAGTGTGCTTCAAATGTGGGACATCTAAGACAAAAGAGAGCAAGAAAAGACGTAATGATGGCATTGACATAAAAAAACCGAAGCGTTCCTTGGATTTTGACCATCATGTAATTGATTAAGAGTCATGTCATGTGTCAAACTTACAAGAAGGGCTTCCGAGACTTCGTTTTAGCCTTGAAGAATCTGATTATTATAGTAAAGCGTTACTTCCAAGAGAAATACACCAAGGAGTAAGTTTTAAAATAGCCGAAAGAAAACTAGTTTATATAATACAACAAACCACTTCCCTAAACTACAAGTGTATCAGAGATCGTATCGAGAAAATCAGTGTTTACAAAATAGCAAAAAGAGTGGACCTGTTTCCTAAAAATGTTCAAGAAACTAAGAACCTTGAGTAAAAAAAGGGAGTATAGTTTGGTGGTACAAAGATGTCATGCAGAAAACCTAGTTACTAGAGAAAGTATATAATCAAGTCAATTGTCATTTGACATTTTACATATATAGCAAGTTGTCATATTGCTTATTATATATCTTTTACTACCATGATTGTTTGAATAGATATAATTAAGTTATATGCAATTGAAAGGATGAAGTATTGAACCAAGAAGATGGAGAATCTACACATTGATCAATGGTCAATGCAAGGAACTCGTTTATATACAAAAAGGTCATACGTGAAACTCGATAGACTTTATTTTGACTTTTGAGTGGTCATTCACATATTTGACCTGTATTGCTTAACGTCTCAACTCTCAAGTTTACCGTAGCTTCCTAAATAAACAACCTAAAATACAACTAAAACCCCCATCAAAAAATTAATACAACTCTAACTAAATTTTTTTTAACTTTTTCTTTACCGACTAAAATTTAAATATTATAACTGATTTGAGATGGCCGGACAACTTTTTTGATATATAGTCAAACTACTTTTACTTAGTTTATTAATGAGCTATTTTGTTCGGTATTCAACGCGTTTGATTCCGACCTCTAAATGAATATTATGCTGAATGAACAAAAAAAAGCTCATGAACCGTTTAACATTAAAAAAAATCCCGAATCATTAAGAACATGGTATTTTACCATAATATATATCTTGTCACACATTCACATGTTAAAAAAATCATATCTTAATCTTTTTTTTTTGAAAAGCATATCCGGCAACAAATCATTATGAAGTTTAAATTGGTAATTTTCACAATTCAGATTAAACAGCTTGTCACATTCGAAACCAGTTCTATATATACAGAACCTCTAGATGATTCAGATCATTGAATCATTCAACGATTAATCATTTTGTTTTATCAAACATCCTCTAAATAATTATTAATATACTAGTAGTCTGATAAGTTCCGATTGTGTAAAATAATATTGTGAAAATGACACTCATATGATTATGAAACTTCGTCTAAGACTTTGTCAAAACATATATATAAAAATAGATTTAAAAAAATTTAAACACCCTATTTAATAATTAGAGTCAAATGATGATTGTTAATTTGTTATTGTATTTCGAGACATGAAGTGAAGATTAGGTTTGACGAAACTGTTTCAACTATCAACAACTTCATATTAATATGAGCGCACCTAACGAACCCACGACATTTGTCTACATGTATTCATAATCCTATTTATCCTATACTTTTGTTGAAGTACAAATTAACTTGAGTACGTTTGTACTACACAGCGAGCTAGGAGGTTTTATCGAGATTGTTGTAGCTAGGGTTTATGTACATTTTTAAGGAGATCAAAATAATGCCTAAAACATCTGGTTACAAGCTATGCAGTTATTGTAGTAAAAAATGAAATTTGAAATTGCGATTATCGCTGTGAGATAAGTGAATAACTATGAGATATCGAGTTTTTATATTATGTAGAATATAGGCAAAAGTTCAAACGAGAACTGTTTTTCGTACGAGAACCGCGAGAATCAATCTTAGCCGTCCAATTCCTCCTCCTTCAATTGGATTGTCCACCCATGAATTCCTTACATGCACACTGCCACACTCAATCCCCTATGCTCTTCATCCATGAATTCCATTATCCAAAATGAATGACCAGAATTGGTTCTCAGAGTTCTCGTACGAAAAAAAGTTCTCGTTTGAACCTCACCGTAGAATATATATATATATATATATATATGTATATATATATATTGGTTTGCAAACCGCAAACTATTATATAACACATAGCCACTAAAAATAAAACATTAATCTATATGAACCTTACGATCATAACCGATTTCTTTTTCCATAGCTTAGATTTCTTCTTGATACAACTTCAATGAACTAACGAGTTATTAGTTCACTAGATTGAGAAGACAGTGAATTAATTTTGAAGAAGAAGGAAAAAAGAAGTATTTATGTGTTATATATGATATTCGAATCTCAGTAAAATATTAGCCAATTTTGATGAGATAAACGGAACCGATTTTTACAACCGAGATCTTGGACAACTATTTTTTCTAAAGTTGCTATCCGAGATCTTGTTGAAATTAACTACACATGTTACAAGTCTAGGAGTTAAAACACTAATTGAAAACGTTTAAAAGTTAAACTATTTTCAGGGGTATTTAGCAAATGAAGTTCCTATAAATGTGCTCGGAATGTTTTAGGGGGTGTTTGTTTTAGCTTATTTAGGTTTATTTTCCGAGCTTATTTTTTATAAACTAGTTATTTTCTGACTTATTTTCAGACTTTTGAGCTTATTATGAGTTAAAAGAAGAAAATAAGCCGTACTGATAAAAAATAAGCCAGAAAAAACGAGCTTATGAAAAATAAGCCCGGAAAAAAACCCTTCATAAGCTAAAACAAACACCCCCGTAGCAACTGAAAAAGTTCAGGAGATCAAAGCATCTTGTTACAATTAAGTTCGGGATCGAGTTAAAACACTTACCGAAAAAGTTTAAAAGTTAAACCATTTTAAAGTATTCATATAGGTAATATAGCAAATAAAGTTCCGGTGAATGTGCTCGGAATGTTTGAGCATGCAACCTTTCAGAAGTTGCTTTTTATTTTGCTCTTAAAAAAAGAAGTTATTTTTTATTTTATTTAGTGTCGGTACGTTGCCCCATAGTGTTCATAGCTAGTTTTTATCCATGATTCACATGAGACGTTTTAAAATATTTGTTTGTAAGATTTGTATTCGCTTGCACAAATTCACAAAATATATAGTTGTTTAGTTTTTAAGGAAGTATAAAATTTAAAATTCGGGGCGTTATATAGTGCACACACATTATATCTCTATGTATCTGCTCTCGAAGAATCCTCTTCTGGGACTCCCGAAGGGGTCTTGGGTTGTTGTTCAGGTGGGCTTGGCTTCAGTCGGGAACACCGCTACCCCCCCCTCCCCGGGTTACCCTTCGGTTTTCCCAACCCGAGCTACCTGTTTAATTTATTTTATTTTATTTTAGTTTGTTGTGTAAAAGAGAGTAATGAAAGAAAAAATATTTATGTTTGAATTAGACTATAATTGGGTTTTATATAAGAGAGAAAAAAGAAAAGAAAAAATGATATGGTATTCGAGTAAAAGAGAGGAGAAACATGAATGCTACTCATGATCTAAAGAAACTCTCCCCCAGTATAATCATTCCACTCTAAAATAATTAATCTAATCGACGGTTCCTTGAAGCTTGACCATTCACTATATATATTTCCTTCCTTCCTTCCTTCTAGACACTCAACCAGCTCGATCCATCGATCTACCTTTTTTAATAATTGACTCAACTCTGAATTACTGAGTTGCAGATTGAACAATCGATCTGCACTGGATGACATGTATACCCCCATGCAGCTTCTTTTCTTAGTCAAGTCCTTAATTTAATACATGCATGCCCATGCATATTTGAATTTTCCATTCATAATTTAATTTTTCTATATCTGATAGTAGAACCCTAGCTAGCTAGCTGAATAATCTGCATATATTGGATGACAATAAATGGTCAAAATTGTTCATATTTGAATACATTTTTATCTTTTGACCTTCTTTTAGAAGATACATAGTATGTGGCAGGCATAACAAGATTGAATTGGCCTCTTGGATAATATATATATATATATATATATATATATATATATATATATATATATATATATATATATATATATATATATAGACGTACAACATATATATTGTTGAGATGTCTATTCGATTCAACTTTTCATAACCTTCTTTAAATATGCCCAGTTACCCACGCACACGTAGCAACAAGCTATATTAAAATAATATGTAATTATTTTTTATTTAAATTATTTTTTCAAAAAAAAAGAAACTTTATTCGGGTTAATAGGGTCACCCGGTAAATCCGACCAAAATTATCATATTTTAGCTAGCAGGTTACTCGAATTACATACCTGAAGCACGACATATATACTACCAGACCTAATATTACCCTAGAATTAATTAGGGTTGGTCGGGTTATTCACGTTCGAGTTTTTTCGACACCTTTATCTACATTTAAACTACAAATACAAATTAAAGGTTCTACCTTCGATATTATTTTCACAAAATCAAGTAGTGATCGAGCATAAAACATGTGTGTATATATACATATTCCTTTATTGCATAATTGGTGCATTGCGACATTAATATATTGACCAATTACATTACTGAATAGCCAACATAATATAAAAGTGCTATGCATGCAAGGACCCACTTTTGACAAATTCGCACATATATCTAATCACGTAAACGTGTTTTCAATTTTAAAATAATGCATTAAATTAAATTTCCATGCAATTTAGTCCATATTATTAGGTTAGCTGCTCTGGCTAACACACACCCCTTACAAATTCAAATCTTCATCTCTTACTATATATATCGCAACACTTTGTTCTAGCTTCAAGCACAGACACCCTAGTACCCAAGTAGTCGGTACTACTTTCTAGTACTGTACAAAAATGGCTTCGACTACTTCTATGATCATCTCCTTTGCATTGATTGCTTGCACCTTGTGCTTTATGAGTGGCACTTCCTCAGCTCAACTCACTCACAACTTTTACTCGAAAAGCTGCCCTAAGGTTTTTGAGGCCGTCGGCTCAGTGGTCCGAGCCGCTGTGTCGAAAGAGAAACGCATGGGTGCATCCCTCCTTCGGCTCCATTTTCACGATTGTTTTGTCAATGTATGAAGTTTCTCCTTATAATTAACTTAAATTATAGTACTGTACATTTTGAGAGACTTGGTTGACTATAAATATATATATATATATATATATATATATATATATCAAATATAATATAAGTTTTATTGTTTTTGTTTAGGGGTGTGACGGGTCAATCTTGCTAGATGATACATCCTCGTTCACAGGTGAGAAAACCGCTAGGCCGAATAATAATTCGGTTAGGGGTTTCAATGTGATCGATGATGTCAAGAAGAAAGTTGAAAAAGTTTGCCCCGGTGTTGTCTCATGTGCTGATATAGTAGCAATTTCTGCTCTTGAATCTGTCCTTGCTGTAAGTATATTGTGCTAACCAACCGTTAACTGTATCCAATAAATTGGTTTCAAGCATTTCAAATTGATTAACTAATCACATAATTCAAGTTAGTTAAACTGACATCTGTTTCAGTTTAACCGCTTTATGTCTGATGAGTTGTGTTTGATCAATAAAGTGTATGTAAAAAACATAGTTCTAAAATTTTAATATTTAATCACAGGTGATTCAGTATATAATTACATGTGAATTACGAAAATGTCACTCCGACCAAATGCTAAAATTAGTCCCTTAGGACTATGAATTAAGTATGGACTATATGGAACATTCTTCTACTATTAGATCAAGTTATCGAATAATGTAATATACATATCAAAATTTATATAAAAATTGATTGTAAATTTCAGTTTTATATAAAAATAGATTATAAATTTCGATTTTACATATAATTTGAATGTAAATATCAATTTAATTAATATAAAAAATGCATAATGATATTACCAAAATCAATGTTATGAGGCCAAAGATTTTTTTCCCTATAATAACTGAGGTTTATAATATTTTCTTGACAAAATTACATTTACCGTTATTAAAAAAATTAATATTTAATTGGCCCTTTGGTATTATTTTCAAACAAAGATTCGCCGTTAACTAACGCTATGTATTTATTTATTTTTCTGTTGAACAGTTAGGTGGGCCCGCCTGGACAGTTAAATTAGGTAGAAGAGACTCCAAAACAGCTAGCCTCGCCGCCGCCAACAGCGGCGTTATTCCGCCACCACAATCCACCCTCAGCAACCTCATCAACCGCTTCCAGGCGGTGGGCCTCTCCGCCAAAGACATGGTGGCACTCTCCGGCTCACATACAATCGGACAAGCACGCTGCACCACTTTCAGAGATCGTGTTTACAACGACACAAACATCGACGCATCGTTCGCCAGATCTCGGCGTGGAAACTGCCCACGTACTACCGGCTCAGGCGACAACAACCTTGCACCTCTTGATGTTAAAACGCCAAACAATTTCGATAACGCTTACTACCAAGACCTAATCAGCCAAAAGGGTTTGCTCCGGTCAGACCAGCAGCTGCACAACGGTGGCTCGACCGACTCATTGGTGGAACAGTATAGCAAAAACCCCAAGACTTTTTACGCCGATTTCGCTGCCGCCATGGTGAAAATGGGTGATATCCGTCCCCTCACTGGTTCCAACGGCGAGATCAGGAAGAATTGCAGGGTGGTCAATTAATTCGTAATTCGTTGGGAAATTTTGTTTCTGGTGTTTATCAAAGTGTGAATTATGTTATTTGGGTTGTTTGGTTATTTTGTTTTTTAAATAAATCTTGGTTGGCTGGATTGTGATTTTTTAATGCAATAAAACAATGAGTTGTATTCAATAAAGTCTATTTAAAAAACACAGCGTAAAATTTTTAATAATTAATCAAATGTGATTCAGTATATAATCACACGTGATTTGTAAAAATATCACATGTGAATTACGAAAAATTACGAAAATGTCACTCCGTCCAAATTTTTAAAATTTAATCTGAAGTATTGATGTCATTGATCCAAAGACTAAAATTAATCTCTTATGACTATGAATTAATTATTGATTATATTGAACATTTTTTATAAAACAATATCTAACGTTTATTTTTAAGTGACTAATTTAAGGAAAAAGAATTTTTGATGTTTCTATTTGAAACTAGCCACAACCGCGATCGTATCATGTTTTAGACCACCGAAAGATGAGTCATAGGCGTCATGGACCAGGAGAGGAAGGGGGGGATGTTACTTCGTCACGCTACGTGATGGGTGCTACTATTTTTTTTCTTTTTTTATTAAATTTTATTGGTTAGTTGAATAATATTTTAATCCAAAAATTTGGTATTGTATGAAATTACCAATACATGTAGACCACTCTCCAATGCATGCACAAAACTACCAATGATTGATAATTGAACTTTCTTAACTTATTATTATTTTTTTTTACTTATATAGGAGTAATAATGATAAAAAATAATGGTGTTTGATTGGTTGCGATATTATTAATAAGAATCATTCCTTAATTAGTAATTAATTAATGGTAATGAATTTAATTTGTTTATCTAGCATCGATCGCCACCATGGTGGACGTACATGCACTCCTGATACGGGTCTTGTGCATATTAAACCGAACCGACTTGATAAAAGAAATAATAGTCGTCCAACCAGTTTTGGTAAATAGACGGTCAAGGAAGAGAAACGTGCATGGACTTTGACACGCATGGATGGAAACAAGGAAAGTATCATGCAACAAAATGGAAGTGGTAAAACAAGTTTTAAATATACAACGATTCAAACGAGCTTATATAATATATAGATGTGTAATCTTTTAATATGAATAAAAGACTAACATGAATAAAATTTATTAGACAATTATATATATATATATATATAGGGTATGTTCGGTACGTAACTTTTTAGATCTGGTAGCTTTTTTTAAAAATAAAACGCTACAAGTCTTGTTCGAATGAAAAAGCTGAAATCTTTTATAAACAAAAAGCTCCAAGATAAAAAAAAGCTTCTTGAAATAGCTTTTAAAACTAGCTGAAAGCTTTTTATATACAAAATTATCTAAATAACCTCTTTAATTGTTTTACAATTTCTTCTATTTTTATTATTTGTCTTTTTTTTGTCATTTTACATCATTAAGCTCTAACTACCAACTATTTTGCCAAACACATATACAAATAAAAGATACAGCTTTCAGCTCCAGCTACCAGCAACTTCCGTCAAACACACCCATAGTCGTTGATTTAGATTAACATCAAATCTAAACCATTTATTTTTTAAAAAATAAATCTAATTTTAACTTTTCTAGATAAAAAATTAGATTCAATTTTGACTTTAATTTGAATCAAAATTATTATAGAGAATTCATCTTTACCCTTCGTAAAATATTAGAATATGGTATTTGCTCACCCTAATTTACAAATATCATATTTACTCTTTATAATATTTTAAAATATCATATTTATTAAAGAGAATTTAAAATATTAGAATATGCATGTAGTTGTCACGAAATTTTACTTTTAATCATTTAACTTTAAAAATTATAAAAATAGTCATCATATTTGTTCTTTTATTTCATTTTTGGTTCCTCAGGGTAACAAAAAATACCTTTAGCTATTAAAGTAAGGACATTTTGGTCATTTAGACTCTTGTCCTTGTTTTCAAACATGCCCATACCTTTAGTTCTTATTTAACTTCTTAATTACTTTTAAATATATTTAATGTGTTTTAAATCAACAAAATGAAAAATTAAATTGCAATTATTCTTTAAATCAAGTTGAGTGTACAAACAAATAAAATAAAATACATACAATAAAGAAGGTACAAGCAAAACTCAAATCCATACACAAAAGTAATACCAAAGATGCATGTATAAAACAAAATCAATTCTACAAAGGAATGTATATGATTCCGAAGGTTTTTTAGGTTTTGAAATCAAATAGCCCGATTAACATATAAAGAATCTATAAAAATACAAAATCAAAATGTAAAAACCCTAAATATTGACTATGTAACATGATGCAGTGGTGTTGTAGGCTTATAGAGAGACCGAGGGAAGAAAAAAGAGAGAGGTAAAACTGATGAAAAATAGGGGAAAAAGAGATTTCATAGATCTAGCTTGTTATGCCTTAGATCGTACCTATGTGTAATCTTTGGTGGTTCAGAGACAGCGATGTGTCAGTGATGTCCTCAAAGACAGATAGATGGTCGTGGTTGTTGACGTGATATTCAAGTTCGAGTCATTAGCAAAGTTTGATCTCGAAAAATTGACAGTAAGAACGATTTTAGGCTATGGTGATTGAAAATGAGGGCTCTCCTTGTGCATCAAGGAATTATTGATGCCCTCAGTGGTGAAGCTAGCGTGACGGCTACTCTTTTAGAAAAGGAGAAGGACATCATGGAGAAGGCACATAGTGTGATCATCTTGAGTCTCAAAGATTGAGTTCTCAAAGAGGTCTCGAAGAAGACAACAGTTTTGGTCAAAGATGTAAAGTCTTTACATTACTAAATCACTAGCAAGCAAGTTGTATTTGAAGAAGAGACTATACACCTTTGAATTGAATTCTCGTAATGCTCTTGAATATCATGTAGATGAGTTTAATAAGATCTGTAACGCTCCAATTTTTTTTAAATAACATTTCTCATAAATGGTCAAATAAGTTCAAATCCAAAATTCATACTCAAAAACTGCCAAATACACTGGTCTTACGATATAAATAAATACTAAATGTTTACAATTATTTGAAAGTGATAAGAGTTTATAAAATATCGTTCACGGTAGAGTAGCTCTCACGCTGGAGCCTTGCTCTTGTGCACTCAAGACTGTCCAGAAATATTAACAAACATGGGTTAAGCATAAAGCTTAGTGAGCCACTACACTCATACATTACATCAGATATCACATTCAAGCATAATATGTACATCACATTAGTTATATCACACATGCGAGGTGGTCGTCTGAGAATTGAGCCATCCGCTTTAACTCCTAAGTGTATCACAGTCGGGGTGGACATTTGCCATTTGAGCCATGTGCTTGGTTAACATCACATAATCACACGTGAACATATATCACAACATAGGATATAAGTTAGTGAAAACTCATCAGATCAACAGCTCAGATGGTTACAGTATATTAGCAAACGTCGTAAAGTTAGGTAGTTCTTCAACAGGAACCAACAAACATGGTCCCACTTAGTTAAACACTGAGTACGAGTTCACTAACTTGTAGTACTAATTATCTTGGTTTGCGATCCTAGTTGTAACACATGCATTTTGCGATTTATACTGATTTGCGATTCAACACCTTTTTTCTTTTGCAATTTGGATTCACGATCCCAACATTACCTTACTCTAGATTATGATTTACGATTCAGTACCTCGTCCAATTCACGATTGTGTTTTCCAATTCAGATTCATAATTCATCAAATGTGACAAATTTACGATTCAATATGTTCTGCTGGTTTATGATTCTAGTTTGTTGGATGGTTTATGACTCCTCCCTGGTCATTGATTTATGATCCGAGATTTGTGATCCGGGGAATCCCTTGAGGGACTCAGCCCTTTATGCTACTTTTCGATTCGATACACCTGTTTATGATTCCTCCCTAGATCGGGGTTTTCGATTATGGTCCGAGTTGTGTTTTACGATTGCAACATACACCTCTACACTCTACTGGTTTACAGTTTATTTCGGTTTATCACCATTGATGATTCTCATACAGATTTACGATTATGATTTAGTTCCTGTGTTACGGTTCATATGGACTTTTACTATTTCAAGCATGTTTGACTGATTTAAGAAAATCAAACTCATTCTAATCTTAAATCATTTTCTAAAATTCCGATCACAATACATCCCGAATACCCATAATTCCAACCCTACCCAATTAATTTCATTTCCATCCATTAATCAAAGATTTAAAGTCGTATTTTCCCCATAGTCTACGGTTTGACAAGGGCATTACCTGATCGATTCTCAATTAGTTAAAGAAGAAATGGTGAAGAACGATCACCTCATGCTCCTCATCTTCTTTGGCAGCACACGCACACCTTGTAGACACAATGGTCCTAGAGGGCAATAATGTAAATTTCTAGGGTATTGTGCCTTAGTTGGGTATTTATTGTAACACCGGAAAATCACAAGCCATTTTTTTTAAAACGCTGCGGAAGCTTTAATTAAACAAACACATTACATATAATCCAATAATTAGAAACGTACATCACTTGTTCAAAACCAACAATATCTACAACAGTTTTGGTGTTACAAAAATGACTGGCTCGTCTCTTTAAAATAAACATAGTATCAGAGTGTGGCCAACTCTTCCTTCTGTAACTACAAACACGAACCTGCAAAACATCAACTGAGGGGAATTAGCACGAAGCTAAGTGAGTAGAGGCTAAACACCAAAAGCAAACATTCACAATCAATATCAATGCATGTAATCACATAACCGAGAAGACCGGCGGTGCGGCGTAGAACCTACAACCAATGTCGGCCAAAGCAAAGGTTAACCGATAGCTCTCTACTGAATTGGCACGGTAAACTCCACCTCTGAAGCAACATATGCAACGGAAGGGCTACTACTGTTCAACCAACCAGTAAATGAGCCCAACCCAAATTCACGTATAGTTGACTTCTCAAACGCAACTCAGAATCATCCTAAGAGCGCGTATCGACCAAATAGTCATGCAGCAGATATCAACAATCAATATCACAATCAACAGTTAAATCAATCCAAACTCAATCACAATCATGCATCACATCAATAACATTAATCGTAATCTTTACCATCCGCGATTAACGTCCACTCACTTTTATTTCAGCACGAACTTAGATGTCTAATATTACTGAGCTTTTGGATTGCCTTTACTTGATTTAGTTTATACCAACTTGAACAATCCGATTCTTTTCTTCTTGTTTGTTCTTCGGTTTCTTCTTTCGGCAGAGAGTAAAACTCAAAGCACACACACACACACACACTTTCTTTGTTTTAGTGATAATGACTAATTACCCATACAATCCACACGTATACATACATAAAAGCAGGAGGTGGCATCCACCTCTTGTACATACACATTCACATACACGTGCACCAATACATACATACATGCATACATACATACGACTATAAGCATGCATACATACAATAATTAAATCAATTAACATTTAATTAATTACTTAATTAAATTAAAACAGTTAAGCACATACCACAAACCCGCTAATCTCCTAGCCCAAGTTTGCGGGTGTTACATTTATACCCTTTCATGTATTCCTTTTTCCAAACACCTTTAAAGCTCATAACCATTACTGCTCCATCTCTCTGTTGGCAAAACCGTTCAGAACCCCCATCTTTTCCGTTACTACTATGATTATTGAATAAAAAGAAACAATTTTAGAGTAAGGAATAGTGGCGAGTCTTACTTTTGATGAAATAAGAAAGAAAATTTAGAAGTTAGAGAGATAGGAGAGAAAGCCCGAGAATTCAGCAGATGAGAATATGAGAGAAAAAGGGTAGTGGGTGTCAAAATATTATGTCACATTCAATATCTAATGAGACGAAAACATATCATGTTTTATAGCTAAATGTCTAAAATACCCTTTAAATTATCATGAGGTTTTAGCTAAATAGTTTATGAATTGATAGTATAAGTAATACTCCAACACCATTAACATCCCAAATTTTTTTTTGAAGAACAAGTATAAATAATTGTAAATATGTGTATATATATATATATTTCATGTCACGTAAATAATTGTAGTCATTCAGACAAAATTCTAGACGAGTTTCCGCACCTGTAACTATACGTTACGTCGTACAATATTAATTCTTTAAAGTAATTAATTACATATATGAAATCCAAGAAAATTTTTGTTTAGCTAAACAGCGTAAACGTTTGAGAGCAGATGAGCCGTTTTCACACTGCTGAAACTTTTCCATGATCTGGTCCTGAAAGAAGTAAATCAACAACAGTATGCATAAAGCTTAACGAGCACACACACTTACACACCACACTAGGCATGTACATAACACATCTTTCATAATCATAAATCAATCACATAATACCTACGCAGTGCACTGACGACGATTTCATAATTTGGGTCACAGTTGACTATTCAAGCCGTACCAGGATTTCACATGTCTGACTGTGCTCGATTTGCGTTTTCACCACAATATAACGCAACCCTTCACTTCATATATCATCAAATTAGTTACACTTTCACACAAATAATACATGCACATTTCATACTAATATAATGTATAAGTTAGTGTAACTCATCTGGTTGCTGCACACAATGCTCAACAGAAATAATCAAGTAACCATAAGTTTCATCACTATGGGTAAACACCTACAATAGTGGGTTCATGTTAATACTCTTTTATCTCTGTGTACGTACTCCATTTATTCTTTATTCTAATAACTGACTATACGAAACTCTTGACCTAACCCGAACTCAATTCGAATGGGCCTAGGCCGACTTGTGAAGTCTAACTTTGATGGGATTGAAAACTCAAGTTTTCAATTCAGGTGAAAGAATATGTTCTCAATTCAATCTCGATTTAATTGAACTTGCGAGTTTTCAATCAAACCAAAGCAAGTTTTCAATTAGAAATCACTAATGGGACTCAACCTCTCAAGTTTTCAATTCAATAGTATACCGTGTTTTCAATTCACCTCCATACATGGTTTACGGTCCCTTATTAACTCACAAAAATATCATTATTCAAAACACAATGAATCTAAACAAGTTGATTAAATCACTACAGACTCAACAGATCCCAATCTATTAATCTGATTTTTAATCCAACTTTTACTCATTAAAGGATTTCAAGCATATCTAAATTATTCAAACCATACTTAGCCGACATTTCATCTCAACAGCCCGAAACAAGTTCAAAATCACAATCATATGGTTATATACTTGAGGCTATGGTTCTGGGGTGTGTTGAACATCTAATTGAAATTCCAAATTCAATCCTTGAAATAAAGGATACATGAACATCGACGCGCACACATACACACTGTCGGTTCTACCAAATTCCTAATCCAACTCGAAAGTCGATTATAAAAGGGGATTTCAACCTTGTTACAATCCCTAGCATCATTTACATGGACCCTTGAAGGTTAATTGGATTTTCGTTCGATTTCGAGGGATCAAAATCCCGTTTTCTGCTTCGGTTCCCATACATCAAACGGCTGTTAAACAGCCAAATACACCGACAGAAAATAATAATAATAACACTTGTGAATATTACCTGCTCGAAATTTAGCCAATAGCTACTCACACTCTTTGTCGTTGCCTTCTTCTCGAGTTCTCAGAACGCACACACAAATAGAGGTGAGCATCTTAACCGAAAAACCGAACCATAACCGATAAAAACGTTAAAACCGAACCAAATGAAAACCGACAATTCGGTTTATAAAATTTCATTAACCGATAGATAGCGGGTCGGTTTCGGTTTTGTACACGTAACCAAACCGATACCAAACCGAACCGAACCGATAAGAATTTATTATTTAATTATTTGAATATTTGTTCATTTATGGTGTATCATGCAAATTATATTTTTATAAAAGCTTGAACTTTGTTACTGATTATGTCATCTCATTCATTGTACTGGACTATTAGAGTCATTGAAAATATTGAACACTTGATTGTTTATTTCATGTGGGGCTATTAAATATATTAAAAATGAATTCACAAGTTATGAATTGATGGAGGCCAAAAGGTGTGTACTATTAGGCTTAATTTGTATATTAAATATAACTCTAGCCTACCGTTTTGTATATTTGTCATAAAAAAATGGGTTTACCAAGTCTAGAAAATAATCAATTATTTGGCCCAAATTTGTGGCTACTATATATAAAGAAATAAAAAATATAACTCAAGCTCATATTCTGAAATTACGAAACCCATTAAGTTTGACCTAACTTAGTATAACGGTTAACCAATAAAACCGATCCGCTATAAAAAACCGTTAACCGCCTCATTAGAAACCGATACCCATTGGTTTGAAAAAACACAACCAATACTATCCGTTATGGTTCGGTTTGAAGTCAAAATCGCCCCATGCTCAATCCTACACACAAACACTGGTTTCCGTTTTCTTTCTTTCTTTCTTCCGTCTCGACCAGTGAAGCGGCTAGGTTATAGGCGGGATTGGGCCTTGGGCCCTAAGTGGTTACTGAATATTATTGCACAATACACACTCTAGCTCCATGATGGTTTATTAACAGATTAATAGGCACAATAAAAAATTATTCAAGTTGTTGGCCCAAAAACAATCAAGTATATTTAGACTCTTTTCTTAAAATAAAGATGGCATGTATATATATAAATACGACCCTGTTTACAACTAAAACGGTTATTACAACAACTATTATTCACAAAAAAATGATGTACATTAATATAAACTATACTGTTACCTCGAATTTTATTCAAAAACCTACTTTAAGCATACGTACAAGTAGGTGAAAAAATTCAGTCCTGGACTCTTTTGGGGTTGGTCCGGACCTGGACGGTCCGGTCCTCGACGGACTGGTCCTCGCGTAACACAATTAGGTTTTTGGGCGGTCCGGTCCTTTTTCGCACCAGTCGTCGTCCGGACTGGTCTGATTTCGGTCCAAACACGTCCGGATTTCGTTCGAATATTTTTTGGTTTGGTTTTGTATTTTAAGTTTTGGTTAAGACATTTCTGGTTTTCGGTTCGCTCTTCGTTAAAAAATTTTGACAATTAAATTGTATAAAATCGCAAGTTATAAACATATATAATTGTTAGAAAAGATATTCTCATCTTATTAACAATTTTAATGATTGTGCACTTGTACGAAATAAAATTATATATTGTTTAAAATAACTAAAATGGTCTTCGAAATTAAGCTACATATTATTCGAAATAAATAACGTGACAAAGTATTGCGATACAATTACTAAAATGTAAAGTCGAGACTGAAATTCCAATAGTTGTAGGCATCGTCGGCATATCCATATTGGAAGACTTCGTTTGAATTGACGTTGGACAATGAACCTAGGACATTTCTATTTTCAGTGTCGTCAACATAATCTTCGCCCGGTTCTTCAATTTCAGGTGCGGTGTTATTGTTCGATGTTCCCGATGCAAGCGCGTTTTCCATTTAATCTTCTAGAATCTCCTCCTACATATGAGTCAAGACCTCTTCAAGATCCTCATCGGGTTTTGAAGTCGTTCTATAGAATCATAATAATCCTTAAGTATCATGCTCATTTGCACCGATTCGTGCGTGAACATACACCGTCGTGCGCTTAAAATCCTACCACTAAGATAAAAGCAACATTCCGAAGCTACGTTACTAACTTCGACCGTTAGTACCTCCCTAGCCATAGAGGTTAGAATTTTAAATTGACTAAAATTTTCTCTTTCTTGCCACCATTTTTAACTTCACATTGTGTAAACTCTTTAGGGGTTATAGTATTAGTATAATCGGTTTCTTTATATATAGAAAGTTTGTTTAAGGATGATTGAACTCTTGTACGTTTCGATCGAGATATGTCTTGAAACCTAGACGTTCCAATTGTAAAAGGATTTTTTGACCTAGAAGTACATGACATTTGTGAAGATGATGACCTTGGGGTGAAAGCAGTTTCTCCCTGTAACGTAGATTGATTGTCATAAACATTATATAACTCTTTAGCATAGTTTTCAAATTTTGTTATATTTGTCGTAATTTGTGTTCCACTTTGAAAGAAGATTCCAATCAACTTCCAAAATTATATCATTTAAATGAGACAAGTGTTTCCGATAATATTCAGTAAGTAAATCTTTTTGTTGTATTAAACGCCCAATCATTATATAAGTCGACTTTCATCTTATACACATATCTTGCAAAGCTGAAACATCTTTTTTTATATACAAAAATATTTGTATTTTTCGAATGTGATAGGTTCCATTTTAAAAATTGCATCATTTAACTTTCTAAATTTAAAAAGATGGGTTTCCATAATTGGCAAACCTTTTTGAATCGGGAGGTTGAAAATATGACAATAACAACATACATGCAAAAATTCTCCATCATGTATTGGGTTTAAAACTCTTTTCAATCGACCCATAGCATTTGCATTATTGCTTGCATTATCAAGGGTTATTGAAAGCACCTTCCTTTTAATTTGAAAAACGTTAAAAATTCTCATCAAAATATCATATATTTGTTCACCCCCGTGCGGGTGAGGAAAGTTATATGTTTTTGCATAAACCATGTTTTAGGATCTATCCAATGTACCATGACACAAATGAATGATAAATTTGTAGCATGTGGAGTGGACCTAATGTCGGTGGTTAAGCAAACTTGTCCATTCAATTTAGCAAAAAAATTCCTTTAAGTCATGATATATTTGTTTCCACTTTGTCATTGTTTTATGTCTAAGAGTTGTTCGACATACAACGCACCATTGTGGTTGTAAAGCTATTTTGATAAAAGCTATTACTCTTGGAAGAGTGAATAAATCAAATGGTAATGCTTCTTGTATTACTAATTGCATTCATAACTCTTGAGCTTGAGTGTTATCTTAACGCCACATTTGACTATCTACTTGTATTTGACTTTCAACCGAGGCGATCACTCTTTGCGAGCACAAGATCTAATTTTTTGAAAGTTTATTAGAACTAGACCTAGACTATTATTAGAATTTGAATTACATACATTTGTATAGTTATTGATTCTAAAGTAATACTTTTGACTACAAAGCAAAGAGTGGTCACGTAGGTTAGTTGGGGGGCAGGATCCTTTTGATATAAAACCTTTCGGAAATCAAACAACTACAAGCCGATGGTGACTATTCTAGACACCACTCTCTGGGTTCTATCTACTAGTATTACAATTTGAATTTATAACTAAGTTATGTATTTAATCCAAGTAGTAATACAATTATAAACTTATAAAGTATCCTTTTGCAAAAATTCATACAATTATAAAGTATACTAAATTATATTAAACTAAGTTCAAGTAAACTAAAATAAATTAAATGCAAAACTGCAAACAATCTACATTAAACTAAGTTCAAGAAATTTAATACTAATGTAATAATTCATACAATTAAAAAGTATACTAAACTAATTATATTAACCTAAGTTCAAGTAATCTATTTTAACTAGGTTTAAGTAAATTATATATAGTTCAAGTAAATTATACAAACTAAGTTCAAGTAATATATATTAAACTATATTTAAGTAAACTAAAATAAACTAAGTTCAAGCAATATATATTAAAGGGCAAATTGCATTAAAGTATAATGAATTTTGTCTTAGTTACCATTATATACAAATTAATTTTATTTTCTTAAAAATAATACAACTAACTTTCATAATCTTCACATTGTATGCAATTTGTTGTATACTATAAAAGTTATAGCAAAGTTCATTGTATACAATGATAACTAAATAAAAGACACATAAAAAAGTTATTTGCATACAATAATATGATTATGAAAGTTTATTGTATTATTTTTAAAATTTTAAAGTTGGTTGTATACAATAGTATGTAACTAAGACAAAGTTTATTGTATTTTCATGTAATTTGCCCTATATTAAATTAAGGTCAAGATATTTATTACTAATGCAATAATTCATACAATTAAAAAGTATACTAAACTAAATTATATTAACCTAAGTTCAAGTAATCTATTTAAACTAGGTTTAAGTAAATTATATAAACTAACTTCAAGTAATCTATATTAACCTATGTTCGGGTAAACTAAAATAAATTAAGTTCAAGCAAATTATAATAAACTAAGTTCAAGTAGTTTAAAACTAATGCAATAATTAATACTAACCTAAAATAAACAAAATTATAAAACATACTTACTCTATGCCGGTAGAAGCATTCGAGTCCGCAAAAATTTGTCTGCATAGTATACTTTTTCCATAAAGTTTTTTGTTTTGCCGAAGTTGAATATAATTCTTCCAAACGTCCACAACTCGGTTTGTTTTTGGAATTTCTTCAAATAGGAGATTTGGATCAAAACCGCTTCAACCCGGGTTAATAGTGCTACTGCTACCTTCTCTGGCCATATTTTTTCAAAGTTATAAGGGAGAATACTAGAAACGTATAACCGAAAGCGTTCATAATTTATCAAACGTAATCGAAATTTGAAAAGTAGAGAGAATATGTAGAAAGAAGTGTGGCATAAAGAAAAATGAAAGAGGTGGTGAGGTATTTATAGAGAATTTGTAAAAAAATTAGCCCTTTGAACCAACTTGGATCGAAAAACTAGCCGTTGGACACCAACTTTCGAAAACTAGCCTTTCGGACCGGTCCTGACCGACTTGTTTTTTTGGTTTGGACTTTTTAACAGGCTCAGTTCGGACTGACTTTTGAATCGTTTTGGACATGTTCGGGGTAGTCTGCTTCTCCGGATCGATTTGGACTAGGACCGGTTCAGGACAGGTAAAATGTTTATCTCTACGTGTACAAGCCTTCAATAGTTCAATATACTTTTTAGTTTAATGGGCTTTGACGTGGGCCTGAGTATACCTTTTAGTTTTTTAAGCCTCATCTGAAAGAATCCTAAACAGGATTTCTCAATCTTTTATATAGAATTACAAATTTCTCAAATAACTCATATAGTGATTAACTAGTTTAAATATCCATATAAATATACAATTATTTATATTTATAAATATAAAATAAATATTATTTCATAGAATTCGAATGTATATAATATTTCATTATGTAGTAAAAAAGGACATAGAATTCGAATGTATATAATATTTCATTATGTAGTAAACAAGAAATTAGTATTAGAGAAATAGTTTAACGACAATTAAATTGATTTAAAGTTAAAATTTAATTTCAGTTTTGATTCAAATAAATTGTTAGAATTTAATTTTGAGCAAATAAAAGGTTTGGATCCTCTAATTAAATTAATGAAGGTTAGTCTTTTATTAATATTATTATAAATAAAAGAAGAAATTAAAAGATATATTATTATTAAACACTAAAACATAGCCAAATATCGTGATTAAGCGCATAACTTATGTTAAGCTAGATATTTTTTTAGTGGATTTTTATATTATATGCTGTTTTTATATTAAAAAAGTAGCTGTTTTTGTAAAATTCTTTTAGTCCTACTTAATGTGGTTGATATTTAACGTATAATACATAGTAAAAATCTACCCCCAGACCAACGTCTTTGTTTTGTCTTAGTTAACTTGGTTAATATATGATTGGTATAAAAAATGATAAATATTAAAAATTAATAAAAAGATATTAAATAATTATAAAATTTAAAAGAAAGAAAATTTTTAAAAAATGATGATAGATGGTGTCAATACCCAGATCATCGATATAGTTCTTGACGCCAAGGGGAGGGCAGACGTGATTACAGAAACATGGTACGAAAAGACGTGATTGTATGTCTTATACAAACTATCAATCATTATTATTACAATTATGAGTGATAAGGTCAAATATTTATTTGTTATAATTAAAAAGAATTCAAAATGTTTTAGAAAATACTTTAAAATAATAAAACTAAAATTTTGTTTACCTATGATATTTAAAATCTTATAAATAGTAAATATGATATTTTTAAATTTAGGTAGGGAAATACAATATTTAAGGTTATAAGAAGGGTTTATATAAATATTTTCTAAAAATTCTAATTCATATAAACCTCAAACTGAATCCAAATTTGACTTTGATCAAGAAAAGTCAAAATTGAATTTGTTAAATGAAGATCTAGGATCATATAATATATATGATCTAAATTAGTCTTTTATTTATATTCGAAGATTAAAAAATCTGCATACTCATAATTTTTCTTTTTTAAAATATGATGAAATAAGTATTTAATCAAAGTCATAGTTTTTATTTACTTTTTGATTAACACTTTAAATAAGAGGTATGTTAGTCATTTAATTATTTGCTCATTTAAGTATTTATAAGTGTGAAAACACTTATCATAAGTGATTCTAGTTACATACATCTTTTTCCAGAGACATTATTTAAGTTTTGAATATTCGGGTTGAGACATTATTTAAGTTTTGAATATTCGGGTTTTGGTTTTGGATCGATTATTACATTGTTGGGCTGGTAGAAAAAACATATGATGATGGCTGGTTGATGTAAAACAAGATTTATACTTTTATAGGGTGGAAACAGTCTGTGGCCTCTGGGCCTTAAACATATATTAGGCTTACAAACAAGTGTTACATTTATTTGTTTCTGTAAAAGAACACGGAACCCGAGGAGCGTGTTTTATGGTAGACGAGTGTGACTTTATAA
The DNA here is from genome assembly GCA_038502395.1 of Dittrichia graveolens. NCBI lineage: Eukaryota > Viridiplantae > Streptophyta > Magnoliopsida > Asterales > Asteraceae > Dittrichia > Dittrichia graveolens. Next base: position 76,928,627 of record JARJIL010000002.1, read on the forward strand.
TATATAAGTATCATTACCGATTAATTTTAAGTTAAAATCTCACATATTCACAGTAATATTAAGTTATTATTTTCAAATATATGTACATTTGGGTACAAATAATGTGTCTATTCTTTGACTAGTTTGATAAAAGGACTATTATTCTATTTCTTATTTTAAAATTGTTTTAATTAAAGATCTGAAAATATATAATTAATTATGAGTAAAACGAACCATTAATAAAAAAGATAGTTTATTTAATTATAGAAAAAGTCAACTACGTGCTTAGGTGTTGGAACTCTCTCCTTACCAATTTCACTAATTAAAAATTAAAATTTATAATATAATTTATCTTGAGATTGAAGAAAATTAAATTAAATTGCATTTACACTTTGCCGGCAACATGGCTGGTATTGTATTCCTTTACTTATCGTTTTAGTTAATTTCAGGGTGCGTGCGTGATTTGAATGAATTATTTATATATTCTAAAGTCTCAAAATCATATACATATAATTAACACTAGATATATAGTTCTTTAATCCAACTTATAATGACCTTAATTGGGTGCATATTATTTTTTAAAAAAATTATATTTGACACTGAATGTACGTCGTTGGCTTTTATTTATTGTCATCGCAAAACATACATCAAGTGAAAATTGTCTTTGAACATTGAAAGAGATTTAAGAGAATTACTATATCTATCAATTTACATAGCAGTCCATGAACATGTTTTTCACCCAGGAATATTTTTTTAACGAGAATTTGAGAGGTATTTTGGTAAATTTGTCTTAATATCACGAGTTAAGGCTGTAGCAAGATTTTGAAATTTTCGCGAGGTATTATAAAGATGAGAAAAGGAAGAGTGATGCTTGAGGTTGGAAGTCGAGCGCGGAGGTGGTGGTGTGTGATGCGCCGGAGAAGTTTTTGGCTGACGGTAATATCAGATCTAGACGGTGATTACAATCGAGAACACATCAAAAGCATGAGAGATCTAATTTTTGTCAAATACATCGTTAAAACAAACATCATATATATCTTATTGTCATTATTAATTTAAAATATAGTGTATATATATTATTAATTTAAAATATAGTGTATATATATATATATATATATCCTTTGCTTGAATAAATTTATTGTAAGGATTCTATGGGTAGTTCTTCAGGATCTGTATCAAAATTTTCACTAAACAAATTCTAAAATAAACGATTAATTTAGTATATATATAAAAAAAGTATAAATCATAAATGTGTGTTTGAAGGAATTGAAGTTGAGACGAAGGGGGCAGAATACGTACGATTTGTCTCCCCAACGTGTGCGTGGGCTTTAATTGCATCTCACGTCCTCTTAATAAATTTGGCTCTGACCAAATTATAAATTATATATGTATATGTATGTATATGTATATGCATCATTTAATTGCATAATCAACCATTCTAAAACTCACACATTAAACTATCAAAAGTTAGTTCCATAATTAATTAACAAACGAATATTTAACACAATTTTTAAAGAAATAAATTAAGTAATAATGTACTTCAATTCATTCACCGTATAAAGAAATTTGACACATTGAAATTAACATGCATCACTTAAATTTTTAAGTGTTACATTTTATTTTGTGATATTTAGATAAATTAAGCAACACAAAATAACATAAATTCACACTGTATGTAATTAATTATAAAACTTAATTAGTTACAAGCTAAAAGTTTTTCGATAAGCAATCTTCATAGCTCCGAATATAGATATATAATGATTGTTTGCATGATTTATCTTCTCTCGACAAGTGTTGTTCAAGGTTTGGTACGTAACACTATCATAATTGTATGTTTTATGACGATGACAAGAATAACAACACTAATCAAGAGAAGGTAAGATGGTGTAAGTAGTCATATCTGTATCCGGAGTTTAAAAGACACTGCTTATCGAAAATTGATTAGTGTTTTTATTGTTATCATCGTCACAACTATTACCAAACAATGAATTCTACAATTAACCGCAGGAAACTTTTTAAATTACGAACATCCAGAACCAAAATCTTGATTAATTTCCAGAATAGAAAAAATGTGAGAAAAAAACAGAAATATATAATTAAAACCCTTCTAAAAATTTAATCTTTTAGTCATCTTTTTATAACTGATACATATAAGAAAATTAAACAAACAAAAAAGAATGAACTACTAGGCCGGGTTTGAATGTTTGATGATATAATCAAACAAAGTAGCTTGATACATTATTATTAGGAATATTGGTACTAGTACTATAACCAGAAGTGCTAGAAGGGATCCCATAAAGATGAACAGAAGACGAAGAAGACGATGAAGATGATGATGAAGAAGATGACGAGATAACAATCGACGGTTGTGGTGGAGGCGGCGTAGGTGGTGGCTGGATGGTTGAGAGCTGACCCGCCGTCATCGGGCCGGAAGAAACCAAAGTAGAAGCTATAATATTATTAATGTCATGATGAGTATTAGCAGCAGCAGCTGCTGCTGCTTCTCTATATTTATATCTCATAATTTCAGCCCTAACTGCATTGAGATCAGCTTGTAATGATTGAATTTGTTGTTGTAATGCTGAAATTGCACCCATGCAGCCATAGATTGGATCTCTTAGCCTAACATTTGCTTCATATACCAAACTGTTTGCAGCATCTGCTCTTTGGCTCTCTGGTACTTCCTATAAAATTAAACACCAGATAAAAACAACTTAATTTTTTGAAAACCAGTTGATCCAAGAGCTTTGGATTATAATCAGTAATTAATTACTAAGAAATTGCTTTAGATTACTTCCATTGAGTAATATTTAATCAAGTATTCCAAACAAATTTATTCAATTGAGTAGTAATTAATTAAAGCTTCAAATTCCAAACAAGGTTATATATTTAAGGTTGGCATGAGTAGCATTTAATCAAGTATTCAAATCTAGTGCTTATATAATTCCAAGACTTAATGCTAACAAGGGAGGTCTATTTTCTTTGTTTCATTGTTCTAGTTGCCTTTTCAAGAAAATTGAAGGGAAGAAATTAAAGCAAGTTGCTTTTAGCCCATCTAGTATCTAAATGAACCTTTAAAGCTAATACTTAATTATATGTTTAAGACTTATGTTATAAGAGAGAGAGAGAGAGAGAGAGAGAGAGAGAGAGAGAGTATGTATATGTATAACTGATGTGCAAGACCTTTTCTTATTCTTGAATTCCTTGGCTCTCAAACTGGAAGGGAGTAAAAAAAGATTTTGATGCTATATATTTTCAAGATTTCTATTTGGGTATGGACTTAATTTGGAGATTCTGGAATGAAACTATTTCTTTATTTCTAGTTGTGTTTTCAAGAAAAAGTAAAGAGAAGGATTGAGTTTGCTTTTCATGATCACAAAGATTAGAAGAAAAAAAACCCTAGAGGAAAAAACATATATAGATTCTGAATACACAAATATAAGATTCAAACTCACAACTTTATATAAGTTATTATCAATAAGCTTGCTAGATTGAACCACCAGCCTATATACATATTAATTAACTAATTATAGAAAGGAATATACCATGAGCAACTTAGAGACGTTGCTAGCACCAAAGATTTTATGAACAGCAGCAAACTTGTGGGGTTCATGAGGTGAGAAATAAGGTGAAAAAGGACACTCTTCTGCACATCTTCTTCTCAACAGCTTACACGCAGCACATGGTGTAATCGTGTTCAAACTCCCTGGTGCTGGAATCAATATCTGTCTCCTAATTCCCATTTGCGATTGCGAATTCGTCGTATTAATGTTATTATTAATATACGTGGCATCAATCTCTCTTTTTATCCTCTTCCCTGCATCATCATATGATTCCCTACAGAATCAACAAATCACAAACAATCAAAACTTGCTTAATTAATTGGTCAAAAAGTTATCTTTATATATCTTCTTAATTTATGATGATTGATCAATTAGTATCTATATATGAATATTCATGAGTAAATCTGACTGCTTACATGAATTGAATCTAAAAAGGGAGGTTGCTAGCTAGCTGTACCTTTCTCTGGACATTCAAGAAACCTGTAAATGAAGAGAGAGAGAGAGAGAGAGAGATTGAAGGAGGGAGAAGAAGAAGCATTAAGAGGAAGAAGGAAATGGTGCTTTAAAGGCAAGGAAAGTAATGCATATCCAACTTACAAATATATAATATATATTAATTAATTGATTATTAATGTTAGGTCTAAGTTGGACTATACATATACTATTAATTATACATATTTATTCAAGGTTTCAGGCTTCACGGAATCATGGTTCATACCCAACAAATATGTAAACAGTTTATGTTGTAATATTATTCTCGTATGAAGTGTTAGAGTAATATCTTATTTCAAACGAAGTAACTTTGTAATCTGTTTAATAAAGGTTTTTAAACTATTTTATTTATAGTTAATTGGTTTTGAGTTGGAACCCCGCAAATTTATATGATATTAGAGCAAGATTGACCCGTAGTTGGTCTAGAGCCAAACGGACTTACGTAACCCATAAATATTCACGTGCTAGGTGCGAAAAAAAAGCCACACGTGAGGTGGTGTGTTGAGTATCCCACATTGAACGAAAAGTGACTTTGTAATCTGCTTAATAATGATCATGGACTATGTACGTACTCCACTTATAGCTAATTGGTTTTAATTTGAAAACTCCCAAACTTCATAAAGTACTTATTTTGAAATTATATATATTTTGTTACAATTGCTAATATATATATAACAAGTAAACTGTTGATCCTAATTTCATTGTTACTTGTGTTCCTTTTTTCCCCTGATTGTTACTTGTTACTGGCTACTCTTGTTAATAAAGCTAGTAGACAAAACATTCATATTTGAAGAAAGATGTTTGACAAATTTCTTCATTAATTCACATATTTTGTTAACATAATTACTCTGAAATCTAGAACTTTGTAATTAACTTGGGTTACTTTTATATATATAGATCTTCAATGACGTCGAATTAATTAATTTGCTACGAGTTACACAAAACGGTGTTAATAAATACTAGTTGATATTACGAACTTAGGCTTAAATGCTTAATCTATTTGTATAATATTAATGAAGAAATCATAGATATTTTGTATTGTGTTGATAAATATTTATACAGTATAAATAATAATACAAAGAAAATGTTGCATATCTATATAATTAGGTTGGTCTGTTTTATACATAAAGCTTTAATTTCTATTCTTTTACTACATAAACTAGATTAGATGTCCATGTAATACTTGAGTTGTTTTAAAAAATAATAACTATTCAATATTAATAAAAAAATATTAAATAAATAGATATGAAAAAGAAAAGAATTTAAAAAAATAATAAATAATAATAATCTTAAAAATAATATGTTTAAATATTAAATAAATATTTATATACTACGTTTAAAAATCAATTAAGTAATTAGGGAATACTTATTTAAAAAATAACTAGCGAATCAATTATTAATATAGGCTAGCCAGTAAGGTATTGAAATTATCTAAAGAAAATCAATTATTATAATTCTTTTAATGTCAACTACGTTTCAACATAGTCTTTATTTACTTTACTAAAATTTGTAAAATGACAATTAACTATAAATTGAATTTTTTTTGTTATATTGCAAAGCCTATAAAAACGAATAGGATACGGAAAAATTCACTCAAAACTACACTACTAAAAATAGCACCTAGCTTTTGTGACAGCTAAATCCGTCGCAAAAGTACGTTTGTGATAGATGGTGGCGGTCCTAAAAAGCCTCGTAAAAAAACGAGTTATGAAGGCTTTATGAGGGGCGAAATTTGCATCAGATTTACGTCCACAATTTTGTGATGTTTTTGGGACACTTTGATTTATTGGACGGTTTTGCGACGGATATAAAATGCGACGGTTTTGTGATGGATATGAATTGCGTCAGATTTACGACGGTTTTGCGTAAGGGTCTGAGTGGCTGACAAATGTCCTATGCTCCGCAAAAAAAAAATCAAAACTTTTTTCTTAAATATTTGCTTTTATAATTTCCTTTTTTCCTGTTACAACATAATTACTACTTCAATAAAAATACAAAATGACATAAATATTAAAAAGTTATCCAAATCCTAAAAAGAGAAACTTGGTTTAGTCCATGACAATTTCATAATAATCCAAAAGAAAAAATTGCTTAACGTTTTTCTTGATATTTTGCGATTTGCGTAAATAACTCCGCCAACTTGTCATTTGTTTCATTTCGGTAGTCTTCAAATTGTTTGGCTAATATTTTCCTCTCTTTTTCATTTTCTAGTCTTTCCCTTTCTCTTTCTTGTAGCAGCTTTTTCCAGTTCTGTTTCTTCTCTTTCAATCTCCTTTTCATTTTTCATATTGTCAATCACCTTTGTCAAATTTTCAATCTATAAATCATAAACCTTGTATTAAACACATAAATATATACTTTAATACCTCTTTATTAAACTAAACAAATATATACATATGACAATAATAGATTAAACCTTCTCGGATCCATGTTGTGAATAATGGGATAAACCTATGTTAGATGAAGGCGTTTCCATGAGCACAAAAATATGATCAGATGCATTGTTAGCCCCATACAATCTCCTCTTCTTTCTTCCTTTGGTAGCTAACTCCTACGGGCCTTGATCGTGAAGTGGGTGATGTTCAAGGCCCTCTCCATACTCTTCAATCATGAATCTGTAACATCCTCATAAAAGGCTTAGACGCATGCTGACGTGGTACGTATATTAAATTAGTAAATTGAATAAAAAATATATATATATATATATATATATTTAAAGATATTAAAAGAAAATAACTAAATTAGTTATTAAATGAGTAAAGATAAAATATTGGTGAAAATATAAAAGAATAAAAGAATATTAAATGGTTTAAACCGAGGTTTCCAAAAATATCCCCGTTAGTTAAAACGGGTATTCGTGCGTTAAGTTGTAGGTTGAAAGGGGGAACAAGATACTGTGTTGTGGATAACTTAGAAGTTGAAAGCAATTACAAGTTATACACATACACAGATACGTGTTATACACACACACTTTCAAGAACTCATTCCTTCCTTGTGTGTGTTCCTTGTGTTCAAGCTCTCAAGAGGGATTCAAGAAGTGATCTGCTATAAATCCAAGGATTAAATCAAGTTCTAATCTGCCTTAATCATCCTTCTAACCCAATCTATAATCTTGTAAGTTATTGTTCTTTCCCTTATGCAAATTTCTAAGTTTTGGGTGTTGGGTATTTTGAGCCAAGATCACCAATTGATGCCTAAGATAGAATTAAATGTTACCAATTGATTTCTATAGTGATTTTAGATTCACAGAAGTTAGTTTTGTGAATTAAAGACTTGATTTTGATTAGTTTTGAAGATTAAAGTCTAAATGGGTCAAAACTATGAAATTGGCTTTAAAGTCTGAATTTGTTGTTATATGATGTAAAAATGGTACCTTTAGTCTTGTTTTTATGTGTTAGTTCATATGTGAACCAAAGATTTTGTCTGGAAATCGATTTGGTAAATTTTGATTGAGTTTTGGCTGGGAAACAGCAGGTTCTGGTCAAACCTGCTGCTGCAAATGGAAAGGCACGGGCGTGCCTCTCAAGAACAGACCGTGACCAAGGGCGTACCCGGGGAGGCACGGGCGTACCTCCAAAAGGTACGGGCGTGCCTAACCCTAGAAGGTCCGGGGGAGTGTTTCTAGCCACGGGGCGTACCTGAGTATCAGGTACGGGGCGTGCTTGCTCAAAGTCCGGGCGTGCCTCGCCAGGCACGAGCGTGCCTTGGCAAGGTACGGCCGTACCCTGCTTCTGGCAGATTATGTTTTAAGTGTTAAATGGCATGTTTTGATTTGTTTAGGTGTACCAGTTGATCAAGGATCACCTGTAACGTAGTACTTACTTGTTATAGCTCAACAGGTGAGTAACAGTTAAACTCGAGTATAATATTAATAGTATTAGAAGATGTTTTGTATGTTACAATCCATGAATTTGTAGATATGCATGTTTAGAAGTTTATATGCATGCTTAGAGGTTCCTTAAACCAATTGCGTGAAACAAATGATATGTATGCAAGTAAAAGACCTTATAGGTCATTGTTGATTTGTGAAAAGGCCTGTTTAGGTCACTCTTGTTATGTAAAGGGCCGGAGTAGGCCAATGTGTTTGTGATGAGGCCAGAGTAGGCCATTGTTTGAGTGCCGGTACTACATTGTAGAGATTGTGGTGCGGGATTTGATGATCACGAATCTTGGTTCTAGCTAAACCGCCGCCCTCAATGCTAACTCGGGGCTCTCAGTTTTCCCACTGATCCCAAATGGGATATGTTCCCGAAGAACGCAATAGTGGACCGCTACCCGCTTCTCCACCGGCACGGAGGAAGTAACGGTTTCCCCAGTGAGGATCATTGAGCCGGGTTTATAGCCCTGCAAGACGTGATGCCTGCTGACAACCGGAACTTCAACGTGTGTTAGGATAGACTTGAATGAAGTTATGTGATGCATGAAATATGTTATGATACTGTTAATGTACTGCTCCTGCTTTAAGTGTTATTCACTAGCTATTTATAGCTAACCCTCTCATGTTCATTCCTAATGCAGGTAAATAGACTAAAGGCGAGCACGGGTACCTGCAGGGGTGACATGTTAGGTTTTTGGGGAACAAAATGTAAAGACAATGTTATGTAATAATTTATGTAAAGGTCGATCTAGTTCGTAACGTTAGAAACTTTGTTAAACAATACTTTTGTAATTACAACTTATATTTATATAAGTTGTATAATGTGAATATAATAACTCGCTTCCGCACGCGTTTTAAATAAAAAAATGTACTCTGATTTCTGAAAGACCGGCGTTACAAATCTTTAATGATATTTTATACTATAAAACAAATTTTAGCATCCATTTGGAAAATCAATGAAGCAGCCATGAGTTGTTATACAGTAAATGTGTATGTAAACATATGAAAATGCACATGAGCGTGTCTATAGAAAAATATGTAAAACCTCCTACTTCACCAAATCATTAACAAGTATAACAAATGAGATGATTCGTGTTTGTTGATACCTTTTTACAACTTTTTAATCTAAAACAACAACAAAAAAACAAATACAAGGTCCGTCGCAAATCCATCGCAAAGTGTGAAGATATATGACGGACATGAACTTTTATTTTTGAATTATTTTTCGTATAACAAACTTATACACTCTTTAATACACTATTATATGACTATACAAACACACACAAAAATTACAAAAAAAATTATTCGCCCACATTGAACGTGCCGTTGTACGATAAACGATAATTTAAGATTAGTAAACGTGTATGTAAACATATGAACAATTAAAAATGCACACCAAAGTGTCTATAGAAAACCATATAAAACATCTTATTCCACTAAATCGTTAATAAGTACAATAAATGAGATGATTAAGGCTTGTTAGCCTTTTTTACGACTTTTTAATAGCTACCCGGTATCGATACCATATATGAATACTCGGTACGGTATTTGGTACCGTCTTTAGATCAAATTCGAAAGTCAGTAAAATCGGTAGTGGTACTAGTCAGACACCATGCTCACATCTAATCGTGAATGTACGTTAAATATATCATATAACGTTAAACAATTTGTTGTGGTGGTCTAAATTAGAATGTGGTGTCTATGAAGATTGAAAAAAAAGCATGCTTCCCCCTTGAAATACGAGATATTGAAATGGATCAACAATGATATAGAAAAGCAGTATGTATAAGTAATGAAATAATATAAAAGTGTAAAAGAAAATAAACCAGCCTTGTCTAACAAGACTGCCTGACAACAAAAGAAAGACAGATTAAAATAGAAACCCAAACAACCTACACACAATTTGGTCTTTAGTCTTACATTTATACAATTTCCAGTCTCAAAAATAGTCCGAAACCAATCTCGATCTATCTTCAACCCTTAAACAACCCTAATACCATGAGTTGACATTTTCTTGTTTTATGAAGTTTCTAAAATTTTACAATAGGTTAAACTTTTTAAGATTAAAGTAGAACTTAAACCACTCCATTTTAGAAAAGACAAGTATAAATAGGAGTTAGCATGGTGCTGGACGGTTACCGATGGGTAGCGGTACCGATTTTACTGTGTTTCAAATTTTGTTTAAAGACGGTACCAAATACCATACCGAGTATTAATATATGGTACCGGTACCAAGTACCAATTTTATCTAGTCGGTTCGGTGCTAGTCCCAAATATGAAGTCTCAAGTACCGATTTAGCAATATTCCGGTACCGAGTATCAGACTGAAAACTCTAATTCAGTACCGGTACCACTACCGGTTCTGATACAATGCCTGTACGATTTGATATTTTCGGTAGTCAAACTCACCCTAAGTATAAATTACCACTCATAGGTGAAATGGTTTAACCTAATATCATATATTTTACAGCATTTTTTATTGAACATCAAGAAATAATAATTAACTAGACTAAAGCTTAGGCATTGCATTGCTTTACTCTAGCTCTACATAAATTTTATTAAGAATTCTAGCATGATGCTACATCAATATTACAACTCAAAAAAAAAAGAAAAAAAAACAATAATAATGAGTAACAACACCATAGATTAAAATAGAGAATTATATTTTTCTTTATATTTTAACTATGTATATGTGGAAGCCTGGAATTCAACCACAATCTGAGATGCTGAAAAACGAATCTGATTAAAAATCAAATCATTACAACAGTTCCACATCATAAAAAGGAAGTTTGAACATAATAAATTCGTTATTATCGTATTTATTTTAATTTTATATTTTCATGATTGATGGATTGTGTGTGTGGGGGGCGTGTGTCAAAGGTCACCCACGTGCGGGTAATTGCTGGTGTTGACTTTTTGACAAGAGGTAGCTGTGAATTTGTCACACATTGAAAATAACAACCTCTCATCCTTGCTTTTTACGACTTCTTCTCCTCAATTATTTACCACTAAATATTTCTTTACTTTATATTTAGTGTCTTTAAATTCATATTATAACCTTCAAAATTTTATTTAGATTGTGCTACTTTAAAATTATACTATAAATCTAGAATTCAAACACATTATGATCCAAGTCTAAACATAGTTTATGTGACAAGATAAGTTGATTAAGAATTAGATAACATGTTAAAATAGTATTTTTAATCATGTGTCCAGTGGTATAATATAAATCGATAGCATAATAAATACTGATAAAAAATTAAATATATTAAAAGAAATATACTAAAGTTTTTGTAATTGACCTCACAATTTTGATAGAACCAGATTCAACAATTTTATTTTAAAAAACCAAGGCATTATAACCTAATTTATTATAAATATAAAACACAAAAGATGATTGAACATAGGTTACCATAAATTAAAATTTTGCATAAAATAGTAAGTTATATGAATAAATAATTATCTATAAGAGTAAAATATTAGTCAAAAATAAAAAGATAATGCAATAGAATAAACAATCAACATATTCATATTGTGTCTTTATTTATTGGGAGATGATTGATTTATAAAGTTTTTTTTATCATACAAAACAATTATGACTTTTTTACCCATATAAACTCACAAACTATTTTTCTCAACCACCACATCTTAAGGGTATTGTGATCAAAATATGCACTTTTTATTGTGTATAAATTATCTCCATTCTTTTTGTCTTCTTCCTCTGTCATGTTTGTATAAAGAAGTCTGGAAAATAAGTTTGAAAAGTCAAAAGTGATACTCTAGATTGACACATTATAGGATTTGTAAACTTACTTTTAAGAAGGCTTTAAAAACTTTAGTTCCCCCAATCTTCAACTGATTGTTCGCCAGGGATTAATAATATTTGTAGTATACAGACTCGCACTTTGTAAATAAAAAAAGGAAAGGCCACAGGCAGATGGTTGGATTGTTGACTTCAGCGTGGAGGGCATGAGTAGACTACAGATGGCCGGCCGGAGAGAGTTCATAGTCTCATAGATGCATAGTCTCATAGATACCAATGAGTAGGTCTGGTCGAAAACTTACGGTCAGTTTTCGAAGAGAGTGGGGATCGGGGGTAAATGGTTGAGCGTTCATAGATGCAAACGAGACGGTAGGGTGTTTTTTGAGTATTTCTTTCTTATCTCGTACTTTTTTGAGTATATAAGATCTCATACTTGAATCCCAAAATCCAGTAGGTCCTATTTAGTATTTTACGGAGGTCCAACAAAAACGATATATACATAATAATAAAAATTTCTTTTTTTAAGTGGGGTCAACACACACCTCTAACTATAACGTGCTTTTGCCTCTCAATAAACCTCGTAAAGGTTATAATAATATGAGTTCATATGTAACTTTTTTGAACGTTTCGAGATATATATTTTTAAACCTAGCCGAGTATACATGGAAATTATTCGACAACTTTCCAAAAACATACTTCTTCCCTAAAAGTCTGCCACTTTACTTTTTCCGTCGAACATTTTTATAATACAAAATCTAAGTCAGCTATATGTCGCTAATCCTTTGATAATTAGACCCCAATACAATGCTAATCCATTTAAAGACAAATCTTTTTTGTTCGAAATGGTTAATTTCTAGCAGTGTTAGCGGCAACAGAGAGGGAGCAATTGAAGCGTGATCACTTGCAATATGGCTAGAAAAGGTGCTCTGAAGTGAGGTGCATACGCACTAGGTTGTAATACCCGTTTCCCGAAGTGTAAAGTATTTATTGTAATATTTTAAAAAAATTATTTAGAAAAAAAAAAGATTCCTTTTATTTAAGGGTGATTATCATTTGAGAGTAATTGGGGGAGTGTTTGGACATGTAGGTACCTTAACAATGTATAAATACAAAGTTTAGGGCACAAAACTCTAGAAATCCTAATGTGGCTGTATTTTAACAATATTGTGGTGTCGTGTGTGTTCTATATACGGCTACCATGAAAGGAAGATACAACTTCCATCATTTTTGCTTCAAAGTCATTGGAGAATCGTCAAAGTAACGATACAAACCCTTAGTGATCGAATACATGTAGTCCTTACAATGTTTGAGCAAGACTCAATTGATATTAACAAGGTGTTCATACCCGCGCATTATGTCGGGTTAGATTATTAAATAATCAAATTCATATAATTTAAATTATATATAATATTATAGATAAAATTGTTGTTCGAAGGTAATATACATACATATTATTTACGGGCATAGCTTCGTACATGTTCATCCGATGCCCATGAACATGGACCAATATATACCACGACACCCATATTTTTTTACCCATCTCCAATAGTACCTACCCCCATTTAGCCAAATTAGTTTTTAAGTTTTAATATTCATCGTTTTAGGACTAAAAATCACGCATCTGCAGGCGTAAAGACATTTAATTCCTCGACTCAACAATGAATCAATCGAAGAAGACGATTCCGTTTCTCCATGAGTCATTCATCATTTATATCTTCGGTGATGGTAATTCTCAATCATGATTCACCTTTTCTCTCTTCGAGGTTCCCGAATCTAGTAGACCAAGTGCGATTTTCTCTACTTGACAACTTCATGTTGTGTGTTTGAGTTTCTTGTACGGTGAGTCAAAGCTTGTGTTAACTAATTTAGCGAAATATATAATATTTTGTGTAATTAATGTAGCAAAGAAAAGAAAACCAGGGGCGTTTTGGGTGAAAACAACCAAGTTTGATTTTTTTTCATTCTTCCTGACTCGTGAATCCAACATTAGCAACAAAAAGGGATCATTTTCTATTTGTGTTTGAGGTTAGTGAATCCAACCACCAAGTGAGGTTAATAGATAACTCTTTGATTCTTTTTACCTTTCTTATTTTAAATTTTAATTTTTGAAATACTTTCTATCTTTCAGAATTTACAAACTTTTGCTTAAAATATTTCTGAATTTTGAAGACTTGGTTGTTCAAAGTAGGAACTCTACAAATAGTTAACTAAACTATAAATTATCTTATTAGGTAAAATGTAATCTTATATAAATTGAAGATGAAAAATAAAAAATTATTTATAGGTGAAAATAAAAAATTGAAAATCAAATTTAATTTATATAAATTAAAGGGTGAAAAATTAAAATTTATTAGGGGGATAAAATGAAAACTGAAATAAATAAGTTTTTTTTTGTAAATTGATTATAAGGTGTAATGGAATTAATAGATATGGGTTTGTTAAAAAGATGGTTGGAATCTAATGCAACAAAAATGGATGTAAACGGTGAAGTATCAATTAATTGAGTTCAGAATTTATCGTAGCGACTATATATATGTTCATTAACGAATCACATTTGTTCTTGGGGCTTTATGAATCGTTTACAAGGGCATGTGTGTGTGAATCGTAATTCATGTAGGGAGTTGGAATCGCATTTTGGAGTTGTATTTAGAAACGTAATTGAGGAAATCATGAATTACATTAATATGAAATGACAAAATCCATTAAAAACCTTAAATTACTCAAAACTACCTAACTTATCTCTACTAACCCATGCCATCTGCCCAAATTCTTTTTTTTTAGCTTCGACATTGAGAGTTTGCAAGCTTGCAACGATCGAGAGTTCAACACGGAGACATTGAAATCGATCAACACTGTCAACTTCAATCCTATCGGTTTTTGTTTCTACGAGGCTCTAATAGAAGGTTTGTTTGATTTCTGTCAGTGATTTATTCATTATTATTGATTTATTTCTACCATTGTTTATTGTTTTATTATTAATTTGAACTTGTTGAAAACTACTAAAATGAAACGCAACTCAATTTTAGGATACCCGTGACCCGAACCGTAGATACCCGCTGTCTGTGGTTCAGTTTCGGTTCCTAAAACTAGGTACCCGTCCCACAGTGACTGTTTACAAAAAATCAACTACCCGCCTGTAACACCCAGATTTTTTATTATTAAATTTATGCAAGAAAAAGTACAAGGTGTTACCCGAGTTATAAATGGATATACGTGATAAGATGTGGTTTTAAAACTAGAGGGGCTAAAACCGTCAGATTTTATGTTATTTAAGTTCAGGGACCAATTATGCAATTACCCTAAACTTATATATATATATATATATATATATATATATATATATTGTCAACTTTGACTATAGAAGTCAAAGTTTATGGTTTTCTTCTCTGCAAACCCACGAATTCAAGAGCAAGCCATAGCAACTTTCATTTTATTTGAAGATCACAGCAGAGCTAGTATCTATATCAAGAGTATAGCAAGTATTCAAGTGGAGGTAAGGTTTCAAACCTTTGTTCTTATGGTTTTTATGGATCTAAACACATGATTCCATGGTGGAATCATGTTAAGGATGTTTTGTATTGATTAGATCATGTATATCAGTGTTAGGAGGTGTAGGAAAACACCTCTAGTCAGTTTTATGATGTTATAAGCGGATTTATGGTGAAATCCGGCAGTTCTTGCTAAGAACAGTCTGCTGGTCTGTGATGTACCCGGCCCGTGTAGCGGTACACGACCGTGTAGTAGTATAGGCGGTCACAGGGCCATGTAAGGTTACATGGTCGTGTAGTATAAGAGATACACGGCCGTGTAGTGTGCAAGGCGGTCATAGGGCCATGTAGGGTTACATGGTCGTGTAGCATGAGTGGTACACGGCCCGTGTAGAGGTACACGGCCCGTGTAGGGCGACTAGACCACACTGGCCATGTTGCCAGCTTAGGTCGTGTAGCATTAATGGGACACGGCCCGTGTAGGGATACACGGCCCGTGTAGGCTCTATTTCAGATCAGAATGCCTTATGTATTATTCATGTATTGTTATATAGGAGGTGATTGACATAATACCTGCATCAGTGATCTGTGAAGTATTGCATATTACAGTTATAAGGTGAGTCTTCTAGACTTCACTTCATATCAGCAGCATGTGTAGTTGCATATCAGATTGCTAACATGCTATGTTATACATGTGAATATGTAAGCTTACTGCTATGTGCAGTAGTGCTCAGATGCGGTATAGTACTGTGACCTACGATGCTGCCCTGGGTCTAGAACCAGAGGCTAGCTTTGATTGCCAGACATGCGTGTATTATCTTCATGTGAATGTATACGTGTGCTCATACGATGTTATGTTTAGATTACTCACTAAGCTCTCGTAGCTTATCAGATACTATTTTTAAAATGTTTTGCAGGTTTTATCAAAGGCAAGGGCAAAGCTCCGGTTTGACTTCCAACTGTTAAACTCTTTGAAATTAACGCCTGGTTTGTAAATATCAAGTTTTTGGTACCAAACTTATGACAGTATTTATGTGAGTATCTATTGATACGCCAGGTTTTCAAACAAGTATTGCTTTCGCTTTTATGATAAACTTTGAGATGTGAACACTTATAGGTGTTTGATCTTAATATTTTAAATTTGGTTTTTGAGGCGTTACACCGCCCCGCCCACCTCGTGAACACCCCTACGCAATTCATATATATGAATGGTCTGAATCGTAATTCAATGGTGATGAATTTCAATTGTGAATTGAAATTGAGAATCGCAATTGTTAATTGCAATTGTGAATCGAGTCGATTAGTGTTAATAGATCGTAGTTTGACTAAGAGAACCAAATCATAAATCGAGCGTGTTACAATCTAATCGAGAACTTATCTTTGTCAGAGAATCAAAAGTGGGAGTAAGTTGTAAATTTGAGACGGGATGGTTTCGCTTCTAGTAGTATTAAACCTAGTGTTAATATAGTGGAACCGTATTTATAGGTTGTCGTTGTAATCACAACTAGCTTAAGAGTTATTGCTACTTGTGATTTCTATAATTGTTAATCAGGTGAGTTATCACTAACTTACTCTTTATACTATGATGATTGTTCATGTGTGATTTGTATTGTGATGTGTCGATGTGACATTTATGCGTAGCTAAGCGCTTATTATTGCAGCTTTGGCAATCAATGTGAAGTTGGGCACTTATCCGCGTGTGTGACATTATTTGATGTTGACGTGATGTACTTGCTACCTGAATATGTGTTATTTGGTATAACGTGCGAGTACTGTATTAGCTCACCAAGTTTTATGCTTGCTCGTGTTGTTGAATGTTTTCAAGACCGTCTCAGATTGACAAGGGCAAGGTGCCATCTACTTCCACGAGTTTATTAACTCTGATGCTTTTAATTTGTTTGTACAAATTATTATACCGTAAGTCCTGTGTGTTGGATCGGTGAATATTTTTAGAAGTGTTATTGAATATTTTATCATATTAAGTTTCTTAATGAATTATTGAGTTAATATTATTATTATTTTTAAAAAAAATTAGAGCGTTACATAACTTATAGACACATGTAGTCTAGGGATGTCAAAAATAATTGATACACGATAAACCAATTGACTTGTTGTCAGCTCGATTAGCGCGGGTCCGGTAATTCAGTTATCGGGTTACCCCTATATTTTTTAGTTTGATTATCGGTTTTATATATATATGTATGTATGTATACTTGAATTACTAGATTTTTTATATATTAAAAAACATTCCAAACATCCAAGCTTTAAGCCCATAATCCATTATACAAACTTTCATCTCAATACACTCTCATGCCACAAATTGAGAAAGGTGGAAGGTTTGTAGGTCTTTATTGATTTAAGAGTTCTTTATTGCTTTACTCCCTTCCTTGTTCCCTTACATGCTAACCCACATTACCTACGCACGACACAGCGGCACACCATCGATCGAAGCAAGTGAATTCATTATTGATTATGCACGGTGCCAACCAAGAATTCGTCATCTCAACAGCAGTGAAGTTGGAAGTCGCTTAGAAAGGAAATAATACAACAAAGAGCATCGACACCTATCAAAGAGTTCATCTATCGGTTTTGAGATTTTGATGTAATGTGCTTGTTTTGTAGGGTTTTTGTTTCTTATAGTTGGTAGGAAGAACAAATGAACAACAGAGGTAATGAGTTGCAATATTTGATTTTAGGGTTCCTAGCTATATATTGAATCTTCTATTATTTATTCTGACATATCCTTTTGTTTTTTATTTTCTATAATATATTGTATTATGTGAACTTTTGGTTCTGTCTTTGTTTTTCTTTGCGATTGCTAATGTGTATTTTGTGTAAGGCAAATCGGTTATACTTGATTATTAATGTGTATTTAGCTTTATTTTTTGGTAGTCCTTATTGTGTATTTTGTTATGCAAACTTTCTAACATAAAAAGCCAAGTAAGGCAAATCGGTTATACCTTATAATTTTATACCAAGGGTTCTATTATATGTTTACTTTTAAAAATAAAAATAACCGAGCTACCCGATCCAAACTATCTTGAAACCTGAAAATACCCGAAGAACACCCATAAATTGTTGTCTACAATATTTTACATCTATTAGAGTTAGAAATAGAGTTTAGTTCTTAAAATGTATCCAAGTTATCACTTTTTGCTATTATGCATATCAAACTTTAAAAACTACCATTTAATATATTGAACTTTTTAAAGTTACCAATTTATGTTTCTGTTACAACTATTTTTTTTATCATTTTGTAACCATTTACACATGTTAAAGTTTGATTTAAAGATGTCACAAAATCATGGTAAACATTAACCTTGGAGCTATCTCTCACTTTAACCAACTGGGGCTTTACCCTTATCAGTCCTCGATCCACCTGTAAAACAGTATCAATAAATAATGTAAGTTTTTGCTTAGTGAGCATACTATTAAACATAACAGATAATTTAAAGTTGTATAACTGTAAAGTTGTATCAATGCAAAGCAGTATGACTGTAACATTATAAGTTGTACCACTACAAAGCAGTGTAACTGTAATATTGTAAGCTATACCACTACAAAGTAGTGTAATTGTAAATTTGTAATATTATAGGTTGTACCACTGCAAAGCAGTGTAACTGTAATATTATAGGTTGTACCACTGCAAAGCAGTGTAAATATAATACTGTAAGTTGTACCACTACAAAGCAATGTAACTGTAATATTATAGGTTGGGTGCCATTAACAGGAGATGTGAGGACCTTGATCATGGATGAAGCACACACAACAATATACTCTGCCCATCCCGGAGCGGATAAGATGTATCATGACCTAAGAGATATGTATTGGTGGCCTAGAATAAAAAAAGACATAGCTAGTTATGTTAGCAAGTGCCTGACTTGCTCAAAGGTAAAGGCCGAACATCAAAAAACCCTCGGGACTGTTACAACAACCGGAGATCCTTGAGTGGAAATGGGATAATATAACTATGGACTTTATTACAAAATTGCCCAGGACAAGTGGTGGGCACGATTCGATTTGGGTTATTGTGAATAGGATGACTAAGTCGGCCCATTTTCTAGCAATTCGTGAAGACTACAAAATGGACAAGTTAGCGAGAATTTACATCAGCGAGGTGGTAGCAAGACACGGGGTTCCTGTGTCTATTATATCTGATCGTGATAGTTGATTTACATCGTGATTTTGGCAAACGTTGCAGAAGGCTTTGGGGACAAGGTTGGACATGAGTACGACTTACCATCCTCAAACCGACGGTCAGAGTAAGCGTACTATCCAGACTCTGGAGGACATGCTTAGGGCGTGTGTTATCGATTTCGGAGGGAGTTGGGATACTCATCTTCCTTTAATTGAGTTTTCCTATAACAACAGCTATCATTCAAGCATTAAGTGTGCGCCATTTGAGGCACTATACGGGAGAAAATGTCGATCACCTGTCGTTTGGGCAGAAGTTGGGGAAGGTCAATTGATTGGTCCGGAGATTGTACAAGAGACCACCGATAATATCTTTCAAGTCAAGGAAAGGCTAAAGGCAGCTAGAGATCGTCAGAAGAGTTATGCCGATAATCGGCGAAAGCCACTAGAATTCAACATTGATGATCTAGTGTTACTCAAAGTATCGCCTTGGAAGGGCGTAGTACGGTTTGGCAAGAAGGGAAAATTAGCACCACGGTATGTGGGGCCATTTGAGATCATCGAACGGATTGGGCCTGTGGCCTACCGATTAAGATTACCGCAAGAGTTAAGTGGCAAACACGATATGTTTCACGTATCAAATCTAAAGAAATGTCTGGCGGATGCAAACCTGCATGTGCCCTTGGACGAAATCAAGATAGATAATACTTCCCGTGGAGATCATGGACCGCGAAGTAAAGAAATTGAAACGTAGCAAGATCCCGATTGTCATGGTTCGTTGGGACTCAAAGCGAGGACCGGAATTTACTTAGGAGCGGGAAGACCATATTAAGGCCAAATACCCACACCTATTTGACAAGCAACACACTAACGGCAATACAAGCTGAATTTCGGGACGAAATTCTTCTAACCGGGGAATACTGTGACATCCGTCACCAAAAACAGGTTAGTTGAGTTTAACTTGTTATACGACCTAAATCTATGTGTTAGTGTGATACCTAAAGTATAGTAGATGCTAGATTTAGGTGTTAAATATGTCTAAATTCTTCAAATAAGGTGGTAGAACATTTAATCGATTCCTGGTGTACAGGGTTATCGAGCAAATGTCTCTAGAGCGAGTATGGGTGAATGAATCCCTCAACTAAATGTATAACACTAATACTAATAATATA
The DNA here is from genome assembly GCA_038502395.1 of Dittrichia graveolens. Taxonomy (NCBI): domain Eukaryota; kingdom Viridiplantae; phylum Streptophyta; class Magnoliopsida; order Asterales; family Asteraceae; genus Dittrichia; species Dittrichia graveolens. The sequence goes on from JARJIL010000002.1 coordinate 76,949,095, forward strand.
TGGATAATCGTTGATACTAGATGGCAAGTTTAAATATCACTCAAAGTGGTAACCCTAATAAGTCAATATAATACATAAATAGTTAAACACACCTACAAGAAATAAATATATACAACACTAGGAACTTATAATAATAATAAATAATAATAATAATAATAATGATAATAATGAAAATGATACCATTGAGATATATATATATATATATATATATATATATATATATATATCTACGGCCAAAGGAAAAAAAAGAAGGAAAAAACTTGAATTTGAATTCAAATGAGATTATCTAAATCACATCTAAATAATTATAACAAACTCCCTAAACCTCCCCATATTAATTCAAACAATTCCCAGCCCTCTTCTCCCTTTCTCTCCGACATTTTTTCTCCAGCCCTACACCTCTATAGCCATTTCACTTCAATCCTCAAGAAAAGCTTGTGACTTTGATCTCCATTTGAGGAGTTTAGGTATGTAAATGTTCCTCTATAATCTTTAATTTCTTCTTCTTGTTTCTTTGCATGTAAAACATGGTTGATGGATTAAACACATTCTAATCACACATAAAGTTATGATTTTGATGTGTTTGGTTGAATATCAAACCCCAAGGATTGGTCTATTTGATTTAAAACTTAAAGAACAAGAACCTATAATCTGGGCAGAATATGTACTAACTTTAATAGGCCATATCTCGGTCAAAACAGAATGAAAAAAATCGATTCTTGATACTAAAAATAAGTTATTTGAGTCTCCTTTCATCTCCAACTGGTTTCATACAAAACTAAGTTCATTTGGTCGCCCAAAGAATTAAAATCGTTTAGGTGCGCAAATTTGTGATTTCTGACAGTTTTAACCTACTAACTTTGATATTTCAAAAACCTATTCTAAATATCACGAGAATTCTTCAAAATAAATCTGGAGCATATTACATGAGATTTAAAAATTCTGTAAAAATTTCAGAATTTTTGAAGTTGGTTTTCTATTTTAATTAGTTAAAAACATTTTTGTTGTCAAATCTGGAAGTTTAGGGAATTTCTATAACCAGAGTTTAAAATATTTTAAAACATTCAAATATCCGAATTGGTGGACAAAAATTTATATTAAACAATTTTTAAGTATTTTTAAGTTACTGTAAAAATTTTAGATTTTATTAAGGTTGTTTAGTATTTTAAATAAATAAAAATTTTGTGACGCGCAAACTGAAGGCATTTTCTGACCAACACTAATTAAAGTATTTCTTAAAAATAATTAACATATTATTCAACCCTAGAAAAATTTATATAAAATAATAGAGACATTAAGACCTCTTCCCTAAAAGTTTAGGAAAATAATTAGGACGTTTAAATTATTTTAAAAATACATAAAGCTTACCCAAAATTTCAGAATTTAACATACACATTTGAAAAGGAAAATAACCAAGGTTTGAAACCTCAAATATGTATATTGGGGTTAGGCCCAAGGAATGGATGCCCTTATCTAACCTACAGTAAAACTTAATCGCGAAACCTAATTAAATTTAAGGTTAGTGCAAAAGAGAACTTTTACGCGTGAATAGAATATAACTTAGATTATACGATTGTTTGTAGATTTCCGAGCACGTTAAGATTCAAGGACAACCCACAACTAAGGTGAGTACTCGTGGCCCCTTTTTACTATATTTCTCGGGGGAGAATGACACTCAAACTCTCTTTTAAACTTTTTATGCCGTGATGACTATTTCTTATTTATTTTGGACAACTTATGTGACATATATGCAAAGACTACTTGTTGTTGGTTGATGACTATTGATTCCTATATTCCTAGGAGCCAACGGTTTATGCTCCAGCTGGGTATGCTATAATAACTGATTGGAAGACAATGATTTGATTCCTATTGATTCCTATTGAACCTGGTGGTTTGGATGTTGGTACAACATCTACACGCTTAACATGCTATACGTGCACATTTGTCCTACTTAAACAATTTACACGGCAACTATGCTATTTCTATAAACCTGCGAGCTCACCAACTTTATGTTGACATTTTTGAGTGTTCATTTTCAGGTAATGCTAATAACCATGCCTAAGGAGCTTAGGTGACCCTAGATAGCCTTAGCGTGACATGGGCAGTTGACTAAGGATTCTTTCATTTAACTATGTTATTATGAACTTGGGTTTTATAAATCTAGGGCTTGTAGCCCCGTATACTCTTCCCGGGTTGTGGGAACAACTATTTCATATGTTCTTGTTTTAAATTGTTGACTATGGTTGTCGTGAAGTGACTTGCCACGGCACAAGTCTCCTCTTGTGTCGGGGAACGTCGTGACACGTTGGTGTGAACTCATTTAGTAAAATTTTCTATTCATATATCAATGTGTTATGACGATCCTCTCTATCGCACCTCGTGTTTCCGCCAAGGCGGGGTGTGACAAAAACAGTGTAAGTGTAATACTTTCATACATTGCACACATATAGTAAAAGAATTCTAGTATACTCACCACATAGTCTTAGGTAAGTTGTACCACTGTAAAACAGTGTAAGTTGTACCACTGCAAAACAGTGTAAGTGTAATACTTTCATACATTGCACACATATTGTAAGCTTATGCAAGGATCTTTAGTTCAGTAAGTCACGTATATGGGTCCTCCCTAATCAATAGAAATATATTTATATGTAAACAATATTCTGATATGAAAGACATGCTACACGGACATGTAACGTTCTACACAGGTCGTATAGCCCTTGCCCTACACGACCAGGGGTGGTTACACACCTTGTGTTGCCTTAGGGCTGTACACTGGCCATGTAACCCTGCACAGGCTGTGTACCCATACATAGGCCCGGTAATCTTACATGAGCCGTGTACGACAAACACAACCAGTACCGTTCATCCAAATAAACAGTTGTTTTGACCCATTTAGTCTCCTTAGACCGATTTTTGACGGTTTTGAGTGTTCCTTACACTCAAACAACCTATGTGATATTTTACAAACACCAAAAAAAATCAAACACTCTAATTTCCTCATTAAACTATGAACATACCCAAATTCAAGTATTTGAACACTAAACACATAAGAAGATGCTTAAATATCATACATTGATTAAACTTTATCTAAACTAAGTTTACCCTTGTGATTGCAGATGTGTTCTCTTCTTCCCGTAATTTTAAAGTTCCAACCTTAATCAAAGTGAGTATTTTGACTGTGAATTCAAATGAAAATGGTATATATATATATACACACACACACACACCTTTGGCCTGATGATACTTCCGGTCCCTACACTATTAATGTACAAAATTTGACAGCTTTGACCCCTATACTTTCTCACACATACTAATATATTTATATATTTTATTTATGTTTTTGTTTATATATAAACACTAAATAAATATGGTATTTCAAAATTTGGGACGTTACAGTATCCTAAAACCTGGATAGTAGGTTCTAGGTAATCTTTTTAAAATATTTTCAAAAATACCCAAACAAACATCATGGACATCTTCATGTATAAAAATACCTAAATTAACATCTCATCTTCAAAAATATCCAAACAAAGAAAATCCAAAATCGAAAAAATATTACATGTATCCATAATCAAAAGTATATGACCTGTATCCAGAATAGAAAACATATTAAAACCCGAAATTGGTACATAACAAAAAATGTAGTAGATCTGGAAACCTAAAATCAAACTCGGATTTGAACCACAACAACCCAACAAGTCGATGGAAATGAACATTCTAACACAAATCAGAACCATAAACATTCAATGGAGATGAAGATTCAAACCTTAAAGTCGATTAAGATGAATAGACCTGGAACCATGAACTTTTGAACCGTTGAAGCCCCTTCGAATGAAGATGAAACCGCAGAGTTGTCCCTTCGAATCGAAACTCTAAACAAAAATCCTTTAGATCAAAACCCTTAAAATCACAAATGAAATATGACCCTTTGAATCCAAACAAGATGAATCAAATCGTAAATGAAATACTAGCCTTGGAATCATCCTATATCTAGTGTTTGATGAAGATGAGGCCGTCAATGTTGTAACAAGATGAATTTGAACATGCGACCATCCCTAGGGTAATAGGTTCCATGAAGAACAGTCGATGTATTTCCTTCAGAATTGTTCATAACACTCAAATATGTTATTGTTTTTGTTGGTGTTGTTGTTGTTGTTGTTATTGTTATTATTATTATTATTATTATTATTATTATTATTATTATGTTTGAAACAAGGTAACTTGTAATTGCAAGTAACTTATCATATCATATCATAATATACTAAATGTTAAATTTTAAAATTTCAGTATATTAAACGATATGTTTAAAAGTTTAGCATACATAATAGCAAAATATGACATTTTTAATACATTTTTAGAAACCAAACCATTATAAATATTTTAAATCCAAGTATATCATGTAAATGCTTATGAATTTCATCCATGTGTGAAATAGAATGATTTTAAGTATGTCTAAAAATTGAGGATTGTGTAATACAAAAAATCGTATCGTAAAATATATTTATATATCTTTAGTCAACATTTACATATGAGAAAAATACAAAATGATATTAAAATTTTCAATCTTAGGTTCCTTACGAACGAATTGATTTGGTCTATTTATATACCATCGTTCTAGAAAATACATTCGTTTTTATTTTTTGTTTCAAACATGAAAACATAGGAAAGGACGATACTAAATTGACATTTTAATATTAGGCAAATTGTCAAGAAATATAATCTAAATATTGAAATTTGTCAATAAAGGTAACGTCCAATTTTTTTAACCGAGAAACGATTATAAATTTCAATTTCTAACAAAAACGGGTATAGTGACCTCTTCATGATCTTTCATGAATCCAACGTAGACCACCTTAAACCACCACCACCGGACCAACATGATCGAATCACCGCTGCCAGACCACCATGAACCGCCGCCGCTGTATCACCACAAAGGCTTGAAATCAAACCTAGATCTGGCTCAAACCAGATCAATCATAAATAAAATCAAACCCAGTTCCGGTTCAAACCAGATCAATCATAAATAAAATCAAACCCAGTTCCGAAACCCTAACCAAAGTCTGAAGAGAGCGAAAGAGATAGAGAGAGAGAGTAAGGGGAGAGAGAGGAACATATCTATGGACCGTTTCAATGTTGGATCCAAACACACCTACTTGCAATCGATCTATGAATACACACTTGATTCAAAGCCGATTAACCCAAACAAGAACACAAACAAACTCGATCAAACTCAGATTTGGACATACCACAAACTGGATTACATGGGGACGGTGGTGGAGCGACGGTGGGGGCACGACGATGACGATGAAGCGGCAGCGGGGCATCAATTGTGAGAGAGTAGAGAGAATAAAAAGAGTGGTGGGAGAGAGAAGAGAGGGTTTGATGATTTTAAAGGTAAAACGAAAAAAAATATTTGCTACATAAACAAATTAGGTTTTTCTTTTTAAAAAATCAAAGTTATTGTCACGTCACCCACTTTTAACTTGTTATCAGTCAAACAAGTAATGTGTTCCTCTTTTTATCATAAATTGAAATTTATAATCCTTTCTCGATAAAAAAATGAATGCTACATTTATTGACAAAATTCAATATTTAGGGTACCTCATCTCGACAAAACACCAAAATATACATCCGAGTAAAAGTTAAAAGAAGCAAAGTCTAACAATTATTTATGAACCAAGGACTTTGAAACCACTTATTCTAATATATATTTACCAACTCAATCCTATATTTGATTCCTAAGAGAGAGTGTTGTTGAGTAAAGCTTTTCCAGCCTATGTTTTTTTTAATTGTATATGTTTAGGTTTGCCTCTAGCTAGCATTTGTATAATTGTATATTTGATGTAGCATTTGTTTTTGGGTATAATAAGGTAATGAGTTGTGTTCAATAAAGTCTATTTAAAAACATAGTCCTGAAATTACGAAAATGTCACTTCGTCCAAATTTTTAAAATTTAATCTGAATCATTGATGACATTGATTTAAAGGCTAAAATTAGTCCTTTAGGACTATGAATTAATTATGGACTATATTAAACATTCTTCATAACGTAATAATATTTTTGTTTTTTTTTACATAAATTAAGAAAGAACACTAATAAATGTTTGGACCATTTGAAAATATGTAAGATTAATTAAGAAAACTATAATCCTATTTTTTAATGTGTTTGACCCACAACTTGAGGCTTTGAAGTCGCACCCTTGTTCAAATTTCACACCCTTAATTACTCTCTCACCTACAAATTTCCCACCCTTGCATTTTAATTTGACATGGTGAATTGAATTTTCGATTATTATATTGTCAAAATTTCGATTAACCTTTCTGTAGTGAATGGTAAAAGGGCCATACTCTAATGTCTTATTTATAATTTTAATAAGTACAAGTATTAGCTTGAAATGACAAAACGCAAAAAAAATAAATAATAATAAATAAAAAATAAGTTATTAAATAAAAATTTAAGGATATTTTAGTCATTTAGGTACTTTATATATTTGAGTAGGGGTCGGCTTGGTACTGAAATCAAACCCAACCGGTATCAAAAATATTGAAACCGAAGTTCTTGGATTCTTCAGTACCGGTTTGGTGCTGGTGCCAGATCGAGACCGGCTCGGTTCAAAAAATTTCAAGTCATTACACTCACCTTTACTAGAACTTGACCAAACCGGTACCGAAAACACTGAAACCGAATTTCTTAAATTTTTGGTACCGAATACTGAACCCAAATACAAGAACCGGTACCGGTTCGAAAATTTCAATCAATACACCCATCCCTATTTATGAGTGTAAGAGCACTCATTATAAATACTTACATAAATCCTTTTTCTCATGAAAGAAATTCAATTCTTGTACCCAAAGGATTTCTAAGGTGCTGTTTGGTTTGATGGAATGTTAATAATTAGAATTGGAATCTTAGAAGGAATTTGAATTGGAAAGTAATTCCTTCCTTTCTGTGTTTAGCAAAAGATGGAATTTAAAACGAAAAAGCTTGGAAAAACCGGAACCTCCCTTCCCCACCACCGCCGTCTGCCACCGCCACAGCCCCTAACATTTTCGTCGCTGCTCACGAGTACTGCCCCTACACCGCCACCACCACTGTCGCTAGTCATCGGGACGAACAAAGAGGAACCCTAATCGTCAAAGCCATTGTCGGGACAAAGAAGAAGAAAAAGACAATCCCTAATCGCAAGTCGTCGACGAAGAAGATGAAGCCATCATTGGGACAAAGAAGACGAACCCTAATCGAAACCCTAGACAGATATCTCCGTCCGCCTCTCGCCAGTCGTGGTCGTCGTTCGCCTCATGCCAGTAACAGGTAAGCAAGCGGTGGTGTGGAGGATGGTGTTTCAAGCGATGGTGTGGAGGATGGTGTTTCAGGCGATGGTGTGTAGTGAGATGAGAAGAGAAGAGAAGGAATCTCAATTCCTTAGGTTGGGGGAAGGATTTCGGATTCCCACAACTGAAAGAAAGTTTTCCAAAGCCAAGGTTCCAATTCCATTGATAACATGCCAGCCAAACATAAGAATTCTTTGGAATTTGATTCCAATTCCTACTGAATCCCAAGGATTCCATCAAACCAAACAACATCTACGTTTAATGATAATATGACCGCTTTGTTTGAATTTTAGCGGTATATAAAAATTAAGGAGTTGTAATATTTAAAAAATAAAAATCTCAAATAAAACAAAAAGAACTATAATTCACATGATTTGTTGACTTAACAACAATCAACATCATAGAAAATCATGTGAACCAATAGAGAAAATATCCTAAAGGTCAATATGAGAAATGAAGAACATGTATTTCATTTGTGTTTTTAAGGAGTCTTTTGAATTTATTCTAATTTGAAAATAGATCATATATTTTTAATAATTGATAATTAGCTATAACAAAATGTGTTATAAAATAATAATATTTTAATTTAATTATGTTGTTTAATATTGCAATAACAAGATAATCACTTTTTTTAAATGTGTGATAAGTTGGTTAATCATGACTTAATTGATAAAAGTGAAAAAAAACATGACAGGATTTGACTCAAGGGCTATTTATGAAATTTTCTTTATCAATTTAAAATGATCAACAAAAAAATTACATGATTTTGTTAGATTTCACTCAAGGGCTATTTATGTAATTTCTTAAACTATAAAATTGATACCTAGAATAACATACAAATGCTAGTTAGAGGATGCTTTTTATATTCTTCATTTTATTTTTTCAACACGCTTATAATTGGTTTAATTTTATTTTATCAAACAAAATTAATTATTTAGGTCATAAAATAATAATAATTGGAAAGTAACTAATTCCAATTTCCAAACACCACTAAGACGTTAAGCTATTACAACTTTCATAGTGATAGGGATATGAGTCCGTTTGTTGTATCCTTATAGAGTTGTAGTTAAAATCTCTTGGGCCTCCATTTAGGCCCATATCTTCCATGTTTCTATGCTATCTACTAATCTACCATAACAAACTAATTGATCTTAGGGATTTTTAAAAGTTTTAATTTATTGTTCCTAACTTTCTGAATCATAGTGTCTACTACATCGTTACATCAGTTTTTTACTTCTAACATTTAACTTATCACTCAATCTAGTAGTTATTGTTTTTTATCATATCAAATTTTAGGACCCACCTAATACCCCACTAACAAATAAAAATTAAAGAATAGAGAGAAGATATTAGCTTCGGCCTTTGGGGACAACTAAAACAAAACCACACAGCTTTATTTGGCGTGGTAATTGCAACTTTCAGTTGTCACTCACCTGGCTCTGGAGTGTGAGGAACCCCATGTGACGGTTCACTCCCACCAAATAAAAAAACACATTGTTCCGTTTTCTCTCACAGTTAGTATTCAAAATGTATTGCTTCAAACTTTGGTAATCAAGACTTGTATGGGTACAAATAGCCACTGTATTGTGTGTGAAACATCCAATCTTTGTGTGAACTTATTTGTATACAACAAGCATGACACTTATGCACTCATAAACTAATTATCAAATTTTTATCTACACATGTTTAAGGATATAATTTTTTGATTTAACACTTTTGTTGTATATGACAAATTGTTGTGTACAAATCACTTTTTTCATCTCTCTTTTTTAAAGTGTACAACATTAGGACCATATCGACCTACAATAATGTGTAAAAATAACTCATCAAACTCGTAAAACATATAGTGATTATTGAATCAATTTTGCACATTCTATTAAACTGTAAAGGATCCCATAGAGGTAAATAACTAAATTCACCTACACGATGTAAAGGTATACGCAACAGTCATCATTCACACATCTCACGTACATTTCTATTACATTAGTGTCAAATTACTTTCCCTTTTGATCTTTCTTTTGTCATTCAACTAAAAAATATCCATCTTTCAAAATCTTTACATTTATCACATTTTTAATTAAAAATGTGTATGCCTGTGTGAGAGAGAAAGAGAAGTGGGTTGAAGAGGAGTGGGTCTACCGGGTACGAAACATCTATACTACATGCTCTAAGGATGTCCGTTATACCACCCATTTCCCAAAAAATCGGGTCTGATGTGTCCTTTGAGTAGTTTTGGAAACACTATTAAGGGTATTTGGGAAAGCCATTGGGTAGAGGCTTTTGGGTTGCGAGCCCCAAAGCTTACCACCCCACCCCCATCATCTTTCTCTCTCTCACTCTCTCATCCTTTATCTCTTCTCTGATCTCTTCACATATAATTAATAAAATAAAATAAAAATGAGGGTAAGATTAGGAAGGTTATGACTAAGGTTCTAGAGAAGGGAAATGGAAAATGATACGAGGTTGACGTAATAAAATAAAATATTTAGAAAAAGAAGAGGTATAACTCATGTTCTTGATACCCAAGTGAAAATTCTCAGTCAAATGGCAAATTCTAAGCATTAGTTTCATCATACACAGAAAGTTAGAAGCAACCATACGAAACAAATAAATGCTAGATCTGATAACCATACTAAAAAACCATAACAATATGATTATTCCATATTCTATAAGGAAGTAACCTTAAAGATAGTAACAGTGGCAAACACATTACAAGCAATACATATGGTTATTCTAGTTGACTAGTTGTACAGCATCTTACGACACAAAACGAACCTTTTTTGCATTTTTTTTAATGATTCGAGTGTCGAAGTTCAAAAATATACTAAAAGGAACAAAACCACCACTGTATCACCCAGCATAAAGTGACAGACTAGCTCGATTATCGATCAAATCAACTTAAAACCATGATAAAAAGTTATTAGTAGCTCACAATATAAGACTTTACTTTTGGTTGATTTGGGACGGGTTTAATGACATTACTTACACATGTGGCTTAGGGGTTGCACTACGCCTGATACGGAAACAAAGAGTTGAAACGGGTGACCCGTACCTATCTTGATCTTCAAATGATTTTCTTCGGGGTTGGCGGTAGTTGTTGGGGGTGTAGAGAGATGATGCTGAATCCGAATAAGATGAAGGTGAAAACAGAGAAGATGATTCAGATGAAGCTGGGGAAACAGGAGAATTGTGGTTTTTTCTAGTGGAAATACGCCTAGGGAGGAAAGCATGTAGAATACCTCCTTTAGATTTTGAGATCTTTGTGTCAGGTGTTCTTGGAGAATTGAAGAGAAAAGATGGTGGCGGTGTTAGCGGTGGCAATGGGGTTTCACGGAACCGAACTCTAGGTGTACCTGGTTGTGATTCCCATTTGAATGGGACTGCAACCGGTGCACCACCATAATACACCTCCACAGAAGAGTGGTGTATCGCCATCTCGCTTGATAAACGCCTTGAGCTAGCATTCAACCACTTATCTTCTGTTGTTTTAATGCTCATAGATGGAAGATCAGAAGTACCAGAAAATGTTTTCATCTTTTTCTAAATAACTTGAACCTTAAGTCACCTAAAAGTATTTGAAATGTTTTGAAAACAACAATGTATCAAGGATATAGAATGGTTGGGTGTTTTGAAATCTTGATTAGGAAATTCTTACATTGGGGTATGAGCTTGGTTACTTAAATATACTTAAGTTCCCAATACACATTCCTCTAGTAATAAAAAACTCTTATCAAAAGTTTTGATCTGCTACTGATATAACATTGGCATATGAAAGCTGCTACAAGGAGAGGTTTAATTTCCAGGCATGTGAGGAACCCCAAGAAACAAGCTTTTTGGATCTATATTATATAATGAAAATGGGAATTGAACATAAAGTCAAATGATATAAAAAAGAAGCAAGATGAAGAAAGGGCACCTACAACCTCGAAGTTATTAATGAGAGAAATGCAGGTGATGGAACACATGTGAGAGAGAGAGAGAGAGAGAGGTAATATTATCAAGAATCACAAATTCTTAAATGAAGGGTGCATGTGCCAGCAGTCAGTGATAGAGGCATTTTCTAGTGTGCTTGTGCAAACCCTTCAAGGGTTTGTATTGGTTTGAAATTTGAAATCAAGATTGCTTATTAAAGCACTCAGTTCAGATCTTATTTTTCTACATAAAATACAAGTAAATGGTCATGTTTCAAATCACAACAGGTTATTTTGCATGATATCATTTGTTAGAAGTCAACTGTTAAAAGTAAACAAATTATTAGGGATAAATATATAAGCCGCAATTAGGTTCATGATTCACCTAATAAACCCTTTACTGTTGATGAAAGGTCGACCTGCTATATTGCTAACAAAAATATATCATGTTTCTAAACGAAAGAACTAATTAACGGGTCGTACTTAAGGGTCATAACAGTGAGCCTTAAAGACGATAGCGGAGCCGAAAAAAGGCCAAAACTACTTAGTTTTAAGATCCTAGAATAGAAATTTGTAAACTTTTTCTTTATTTTTAATTATGATGATCTAAAATCATGTTTAATTGTTAATGCATGAAAAAAATTAAAAAATGAAGTATATCACTGTCAGTTGATTTGATTCGATAACTTCCCTGTAGCCAAAGGTGACGAAAAAGGTTAACTATAGGGACAATATTCTACGACTACACATTGTTGATTAGTCGTTTTCGTTGCATCATCAGCATTTATTCAAAGCATAACTTATATTAGTCTTTCCTTAATTTATAAGTAAGATTTGGGCTATCATTTGTGTGTTCATAACTCCATATGGACAGCAGAAATTAACACTTAGAATTAGTAGTTTCCTTCACTGTTGTGGTAACATATAATATTCAAACAATAATAAGAAGAATATAACAGACAAACTACCAACATGTACATAAACTAAAAAACTGTTAAAGGGTCTGTTTCTTCTAGTATATCTGACCTAAATTAATACATTCTACAGGCTTCCTGATGTGAAGTATCTCCTGCAAATTCAAACTGCAAATTAACAAGGTAGCTATAGATTAAACGATTTAGAACGTACGTAATTCCAAACATGATATAGGTCTAGATCAAGTGAAGGTTGGCTGACCAGATCTCCAAGTTTAGTGTCCTCGTCTAATAATCAGCGGCTGCAATCGTTGCATTGTTTGCAGCGACATTTCTGTGGGGCGTTTCGTCGAGCACCTTCAAGGCAACGTTAAATTTCCAACCTTCGCATATAAATTCAGTAAAACTCGTTGTCGGTTATCCCCTAAGCTCATTTAAATATCTACGAATTACTTAAACGCTTTCTGGAAGCACCAACTTCAGCAAATCCAAAAAAAATAAAGAAAGTGTATTCCGTCCACAAATGCTAAATCTTGGTAAATCACCGATAACTCTTCACTCCCATATACACTTTTATCATATCAACATCATATTGTTTTGCCATTTTCAATCAAGCCACTCTTGCAATCCGTTTACGCCCATTACTCTGATCTCTAGTTAATATCCGGGCAAACTTCTTACGACTATGTTATTGTGTGAATGAACGAATCTATTAAGAGGTTAGAGGTCACTTGATACACACAAATAGCCTAGTTTTAAAATTTTAATACATTAAAAAGTAAGTTTCAAAGGTATATACATATAAGAGTAAACTATCTTAACATCCCAAGTATAAACATGAAGATGTTTAAATGTTTATAATATTAAAGAGTACTAATATATTGTTTGAATTCGAGGGGTAGAAGATCGAGACATAGAGAATTGGATTACACATAATATTTCCAAGAATACACATATTTATAAGTGTGGTGGCCGGCAGTTATGGGTTGTTGGCGGAGGCGGTTGTGGTGGTGGTGGTGGTTACTACCACTACTTTTTTCCTCCAAAACCGGGTGTCACACAAACTTATAATATCTACTAAAATATTACATAATAATACTAATAATGTCATAACATAAGTTTACACAAATGATAAATGATAATTAATTTCCTAACATATATCAAATTAACTTTTCACATAGTATATATATATAGATGTATTTACTAAATTATTTTAATAAATGTTTTCGTTAAGAAGATATTTAAATGTTAACAAACTAAATCGTCTAAAAATGACATTTGAGATAACAAATCATTCGTAAGAGCAATTTTAGGAAATGAAGGGGGATGGTTGGTGAAAAAATTCTAAAAATAGTATAATGATATTACAACCCATTTTCTTTTAAAATATATTAAAGATCGAAGATTATGTAAAATTTAATACATTTTTAAGAAGTGTAGATATTATTTATTTATAATTACAATACAAAACATGTTTTTTCATATTTCATGAAGACGATGATGAAACTTGTAATTGAAACAAATCAATATGTACATTCGTATATATATATATATATATATATATATATATATATATATATATATATATATATGAGATTCAAAACCAGGTGATCCAAGATTCAAATTGAAAATGAACATATATCAAACATGCGCTCTAAATCGAGATTCAAACGACTTGTGCAAACAACATTTAAGCTTTTTATATCACAAGATGTAGGTCCAAAATATCAAGTATCAATCATAGTTAAAGCAATCACACAATGATAATGTAGATCTCAATTCATACGAATGTATACGTATGAGAGAATACGAGCTAAGAACACACAGGGAATTTCTAATATTGGATTGCTTATAGATTATGGTTAATAACATAATATATATTTATACCCATTGAGTTTACAATAACTTCCCTATACCATGACTAATGTCATATATAGTAACAAACGTTACTAGAATATAGTGAACACATCTTTAGGGACTTAACATTTCCCTCTTTGTGTTCATTTACAATCAAACATAATAAACAAAAATGATCTATTTAAGCATCAAAACAATTTTCCTCTTTAAAATATGCAGAGATTCCTTCTTTCCACACTCAACAACGTTATGAGATCGTAATTTGAAGTTTTGAGTCGTTAAGAGATCTTAAAAAACTCGTCCTCAGTGATCAGGTTGTTTATTTGAAACAAAACGGTTTACAAGGGACACATTCGTAAGGGCTCACATACAATATCTTTGAAAATAGATATTCAAAGGTAAGGAATGGTTCATCATCATTAGGACAACACCAACTTGAACAAGCAAACGAGATTTTAGCATCAGAAACATCTTTTCTATTTATGGAGGAGTTAGTACTGACAGTGGAAGTAAGTTGTTCTCTAAGAAGATCAATTCTATCAATAAAACACCTCTTTCATTAACTCCTTTGTTTGTTGTGTCAAAATCTGTTCAAGTTGAGAAATTTTCTTCTTTAAAATTGAACTTGAAACATAGGTATCAAGCCATCTTACTATCTCCATCTGCTTCTAGCCATCTTATTAGAATATATTGAATACAACTTTAAGGACTTAATACAAGTTTTGACTTACAAATACCTATTTGAGTTTCAATCTCTAGTTCTTTTAACATGTTTTGCTATATACAACATAGGCAAAAGTTTAAACGAGAACTGTTTTTCATACGAGAACCGCGAGAATCAATCTTAGCCGTCCAATTCCCCCTCTTTCAATTGGATTGCCCACCCATGAATTCCTTACATGCACTCTGTCACACGCAATCCCCTCACACTTTTCATCCATGAATTTCATTATCCAAAATAAACCACCAAGATTGGTTCTCGCAGTTCTCATACGAAAAACAGTTATCGTTTGAACCCTCCCCATACAACATATTTGTCACAAACACCAACTTCAAATGGCTTTAGCATTGATATACATCTCTACCAGGCATGATTTGCATTTTAAACCTCTCTTCATTAACTCGTAACTCTAATATATAAAAGAAAACCAACAAATAAATACATACGTTGAAAACCCTCGAATTAATTCCCCCTTCTTCTAGCTTCTCAAAACCCCTATGGGGAACAGATGTAGAAAGTAAATAAGTAATTTTTTCTTTCATTTGGATTTCTAGCTTATTGGCATTGCGGAGACTTTCAGGAAAAGATTGTTTATTATATACTAGCTAAGCGACCCGTGTATCAATACGGGGACGATATAAATCAAATTTAAACTTATATAACTTTAAGGAATACTAATACGTATAGTAAAAATAATTTAAAATAAATTAAAGCAATTCCTATTAACAAACAATTATGGTCTACAGATTCGATAAACAATGTTGATCATGGAAGGTTGTTTATTCTCCATAATTAATAGTTATAATAAAAAGAATAATTGTAAACAAAACTTATTTTCATAGCTTATGTGAATCATGGAGTTGCAAAGCGATTTTCATAAAATATAAATCATGAAAATAATAGTATTATTTAATTTGAATAGATTAATTGTAACTTATCTAAAATTCCTCAAATATCCACTTATTTAGTAAAATTTAAAAATTGTAACTCATCTAAAATAATATTAATATTTAATTTGAATAGATTAGTTGCAACTCATCTAAAATTTCTCATATTTAGTTAATTTGAATAGATTAGTTGTAACTCATCTAAAATTTTTCATATTTAGTTAACTTGAATAGATTAGTTGTAACTAATCTAAAATTCAAAAATTAGTTTTTTTGGATGACGTCACTGTATTTTTAAACACGATTTCTTAATTTTTTTTTAAATGGGATGTTGTGATCGGTGGAAATTTAGTTTTGTCATCTTTTTCTTTTAATAAGGTTATAAGATAAGATGTTTTAAAATCAATAACTAAACACTTTGCATAGCATATTCAAGTTGATCACTTAGCTCATCACCATAATCCCAAAAAAATCCATCATTTAAACAAAAATTACCTAACCACTACTATTAATGGATAACAAAAAATTAAGAATATACTAATTTTTAAAAAATGTCGTATTACAATAAAATTTACACCAAAACGTAGATAAAAATTAGACGGTCGCAAATATATAATTATTTTTTAATAAGGTTATAAGATATGATGTTTTAAAATCAATAACTAAACACTTTGAATAGCATATATATTCAAGTTGATCACTTAGCTCATCACCATAATCCCAAAAAATCCATCATCTAAACAAAAAATTATCTACCCACTACTATTAATGGATAATAAAAAGTAAGAATATACTAATTTTAAAAAAGTGTTGTATTACAATAAAATTTACATCAAAACGTAGATAAAAATGAGACGGTCGCAAATATATAATTATTTTTTTCTCTAAACAAATATATCACAACTTACTAAACATAATTTACAAATAACTTATAATTAATTATATTAATATACAACTTTTATAAAACTCTCTCACAATTTTCATTCAGCCCCCTCACAATTATTTTAAAAATTCGTGTAACCTTTTTTGAAGCATGATGTCATCACTTTTAAAAACATGATTTTTTTAAAAGAATGATGATGTTATCATATTTTTTTTAAAATATATTATTATTATTATAAGATTTTCGGCTTTTCACAAAAAAAAAATTATATATTTTTTTGATAATTTTAAATTAACATGATATACACTTGGCTAAGATTTTCTTTTCACTTTACTCAATATTGTTTCATATCCCGACTCAAACTCTAGAGTGGTATAAGTTTGGACTGCAACATGCAATCCCAACTCTTTTCCATTTTTTTCTCTATTTTAGAAAGTATTTGTTTAATTTTCTTTTTAACTCTCAACCTATTCTTTTTCGGTCCATAACACATCTACACATCATTACATCTTTAAAAAACAAAAATTTTAGCCTTAGTAGAGTTTGGCTCTGAGAGCTATTTTATTAAAAAGACGTATGGGTTAATCCTTTATTGTTTTGTTTTGGTTTGTGGATTGTGACATAGTGCTCAATATCTCATTTACCAATGTATCACATGTCAGTGTGCAGCTCAAAGAGCTCTTTGTAACACTTGTTTTATCTGTTAAGTGAATATTCGCTATTTTGAACTTGATTTGATATACCTTTGACTTTTGTGATCATACTTATTTGTTATATTGACTTGGATTCGGTATTGAATCATTCTTTAATTGGATACTTGTACGTATTATTCTTTGTATCCCTTTATCCACGCATTGAGAGTGTGACTCTACCACATTTACTTGCTATGCGGCATGTAATTAGTGGACAAGAAACGTGCGAATGAGGGCTAACCATTTGAGCTATCAAAAAAGTAGGTTTATGATAGATAGTCTACTTTCTTTTAGTTTGATTATTGGCAAATTTGTTTCTTTTGAAGCTTTAAGACCTATTGAGATTTGTTTTGTATGGCTATTATTTCCGGATTAATATCCAATAAAACTAAAAACCGGAAACACTTTACTTGAAAAAAACGGATGAAAAATAGGTAACTAAATATGTTTTACTATTTTTTAAGTTTTTCTATTTTTCTTGACAAAATAAAAACTTTTGCTCCCATAGTTTTTTGGAAAACCGATGCAAGACTGACTTTTTGAGTTTCTTGTAAAACTTTTCAAGGAAACAATTAATTAATTACATATGATATTAGAGTTGTCATCAATAAAGTTTATGTAAAAAATATAGTATTAAAATTTTAATATTTAATTACAGTTGATTCAGAATACAATCACATATGATTTGTAAAAGTAATACATGTGAGTTGTGTCTAAATTTTTAAAATGCAATATGTACCATTGATGCAATTGATTTAAAGGCTAAAATTAGTTCCTTACGACTATGAATTAAGTATTGACTATATTAAACATTCTTTCAAGTTATTACTTGGTCGATAATTTTGAAAGTGATAAGGAAAATGCTTGTTGATAACTAAAGCGAAATTTCATAAGTATACGAGTAAAGCATTTATCTATTAATCAAACACTATAATTTCATAAAACACTTTATTTATTAAGAATATTTCAGAACTCCTACTAAACTACAAGTTTAAACTACTCATATTTAATGAAGAACTCGATATGACTTTAACAACTCTGAGAAAGTAATGAAATGACTTGAAGAGAAAGATTAAAAAACTTGTAGAAATCAATGTAAACCATGGTTGTCGAAGCCCGAAAGCTTGCATGCTCGAAATTAATATGAATGATCGAAATAAATATGTAACACTACTTTTTATCATTTAGTGAGCCGAAAGCTGTATCTTTTATATGTATATGTGTTTGGCAAAATAGCTGGTAGCTGGAGCTTAATAGTGTAAAATAACAAAAAAGGACAAATAATAAAAATAGAAAAAATTGTAAAACAATTAAAGAGGGTATTTAGGTAATTTTATATATAAAAAGCTTCCAGCTAGTTTTAAAAGCTACCTCAAGAAGCTTTTTATTTTAGAGCTTTTTGTTTAAAAAAAACTTCCAGCTTTTTAATCCGAACAAAACTTGTAGCTTTTTATTTCAAAACAAAAGGCTACCAGCTCCAAAAAGCTACGTACCGAACATACCCTTAGTCATTATTTGAGCGAATAATAATGGGCAAATTGCATTATAACACAATGAATTTTTTATTGATTATCATTATATACAATCAACTTTATTTTCTTAAAAATAATACAACTAACTTTCATAACCCTCACATTGTATGCAATTTGTTGTATACTAGGGAAGTTATGACAAAGTTCATTATATATAATGGTAACTAAACAACAAACACATAAAAATGTTATTTGTATACAACGAGAGGATTATAAAAGTTAATTATATTATTTTTAAAATTTTAAAGTTGGTTGTATACAATAACAACTAAGACAAAGTTAATTTCATTTTCATGCAATTTGCCCAATAATAATATCTATCTATCTTTATTATTATTATTATTATAACCATGAAATGTTTTCATTCAAAAAACATAATATTTAGTGCGTGTCTCTATGATGTTTTACAAACACTACTAATTCTGTTACTCCATATATATTCATCATCGAGAGGAATTTTTTTCAAGATAAAATTGATTTATCCATAATACATGAATATCAATTTTTTTCATTAAAAAATCATCTTCCTTTATTATTTACCGGATATACCATTAATTAAAAGAAACTAAAATCAAACGGATATTATATTATTATTAAATGAAAATATTTTCTTGTTTATAAAATCATGAAAAGTCAAAAAAACGGTTCCTCACTCCGCCAGTCAAACGTCGGCCCATCATTTATGTCCGGCCACTTCATCTCTGTTGTTGATCATGTACGCAAAACAGAGACGCAGTTAACTATCTAATCTTCTACACAGGTAGGTCGCCTTCTAAGAGTATTTCTTTGTAGAAATTAATGATTTTAAATATGATTATTATGTTAAATGTTTCAGTATCCGGCCATTTAATTTGGTACGTTAATGATATCTGTTTCGATCAACTGGCCTGATTCATGTGTTTTGTAACCACTGATCATTACATTTATCCTAAGTAGCATGCATTATTGTCTCTAATGGGAGGGTAATCACAATATTTTTTTCTTAATTGCGATTATTTAATTTAAGTATATTAAAATTTATTTATTTGAGATAAAACCAACTGCTCTGTTGTATCAAAAGACAAACTGTCGACTTTTCTCCCGTTTCTTACAAAATCAAGAAGAACTCGATCGTTTTCCTTTTCTTTCAATAATAATTTCAGTTTACCGGCTTGTTTTTCAGTCAGGCAATCAAATCTCGTACGCAATGATCTACCGAGTTGTATCGCTTAGTGTTCAACGATACCATTTGGGTTGATTAGTACGCTCTTCTTATTGCTGAAATCTGATGAATGAATTCTTGTGTTGTCTTGATTTCTATTTGGTTAATTAATAAGTAAGATGAATATTTATCCAAGAATTTTGAAGGAGTTATCCTGGTTACGTCATAATAGCATGCTACTGTACGTCTTAATCATGATAAAAGACATATATGGCAAATACAGTTATGTTAATCGTAGAAATATATTCCTCTGTTTTGAGTCAAAGTTTTATGTCTCAATTGACTGCAACAAAACTGCTACAAACAACATAGGTGTCAAGTTTGTTCCTTTCTGTCTGTATTTCTAATTTGGTGCCAAGTTTTATGTCTATATATGGATTCGTAATTCGTAAACAAATGTTGCAGATGAACCCAAACTTTTGATGGAGCTAGGGAAAAGCCATCTTTGTTTGAAGCTATATCTTGATCGAGTAAAGAAGGATCCTTTGATTCTGCAGTTAATGGTTACGCGTTATGTGTATATCTTCCACACATTTCTACTACTACTACTACTACTACACATTTCTACTACTACCCACCTGTCAAATTTCAACTTCAGTTGGGCTGGGATAGATCTTGCAGTGAAGGCTGGGGATGCTTAGTAACGTTACATCAGCTGCAAACGTTCCATCTTTCATGAAATAAAAGATTGTTTGAGCAAATTAATTATAAAAGGTATATATAGTTGTTTAAATTCATTAGATGCTGATCATATGTAACTCCCATTTGTTACAACTGTTATAATAAGTAATTAATTAATTGTTGTTCATCCTCGCTTTTTTTCTTATTAAGTTATATTTTGTACACAAAGTTTACTTCATTCTTTGAAATTAACCCGCCACCATCATCGTTTCATCTACAGCCGCATTCCGCCTGCCAAACATCCCCCCCATAGATCTATGGCCACTTCAATTCTATTGTTCATTCCTGCAGTTCACGTATGCAGAACAGAGACTTGTTAGGTACATGAGTAGTCTTTGTTTCACATATGCCCATCTAAACATGATTTCATCCTCCTATGAGTGTCTGTGTGTATGTGTCAATTTGTTGCTCAACTTTTGAAGTTAAATAAAACGTATTTTATGAAAAAGCTAAGATCTAGCTTTTAGTGTTTCACTGCATGCCTTTTATTTTCAACCATATATGGTGTTTTGATCATCTTATTGATTCTTTTTCATCTTTTCTATTAGTCAGAGGGATAATGTGTGACCTTTTCATGCTGCTGGCTGAAGTTTGTATGGAAGATCAGCTATGTTACACGCTCTCCTTCGGGTACGTGCTCTATTTTCATTCATGGTTTTGATGAGAAAAATATATGTATGTTTATATAAAACCTCTAGTTAGTTATTTGGGATATTATATATAAATACACACATAAGAATCTCCTAAGTTTTTATTAAACTAAGAAATGATTTATATATGTCAAACATTAATTAAAAAATGGATAATTCTATGGTGTAGCAAGAACCAAAAATATTACACAAATTAAATGCCTTCAAAACAACTTTATCATAATGCCTTTTCAAAAAAGAGAATTTCCCTGTTTCCTATGTATTCAAAGATCTCTACTCTACAATAAGAACTCAATTGTGCTCTTGCACTGTCTGATAAGAACTTCACCACAATACCTCCAAAATAACTTCACCATAACGCCTTTACGAAAGAGGGAATGTCCTCGTTCCCTATATCTTCAAAAGATCTCTACTCAATGGAATGTCTTCGTTCCTAATAAGAACTTAACTACGATGCTTTAAAAAAAGGGAATGTCCCCATTCCTAATATCTTCAAAACATCTCTACTCTACAAGAAGAACTTAATGTTCCTTAGCACTTTCTAATAAGAACTTCACAACAATGCTTTTAAAAGGAAGGATTACCATCATTCCTTATATCTTCAAAATATATATATTATGCAATAAAAACTCAAGTGTGCCCCTGCACACAAGAACTTTACCACGATACCTTTAGAAGGAGGTAATGTCCTTGTTTCCTGTATCTTTAAATAATCTCTACTCTACAGTAAAAACTCAAGTGTCCTTTCAAACACACACAAAAAAAAACACATGGTTAATAAGTCTTACTTCAAGCAAGTTTACATGCTTGATTTCTAATAAGTCTCGGTATCAATTTAATCTCAAACATTATTAATAATACTTTCCGGCTAGTCTTTAAGCAATTTTACAAGCCTCATGTTTACTTCAAAATAAAACATGCTACATACATATTCTCTTATCTTCATAATAAACCACATATTTCTTCTCTGTTTGAGGAACATTCACTCAATTGCTCAATCACTCAACTTTTACTTTTTTAAATCAAACTTTTACCAACAACATTCCGTTTTCTTTCCTACTCTTTTGTTTCTAGAATTTGTGTTTTTCAACATAAAAGTAAATTTCGATTTCAATACTTGATCTCTTTACAAAAATTCATTAATTTGATTTCATTAAATCTTTTTTATCATTGCATTCATCATTTTCAAACAAATTTATTTATTTAATTTTACAAGAAATCTCCCTCTCCTTAATTTCGAAAAAAATTACTTTTTCAAATATCTCCATCCTCGTTTTAAAATAATATGCTTATGTTTTTTCAAAAAAAAAATTAACTTTCCTATTCAAATTTTATAAAATCTCTCATGGTCATTTTCATCGAAATCATACACATTATCATCAAAATCATCCTTATTTTCATTTTCAAATTAAATTTACAAAATCCCCTCTCCTTTATTTTGGAAAAAATTCACTTTGACTTACATTTTTTCATAAATTTTTAACATATTTTATAATCAAATCTCACATCTTCATTTTCAAAAAAATGAATATTTACGTTTTTAACATAAAATTTTCAAACTAATTGGTTTCATTCAAATTTTATTAAATTTCTCTCATGCTAATTTATAAAATATTCAATATCGGATTGTTTTTTATAAAAGTTTTCGAACTAAATTCATTCATACAGAAAAAATCATATACATTTTCATCAAAATCATCCTTATATTTCAAATTTTCAACAAATCCTCTTTTCCCCGTTTTGCAAAAAAAAAAGATTACTTTGACTTATATTTTTTCATAAATTTTCAAACAAAATTCGTTAACATATTTTATAATCAAATCTCTCCATCTTCATTTTCAAAAAAATGAATGTTTACGTTTATATCATAAAATTTGCAAACTAATTTGTTTCATTCAAATTTCTCTCATGCTAATTTATAAAAATATTGGATTTCTTTTTATAAAAGTTTTCGAACTAAATTCGTTCATACAAAAAAATCATATACGTTATCATCAAAATCATCCTTATATTTCAAATTTTCAACAAATCCTCTTTTCCCCGTTTTGCAAAAAAAGAGTACTTTGACTTATATTTCTTCATAAAGTTTTCAAACAAAATTCTTTAACCAATTTTTTTAGTCAAACCTCTTCATCCTCGTTTACAAAAAAATTATGCTTACATTTTTTTCATAAAATTTTAAATGAATTTTTGTTTCATTCAAATTTATCAAATATCTCGCATGCTCGTTTTAAAAGAAAAGTCAATATTTTCATACTTTTGACAATAGAATATTTCCAACTAACTTCATTCATACACATTATCATCAAAATCATGCTTATTTTTCAATTTTACAACAAACTTCCTTCTCCCCGTTTTTCAAAAAAGATTACCTTGACGTATATATTTTTTTATTAAGTTTTCACACAAAATTCGTTAATTTCCTTTTATGTCAAATCTCTATATTATCATTTTATAAAAAAATTTACGCTTACGTTTTTTTTTTCATAAAAAATTTCAAACTATATTAGTTCATAAAAATCAATATTGGCTTACCTTTAATATTAAAAATTTCAAAATAAATTCATTCTTACATATTTTCATCAAAATCATTTCATTCTTCTTTTCAAACTAAATATATTTATTCAAATTTACAACAAAATTTCGTCATTACATTTTCCCAAAAAGTTGGCTTTGATTTATATTTTCTCATAAAATTTTCAAGCAATATTCATTTGCTTTTTTTAATCAAATATCTCCATCCTCGTTTTAAAAAAATATGCTTATGTTTTTTTTTAAGATTAATTAATTTTCCTATTCAAATTTTATAAAATATCTCTCATGCTCATTTTCATCAAAATCATACACATTGTCATCAAAATCATCCTTATTTTTATTTTCAAATTAAATTTTCAAAATCCCCTCTCCTTTATTTCGAAAATATATTCACTTTGACTTATATTTTTTCATAAATTTTCAAACAAAATTCGTTAACATATTTTATAATCAAATCTCTCCATCTTCATTTTCAAAAAAATGAATGTTTACGTTTTTATCATAAAATTTGTAAACTAATTTATTTCATTCAAATTTATCAAATTTCTCTCATGCTAATTTATAAAAATATTGGATTTTTTTATAAATGTTTTCGAACTAAATTCAGTCATACAAAAAAAATCATATACGTTATCATCAAAATCATCCTTATATTTTAAATTTTCAACAAATCGTCTTTTCGCCGTATTGCAAAAAAAAGATTACTTTGACTTATATTTCTTTATAAAGTTTTCAAACAAAACTCTTTAATCAAACCTCTTCATCCTCATTTACAAAAGAATTATGCTTACATTTTTTTCATAAAATTTTTTAACGAATTTGTTTCATTCAAATTTATCAAATATGTCGCATGCTCATTTTAAAAAAATCAATATTTGCTTACTTTTGACAATAAATTATTTCCAACTAATTTCATTCATACACATTATTATCAAAATCATGCTTATTTTTCAATTTTACAACATACCTCCTTCTCCCGTTTTCCAAAAAAGATTACCTTGACTTATATATTTTTTCATTAAGTTTTTAAACAAATTTTGTTAACTTGTTTTTTAATCAAATCTCTTTTGACTAATTTTCTATAAAAAAAAAATTATGCTTACGTTTTTACATTAAATTTATCAAACTAATTTATTTTATTCAAATTTTATAACAAATCTCGTATGCTGATTTTAAAGAATTTAATATTGGCTTACTTTTTAAAATAAAAAGTTTCCAACTTTATGCATTTATACATATTTTCATCAAAATCATCCGTATTTTTATTTTTAAACTAAATTTATTATTTAATTTTACTACAAATCTCCCCCTCCTTGATTTCATAAAAAATGGCTTTTACTTATATTTGTTTATAAGATTTCTCAACAAAATTCGTTAATCTATTTTTTATTTAAATCTCTTCATTATCATTTTTGAAAGAAAATTATGTTTTTCATAAAAAATTTCAAACTATATTAGATTATTCAAAAATTATCAAATCTCTCTGCTGATTATACAAAAAGTCAATATTATCTTACTTTTAATATAAAAATTTTCAAACTAAATTCATTCATACATGTTTTCATTAAAATTATCCTCATTTTTCTTTTATTCAATTTTTATAACAAAATTTCTTTTACTTGTTTTCCTTAAAGGTTGACTATGACTTATATTTTCTTATAAACTTTTCAAACAAAATTCGTTTACTTTTCTTAATCAAATCCCTCCATTCTCATTTTCATCAAAAATCCCTCTTTTATTTCGAAAAAAATTCACTTTGACTTATATATTTTCATAAATTTTCAAACAAAATTCGTAAACATATTTTATAATCAAATCTCTCTTTTTTCATTTAAAAAAAACTGTGTTTACGTTTTATCATAAAAATTTTAAACTAATTTATTTCCTTCGAATTTTATCAAACTAATTTATTAAATATTCAATATTGGCTTACTTTTTATAAAAATTTTTGAACTAAACTAATTCATAAAAAATTTCATCAAAATCATCCGTTTTTATTACTAAAGTTTTCCAACTAAATTCATTCATATAAATTATCATCAAAATCATCCTTATTTTTCAATTTTACAACAAATCTCCTTTTTCACGTTTAAAAAAAATACTTTGACCTATATTTCTTTGTAAAGTTTTCAAACAAAATTCTTTTAACTTATTTTTTAATTAAATCTCTTCATCCTCATTTACAAATTTTATGCTTACATTTTTTCATAAAAATTTCAAACGAATTTGTTTCATTTAAATTTATCAAATATCTCGCATGCTCATCTTTAAAAAAATTAAATATTGGCTTATTTTTCAATTCTACAACAAATCTCCTTCTCCCCGTTTTCCAAAAAAGATTACCTTGACATATATATTTTTTCATAAAGTTATCAATCAAAATTCGTTAACTTGTTTTTTAATCAAATCTTCCCGTCCTTATTTTCTAAAAATTATACTTACCTTTTTGCTTCATTCAAATTATAACATATCTCAGATTGCAATATTGGCTTACTTTTTAAAATAAAACTTCTCCATCTAAATTCATTTATACACATTTTTTTCAATATTATTCTTATTTTTATTTTCAAACTAAATATATTTATTTAATTTGCGACAAATCTCTCTCTCCTTTTCTTTAAATAATAGCTTTGACATATTTTTTTTTCGTAAGATTTTTAAACGGAATTCGTTAATATATTTTTAATCAAATCTCTTCATTATCAAATTATCATTTAAAAAAAGTTATGCTTTACATTTTCTTCATAAACATTTTCAAACTATATCAGGTCATCCAAATATTATCAAATTTATTCCGTTACTTGTTTTAATCAAATCTCTTCATTATCACGTCTCTCCATCCTCATTTAAAAAAAATTGTACTTATTTCAAGTTTTATAAAATATCTCACATGCTTTTTTCGAAAGGGTTTAGTATCTAAAAGTGTACCGAACTTGTCACTTTTTGCTATTGTGTATACCCATCTTTTAAAACTACTGTTTAATATACCAAAGTTTCAAAAATTGTCATTTGATGTACTATGACCTGCAATAGCAGGTTTCTTACAGGTAACCTTGTTTTAACATTATTTTAATATAATAATAATAAGAAGAAGAAGAAGAAGAAATTCATATCAAGAAGGAAGGAGGTTATTATGAGATCTCTTTTTCATCTTCAAGAAACAAAAAAGCTTTTATCTCTCCTCCTACGATTTTCATATTTCAGTTCTTGTTGAGATTTGAGTTCTTGTTGAGAAACAAAGGTCCGATTTCCAGATCTCAGATTCCTCAAGAAGCTGTTACGATTAGGTTTTTTCTATTAGAGTTCCAGATTTTTCAATTCGGTTTTTTAGATTAGGGGCGATTTCTAGATTACTCATTCAGTTTTTTCAATTAGGGTTCATCTTCATCTTGTCCATTAGCTTTGAAGCGGGTATGAATTGGGGCTTTAAAGGGGCTACGAGAAGACACAATAACACAATCACGATTTCGGTTTTGATATTAGGTTCGGATCTATAATCGTTTATGCTAGGGTTTTCATTCTTCATATTTGATTTCACATATTTGTACTCGTTCATATGATTATTTGATTTTCGATTTCACAGATCTTGAATGGTGATATGCTCGATTTCACAGATCTTGAATACTAGGCTTTCATTTTTGTTTTTGATTCACATATGTTCATAGATCTTAAATGATGATTTGCTTGATTTCACAAATGTGTTGGTTTGCTTGATTTCACAGATGTGTTAGTTTGATTGAATGGCGATTTGCTTGTTTTTGATTCACAGAACTTGAATGGTAATTTGCTTAATTTTTATTTTTGATTTCCAGATAAGTCAATTGATTTCCAGATTTTTTACTTTAGGGTTCTCGTTTGTTGAACTTTTGGGGTTCTTGTTTGCTTGATTCATAAATGTGTTAATAGTTCGCGTTCATTGTTTAAAAAAAGGGTTTATGTTTATGATGATAATGTTCTTCATGTTCATCCAAATTTTCACATGTTCTTCATCTTTAAGTTCATCATCATGTCATATTCTTTGAATTTGATAAAAAATAAATAAAAAATGTAGAAATTACAGGCTACCGGTTGAAAAGGTTTTGCAATATACTAAATGTTAGTTTTCGAAACTTTGATATATTAAACGGTAGTTTTGAAAGATTGGTATACACAATATCAAAAAGTGACAAGTTCGGTACACTTTTTGATACTAAACCCTTTTCGAAAATTCAATTATTGGCTTACTTTTTATTATAATGATTTTCCAACTAAATTCATTCTTACATATTATCATCAAAGTCATCCTTATTTTTTAACTTTACAACAAATCTTCTTCTCCCTTTCTAGAAAAAGACTACTTTAATTTATATTTTTTCATAAAGTTTTTAAACAAAATCTTTAACTTAATTTATAATAAAAAAAATTTCATAAAAATTTAAGCGTACGTTTTTTCATTAAATTATCAAACGAATTCATTCAAAAATTTAAGCTTACGTTTTTCCAAAATTTAAGCTTACGTTTTTCCAACTAAATTTATCCATACTTATTATCATCAATACCATCCTTATTTTTAAATTTTACAACAAATCTCCTCCCCATTTTCCAAAACGATTTTCTTGACATATATATTTTTCATGGAGTTTTCAAATAAAATTCGTTAACTTATTTTTTTAATCAATTCTCTCCATCCTCATTTTCAAAAGAAAATTTATGCTTCATTCAAATTTTATAAAATATTTCATATTCTGATTTTTAAAGAATTCAATATTGGCACACTTTATAAAATAAAAAATTTCCAGCTAAATTCATTTATACATATTTTCATCACAACCATTCTTATTTTTATTTTCAAACAACATTTATTTATTTAGTTTTACAGAAAAAAACCCGCTCAACTTGATTTCAATTTTTTTTTACTTGACTTACATTTTTTTTCACAAAATTTTCAAAAAAAAATTCATTTAATTATGTTTTAGTGAAATCTCTTTATTATCATTTAAAAGTTATATTTACGCTTTTTTTCATCAAAATTTTCAAACTATCTTAATTTATTTAAATATTGTCAAATCTTTCTCTGAGTTTAAAAGGGGGTTTAGTTTACCAAAATGTATCCAACTTGTTACGTTTTGCTATTGTGTGTATTGAAGTTTTAAAGTTTCTATTCTGTTTATCAAACTTTTAATTTGTTGCTATTGTATATATTTTGGATATACAAAAAAAGAAAAAATTTATAAGTTTAGTACATACAATATCGACAAATTAAATGTTCGATACTCATAATAGAAACTTCTAAAGTTCAATAAACATAATAGCAAAATATGACAAGTTATATACATTTTGGTGAACTATATCCTTTTAAAAAAGTTAATATTGAATTACTTTTTAATATAAATTTTTTTCAATTTATTCAATTTTACAACAAAATTCTCTCTCTTCGTTTTCCAAAAAAGTTAACTTGGACTTATATTTTTGTATCAAATTTTCAAACAAAAAGTATGCTTATATTTTTTTCATAAAATTTTCAAACTGGTTTATTTTATTGAAATTTTATAAAATGTGTCTCATGCTCATTTTGGAGAATTCATTATTGGCTTACTTTTTATTATATACATTTTCCAACTATACTCATTCATACACATTTTCATTAAAATCATCTTTATTTTTATTTCATAAAATTTTCAAACAAATTTCATTAACTTAGTTTTAATCAAATATTTCATCCTCGTTTCTCATGATTTTTTCATAAAACTTTTTAAACTATATAAATTTATTCAGATTTTATCAAATCTCTCTTAGGTTGGCTTTAAAAATGTCAATATTAGCTTACTTTATAGTAATCTAAATTCATTCATACATATTTTGATCAAAATCATCCTTATTCTCCTTTTCAAACTAAATTAATTTATTCAACATTATAACAAAATTTCCTCTCTTCATTTAAAAAAAAGTTTACTTAGACATTTTTCTTAAAGTTTTCAAATAAAATTCGTTAACTTATTTTTTCAATCAAATATCTGTATCCTCATTTTCAAAAAAAGAATTATGCTTAAATTTTTTTAATTAAAATTTAAAATTAATATATTTCATTTCTATTATAAAATATCTCTCATGCTCATTTTTAAAGAATTAAAATTGAAATCCTTTCTAAAATAAAAATTTTCCTAGTAAATTCATTTATACATATTTTTTAATCAAAATCATCCTTGTTTTCATTTTAGAACTAAATTTACAAAAATATTCCTCTCCTTGATTTCGAAAAAATTAGCTTTGACTTATGTAACTTCATAATTCAAACAAAATTCGTTAACTTATTCTTTAATCAGATTCTTTGATCTCGAAAAAAATTATGCTTAAGTTTTTCTCATGCTGATTTCAAAAATTATGCTTAACTTATTTTTTCAAATTGTATCAAAATTTTCTCATGATGATTCAAAAGTAAAAAAATCATTATTGGCTAACATTTAATATACAAAATTTCAAACTAAATTCCTTTTTTAAACATTTTCATCAAAATCTTCTTTATTCTTCTTTTCAAACTAAATCTATTAATTCAATTTTACAACGAAAATTTTCTTCTCGTTTTCCGAAAAAGTTTACTTTGATTTATATATTTTCAAAAAAAATGATGCTTATGTTTTTTCTTAATTTTTTTTGAAAATCATGCTTACGTTTTTTCATAAAATTTTGAAACAAATTTATTTCATTCATATTCTATAAAATACTCTCATGCTCATTTGAAAAAAAATCAAAATCGGCTTACTTTTTAAGATAAACTTTTTCCAACTAAATTTATTTATACACATTTTCATCAAAATTATCCTTATTTTCATTTTCAAATTTATTTACTCAATTTTAAAACAATTCTCCCTCTCCTTGATTTAAAAAGATTAAGGGGAAATTGCATGAAAATACAATAAACTTTGTCTTAATTATCATTGTATACAACCAACTTTATTTATTTTTAAATAATACAATCAACTTTTATAATCATCACATTGTATACAAGTTGTTGTATACAATGAAAATTATGAAAAAGTTTATTGTATACAATGGTAGCTAAATACTAGACATAGAAAAAAGTTGTTTGCATACAATGAATTTTTTTTGAAAGTTGGTTGTATTATTTTTAAGAATTTAAAGTTAATTATATACAATGACAATTAATACAAAGTTAATTGTACTGTCATGCATTTTACCCAAAGATTAACGTTAACTTATATATTTTTTTTCATAAATTTTCAAACAAAATTCCTTAACTTATTTTTAATCAAATCTCTCTATCTTCGCTTTCAAAAAAAGAAAAAAAATGAATGCAAATCTATCTCTAAATCTATCTCTTGTTGATTTGTAAAATATTCAATATTAGCTTGCTTTTTATAATATAAAATCTTGAACTAAATTCGTTCATACAAATTGTCATCCAAATCATCCTTATGTTTTAGGTTTAGTTCACTAAAATATATCTAATTTATCACTTTTTGCTATTATGTGTGTCGTGCTTAAAAATTTTCTATTATGTGTATGAACATTTTGTGACGAAACTCGCCACAAAATTAGCTTAGACGCGCGTATATTTTTTAATAATGTTTACAAATAAAATTCGTTAAACTTATTTTTTAATCAAAACTGTTAATCCTAATTTTTAGTAAAATTTATGCTTACGTTTTTTGCATAAAAGGTTTCATGCAATATTAATTTATTCATATTTTATCAAATCTCTCTCAAACCGATTTTAAAAAAGTCAATATCAATCATTCATTCCTACACATTTTCATCAAAATTAATTTTATTCCCCCTTTTCAAACTAAATGCATTCAATTTTACAAGAAACTCTCTTTTCGTTTACCAAAAAAGTTTACTTTGACTTATATATCTTCATAAAATTTTCGAATAAAGTTCTCTAACTTATTCTATAAACAAATCTATCCATCCTTATTTTGAAAAAAATTATGCTATTTTTTTTCTAAAATTTTCAAATTTATTTAATTCATTGAAATTTTATCAAATCTCTCTCATACTTATTTTTAAAATAGGGTTTAGTTTATCAAAATATATCAAACTTGTCACGTTTTGTTATTATATGTATCAAACTTTTAATTTATTGTTATTGTATGTAACTTGGATACGTTAAAAAGGAAAAATAATATAAGTTTGGTACATAAAATAAAAAGTTTAATACACACAATAGCGATAAATTAAATCTTCAATACATATAATAGAAAATTTTAAAGTTCAATACATACAATAGCAAAACAGACTACGGCGGATGACGAACGACAGTGGATGACGAATGACGGTGAACGACGGCGGACGATGAACAACGGCGACAACGAACGAACGACGGCGGACGACGGTGAACGACGACGGATGACCAACAACGGCGACAACGAACGAACGAACGACGGCGGACGATGAACGACGAACGAAACACAAAATTTAGAAATCCCTCATCTGTGGGATTTCAAGGATTCCTGAGATTTGAAATTCCATCCTATTTTTACAAACCAAACACAAGATTTTCTCAGGATTTGAAATCTCAATCCCAAAGATTCCCAGGAAATACCATGAACCAAACACCCCTAACTGAATTTATTTAATTAATTATACAACATATCTTCTTTTCCTCAATTTTGAGAAAGTTTACTTTGACTTATATTTATAGGTTAATAATGGTTTAATCATCAAAGTTTTCGATCAATTTTGGTTTAACCATCAAAGTTTTTTTCGAAACGATTTTAGCATAAAGTTTTAAATTTGTTGTGATTTAAACCTCAACTTTATGGTAAAACCGTTTGAAAAAAAAAACTTTAATGATTAAACCGAAATTGAACTAAAACTTTAATGATTAAACCATTATTGACCCTATATTTATTCATAAAGTTTTCAAACCAAATTTTTAACTTATTTTTTCTTCGAATCTCTCCAACTCAAATTTTATCAAATCAATCTCACGCTGATTTTTAGAAAATTTTAAATTTGCTAACTTTGTATTATAAATATTTTCTAACTAAATTCATTCATATATATTTTCATCAGAATTATCATTTTTATAGTTTTCAAACTAAATTTATTTATTTACAACAAATTCCTTCTCCTTTTCAAAAAAAATTATGCTCAAGATTTTTTAGCTAAATTCATTAATACACATATTCATTTTCAAACTTGGCTAACTTTATAATATAACAATTTTAAAGCAAATTCATTCATTAATATATATTTTCATCAAAATCATCCTTATTCTCATTTTCCAACTAAGTTTATTTATTTGATTTTACAACAAATCTTCTTTTTCCGAAAAAGTTTACTTTCACTTATATTTTTTCATAAAGTTTTCAAACGAATTCGTTAACCTATTTTTGAATCTAATCTCTACATCCTCATTTTCTACAAAATTTACTTTACGTTTTTTCATAAAAATTTAAAACTATATAAAATTTTCAAACAAAAATCGTTAATTTATTTTTTCTCAAATCTTTTCATCTTCGTTTTCAAAAAAAAAGTAATGTTTTATCATAAAATATTTCCAACTAAATTCATATATACATATTATCATTATAATCATCCTTATTTTTCAATTTTGCGACAAATCTCTTTCTCCCCGTTTTGCAAAAAAGATTACTTTTACTTGTATTTTTTCATAGTTTTCTACTTTTCTAACAAAACTCATTAATTTATTTATTTTGTAATCAAATTACTTCATCCTCATTTTCAAAAAAAAAATATGCTTACGTTTGTTTCTTAAAGTTTTCAAACTAATTTATTTCATTCAAATTTTATCACATGTCTCATGATTTTTGAAATATTCAATTTTGACTTGCTTTTTTTAATAAAAAATTTCCAAATAGATTTTTAGATACAAAATTTCATCAAAATCATCCTTGTTCTTATTTTCATACTAAATTTACTTATTTAAATTTTTAACAACTCTCCTCCTTATTCCTTAAAAAAGTTTACTTTGATTTATATTTTGTTAAAGATTTTGAAATAAAATATCTCCGTCCCCAGTTTAAAAAAAATTATGCTTACGTATTTTCATAATATTTTCAACCTTATTTATTTTCAATTTTACAAAATATCTCCGATACTCATTTTTAAATATTTCATTATTGGCTTACTTTTTGTAATAGAAGTTTTTTCAACTAAATTCATTTATACACACTTGAATTAAAATCATCCTTATTTTAATTTTCAAACTAAATTATTTATTCAATTTTACAACAAATTTCCTTCTTCTTAGTTTTGTAACCTTCACTTAAATCTTCTACAAATTTTTAAAATATATCTCAATTCTCATTTAAAAAAATTGCTTCCGTTTTTTTAATAAAATTTTTAAACTAACTTATTTCATTCAAATTTTATCAATCTCTCTCATGTTGATTTTTAAATATCAATATTGGCTTTCTTTTTATAATAAAAAATATACAAATTTTCATCAAACATCCTTGTTCTTCTTTTCATACTAAATTTATGGCAAAATGCATGAAAATACAATTAACTTTATCTTAATTATCATTGTATACAACTAACTTTAAATTCTTAAAAGGGCAAATTGCGCGAAAATACAATAAACTATGTCAATATTGTCATTGTATGCAACCAACTTTATTTTGTACCTAAAAATACTAACAACTTACAATTTTGATTCATTGTATGCAATCGGTGACCTGATTATCAGGTTACCATTTTTTCACATGAATTTTGATTTTTTTTTAATTAGCAAATTCATATGTTCTTGCTTTTCTTCAAGGTTCATCCTCATGTTCTTCATTTTTAAAGCAAAAACATAAAAATTGTGTGAAACATGAACAACAACCTTAAATTCAGTTCCCAAATATGAAGAAATCAAATCTGGAACACATGAAGATGAATATGAACTAGATGAAGATAAGCACAAAAAAAACCATTTGAACGCAAACATACGACCAAATGGAGCTTTCAAGAACAAAAAAACGAACATCCTTTTGTGTTCTTTTACTGTAAACGGATCCAAATCTTCATCTCCAAATATGATACAGAATCCCAAATTAGATAACAAATCAATCGAAGCCCTAAACCTCCAAATATGCTACAAAAACCCAAATCTTGAATCTACCAAGAAATCAGTGGAACACCTTACAAGAAATCGATTCTCATCGAAGCCATTTTGCAAACATATCTCGCAAAACCTAACCTGGAAACACATAAATCATGAACAAGAATCATAAACCTAACCTCGTCGAGTATAAGATGAAACAACAAATTCATAATCAGATGAAACCCAAGAACCCTAAATCAATTTCCAGAAAAGAACAAAGAATCACAAATCGTAAAGAAGATGAAACCCTCGATTGAGCATCACCAGATAACAAAGAAAAATATGTTGAACCGACGATCTTGTGAAACCTAGAGATTTTGGGGTTTTTTGAACAAATTTGGTTTCTTTTAGCATCATGTATTTGTATTATGAATATGGAGATTTTGGGTTTATTTTTAACAAATTGATTCCTTGTGAAACCTACAATGAACTACTATATATACTCAAGCTAATTCAATGTTTTAAAAAGTAAAAATAAAAAAAATAAAAAAATGAAGATAACCGGAATCTGGAAAACTTCACCGGAATCTGGAAAAACTTCACCGGAAACTAGAGATGGCACAAGAAACCGGTTGTTAGAGAGGTGACCTGCAATAGTAGGTCATCTTGTATACAATGAATCAAAATTGTAAGTTGTTTGTATTTTTAGGTACAAAATAAAGTTAGTTGCATACAATGACAATATTGACATAGTTTGTTGTATTTTCGCGTATTTTGCCCTTCTTAAAAATAATACAACTAACTTTAAAAAAAATTATTATATGCAAACAACTTTTTTCTATATCTAGTCTTTAGCTACCATTGTATACAATAAACTTTTCCATAATTTTATAGTATATAACAACTTGCATACAATGGAAGGATTATAAAATTTGGTTGTATTGTTTTAAAAAGGGCAAAATACGCGAAAATACAATAAACTATGTCAATATTGTCATTGTATGCAATCAACTTTATTTTGTACCTAAAAATACAAACAACTTACATTTTTGATTCATTGTATACAATCGGTAACCTGGTTCAGGTTACGGGTTACATATTGTATACAATGAATAAAATTTGAAAGTTTCTTGTATTTTTAGGTACCAAAGTTCTTTTAATTTTTGATAGGTTACCGGTAGTCATAGGTAACTTGCATACAATGAACCAAATTTATAAGTTGGGTGTATTTTTAGGTACAAAATAAAGTTGGTTGTATACAATTGCAATATTGACATAGTTTGTTGTATTTTCGTGCAATTCCCCTTTTTAAAAAAATAAAGTTGATTGTATACAATGATAATTAACACAAAGTTTATTGTATATTAATGCAATTTGCCATTTTTATTTATTCAGCTTTTACAACAAATCTCCTTCTCCTTAATTTAATTTTTTTACTTTAACATATTTTTTTTAAAGATTTAAAGAAATGTGTTAACTTATTTTTGAATTAAGTCTCTCCATCCTCATTTTCAAAAAAATATGCTTATGTTTTTTTTTTCATACAAATTTATTTCATCAAAGTTTTACAAAATATCTCTAATGGTCATTTTTCAAAAAAACCATTGTTGGCTTATCTTTTATTATAAAAGTTGTGCAACTAAATTCATTAAAATAATCCTTATTTTAATTTTCAAACTAAATTTATTTATTCAATTTTACAACAAATCTACTTCTCCTCAAATTTCAAATGTTGATCTATATATTTTCTACATATTTCAAACAAATTCATTAACTTATTTTAAACTAAATTTATTCATACATATTTTCATCAAAATCATCCTTATTCTCCTTTTCAAACTTAATTAATTTATTTATTTCACTTTTATAAAATTTTCAAACAAATAGTTAAGTTATTTTATAATCAAATTTTTGAATCCTCGTTTTTTTTAAATTATGCTCACGTTTTTTCATAAAATTTTTGAACTAATTTATTTCATTCAAATTTTATAAAATATCTCTCTCATGCTGATTTTCATTAAAATTAAATATTGGTTTTCTTTCTTTTTTTAAAAAAATTCCAACTAAATTAATTCATACATATTTTCATCAAAATCATCCATAATCTCATTTCAAACTAGATTTATTTATTTAATTTTACAACAATTCGCACTCTCCTTTTCAGAAAAAGAAGCTAACTATGACTTATATTGACTTTTTAGTTTGAAAAATTGTATGAAATTGAAAATGAGGATAGAAAGATTTGATTATCAATAGGCAACAGGTAGTGGGAACCGAACAACATCACCAATAGGCAACAGTAGATTGTCCCTAGTCAGACCACTGATATACTTATAGGGCTCATGGACATTTTTTTAATTATCTCGCCTAGTTGATAGAATTGATGCATGCTAGTTAATTTTTCATAAATAAATTAAAATGACAAAGATTTTGTTAAATGAGTTAATAAACTACTTATGCTTACTATCATTAATTTGTTAGCTTAAATTAGTTATCTTACAATTTTGGGAATGTAAGGCATTGTCATCCATTTGGTGAGAAACTTGTTGAGTCATGAACTGTCGAGTATGGATAAGAGCTAAAGTTAATCAACTTAGTAGTTCTCAACGAGACAAAGTGATAGTATGTGATTCCTAAGTCCATACTTGGGCCATATAGCTGCTAGTTCCCGAATGAACGGTTCACTCGGTGATTTTTAAATCTAGATTTGGGTCCAAGATAGAAATGAGATTAAACATGGCCTGACAGAGAGGTCAGGAATCCCATGGAATGCAATTGGTATTAATTTCCTACCTTAACTTGCTTGTAATAATGGATCAACCGCTTACAACTAGAATTTGATACAAATCCTCAACTTATTAAAATTTTGAACTCTTCAAATGATTTCGGTGTGGTTTTAATAAAATTGGCTAACTAAAATCAGACTATGGTTGATAGAAATTATTTAAAACTTTTACTTGCTATAGTTCTTATTCAAGTTCAAGAGAACGTGACAAGTTTCTAGAAGTGCAACCGGAGAATCACCACTAACAGTTGTTTCCACCATCACCAGCCACCACTACAACATACAATTGCCACTAACAACCATCATCAACACCACTGCCACCACCATCCCTACCGACTATTACCACAACCATTGACTGACACACCATATTTTATATATATAATGATTACTTATATTAGCCAAACAATATCAATAGTAATGATAATACTAGAAAATGCTCATTGTATTTCTCTGTAGACACGAATGGAAGGACCCAACTCATAAAGTCTTCCTAATTTGTCGAAAGGGAGATGAAGCGTAATAATAATGTGTCATATAGAATAAAAATTGTTTGTTTGAACTCTAATATTAGTAATGATATGAATGAGAAAAATAGATAACGAATTTATAAAGGTATAAAATTGTTAGTATTATATATTAGTTTTGTGTATAAATTCTATATCCCTTATCGAAACTCAAATTAATATGGGCAATCAAGAAAATTAACAAACTACATTTATTATATATAAAAGACTAATGTAAATAAAAATTATTAGACAATCCTAACGGTTAATTTAAATAAAAAAATTTAATTATCAAATCTCTAACCATCTATTTTATTAAAATTTGAAATCTAATTTTAACTTTTATAGTCAAAATTAAAGCTTATCATTCCACACAAATTGAAAGCTAATTTGATTTCTTTTCTTATTTTATAGTTTCAAATTTAAAAAATATCACATTAGAAGATTAATTTTCAATTCTTAAAATAATCGTTTGATTTATTAATTGTTTTTTAACTAAGCATCCTCTATCATTAAATTTAGTTTTCTAAACCCTTTAGTATATAAATGTTGTTTAATTTTTGTTATTTATTATCCTTTTAAATTCTTATTTCTTTTGTATCTTATAATTATTTAATATCTTTTTATTAATATTTAATTTTTATTATTTTATAAATCAAACCGTATATTACACGGGTATTTAGTGTAGTTAGATAACAGTAGAGTGAGTAATATAACTCAAAACTGTTATAATTCTTGAATGAAGGTGGGATTTCTCGTAAAAATGATAGCCTTGTTGCCTAGTTGAAAAGGTCATCGGAGAAGATAAATATATATTGTGGTTTGAAGGTCATCGGAGGAGAGATTTCTCGTAAAAAATGTGGTGACGGTGAGATTGAGGAGTTCTTGTAAAGAAAAGAAAAAAAAGAAATGGAGGTTGTGGGGTTCTTGACAGAAAAGCATTGATTTAAAAAAAATTATTATATCAAATTTTTAGAGGTTAAAACTTTTATTAAATGTAGCTTTGAGATTAATATATTCGTTAGAAAGTAAAGATGAGAGGGTAAATCATCATCTACATATAATATAAGAACAACGGAAAAACAAGTCTTATACATTTTTAATACAAAATAAACTTTTGTTTTTTTAAAATAAAGTTTTATTTTAAGAAATATCTACGGGCATCTAGACGTTTTTAATAAACTTGTTTGTTTAAAAGAAAATTGTTTGTTTTTTCGTAAACATAAGACCTTATTTTGTCTTATTTTAAGAAGCTAAAAAGTACATCTTTTTTTCGTAGATTCTAAAACCTTATAAACCACATCTTCTCTTAAAGACATAAAATAAATGTCTTTGAAAACAAACAACACCTTAAATAACTTGATCATTTATACCTTTATAGATATAGCTTCGGGACAAAAAAACGTTATATGAAACTATGTAATTTTTAAGGGTTAATATCGGTTTTTGTGAATCAAACTTTACAATTTCTTTTTTCAAATATTTTAACCCTTAAAGTTTTGTATAAAATGATTTAGACCTCAAAATTACATTTTATTTTGATCTAAACTTTAAAAAAAAATTCTAAATGATTTAACATTTAAACTTTTGTTAAAAAAATAGTTTAACCTCTTAAGTCTTCTTTAGTTTTAATTTTTACAATACACATTATGACATTAATTTACCCAAACAACTCCTTCCTCTTTCCACTCTTATAGGGTTTAAACAAACCGAAAGAACATAAAAAGGGCTTATTCAATTCGTGTTCTTTCTTAAAACTGTATCAGAACAAATAAATGAATAAACGAATAAAACTGTAACCGAACGAACGCATATTTATATATGTTTTTGTTTATTAGTTCGTGTTTGATTGTTCTGCTAACATTAAACAAAGGAACACGAACAAACCCGGTTCGTGTTTGTTTGGTTTGTTTACATTCCCAAGAGGATGGATGGGGAAGGAGATGTTTAGGTAAATAAACATGTATTGTAAAATTAAAATTTTAAAAAAAACATAAGGGGTTAAACCATTTTTAAGACAATTTTCACGTTTAAATAATTTTAAAAAAAACTTTAAGATTTAAATCAAAATAAAATGTAACTTTGAGATTAAAATCATTTTAAGGGTTAAAATATTCGAATAAAATTTGTAAGATTTAAACCCAAATAAAGTGTATACTTTAAGGTTTAAACTATTATTAAAGAGTAACTCGGATCACAAATTTACCATTAAGATTTAGTAATCATACATATATACTCGTACATTGCACATATATACATAGATAATGACTTTAAGTGTTTTGACTATTGTGTTGTAAACTTGATAATCAGATATATTGTAATGAGTTTGACTTCGTAGAACTGTTCTTTGTGTTAAAATGGTGTTGCTTAAAGAATTGGCCTTAAACTACTAGTTTCCTGGTCCATGCGGCTAGTCCAAATTGGTTCAGACCGGTCGAAACGGCTGGTTTTTTTACAATTCTTTTATAAATACCTCTATTATTTCCATTTTTTCATAAAATGAGTATATCTTTTCAACAATAATAT
Source organism: Dittrichia graveolens (assembly GCA_038502395.1). Taxonomy (NCBI): domain Eukaryota; kingdom Viridiplantae; phylum Streptophyta; class Magnoliopsida; order Asterales; family Asteraceae; genus Dittrichia; species Dittrichia graveolens. The sequence continues at coordinate 76,989,697 of JARJIL010000002.1, forward strand.
TATGTTTATAACTTTCGGTTTTTTACAATTTAATTGTCATAATTTTTTTAATGAAAAATGAACCTAAAACTCGAAATGTCTAAACCGAAACTTAAAATACAAAATCGAAAATATCTAAACTGAAACCGGAAACTCGAAATGCCTAAGGCTGCGTTCACTTCCAGAAAAATCCTTCATTTTTTCAGAAACTTTTTCTAAGAAAATTAAAAATCAGAAAACATGTTCTTTTGCACATTTTTTCAGAAAACTCCCACACTTTTTCACATTTTATTTTTTCAAATTTTCATACTTTTTCAAACAACTTTTCAAAGAAAACACTTTAACGAAACATGTTTTTCATTTTTTTCTGAAAAAGAAAAACTCCACCCCTTCATCTAAACACGTTTTCTATTTTTTTCAGAAAATAAAAACTCCACCATTTTTCACAGAAAAACAGAAAATTATTCTCCTGCTAAACACAGCCTAAAGATCTATTGATCTTTCTTTTTGTATCTTTTATTTAAAATTCGGCGGACATCAGATTCCATAAAATTTGATGGAACTATCAGATTCCACAAAAATAGAGGGACTGAAAGTGTATTTTTGACGAACTTGCAACACGGAATCTTGAAGACCCTATGGACACATAATTATAAAGGAGGCCACAAAACCTTCCGTGACCGCCATGATCGACCATTTCAATTGCATGTGTGAAGTCCATTCGAATTGATCGTGTATCTGCGGAAATCATACAATTTCAGCATGGTTTTATCAACTAACCAATCCTTCGTCTCCATTGATGCTCTGCTCGAGTTCCACTAACGAAACAGGTAAAGTGATATCGATTCTCCTCTTTATACTTCTTCTTATTAATTTATATCATTCAGTATGATTTACAATCCGATCATAGATGTTTTTCATGATCGTGATTTCCTCGATTACTCTGAACTGTATTCCTTTTGGTGAATTTTGTGTTTGCGTGTGTGATGCACCTTGTTTTTTAACATGTATGTGAATCGAAAATTAGAAGATACTATTTTTTGTACTTCGATGAAGGAAAGATCAATTTCTATCTCAGTGATTCGGTTCTGATTGCCTTAGAAATTATTTTTACTTATAGTTTAATCAAGTTGTTTTGGTTAACATTACATACAAAGCTGTTTGAATTTTGATGCCAATTTGAGTTAAGTTTTCAACTAAAAAATTGTCTATGGTTCTTAATTTCCCTGGAAAAACCATATTATATATTTAAACATCGCATGAAATTAGCTAAACAGATCAATTTTTATACTAATTAACACAAATAGCATGGTGTTGGTCTAAATTTTGTTTAAAAGGTCCTTTTTCTCAACTAATGCTTACTTGTTTTATACTTCAAGTTTCATCAATATGGAGTTTGAGGTTTGAGATTATCCATACAAAATCTGTATTTATGACTGAGATTAGTTTTAAAGTGATCACTTGTTTGTGTCAAGAGTAGTGAAACATGTTATGATGAGAAGACTTTCATTGAAATTATACTTTGCATGCCAACTTCTGGCATGAATTCTGAGTCAAAAAGCATTAACATGTTTGTGTTTGTATATTGATCATGTTCAGGCTTGGATCTCGTGTGTATTTAATATCTTCTGCATTCTTTTGCTGCGCCTTCAAGAACAAAGCCAGGGAATGCTGAAGGATATTCCTGATGTTTCAGATGACTTCCTTGAAATTCAACTGTACTTTCGCGTTTCTTCAACAATCTTTTTCATACCTGATGCGACTGGGAATAACGTGCCTGGCTAATTAGATCCCTGCTCCAAAACTCAAAATAAGTCCACTACAGAATGGTTGCTTTATTAGCACATACATACTATAAAATCTTTCTCCATTAGCAAATTCTAAGGTAGTTTGTTTCTTTTGGTGTATTAAGATTAAGAGATATGGACATTAAAGGGAACATCCTGATGGAAAGATACGAGTTAGGGAGATTACTAGGTCAAGGCACGTTTGCAAAGGTTTACTATGCTCGTAATTTAATAACGGGCCAAAGTGTAGCAATTAAGGTTATAGACAAAGTGAAGGTTTCAAGAACTGGGCTTATTAACCAAATCAAGAGAGAAATATCTGTTATGAAATTAGTTAGACACCCTAACATCTTACAGCTTTATGAAGTCATGGCTACCAAAACCAAGATATATTTTGCCTTAGAATATGCAAAAGGGGGTGAGCTTTTTGATAAGGTTTCCAACGGAAAGCTAAAAGAGCAAACCGCTCGTAAATATTTTCATCAGTTAATCAATGCTGTAGATTTTTGCCATAGCAGAGGGGTCTATCATCGGGATCTAAAACCTGAAAACTTACTATTAGACGAGAATGAGAATTTAAAGGTTTCTGATTTCGGGTTAAGTGCTCTTGCTGAATCTAAGCATCAGGATGGACTACTGCACACCACTTGTGGGACCCCTGCTTATGTGGCCCCAGAAGTGATCACTAGGAGAGGCTATGATGGGGACAAAGCTGATGTATGGTCTTGTGGGGTGATCTTGTATGTTCTGTTAGCAGGTTATCTTCCATTTCATGATTCAAATTTGGTGGAAATGTATAGAAAGATTGGGAAATCAGAATTTAGATTTCCAAATTGGTTTCAACCAGAGGTAAGGAAGTTGCTCTTGAGAATATTAGATCCAAACCCCATAAATAGAATCACAATTCCCAAAATAAAGGAAAACTCATGGTATAAAAGGGGACATATATCCAAAGAAACAAGTTCAGGATCCGCAACGACTAGTACAGCTCATGCAGAAAATCAAGATTTGATTCCAAATATGAATGCCTTTGATATTATTTCACTATCTCCAGGGTTTGATTTGACAACATTGTTTGAGGAACCTCGACAAAAAAAGGAAGCAAGATTTACCATTTGGCGACCTGCTTCGATTATAATTACTAAACTGGAAGAAATCGGTAAACGTTTGAGGATGAAAGTGAGCAAAAGAGAAGCAGGGTTGTTGAAACTGGAGGCTACGAATGAGGGTAGAAAAGGAATTCTGTCGATTGATGCAGAGATATTCGAACTCACTCCATCTTTCCATTTGGTGGAGTTCAAGAAATCTAATGGAGATACATTGGAATATCATAAGGTGTTAAATGAAGGTTTAAGACCTGGGCTTGAAGATATTAATTGGAATTTGCAAGGTGAAGAACAAGAGCAACAACAGGTACTACAACAACAGCAGCAGGATCAGTAGTCTTGATTTTCATCCATAGCCAGGTGTCCAATACTAGTACTAACCTTTCCTTAGCCAGATATAATAAAAATCATCTTATTTTAGTACAAATTATAGTCCTCTAAATATAAATATAGGCTGCAAACCTCTCGTATATGCTACTCTAATTGTTCGTATTCATGCTTATGATTTATCGTCTTTAAGTTTCGCCGTTCTGAAGATTAAAAAATGCCCGTTTTAGCTTGTTACTGAATGCCCACTTAAACCGGTCAATTTGTCAGCCAGTTGGGATATATTCGATGAAGATTTTTAGTGTGACCATGCAAAGTTAACTGCCCCTAAACTAGTGATGGTTGCTATGAGAACACGATATAGATACATGAGTGTATAAGTATCCTTTTTGGGTTGGCTGAATCGAAAGCTTATGATGTTGCGTGTGACACTTGAATATGAGACCAAATCACATGCCAATGTGGTGGATGCCTCTCCTTCACATCTTTTCTACTCATGAATTGGAAAAATAAAAAGTCGCCCTTACTTTTGGTTGATGCCTTGTGAATGCAAAATGTGATTCAGATGCATGATCACGTGATCATAACAAAAGGCATCTATTAATTATAATTACATTAAACCAAAGTTGCTTGACCTAAGGGAATTTTCCCAGTGATGGAGAGGTCTTGGGTTCAAGTCTCTCTGGAGGGTTTCTTCCTAGGAGTAGCTGAGGGTCACTTCCTCGTTGGTGAAAGCAGCCCTACCGAATTAATTAGGGGGGGGGGGTGTAGTTGGAGTGGTTCGAAACCGGGGCCCGGATTAGATCAACCGGTTTCGATCCTGTACCACTACCGCTGAGGCGAAACTGTTAAAAAAATAAATTATAATTACATTAAATAAACAAAAACATGTGTAATTTATTAGTTACTATCTTGCTGCTTGCAAGCCTAGTTAGGAACGTCATTTTTGTGAAAAATCAAAATCATTTAGTTGGTTCAATTATATAAAAATCATTTTTGCTATCTAGTGTTAATTTGGTGGACCGGGTTCCCTTTAGTCTATCTAGGTGAATTTGATCAATTGGAATATAGTTCTGGATCCAAACTACCTTAAGATATAATTGAATCTGTTTATGTTGTTATCTAATTATAGAGTTGTGTTCAATAAAGTCCTTAAAAAACATAGTCCTGAAATTTTAATTTTCAATCACATGTGATTCGGTATACAATCACATGTGATTTGTAAAAGCATTACATGTGAATTACAAAAAATTACGAAAATGCCACTCTGGCCAAATTTTCAAAATTTAATCTGGACCATTGATGACATTGATCTAAAAGCTAAAAATTAATACTTTAGGACTATAAATTAATTATGAACTATATTGAACATTCTTCTATAATTATATTATTAGAGAGTCTATACATTTTAGTAAAAACATATGAGCACATTAATATCAAATTTATTATTAGTAAGCCAATTTAGATTATAGGTTCATAGCTTCTTAATGAGAAGCAACCAAAACGCCTAAAAACATTCTAGAAGTGAGGAGATAGGGGTTCTACAAATAGAATGCGGGAAACCTTTTCTTTTAGCATGGGGTATAGTTTATATAAGGCTTGATAAGGGTTTAAAGCTATATTTTTTATTTTTCAAAAAGCAAGATATTTTATAAATAAATGTCTCAAAAGTTGAGACATGGAAATACAAAAAGTTCTTGCACATCTTGAAAAAACTAAAACCAAAACCAAGAACAAAAATTTTATAACAACTAAACTAAATTCTTTGACTCCATTTATTAATTAAGGGTGTAGTTGGAGTGGTTCGAAACCGGAGTCCGGATTAGATCAACCGGTTTCGATCCTGTGCCACTAACGCTGAGGCGAAGCTGTTCAAAAAAAATTTGCAATTGATAACCTTCCAATAACTATCTATATTCCCCAAGGAGACCTTTCCTTTGATTGAAGCTTCATGCCGACTATTCGGTAATCATAATTTGTCACCAAGGCCAAATTTTTATACCTTCCCGGAAATCCGAGAAACTAAGGCCGCGTTTGTTTCATAAAATTCGAAGGAATTGAATTAATTTGAATTTCATCCAGCCTAATTATGGAATTAACTTCTCATTACTTGAGGGAATATACACATCTTAAATAATGAGATTTCATTCAAAAAACAAGTTTACTAAACACAACACAACACAAAATTTGATTTCAATTTTATTCTACTCCTTTGAATTCTATGAAACAAACGGGTCCTAAGAAACCAAATTTTAAAATCAACAAACCAAGTGCAATGGATAGGAAAGCAAAACACCGAGGCTTGAAAGCAGGAGATCTACAAAAACAAAGAAAAGCCAGACCTAAGGTAACTCCTTTTATCTCCTAGCTAGGCCTCAAAACAACCATGCAAACTTCACACCAAATTGAAAGCACCCACCTACCTATAATATGATCAATCGATAAGAGACCTGCGCCTGAGGGGGAGTCCAAAGTGTTAGCTTGTCTGTGATCAAATTCATTTGTGTCCACCTTATTTCTTCACCTTTTATAACTTCAAAAAACCCACCCAAGAAACCCAACACATTCCCATTTCCCATCCGACACAAGTAATAAAACCAATGGAAAAACCCATAAAAGCACCCTATCCCAATCAAAGTGGACTAAACAAATGAAACAAAACACGAGTCCCAATATCTCCAAGGGTTAACACTTAACACAACCATGCAACTCCGCACAAAAAAAAACCTCCTTCTAAAGTATGAGAACAACACCGTATGATAAAACAACGTGCCATTGTGAGCTTATATCACTACTAGAAAAATGTTTATTTTCGACCATTTTTTTCCGACAACAAAAAACCGTCGCTCTTTCCGACTAAATAGCGACACTATTCCGACAGAAATAATTTAAAAGCCACAACACTGATAGCGGCCTTTTAGCATCGCTTCTGTGACCCTTTTGCGACACTATTAGATATATTGAAAAAACGTAGCTATTGCATGACAATTTACCAACAAATACCAACAAAAGTATTAAACTCATAAATTAAATTATTTATTTTACTTTTCGTCATAAAATCGTCGAAAATTCCATCGATATAGCGACGTTCTGGATAAAATAATTTAAAAAACAATCATAGAAATTAAGTATTTGTAAAATGAAAGTAATAAACGGATTAAATAAAGTTTATATTTGATATATAATAATTAAATAATATTTTCATCAGAAAATTGTCAGAATCTCTAACGAAATACCGACGTTCTTTATAAATTAATTTAGAAAATAATGAAATAAATATAATACTTTATATTTTTAATATATTACAATTTTCGTTAGAAAATTGTCAGAAATTTCGACTATATAGTGTTGATTTGAAATAGGTAACTAAGAAAATAATTAAATAAATTTAATATTTTATATATAATAATTAAATAAGTTTTTTTGTAAAAAATTGTCTAAATTTCTAACGAAATAATGACGTTTCTTATAAAATAATTTAGAAAGCATATATATAAATTTAATAGCTTATATTTATAATCTATTACAACTTTAGTTAGAAAATCGTCGGAAATTCCGACCATATAGCTGCGATTTTTTTAAGATAATTAGAACACGACTCAATAAATTTAATATTTGATATATAATAATTAAATAAGTTTTTTGTCGGGAAATTGTCTAAATTTGTAATGAAATACCGACGTTTCTTTAAAAATAATTTACAAAGCATATATAAATTTAATACTTTATATTTTATTATTTTTTCAGCTTTAGTTAGAAAATTGTCAGAAATTCCGACTATATAGTGACGATTTTGTAAAGGTAACTAAGAAAACGACTCAATAAATTTAATATTTGATATATAATAATTAAATTAGTTTTTTGTTTTAAAATTGTCTAAATTTCTAACAAAATACCGATGTTTCTTTTAAAATTATATAAAAAGCATATATATAAATTTAATACTATAGATTTTATAATCTATTACCACTTTAGTTAGAAAATTGTTGGAAATTCCGACCATATAGCGACGATTTTTAAAGGTATCTAAGAAAACAACCCAATAAATTTATTATTTGATATATAAGAAGGGTTTAGTTCTTAAATATGTATCACAATTGTTACCTTTTGCTATTTTATGTTTCTGTAACACCACTTTTCCAGTTTAGATTTAAAAACATTATCTTACGAGTTAGCACCAAAAAGTTATCAGAGTCTTACAAAAATACAGTTTCTAAACATACATGTGCTAACATTTTCCAAAAGTAGTGTCAAAGTTTGCTTCTTAAAAATCAGAAGCTATCTAGCTGATCTCTGCACTGGGGCCTTACCCTTGCTGGAACCTGCATCACATGCAACATGCAATACTGAAACATAAGTTAACGCTTAGTGAGCATACTACTAGAAACTGGTAATTAAAAGACCAGAATAAACTCTTCCCAGGATGTCTCACATCCGAATGGAATCACCTGCATAAACTGTTACGGTGCTGGGGCTTATCTATACCTCGCGTATAGCCTATCCCCACCTGCTTTTGGTACTGTATAACAGGAGTAATATGTAACACCGGCTTCGCATATACTGGATTTTAGCAAAAATTTACATTTTTAAACAAACGTGAACTTAATCACGATTAAGTAACACTAAGCAGCGGAATATTTACAACGAACTTTGTTTCAGTAACTGGTGTTACTCTACAACACAACCGACCATAATGTATTTATTACAACATTAGTGTTCCAGCAAAATATCCAGAGGCAGGGGACCCGGCTTACCAGGCAATCTAACTTCAATCTTCAAAAGCAGTAAACATGGCACCGTTAGCTACATTTAGCTAGTGAGCACAAACTTGGCATAAGCATCATTAGAGTAAGTCATGCATATCAGGAATAAGCATACAATATTATCCTATCACATTGTGGTGTGCTGACATGATCGGTGTAAGTTGTTTCTTACAGGATAGCTAGTCCCGCTCAACACCAATACACCGGGGAATCAGACACAACCCTCCGCGCTGGTGGGGGAGCATAAAGCAGTCCACCAAGCATCGTTTACGGAACCATAGGTTCCCTGGTAATCCCGGCCAGATTCTGGCTGATTACAATCTCACGTTAAGGCATGGCGGTCCTGCAGAACCTACGATCCGGGATGCACCCCGAATCACCGTTAAATCCCGAAATGACCGAAGTCCTATTGGGATCCAGCTATCCGGCTGACCTTAACCATGCAACTGTTGTTCGCGAACATTTCACATACACATACTGATCCAATCTGGATCATTCACTTAGCATTCGCATTCATTTATTTCTTAAGCACGCAATATCATTCATTACATCATTATGGTTCCAAATCTGGATCCCTAGCATACATATCATTCATCTTTCATATTACTGATTCATTCAGGATCAGTATCATGCATATCATTCATTTAACTAGGCGGTTCCAATTTTGGATCCCGTTAGCGTACACTTAACTTACTTATGACAAGTATTTAGCATGACATTGTGCATTAAGTAGCATGGCAACATTTATTCATTTACTTAAAGCATATGTGCACTCAAAACACTTAACAGATAATTCTTCCTCTACTGAGGCTTATGAAAGTCGATACTCACCTGAGTGGCTTAAGCAGATAACTATTTCACTTTTGCTTTACTTAGTACGTCAAGTTCACCTAGCATAGTATTATTTACATTAATTATCTTATCATATAAAGAACGGCTACAAAACCAACATAGGAATCCCTAAATCCGGACCCAACACAAATCCGACAAAACTGTCGGATTTATGGGAAATCCGGGGAAATTCGAAACTTAGGGGAAATCCGAAACTTAGGGGAAATACGACAAAACTATCGGATTTATGAGAAATCCGACAATCATGCGGATTTAGAAACCTGCGGATTTTGGGAATTCGACATGCTATCGGATTCCAACACTTGGGCATCTTTGACTTAGCGGAATCCGACACTTAGAAGAAATCCGACACTTTGTCGGATTCCGACACTTTGTCGGATTCCGACACTATCAGATTTCGACTTGCGGATTTGGACAAACATGCGGATTCCGACACATTCAAGTCTCGGAATCCGACACCTTCAAGACTGAAAATCCGTCACCTTCTTTCTTTCATTTCCAGATTTCATTCATGTTAGTTTTATATTTAAAACACCTTAGAGCTTCATATACCATGTATATGAATCTCCAAAACACAATAACATCAATTAAAACATCAAACATGGCAAACTTACTTTTAAAGTAAGCTTGCATGCTCGTTAATGGAGTTTTTTTTTGCAAGAATTTGGATTTTAAATATGATTCATACATGTTTAAATCCTCACAATAAACAGAGGTTTACCTTTGTGTGATTCAAAATCACGACCCTTCATTTTCTTTCAAGAAATCCAAGAAGCAGAGACAAGCGAGAGAGAATTTGTGTGTTTTCTTTTCTTTTGTTAACTTTGGAAACTTTGACTATAAAGTCAAAGTTTACAAACATAAATATATATACAAACCACATCCAGAGGCACCGCCTCTGGATTTTCACTTCTTTTTCTTCTTTCTTTTACTTATCTACTATTTAATATGTATATACATATATACACACAATTACATGTAATTACACATAATCACAAATATACAACTAACTCTTCTTATTAATATAACTAGCTTACAACTTAGACCCTTTACATTAGCCACTATCTTACGTATATTCACACACGATTTACAACTAGGCCCAAATCGAGGATGTTACAAATCTACCTCCTTAAGAAGATTCCGTCCTCGGAATCTACTCAGTGATAAACAGGTAGGGGTATCTTGTCTTCATCTCGTCCTCGATTTCCCATATCAGGTTTGGACCTAAGCTGTGCTTCCACTTAATAAAACCAGCTTGATCATCTCCTTTCGAAGCTTCTTGACCTTCGTGTCAAGAATTTCAACGGGTTCTTCCACGAGTCGCTTAGAAGAGTTAACCTTTAGTTCTTGTAACGGAACAATCTGCTCCTCTTCAACGTTGCACTTACGCAAGTAACATACGTTGAAGGTATCGTGGATTCCAGATAGCTCAGGCGGCAGCTCGAGAGTTACCGTTTGATCATTGACTTTACGCACGATTTTGAATGGGCCCATGAAACGTGGACTTAGTTTCCCTTTGCGACCAAAACGAATAAAGCCTTTCTGAGGGAAAACCTTCAAGAATACACGGTTACCGACATAAAATGTAGCGGGGCGGCGTTTAGGCTCCGCATACATCTTCTGTTGGTCACGGGCTGCTTTCAACTTCTCTAGAGTCACATTTACTTTGGCAGTCTTATAATCACGTATTGCTCATGCAGAAGAATAGTACGCTCACGGCATGACTATACACCTGTACTTGCATCACATATACATATCATATATCACATCACATCATACCATATCATATCATATCATCTTGTGTACGTGTACATATACTAACTCACAAGTACTTACTCTGCTTTGGTATACAGCTACACCACCCGCGTGACTGTATACCATAACACTGTTCTTGGTACAAAGTTACACCTCGCGCGTACTCTGTACCCTGTCGCTTTATTGAATATCCATAGCATTCATATCTTATAACACATATATCATGTTGTTCATTTAATGCATACTCATATGCTAAACCTGCTGAGGGAATAGTATACTCACCTGCTAACTGTGTAGAATGCTAATCAAATAACTTTTGATGTCAAGTCTTCAAATACCTTCATGTATCAGAGATTAAGCTAAACATCATAAACTGTACAAACTGAACTGGGAAAGGGGCTACACGGGCCGTGTAAGCCTACACGAGCCGTGTACCTTGCATACTACACGACTACTCTTGGCCACATGCCCTGTGCTATCACATCACCCTACACGGGCCGTGTACCCTTTATGCTACACAACCATGTATCCCTACATGGCCTCTCACCGCCTTGGACCTCTACACGGGCCGTGTACCTTATATACTACACGACCATGTTACCAACATGGCCTGTCACCGTCTTAAAAGAAACTTGTACACGGGCCGTGTACACGACCGACCTGCAATTTCTGTGATGAACATAACTGCTGTTCTTGGTCCAAATCTTATTTAAAATCATTCCCAAAACTTACAACTTTAGTTATAACAATCTGTAACTGCTAAACATCAACTAAAAACATCATTACTAACAATACTCAATGATTTCACCTTTGAAATCACCTTCTTGACTCATTACACTTAAAACTCACAACAAGAATACATACCTTGCTACTGATAATCACTTGGTTGTGTTGCTACACTCTAAATCTGTTGTTCTTGATCCGAGAATTCAGAGGAATTGGCTGCACAAATGAAGGTTTGACTTACTAAGTCAAACTACACTTTCATATATATAATAGAACTTTTCAAGAATTACCATCCAGCCCCTGAACTTATCATGTTTCAAACTAACAACTTTAGCCCCTCTAGTTTTATAAACACATCTAACTTTAAATAACTTTTAGCCATAGCAACTTTTGAACTTTGGGGCGCTACAGTTTCCGACTCTTAAACTTACTGTTTAATGTATTAGACTCTCAAAACTTATCATTTATTATTATAGGGTGATGTGACACCGGTTTTGTTGACGTATCGAATGATTTGCCAAATGACATGGCACTTCAAACTAAAAAAAATCAAAACCTACTTTTAATAATAATAATAATAATAATAATAAGATGATGATGATGATGAGATCTGTGAGTCGAGATTCCATATGGGGCTCCATCTGCTTTTGTCGATCTTTATCTGCTTCGGTTGATCTTCATCTGCTTCATCACACCAGATTCCACAAACTCAATATCATATCAGATCTGTGAGTCAAGTTTTTTATCCTTCGATTTAGGCCCGTGCTAACAAAAATCAATCCAGCAAAATGAATTGATTTAGGGATGTGAATATCTGTTCAAACACTTGTGTTTTGAGTATATAAGATTTTTGCAAGTTAAGAGGGGCATATATAATATTTTCCCATCTGAAAGGTACATGATGATGAAAGAGTTTTTAAATGTTTTCAAAATTATATTTATACCCCTTATTTTTGTTGACGAATTTGTACTTTTATGATCTACGTGACATATATATCGAAAGAAGACATAATTTTCTTTTCAAAACAAATAACACATCTTTGTTTATGCATAAGCTCGCAATGAGTGAAAAAGAGAATGTTGATGAAAGAAGAATATGTGTTATTATATTATTTCTTAGATCTAAGTCAAAGTAAACATGCGATGACATTTCATTTTTAACGTTCATATATCCTAAGCTACATATCCATAAGATCACCTTTGTAAAATAAAGTCTTAAAACAAGATATGTCATATATAAGTTTTTAATAAAAAGCATTATTTTATAAAAGTTGCTATATTACTAACTTAGCACCCCGTATATAAACATACACGAAGAATGTTTAACATAAATTTTAAATGTTTATGGTGTTAAAAAAGTACTAACATATATAGTAAAACTATTATAAAATATACATAGAGATATAATACAGAGGGATAAATACATTAGAAATCATGAATTCATACATAACATTATCATAAATTTATTGTAGAATCTCTATATAATTAAATTTGAATTTTTAATTTTATCCAATTGGTATACGTGTTTACATAAATAATTACAAAAATAGGTAAATGTTTTTATTAAATGATTTGAATAATTATTTTTTTACAAAATAATTGACGAATATTTTTTCTAAAAATAGAATTATAACATTATAACCACTTTTGTTTTAATATATATTACAGATGATAATGAGTTCTTCAATATATTTTAGAGATTTCTTATAAATTATAAATTATATAATAAAGTTTAGATATATCTTGGTAAAATATTTGGAATCCTTCAACGAGGATCCTCAAACGAATTCCTAACGTGATTAATTCCCCTCAAATATTTTGTTTCCCTCCCAAGTTCTATTCATATCATTTGAGTTCCCGGTTTTTCTCTCGGAAGATTTTGCTTCCTATCTAATCCACTAATCACCAAAAACCGTTTCACAATTAACGATGAAAGCCCTAGCTTCTCACCCATTTGTTCTAAAAGCTCCGATCGCAACAGTACAACATTGACTAAAGCCACCGCCACTGCAGTCTTGTAGTTCAGAACCATCATTGCCCCCGCTGCACACGGACCGTCTCCACCATCTGATTCACTTGCTTGCTTCATTCCTTCTCGTTCCTGTTGGAGAGGTAATCAGTTTATTTTATATTTAACAATTAATCTTTAAGTTAAGGCCATGTCCTCTGTTTTTTGCTAGTTGTTAATGTTATCATAGTATTAATTTCGTCGGTATAAATTGATTTTAATTAAAAAATAGTAAATAAGTTTAGTCGGTAATTCGTTGGTACAAATAATATATAATTAATATTAAAAATAAGTTTGTTCGGTATTTAGTCGCTAATTTCCGTTGCAGTTACGTCGGTAAGTTATTTTTCGGATTTTTAATATCATTAATAAGTATTATTATTTATTATTGGTGAATATTTTAATATTTGGTTTACGACGATATAGCGACGTTTTTGTCAGAAAGATTTGAAAAATCGTTAGTAAAAACTGTAGGAAAAATTAGCGATGGTGATATTTTAAACCAAATTTTTTTGTCAGAAATTCATCGGAACCTTTTAGCGACCATTTTCCGACGCTTTTTTCTGTTGGTAATTCACAAATTTCTTGTAGTGGATGAGTGTCCACCTTGTTAGTTGTTACAGCCAAGAAAGAAACGAAAAATGTGTTATCTCAACTTTCTACCCATCTCCCTTATAGCTTCGACCCAAGTATTAAAGCTATATGTCTGAAAAATGTTCAACAAAATATATAATTATTCAACGTTTTTGGATTGTCCAGTTCTATCTAGAATCTAAAAATCAAGCAAAACTACAAGATAATAATAAACGATTAATAAAAACGAAAATTTCTAACGTGCAATCTAATTCCAAGACCGTTATACTTTGTCTAAATAGTTGATGATGTACCACCCTCATGGCGTGCCATCCCTCATTCCAACATAAAGGTGACATCAAGAGGAGAATATCATAGCAGGAGGCCACTGCCCTTGATCTTGGAAGATACCAAGGTCGAGACACAAATAACCCCGCAAGTATGAGAACATAGCACAACATGAGGCTACCTAGGTCTGACTACATGGAGTCCCGCAAGCATGCACACAGGCGCATTGCAGAAAACTCCCCTCGTGACATAAGCATCTTGTGTAGGATGTAGGTGTCCTGCTAGCAAAGCAGGACGCCAACATCGCACGAAAGATATGTTATCCCCTGAATACCTCTTTGGAAATCTTCCTAGGAACAATATACATTTAATGCCCCTTACATACTAGACCACCACACCTACTCCTAACACAATTACAGGATAGAGATCTTTGAGATCTCCAAGGATGTCTAGTTTCTAGCATTAATGAAATGTCTGGTAAGCATGGTGACATCCCCAAGCATAGCTCTGCCTTAGTCTACAACTAGCTAAATGGATGACACTTCCTCATTGAGCCATTCAGGATATTCTTCTTAAAGTCGACCCTTCTAGAAGGATTACTTCTCTTATAAATAGGGAAGTCAGCCAACACACCAGGTACGCATATACGACATTCTAAAAGTGTTCTCTTTACATTGAACATCTTCAACCAGAAATGGGTACTGACTTAAGCGTTGGAGAGGCCTCCGGCTGGGGTCACACCCCAGAGCCCTTTTACATAGGTGTTATTGTTTTGCAACTTGCGCTCTCAGGAAGCTTGTGAAACTCTCCACCGCACTCGTGTTAATTGACATTTGCACGATCAATATTGAACACCCTTAAGTACATGAAAGAACATCAATAATAAGTTAATAACTTGTAATTGGCCCATTGGAGTCTTCGAGGAGTCAATTAAGGCATTTTTAATGCGTGCACTAAAACAAAGTGAAAAATAGACGTTTTAAGATATGTTTACTTTAAAAAAACTGCACCAAAGCATTAATTTGTTAAAGAATATACATGATAATATACTTCAACTATTTTTACCTATTTTTTTATACATAAAATGATTCTAATTTATGTTCATAAATCGTATTATAAGATTTTTTTTAACAGCAAAAAACTTTATTTCTTTCAACCTTCTAACCAAAGTACAAAACAATGAAACGTATCATACTCAGCACCTTGCCCTTGCATTTTGTTTGATAAATAATTAAATAACAATATACTATCCCTTTTGATGGTTCAAAAGTTAAATATGATAGCAAAATAGCACAATACAACTCGTAGAAAACGATATTAGAAGCTAACTTATGGAGTCTTTCAATCGTTCTTGAGCCACAAACAACATCAAAAGTGTCCGGCACCTTACTTCTCATGCTATTTGTGCAATCTCCCTCTGATCTATATGGGCTCGAAGAAATAGAATCCTATATGTGAATAGTGAGTCGGTGAAACAAGAAGATATATTTCATTCTATTTAGAGGTTATATGCACTATAAGTGGCCAATAGAAACATAAAAGTACAGATAGTCTGGGATAAATAGTTTAAAACCCCTTTTAAGTAAAAGGGTTGGTGGTGGTTTCTTGTTTTCGTTATTATTGAGTTTGTAATGATGTAATATTTTGTCTCTAGCATCTTGCTAGAGTTTTTTCTATTTGTAATAAAATGGATTTCTAGGAGTGGTGATGGTAAAACTGAAGCTCTCTTCCTAGTCTATCATTTTTTCTGCTATTCAAAAAAAAGATGCTAACTTATTATGAATTTTGATTTTGATTTTTGAACAATGAACCAAAAAACTTTATGAAAATTACTTTTATTATGTCATTTTTATTATATATTAACAAAATTTATTCATCTTTACAATTTTAATTCACTAATTAAAGTCGAGTACGATCAAATCGAATTAAGATCTTATAATCGTATGGTCAAAATCAGGATCATGCGTAAAATCTTAGGTCTATAAAAATTCTATCGAGGACGGACTTGTTTTAGCTAACCGGAATTATACACAACCATGACATGTAAATGATTTCTCAAGTGCTGAACTGACTAAAGGAATATTAACCAAAAGTGGATCACTCTTTTAACTGTATTTAATGTAAAAGTTATGTATATATTTAAAATAAAGAACTAAAGTTAATGGTTTTAAGTTAACTACTTTAACTCAACTCAACTCCAACTTAACCAGCCCGTTTTAACCTAAGTTTGCTTGGATACATTGTCCAATCAACCCTTCATGTTGATAAAAGCAGTTATATGCCCAAAGCAACAAGCAAATATGGGGAATACTTTCACTATGAAGAATATTTATTTAATAAACAATAAATTGCATCTACAACATATGTTTTACAGAAAAAAACAGATGTTACACACATATGGGTGACTCCGACAAGTCGATGATCTCGGGACAAACTTCAGAAACCCCTCTTTTCTTCTTTCGCGAATTAGCTCTGTACTTGGGTGATGGTGTGAATAAATCTATCACCTCAATCTGACCACTGGACCCAGAAATCATCATTTCAGGTCCCTCTTTATCCCTAACAGAATCCATTTTACCTTTTCCAACTACCATTGTTGGCGAGACGATACAAAAATAATCCGAGTCCATAAAAGGCCCCTTGGGTATTTCACAGAACAAACGTCCTGGAGAATCATTACTACAGAACGATTGTTCATAGTTTTCATCATCCGAAACAAAAATTGCTTCGTCTTTATTGTTTTGGTGACCAGTTTTTTCAGGTATTGTATCATCAACCCACGAATCATTGGAGCGGAATGTTTGTTCGTCAATTTCGGCATCTGAAACAGAACTTGCTTCAATTTCGTTTTTGTGATGATCTGCGGAATAAAGAACTGGAATCGTGACATCTTCACATGTTTTTTCGGATTCTTTGTCATCAGACAAATCATTTTCGAATCTGAACATATCATCTTCATCTTCTTTATACCCTTCTGAGTAACATGGAAGTTCATCCATGGAGCGAATTTGTACCCTCATGTGGCTGGGTAATGTAGGGCATCCAGAATAATGCTTTGTGTATTTTGTAGAAAAGAAGTTTACCGTCAAATTCAAGCTGATCAACAAATTGTAAAATAAAGATGTTAGCAACTTCAAACCCACATATAATTTGGTTAAGCACAAGGTGGTGACAATTTCAACTCAAACTATCAGTTCAGATTGTATTTATTAGCCTGTAAAGGGACCAAAGGAGTAAAAATTCAAACAAAATTCTATTAAAATTAATTGGAAACAGGTCAAAAGTTGTCCAGAGTGTATAAAAACTACAATAATTTTTAGTTAAAAAACATATCATTTCCAAAATCATATAGCTATTGCAATCATATTTGACACATTAATTATTAATATTTAACAAACAATAATTTGGAGAAAACATCTTTCTAGTCAACAAATCCAGAACCGTGTGGCCTCATACCAAATAGTTATTAGTTTTGACCCGTTTTGCCATCTTTAAATTAGTAAAGCTCAAAACCATCATACATACTTGTTCCAGGTTGGTAGAGTGAGCATTGTGTATGCCAGTTTGATCTTATTTGCAAGTCCGCCAAGGGATTTAAAACCCACCGCCGCTTTTCTAACAGCCAGTGATTCTACGGGGTGTTGCCAAGCCCACTCAAACTGCATCAATTGACTCAGA
Organism: Dittrichia graveolens; assembly: GCA_038502395.1. Taxonomy (NCBI): domain Eukaryota; kingdom Viridiplantae; phylum Streptophyta; class Magnoliopsida; order Asterales; family Asteraceae; genus Dittrichia; species Dittrichia graveolens. Next base: position 77,007,539 of record JARJIL010000002.1, read on the forward strand.
TTATATAAACAATTACAGGGGACAGAAACAATTTAAAGAAATCAAAAACTATAAACTTCAATGGGTAAGTATATGCCATTCAAGAACATCTAATTCAATTAATATTTACAAGTGCACCAGCACCATGTTATAAAAATAAAAATAAAAAGTCTATTTTGAAAGCAGTAATATTTTGATTATTTCACCTGAAGCGCAGCAACGTTAGTTGGGAAACCGTATATGCAAAGAACCATTTCCCAAGGGCGTTTTTTCTTCGTCCTCCATGCACCACTGCATAATTCTCCATTGTGTTGTCTTATTCGTCGTCGTGGGTTCACTGTAAACCTACAAAAAGAGCACCACGAAATACACGTCATGCATCCACTCTCGAATCGATTCAGGATTATCCATGTGCATTAACAATGGGTTAAAAATGGTTTTATCCGCAAAGTTTACACTCAATGTCTGTTTAACCCCTAAAATTTGTTTTTGAATTGTTCAACCCTAAAGTTTAGTTTGACAATTACTTTAATCTCTGAAGTTTTGTATGGTTTACGGTTTAGCCCTTTCGTTCAACTTTAACCCATTTAACCGGTTAATCTATATATTTGTTTAGGGTTATCAATGGTTTAATCCCCAAAGTTTACACTTTATTTTGGTTTAACCCTTAAAGTTTACTTAATAGTTTAACCTTCAACGTTTAGTTTGACAATTACTTCAATCTCTTAAGTTTTGTTTGGTTTGTGATTTAAACCTTTTGAGTACTTTTAACCAGCTATTTTAGGTTAAAAGGTTTAATCAAGCAGATAAACTAAACTTTAGGGTTAAACCATTGAAGAAAAAACTTTGGGGGTTAAACAAAAATTGATTGTAAACTTTTGGTTATTAAACCATTGTTAACCCTTACAACTTATCTTAAATTACCTAATCTTTCAGATCGATGAAGTTTCTAATTTTTTTTCCCTTGCATTTTCACAGGAATGAAGATTGATTTTCAACAAATTTCAAAACGTTAACTAGGATACCATTTGATTATCAGGTACTTTGATTTCATCTGATTCATTATAATCACAGAAGAACCAAATAGCCTCTGGATCTCCAATTTGTAGAATCATACTTCGATGAATATTAACAACTGTATTCTATAATGTTAACCAGCGTACCATCTTATCATCAGGTAATTTGGTTATCTAATTCGTGATAATGACAAAAGGAAGTTCAAGTATTGAAAGTGAAGCAGAAGATTAACAACAATTCTAATCTAACAATCTTTTAGCCATGAAATCCAGCGAGTTCTAAAAATATAAGACCTAAATGGCCTCTGGATCGCTGTTTATCGAAGAATCATGCATCGACGGCGATTGAAAACTGTATTTGATTGTAATTAAAAAGAAAAGCCTTAGAGATCCGAAGGAAATCAGAAAAGTACCCGATGTAGGTGTGTCCTTTGTATCTAGGGCAGACTGATGTCAACAAATAGCATGCGAAAAACCCAGATTCCTCGTTCTCTTCCGAATCATCAGATCTACGATCTCTGAATTCATCTTGATCTCCGTTAGAATGAGTTAGGGTTTGTGTGATCTCTGATAGCCGCCCCTTTCTTTTCACCATTCTTGCTCTTTTTTGGCAAGTTGGCAATCGTTCACTCTGTCTGTGCCGTTTATAAAATCAGACCGTTGCGATGTTTGACAGTTGACTCCCTGCCTCATAAATCCGGGTTAGGTTCAGAAATGGTTTATACTTATAAACTTTAATAATTATGTATATATTTTTGTAAATAATATCCAATTTATTATTTTAATATTAATTAAACTTTTTAAAAGTTAAGAAGATTATCTTTAAATTAATTTATTATTATCTAAAACCTATTATATGCAAATTTATATTACTACCCTTCTCCAAAATAGCGATTCACGATTGGGCAAAATCACAAAAGATATTAGAGCCAAATCACGAGTACATGCTTGGTGGCTCGTATGGTTTCTTTACCTCGACATGCTACCATATCATATTCTGCTACATAAATCTCTTGCTTGTTATTATAATCGATTGATTTTTCTTCTCCCATGTATAATCAACTTGTGGTATTTCTTTCTCCTCGTCTCTTGCTTGTTTTTTAACAGTTGAAAACTGGTTTTTATTCATACCATCCCAAATTTCACAGACCATCGGTGTTCGTTTCTCTGCAAATTATCCGAGCTTATCACTACATACACACAAAACATTAGAAATTTTGAATGACCTCTGGGACTATTGTTCTTGTGCAATTCTCTTGAAATGTATCTCCAATTGATTTTGGAAGTGTAGATACCTTTTTTTAACGGAATTCATGTGTAGATACTAAAGTCTTAAGACTAGCTCCTACACTTGATTTTCTTATTTTCTAATGCTAGGTTGACAACATTAAACATCATAGAAGCGAATAAACTGATGTTGTATTTATAAAGCCTTTTTTTTGTGCCTCCTGTACTCGATTTCCTCAACAAACGGAACTAGTTGCCACCATTAGAATACCGGAAAGTGGATAAAACATAATTCACAGTTATCTTCAGTTAATAGATATTATGTTTATCAAAATTAGAGGGTCGAAAAGATTATCTGCTTCAACTTTGGAAAAGATGGTCGAAAACTTACAGACGCTCTCTTGCTTGTTCTTCTTGTGTTCTTCAACAACATAGGTTTTAACCGTTCCCCTGTTCATTTCAACAGAAGTTGGTTTCAATCGATTGGAGTGGAGAAGATACATGTATGAAAATGACGCAACACAGCTGCAATCGGGGGATATGGATTCAATCGATCCTTTGCTCATTTCATTTTGATAGAAGTAGGGTTGAATCGATTGGAGGAGAAAAGATGCATATGTAGTTTCAATCGATAAAGGAGAAGTGGTGATTAGGCTCTATCGTGATTTTTAGTGAAAAGCAATCAAGACTTCCGGCCAGTCGATGAAAAAGAAAGGGGTACTATCAGTTTCAAACTTTCAATCCATGAAAGGTATGAGGTGGTGTTTGGTTCGCAGAATGTTTCTGAAGGAATTGGAATCTCTAAAGGAATTGGAATCTGGCTGGAATTGGAATTTGAATCTGTAATCTGTTTGGTTGGCTGGAAATGGAATTGGAATCCAATTCCATATCCTGTTTGGTTCGTAGACAACGTAGCTGAATTTGATTTCAGTTTTGTAAAATGACAGTTTTACCCTTCCTACAAAATCAGTATTTGAGTTTACCCACAATATATATTTTCCAGAAGCCAAGACCGGCGAGAGACCGAGGAGAGAGAAAGGGCAGCGACGGGCGAAAGGTGTAACACCCTGAATTTTGGTACAAATTTAAACTTTTTAAATTTCAACAAAACATCATCATCAGTGTGTTTGTTTATATCAAAATACGGAAGCTTGTCAGATATACAAAATATGGTGTTACTTGTTGACCCGAATACACGACCATTAAATAAACAAAATAAGAATAAGCATGTGTTCCAAACATATCCCAAGGCAACAAGTGCTCCCCAACAGGTTCTACCCTTCTTACTGGCATCAGACTATTGCTTATCCGCGGATACATTTGATGAAGCTTATTTTGTAGATTATGGATTAGAATATATTTGATTGAATATATATATATATATATATATATATATATATGTGCACATATGTTAATGTTAATACATACAATTATATAAACAAGTTGTATACTTTTGTGTCAACAAAAGAGGATTTATTTATAAGCCTATTTTTCCCAACAATCTCCCCCTTTTTGTTGAAGACAAAAATTTATAACTTGTATAAGAATTGTATATGTAACTTTAACATGTTAACATGTGTATATATACACATATATGTATATATTCTACTATCTTCTATATATTCTTCTATCTTCTCCCCCTTTTTTGTCTTAACAAAAAGGAGACTCCCCCTTGGCATAAGCTCCCCCTTGAATGTAGATCTCCATATCTTGATTTGGATGAGCTATAGTACATACAAAATTCTACCGAGGACTTGCGCGAGTGATGTGAGCATAGCCAATATTAATCACAATATATGTTAGATGGAAAGCATGCATATCAAACCACAAAACGCACATCATAGCATAAAATATTGTAGCACATGACCAACATAAATATCATATTGTGTGAATACATAGAAATAAATTGTTTGAAAGACAAATGTGGTAATCATAAAACATCGACTCATGATTGAGACGGCTCACCTCCATCGGTTCCGGAATTACATTTAAGAGCATTCATAATTGATCTCAACATGCCCTTTACCCCTTTCATTTCTTTACGGAGAGAGCGAGTTTCATTCCGTAAAACATTCACATTGCGATTTAGTGCCGCAATTCGTTCATCGGTAGTGCCTTCAACCATGCCGAAATCCGGAGGAATTGAACTCTCCGCGTCACCTTCCTCCTCTTCACCAAAGGTGAATTTGTCAATCTCGGCTTCCGTATCTCCGGAAGAGGAAGAGTGTGCCCGTTTCGTCCCCTTATGGGAAGACATCTTGTGAAATGTCGCAAGGTCGATGGGCATGGAGGATCCCGGAGTTGAGACAATGCGAGAAACATCCGGTAGATTTGTAAAAAGAAGAGATAGAAGACGGACATAGGGAAGATCCCTACGACTTGTCACGAGACCACTCATGCGTTTAGCAAGAATGTGCGTGAGGTTGATTTCGGTCCCCGTTTTAAGAGCATGAAGAAGAACAGCTTGAATAGCACTTATTTCAGAATGATTCCCGGATTTGGGAAAGATATTGGAATCAATGATTTTGTTCCAAACGACACATTCGGGAAGAAGATCTCGTCCGAAAAGGTTGGTTGTGGTGTGGGGAACATTTGGTTTGCAAATTGACCCAATGATTTCAGGAATGGTGAAGGCGGGTGGAAGGTTTGTGAGACTATGACCGGTATGATAGTATTTAAGGCCGGAGGATGGGATGTGTAGAATCCTACCTAGTTGGACAAGAGTGAAGGTAAAGTCCTTACCTTCAATGTTGAAGGTGATGACTTCATCATCCTCATTATAGATGAAGGAGGCATAAAATTCATAGAGACGATTTTTATAAATGACATTTGAGAGAGAAAGGAAAATAGTCCACCCAATAGCCTCAAAGGTGGCTTGGGTCCTATATTGGTCAAGTTGATTGACCGCAACTACACGACCCTCGTTTATGGCCCGTTTCTTTAGAGCATTGGCGGATTGACGAGGGGTAGAGTTGTCAGGTTTTCTTGAAGCCGATGTGCGACCACGTGGCATAATTATCTATAGAGACAATGATTATATGATTAAGTACAAATATATAGTATTAGGACTAGTGTGTGCCTAATGTGTACGACATGTTCAATTTATCTAGTCATGACACGAAAAAGAGTTTGGTTTTGGAAATTTATAACTAGATATATGATATTTCAATGTAGATGAGACATATTTGAAAGTGTGCTAAAAAAATATAGCAAACTCTTTGAGAATATGTCCATACGATGTGGTTGTGTCCTAGGTGTGAGAAAATTTTGAAACTTTTGATGAATCATGCGATGTCAAGTGTTTGTTGGAGTATATGAAGCATGAATAAAGTGAATTTGAGCATTAATAGTTGAAATACTAAAAGATGAAAAGTTCAAAAATTTCCAGATTGCTGACGGTCGATGCACGGTATCGACCGTGGTTGGACTGGATTTTTGTACAATAGCTACGGTCGAGTTACGGTCGACCGTGATATCGACCGCCGGACGATTTTCAAAATTTTTGATTTTGTTTGTCCTTTTTGAAAGCTCTGATTTTATTACTTTAAGATACATCAACAAACCTATGTATAAGAAAACTACTACAAAAGTTAAACCAAACCCAAACAAAGCCTACTTTATCATCCTTAAGCCATTTATAACAAAAACTACCAAATAATCTTCCCAAAATCAAGCCCAATCATGAAAAAATAACAAAAATCTTGAGATACACATGATTCATTGGTGCAAAAAAAAAATAGAATCCTAAGGAGATGAAGAAGAAAGAAAAAAAATTATACCTTTGAGAGAGAGAAGACCGTGGATCGACCGTGAAGGAAGGAGGAAATCGTGTTCAACCGTAGATCGACCGTGAGCAGAACCGTGCCTTCGACCGTTAGTGAAATTTTTTTGCTTGTAATGATTTTTTTAAGCTTTTTAGAGAGTAAAATGGTAAAATGGCGGCTAGGGTTTGATGAGGAAGATAAGGAGGATGAAAGTGGGAGGAAAGAGAGAGGAAAAAGGGAAGGTAGGGTTAAATTTTGTCAGGTGTATAACGGTCGATACACGGTCGACCGTGGTATCGACCGCGTGTTTCTCAAACTTTTGGCAGTGCCCCGACGGTCGAGACACGGTCGACCGTGGTATCGACCGCGTGTTTCTCAAACTTTTGGCAGTGCCCCTACAGTCGATACATGGTATCGACCGTGGAGCCACTGGATAGCATTTTTTTGCTGTTTTTCAGTTTTTAGGTGTTTATCTCTTAAGGTACATGTTCCATCATTCCCAAACCAAGTCTTAATGTGTCAAATGCTTCCTTTTTTAGTGGTTTAGTGAATATGTCAGCAATATTTTCACATGACGTAACTTTTTCTAAGCTTATATTGCCTTTTTGCACATTATCACGTAGAAAGTGATGTCTAATTTCGATGTGTTTAGTTCTTGAATGCAATACAGGATTTTTACTTAAATCAATGGCACTTTTATTATCACACATAATAGGAATTTCGGATAGATGTACCCCATAGTCCAATAAAGATTGTTGCATCCATAAGACCTGAGCGCATGCTCTTCCGGCGGCTACATATTCGGCTTCGGTTGTTGACAAGGCGACGGATGTTTGCTTTTTCGAGAACCATGAGGTAAGTGTCAATCCAATAAAGGCACATACTCCACTTGTACTTTTTTTATCCAAGTAGCATCCACCGAGATCCGAATCCGCATAGCACATTATATCTAAGCCGCTCCACTTTGGATACCACAATCCCAAGTTGATTGTTCCTTTAATGTATCTGAATATTCGTTTGACGGCCTCATAGTGTGATTTCTTTGGATTTTCCTGAAAACGAGCACACACACATACACTATACATAATATCGGGACGACTTGCCGTTAGATAAAGCAAGCTCCCGATCATACCACGATATCTTGTACTATCAAATCTTTCACCCTCTTCATCTAGTGTCAAGTGTGTGTTTGTAGCCATAGGTGTACTCATTGGTTTCACATTTTCAAAATCGAATTTCTTAAGCATGTCTTTAATATACTTCGGTTGATTTATGAATGTACCATCTTCATATTGTTTTATTTGAAGTCCAAGAAAGTAATTCAATTCACCCATCATACTCATTTCAAATTCATTATGCATAAGTTTTGAAAATTCATCACACAAGTCTTGGCATGTTGATCCAAATATGATATCATTCACATAAATTTGTACAAGCAAGATGTCATCTTTTCTTTTCTTTGTGAACAATGTATTATCAACTTTACCCATATTATATTCATTTTTCAACAAGAATGATTTTAATCTATCATACCAAGCTCTAGGAGCTTGTTTAAGGCCATACAATGCTTTTCTAAATTTATATACATAAGATGGATGAATGGGGTCTTCAAAACCGGGAGGTTGACATACATAAACTTCTTCATTTATAAACCCGTTTAAAAAAGCACTTTTAACATCCATTTGATATAGTTTAAAATTTTGAGCACAAGCAAAAGCAAGTAGAATCCTTATGGATTCTAATCTAGCAACCGGAGCAAAGGTTTCATCATAATCTATCCCTTCTTGTTGGTTGTATCCTTGGGCTACTAGTCTAGCTTTGTTTCTAGTGATATTTCCATTTTCATCAACTTTGTTTCTAAAAACCCATTTAGTTCCAATTATTGTGTGACCACTAGGTAAAGGTACTAAGTCCCAAACTTGGCTTCTAGTGAATTGATTTAACTCTTCTTGCATTGCCATTACCCAATTTTCATCTTTAATTGCCTCTTTAATATTTTTGGGTTCTATGTGTGACACAAAGGCAAAGAAAGTATTAAGGTTTTGGACTTGGGATCTAGTGAGTCTTTGATTCAAGTTTCCTATGACTTGAGTTATTGGATGGTTCCTATTTTTTTTAATTTCATTTTCATTACTTGTGGTTTTGTTATCTATTATTGGGTTTTGAACACTATGATGATTTATGTCTAATTTTGAGAGTTGTTCTATGGATTCTTCTTCTAATTTGTCATCATCTACTAAGGGTTGAGTCTTAGGAGGAAGTGGAGATTCATAAAATGTGACATTAAGGGATTCCTCCACAACCATAGTGGATTTGTTTAATACTCTATAGGCTTTACTATTCATGGAGTATCCTAAGAAGACACCCTCGTATGCTTTAGGATCAAATTTTGTCAAGTAGTCTTTGGTATTAAGGATATAGCATTTACTACCAAATACCTTAAGATGTCCTAAGGATGATTTTCTACCTTTGATGATTTCATAGGGTGTTTTATTTAGCATTGGTCTAATCAAGACTCTATTTAGGATGTATGTAGCCGTTGAGACCGCATCGCACCAAAACTTTTGTGGAATGGATTGTTCATTTAGCATTGTCCTACTCATTTCTTGTAAAGTCCTATTTTTCCTTTTAACAACCCCATTTGATTGGGGAGTGCGAGGAGCCGAAAAGTTATGAGACACTCCATGTTTTTCACAAAATGCTCCAAATTGCGCTTCATTGTCAAATTCTCTTCCATGGTCGGTACGAATTGAAATGATCGTACAACTAAATTGGTTTTGAATTTTCTTGCCAAGAGTTTTAGATTTGTCAAAAGCTTCATTTTTGTTTTTCAAAAATAGTGTCCATGTATATCTAGAAAAGTCATCTACAACAACTAGTGTGTAGAAGTTTCCCCCATAACTTTGAATTGATGAAGGGCCAAAAAGATCCATATGCAATAGTTCAAGACATCTTTTTGTAGTTATAGCATTTTTTGATTTATGATATGAATGCACTTGTTTTCCTATTTTACATGCATCACAAAAATGATTATCGAATTTAATATTTGGTAAGTCTCTAACAAGCTCATTTCTAGTAAACGTTTGTAGTAGTCTCATGTTGGCATGACCTAGTCTTCTATGCCATAATGTTGAATTATCAATTATAGATGCAAGACATACTTGTGTGTTAGGATTATCACCAAGTCTACATATATATAGTCCATTTCTCCTAACACCTTTTACTAAAACTTTATCATCTTTGCATATTAAGCTTTCATGTTTGGTGAATTTAATATTTAGATCTTTATCACATAGTTGACCAATACTTATTAAATTGTAAGCTAAACCACTAACATGCTCAACATTCAAGAATTTGATATTGTCATGAAGAATGTTACCTTTACCAATCACCTTTCCTCTTAGATTGCTTCCAAACACAACATGTCCTCCATCATACTCCTTGTATGAGGTGAAGAGTTCTCTATTACCGGTCATGTGTTTTGAACAACCACTATCAAGAATCCATTCATGAGACATATTCTCACTTTTACTGCAGCCCTACACATATGAAGTTTTCATTCAAGCTTTTGGTACCCAATGTTTCATGGGTCCTGGATGGTTAGCATCAAAAACTCCTATTCTAATCCATCTTTGTGTGATTCTAAAACTTTTATGATACCATGTGTTCTTAGGGTTTATGGATTGAGAGTATTTTGGTTTTTGAGTCACATTTGATTTGGGTTTCTTGAATCCAAGTCCATGCTTTGTTGGAGTATAAAACTTTCTCATTAACTCATTACTTGCAACCTTGGGCATACAAGTGGAAGAGCTAGAGACAATGTTTACATTTTTGTTCTTTTGAAAATTCCAGTGACCCGACGGTCGATGCACGGTATCGACCGTGGGTCGACCGTGGAGGTCCTGGATTTTTTCTTTCCCTTTTTCTTTCACAAATTGGATGGTTTTCAAGTGACTTATTGACATGTTGTTTGAGTGCCCAGAGAATCCAATGCCACCCTTATCTTTTGATGATTTTTGAATCTTTAACATTTCATCTAACTTTGTTGAACTATTCTCAAATTTTGACAGTGTGGTTGTATCCAAGTTTGTTTTTAGCTTACTCTCCAAATCTTTTATGCTTGTATGTGTATGAGATGCAATTTTGTTTTCTAGATCTTTTATCTTTATAACTAAGTCATCATTTTCATTTTTCAACTTGATATTTTCCTTTTTCAAACTTTTATTCTCATTTTTTAACTCCTCATTTTTAGTAAGTATTTTTGAGCTAAAATCACATAATTGATCATATTGATGGCCATTATTGTCACTATAGTAGCTAGAATCGGAGTGTACCTCACTTGTCTCAAACACCATGAGACATTTTTCTTCTTTTGTTTCTTCTTGTTTTTCATCACCACTATCACTCCATGCACCTCCTAGGAAGGCTTTGTGATTTTCCTTTTTCTTTGAAGCTACCTTTAGACAATCACTTATGAGATGTGAAGAGTCTCCATATCCATAGCATTCTCTAGATGATTTCTTTTCTTTCTTGGCATCCATGGCTTGCTTGTACTTCTTAGGATCAAATGGAGCTTTCACATGCTTGCCTTTTCTTTTGAAGAACTTTTTAAAATTCCTCACCATCATGGCATACTCTTCATCCTCATCACTATCTGTTTCATCTCCTTCATCACTAGAGGAATCTTTGATATGTTTGGCTTTAAGTGCAATGGACTTGCTCTTCTCTTTCTTTAGCTTGGCAATCTCATCATCCTTTTGCATGATCACTTCATACACCTTGAGATTTCCTATTAGCTCATCCATTTGAAGTATGTTCAAATCTTTTGACTCCTCAATAGCCGTCACCTTTGCCCTCCATTTTGGTGAAAGAGCCCTAAGAAACTTTCTTACAATCTTTTTGTTAGAGTAAGTAGTCCAAAGTGACTTTAGACTAGTAACAATAGTATTAAACTTTGCAAAAGCCTCATCAATTTCATATCATCTAGTATTTGAAATTGTTCATATTGTTGCACAAGTAATTCAATTTTGTTATCTAGAACTTGGGCATTTCCTTGATGTGTGGTGACAAGAGATTTCCAAATAGCATTTGCACTTTCACACATAAACACTATTTCAAATTCTTTTCTAGGCAAAGCATTGTAAAGAAAGAGTTTTGCTTCAAAAATTTTAGAAACCATTTTCTTATCCTCTTGATCCCATTTTTCTTTAGGAAGTGGAACAAAGGCATCTTGTTTGGAATCAAAGGTTTTTGGTACATAATCCCCTTCTTCAATAATATCCCAAAGATCAACATCTTTGGCTTTGACATAAGTCATGAATCTTTGTTTCCAATAACAAAACCCTTCTTCTTCAAGAAGTGGAGGTCTAACCATAGAATTCCCCTCTACATAATTTTGTCCCATTTTTTCAACTCAAAAATTTTTGAAAAAAATATTTTTAGAAGATTTAAAACGAATTTTCAAAAATTATCTAGAGCAACTTGCTCTGATACCAATTGTTAGAACCTAGAGGGGGGTGAATAGGTTATATGCCCACTTTTTAAAGTTTTTAACAATATTTGCAAATAATTAAAGAGTTTAAGGAAGGAAGATATCACCAATGAAGTAGTTTGGACACAATGATTTATAGTGGTTCAAGCAAGGGTTAACAACCTTGCTCTACATCCACTCCTTGGCCTCACCCACCAAGAGTTGCTCCACTAACTTCTCTCTTTGAAGGTAGAGATAAACCTTTTACAAATTCTCTCTTTAGCTTACAAGAATTACACTTCACTCTTGCAAACAAGGTTAAGATAAACCTCACTTCACTCTAAATGAAAAGGCTAGAGTTGATCCTCACTTCTCTCTAATTCTATAGGCTAGAGATTATCCTCACACTATTACAAATGTATATGAATGTAATGAAGTATATGAACTTGAAGACTTTCACTCTTGCTTGATTCTTGATCTTGAAAGATTGAATTATCAAAGGAATATGAGCTCACAAGATTTTTATGTATTATGTGTTTTTTCAGATTGCAAGAGGTGAGTAAAACACAAGACTTGAGTTGCTTTAAATAAGGAAAAAGATTGATGCTCAAAAAGTGTCCAGACGATCCACGGTCGATCCACGGTCGACCGTGGAATCGACCGTCGCACTGCTGGAGATTTTTGAGCCTTGTGAATATAGACGTTGGGCTTTTACCAAAACCACACACAACCTATTTTTACTATAAAAATGTTCTGAAAAGAAGCTTTAGAAAAGTTGGGTAAGTGTCATACTTCTTAAGTTTGAATTTAATCATGAAAATGGTAGTTTGGAAACCAAATGCACAAAGCATGTTGGAAGTTTACCTCTTTCGGAGATTCCTTTTGCTAAATATGGTTTTGGCTTATTTCAATATAAGATTGTGTTTAGTATTTGCCAAAATGGGAATTTATGTTTTGACTTCCAAGCTTGTGATTTTTATAAAAATTGTCTCAATTTTTATAAAGGTTTTTATAAAAGTTATTTTATAAAAATTTAAACTTATTTGATTATTTATTTTGTAATCTCATAGACTTTGAATGTTTATTTATAGGAGGCTTCAACATCGACTTCTACTTGAACTCGGATCTTGACGATTGAAGCTTGGCCATTTGATGAAGCTTAGCCATTTGATGAAGCTTATTTTGTAGATTATGGATTAGAATATATTTGATTGAATATATATATGTATATGTGCACATATGTTAATGTTAATACATACAATTATATAAACAAGTTGTATACTTTTGTGTCAACAAAAGAGGATTTATTTATAAGCCTATTTTTCCCAACAAAAACATAAACACAAATTTTGTTAGCCGAAGCTAGTGAGTGTGCCAAAATCATTTAAACAAGTAAACAAGTCATCATATATCATAAAACAGTTATGGCATCATAAAACAGTTCACACAAGATGTGAGGGACAAGTCCACTTATACTTGTATGTTCCATAGGAGCCAACCATGGTCAACAAGTCCTCGTGGGGGTGTGTCCACATCTCCCGTCAAGGTGGGGGAAACACAAAGCATTCCACCATACAACGGTTCTCTGGAGTGTTAGCCCTGTTCACCAAATCCACTCGTGTTACCCGGGCTCGGTGGCTCGTCAGCCCAGTGAACCCACACGGTCATGATGGCTACTGACATACCCCTCCACTCTCTGCACCGATCCCTCAGCCACCCGTACCTCGCGGTTCCCCCAATTGCCGAAGCCACAGGAACCTCTGTGTACGTCTCAATGACTAGGAACCCTATGGTACAGAGTTCACATCACAACAGTGGTCCGGACCAAAGCACATAAACCCCGAAGGGTCACATAGCACATACCCCGAAGGGTCACATAAACAGTTACCCCGAAGGGTCACATGCAAGTTATATACACAAGGTAACAACTTGCCATAATCCATACATAGCATAGCATGCTTCAAACAGGTGAATCATATGTTCCATTGCATAAATCATTATCAGAAACATGATAATATCAATAACAGTTCACATTGATGCCATACATATACATAAACATGGTTTATACGAAAACAGTTGATGACTTGCACATTAAAAGCATTTTGGGTATCCGCAGGGCACAACTCACCTGATTGAAGTGATGAGGATCACTTCCACTTCAAAACTAGGCCACAAATCACTTGCACAACGATCCTATGATCATAACACAATGTTAACTTAGTTAAGTTAACCATACAATTAAGTTACACGCAAGTATGGACTCAAAACACGACTTAAACGCTCATTTCGGGTCTTTCGGACTCCCTTTGGACTCCCTAAAACCATTAGAAACAAACCCCTATCAATTACAAGGTTAAATGGGGTTAAAAACAAGTTTTTGGACCTTCCGGGGGGTCTCGCGCCGCGAGACAAAGGGGCTCGCGCCGGGAGACATTCTCTGGAAAAATGACCCTTTGCCAAAATGGGACCTCGCGCCGCGACGAGGCGTATACAGTAACTTCTGGGCCTTTTTCTTTTGCTGCAGCCCCGATTTTCTCACAAGATTTACAACCAAAACTTACTTCTTCCATTATAAACTCTAAAACAACACATAAACTACCTCATAACCATAACAAACCATTTCCAACACATTTTAACCACTTTCAATACATTCAAACACACTTCAACCATGAATTAAATCCTTAATTCCTCCATTTTCATGTTCTTGAACTTTTCTACCAAATTAACATAATTCCAACTATCAATACACCATCAAAACATATAAAACTATTACCAAACTCAATTACTAACATCATAACCCCATTTGATCATACAAAACCCTAACTTTAGCCATAATCCCAAATTTGACCCATTAAACACACTAAATCCAAAATCAAACCAAGAATCACCATATACATCATATATAACTCAAATCAAACACAAATTTTAAGTTAACACTTACTTGATTCTCAAAACCCACTTGTTGTGCAAACCCTAACTTGAATGGTTGCTTTCTTGCCTAAATCCAAGCTCCAAATGAAGAGATTCAAGCCCCAAAACACTTGTTTTCTTGAACCTAACTCAACATCAACACTTTACCTCTTCATTTCTTGTTTCTCTCTCTAGCCTCTCTCTCTAAAACTCTCCCCCACGATTGCTCTTCCAAAATTCTCTTCTTTCTTTCTTCTATTTTGATATTTATACACATATTTACACTAATGGTCCCTCTACTTTCATCCTTATTGCATTTAGTTCCCAATTCAAGTTGTAGGCACATATACACACTATATAACATTTAAATAACATATTAAACACATAAATTACTAATACCACACCAATTGGGAATTTTATATATTTTTATAATTTTACAAAAATACGGGTTTTACAAAAGGGCAGCGAACAGCGAAGACCGGCGAACAGTGAGGGGCGAACGAACAGCGATGAACGGATGAGCGGCGAGGGGCGAAGGGCAGATGAGGGGAACAGCGATGAGCAGATGAGCAGCGAGCTTACCGGCGAACAGTGAGGGGCGAACGATCTGCGAGTGACAATCGGAGCTAAGTAGAGGGCGGCGACCGGCGAGTGGGTGAGGCGGCGAAGGGCGCTAAGCAGAGGGCGGCGACCGGCTGAGGCGTGGGCAGAGGGCGGTGACCGGCTGAGGTGTGGGAAGAGGAACAGATAGGCTGAATATATTGTAGGGTTTGAGGGTGTAAATGTAATTAGCCACAATCCCATATCCATGGATTTTGAATTCCCTCCTAACATGAAGGGATTTTACTTTCCCTCCTTTGAATGAATTGAAATGCTTCAAATTCCAATTCCAAGGTTTACCAAACATTAGAATTCCTTGGAATTGGAATCCAATTCCCTCAAATTCCCAAAGATTCTACCCAACCAAACAGCCCCTGAGGGTTCAATATGTGAATCATAGTTAAATTGGAGCAAGGGTAGTATTGTAAATATACTTGCTATTAGGTTTTAGATAATAATAAATTAGTTTCAAGATAACCTTTTTAAATTTAATTAATATCAAAATAGGAGTTTGGATATTGACGGAGATTAATAGGATTTACAAAGATACATATGTAATTTGTAATTTTATAATGATATATACGTAATTATTAAAGTCGGTAAGAATATTCTTCCTAATTTTAAAATCCGGAGTAAATTAAATATTAAAAAACTATATTTCCTACTACTATATTTTCTTACTTTTTTCTTATACCATGTTATACAGATATCACTAATCTCTCTCCTTATCTTAATTCTTTACTTGACACATATCTTGAATTAGTAAGTATAAAAACGACTAATAACATTTAGCAATACGACATAGGACAAAACATTTTGTAAGGTGTGATTTGAAATTAGCGGTACGATATTGAAGCTAAAATCTAATTAATGAGGAGCTTAATGTGAAGTCTACGATGTCAGATGTTGGTTTGAGCAAGATGGTTCACGACATGGAGAAAGACGGTTCACGGCGTATAGTAACGAAAGCTCGACGTTAACGTAAATCGCCGGGTTTTATTTAAATCCTTGTGAATTAAATTGTTGCATGGAACAATTTGGAAGTGCATGTGGAATAGACAAAAATCAAGATATATGCCATGCATGGCGTGTGAACTTGTTCGTCGTCGTGGAACATATGTGGTTTTCGAAGGCTTCACAGCGTGAGCTACTGCTCCACGTCGTAGAGTGTTTTTAAAATAGGATCCAGATTTGTTTTTTGTGTCTATTCATGTACGAGATCTAAGGGTTGGGGGCGCTGGCCGGGCGGCGGATTTACTTTGGTTATTAATTAGGGTTTCTAGTTTGTGTATTTAAATATCGTAGTTATGTTTCATTCAACCTATGCATCTTAGGATGACATCTTGTAAACACTTTAGTTATAATAAAGAAGTCTCTGGTTCCTGCACGTGAACGTATGTTGTAAACCTGATGACCGGACCACGTTATATCTTGGTGTCGTATTTATCTTGTTTTGTTATCCACATTCTTTAATGCTTGAAGGGTGTCTCAGTCCCTAACAAGTGGTATCAGAGTCAGATTCTATTAGACTGTTAGTGTCATACCATTTATAGTGTTTTCACATAGTCACGTATTCATACGTTAAAAATATCATAAAACATCGGAAGTTGTGTATAGCAGTCTTAGAATCTTACTAGTTATTAATATATGAAAGTGTCTAACACATAATCCAAGTATTTGATTCTCATTACCCTGTTTTCAAACCTAAACTTTCAACACACAGTTAGGCCAAAGATTCTAGATTCATTAACTATGTAAAGAGATATAA
This sequence comes from Dittrichia graveolens, assembly GCA_038502395.1. NCBI lineage: Eukaryota > Viridiplantae > Streptophyta > Magnoliopsida > Asterales > Asteraceae > Dittrichia > Dittrichia graveolens. The sequence continues at coordinate 77,024,273 of JARJIL010000002.1, forward strand.
ATTAGTCTTTTGATTATCCTTTGTTGTATTTCAAAAGGAACATATAATCATCACATCTATGCCATAATATCAATATCTTGCTTTCTTACTATAGGGTATGGATCATTGCACTCCCATCATACAATGTATACGTACGAGAGAGCTAACATATGTATGTAAGAGAAAGGAGAGTAGACCTAACAACACCCCTTACTATATGTTATGCTTTTAGCTTCCTTACTATCTTCAAAGTCATGAAGTCATATGATGTAAATCATGCCTTTGTGGATAATTGGATGTCAAATTCCCACCTTTTAAAATTCTGGTGTATGTATGCTATATTATATTAAACATAGTTCCAATATAGTTGCAACTAGTATGAATTTCCCTAATGATGTGTTATTAGAATGTACACTATTAAACATTATAGTTGATAAGATGGGAAGTAACCATTACACTAGTTTGACTTTTCTCTATTTTCATTCATTTTTGCCATGTTTTTTGCTATCAATTTCTAAACATAGAATGTTTAGATTAAACCAAATAAAATAGTAAAAAATGATGTTCATTCTTTTCTACTTTTATGCTATGACAACCAGAGTGTTATTGCCCAAACTTTAATTCTACGAATGGGTTGTGTCATCCACGCACTTGAGACTTCACTGTGTTCATTTTGTCATAGTTTGCATCAGAGATGCATAAAATCTAGTATGATCCAGTCCAGTTTAAACCAGGTCAAGACCGTTTGAATGACCAAATTTTTGGGCAAATTTTAGGACCGACCCGGACCACAGGTTAGAACCAATCTGTTCACGACTCTCGCTATTGAACCAGCCCGACCGATTATGGATGTTCACCTCTAGTTTGCATGATAACCCAAGTATTATTGCCCAACCTTAATTTAGGTTCCCATTAGTTAAGTGGATGGAGTTATTGTGAAAATGATTTAATTTTAGGACTAGGAAACTTTCTCAAAAGTCTATATTATATTTTAAAATGAATGATTTAAAGCATGAGACTTCTTTAGCTCTTTTTATGATAACGATGGAGTTATTCCATGTCATAAACCACGATGGCTTCTTCAATTTGATGGTAAACCGAATACATAGTTTATCAAACAACTTTTCACCCGTTTCTCGAATAAGTAAAAGTAGAAAAAATGAAAACCAATTATATAAGAGTTTAATACGTGCGTGTGACATTTTTACGTGACGTTTGGTTTTTATTTGAGGATCATTATCATACAAGTTTAATAACATAGACTTTACTTTGTATATATTCTTACTCGTCGCCCTACTCATAAAATTAAAACAAGTGTTAAAATCAAAAGATGATGTGAAAAAAGAAAATTACTAAAATACACATGTTATTATCTGATGAGTAAGAGGAAATATAATTTTCCATAAGTACGTATATCTAAGCTCAGCTATTGATTAGTATGAACCCAGTTTTATGGGTATCAACACCATTGTGTTTCCAACTTTTCATGATGACACTTGTTGAGTGATTTTCATTCTTTACAAGTCATACGTCTTTCGGAAAACAATCTCTTTACGCATATATTTATGAGCCAAACACTATCAGACTTATTCCCTCGTAGTTTTCAGGAATCCTTTCCATTAGTCTAATCCAGTCAATAACATGATGACTCCCACCAGTTGAAAAAATGTCTTCAAATAAAGTTACATATTTTGTGTGTTTGGGTGTATATGTGTGCTGCTATGCTTGCGCACACGACGACCAAATGCAGCTTCATAAAGACCGCTCTACATACTAATTATGTAAGGGGTAGCACGACCAAACCCAACCCCAACTCTTTGTATAACTGGAACCATTTAACAAACGACATGGAAGGATCAACCTCTAGGTAGAATTAAAAGGGCGGGTAAGACTTAAACCGTTATAAACAAGCATAAAAGGTGAAAGAAGTGAACAATATTTTTAACCATCTTGTTTTGATTCAGATGGATAAACCAACTGCAGATGGCAAATATAAATATAAACGCTCGGACCAAGTAGGTTGCAAATATTATCAATTCAAAAGTACAGAGCCATCAGGCATACTTGTACAGTTACAATTATTTGATGTAACAATCACCAAACTGCAAAGTATACTAGAATTTATTGAAAGATAAAAAAAAAAGTGAAATACAAGCATCCAAATGGGATTAAGAACAGCAAAGATGTTAAAAAACATGGCATGCAGAAAGAATGCAAGACTTTGGTATAATAGCCTAGATATGATGATTATACGTTTCTTTGGAAATACTACAAATAGTAATCAAAACACAATTTCTTATCCACTCCGGTTCTAACCTGTACAAGAAACCCAAGCCCACATCCTCGCAAAGCATCCACCTGCAAATTTGAAATATTCGGATGATATGATCAAAACTTCTATAAGTTTCTAACTGTTTAGAAATTTGAATTGATTAGAAATATCAAGTGCATGGTTTAAGAGGTTAGACATTAATCCATATATATTAACTTCTCGATTTCTCATATACCGCCAAATTCCTTAACTTGTCAAACTTATGATATATCACAAATACATAATAGTCAAATCAAGTGTTGCACACATCCTACAATTTAAAAAGAAAGGACTAACAATAGGGTATTCGGAAATGCTTAGTATGACTTCTTATCTTCTTATTAGTATTACGTTTTGTACGTGTTTGGGATTGCTTATCCAAACTGCTTATCTGATTATTTGTGTTAGTTGTTACTTGTTATGACTTCTGGATAAGCAATTTGAAGTTGCTTCTTCCAAACTGTTCATTTCAAAAGGCAATTATCAATCCCAGACACCTCAGTTCCTCATCAAGGATCTGTATCTTGATTATGGCAGGAGATATAAAAAGAGCTAAACCATCAAGATAAACTAGTGTCAACATCAGGATAGTTTAGAACAATAGAACCACAATATGCATTTAGAATTCTTGAATGCTTAGTTTGCACTTAACTTGAATGGCTCTTTGTGAGCAATTAATTAGAACTAGTAATCAAATAACTACCATCAAGTTAAGTAAATGAACTTTCCCTCTGAGTGAACAATAATTATAACTAAATGCATATAACAGCAAATCGATCGATTAATTAGTAGCCAAAGAGAAACTAAACTCACAGAATTAACAGATTAATCTGATTTTTTGGAAAGAGAAACTAGGTTTCTCCACAGATAACGTCCGCTCGCCATGTCAACAAAAGTCCAAAATCCATTCACAAAAGCACCATAAACCTGCAATTAACACACAAACATCACACATTTGCGATTATTCGTAATCATTCTTCTAACGTCCTACGAATTAAACACGCAAACCCTATAAATCAAGGAAACAAACCTTAGACGACGAACGCCCAACGCAGGCGGAAGACGGTGATGATTTTGAGATAGAGGCGGGATCGTCGGTGGCGACAGCGTCGGTGGCGGAGGACTGAGATTTGATGTTCCGTAGAACGAAGAATCCGGCGAGAGTCGCCGACAGAAAGATGAGAATAACTCGTAGAGGACACATTTGTGTGTTTCTCTCTCTAGAAGTTGGTATTTAGAGAGAGAAAGTAATATTTGTTGAATGAGATTCAGGCCACAAGATTTTTAGCGATGCTTGATCCTTATTTAATCAACGTCTTTTAATTAATTCTTTCCTGTAGTTTAATTTAATTTGTTTAAGAGTTAATTTATATTTATATGTTTCTTGTGTTTATATCTAAGTTGTAGATATTAAAATGTATAAGGTGTTCCTCTATTTTTGTTTAAGTTTGATGGTTCAAGTTTTATTTGAGATAAAAGGGTTTAGATTTAACGTTGTGTTTTAGAGTTTTATTTTGAAAAAAAAAATGATTTAGATGAAATGAAGGAAAAATTAAAAAAAAATTGTGTTTTAAAGTTTTTTTACAGAGAGAAGAGGGGGGGTTTGAAAAGAAAATTTTAATTAATTTTTTCTTCTAAACTTTCTTCTAAAAAGTAAGAAGATTCGGATGGAAAGAAAAGAAAAAGTTTTATGATTTATCATTAGTGACTAAATTACTCCAAATAACAACTAATAATGTTAGAAAATAAGGGTATTATTGTAATATAACTCTTTTTGTTCTTTTTTTTCAACTCGGGAACACAAATAAAAATAATAATCTTTCTCTTCTTTTCTTTTCTTTCAAACTTAGAAACGCGAAAAACTAAAACTATTATCATTTATCTTTTTTTTTCTATGCTTAATTTTCTTTTCTTTCATATCTAAAACTCAGTAACAAAGCGTAAGTGATGTGTGAATTTTTTATTAAAAAAATCTATGTTGCAGATTCGGTCCTTTAACTTTTGAAGTTATCCTAATGGTCATTTTAGTTTTCAATTTGTTTCACACACAACTTTGGTTTTCAATCCTTTACACTAACTTTAATTAACTTTGATCGTTAGTCAAAGAGTATTTTTGACATTCCTTTATAATCATTCATTTCAGAAAACCTCGTACCTACCTAATACATGGTTGTTCGAGCATGCACCAATGTATATCAATAACAATCAAAAGTAAATCTGATGAAATTGTGAGATGAATTTAAAGTAGGTTTTTGGACTAAGACGATGATTTGAGAGAAAATTACAAGTAAAATTTAGTTTGATTCATGGCACCTAATAATTAAAAAGCTTCGAAGACATCGAATCTGAGACCTCCAAACACAAAATGATCCAAAACTTTCTAAGTCCTCTAGTGCAATGGAGGCCTTAGGTATTTCTCCTAAAGTGGTCAAACCAGTCCTCAAACATCTACTAAAATTGTATGGTGGAACCTAGGAGCTTATTGAGGTAGACAACTATCAAACGCTTACAGATGCTATATTTGAATCCAAACAAACGAGGGTCGCCGGTAGCAAAAAGGTCTACGGCAGCATTTGGTAAGGTCGTTTCGATCGTCCAATCAGATCTACAATAATCGGTTCCAATCACATCTTGCATCTTCATCATCAAGATCCACCATTGAATATTCATTGAATAGATTTTAGAAATCAAAACCCCAAATCAACAACAAAAGGAAAAGCAAACACCTAGTCGTATCTGCAAATGAATTTAGATATCCATTGAATAAACCAACGCTAATTTGTTTCATAAGGAAAACATTCATCTTCATTTGAATGAATCTCATTAAAACCGATCTGGAAGGGTTCATTTTCATATTCAAAATCGAAAAAAATTGATTCTCCTCCTCCCAACTATCCTACACATTCGATCAAGGTTGTCACTATGAAGCTATAATCGGTTCCTTAATATACATAATATCCTCGGGAGCGTTATTTGTTGGTGTAGATGATGGGGATGGTGGCGAAGAATGATGTTGGCGTTGATGTGTGTGAATCAGATTAGGTTTTATATTTATAAATTAGAATCACCAAAGTACTTACTACAACACAAATAGGTAAGTGTACCTAATCGTATCGCAGTTTAGTTATGGTAAGACCGAGTGTCGAACACTTGGAAACGAGTATGATTTTATATTTAAAAGATTTAATTGTTAAGAATGCGATAAAATATTTAAACTAAAAAGTAAGATAAAGTTGAGAGCTTGGATGAAAACAATCAATACGAAATATTTTCACCTACACTCAATTACCCCCTCGTCTACGGTCAATCTCAGGGAAGTGCAATGCATATTATTCCTTATATACCGATTCTTAAATTGGTTAGATCTTCTGGTCCAACTCACTAGTCCTACAATTATAGAAACATTAGCCCAATGGGCATTACATTAACTATCCAATAAATAATCAATAAATGTGTATCAAGCATGACTTAATCAATTAATTCGTATTAGTCACAAAATCAATAAACGAACACCGAATGGTCATCACATGCAATTATCAAATACAATAAAGTTAATTACTTTATAACCTAACCCTAGGATATGGTCCATCTTTAGTCATGATCCCTAATGATCTTAGCAAATTATGATACAAGCAAACATAAATAGAATGGTCATCTCACATATAAAAACATAGCAATAGGTCATAAAGAGAGAAACATTAATAATAATGTATCTTTGAAAAAGCTAAACATGATAAATTATACAATTACCAAACATCCGGATCTGTAAAAATCAAACCAATAAACAAGGGTTCATCTAATCTAGGTGAAAACAGAAAACCTAACCCATAGATAGATTAGAACACATAAAAAACAAAGATGAACAGAACTTGAAAACCATTATAGACCAATGGTGGCAATCCCGAGTTAATCACGTCAAAGTTGTGGCCTTCCTCTTTGTTATTGAGCTTCAAACCTCTCTCAAGCCTTAAAATCACTTATGCATGTTCTCAGCCGTCATATAAGAACCCTAGAATCGCATATATATCCCCTAGGTCAAAAATATGGCTGAATTTATAAATTTTACGTTTCTTAAGTGTTAGTCGCGTCAGGTTTATGTCGCATCACGACCATTAATTCATTGGCAAACGTTTTGGATCAGACTCCCGTTGCGTCGCAACCATTTTATTTTTCACGTCACCACATTGGCTTATCACGACTTAACCATAAAAATGATATTGTAGCCCTTTGAATCTAGTTTCCGTGACAACTTGAATCACCTCAATCTGAGTTCGTATGTGTGAGATATGATCAAAACAGTGAAGGTGTGTCGGAGTAGACAACTTTTCTCGTTTTCTTCGGTTTTTGCTCAAAACTTTTCATCATCCACCTTTTTAACCTGAAATTAAACAACTTAAAATATTAAGTATCTTTTGAATTATTTATGAACCATACATGCTAAAAATAAATAAGATATCACATAAAATATATATTTAATTAACACGGTATCAAGCGTCAACTAAGAAGTTGAGGTTAGAGAGAGATATAGAGATGAGATAAGAACTTAAGACGATGATGAATTTGGAGAGGTTGTGTTTGGAAACATGTTTAAGAGTTTCGTTCTGATTTGAATATGAAAACGAACCCTTTTAGATTTGTTTTGATGAGATTTAATAGATAAATAAGAACAATTTCTTTGTTGAAACATAATAGAATTAGTTTATTCGATAAAAATCTAAAATCATTTGTAGATCCAACTCTGTTTTGATTAAGGTTGATGAAAGCTAGATTTGAAATCATTTGTAGATACGAGTAGGTGTTTGCTTTACTTGTTGTTGTTGTTCGATTTGGTGTTTGGATTTCCGAAACCAATATGATGAATGTTCAATAGTGGATCTTGACGATGAAGATGCAAGATGTATTTGGAACCGATTATTACAGAACTTGTTGGAACCTACTGAAACGACCTTACCATATGCTATCAGCGACCCTCCACTACCGGTGACCCCGTTCATTTGGATTCAAATATAGCATTTGCAAACATTTGATAATTGTCTCCCTCGATAAGCTCCCAGTTTCCACCATACAGTTTCAGAAGATGTTTGAGGACTAGTTTGACCACTTCTAGAGAAATACCTAAGGCCCCAATTGCACTAAAGGCATTCGAAATTGTTTGATCATGTGGATTTGGAGGTCTTGGATCCGATGTTTTCGAAGCTCTTTATTAGGTGCCATGTATCAAACTAATAAGATGTGGAGGTCTTGGATCCGATGTACAACATAATAAGGGGTTGAAACTTATAAAACCAACACCAAATATTACCAAACTGCCAGGAATTCAATACCGAAAATATGTATAGTCTGTTGAATATCTATGAGATATATCTCGAATGGGCTACTTTTGCTAAATCATTTACATGCCCACATGGCGAGAAGCGAAGAAAGTTTAAGTTTGCGAAAGAACGTACTGGCAAGGAGGAATTTTGAACGAGCTTTTGGGTGTTTAACCAAAACGTTGGCACATAGTGTAAAACCAGACACAAGCATGGTATTTGGCAAACTTAAGAAACATAATATATGCTTGCATCATATGATACAATATGATCTTAGAAGACAGAGGTCATGCGACTTGTATATTCGATCCAAACGTCATTCCACTAAATAATGAAGAAGAAATCAGCGGAGAACAACACAAGTCAAACGTTTGAGAAATTCGTAACTATTAGACTCGGTATAAGCTACCGTCAGATTTGGTCAAATATATTTAACGAATTCAACTTACCGACAAGGTAGACGAATAGTAGTTGAGAAGGATGAGAGGAATGATGGAAGTAGGAGTGATGCTAACGTAGCGATAAGAATGGAGGTAATAAGGAAAATGTATAACACATAGCCTTATAAATTAGAGATTGGTATTATCTAACTCTTTAAAGCCAATATCGCTCAAGCTTGTCACATAATAATACATTTGTTAAATTTTCTAATTGCGAGATTAAGGCTTCCATGTGTTTAAACTTGAAGACTTAGAGCAAACTAAAGTTGAGAAGTTCAAAATTTAATAGATTGTTATCTTTTAAGTTTGAAAGTGAACGTTGGATGATCTATAAATGTTTAACATAAACTTCTTCATTTTCAAAAAAATAAAAAATTAACAGTTCCTATTTCTAGATACTAATGTTTAAATAAATATGAGAATTACATTTTCTTTTTCTCTATATAATATTTTTGAAGTTTAATAACTGTTAAAATTTTTAGGGTAAACTACATGAATATATAATTAACTGTCTTAATTATGATTGTATGTAAATTGTTGTATACAGTGGGAATTATAAGTTCATTATATATAATAGTAACAAAAAGTAAGACACACAAAAAAGTTATTTGTATACAATGAAAAAATTATGAAAGTTGATCATATTGTTTTAAGAATTGATTATATACAATAGTAACTAAAACAATTAAACAAGGTTTATATTTTTATGCAATTTATTGAATTTCTTATAAAGCTCAAATATATACAAAAGAACATAAAAGATATCAAATACAACTCAAAATAGATGTTTGCAAATTTTAATCGGACAAACCATTTAGTGAGGTTTACTTTTTCTTATTTGATTTAATGCAAGTGCTTAAGTAAAGGTTTAGGTACCTATCCACTTTTCTTGTCTAATTTATTAGTTTTATGAATAATCAATATTTTAAATAAACCAAAATATTTTTAGCAATAATACTCAAAATTTTCTAATAAAATTATTTAATAGGTTATAATCTCAATATCTTTAAATAGTTTGATCTTTTGAAGCTTAGATTTTATAGTTTTATTTGTATAACTTATTAACTATAAAATATAAGAAAGATTAACTCAATTTTACATCCAATTCCCAAAATTCAAATATCAAGATCTGACTTTTCGGATCTCTGCTTACATATACGGATATTAGATAATCCGTACATCTAAAATATGTTTTTTTTCAAACATAAAAAAGCTAAAGATCTATTATTACAAATATAAAATGTATTTTTGGTATAACTAGTTGGTAGTTAAAGCTAGTGACCAGAGTGTATTGCTTGAAGCTAAAAACTTAACGATGCAAGTTTTATTAGTATAGAGATGTTCAACATGAATATCTTTGTAGTTGGAGCTATAAAACATAAAAGAGTAAATTACTGAATTGATCCTTGTGATTTGTCAAAAGTTACTGGTTTGATCCTTTAAGATCAAAAATTACGCTACATGTCCCTATGGTTGCTTTTTGGTTACTAAATCGGTCATTTAGCCGTTTAAACTAACTGTGCAACTGTTATAAATTTAAAAATGACCATTTTACCCTTTTATAATATCACAAACTCAGTCCCTATAGTTTTCAAATATTTTCATATTTAGTCCTTTAACATTTTTTAAATAATTTACTCTATTATATTTTATTCTTATTATTATTTATTTTTAATGATTTTAATTTATATTTATTATCGTACAACAACCCATTAGAATTAGTGTTATAATACATTATTATATACTACCTTAACTTTTTGTTGTTTACCACTTAACAACAGTCAACATTATTTTTATTTTTTATTCAAATAATTACATATTTAATCTCAAACTTTATTAATAAAACTTATCTTTTTTTTCCTCCATCTATTTTTATCTTTCACATAATAATATACAATTTCAAAATATTAGCTGATAATGAGTTATCTAATTTAATAGTCTGATTATATACGAAATTAGATAAGTTATTTAATTAAGTTTAAATACGATATGAATCATCACGTAATTAGGGTTAAGCAATTTAAAAAATCTTACTCATCTTTCCTTCTTTATTTGCATCAAAAACACCAGAACCAGAAGTGTATTAATTGTTATTATCGGTTTGATATTTAACAAAGATCATTTTGAGCTTTAAAATGTTTATTCTTGTTTGTTTAAATTTTTTTCGCAATTTGATTTAAATTAAAGTTTTGTTTTTTATACTTTAGCAAAAAAATAATTTTAAAGTATAATAACAATTAATACATTTTAAAGTTTTGCTTAATTAAAACATTTAAACAAAAAATAAAAGTATAAAAAACAAAACTTAAAAACAAAATTTTGCTGAAGTATAAAAAATAAAACTTTAACTAAAATCAAATTGCGGAAAAAATTTAAACAAACAAGATTAAACATATTAAATCCCAAAATGATATTTGTTAAATATCAAACCTTAATAACAATTAATATACTTTCGGTTCTGGTGTTCTTGATGTAAATAAACAAGGAAAGATGAGAAAGATTTTTCTAATTGCTTAACCCTAATTACGTGATGATTGATATCGTATTTAAACTTAATTAGATAACTTATCTAATTTCGGATATAATCAGACTATTAAATAAGATAACTCATTATCAGCTAATATTTCGAAATTATATATTATTATGTGAAAAATAAAAATAGATGGAGAAAATAAATATAAGTTTTATTAATAAAGTTTGAGATTAAATATGTAATTATTTTAATAAAAAATAAAAATAATGTTAACAGTTGATAAATAGTAAACAACAAAGTTCGGGTAATATATAATAAAGCATTATAACACTAATTCTAATAGGTTGTTGTACGATAACAAATATAAATTAAAATCATTAAAAATAAATAATAATAAGAATAAAATATAATTCTAATTACTAGAATAAAAAATACTAAATATATATACATGTATACACACATACATAAATGTATAGAGTAAATTATTAAAAAATGTTAAAGGACTAAATGTGAAACTATTTGAAAACCATAGGGACTGAGTTTGTGATGTTATAAAAGAGCAAAATGGGCATTTTTAAATTTATAACAGTTGGGTTGTTAGTTTAAACGGTTAAAGGACTGATTTAGTAACCAAAAACCAACCATAGAGACATGTAGTGTAATTTTTGATCTTAAAGGACCAAACCAGTAACTTTTGACAAACCACATAGACCATTTCAGTAATTTACTCAACATAAAATGACATAATAAAGAAACTTAAATACTAAAAACAATTAAAAACGAATTACATTAAGAGTACTTTGCATGATTTTACACGTTAAAAGCTTCGAAAAACTTTTTCAACTAGCTTTTTCTTTTTAGTTTTTTCCTTCAAAATAAAAGATATCAGCCTCATGTTCAAACAAAAGTAAAAAATTTCTTTAAAATAAAAGGATTCTAGTTTATAAAAGCTCTATATAAACACACTCAAAGTTTACATAATATCATTTTAAAATGAAACATTAGATAACACAACAAAAAGTATTTTATTATCAAAGGGGAGTAAGTATCAGAAACCCAAAAATATATGAGTAATCTAAAAAGGACTATATATATATGTGTGTAATACATTAATAAAAAGAAAACTGATCACTTTATAAATAAAATAAAATAAATGAAAGATAACTCATCTAGATGGTTGTGAATCAACTAATAAAATTATATAAAATAAAACAACATAATATTTAGATATATGTTGGATATTTAAATCTTTTTGGAATGAATATATAAATCTGAAACTAAAAGTTTCAGCAGTTTCAAATAGCTTTATAGAATTTTTAGATACAACAGTGGATTGACCCATTGATTTAGTGTACTTAATTACTTTGACTTTAATTAGAGTTAGGATCATCTCACACACACTCTCCTCTCTATAGAATATAGGGAATTGACCCATTGATTTAGTTATTAGTATGATGTGTTTCGAAAATTACAATATGTGAGAGAGTAGAAGTATAGACGCGCACGCGAGGGGTGGGGTATTAATAACTCCCATTTAATCAAAGAACTATTCCATTTTATGTTTATGATAATCGCACTAGGAATAATCATTATGAAATACGAATCACATAAATAAAACCCAATTAGTATACATTATTAGTACGATATTTACGTAAAACAACGGTAATAAATAATCTGTCTAATAACATTTATGTTTAGTTATATGTCAGTCGAACAAATAATGGAATTTGTTCTTGGGTGAATAATTGAGTTGATGTTAACTAAATAAAGCAATGATTTTTTGAAAACACATATATTGATGAATATAAATTATTTTCAAGTGAAGTTTAAACTTCCTTTCTCTATCTTTTTTTTATCTCTCTCACTTTTATTTAAAAATTAATAACTTCAACTATTTTAACTCAACATGCCAATACACAACTTTATGGCCAAAACCCAAAATGCAACTCGTTCATATTCATATTCATATTCATCGTCATCGAAATCGACTATTTTATCAAAACCACATCCTTATACATAAATATATGTCAATTATCTTAAAAGTCACTATTATTAAACACTTTCCCTTTGACTTGTAGACCTCCAAATGACTAATCTTTATCAACTTCATTGGGTCCATCATCCACCAACAAGAGTGCAAAAATCATGATTGGTTATAACCACCTCACTCTACATCTTACATTGGTCACTATTCCACCACCCAAACTCATTGAATTTGGACAACAAATAGAACTCAACTCCACACATTATTATAAGTCACCAACAAGATTCAACACCAATGACTAGTAGTTTTGAGGCTTCACCCACTAAAAGAACTAAAGTCCAAAGATAACTTTTGACTTTTAAACTCAAAACACATCAGCATTCCAAATCAAACAATGATATGCATTATATGCTAAATCTTCCACCCACATTGTATGAAAATTGACAGGTTTCCTATCAATTTTGACTTTAACTTTAAAACTCAAAATACCTTTTTCACTAAGACTCTGAGAAACCATGATTTGGTAGAGAACATAATATATACTGTGTTTTTTACAATAATGGTTTATATAATGTTTCATCGCTAATAGGAAAATGATGCATATTGTTAACAATATGTATCATACATGATGTTGCTCTCACAAACATCTTAAACAAAGGGTTATTTAGTCATTTCAACATTTATTTGTAATTCCTAATTTTAAATGTTTATGAGAGCAATATCATGTATAAACCGCATGCATCATTTCCCTGTCTAGAATTGGTCAAATGCACGAAATGAAAAAACGAATCAACCGAGTCAAATGTTTAAGATGTACCATTTTTTGTAATTATACAGCTTTGGCAATCTCATTTTGATTTTGTGAGCTATACATGAACTTACTAAGAGAAAGAAAATGCCCATGTGAATAATCTATATACAGCTTCAAGGATGGTCACATGTGCAACATTATTGTGATAAACATCAAACCAATGTTACAATTCAATTATAATTCTAAGGAATAATTGCTGTTAATTGATAAAGTATACAAAACTTGAAAAAAACAAATGAATTTGAGAAATACCACTAGACTCTTGCGAATCGAGATATATTAGAAAGCACTGTTCTTAAACTTCTAATCCCAGCTCCGGTTTTTGAGCTAACCATCATCTGCAATCACACAAAAGCCAAAAGATCTTGAGGTCAGATAGCACAAATCCATATCTGAACTTTTAACTCCAAATTGACATGAATTGTTTTATTTGTGCAGAAAAACTTGAAACGATGTTCAAATACACAAAAGAAGGAAACAAAATCAAATTCTGTAAGTTATATTTGGATCTGACTTTGGAAGGTAATGTGTGACTGTATAAAGTAGAATTTGAGTCATTTTGGGGTGAAAAGAATACATGTCACTATAGAGTTGGCACTTGACCTATTCATGGGTAAATACTAAATAAGTTGATTTAGGCTATAATTTTGTCAAACCGGTATTAGAAAATTAGCTAGGATGGAAACATGTCAAACCTGTCAAAAGTTGCCAAAGTACAATGAAATGCGTTAAACCGTATAAACCATTTTATTGAACACGGTGAATAACTGCTAAACAGTCACACTTTAATGAACGAATCCTTAAGTTTTGTCTAAAAATCATTTTAATCTCTAAACTTTTGTTTGGTTATGGTTTTGTCCTCCCCTCAACCTATATTGGTTTGACCGGTTTTTTTATTCTTATTGTTATATGATTACTAAAATTTAAACATTATTATATTTAATTAGTATTAAACATTATTAATCATTTTATTTATTATTATTACATAACTAATGAACACCAAATCAGTCGAACCGATGAAAAACATGGCCACATATCTAACCAACACCAACTCCGTGACCACCACCTAAACCACCGTCACCTTGACCTGTACTAACATTAACAATTTAACAGTCACCATCACCACCTTCACCCCAAATCAGTCAAACCCTAGAGCCCCAAATCAGAGCACTTTCATGCCCAAATGGGCTCCCAGCCACCAACCATTACCAACATTAAAACACCATCACCATTGAACAATCAAACAACAAAGTCACCACCAAACAAGCCCTAAAGCCCCAACTAAGAAAGAGGAGAGAGAGATAAATAAGAAAGAGGATAGAGAAACAAATAAGGGGGGAGAGAGAGAGAGAGAGAGAGAGGAGGAGGAAGTGAAAGTGATCGCGAAGAGAGAGTGCATGGAAGGTTGTTTAAGTTGGTTTGAGGGTGGGGGGCAGGGACAGGAGAAATGGTGTTTAGTTTTTTTCTTTAGAGGTAAAAGACTCAGATAATCAGTTTTTCCAAACTTTGGGGGTAAAACCATTAGAATTTTATGATTAAATCATATTTTAACCCTAACTAAAAAAAGTATTAATATTATTATAATCAGCTAGTTTTCGTAAATGATAATTAGGGCAAACTGCAACACAATACAACAAACTTTGCCTAGATTAACATTGTATACAATGAACTACCATCATTCTATATTAATACAATAAACTTTCTAAAACCTGCCATTGTTTGTGATTCGTCCTTTGTGAGCAGTAATTAAGTTGCTCTTTGTTTTATTCCAATGATTTAGGGTGCGTTTGGTATGTTTACTACTCAACAAGTTAGATTGCAATTTGGTTGTTTTAGCAAGCAATGGAATTTATCATTTTCGTCTGCGATTAGGGTTTTCATCTAAAGTATGCCTAACTCATCAAAACTCATCGGTTAGACACGGCTTTGTTTCATTTGTGATTAGGATTCAAGAATCGCTTGTGATTTACAGCTAATATTTGATTTTGTTTTAGTGTTTGATTTTGAGTGCTAAAAATTTTGGGCTGTTCTCTCTTTCAATTTTACAGGTTTGGTTAGGGTATGATTTCAGGTGCTTTAGTGTTTAGTTTTGAAGCCTTAATTGTTCATGTGTCAATTTTTTGAAGCACTAATTGTTCATGTTTAAAGATTCATCGTATATTCAAGTAAGCTCTTTCATGAAACTCTTGTTAGTGTGATTTTGTTTTTGTGTATGTGTGGGTGACTGGGTGCTTTTGGACGAGGCTTCAAGATTCAAACATTCATCCGAAGAACGTGAACATTCAAGTTTGAAAATTATGTATATCTGTTGGAGTTTGGTGCTTCAAGAACATAAAACATTTATCCCAAAACGCTCAACTTAATAACAATTTGAAATAATTATTATTATTATCAAAAACAACAACAAAAAAGTGACTGGCTACCTAGAATTCAAGTTACTCATTACGTATAATGGTAAACTTCAGAAATTTTGTTGTATTAATATAGATAAATGGTAGTCTGTATTAAGTTCGGTATATTGTGGTGCAATTTCCCTAATAATTAATAAACCAATCATTTATAAAATCCACAAAGAAAAGACAAAAATAAAAGTGCTAGTGTGTGAGTGTGTTTGTGAAGATATCAACATTTCTTACCAAGGGCTGAACAGCAGATTTGTTCTTTTTAAGGGCCTGCAATTCAGATGATCATATGAACGTATTATGAAATAAAGGAAAGAAAATCTACAAGTATAAAATAAGCGTACTTACCTCCTGAATTTGCATTGCACGCCTTGCAACATCAACGGGGAATGCTAAATCTGTTTTTGTCAAAACTATCTGGTATTTCGTTTTGGACCTGAAATTCAAAACAATAAATTGCTACAGATTTATGATCCCCCAACTCCAATGGGCGACGGATTAAAATGCTAATATTATTACATGAAGATATAACATTAGCAGAAAACATAAACAGTTTAAAGGGTATTGTTCAATTCACACTAGCAGATACCTGCGCAAAACACGCATATTATTCTTTATTTCGATTATATCCATAAATGTTTATTGTAATCAGCAACAAAAATACTAAAATATAATCCGTTGAGCCTATTTTGGGCCTGACCATTATATACACTTTAACAATTATAAATTTGGGTCACAGGTTCAGGTTCATGAATTCTGTTGCAATAATCTATTCTTTGTGATCATCATATTTGACACACTAACAATTTATAGTAAATAAAATAATAATTCTGGACAGAGATTTTTTTAAATCAACCCAACCATTTCAACCCGTATTGAAAATTACACATTGACCCATTAACCAGCCAGGCCTTTTATCACCTCTAGTATATACCATGTTTCTCAATTTTAATGAATCTCATTTTCATTTCTCCTAACATCTAGTAAATGAGACGCTATATCAAATCTTAATTTCTTCTCAAATAATAAAAATGGAAGCATGGAACCCAAAAGAAACATAGAAATGAAAATCCAAGACCTTACTTTTTTTTAGTTTACTTCTATGCACATGATTTAAAGCAGTATATATCAAGATCTCGATAATATTTACTGACCTTTCCATTAAATCAACAAGTTCATGATCCCTTGGCTTCATACCCCATTTTGTGTCAATTAGAAGGCATACTCGTTTTAAGCCTTCACGAGTCGATACATACTCTTTTACCTAAAATTTACAAGATAAGTCAAGAAGAAAAACTAGTTTTCCCAAGAAAAAAAATGGCAAAAGATTATAAAACCACACATCAAAAAGCATCTTCGCAAAAGATTTCAAGATACATGGAAGCAAGTAAATTATCGTTAAAATTCCTTGCATAAAATTCAAAGTTTCAAACTACTTTAACAACTTACAAGTTCTTCCCATGATTCCTTGACTTCTTCTTTTGCATAAGCAAACCCATACCCAGGAAGATCAACTAAGCAGAGCTTTGATCCAAGGTTGAAAAAGTTGATAGTCTGCAGACAGTTTCATGAACATCTATAAGGGGTCTTTAAATTTGGGCAACTGATTATTGCAACTTGAAGCCAATGTGATTATTTAGTAGTGAAATTGATCTTCTAATTGTGAAATAAGTTTACTTATTTAATATTTATATACCCTTCTTTTAACCTAATATGAGAACATCTCTCACCTTTTTCAGAGAAGTGTCCTCTTTTTGTCGATTTATCAATTAGTTCTTTGAAAATTATCATAATGTTGCAAAGACTCAAACATCTGACTATCTTACTATTATGTCTTTACGTAAGAGAAGCAAAAACAAACGCTATTTCCTACAACCCATATTATTATAGTTGATTTTCTGATTTTTGATCATTCTATATTACATATCACTTTCAAAACGCACATCCGAACACCCTATATAAAATATTTGACAATTCTGTACTTGGAAAAAAATTGAGCAATAAAAATGATGCAGGACCTGAGTTAGGCCAGGCTTGTCTGATGTTCGTACAACACCCCATTGCCTGGTGAGTGAATTTAGCAAAGATGATTTGCCAACGTTTGACCTACCTAATAAGAAATTAAGGTTTAAGCCACAAAATATAGGAAATATTATGCCAAAAGAGAAAGAGAGCCATATTACATATTATACGAGCAATTAAAAAATAATTTCATATATTCCATGCAGAAATTCATGAGGGATGGTTGCTTATGTTATGTTGTGAAGGTATGCAATTAAGGTGAGCACCATGGTTATATCATCATACTCAAGCAGTATAAGATATCAAATAACTTTAATAGTTACTCTCCGAATCCATTTACCAACATGAAAACCACAAAGATTGACTAGACACGGATGTGTATGACCGCTCATGAGATGTTTAAACTTCAAAGTATGCTTCAACAATAACAAAATAAGAAAATCATGTTGATCTAAAATCAGTATCATCCTGATCCATTTCCTTAACGTTACCAACAGACAAATAAAGAAACTGAAACATGAATATTTTTCCATTTGAATGCCCCAAAATGTAAATTGATGCAAGTATACTTATGAATACTTATATTTCTTAGATTTATATTTCTTATATTTAGGTGAGTACATTTAGTGACTTATATTTCTTACATGTACAAATGGGTATTTAAAGTACATGTATACTTATGAAGACATTTCTGAACTTAACCAAGTCAAAATGCCTCTTAATGTTATTGGTATATGGTAGATACCTATCAAGAATATAAAAAAACGTCCAGTTACCTGCAAATGCAATTTCTGGAAGATCAGGAGATGGGAAAGATGAAGACACTTTTGCAGCAGCAAAAAATGTCAGTTTATTCCTGAAAACCTACAAAAGTTTCAAACCATAGTCACTAATGTATATATGGCAAACAACATATGGTTTTGTATAGTGACCACCTTAAATGGTATAAAACTATAAAAGATAAGATAAAGTTATTTTAAAAAATTAGAAAGAACTACTTAGAGGTGGTGTTTTTTACCCATTCACTTGTGAACATAGACCAAATCAACAAATTAAGTTAAAAAGAAAACATGTCAAACTGGTCATACACCTCCTAAATTATGTATTTATACTCTTTAACACACTAATCGTTTATACAAAATTAGACAAAAAAAACATTCCAGGTCAAACCAAACCGACCCGACTCAACCCACAACATAAGTACCCATTATCCAAGTTGCTCGACCCAGCCATTTACCTACCTCCCTAAAACTATTAAAAAACCATTCATACATTCTTCATATGCCATCAGTTTAACTCATAAAAAATAAGTGCAAGCTTACTGATTCTTCAATTCGCTCTCTTTCTGAGCTAGTAGAGAAGGGAATGTTGTCTAATGGGGAAGAAAGTTCGATATTGTATCCTGCCTTTCTGAACTCAATTTCACGTCTACGCCCCAATAACTACAATGATAAATAACCAAGAATGGTACAATGTTATGAGAGCAACATATATCCGATTTAAACATAATGGACATTTAACGAAGACGGATTACATTTTCATTCACAAACGATATGATATCGGGGCTTGGTTGTATGGCCCGAAACTGAGCTTTTTGTGACAACTCGGCATTTTCTTCGCTATCTGGATCTTCCTTTTCCTCTCTAATGTTATCATCTGAAGATAAGGACCATAATATACAATTTATGGAAAGACCCATGCAAAGGGAAACAAAAATATACTTTATCTGCTCCAAAATTTATATGATGTTCAAATAAAAACTAGGTTTAATGAAAGTATGCACTCGTCTATTAGTCAAATGCCTAAAATTACTAGTTAAAAATACAAAACACAAGAATCTTGTGGACCAAAATCAACATATTAACATGTTGTAACAATTGCTAATGCGCGAAACGGTAATCTTGGTTTACAACTTAACCAAAATAAAAATGGATAGATTTATCTTGGCCTCTTTGGACACAGCATCAAACTTCTTCACTCATTTGGAAAAGAGAGAGTACTAAATATGGACATATGACAACAAAGCAGATTGAAAGCAAACAACAAAAGATAGAAGACTAAACTGATTCACACTGATCATAATTCAAAATATTGGAAACGTAAACTCATATGGGACAAAATTCATGAAGTTAAACTGACCAATTGTAGGCAGGCTATCATCAAACCGCTTATTTGCTGTATCATTTGGATATTCTATCCGGATTAATCGCCTTTTCCTCCTTGGTCGATCAAACGTTGCCACTGAATCATCAGCCAAGCTCTTCTTGTTTTGAAATTTCTTCTTTCCAAATTCATGATCCTCTACAGGACTTTGTAACTGTTTGCTATTCTCATATTTTGCCTCTCTATCTTTCCTTAATAAACCATTCCTATTCTCTCCATTTTCGGTATTCTTTCTTCTATCGCCTCCTGCGTAAACAGACTCTCGTTTACTAAAAGTTCTATTTTTGGAAAAAGATGGCAAACTTGGTTTCTCAGAATCACGAGAACCCCTTCTTGCAGTTTGTTTGCCATCAATAAGTTCCTCTTTACCCTCGTTCCATCTTCTTCGTGAGAAACCCTTTACACCAGAACTCTTCAAATTGTTATGAAACTTACTTCCCACATCAGAAACACTATTATTGGCATGAATTTTCTTCCTCTTAACGTCGAAATCACTTCCTGCAAAACCCTTACTTTCATTCCCTTGAAATCCCCGTACTTTTCGACCTCCATAATCCGATTTCAAGCCCCTTCCCCTACTATCAGCATCCACAACTCTTTTACTTCGACGATCACCAACATTATCATTCTTTGATGTCACACTCTTTAAGAATTTATCATCAACATTGGACGAAAAATCATCAGTCTTTTTAACTCTTCTGAACTGACCTCTGCTTTCAAACCCCTTTTTCTTAGAATCTAGGGTTTTAAATTTATCCCTAGACGAATTAACAGATTTTCCTAATGCGAACTTTGCTCGTTTCTTAAGACTATTAAACTTGGAGCTCGTTTCTTGATACATTCTTCACTAATTCACAAAACAATAACGAAAACAAAAGAAATAAGGGTATTAGTTCAGTTCACTAACGAATTGAAGAAATATAATTAGAGTCAAATCAATTTAGTTACTGCTTAAGATTGAACTTCAAATTTTCATTCGATTACCTTTGCTCTTTGTTGTGATTACTGCTTAACGAAGGTTCCCTTTTTCCATTTTCGTTTGCGTTGCCGCCAAATCAACTTGGTTTCTTCTTTGAAAGTCTCTTGAGGAAACTGTCTTCTTCGGTGTGCCCTGGCAGCGAGAGTGCGAGTTATTCACTTATTTGGGCTGGTCCAGTATTGACGGAATAGAGGCCTTATCCTTACTTAGGAGGCCAAGTAATAGAGCTTGTTATAATTGGGCCTATGGTGTTGGCCATTGTTGGGGAAAATAAAATATAATTGGGTTGGTGGTGGGAGTGGCGACGGCAGGTGGTGCTTGGTAGTGGCGGTGATTGTGGTGGTAGCAGTCCGGTGGTGGTGGCGACGGCATATATTTCCTTTTATTCTTGAAAAAATATTGTGTTGTGTGTGTGGGGAGTTGGCGGGGGGGGTGGGGGTGTGGGTGGCCCGGGGGTTGGGGGTTAGGTGTGGTGCATTTTATAAACATAATTATACAAAGTTTTAGTATAAAAATGAATTAAAGGTATTTTAGTCTTTTGATATGATTTCGTTGCAATAATTTGCAAACAAACATAAAATAGGATTGGAATGTAATTCAATTCTATTTACTTTTCAGCGAAACAAATATAAATAAGAATTTCATTCCTTAGGAATTGAATTCTTTAAGAAATTCAATTACATTCCTTGAATTCCGTGAAACAAACGCGGCCTAAAAGAATTGGAATCCAATTTCTAAGGATTCCTGTGTTTGGTTTACTTAAAGAATGGAATTTCAAAGAATTGGAATCCATTAGATAAGAGAAAGTGAATTCTATCAAGTAATAGAGGGATATTAAAATCCTTAGTAGAAGGAATGTGAAATATTACTTTATTACCCTCACATTCTAATATATATTCTTCCCCTTCGACTTCCTACGCCTCCAACGCTTTCCTCAACCTCAGCCTCAGCCTCAGGTAAGTTTACTTTCTCCCCCCGGTCACCTTCGACTCCATTCTTCCTTCATCTGTTTTTACTTTTTTTAGATTCACTAATTTGTTGAATCTATGTGTACCAAACACATTGTTGAATCCGTAGAACCGTCCTGAATTTGAGAAACAGTGATTTATAGGGGTGAGATCGGTTCAAAAACCGGACCGGACCGAAACCCGAAATCTATAAAAAACTATGATCGAAGACCGGACCGACTAGTCACGGTCCGGACCGGTCTCGGTCCGGTTAGTCTTTTTTTCGGTCTATTAGTTGTTTTATACACTATATTAAACAAAACCGGACCGGCCCGGACCAAAACCCGAAATATATAAAAAACAAGGACCGAAGACCGGACCGACTAGTCCCGGTCCAGACCGGTCTCGGTCAGGTTCACCGGTTTTTTCGGTCTATCAGGTTGCATGCATGCTCACCCCTAGTGATTTATGTTGAATTTATAGAACTATGTTGAAACTGTTGAGTCTGGTTTTTTTTCTTGAAACTCTGATTTGTTAATCTGTGCATATGAATCTGTAGAACCCAATGTTGAATTTGTAGAGCACATGGTGAACCAAACAGAAGGGCAATTATGTTATTTTACATTACTGAAATCAAATTCATCTACGTTGTCTGCGAACGAAACAATATATGGAATTGGATTCTAATTCCACTTCATGACAACCAAACATATTGCTGGTTCTATGTGCACAAGACACAAATTAATACGATATTACTGATAATAAATAAACCCTTAGGGTCACACATTTACAATCAATGGACATCAATTATATATTTGAATATGATTTAAATATGTTTCGAACTCATTATTATATATATATATATAAGTATATATGCATTGTTGTATATTATTACTTATGTGAAATGATAATATCACTCTTGTATATTGATATAAGATAATGCATATCAAATACAAAAATATAAACATATGATTTTTTATATATGTATGTATATATATGTGCATAAATATATATTTGTTACATGTAAATTGTTACTAGAAACAAATTATATAAACGTATGTATATCCTTGTTACAAGTAAAAAGTTACTAGTAACAATCAAGTATGTATGTAAAATACATGTAGATGTATTTTATACTTAGTATAACATATCTAGTATATTCTTTTATATAAATTGAAAAAAACTAGAAATTCACACATAAATCCTTCAAAGGGGGCATGTATTGCTTATTGATACACTAAGTGAAGAAGCAAATAAAAGAAGGGCCCTCCCCCTCACCATTTTCTGCCGAAAATGGCCTTGGGGAGGGGCCTCCCTCTTGGCTTTTGTTGCTTGGTGCTTTTAAGTCTCCTTGCATGGTCTTTGTGTTACTAGTTCATGCTACCACCTTTGATATTCTTCAAGAATTGTTCTAAGTGTTATAAGAAGCTTGAATACATCCTTACTCTTTAGTATTGGTGTTCTTCAAGTAAGCAAAGTGTGATACTAGAATACATACTCATATGTATACATAGTAAGTTCAAGAAGAACAAGAGGTTGTTGCTTGTTTGCTTGAATTTCAAGGGTTGGAGAGACTAGCATCTTGGAGGTGTTGGACTCATTGATTTGTGGACACCTTGGAGGAAGTCTCTACTTGGCTTCTCATTGATCAACCACTTCATCAACAGTTTAATCATGCTACAAAGGTTGTAGTTCTAAACACCTTATGGTTGTTTTGTTTTTCTTAAAGCTTGCATATGGATCATTTGTGGAGAATTTTAAAAGGTTTAAAATTGTTCTTCATGCTTCCGTTGCTAAAATATATTTTAAAAAACCGAACAAACCCTAACACATATTACAGATTCAAATTCTAATTATTGACAGATTCAAAATCCTTCAAAAATATTATGCAAACTAAATGCCACATTAGTTTTTATTTATTTGATTATGCATTTGAACTGTTTGAAGATTATCAATTTATGTGTTGTTTGTTTCGAAGACATAAATGTCTTATGTTTTATTTCATGTCTTCAAGAGAATATATGATATAGAAGGTGTTAAGTCTGAGAATGTATGTAAAAAAAGATGTATTTTTTAGCTTCTCAAAATAAACAAAAATAAGACAAAATAAGATCTTATGTTTGTGAAAAAACAAACAAGTTTATTAAAAACATCTACACGCTTACAGACATTTCTTTAGAATAAAACATTATTTTAAAAAA
Organism: Dittrichia graveolens; assembly: GCA_038502395.1. Lineage (NCBI taxonomy): Eukaryota > Viridiplantae > Streptophyta > Magnoliopsida > Asterales > Asteraceae > Dittrichia > Dittrichia graveolens. The sequence continues at coordinate 77,048,297 of JARJIL010000002.1, forward strand.
TAAAGAACACCTTAATTTCAAAAATCAAATCATAGACCACTAGTTTCTTGCCACCAAATACTACTTGGTTAAGTTCTTCCATAACACAGAACATGTTACTCTTATTATTGCTTCCCAAATATCGACTTGCGGAGACGAAAGAGAAGTCAATCCTCTCATGGAAATTTAATTTTCATAGTATATTACTATTAAAGGTAATTAAACTAGTTTCTTGAGATATTTATAGGGTTTAGTTTATAAAAATGTATTGAAGTTGTCACCTTTTGCTATTGTATATACTCAACTTTAAAACCTACCATTTAATGTACCAAACTTACTAAACTTACCAATTTATATATCAAGTTACTTGTTACCTGTTATGTGCTTAGGTGTCACAGGTAAACATGATGTGGCTAGTGATTTGGCACCTGTTTTGCTTAGATGGCAAGTGATATGGAATAATTATAATTAATTAATAATAATAATAATAATAAGATTAGATATTTGCTTGGGTTTACAGCTTTCGGAATTCTGCAGGTTCACATACAAAAATATACAAGATCTAAGTTTATTCCTTGGGTTTATTGCAACTTCTTCTTGATCGGAAAGCTTTAGATCTAAGTTTCTGAGTTAATTTCACACATAAATTTGCAAGTTGGGTTCTTCCTTAATCTGAAAGTCAATCTTATCATCGGAGATCTAAAATTTCAGTTGGGTTCTTTCTAAATCTGCCACGTCTTCTCTAATCTTCTTTCAAGAGACCCCGAGGGGTCCAATCTTAGAAGCGAGTGAACTCGCCGCACCGACCTCTTCTTCGGTGAAGCTGTGATAAGCATCGACTTGCGAGGGGTTGAACTTTAGCGACATCTTCCAAGAACAGAGGTCAAACTTTGGTGGCATCTTCCAAGAACGGTAAGTTTAGCGTTGTTTATGATCGATTGGTTCATCTTTAAGAAAACCATCGCATTTGAGTTTGGATTGTGTTCCCCAAGTTATTGTTTGATTGTTCATCTTTTAGGGTTCCATTTTTTCCCCCAAATCTGAGTTCTTTTAGGGTTCTTTATTGATGGTTCTTGTTCCCATGTTTGTTTTCGATTTCTTTTGCTTATTGGTTGTTATAAAAAGTTCAATGTATGGATTGTTCTTGTGGTTTTGATTGGAATGTTCTTCATATTATTTGACTATGAATGTTTAGAATGAAGAAGTTGAAGATGATAATTTTTTTTGATTTGTTCATCAGTTTCTGTTAGTTTGATTCTAGATTGACGATTAAATTTGTTTATTAGGGATCGATTGTGTAATATTAAGATGAGAATACCTGGTCCTTCAAATGTTCTTCCAAATAAATCATTTGTTTTTTTTTTGTTTTTTAAGAACACTTGTTGATGACATGGAACTACAAAAAAGTAAAAATTAAAAAGTTTACCGGTTACCTGTTGAATAAGTAACCGGATACACTACATGGTAGTTTTAGAATGTTGGATATATTAAATGATAGTTTTTGAAGTTGAGTATATACAATAGCAAAAGTGACAACTTCGATATATTTTTATAAACTAAACCCTATTTTATATTACTAAAAAAACCTTTATGTTCTTTAGAGAAAGTAAATAACATGTATATAATCCGATTTTGAAGTTTTGTTTAATAAACTTCATGAATAGTAGGAAATAGATTTTGATATATAGATTATGTTTGATATAACTAAGTATTAATTAATTGAAATGAAAAACAAGCTTCTAATTATAAAGAATAAATTCATGTATAAACAGATATGGAACAACCGAACAAACATCCTTTGAAGTTCTATTGGATAATAATTCTTACTTGCTCATTAAATCACAAAATGAATGTGAAAGAGTATCGGTAGTTTAGGTTTGGTGTTGCACAAAGCTTAAGGTTATGGGTTCGAATCTTGTCATAGACAAACTTGAGGTAGATTTAAAAGCTGTTAAAAAAAAGTAAAAGAGTGTGACAAAAAGAAAGAAATATTATATTTTCTCCCATTAAATCCTTCTACTCTATCCTCCTACAGTCTAACCCACTAGATGATTATACATGAAATTCACTAATGTGCTTAAATTTTAATAAAACTTCTAAAAAAGGAAATGTGAAAACGTCATCGTTTTCCTGTGTATGGTTGAGAAGAAGTTATGTGTATACATAGCAGCTCACATGTTTAAAGTATTCTAAGGTCCCTTGTAATTAATTGTACATGATGCTGATGTAACCTAATAAGATACATAAAAGGTTACCAAGTGTCAACCTTTCAGTGATTGATTTAGTTTTGTTTGACCAGAGACACTAAAATAAGCTTCTTTTACAACTATTGACATGAAGCCACAATAAACGAATGAGAAAAGGGATTGTCAATATAGGTTCATGAATATCCATTCAAAGATTCTATTTAGGTTAAACATGACGAAATTTATGTTTTGTCAGGGGTAGTACAAAATTTACGATTTCGAATCGATCTACGACCTGGTTATTCATTCACATGGAACTGATAAAACGGATGGCTCGGTTATGTTAATTAACGGTTAAAATTAGTTCGATAAACCAAATCAACTAATAACGGTTAACTAAACTATTAAATCAAACATTAGAAAGCAAGAAATTTGTTCGAAGACTAAAAAACTGTACTTAAGATAACCATTAATATGTTTATACAACTACTTTATCATCTATTGTTTGAGACACTAATTTATAACAATGTACAACAAATAACCAATAAAAAAGTAAATTATACTTAATAATGAATCGATTAAAATATTAACAAGATTCAGCAAACTAATCATGTACATAAAAGAGTGACACATAGCCATTGTGAAATATACACTTAAAAATAAAATTGGACTTAGAGCTTCGGCTATTCACTGTTCTGTGACGTACAAGTGGGCTCAAACAACATATATAAATAATCGGGTTTCATTGTTTATAGTATTAAATAACAAACTAAACAAAATAAGTATAAATTTTTTAATTCAAGTGGGTCAAACAACTAATAATGGGATCATTAATAATTGTTTGGGTTGCACTTAAAATTTTGAGCGGTCGCATAATTTTTTAGTAATTGATAGCACTTATATAAAAAAAGGTTCAATAAAAATTAATACTACTTGTGAGAAGTTTAGGAGTTGTCCGAACTAGCTTAGATCCGCCACGGTGTTTGCTTATCCTCAATCTAGACCCATTGAGCAATTCTCGAGCCGCTTGCAAGCTCTATCTTTCTAAATCAAAAATAGAAGGAAGAACTCACCAAACTTTTCATTGTCTCAATTCTTAATTTTAGACATTTCTTGGTGTTTCTGGGTTGTAAACTCTCTCATCTTGCAAGATGGCTTTTCTTATCAATAAATATTTTTATTGCCATTAAAAAAAGTGTTGATCCTATTTACAAACCCCTTAATATAAAAACACTAACAAAATTTAAGCATATTTTTTTAAATAGTATGTGATTAGAACACAATATATAAAAAATCTACAAATTGTTAGGCCATATAACAAACAATCTTTGATTTTATTCCAAACAATACAAATTAAACCTCTTCTTTTTGTTTTAATTTTACAAGGCAAAACCAAAACCTACATTTACCCCCTATAATTTATAGGGCAAGTTACATGTTATGTACAAAATCATACACTACTATTTTGCTCACTCTGTTTTTCCCCACTCCTTTTCTTTCTCTCTTTAATTAGGTGAATATTTTTAGTTAAGAAAAAACAAACATGTCAAAAAAAATTTGTATATCAAAATGATCAATGATTAAGTACATACACCCGACACGTGCCACGCCGGCGAGTCCACTAGTTCTCGGCCACCTGTACAGCCCGTCGTTCAAGCAACTCTGATCTAATTTTGTTCTTCCACAATTCGTCGTAGAAATCCGTCCCTCCGCCGCTACTTTGAACCTCCACCACCACCAGGTTTTCTGTTAGCCGGAAAACATCTAATCCGATTACATACTTACCATTCTGTCCTACCAAATCCACACCCCATTCCTTTCGTTTCCTGATCCTAGCGTTTGCCTCCTTCACGATCTCCTCAACTTTCTCGATGATATTTTCCGGCGACTCGGCCACAACCAACCTTTCACCTTCTCCCGGCGAGCGACTTGTGCCGTCAAACAATGGCGAGAGGTTTAAACCGGAGGAAAATGAAATTATATCGAATGCGTTTAATGCCGTTGTTTTAAGGTCGTGCTGAGGCTTCACCACAGTTTCTAGATCGCCGTCGAACTTTGATTCTATGTATCCTTTCTTGAACCACGGATCGGCTTTGATCTCATCGACCGTGATCCTCGTCTCTGGTTTTGTGTCGAGTAGACGCGATAACAGCCGACGGAGATCCGGCGACATCCATTTAGGGCACCGATATTCGCCTTTGTAGATTTTCTTATACATCATCATGAGATTTGAATCGTTGAACGGCAGGAAAGCAGCGTTCATCACGAACAGGATGATACCGCAAGACCAGATATCCGCCTTAGCTCCGTCGTATCCTCTCTTCGTGAGGATCTCCGGTGCGACGTAGGACGGCGTGCCGCATAACGTGTGCAACAATCCGTCGGCTCGGATCTGGCCTGTAACAGCACTCAATCCGAAATCCGAGACCTTCAGATCTCCGTTCTCATCGATCAGAAGATTCTCAGGCTTGAGATCTCGATGGTAAACTCCACGAGAATGACAGTATCCGACGGCAGAGATCAATTGTTGAAAGTACTTCCGGCTCTGTGGCTCAGAGAGACGACCTTTCGCGACCTTCGCGAATAACTCACCGCCTTTCACGAATTCCATCACGAAATATATCTTCGTCTTTGTGGCCAGAACTTCATACAATCTGACGATGTACGGATGCCGGAGCTTGCGCATAATATCTATCTCGCGCTTTACGTTCGACACGAGATGAGCGTTATGAGAGATCTTATGCTTGTTGATGATTTTAATGGCGACGCTCTGGCCGGTGCTGATGTCCCTCGCGTGGTACACCTTGGCAAAAGCACCGCAGCCGAGGAGCCTTCCGACCTCATACTTACCGAATAATGAATTGGCCGCTGACGAGGCCATGCTGGAAGCAAAATTGTCGACCTCCGGTATCGACCGAACGACACCAGAGATCGAGGCGGAAGTGGTGGGGATTATCTTATAGAAGAAAAAACGGGAAGATTGAAGAAGATCGGAGCAGATTTTGGGGGTTTTCGATTGGAATGTCTGATTGGTTTTTTGTTGGGCAGCCAAATTTGACAGTTTGTTCGAAGTTTGAATTGGAAATATTGTGCGGTCTGTATCTGCAATATAACAGCCGGGCGTTCGCTGTCGTCTATGTTGCACTTCTTTTCTTTACATTTTCTTATAATTTTATTTTATTTTATTTTAGTTGTTAAATTATTTGAATACAAGACGCGGTGTACATCAATACTCGTCCCTTTTTCAGATTAATTTAAAAAAGAATATATACATTTCTAACTTATAATATTATTTTAATAGTATTATATTTTTCGTAAATAAATTAAATTTATAAGTAGTCTCTTATTTTATGCTAAATAGTTTTTTTATGTTAAAAACTAATACAATGTGTTTAGGGTGTTAGTAGTGGTGGGAAAGGTTTAAACGAGAACTGTTTTTCGTACGAGAACTGTGAGAACCAATCTTAGCCGTTTAATTCCCCCTCCTTCAATTAGATTGTCTATCCGTGAATTCCTTACATGCACCCTGCCATACTCAATCCACACACGCTCTTCATCCATGAATTCCATTATCCAAAATGAACGGTCAAAATTGGTTCTCGCTAGGGATGTAAATGAGACGAGCTACTCGCGAGCAATTCGAGATCGGATCGTTAAAAGCTCGAAACGAGCCGAGCCTTAACGAGCTCGAGCTCGAGCCTAGGTTAAAGCTCATTTAATAAACGAGCCGAGCTCGAGCTCCAAAGAATGGGCTCGCGAGCTTAAACGAGCCTAAACGAGCTCCATATATAATATATTTTTTAATTTTTAATAATTATATATATCATTTTAATAAAAATATCAAAATAATACCCGAGCCTAAACGAGCCGAGCCCGAGCTTCATAAATATTAAACGAGCCGAGTTCGAGCTCAACATCACAAGCTCTAAACGAGCCGAGTTCGAGCTCGAGCTTAAAAAGTCCTAAACGAGCCCGGCTCGATAAATGTCTGGCTCGCCTCGGCTCGGCTCGTTTACATCCCTAGTTCTCGCAGTTTTTGTACGAAAAATAGTTCTCGTTTGAACCGTCCCCTAGTAGTGGTTATCTCTCACCACATCCATCACACCACCTCATCAACTTTTTTCTCCTATCACTTAGTCTACCGCTTAGCATTATAGTAATTACTTTCCACAACACCAAACTTTAATACTTATCTAATATCCACTTCCAATTAAAAAAACAAAAAGAAATAAGATTGTGATGATGATGGCCCACAAACTCAACCACACCACCCTTCCCTGGGCGGTAGCCACCACTCACATCTATTCTTCACGCCGCCAAATTACGGAAAATTCCCTTCTCTAGGGCGCGGTAGAGCAAATGACGAACATAAGGCATCCCACTCCGCCTACTCTTAGTAGCTTTTGAAGTTGGTTCTTACTAATTAGACAACTCAATTATTCTCTGAACAAAATCCTCTCTACATTAATTGTTTATTTATGTTTTTCTAATATTATTTTACCTGTTACAAATACTATATCTTAATCTTGTGGCTCCAACTTAAAGCTTCCGCTTAATTCGACTAATATCCAATATAGTCTATTTAAAACATTTTCTGTTACAGTTTAATACATATGGAAGGATAAAAGTCGATCTTAAATTGTTAAGTATGAATGAAGATCGACTTAAAAAGTATTGAAGCCTTAGATGTGATTTATAAAGTAAGGTTAACATTTACTAGACATGTCATCTCGAATTCAAACAAATTACAGGAATTTACATGTATAGACACTTGTATCTGCATTTTCCTCAACTAATTATAATCAAGGCCTTATGAATTTAGAATATTAGAAAGTAGTAAGGTTTGACTTTTAAATGTCACATAATCCGTGAGAAGGTAGAAAAAAAGAGTGGTCCAAAAGCCCAAACCTTTGTGAGGAACGGCGCAAAGGTTGGAATTAAGTTCGTGAAAGCCGGTGGTGGGTCAACGACTTTCGCCAAATTTTATATTTATTTATTTATAATCAATATAAATATAAATATGCCATTTTTAATAGATAAAATTCTTCGAGTTTGTTATCTATACTATTATATAAATCATTAAGCTTTTTTCTTAAAATTTTTAAATTTTAAGTCACTTAAGATTACTATTCTACCCTCATCTACAAAAAAATGATTCCATAAAATAAACTTAATAACATTCATTTTTCATAAATTCCAAAATATTTTTTTTTCATAAATATCATAGCAAAACTTACGAAACAGAATATTCCATAAACTTAATAACATTCCATAAATTTCAGAAAGGGAAAATATATAATATTCGCTTATCACCTGCTAAATAAAAATTATAAAATTACATCTAAATTTTATCCCTTTTCACCTGCTAAATAAAAATTACAAAATTACGTCTTGTGTGTCCTCTTGATTAATACCTACCAAAACAACTCCTTACAAACCATTTTTATTCACCGTCGCCGCATTACGCGGGTACCCCGCTAGTAATAAAAATAAGGCTACAGTTATAATTTCTATTATTTTATTTTATGTTATTATTAAATTTGAGGACACCTTGCATCATAGTTCTGGAATAATTTAGACAAAACTTACAATTCTTTATTTATATACTACACGTATTGAACATAAATGGGGTACGGACTAAGGAGGATCAAATATGAAACTCAAGTTATGTTAAAATTTTCTTGATAGGAAAATGATGTAAAAGACTTCGACTCATTTTGAAGTCACATGTTTGATCCGGATATATTTAATAATAATAATAATAATATTATTATTATTATTATTATTATTATTTTAAAAAGAAAAGTCATACGATAAAAAGAAAGTGAGAATCTTTCACGTTTAATAAAAGACTATCTCTAAATGTCACATGTTATGATTTTAAACCATCTATACCATGTGTCATATTTTTAACCCTCTATTTTTTTTACATTTCCCGTCCGTTCTCCATACACTTTAATCTGTTCAATTTATTCTAAAAAGGTTGTTTCCAAAATTTTTGTCATCTTCTCAAACTATTGTAGAATCCATTTCAAGTTTCTACCATTCCATTTTTGTTTAATTGCATAGCAACGATCAACACTGGAAACCCTTGTTTTTTCTACAAAAATCAAAGTTGTTGAATTTATGTAACACCAGTTTCATGGGTTAGCTAATCTCACTTTTCATAGTCAATTTGTTGCCTTTAGGAATCCTAATCTCATCTCATTTCATTATCGAACGAGTTACAATCTCCATTGGGGCTCTGATCAATCTGTATAAACAAGATATGGTTACAATGATTCTAAACCTCGGTGCCTGCTATTTCTCTACTTCGGTCACTTAAAGATCAATCTATGGAGATAGGTAAATTGTGATTATTCTTTGATTTGTTTTTATATTATTTGTTTTTTGTTGTTGATTACAAACAAATTTCGTTTTTGTTATGATCAAAGCGCTTACCACTACGCCAAAAAGATTTTCTTGTAGTCAGGACGTTAACTCTTTCTTATATATTAAATAACCTAGCTCGTTCACGAGTTCATATTGATAGGGTCGTATGATTACGATATACCGATATAGTAACTTTCATTATGTAAGCAAATAGAGAATTATACACCTACTCTCCTTGTTTGATGAAATGCTACAAACAAATATAGTGAGTCATATTTTATTACTTAAGATCAATCTATTCACACACGTTATCTTTGACAATTATTTTATTTGTAACTTTGTTCTTTTGTATTTTGGATGATTACCAGTCCGGTGTTTGTTTTGTTATGCAAGCAGATGGTGAATTTTACATTGTTCTTCATATGTATAAATGAAGAAAAATCGTATAATAAACAAAACATAAGAGCTTGAAATCCGTCTTCAGAACACTCTTGGTGAAGACCGGAGAAGCAATAGCCCTTTGATTGAAAAAATTATTAGCTTCATGAATATTTTGCAGATTAGGAAACAGATCCAAGCATTAAAGAGGAGATTCATAACATTTTTAAAAAACAACCTTTAACAGGCCTTTCAAATTGATGAAATTTGATACATAGAAAATTAGCAACACTTTTATCTCTGATTGGAAGTTGCATATATGCATATGTTTCCATAGAGGATGGTTCATGTGAGAAGCTTTAAATTTGCGAGAAGTGCAAGAAGTGATTGAGTCCCTTAGATCATTTAATCGATGATCAAAAATGATTATGGCATTTTAGTAATTAGGTAGAAAATCAAGACTATCAAGATAGATACCAAAAGGGTATTATAGTAACTTTAAACCCAAAAATATTGATGCCTTAATTAACTCATTTTGTTATAGTAACTTTTAATACAAAAATATAAATACCTTAATTAACTCATTTCCCTTTTTCACTTCCATATCTCATAGTTAACAAGGTTACTTGTCATGTTTTTTACGTATATTTACCTGTGGTCAATCTAATAAAATATACTAAACTAATGATTTTGTCGTTCCCTTATAAACCCATAAAAAGATATATTTTTGTTCATAACAATATGAATGAAATTTTCTTAACTAATAACGTAGATAACTTTTTTATGGTTTTTAAATTTTGAAAGTCAAGGTTTTTTAATGTTTATCAACAATTAACAATATATAACTATGAAGAACAAAAATACTTTTGGTTGTATACTTTTATTCACTAATGAACTGAAGAAAGTTGTTTACTATTGAACACAGTATAAATAAATTAAAAACTAGTAAGCCATTTGACAATTTTGTGTGTTCACTAGTGGTTAGATGTTTTTATCTATGTTTCTAATAATTCATATGTTAATCCTTAAACAACTATGAAATTTTATAATTTTTAAATGGTTTGCTAGTGAATCAAAATAAGTTTTGTATTAATGGTTAAGAAACGAAAAAGTCTAATAAATAAAATGCTTATTAAATCACGATTCAATGAGAATAGTTAATATAGAAATATTTATTTTAAAGCTCGATGTTCAAAGAAAAATAAATCTCTTTTCATATTATATCATTAGCGAGTAACGTGAATTAAAAAAATGGTTATGTATAAAAAATGTTATTCGTTAAAAGAAGTATAATAAATCTTGAAAAGATCCATAAGTCAATAACATATATAGTTGAGAGAATAGATAAATTGCCAAATTTAAATCAAATTGAATTAATTACATAAATATAAAATGACATAACTATCATTTTGACTAAGATCTTGACTAGTAAAATCCAATGGTTTAAAATGCTTCTTGTATTTCTCGTAAAATAGGAGCTTCTCGTATGAACCCACTCCCCTGTTTCCATAAGTCATATTTATTAGAGAATATAGATTAGGGTTTACTATAGGATGACCCAACCCTATTATATAGATAGGCTAGGGCCTAGCTCTGATACCATGTAGAATAATGAAAACCCTGTTGGTATTTTGTATTATATTGATAACTATTTATAGAGTACAAAGATACAATAGAAACCCTAATGAGCACTAGTTTATCTATACAATAGGACTGTGTCATCATATACTAAACCATAATCTATATTCTCTAATAATATTATGTACATATTTTTGGCTTCTTAATTCATAACAGGTTGACATCATGTAAATGTAAGCAGAGGTGCACGCTTCAATCTCAAGAATGCTAAGAAGGCCAGCTTGAATGGTCAACCAATTTTTAGATAACTATACACAATTTCCAATTCGACATGTATAATATAATCAAGACGGGTATCTAAGCTAGTTAAAAATTAACAAATTAGCTGAATCTGGACAAATATAAAATGGAGACGCCTAAGAAACCTTTCATGATTCATCGATTTGAAGTTTTAGATTCACGTTAAGTAGTTAATCGCTTGTATGTACAACGCTTTAAACTTATTTTTGTCAATTTGTGTCTACCGTTGTAATATAATCGATGATTGGCATAGTTGTAAAGTTTATTACAGTTTAATGTAGATATATAATCGCTAAGGTTTTGGCCACTTGACATTATAATCTATATATATGACATTACTTTAATTTGTTCTTATTCTTTTATGACGTACATCTTAATTATGTCTTGTACTATTTTATTCATGTTTTCGGAAAACCAAATATTATATATATATATACACTCAAACACGTTACACGTATGCACCTGCCCACCATTTGTTTGATATTTCTTAATTAAAATCTCTTTTTATGATTTTTTTTTAAAAGTGGACGGTAGTTTATTGGAGTTCGAAACCCACACCATAAATCCTAAATCGAAATGTACAAACAAATAGTTTTGTTTGAGTGGGGATGGTGGTCGGCGTTCAGGGGTGGGGTGGAGATGGTGGTCAATGTTTGAGGGTAAAGGTGGACTAATAGTTTTGTTTGAGAGAGAGAGGGGGGGGGGGGGGTTTAAGACGGTGAGAAACAAATGGCGGAAATGGTGAACAAGTGGACGACGATGGTAGTTGGGGTTAAAGGAGGCATCGACAAGGTACAGTAAACGGTGATGGCTATTGGATTTGAAGGATTGTTGACAGTTGTTACGCTTGCGGTGTAAGTCATCAATGGTTGAGAAGTCAAGTGGAGGCGACGTTCAAAGTGTGGCTGGTGGGTTGCAGGTGAGAGGTTTTTTTTTTAAATAATAATTATTATATAGAAATAAAAAAAAAAAGATGTAAAGGCACTTTTGTTTTTTCAAGTACACAGGAGATCAACATTAATACAAAATCTAAAATATCAATGTTTTAACTTTAAAACATAAAAATTAAGTCTACAATTTTATAGAAACCAATATAATTAACTCTGTTTGTAATTTTGTATTTCTTCCATGTTTTTCCCTTGAATGGACTCATGTTTCCACTAGGCACAAATAGCCCAAAAATCCCACGCCCACGGCCTACCCATGGCCTAATTTTGACCAGCCCAGTACAGTCGGGCTCACACCAAGCCCACCGCCACTTCTTCATGGAATCATGCATTATACACACAATTACAAAAACCAGCTAATCCTAACTTTATAATATGAACTAATTTCGAGTTTAGCTAGCTTCAAAACCATACCTATTTCACTTGCAAAACACAATTTTCTCCTTAATTAGCAGAATTTTCTTCTATAATTTTAGGGTTATTAAGTGTACGTTGTTATGTGGAGATTATATTATATATTTATTATATTATTGATGGTGAGCGTTGAAAGAATATGTAGTTAAGTCGTAGACTCGTAGGTCAAAATCTTGACCTGTTAAATCAATCTTATTCTTATGAGAAAGTTAGACAGTCAAAATTACATGTTTTTTCACGTTTTGTTTTGTTATTTAAAATACCCATTATTTGAAGCTAATGCCATTAAGATGACTTGTAATATTATTTTAATGTACCCTTTATTTAAGTAATTATGTTTTTTAACAACAATAATAATTAGTTAAACTAAACATTAGCCAGATAGTTACAGAAAGCAAAAACCCGAAGAAAACTACTATACACCTAGTTTAGAGGGATAGGGGAGGGTTCAAACAAGAACTATTTTTTCGTATGAGAACTGCGAGAACCAATCTTGGCCATTCATTTTGAATAATGGAATTCATGGATGAAGAGCGTGGGGGATTGAGTGTGGCAGGGTGCATGTAAGAAATTCATGGGTAGACAATCCAATTGAAGAAAAGGAAATTAGACGGCTAAGATTTGTTCTCGCGATTCCCGTACGAAAAACAGTTCTCGTTTGAACTTTTGCCTGGAGGGATATTACATCATCAGATAGAGCAACATCTCCCCACCTTTGTATGTCTTTTAATAATTCCCCTTCTTAATAAGTTACATAAGGTAGTAATTTTTCCATAATGAGTCCTCCAAAATCAAGGATAGTAACTTTGCTTGGGATTGGGCGTAACCACAAAGTTTGAACATTTTCAGCTTCTCCTATGGTGGTGTTGGTTGGTAGGATTCTAAGATTCTCTAGGGATATGAGGAAATTGGTTTTCTTATGTTTGGTTTAAAATTTAGCTAATGAATTGGAATCATTGATTGAAAAACTTTTTATCAAATGAGGGAAAGTAAATTTCTTTCTGTTATCTAATGGAATTGAGATTTATTCCTCCTCTTCTCTACTTCTTACCATCAAAAGTTCACTCCTTGGTCACCGGCGACAGCGAAAGTCGTGGAGGCTGGCGATCAATGACGTAGTAGGGTGGTACGCACGGCGACCAACGAACGACGACATGTTTCTCCTCCTTTTTCTCATCTCGAACGGCAACCAATGATCGATGGTGTAACTCCTTCCACCGGCGACATAGCTCCTCCTAGCGGCGAGGTCGTCTGACTAGATACGTAACTCCTCCCACAGTTGGGTGGCGTTCTGTTTCACGTAGACCCTTCCACCGGAGACGTAACTCCTCCCACCTTTCAGTCGACGACACTGCATGTGCGTACGTGGGTGCCAATTAGGTTGCTAACTTGTTCCCTCGGGTGTCGATTTATGGCACGATAGTGTGGGTGGTGTTGGTGGTGGGGGGGGGGGGGCGACTTGGTTAGGGCACGTAGTGGTGGGTGGTGGCCAGTGGTGATGGGGAGGTGACGGCTTAATTAGGGCTTCGGCCTTCGAGTACAAGTGGTGGTGGTAGATGGTATGTATTTCCAATTCTAAATGCATTTTTCAAGCAAACATAACATACAAGGATTTAAATTCTAAATTCAAACATGATGGTTATAACATACATGAAGAAAACATGAACTTAACATTCATTCAATACAAGAAAATCCAATTTTCACAAAATTTTAAAAGCTAACAATTCTCAACTCATCTAACTTGTTAAGTTTTTAAAACTTTTTATTTTAAATTTCATAACAATTTTCACGTTTCTCAAATTAGTGTTATATATAATCAAATTAATAAAATTCACTAATTAAGCACCTAATCCATTCTTCATTCTTAATTTAATATATTATACTAGTTTATATATCGAGACATACGGTGAAAATCGTGTCGTGTTCGGGTTTATTGGTTGTCGGTTCGCTGGTCGGTAGGTCATGACACGAACATGACCCATATAACTATTTGTGTTAGTGTGTGACATGAACCTGTATACGTAAAAATACGATACGGCCCACGTAACCCGTTTAAATATATAAATTTGCGGGTTGATAGGTTATTCACGGGTTGGCGGGTTAATAGGTCATCACGGGTTGGCAGGTTAGTAGGTCTAATCTTACTAATTTTGTCCCTTGTTTGTCAAAATAAAAGAAATTAATTGCAGTTTGTAAAAATAAGTTCAACTCTACCAAAAAACTAGCTACAAGTGATGGAATATTGGTTATAACATGGTGTCTATTTTCGATGGTCTCAAAATACAAAGGAATAAAAGGGAAACGATGGATTTGTTTCTAATTATGTTTACGAGGATTAAAGAATAAGAGAAAAATCCAATAGTAAAATAGGAAACATGTAAAATATATGTAAATAGAAAAATAAAAAAGTAACAAAAAAATTTATACGTGTTTGCGGGTCGACTCGCGACCCACCCCAATCCTAACACGACCCATTTATTTATACGGATTGACGGACCAACTCGAAATTTACCCGAACCCATTTATATTCAACCAAAACATATTTATTTACGTATCGGATTCGTACCGTGTTTATAATTACCACAGACGATATTTGAATTTATATCTATAAGCCGGCCGGCCGACGCGTCTTTGAATAGGAAGACAGAAGTGAGACGAATGGGTTTAGGTCGATGGCGACGCATCGACGTATATGGAGCACAAATAAGGGACCCGGTTTGAAAGTGGGAAGATGAAGATGATAACCACGTGGACGTGGACGTGCACGTGCGCCTTGATAAATTTAGCTAGAAGAGGATTTTTGATGTTTACTTGTCACCAAAAAACACCATTAAAACTTAAGGACATTCTTCCCTTTGTTATTCTCAAATTATACAAATACATATATATATATATATATATATATATATATATATATCATGACATCATGTACAACTTAGGTTTTCTTAAGGTAATAAGGAATTTTCAATTCTTAGAGAAAAATTAATCGAAATTATCGTAACGAATAACCGAAATATTTATAAAATGCCATCCGAGTTTTAATCAAAGTTACCTTGACGTTGCTCCAATTATTTTCAAAATCGTCAAATACCATCTGAGTTTTAACCATTAAAAATCAAGCCTTATGGTATCATCAAAATTGCCAATAGGTTGGCGATTTTGCCCCCTTTTGGCAATATCAACCCATACGAACACTTCACTTGCGATGTTGAATAACGTTCTATATTAGACGACAACTAACTTTGTAATATGCTTAATAAGATTCATGACTACTATACTCTATTTATAATCAATTAGATTTTGAGTTAGAATCGTACAAACTTATAATAATATGGTATCTTCTCAAAATAAAAATGTGAGTTTTATTCAATTGCATCCGTATTGGCTGAATTATAACCATCATATTTGTATTGTTTTAAAAAAAAAGTGAAGAATAACAAACAAAAAGTGAAAAAAAAAAAGTATATGTATTGTTTTAAAAGTGACGAATAACAAACAAAAAGTGAAAAAAAGTGCATCAGAGAAAAACGAAAAAAAAAAAACATAAAAGGCAAAGGAAAAGCTATGTGGCGAGCCATCATGAGTCACAAGGACTTTCCATTGATTTTTGAAGTTTTATATAAAGAGGAAAAACGAGCCTCTTAAACATACACACCAACATATATATGTAAAAATTTACGAGAACAACGATATTTTAGAAAGTAAAATAAAAACAGTAACAAAATAGTTTATCTTATATAATAATTTGAATCGTGAAAATTTTCTAATATTATTGCAAACAAAGTATCAATCAATTATTAATTATTAATATTATATAAGATATCGATATCAATAGTAATCATTATCAAATTATTAAGTCTTTTTATGATCTTTTAGGCCATAAATTGGACCTCAAAAACTTAAGTTCCAAAAAACTTATTTTTGTAAATGTCAATATTACGTTACTGGAATAATTAACAAGACTATATATACAATAATTGCATATTCATAAACAATTGATATATACTTGAAATATTAAACAACAATTATATATCTAAACAATTATGACTTGTGATGTGGGTCAAATGTTAAATATTTCGGTTTCTCCTTTATTGCCTTTACCTCGACACCTCATATTTTCTTCTCAATTCCCGAACGATGAATGAGTTTTCTTAATATGTATTTTTTGGGCTTATAGAATAACTATTTTAAATATATATATCGGCTTCCTACTATTCTATTATAATGAGTGGCTTTGAAAAATTATAACATTGTTATCTATATATAATATATTAAATTAAATATTTGTGTGATACACCCGTTGGTTTAAAAAAATTATAAAAAAATATTAAATAATTATAAAACGTGAAAGAAATGAGAGTTGAAAAAAATGGCGATAGATGGTGTCAACACCAAGAACAGCGGTGGAAGCGTCACGTGAGGAGAAGACAGACGTGATGATAGAAATTTTGTATCATGATATCAAAAGACGTAATTGTATTAGCCATCGATTATTATCATTACAACCATAAGCAATATGGTCAAATACTTATCGGTTATAATTAAAAAGAATTATAAGATATTTTAAAATGATAAATCTAAGAATTTGTTAAATATGATATTGTTATAAGGGATAAATATGATATTTATAAATTAGGATGAACAAATATATTTTAAGGTTTAAGAAATGTATAAATGAAATTATTTCTAATAATTATGATTCAAATAGAGATAAATTAATGGTTGATATTTAGTTTTACTAAAATAAACTGCTAGAATTGTCTACTAGAGATGATTAAAATTAGTATTTTATTTATATTTAAAGACTTGTATAAAAAGTTAAGCCCTCTTAAACGTGAGTTTTGTATGATCGCACCTCTTACACTTTCTTAAAAACACTCTTGAATTGAGGCAGAAGCGAAATTATCAAAACGTATGCAAAATGATCAATGTGTGTTGAAGATTTTGGTGGTCGTGAATCCGTGATGCAATTTTACATTTTAGTAGTCAAATGACATTTGATGCTTTTTAGGAAAAAAATCGTTTATAACCATATTTTATTTAAGCTTCTCTAATTAAGTCACTATTCTATAAACAATGATATTGTGATGGAGTAATGATCCGTAATGTTAACATAATCTAACTTAGGTTATATTACACTCACAAACTATTTTAATGAATGATAGTTTAGTACTTTAGTTATTTACATACTTACTTATTAAACTGATTTATAAATGTAGCATCATACAAGTTAGATGATATTAATATTACAGATGATTTTTTCTATTACGACTTATATATGAGAAGTCTATGTCATTTACTATGTAATCTTAAGTCAAACTCAAATAAAATATAATCTAATCAAGATTAATTGTTTTTTTAATATTATTTGTTTTAAATATAAACACAAGATAAAAAGATATATTTGTAACATTGTAAATCACTCATATAAAAACAAGAAGTTTGCTATTTACTATTTGGTACACTCGATCAAACTTGCTTACTGCTGGCTAGCATTACTCATAGTTTTCCATAATTAATTAAGTGAATGGAAAATAATAAATGAAAAAAAGAAAACTTCCAAAGAACATCTAATTAATATTCCTATAGATTAATCAAACTTCTATATATTTTTCATTTTTTCCGATATCAGTCCTACTGAATTGATTAATGACATAATACCCCCTTGTAACTAATAGAACAAAGACCTAACTAGTAAGTACCAAATAAAAAAAGCCATACATCATGGCATGTACAATCTGTTTCCACATTTGCACCTCCACGCTTCCGGGTAGTACTCGGCCGTCACCGGATTCCCTGGCGGCACCGGGACATGAACCGGCTTGCACGGGGTGCACCGCCCGCATTTCCAAGCACATCGTGGTGGCGATGACCCCGGCCCGGTTAATCTCCGCCTTGAATCAGTGGTAGTGGTCCAGAAAGGCCTCACGGTCTCTTTTCCACTATTGGCAATATCCTGGATTTTGCAACGTACAATACAGAGAAGCAACATGAGCTTAGGAACTGACGTCACGCTTTATTTAGTTGTACATCAAGTCAGGTGATGATATAAAAAGTGTTGCTAACTTGCGCCTGTCAAAGGGGACAAGGCGGGGTTCACGGGAACTGAACTTATTAGCGAACATGACCCCGATTTACACGGGGCTGGGTCCCTGTCGAAAGGACTGATTATTGGAGTCACAAGGTCAGTCGCTAATATACGCCCTTCACATTGCTAACATACGCCTTTTAAAAATAAATTTCATTTTGAGGTGTTTAGATAAATAGAACCCACTAAACTATTTTCATATAGCATAGTTTTATTTTATGATTTTAGGATCCATAAGTTAAATAAAATAAACTTATATATATAAAATTACCTTCAATTATATTATCATTATAAATTATACTTTAATATATATATATATATATATATATATATATATATATATTATCTTCAAAACTAAAAATTATCTACATGTTACAAATTTCTAAGTATCAAAAGTGGTCAATAACCCTGTCTCCTTCAGTAGGCTTAGTATGGACTACAGCTCTTGACAGAAGATACGATGTGATGTAAATGTATACTTTATTACTTTATAAGATAATATTTTTTACTTCACTTACATTATATTAAATTTCATTTTATAGTTTAAAACTAATAGAGTAATTATGTTAATTCTTCATAAAACGAGTTGTTCAAATTTGACTAATACCTCTGATATAAACTAAAGAAATTAAAAACTATAATTAAATTTATTTATATCCTTTAAAAACTATTAATAAATAAAGAAAACTAAAAAAAAGTTACCAAAACACTTGTAATAGAGCTGAATCTAGTGTTTATACCTTAAAACACTAAAAATCTTTCTTTATTAAACTCTTTAAAATAAAAAATTATTTTTTCAATAAAAAAACTGGAACTCTAAAAAACTATGATTATATCTGATGGTGTTAATTTTGATGTGTACTTTTATTAAACTATAATTGTATCCCTACCTGGTCTTACCCTAGTTTTGATAGTGGCACAGATTAACGTACTCCAACACCCGACCCACCCCTCTCCATTTATTTTTTTGGCTTTATCTTTTTTATTTTTATAAATAATAAGGTTTAAAAAAATTAATTTCTTTAAATAAAATTTAAAATGTTCTTTTTGAAACATAAATCTGTATCTTTGTTTACATTGGTGATATTAACTAAGAACATTAATTATGACGATAAGTGCATACATTCCTAATTAACAATATATATAGCTATTGTATGTAATTTCACATATAATTTTTCAAAACGTACAGTTGAACTGCTGATCATAAGCTATGAAATTAGTCATGTTTACAGTGAGATTGAACTCGAGATCGACTGGTTGTGGGGAGCTAGTGATCCCACGAGGCCGATCGAGTTGAAGGCTACTCGATCAGTTCATCAAAGTACATATATATAAGTTGATGGCTACATAAATTGTTATGGAGTTGATTACAGTAAACATGAAGTAAATATATATATATATATATATATATATATATATATATATATATATATATATCAAACTTACGTACAGAAAAGGGGTTCAGTTTACTTTTCTGGGATACATAAATTTATTTAAGTAAAAGAAAGTAATTAACATAAAAACTCACCTGGAAATAGAGATGATCAGAATCTTGGTGTTTGGAAGCCAATCCAGACCTGTAAACTGTGAAATAGAAAATTTTAGCAGTAAATACAAGAAAATAACATATAAAAATGGAGAAAATTAATCAAGAAAATAATTCATTTGAGGTCAGATTACATACCTAAAGAAGGGTTTTTGAGAATACAAATGGATATGAAGAACAAGATCAAGATCAAGAACAAGAACAGTAGTGATGATACAAGTTTAGAAAGAGTAGACATGAGTTTGAATATCACATAACCCACCCAAAAAGCTTCAATCTTTAAGACTTAGAAGTTGAGATTCAGTGACACATGCAACAGTTTCAGAACAAAAGATCAAAATCCACTTGTGTGCTTCGTTCTTGATGACAGTCTTTATATATATAGAGAGAGAGAGCTGATAGAGAATCTGTAAATTAAGAAACTTGATGAGATCAGAAAATATGGGTTTAGAGAGAGAAGCAAGAGGGTTTTAGAGAGAGGGAGAGAAGAAGAATTCTAAGAAGCAGATGGTATCCTTTGTGTTGCTATATTTGGAAGTGAGATTCTGTATGCAGATTATGGCCACTGTCTTTAAACAATTCCCAATCCCAGAAACTAAAACACATGCTATTATCTCCTTTTACTGATCAGTACATCTTTCTTTGACATTAACTATTTAACTCTTTTATTTCTCTCTCTAGATTTGCTATATGTTTCTCTCTCTCTCTACATAAGACACATAAAGACATTCAAAGAGACATGTATAATGGTTCTTGGAGTTGTGAACCTTTTGTCCATCTAAGTAACCAAGGGGACCTTGGAGAAACTGACTACTACCAAACACTATTACTGGTCTATGGACTATAGACAACATTTTTAGGGCACATTCTTCTTGGCTAACAGTTTTTTATGGGTTTCCAACAAAAATTTATGTTGATATTGTATCAAAAGATCCAATTTAATGAATAATATTTAATTTAAAAAAAAACTTGTAAGAACATGTGTTAATTGTATAAAATAGCTCGGTCTTCATTCGTTTGGGACTTTGGGGTATTCTATTTCGGAAAATGATATATGCATTTAACATCACTTAACTTAGGTGATATTACTCTCACACACCACTTAAATGAAATTATACTAAGATTAACCGAGTGTTTTAATGATTTAAATAGTATGTAAGAGCAACATCACCTAAGTTAGGTGATATTAGTTGCATGTATCATTTCCTCATTCTATTTTGTTAGAACAAAAATAAAAAGCGACATATTGTTAAAGATGTTTAAATTTGGGAAGTACGTAGTCTTGTTTTAAAAACAATAGGTACTTTTTGAATGAACATTAGCGATTTATGATGAATTCAATTGAACCTAAACCTAAAACACTTAGTACGTTTACCAAAGGGGTGACTTTGGTGGATAGTCCTCTAATGTTCAAGTCCGTATAACGGAATCCATGAGAGAACTGTATAAAGCAGAGGAGGAATACAATTAGCGTTTCCTTGAGGAGGGAGAACTTACACGCACAAGGGTCAATCGTCCGTGGCATCCTTAAAGAGAAGTCTACTTTGGTCCCTACTAGTCGTTTTGTGGTCTAGACGTCTAGTGAATCATCCAATGGTTGTTTGACATGTACGAGACCATTAAATATTTCGTGACAGAATCTTCTATGATCCCATGACTAGAAAATACATTAGTACATCATGTCTTGAAACACAAAGGCTTTGAATACGTTGCATTCACTCCTAGAAAACTCCCAACTTTTTCAAACTAAAAACCTTGTTCGTTTATACACTTTTTAGAAAAACACTAGAAAACTTTTCCTTTATGACCTTTTATCTAAACATGTTTTCTATAAAAAAATTTAAAAATGAAAATTCTACCATTTTTTCAAAAAACTAAAAAATTTAATCAAGAGAACGAACGTTATCTTTTTTTTTCTAAGTTTAGAGTCAGACTTCAATCTGGTGCTTAAACTTAAAGTAACGAATTATTTTCTGTATTATTTAATTTATTTATATTGTATGCCTCTAATGATGCTTTTTAATTCAAAACGTCTCTGCCACGTGTCATATAATAATAACTCCAAATGTGAAACTACACACTTTATATTGCAAAGGAGAAGGTTATTTCAACTTGTACTTTATGCAAGAAAGACAGTACTTTATTTATCACATATTTGAGTTTCGAGCATTCGAGACATGAAAAAAAATATAAAAGGCCTAAGCCCCACCCCCATGTGTAGTCTTATTGGACATAACCAAAAATACAGTCCTTTGATTTTAAAAGCAAGGACTCTGTCTCTACAACAAATAGTCAAGGAGCCAAATTTCAGAGAATCTCAATTATTCACCTTTTTTTCAAAATCCCCCTTTCATGGTTTATTTTCAGACATGGGCTTCAACAACTTCCATGCTTTTGAAAATCAATTTCCCCTCTTTTTGCCACAATTACTTCATAAATCATCCGATCCAAAGCATATGTATTTTTATTTTGATTTTATCATTTTTATACAGATAAGGCAGCCCTTTGGAACTAGCCCAAGATACATACAATCCTCACAGTCCAGAGAATGAACCACGAGCCTCTTACAAACTTGCAACTTCTTTTAGAACACACACACACACACATATATGTTCGTTCAAAGACTAATAACAATGACTCGGTTTGAGTCAAACCCTTCTACCTTTGTGCCTGAGCCGTTGACCGCTACCGAGTCTTGACCTGGACCCCTCAATGGGTGTCTGAAACCCAACATCTTCAATGGTTCCAACGGTTTTTGATAGGCGGCGTTTACTCACCTCCTCCACTAATGATTTATGGAGCAGTTGACTTCTCATGTCAACCAGTGATCTGTTTCTTGTTAGCCTAGGTTCAGTCCCTGTGCTAGCTTTAGATGTTGGAACTCCATGAAAGTCAACAGTGACATTTGAGCGGTTTTCTCCGTGACCGAACCTGGTAGAGTTATGGGCTCTGTTTTTAGGGCTTAAAGAATGATAATTCTGGTGGTGGTAGTCTTCAGCAGAAACGTAACTCAAATTTGAATATGTTCCTGAAACTACAGACTCTTGAGAACTTGTGTCATCAAAAAAGTGATCTGCACGAAATTTAGACCATAAAGATGGTTCTGATAAAAATTTTGTATTGCCACTAACTTCCGGTTCAAGATTTGATTCTTATTAGAGGTGGCAAAATGTACGAGTCAAACCCCAAGGTCAAAAGACTTGGGTCAAAATGGGTAAATTTTTTTGGTATGGCCCAAAACAAGTTGGGTGAACTCAAAACACTTTTAGTGCAACTTTTAATATTATTTTATGAATGATTAGTGTCTCAAATACGATTATAAAAGTAATGGAAGATGATATGTGCACAACTTTTGGCCACACACAACAAAAAACTTCATTTAGACATTTATACCCTCATATACATGAATGAAAAAAATCGATAATAATTATGTGAGAGGTATACATATCAAATTTGTTGGGTATTGACCGAAGTTGTATAAAAATCACCTCCCAAATAAATATAAACATTTAGGACGATTTATGCTTTAGAAATATGGTTTAGGCGACTTTTGACTTGTTTGACATACTAGACCACTACTTGGCATGTTTCTTCTTAAAAAACAGCTCAAATCATCCCACTCATAGGTAAATGGGACGAAATTGCCACCTCTAATTATTATCATATCCATTGGCATTTTAAAGCATACCTTGCAGCCAATCACCACCAGATACAATTACATCCCTCTGTCGGGAAGCATTCCTGCCTGAAAATGATAACTGAGATGATGAGGAAGACGATGGTGAGTGAAACGAATGATTATGATCATCTTCTTCATCTTCATCTAGATTGAGATTTAGTTTATTCGGTTGATCCTTATCCCGAGTGGGTATGAGAGCGGAAATTTCTCCTTCAATCATATCAGCAATATCAGTTGGTTCCCAATCTGTGATCTCGAGCTCCTTCACCATTTCAGATGCAACCTCATCCGGGGTATCATTTAATATGTCAAACGGGAAGTATACATTTCTCACGGAACCTGCATATGCATGATGATCATCCTCAATCATAAATCTTTATGATCTTCAATATGAATGGGATGTTCGGATGTGTGTTTTGGAAGTGGTTATGTGGTATTAAATGATCTCAAATAGATAATTAGCTTTAACTCAAATGGACCATAGAAGATGCCAAGATGGTATTTGGACGTGCTTTTGTTGTTAAAGAAGTAATAAATCACATGATTAAGATGCTTTGAGTGTTTGGCAAATATGATTATTTAGGGAAATAACAGATAAGAGGACCAGAATAAACATTATTGTGAACAAACAAAAAAGACAGGTTTAGTTTTCTGGACACAATAACTATTTAGGTCTGGTTCGGTTTGTATTATTCACCTCAATTTAACAGAGTTGGGTAAAGGGCCATACGGGTTGAACGGGTCTGCTTCACCCGCTAGCCCTCAAAGAATGCAACTTGAAATTTATCAGCTTTACTTTAAATATTTTTAAAGAAAAATGACAAATGTTGTTCTTTTGCATAAATTGAATATCAAGTTAAATTCACAATTCAGATAAAAAAAGACAAAAACAATTGGCCAAAAGAACGCCAAAAATTATATCCACAAAATCTTGTGAGAAAAAAAAAGAAAAACGAAAAAAACAATTGGTCAAAAGAAAGTTAAAAAATATATCCTCAAAATCTTGTGAGAAATAATCAAAGAAAATATCCTCAAAAGCTTGGGATTTGGCGAAGAAAATATTCAGAATATTTCGTGTAATCGTGTGAAAAAAAAAAACAATGCTCAAGATCTCATGAGAAATGGCAAAGATTATGTTGTAAATTAATAGCTTCTAATGTAAGGTTACAAAAGGTGAAAAGGGTAAATAGGTAATTTTGTTTTACCCTTCAAACTTAGTTTTATGGCAGCAGGCAGAACTAATTATTTGACCCTTAAGAAATCATATAGTCAAAATCCTAACACCAAAACTGATTCTCAAATCAATTTCAGAATACAAATCCAAACACCCCCAAAATGAGGTTTAAATAGACATGAAATTTACCTTCTTTATCGGCAATTTGCACCCGAAGAATGATGGTATCATCATCAGGATTCAATTTCCCTGCAATAGACATGTTGGTTCGTGGTGTAACTTCAATCAAATGCAGCTTCTCAATTTCAATATCATCATTCATAAATGGTTTTTGGTGGACATATTTTGATACAGGTGCCTGTTCATCTTCATCAATGGCTAAAAATGGATCAAGCATTAAATCCTTAGCTGATAACCTATTGGAAGCATTGACCAAACATTTTCCAATGAAGCATTGAGCTTCAATATCTTTGACTTTATAGAATGCTCGTGGAAGCTTGCCCTAAAAAGGGTTTGTGAAAATTAAGTATACAATTTCGGATATGAAAATGCTTTAAATGAGTGACACGTGGCAATTTTCTTTGGGTCAAAGAGGTGAAATTTTAAAAAAAAAACTAAAGCAAGACATTAGAAACTATATAAAAACATAACAAGTCAAATCAGTTGAACGGGTCAGACATGTCAAAAGTTGCCTAGACTGTATTTCTAATGCATAAAACTCCTAAATCATTTCTATTGACATAATTAGTGTACAAGAATTTATATTTTTGACACACTAGTTATTTCATATTCGTATGAACTTTTGAAAAAAAAAATTGTGTTCCTGGTCGACCCAAACCGCCATATTGCCACATCCAGTCATCAAATTCAAACATACCGAAGTCACTTTCTTGTAAATTTGTGCTGGATTGGTACATTCACTGTAAGGATACTCATGAGTCAACATTTCAAGTATGCACATCCCAAATGAGTACACATCAACTAATTCGTTGTAATTTTCTTCATAAAGTTCTGGTGCCATGAACTCTGGTGTGCCTAACGGGGAAAACAATAATGTTAGGATGGGCTATCCAAAAAGGGTTTATTCATGCGTGAACCTACAATAAAGACAGAGCATGCACTTGCATAGCGTGAGAAAGTAGCTGTAATTTAGAACAAATAAAGTTGTTGAAGAGCACTTCGTAAAAATAATGATTTTTAAGGTAGTACAATGATTGAAAATCGTTGATAATGTCTTAGGCTCTTAGCTGTTAAAATATAAGCTAAATTCTATAGTAATAGTCTTAGCATATTATTGTAATTAAACATTAAGACCATCTGTATGGCTTCCCTTTAAGGTTAGCCAACCCGAATGCCACATTAGCTTCCACTTCCCTTCCCCTTCCAACCCAAAAGCTAGTATAGCCTAACCCAATCTTACCCATACCTTTTATTTTATTTATTATATATATTAAGAGAGAGAAAAAGAGAGAGAAGGTTTGCTCGGGTTGGTGAACCTGAATAGAAGAAAAAGATCTCCAACCCAAAGCACCCGTACCGGTATTTGAAGGCTAACCCAATCAACCTGATGCCCTCACGCGAGGGTCATACGGCCAGCCTAATAGATAGTAAATAATTAAGTTCAAATGGGTCAGTTTTAGTGGGGGCCAATTCTGATTAATTGGCAGTTATAACCCCAAAACTAACAGATGTTTGTAAAGGGTTGCATCCCTTCATGGTGTCTCTTCTGTGTATATAAATATCTGTACGTAAAACTGATTATTGTGATTAGAACGGCAAAAATAGATTGCTGTATTTCTTTTATTCTTCTTCTTGTTTCCTGATTTGCCAACATTAACTACCCACACAAATGATTAGAGATGGTATATATAGTAGATGAAAATTATATTTCCTGCTACTAAATCCTCCTACTTCATTCTCCTACCTACTAAATCATGACATGTGGAATCCATCAAATCTTTTTCCGTATCTCGTCTCTTGATTTTGACATTTGTCTTCATCTAGGGAGTAGGCGGATGAGTAATAAGATTTAGTAGGAGGATATAGAACATCTCATGGTAGATAGAGGAGGCAAAACATATACGGGTCAAAACCAATATGGTAGGGTTAACTCGAAATACTTTTTGCCCAATTTTTTTATTAGATAAATAGCATGTAAAATATGATTACAACTAAAAGTACAATTTGGGTCTGACCCAGCCCATTTGAATAATTTCATTTTTAGCTAACTTTTTACATTTTCCCATTTGAGTAAACATAACCCACATCGACTCATACATAGCAAACGCATGGGTTAGGTGATGGGTCAAAATGTGCTTGGATCAAAATAACACTTTAGGGAGGGTCAGACCGGAGTTGAATCAACCTAGCACCACTTTCTTTTGTACATTTTCTGGAATTTAGTAAGTAGTGAATAGACTAAATATGATCACAGATATTAGGGTCACATAGTTTAACTGTCCTAAGTATATGTAAGTGTTTGCAACCCTTCTAAATTGCTTTATTATATTAAAATTGGATTATTATGAGTAAGCAGTTTCTGTGATCATATTTAGTATATTCACTATTTACTAAATTCCAAAAAAAAAGGTACAAAAGAAAGTGGTGGTGGGTTCATTCGACTCTGTTTGACCCTCCCTAAAGTGTTATATATTTTAAAATTTTACCAACATTACCCTTCAAATACAATGTAACCCAAAAACAAACCTTGAATCACATAACTGAAGCAAAAAAGTGAAAAAAACACACACATAGCCTGTTTATCTGATGCTAGAAATGTACCTATAATGGTATGTGCTCTACAAGAGCCACGGAGAATGGCTGCAAGCCCAAGATCACCAATCTTTACTTGTCCCAGATGACCATTTACAAAGATGTTGTCACACTTAAGGTCTCTATGGATCACGGGAGGATCATGTCCATGAAGATAAATCAGTCCTGATAGGATCTGGCGAGCCCAAATCTTTATAGCCCGAATATCCACTTTATTATATTTCTTTCTATATCTACACATACATAAACATTTGTCCAAAAAATTAGCACTAGAAGGAAAATGCATCAAGAATTTTTGCCCAATAAAATTAAAGAATTACTCTTTGAGGGTTCCAGAAGTGAACATCTCAGTAATGAAATTAAAAGTTCTTCGGTCCACATCAATCCATGAAGTGTAGAACTTGATGATTGAATCATGATTGAGGGTACCAAGAAGGTGAACCTCTGAGTAAAGCCGTTGCAAGTCTTCTGGAGATCGAAGCAAATTATTAAGTTTGACTTGACCCCATGCCACTTCCATACCAAGAACTTCATCAATTGCTTTGTAAACAATTTTCATTGCTCCTTTTCCGAGAACTTCCTTAAACTGAAAGTAATTCATTCGTTAAATAGGATGAAAGATTCAAGTCAAGCATGTTGAATCAAGAAACCAAAAAGTTTCATGTAATTAACTTTCACTAGTTTCATTATAATCCGAACAATATTCCAATTCTGTTCCACAATTATCAAGGGATTAAATTCTTTTTCTCGTACGCAAGAGCCTGACTAAAGAAGGCCACTCATTCTTACAAGATCATGTCAAAATTTTCTTACTTTATAATCTCCCCGGGGGGTTAAATAACATCAAAGATGAGTGAGTACTTTCATCAATCTTCCAACAGAATCCACATGGGATTCGAATTTGAGCTATAAATGAATCAAATCCCATTTCTAAGATGATAAAGAACCATCAAAGTGACTTTGTATGTAGATGATTTCTAAATATATCATGCCATGATTAAATTAACCATATCTTCATATACAAACAAAATAACATGCTTTTATCTTTTCATATCATGTGCTAACATAATGTATTCCTCAAAAAACAAAATCTAAGGCCTTAAATTCAAAGGGCGCCACTTGCAATACTTTCACAACAGCAAAACTCGAACTTTTTTCCAAACAGGTATCAATAACACAATTTAACATATTCAAACAAAACAAACAAACAAACGGTTGCACGAAGGAGCCATTAAATACACATCTTACCCGCCCATATCGACCAGTCGGGTCGGTCTCCACATACCGATTACGACAATCTTCATCACCATAAGAAGATCTTGATTTGAGGTTAAGCATGGCTGCAGCTTTTTCTTGACCTCGAAAGTTGCTTACAAAACTATATAATAAAATAAAGTTTGAAGATACGTGTATAATATTAAGAATATGAAAAACAGGGGAGAAACAAAAACACGAGTTGCCCACTATGTAATAAAGATTTTTTAGGGTTTTTACCGTCATGATTTTTCACGAAAGACGACACCAAACATGAGCCAAAAATGACGATAGGAGTCGACCGTTAGCAGGATCGAAGAATCAGCGATATCCATCACTATTAGCTTTGAAAAGTCATTATTATTAAAGCTAGTGATTTGAGTATTAGTACTACTAACCATTTGATTTTGGGGGAGATTAAATTGAGGAATTCGAAGTGGGTCTACAGGTTTGAATTGACAAGGGAATATTGGAGAAAAAACGCATGGTGGGTGGGTAATCAAGAGGAATTGGACTCTTGTGCGGGTCAAAAGTTTCAAGGAATGAAGATGAGAGACAATCGACAATGATAAGGATCTTTAAACTTTATGGATGTCACGTGTGGCTATGGTTTCTTGGAGTTCTTTAGTGGCGGGGGTAGCTAATATTTACAAGTCATGAAATGCATTATTATTTCCGCTCATAACATAGTTGTAACTAAACAGTTTTAATGATGGTATGCATAACTAATCTTTACTTCATCAAGTCATTTTCATTTTTATTGCAACCAGGCCGGCCCATAGGAAGGGTAACCTGGGCAGTGGCCCAGAGCCTGTAAAATTCAGAGGCCCATTCTTAAAAGATAGTCTATATACATATATATATATATATATATATATATATATATATATATATATATATATATATATATATATATATGTTTAGTCTATAAGTTTGGGAGCCCAAAAATGAAAGAAGCCCACCTACGAAATGAAGCGGCACCCTTCGTAGGAACCGGCGGAAGCAGGCAAGCGACGTCTCGTGAATAGGAAACGGCGGACGCGATTACGAGAGACAACAGCGACGTTGGAAAACGAACCGTCGTCTATTGCCTTTGGTCTGGTTTATTGCGGATTTGCCTCTCCAATAACCTATTGCCTTTGGTATCGTCGAAACCCTTCATTCATTCAAGAGTTCAGGCTTCAACCCTAGTAAGTAGTATTCGATTTCTAAGTTTTGAACTGATTTTTTGATTCAACTGAAATTCAATTTCGACTATTGGTATGTTGCCTTTAGTCTGTAGACGATAACTTGTAGGCATTCTTAAATCGAACTAATTCTTTGATTCGACTGTTGGCCTGTTGATTCGAATTGATTGAGTGATTGTTTGATTCGAAGTTTCGAACTTTGCAGGCATTCTGATTTCTGGAATCGAACTAGACGACAACTTGTAGGCAGTCTGAAATCAAACTGATTGTTTGTGCACAATGCAAATAGCCAAATAGGCATTCTGAAATCGCAAGTGCAAATAGGCAAATAGGCATTTGGAAATCGCAAGTGCAACTCTGAACTGAAATTCGATTTCGAGTTTTCGACTGTAAGTATTTTCACTAGACTAGTACTCTAGTAGACTACCAATTTTGATTTCAATTGTGTTCTAATTGCTAAATTGCTAAATGCTAATGTTCGTTTAATGTTTATTTCTTCTAATGTCCTATGATGGCTAGAACTCGTTTAATGTTTATATATGTAGTTAGGGGTTCCAGCAAATGAGATTAGAATTCGTTTAATGTTTTTACATATTTACAGAATAAATGGAATCATAGCTTTGTTTCCATGTACTTATTATTTGGAATTAAAGGCTTCGTGATAAAGATATCAATTTACTATCAAATGTTAGATTCAACAAGCAATATTTGAGCAGTTAAGTTATTTACCTATCTTTACACAATTGTTGAATTCTGATATGTGTTTGTTGATTGAATTGATGAGCCGATTTTCAAATTCATGTTATTTATATGAACTTGTTTTTGTAGTTACAAGGAGTTTCAAGAAAACTTTGAAGATTTGGAGTAGAGATTAACAACAGTGCTGAAATTATCTAATTGTAAGTCTTTATTTTTTCATAATTTTCATTTAGAGATATGTTCTATGTAAAATTTACTTGGTTGAAATTTTTTTACTATGAAGGCCCCCTTTTTAAGATTCTGCCCAGGGCCCAAATATTGATTGGACCGGCTCTGATTGCAACAAGAAAACAAAAATAATAATAAAAAGATTGAGCCGTTGTTGCTCGTTAAAACTACGACGAGCAAATGAATGACGAGCTCACCACGAGGTGACAATAATGGATGACGAGCTGTTGGAGGCATGACGAGCTCATCATGACCTCTCACTATGGGTGATCTTACAAGTTATTACATGAGCCTCTGAGGTTTAAACCATGTTCTCGACATTTTAAGGAGTGACATGATGACACTAAATTTTTGAGTTTTTTAAAATGAGAAGAGAGAAAAAGAAGAGACAGGGATCGGAAAAAAAAGAATATGAAAGATTAATTTGTGTTCTTAAGTTGAAGAAAAAGAAATAAAGGAGACCTTTT
Organism: Dittrichia graveolens; assembly: GCA_038502395.1. NCBI lineage: Eukaryota > Viridiplantae > Streptophyta > Magnoliopsida > Asterales > Asteraceae > Dittrichia > Dittrichia graveolens. The sequence continues at coordinate 77,079,545 of JARJIL010000002.1, forward strand.
TCCTTCCTTATCATTCCTTTTTTGGGATGATACATTTTAAATAAAAAAGTTAATTACATTTTTGGTCCCTATAGTTTAGTAATTTTTACGGTTTTGATCTCTAACTATAAAAATTTTGGTACTTAAATGTCAAACCTCTTACGCTTTTGTCCTTTGGTTAAACTAAAAAGACCAAAATGCTCATGTCCTCGTTTCTTATTCATTGTTTACATTTTTTATTAAATCCTAAAATGTTTTTTAAGAGTAATGGGATCTCTCTTTTCTCTTTTCTCTCTCTCGTTTATATCAATTTCTCTTATTTACATCAATCTCTCTATCTCTCTTTGCTATACACAATCGCCACCATCACCTCACCACCTCCATCTCCATTCAACTCTCTACCACCACGGAAACCACTCTCTACTTCCCACACCACTGCCAGAAACCACTCTTACCAATGAAAACCTTTAACTACCATCATTAAAACCACTACAACAATACACCCTCTACTACCCACATCACCACATGCAACAGAGAATTGGAAGGGGAGGTCGTAAATTGAAATCAACCAAAAACCTAGAAATGAAAATCGAATTGTTGTGTACTCAAGATTTATTGATGCCAAAATCAAACCCAAATTAACCTACACCCAAACACTAAGCAAAATCACGAACTTCACAGATACCCACCAAGTTGATGAACTCACAAATTGGGTAACACATGCCCTAAAAAGTAGAAAAAGACAGAAGAGCTTCAGGCATGAGACGACAGACATGAACAAGAACCGTTGACGGGACGTCTTCAACGTAAGGGTGGCTTCTGAAATAGCAACCGCCATCTTTCGAAATAGTAACCGCAAGGAATAACCGTTGTCCATTGGCTAGCGACAAAGTCATTTGGCGGGAGAAAACGCCTCATGAAGTAGTGATGTCGAAGGATGAATTGACGGCTCCAGGCGCGGGTTAGGCTATTACAAATAGGCGAAGTAGATTAGCAGAGGGTATAGATGTCGAGACATAAGCAATTGGTCGGCTTTGAGGAGATGGTCTTCAAATCTCTAGCGATTTGCCTTTATGGTTTGTGAATCTGCAAATAAAGAATGAGGAGAGTTAGAGAGATAGATATCAATACAAGAGAGATTGATATAAACGTGAGAGAGAAGAAAGAGATCTGATTACTCTTTTTTATTTTTTTATTTTAAAAACCAATTTATGAATTAATTTAAAATGTAAAAAATAAAGGCAAGCGTATTTTGGTGTTTTTAGTTTTACTAGGGATAAAAGGTGTAATAGGATTGACATTTAGGAAGCAACTTTGTAAAATATCAAAGTTATGGACCAAAACTGTAAATAACGCTTTCTTTCTATATCTCCCCCCCCCCCCCCCCCCCGCGCTTTTCCTTCCTATCTTAAAAAACTCAAAAACACGTAAACTTCAATGTTTCATTTCTTTCTCATCCATTTCCTTCCAAAAAAATTACTTTAGAACAAGGCATGAGAGTGATGGGAAGGAAGGTGAAGATGGAGGGAAGAAATGGAAAAGAAAATAGTTGATAAGTTAGTGTCCTTGGAAGAAAATGAAAGGAAATTGAGGTAGATATTTTTCCTTTATAATCATTTCATATTTGAAAGGATATATTTTGAACCAAGTAACTCATTCTTCCTATTTTTCTTTCCTTTCCATCATTAAAAAAACTCAAGAACACACAAGTTTATGTGTTTCCTTTTTTTCCCCTCACTTTCCTTCTAAAAAATAATTCAAGAACACAAAATTTCCGGATCCTTTAGAACTCTTCTCTCTCATACTTAAACATTTCACATCACATGTCATACACTTATATATATATATATATATATATATATATATATAAGGAAAAGTGAATATGGTGTTATTTCACATATAAATTTAGACGCGAAACCCATTAAAATTACGTCGTTTTTAAATCCTTCTAAAATTACAAGTGAATTTTTGTTTTACTTAATTTAATTCTCTCACGTACATTCACCATTATCCTATATGACATCCCCATTTTACCTTCACATTGGAAAAACATCTCAAATAAAATGATAGTAGTATATTTGCATATCAAAATTCGTTAAATAGTAGATGATCCACATTACTAATATCTTTCATGATCTATCTTTAAATGAATTTGAATTATATTATGGAAAATAGTTAGTATATATCACCTTACGACGATGACTAGGATCAGATTTTGCAAAAAAAAGATTTATTTATATTTTTGGAAGGATTAAACCTAAACGACATAGTTTTAAATGGTTTCGCATCTATATTTAGATGCATAACAACCCTATATTCACTATCCCCGTATGTGTGTGTGTCTATATATATATATATATATATATATATATATATATATATATATATGAGAGAGAGTTCATTTAAGAATCAATTTTATTGCGAGAACCGCGAGAACCAATCTTAGCCGTTCATTTTGGATAATGGACTTCATGGATGAAGAGCGTGGGGGATTGAGTGTGGCAGGGTGCATGTAAGGAATTCATGGGTGAGCAATCCATTTGAAGGAGGGGAATTGGACGGCTAAGATTGGTTCTTGCAGTTCTCGCAATAAAACAGTTCTCAAATGAACTTTTAACTATATATATATGCACTAGCATGTTACCCGTGCAATGCGGCGACGATAACTAATTTATACCCTATAACATGTCCGTTTTTGATAATGTAGAGTATGGTAATGGGTGATGACAAACAGGTAGTGGTGATGGTGGTGGTGGTGGTGAAGGTGACACACGTACGTTCACAAAACCAAACCCATAAACAAAATCATACAAAATCCTAAATGAAACAAGCATAGTGGAAAAGAGGAAAAGGAAATCACCATAAGGACTCTGAAACCAAATTAAATCGATAAATCTCCAAAATCGTTCAACATGTTGCGGTGACGGCGCTAAAGGGCGGCGATGGTTGCAAACGTTTGTGGAGGTTAGGTGGTAGTGAGCTCCGTAGATGATTAACATATGTATGTAATTAGGTGAGAAGCTATGGTGGCTAGAGGCCGTGACCGTTAGAGAACATATAAACTATAAAGAGAGATGACTACCATATGTATGTAATTAGGGAGTTTTGTATATGTGTTTATGATAACTAGCATCATATCCGTGTAATGCTGCGGCGATAAATAATTTTTGGTTTACAATATGTCGCTTTCAAGAATGTAAAGATATGTTATTCGCGCGATTTAATATCACGAAAAAGTTTTCTACATGTCCGTTTTTTTTCAAATTTTCTTTTATTTACATTAACTATTTTATTAATTTTAAAAATAAATTCTAAAAGACAATAAAATACGAAAAAAGATTTATATTGATGAAATAAAGAGAAAAGTTAATAAGATTTTAAAAATCATGTTGATGTGGGTGGATAATTGTTTTAGTATGAGAGAATATATTTTGAATAAAAAGTTAAAGTAAATTAGGAAAGAATAAAATAGTTAAAGATTGAGTGGATGAGATTAATTTAGATTAAATGAAGGGTCAAGATTTTATATTGATTGAATTTTAAAAAGTCTTAAAATTTAAGAGGAGAGAGAATGTTAAATGGTTTATATAGTAGTATAGATATATATATATATATATATATATATAATTAATAGAAGAATGTTTAATATAGTCTATAATTAATTCATAGTCATAAAAGATTAATTTTAGCCTTTGGATCTATGACATTAACGGTCAGATTAAATTTTAAAAATTTGGGCGAAATGGTATTTTTGTAATTCACATATGATGCTTTTACAAATCACGTATGATTGAATATTAAAATTTTAAAACTATTTTTTTAAATAGACTTTATTTAACACAAATCATAATTAATAAATAATAGTAATAAAAAGGGCTTAAGAGATTAAAATGGGGGTAAATAGTCACATATAAAAATTTAAGTGAATGGGTTAGATTTAAGAATGATGAGGATAAAAAACAAGTTTAAAAAATAGCAACCTTTAGTATAATTTCAAAACTTTGGGGACCAAGTTTGTAAATTATACAAATTAACCACAATGACAATGAGTAAATTACATTTTTGCAACACAAGATCGATTTTCTTATTTTGAATATTAGCAGCCTATATTATTATAGATTTCATATTATCTAGTGTCTCCATCTGAAAAGTAAAGTAAACTATTAAAATAATAAATATAACTGTTGGTAAAGTTTTGCAAGTAAATGATAAGATTAGACATTTTAAGGAGTTAATTGTAATTTGGTATAGTTGAGTTACAAGAGTTTTAATTCTAATTAAAAGGGAGGCTTGCCTTTCTTCCCGGTGCATCAAATTACAAGAGAGTTCTAAATCTAATTGTCAGGAAAGTAGCAATAACAATAAAAATTGAAACCGGCATAGAAGATTGATATAAACAGGTCTATTCAAGAAAGGTAAACGGGGATGGGGAGAACCCGGATATGAGCACATGGACGAGGACATGTTTGATGATTATTGCACCGATATTTATTTAAAACTAATTATATATATATATATATATATATATAATGCTTTAGCAAGTATAGTTTGAACTATTTATTAGAATTATTATCTAGTCAATTTACTATGTTTTAAGTTGCGAGTTTGTCCAATTTGTCTAACACTCACCTCCTTAATAATTACCTTAAGGGGTGTTTGGTTGATAGGATTTCCAAGAAAATGGAATCCAATTTCAAAGGATTCTCATGTTTGGTACAAACCTTATCAAAGAATTAGAATCATACATGAGAAAAACTTTTCATCAAATATGAGAAAGTGAAATCCATCCCCCAAACTAAGAAATTGAGATTCCTTGCTCTTCTCATCTCTTATCAGTACACGCCATCCACATTAGGGATACACATATGCCTACATAGACCGGCGACCGACAACCAGTAAGGACATTAGGGATACTTGAAAGCTTAACTTGGATTTCGAAGTTGTTCAATTCAAGATTGAGGTTTGTATGAGTTTCTTATTGGTTATGATCGTATATTATGGTAGATTCCATAAGTTTACATGGAGTTATGATGCTGGTTTCATAATTAAACATGAAGAACACCATTGATGAGCTTTAATGCAAACTTGACTAAATGAGTTTTGTTTGTTTTAGTGATTTATGTGATTTAAACATGTTTGCGATGCATGAGAACATGTTTATATATGTTTGGATATATTTTTGGTAAGCTTCAGTATGTTTGTTACCTCTGGAATTAATCCATGGGTGTTTGAAGTTGGCTAGTTGAATGTTGGGGAAGATGATGTTGAATCCGATGATTTTTGAATCCGGTATGGAGGAATCCGCTAATTCCCCAAAATCCGACGAACCTAAATCCGAAATAAGAAATCCGATAACAATGGATTCCGACAATGTTGGAATCCGGTGTTAATGAAAACCGATGGTCAAGAATCCGGAACCTAAATCCGACAAATGTGAAATCCGATGGTGGATTCCGAGAGGATGAATTCCGATGGTGAAGAATCCGATGATATTGAAATCCGACACATTGTATCGGATTTCCTTAAAATTCGACAGTTTTTGATGTCATTTGTTGATTCTTTGATGCTATATGCTATATGTAAATTCATATGTAAAACTAACATGTTGTGAATGATAAAAGGAGATATAAATATATGTTTGGATATATATTTATGAACCGGATACTGATTTATGTTTTATTGTGATCTCAAGAACGGACAAGACTCGGTAATATTAGACCACTGAGTGGAGATTGAGATCAAGAGGTGAGTGAACGTTTAACTCACGACTGGTGTTAGTTGTAACTGGTTTTGGTTATAACTGTTTGTGGATTGACGCAGGGATATACTGTATGTCTGATAATTGATTAAGTGGTTGTTTGTTAATTGATTGTTGCGTCAGTGATATGTATACATGTTTGTTGGGGGGGTTAGCTCGGCAAGGCTAAGGGCTGGGTTGGTTTGCTATCGGCTAATCAGTTTTTGGATCTTTTGATGCATGCGTTGCATCTTAAGGGTAATGCTGTGTAAGAATAGAAAATAAACTAACGGTAAACCTTTGCTTTGGCCGGCATTGGTTGAAGGATCTGCAGATCCGCCGTTCTTCCCGGGGCACGATTATGTGATTGATTGGTATTCGGCGAACACGGTTAATTGTTTATTTGGTAACCTGCGGTTGTGATTGATACTGGGTTGTTGTAGTTTTACTTTCATTCACTTAGCTTTGTGCTAATCTCCCACCTCTCACTCCCTTTACAGGTTGCTGGTGAGTTCTGCGGTTCGGTTGTGAGGGAGTGTATCTTGGGGAATAATTTGGCGAGCACTCTGATTTAAATTGTGACGAGCCGTAGTTTTGTAATACTTTTATTTTGACCTAACTGATGAGTTGGAAAAATGTTTTGTATAATCAGTTATAAATATATTGTATATATTTATTCGCTTCCGCATTATTTAAAAAAATAGGTTGAAAATACGGTGTTACATATATAACTGTTACCATAATAACAATTACCCGAAAAATAATGTTCATATGTTAGCTATAACCAATTTTGATGGTTATTGAGACCAAAATAACTATATTTGGATGTCTATAAATAGAATAATGAATATAAAACCACATATTTTGTTGCGAAGGAAAACATCATTCTAAGTGTCTGTAAGTTGATTTATTGTTACCGTGAGTAAAAATACAACTGAAGAAATGTATTAAACATGATCTTTTAATATCTAGGTCATTGATACTCTAAACACCAATTTTTCTAACAAAAGTTTTATAGTTACTTTAATAAAAATAATCAAAATAATAGTAGTTATCATTGCTGAAAACTCTTACAATAATATAATATTGGAAATATTAAAAGTACCGGATGGTGTTTGAGTGCAATAGTCGTTGGATGGTGGTAGCATTTTAAGAACACGAAGTATTCTAAGAACACTAGCATAGTACCCACGGCTACATGTGTGTATATATATATATATATATATAATATTAATATATAATATATAGTACAATTGTACCAATTTTCATAGTTCACTCTGATATATATTAATATATATATATATATAGTCATATAGATTATAGTGCTTTCCTTCATCTCTCTCACGAGTCACAAATTCACGATTATTTATTTATGAGATATACAATAAAGGGACGGCGAACAGGTTACAAACCTTTAGCCCTAAAAGCGACGACGACCGGCAAGTCGGTAAGTGGGCAACGATGCTTCGGTGAATGGCCGACGTGTGATGGTTGGTACTTCAAAGAATGAAACGAGCAGCCGGTAGGCTGTAGCCGACAGACGATGACGATGGGATTGGGGCAAGAACTTGAAAAGCGAGACTCGAGAGACGAGAGGAGAGTATACGGTGGATGTGGATTTGGTCGAATTTGGGGCAAGAAAATGGATTAGCCGACTAGCCGAGTAGGAGAGAAAGGTATCGTCATTGTGTCTCTCGAAGTCGTCCATTCGACTTCACGTCTGTTTGGTTTCTTCCTTGCCCTATCGTCTCTTCGGTTTCTTCCTCTTCCCTCCTTTGCCGATTTGATTTCTGCTGTTTTTCTCCGCCTCCAAGCCCAAGGCCCAAATTGTATAGTAAAATGAACATAGGCATACATATATTGGGCTATATATCTGATGCCCCTAGCCCAACTGCTGCCCTGGGCTTGTGCACGGGCTGCACGTGTATTGGGCCGGCCCTGCAAAGAATGTTAACCGCTCAACTCAAAGAATACTAACCACTCCGTGTATAAACATATTAATCAGATGAACACAACGCTCAACCCAAAACTTACAAACACAACTAAAAGTTGAACAAAACTCATTTAAAGGACTTAGTAATCAACTAAAAAAACAACCTTAAATATCATATATAACAATAATCAACCACGAGAAACACTAATTTTTAGCGTGAAAACCTCACAAAGAGAGTAAAAACCACATGACATCTAGTGCCACTTAAAATCTACTGATCACAAAAGAGATATACAAAGTCTTCTCTAGATAATACTAAAGATATACAACAAACATCATAATCATAGGATGAAGCATCAAGGTTATGGATAACAAACCAAGGAACAAGAAAGGAAGAACATTATCCAAACTATCTACAATTAGGTATGGAAACCAACTTCCAGACCTCTAAGTCTAATCTCTACCGTCCAAAACTTTGGCCCATGTGTTGTGAAGCTTTTGTCTCAAAATGGTGATGATCCGACCATTCAAACTCTGCAAAAGCACAAAAAAGCACAACTAGGTTTTGAAATGAACACTACTTCAATTTTCTTTCTTCAGTCTCCTTTCTTTTTTGAATACACATATGAAAAGTTTAGAAAGGCCCGTTGTGGGTCGAAAGTAAAAAATAACACAACAAAAATAACACAACAATATCAACCAACTACATGTTTGGTTTATGTAAGATTTTGTGTATTTTTATTTTTTTTGGTTTTAATAATTGTACGAACTTTGGTTTCATTTGAATTACTAAAGTCGAATTATATCTGATAACTTGGTGAGAGGGTAGAGGGAGTGATGATAGTGATCGTGCCATTATCAAGTGTTTCTTCGACTTTTTTCCTCATCACACACACACACATATCACATAAAATGTATATTGATCGATACACACAGTCACAGTAAAACAATAGTCTGTCATAAAAGAAAAACAAAAAAAAATATACATATGACATTTTTTGTCGCAACCCAACTCACGTTACGTAGATCACATCGACAATCACGCCGACGTCAACATGGCATCATGCCTTTGATGCATGAATCTTCCGACTAATTACTCCTCCACTCCGATCCCTACTCTTATGTTTAATCGATTAATGAAGTAAAATCACCCAATAAAAGATGATGTGACACTTGTTATGATATGACTTCTTTATTTCTTGTAAAGGCATGTGACATTGGTATTGTTAGATTAAAATATGACCCACTCAAAAAATGGAGGGCAAATACTTCAACTATTTAAGAGGTTTTGAAGAAAAGAACCATTCATGTTAACCTCAAATGACAATTACAATGTTGAAAAAAGAGCCACCACATATGCCACACACAACCCTTGCTTGCACTATTAATATCCACCTCACCAAATCTTTAAAAAAAATCCAACTCATAACGCCTTCACTTAGGTCCAGTTTGTTTCACAGAATTCGAAAGAACCGAATGGAATTGAAATTAAATTTCGTGCTGTATTACGTTTAGTAAACTTGTATTTTAATATAAATCAATTTCATTCATTCAAATTCTATAAAAGAAACGAGACCTTATACCTTTCCTTTCCATCTTGTCACAGTAACAGTGCCACATCACTTTCCCTCCATTTCTTTAGAGTAAATGTTAGAGCATAAGTTGTATTTTTACATTTTAGTTCAAGTTTGTATTTCCTAAAGGTATATGGTAGATTTGGTAAGTACCCTTTAAGTATATAAACAATGTAATTTATCTTAATTCATTAAGCGTTTCAATTGACCAATAATGTGTGTGTGTTCTTAGTTCTCTCGTATTCATATACTATTACTAAGCTCATACTAATAATTGTGGGTTTGCTTCAATTATATTGATACTTGATATACAATTGGAATCCTATAGCAAAATAAGTGGTTATACTCCACCACAACCACCAAACCGCTATGTTAGTTTTTTTCTCTCATCACTCAGTCTCGTGATGATCATACACCAAATTCTGGCACCTACATAATACCTACTTAATCAATTAAAAATAAATAAAGAAATAGAAATGAGAAAGGAAGGGATTAACACAAAAAGAAAAAAACTTGCCAGACCTCACCCACAACCCATCAGATGGCGTAGTTCTCACCCTCTAAGAGTGTTAGTAATTCTCACAGCCTATCATACCGTCACCTCAACTTTTTTTTCCCATCAATCAGTTCCGTAATAATTACTGCTTACCACATCAAACTATAGATCCCGCCTATAATACCTATTAATAAATCAAAAATCAAATACATAAAAAAAACAAAACAAATTATGTGTGAAACCCACTTTAACCTTCAATTAATCCAAACTCAGATTTTCTTTTCTCTATCTTGTTTTTCTCTAGCCACACTCTCACTCCTTTTTCTTTAAATTTTCACTTTAAATTCGGCCATTTAACTAGTTTAACCCTCCTCGTTCTTTTCTTCCTTATTTAGCCACCATTTTAATTCCCATAAAAAAACAACACCTAGCAAATAATTAAAATTAAAGCAATACTCAACTTGGTCAAATGGGGACTTAATAAAATACTTCATTAATTTAAAATATAATTTAAATAAGATTTACTTGGGATGTTACATTCTAAGCTTTTTAGAATTTTAGATAAGTTAAAAAGTCGTTTTTTACTTGTAATGTTAAACACGAACTTATAAACTTAAATAAGTTATAAGTTTAAATTGATCATAAGCTCAATAAATGGGTTTATAAGCTTATCAAAATTGTAATAAACGCTTAATCAAAAAATAAGTTAATTCAAACTCTCAATTTTTCTATACTATATTATAAAGTATTTAAGTCTTTTGTTTAAACTCTTAAATTTTAAGTACTTTAAAATTACTAAATTACCCTCATATAAACTAAATGAAAACTTAAATGAAGTAACTATTAAATAGAGTTAATGAGATTCTTATATTCCATTTTAATAATTAAATCTTCCGGTATTAAAAAATATCAATTCAAATTAACTTAATTATTAAAAAATATTTTCATAACCAAACCTATTGTATCATATAATAAATAATTTAACGTAATTATAAAAAATGTGTATAAGTATACCTCATAAACTCGAATAATCTATAATCATAATTTATAAACATATATTTATAATTTTTTTAAATAGCTCATATAATCAATAGTTTCAAATTACTTTACTTTATTTTCTTAATCTCTTAATTTTAAATAATTTCAAATTACTAATTTACAATTTGTATTTTCATACAATTTAACCTATTTTATGAGTATAAACCCTTTTTCTTATTTAATTGCTCTTAGAATTTATTTTAAAAATAATAGAGGAGTTGATTGAGAACAACAAAACAAAGAAAATAAAAAAAAGATAAAGAAAATAGAAATGTTATCAAAGGAAAATTATTTGTTGTTATCGTATTACGGAATACCGAAAATGGATAAGTTATTAAGTAGAAATTATTCGATATCGTCGCATTGCGTGAGACAATATATATCTTTTAAAATAAATAAAAACTAACTTTCATCAATTTAATTGGATAATTGTAGCCTTTCATTTATTCAAAATTAAATCCTAACAATTTATTTTGTAAAAAATTAAAACTCAATTTTGATTTTAAATGGTCAAAATTGTAACTTATTTTTTACTTTAAATCAATTTAATTTGCTTAAAATTATTACTCTAATTCAAACTTCGTATTCACTACATTAATTTAAGAATAAATACATTAAGGCTTATGTTACATCAATAATAAAAATATATATATAACAAATCTTATCTAAAGTTGCCATAATTTACCAATATAAAATTCTTTTAATTTTTAACACAAAATTCATATTAATCTAAGCAAATATTAAATAATATTTTTAAATAAATAATTATCTATACTATATTATAAAGCATTTAAGCATTTTGCTTAATCTCTTAAATTTTAAGTCTTTTGAAATTACTAAATTACCCCTCATATAAACTAAATGGAAACTATTATATAAAGTAACTATTAAATAGAGTTAATAAGAATCTTATATTCTATTTTAATAACTAAACCTTCCATATTTAAAAAATTCAAATAAATTAACTTAATTATTAAAAAAATACTTTCATAATCAAACCTTTTATATTAAATATTATATCATGTAATAAATATTTTAACATAATTATCAGAAAATGTGTACAAGTAGAACTCATAAATCTGAATAATCTGTAATAAGAATTTATAAACATATATTTAAAATTTTTTTAAATAGCTCATATAATTAATAGTTTTAAATTAGTTTATTATTTTCTTAATCTCTTAATTTTAAATAGTTTCAACTTACTAATTTATACTCAATATTTTCATGCAAATAGTTTCAAACTAGTTTACTATTTTCTTAATCTCTTAATTTTCGTTGTCACCGTATTACGTAAATTCTCGAAACGAACAAATTATCAAGTAAAAACTATTTAATGTCGCCGCATTACACGAATATTATGCTAGTAATTACATATGTATTTACACAAACATCTAAATTAGTTAAGCCATAACTAATTAACCGAAACTTGATTATACAATTAATTTGAAGAAATAAAAATTGGCAAACTTTGAGAATAGCTCAATAGCGTCACGTCACTTGCACAAATTAAGTGGTGGACTGGTGGGGGCAGGCAGGTGGGTAGCGATGCCACCCTACTTGCTACCTACAACTCTGCTCCATATGATTTTCAACTCCATTTTTTTATTTTTCAAACAAGGAACGTGCACATTCGTTGACTCTAAATCAAAGAATAAATATTATCATATATATATATATATATATATATATATATATATATATATATATAATAACTTAGCTATATCATCATCATATAGTCAGTTAACTACATGATATATACACAAAATCTTGATGGGCCGTACTTATACACTATGCACTATGGTGACCTCACCAAGTGTTAGTGTGTGTATTATGTATCTAACTGGCTATATGATGATATAGCTAAGTTATTCCCATATATATATATATCATTTTACCAAGCCAAAAGAGGTATTATAGATATTTCGGGTGTGTAATAACTATGTTTAAAAAACACAACATACATATTTTTTACCCATTGAGTCTTCGAATGTCGGACATAACTCCCAGATTATTGATATTCATAGATTCAGTATTTTATCATCTTAAGTCAGTAGTCATCTTGTATATACGCAGATCCATTCTATGTACGCAGATCCATTTGGTTGGATGTATAAATCCATAACAGATGCATATGACAGTTAAAATGTATTTAATGATCTGAAAGAATGAAATTATATAGAAGATAGATGCATTAAACTTGGACGCAACTTGTTATGAAGGATCACAAACAATGTTTTCAAATCCGGGTTTTAGTTGACTTGGTCTTCTTATCAGGACGCGGGTCAACCCAATTTTTAATTTTTTAATTTTCTTTTATACAAACGCAGGTCAATTTTTTAATTTTTTAATTTCCCGGTATTATGAGGGGAACTCCAAACATCACATGTAAGCGAGACACCGTAATTGTGTTCTTGAAATCCCAAAATCATTTTTTTCTCGCTTCATGCCACATTTTTATTGCGTCTCATGTAAGGGTTGTACGATTTACTTGAGTATAACCGGGTTGCATCCTTTGTTGAAGTATTGCCGTGAATTCTTCATCATCAAAGTGGTCGAACGGTAATGCTTTTTTAATTACCATTCTTGTAAAATCGGCCCGTAGTGCATCATTGTCGTAAACAAAAACACCACCTTGCGGAGTAATATTTGTTTGACTTGGATCTGATCTTGATCGAAGAGCCTTGCATGATTTTGAAATATGGTTCCTCAACGTTGTGTTCTCCTCCGGTGCAAAAAACTTTCGGCAAAGTTTACAACGCGCCCTTTTCGAGCCATTTGACATCTCACACAATTCAAAATGTTCCCAAACTTCTTTGTTTCGATTGTGTTCGATTACCCTTACCACGTCGACATTCCCCCCAACGGAAGATTCAACCGTGTTACTAGCACTAGCCATGAAGAAAATAAAAAAGATAGAGATTTGAAAGAGTTTTTTAGAGGTAGTATTTGGTGTGAATTATCCTATAACATCCCCAACCTATTTATAAAGAAAAAATGTGAAAAAAAGACAAAAAAACGGGCAAAAAATCCCCCAACGGTCAAAAAAACGGCTAGTTTTTTAAACTCGACGACCGTTTTTTTTCCGGTTTTTATCCGGTTTTTTTAAAACCGGTTTTTAATCCGGTAAAAAATCCGGTTCAACCAAAAGATCCATATCCGGTTTCAAAATATCCGGACCGGATTAAAAAAAAACCGGTTTTCCAATAACCGGTTTCGGATAGTTTTTGCGCGAAATCGGATATTCGGATTTTCCATGCACCTCTACTCCTGCGCATAAGGCCCTATTTTAGTAACAGACTTTTCAAGGTTGGAAGTAAATTACAGGCTTCATAACAAAAACAAAACAAATATTTAATCACCAAACTGCAATATAATCTCCAAATGATTGAGCAGTAAGTAATTACAAAAATGGTGCTCTCCTTTGCAATTTGCAAAAAATTTAATACTAATACTAAAACCTAATACAATACAAAAAACATACCCCATGGACAAAGTATGTTTGAAAAACAGTGACAACTTCATAAATTGAACCACATACCTTGTGAAGGAGTCAAACATGGGTTGAGAAGCAGTGGTGGAAAAAACTCGCAGTTGGCAAGAGGGTACGCGCGTTGTGCATGTCGTATTCTTCGCATTGATCAGCGATGAACAAACCTAAAAATGTACGTTTTGATTATTCATTGATGTTCAAGTCATAAAATGTACTGTTTTTAATACTATTCGTTTTGGTATTTATTAAATAATTGTACTATTTCATAATATTAAATCATTTTTTAATAAGTATATTTTATATTTTATTTATTGTTTAAGACCCTACTTCATAATTACAGCATAGAGTCATCGAGATCTATACCACGCGCGGTCCTCATTAAGTATTAATTGAACAAATGTTTAGTTTGCTACATAAAATAATCCCTATAATTTTATAAAACATTCATTGATGTTAGTGTGGATAAACTGTACAATTTTTTAATATTGTTTGTTTTGATATTTATTAAATAGTTGTAATACTTTAATAGAGAATGATAACCATAACCCTTAGGGCTATGAATAAGAAGAAAATAAATTAACGTGATTTTATTAAAAATGCTAATCGTGTTTCACGTATAAAAAGTTGAAACTCAATTAAAAGATAAGTATGGAATTTATAGAAACTTGATTATAAGAACATCAATTATGATTGATATTTTCATAAACTAGAATGTTACCTTGTTTCATATATATAAAGTTAAATAACTTCTTTTAGTAAGTATAATGTTTTGTTTAAAACACTACTTTATAGTTACAGCATAGAGTAGGGATGAGGAAAAAAGCCGTTTATCTAAACCGAACAGGTATCAAACCAGAACTAAAACCGAATAGGACCGGTTTACACACTTTTCGGTTGGTTCTTGGTTATATATTTCCTTTATTTTGGTTTTCGATTTTATCGGGTTTGGTTTTTTACCCTGAACCGGACCTAAATTTAAAAATAAATTTAACCGAAAAACCGAAACCAATTAGTATATTTCGGTTCGGCTCTCAGTCTTAACTTTTAGTCTTTTTCAGTATCGGTTTTTTCGAGTTTAGAACCGAGCTTATCCCAAGCATAGAGTCATCAAAATCTATACAACACTCATCAATAAATATTAATAAATAAAAGCTTAGTTTGCTATATAAAATTATTTAGTGTATTGTTTTGTTTGTGTTAGAACCTAGAGGGGGTGAATAGGTTATATGTCCATTTTTTGAAGTTTTTAACAATATTTGCAAGTAATTAAAGAGTTTAAGGAAGAAAGATATCACCAATGAAGTAGTTTGGACACAATGATTTATAGTGGTTCAAGCAAGGGTTAACAACCTTGCTCTACATCCACTCCTTGGCCTCACCCACCAACAGTTCCTCCACTAACTTCTCTCTTTGAAGGTAGAGATAAACCTTTTACAACTTCTCTCTTTAGCTTACAAGAATTACACTTTACTCTTGCAAACAAGGCTAAGATAAACCACACTTCACTCTAATTGGAAAGGCTAGAGTTGATCCTCACTTCTCTCTAATTTTAAGGCTAGAGATGATCCTCACTTCTCTCTAATTCTAAGGCTAGAGATGATCCTCACACTATTACAAATATATAAGAAGATAATGTAGTGTTTGAACTTTGAATGCTTTCACTCTTGCTTCATTCTTGATCTTGAAAGATTGAATATTTATCAAAGAATATGAGCTCACAAGATTTAGTATGTGTTATGTGTTTTTCAGATTGCAAGAGCTTGGTAAAAAACAAGACTTGAGTTGCCTTAAATAAGCAAAAAGGTGCAAGCTCAAAAAGTGTCCAGACTATCCACGGTCGATCCACGGTCGACCGTGGCATCGACCGTCGGCCTGCTGGAACTTTTTGAGACTTGTGAATATAGACGTTGGCCTTTTACCAAAATCACACACAACCCATTTTTACCATAAAAATGCACTGAAAAGAAGCTTAAGAAAAGTTGGGTTAGTGTCATACTTCTTAAGTTTGAATTTAATCATAAAAATGGTAGTTTAGAAACCAAATGCACAAAGCATGTTGGAAGTTTACCTCTTTGAGAGATTCCTTTTGCTAAATATGGTTTTGGCTTATTTCAATAGAAGATTATGTTTAGTATTTGCCAAAATAGGAATTCATTTGCTTTGACTACCAAGCTTGTGATTTTATAAAAAATTTCTCAATTTTTATAAAAGTTTTTTTAAAAATTATTTTATAAAAACTTAAACTCATTTGATAACTTATTTTGTAAGCGCATAAACTTCGAACGTTTGTTTGTAGGAATCTTCGACATCGGCTTCTACTTGAACTCGGATCTTGACGATTGGAGCTTGGCCATTTGATGAAGCTTGTTTTGTAGATTATAGATGAGAATATATTTGATTGAATATATATATGTATATGTGCACATATGTTAATGTTAATACATACAATTATAGAAACAAGTTGTATATTTTTGTGTCAACAAAAGAGGATATATTTGTAAGCATATTTTTCCCAACAATCTTCCCCTTTTTGTTGAAGACAAAAATTTATAACTTGTATAAGAATTGTATATATAACTTTAACATGTTAACATGTGCATATATACACATATATGTATATATTCTACTATCTTCTATATATTCTTTTATCTTCTCCCCCTTTTTTGTCTTTAACTAAAAGGAGACTCCCCCTTGACATAAGCTCCCCCTTGATGTGAGAACTCCACTTCTTGAGTTAAATGAAAATACTACCAAAAACTTGCCAAGGAGATGTGAGTATGAACAATATTCTAATCATGCAATTATCACAACCCAAATAGCAAATAGCATAATGTAAGATGTCCATAGCAAGATGTAGTAAAGAAATAGCAATCTAGTAGATTAAGTCAACAAGCAATAGAAAATACCGATTGTTGCAATAGTTAATGTCTGGTTAAGAAAATAAAAATAAAAATAATTATTTTTACAATCCATTCAACCATAGAGAATCAAGATGGTTCACCCCCATCTGTCCCGGCATTGCACCTAAGTGCATTCATGATTGACCGCAGCATCCCTTTTACCCCTTTGACTTCCTTCCGTAGAGATCGGGTTTCATTCCGCAACTCGTTGATGTTGCGATTGAGTGCAGCAATTCGTTCGTCGGTAGAGCCTTCAACCATGCCGTGATCCGGAGGAATTGAACCCTCCTCTTCACCCTCCTCCTCCTCTTCACCAAAGGTGAATGCGTCAATTTCGGCTTCCGTATCTCCGGAGGATGATGAATGAGCTCGCTTCTTCCCCTTATGGGAAGACATCTTGCGAAGTGTCGCAAGGTCTATGGGAGCCGAGGAAGCTGGAGTAGAAGCTATGCGGGAAATATTGGGTAGGTTGGTGAAGAGAATAGAGAGGAGACGGCCGTATGGAAGGTCCCGACGGCTAGTGACAAGGCCACTCCTGCGTTTAGCAAGTATGTGCATGATGTTGACCTCAGATCGCGTTTTGAGAGCATGAAGGAGGACGGCTTGAATGGCGCTAATTTCCGAATGATTCCCGGATTTTGGAAAGATGTTGGAATCAATGATCTTATTCCACACAGCGCATTCGGGAAGAGGATCCCTCCCAAATAGATTGGTCGTTGTGTGTGGAATATTTGGCCTGCAAATCGAGCTAAGGATCTCCGGGATGGAGAACGCGGCAGGGAGATTTGTGAGGCTGTGAGATGTGGTGTAGAACTTTAAACCGGATGAGGGGATATGAAGGATCATGCCTAGTTGGACAAGAGTAAATGTGAATTCGGTTCCTTCAATTGCAAAGGTGACAACTTCATCATCTTCATTGTAGTTAAACGATGCATAAAATTCAAATATGCGAGACTTATATAAGACATTGGACAATGTAAGAAACGTGGACCACCCAATTGTGTCAAAGGTCGCTTGAGTGTGGAATTGGTCTAGTTGGTTGACAACAACCAACCGACCTTCATTTATCCCTCGTTTTTTGAGGGCATTGGCTGATTGGCGCGGAGTTGGGTTGTCGGGTTTTCTTGAAGCTGATGTACGTACACGTGGCATGATGATCTATAGAGACAATGATGATATGATTAAGTACAAATATATAGCATTATGACTAGTGTGTGCCTAAATTTGAGAAGATTTTGAAAATTTTATGAATCATGTGGTTACTAAGGTTAGTTGATGTAGATTAAGCAAAACTACATTGAGTTTGGACATTAAAAGCCAAAACATAAAAATTTAAAAGTTCAAAAAATTTCTAGTGGGCTTACGGTCGATGCACGATATCGACCGTGGATCGACCGTCGTTGGTCTGGATTTTTGGTGATAAGTTGCGGTAGAAGTACGGTCGACCGTGGTTCGACCGGCAGTGGACGGTTTTTAAGTTTTCATTTTTGTCCCTTTTTGACATGATATGCATACACTAATTGAATCTTATAATAATAACTTAGACATCATCTATATTTAAAACTGAACCCATCATTTTCATATACCATTTACTACTCAACAAACCTAACATATTTTCTTTTCCAAAAATCAACCTAATCCTAAGATCCACATGATTCTTTGGTGCAAAGAGAGAGCCCTAAGAAAAGGAAGAAGAGATAAACTTATACCTTGAACAAAAAATTCGTGAAGAAGGGAAAAGGCAAGAGAGGATGAGTCTTCAACCGTGGATCAACCGTGAATCCAACCGTGCCTTCGATCACGGCTTCAACCTTAGTAAAAACCTTGATTTTTGAGGTAATTTTTAAGCTCTTAGTTGTTAATGGCAGCTAGGGTTTGTGTGGGGAAGAGAAAGTGTAAGAGAGAGAGTAAAATAGGGTTAAAAATCGTCAGGTACCCTACGGTCGATACACGGTCGACCGTGATATCGACCGCGCCCTTTTTAAGTCTGTTTTGGTGTTTTTGCAGTACCCCGAAGGTCGATCCACGGTATCGACCGTGAGTTGACCGTGGTGCATCTGGAATCCATATTTTTACCATTTTCATGCTGTTTAGGTGTTGTTTTTAGGGTAAATGTTCCATCATTCCTAAACCAAGTCGTAATGTATTAAACATTTCAATTTTTAGCGGTTTAGTGAATATGTCGGCAATATTTTCACATGAAGCAACCTTTTCTAAATTTATATTTCCTTTTTGCATATTGTCACGTAGGAAATGATGCCTAATTTGAATGTACCATCTTCATATTTGAAGACCAAGAAAGTAATTCAACTCATCCATCATTCTCATTTCAATTTCATCATGTATAAGATTTCAAAACTCATCACACAAAGATGATTATCAATTTTACATTTGGGAAGTCTTTAACAAGCTCATTACTAGTCATTTTTGTAACAATCTCATGTTAGCATGTCCTAGTCTTTTATGTCACAATGTTGAATTATCAATTATAGATGCAAGACATACTTGTGTTAGGATTATCACCAAGTCTACATGTATCATGTCCATTTCTCCTAACATCCTTTGCATATCAAACTTTCATGTTTAGAGAATCTAACATTCAAATCTTATAAGCTACTATCATGCTCAAAATTTGAGAATTTGATATGAAGAATGATACCTTTACCAACTACCTTTCTTCTTAGGTTGCTTTCAAACATATCCTCCATCATACTCCTTGTATTAAGTGAAGAGTTCTCTATTACCGGTCATGTGTTTTGAGCAACCGCTATCAAGAATCCAATACACGAGACATAATCTTGTTGCACCCCTACACTTGTGTAATTTTCATTCAAGATTATGGTACCCAATGTTTCATGGGTCCAGGATGGTTAGCATCAAAAACTCCTACTCTAATCCACCTTTGTGTAATCTTGAACCCTTTATGATACCATGTGATCATAGAGTTAATAGGTTTATGAGAATGTCTTGATTTTTGAATTGTATTTGATTTAGGTTTCTTGAATCCAAGTCCATGCCTTGTAGTTGGAGTATAAAACTTTCTTATTAATTTATTACTTGCAACCTTTGGCATACAAGTGGAAGAACTAGAAACAATGTTGCAATTTTGAACTTTTGGAAAATTCCAGTGAGCTGACGGTCGATGAACGGTCGATACCGTGGGTCGACCGTGAGGCTCCTGGATTTTTTCTTCCCCTTTTTCTTTCACAAATTTGATTGGTGTTAAGTGACTAGTTGGCATGTTGTTTGAGTAACTTGAGAACCCAAGACCACCCTTATCTTTTGATGATTTTTGAATCTTTAACATCTCATCTAACTTGGTTGAACTATCTTCAAATTTTGACAAGGTGGTTGTGTCAAAATTTGTCATTAGCTTACTTTCCAAATCTTTCAAGCTTGGAGATATATGAGAAATAATTTTACTTTCTAGATCTTTTATTTTCAAGTTCAAGTCATCATTTTCATTTTTTAACTTGACATTTTCATTTTTCAAGCTCTTGTTCTCATTTTTTAACTCCTCATTTTTAGCAAGTATTTTAGAGCTAAAATCACATAATTGATCATATTGATGGTCATCATTATCACTATAGTAGCTAGAATCGGAATGTACCTCACTTGTCTCAAAAGCCATGAGACATTTTTCTTCTTTTCTTTCCTCTTCTTCATCACTTGAGGATTTTTTGACATGTTTAGCTTTGAGTGCAATGCATTTGTTCTTTTCTTTCTTTGGCTTGGCACTTTCATCATCTGTTTGCATGATTACTTCATACACCTTGAGATTTCCTATTAGCTCATCCATTTGTAATATGTTCAAGTCCTTTGACTCCTCAATAGCCGTCACCTTTGCTCTCTATTTTGGTGAAAGAGCCCTAAGAAATTTTCTTACAATATTTTTGTTAGAGTAAATAGTCCCAAGTGCCTTGAGACTAGTAACAATAGTATTAAACATTGCAAAAGCATCATTAATTTTCATATCATCAAATATTTGAAATTGTTCATATTGTTGCACAAGTAATTCAATTTTGTTATCTAGAACTTGAGCATTTCCTTGATGTGTGGTGACAAGAGATTTCCAAATTGCATTTGCATTTTCACACATGAAAACTCTTTCAAACTCTTTTCTAGGTAAAGCATTGTATAGAAAAAGTTTTGCTTGAAAATTTTTTGAAATCATTTTCTTATCCTCTTAATCCCATTTTTCTTTAGGGGTTGGAACATAAGCATTTTGCTTCGAA
Organism: Dittrichia graveolens; assembly: GCA_038502395.1. Lineage (NCBI taxonomy): Eukaryota > Viridiplantae > Streptophyta > Magnoliopsida > Asterales > Asteraceae > Dittrichia > Dittrichia graveolens. The sequence goes on from JARJIL010000002.1 coordinate 77,100,930, forward strand.
TCAAAGGTTTTTGGAACATGATCTCCTTCTTCAATAATCTCCCAAAGGTCAATATCTTTAGCCTTTACATAGGTAATGAATCTTTGCTTCTAATAGCAAAAGTCTTCTTCTTCAAGAAGTGGAGGTCTAACCATAGAATTCCCCTCTATATAATTTTGTCCCATTTTATCAACTCAAAAATTTTTGAAAAATATTTTTAGAAGATTTAAACAACTTTTCAAAAATTATCTAGAGCAACTTGCTCTGATACCAATTGTTAGAATCTAGAGGGGGGTGAATAGGTTATATGCCCACTTTTTGAAGTTTTTAACAATATTTGCAAGTAATTAAAGAGTTTAAGGAAGAAAGATATCACCAATGAAGTAGTTTGCACACAATGATTTATAGTGGTTCAAGCAAGGGTTAACAACCTTGCTCTACATCCACTCCTTGGCCTCATCCACCAAGAGTTGCTCCACTAACTTCTTTCTTTGAAGGTAGAGATAAACCTTTTACAACTTCTCTCTAATTCTAAGGCTAGAGATGATCCTCACTTCTCTCTAATTCTAAGGCTAGAGATGATCCTCACACTATTACAAATATATAAGAAGGTAATGTAGTGTTTGAACTTTGAATGCTTTCACTCTTGCTTCATTCTTGATCTTGAAAGATTGAATATTTATCAAAGAATATGAGCTCACAAGATTTAGTATGTGTTATGTGTTTTTCAGATTGCAAGAGCTTGGTAAAAAACAAGACTTGAGTTGCCTTAAATAAGCAAAAAGGTGCAAGCTCAAAAAGTGTCCAGACTGTCCACGGTCGATCCACGGTCGACCGTGGCATCGACCGTCGGCCTGCTGGAACTTTTTGAGACTTGTGAATATAGACGTTGGCCTTTTACCAAAATCACACACAACCCATTTTTACCATAAAAATGCACTGAAAAGAAGCTTAAGAAAAGTTGGGTTAGTGTCATACTTCTTAAGTTTGAATTTAATCATAAAAATGGTAGTTTAGAAACCAAATGCACAAAGCATGTTGGAAGTTTACCTCTTTGAGAGATTCCTTTTGCTAAATATGGTTTTGGCTTATTTCAATAGAAGATTATGTTTAGTATTTGCCAAAATAGGAATTCATTTGCTTTGACTACCAAGCTTGTGATTTTATAAAAAAATTCTCAATTTTTATAAAAGTTTTTTTAAAAATTATTTTATAAAAACTTAAACTCATTTGATAACTTATTTTGTAAGCGCATAAACTTCGAACGTTTGTTTGTAGGAATCTTCGACATCGGCTTCTACTTGAACTCGGATCTTGACGATTGGAGCTTGACCATTTGATGAAGCTTGTTTTGTAGATTATAGATGAGAATATATTTGATTGAATATATATATGTATATGTGCACATATGTTAATGTTAATACATACAATTATAGAAACAAGTTGTATATTTTTGTGTCAACAAAAGAGGATATATTTGTAAGCATATTTTTCCCAATAGTTTGTATTGTAATTTGATTAAGACCCTACTTCATATATTCTTTGAGTTCATTTTATGAAGCAAAATAATTGTTTGTTTTCCTCTTTCTTTTCTCCCCCTAAATTTTCAATTCCTCCACAATACAAAAATAATCATGATAAATACTTGAGTTCTAAAGTCTAAACAAATTTTAAAAAAATATATGCAAATATAGTTTCAATTTTAGACAGATAAGTATAAATCTTACATTTATCAAAGGGCTTGTAGCCCAGTAATATCACGTATTAATGAAAAGTTTGTTGATTTAACATGTTACGAAAATTGGAAGAAAAAAAAAAAATATCATAGCAATGGTCATATCCTTGAAAAAAATTCTTTGTAATAAAACAAAAACCATCGTACCTTAATCTTGTTTGATGGTACTTTCTGTTTGTATATGTTTAATTTTCAAAGCCACATGACAAACTGGATATAATATTTAAAATTTATTTTGCTAGTTAATTATCTTTCATGACAAAATTTTGTATAGTAGTGACAACATTTGATTAGGAGGAGGATAAATGAAATAAATTAATACACTTTTATAAAAGTTCAATGCATCTTGAGACTTGAATGAATACCTATTAAAATAAACTTAGCATGCACAAACCCAACTCAAATTTGTTTGTTTATCATATATTCTTCTTGACCCTAACTAATTAATATTAAAATTTTATTTTATGTTTCCTTGGAAATAAATATATGACAATGGGTATATGCAAACAATAATAATATATATTAGTTACCTTATTTACTCAAAATAATATAACATCCGAAATAAATTTAAGGAATTGAAAACTATTATAATATTAGTTTATTATCGATAGAGTAAACCGTTGAAAATCTGTCGGCAAGAACCTTTTAAAGTTAGTGACAGAAAGGGAAAAAATTATAATTAACTATATATACGTTGCAATACTGTGTAACGAAAACATGTTCTAAAAAAATTACAAACATTTTGCGTTGTTGCTTTAAATTTTAATAGCATTTTTTTAACAGAGAATTAACAAAATAAAAAAAAAATTGTTTGTAGAATAAAAAAGGGAATGCTCAGATGCGCTTATATTATTATTCGAAGGATCGAACAGCTGTGATGACCCAACATCACATGAGCACGGTTCTCCTCACAGCAAACCAGGTTTACTGATGCACCAGCCGGGAATCGAACCCGGGTCTGTACCGTGGCAGGGTACTATTCTACCACTAGACCACTGGTGCTTGATGTTCATTTGACCCATATTAGACATAAGACTAGTATAGCATACTATATGACAATCGGACGTTTTAATGTACCCATTAATTATCTACAATATTTATCAATTATTCTATTAATAATTTTAAGCATTACCTATGTATGTTTGTATAAATAATTACAATATATTAGAAAATTATGAAAATTTAAATAAATTATGAAAAACATAGTTAAAAAGTTGAAACTATTAAATAAAATAACTATTAGAACGTGTAATTAATAACAATCTTATACAAACTAGACTATTGGTGCTCTTTGCTTCTATGTTGGTAAATAAAAAGTTTAACCGCTAAATAATTTGTTTCACAATAAAAAATATAACTTCTTCTTACGGGAGTAAAAACAATTTTGACGGAAAGAATGTTTATGTTACTTTCCGAACGTAAGAGATTTATATTAATTGTCTTGGTTGAAGAAAAATAAGTTTGGGTATATACCTTAAATACCCGAATTTTTTTTTTTTTAAAACATATTGTCGCAAATGCTAGTATATGTTGCTACTCAAATTGTACATTACAATTTCTCCTCTCATTAAAAGCATTTATAAGAAAGTCCATAAAAAACCCAAAAGTAACTTTAACCCATACCCATAAAAACACTCCTAAGATTGACTTTTACGTACCTCTCCAGCTCTCCTAACGTTTGCCGAACGTCAGAACCTCTCCTCAGCTTTCCTCACTTACACGTCTCAATCAACCTTGGAATTTGGAAGATTGCATTTTAACTTAATATGTAGAAGCTCTCCTCACTTCTCAGTTGACGATTAATAGCAAGAGGCATTGACATCAAGAGCCGACAGTTGTGTTGTTCCTTTCTAGTTTACGTTGATCATCACTACCGAAAGGTAGTTTTTCTACTCCGATTTTGTTGATTAAGTTATAAGATTTTCTAGTTGAACGAGTTCTAGGATTTTTCTAGTCCGATCTTGTTCTTGAAATCATATGTATACAAAACAACAATTTTACCCTTATTTCCATTATTTATTCATTAAACTAAATTTTATTAAATATTTGCAATAGTAAACCTTTTTCACTATAAACCAGATATTTTGTCTCTCACAAGTATGTATCTCTCTCTCCAACCTACCACCACCACAGCCACTACCTCCGACCACTGTCCCTATCGCCGACCACCGTTTTTGTCATACATACACTCTCTTCTCTCTCTCTCTCTCCATTAATACCACCTTCTCTAGCTAACCACCAACACTGCCATCAACAATTCAACTCCATCGCCATGGCCTACAGTTCACCAACACTTACCATCATTGTTGCCTTCGTCGTGCACACCATTTCTCTCTAGATCTCTCTTGGTGATTAGGTTTTCCAGGCGGCGGATAGGCTTTTCTGTGGTAGTTTATAGGATTTGTGATAGAGATCAAATTCAAGGTGATCAACCTCCTAGAACCAAATACACTTAAACAATACTTGCAGTAACTTTTTCTATTTTTGTCATTACTAAATTCAAGAACATATTTATAGAGAACAAATGCAATACTGAAAGTAACAACTAGCTACATGACCCACTACCCTAAATATATGGAAGACTAACAGTTATGCATAAGAATTATGCATGCATGGAATTAGTTAAAGACTATGTAAATGATGAAGACTTAGAAAACACTCCCAAGTTCCAAATGACTTGGTCTAATGTTTCTTAACTAAGTCTACTTGATACTCGAACGGTTACTACTAGACCGTATCAATTCATCCCCCCTTGAAAGGGCTTTTGCCCTCAAGACCTGGACCGATTAGTGCTTGGAAGGTCCACGGGGTTCTGATTCGGATTGAAGAAGGATAAATTTTGGTGGGTTACAATGGTGACCCGGTTGATAATTGGCCGGACAATTGTAACATAAACCTTTGGCACATCATTTTTGCATCTCTGCTCGGGTTCACTTTTTAATCGGGAGTGGTTGGGTAGATTGAGAAAAAGTGGGAAATAAAGGTGGTTCTGTCAATGGAGGCTTAGAGCTACCATCGTACGATGGAAGTTGAGCATCAAGCTTGTCTTCAAACTACTTTGCTAGACCATATGTTTGATGAAGCGTTTGTGGGTTATGGATGGAAATTTCGGATTGAATATCGGGATGTAAGCCGGAGATGTAGCAATTGCGAACGGCTTGTTGAGATAAACAAATAAATGGGTTACTAATCTTTTCGAACTCCGTTTGGTATGTCGAGACGGTTGTGGTTTGGTCAACAGGGTGTTTGGATGATTCTCATAAGTGGAAGGACCAAAACGTAGCTGAAGTGCCCGTGTGAACTCCTACGAAGTGCCAAGAAGGTTATTGTTGGCTAAATGCTTGTACCATGTCCATGCATCTTCCGTGAAATAGAAAATGGCAAGGGATAGATGTTGGTGAGGTGAAATATCATAATATGTGAAGTAATTGTCTGCTTGAAATAGCCAATCAAGCGGATTAGAGCCGTCCAAGGTTGAGAGTAGTATTTTTGGTGGTTTCGGTTGGTGTGGTGGTGGCGATGGGGGGTTACCGTTAGGCGGTGGCGGTGGAAGCGATGGTGGTGGTGCGTTTGAGTGGGATGGACCGGCTTGGGAGATTGAGCCAATGAGGATGGAAGTTTGATCATATTGTGTAGCGAGCTGTTTAATGATGGTATCGAGTTGGGCTTTAGAGTCGGATTGGCTAGCGGTGATTGTGTCGGTAAGTTTGGTGATAGCTTCGATCATGCTGACATGGCTTCTTTCATTGGTAGTGGTTCTTTACGAGAAGGCATTGTGAGAACGTGAATGAAAGCACCAATTAATATAGATCAAATTCGAGGTGACCTCCTAGAACTAAATACGCGTAAACAGACTTGCAACAACTTTTTCTGTTTTTTTCATTACTAAATTCAAGAAAATATTTATAGAGAACAAATGCAATACTGAAAGTAACAACTAGCTACGTGACCCACTACCCTAAATATATGGAAGACTAACAGTTATGCATGTAACTAATTAGAGACTAAGTAAATACTTAAGACTTAGAAAACACTCCCACCTTCCAAATGACTTGGTCTAATATTTCTTAACTAACTCTACTTGATACTCGAACGGTTATTATAGGACCATATCAATTTGTGTGTGTGGGTTCAGATCTAGGGTTTGTGTGGGGGTGTGGGTGGGTATAGATCTAGATTTGTATGGTTGACAACAGGGGAGGAGTGCAGTGAAGGAGCCGACAATGATGAAGTGCCCACGACAGTGTCGGTGGTAGTGTGCAGTGATGGTGACTAGGGTTTTATGTGATGGAGAGTGTAGTGTTGGGGAGGTGGTTTTGGGAGTCTGTGTGTGTGTGTGTGTGTGAGAGAGAGAGAGAGAGAGCAAAGAGTGTGGTGGCGGTGGTTGATGGCGATGCTCGGAGGGTGAAGGTGGGGTCGGTTCCTAAGAGTGAGAGGGAGAGGAAAGTGAGCCGAGAGATTAAGAGTGCGATTGAGAGTGGGAGAGAGAGAGAGAGTAAGATAAATAAGAAAGATATATATTTCTATTTTAATAAATTAAATATTTTTTTAACTAATTGAAATTTGAAAGGGGATAAAAAGACCAGAATGCCATTAATTAACTGACTATTTTAATAAATAACGTTAGAAAGAACAGTCCTCATAACAAATAGATCATAAAAAACCATACATAATCCATATCACTTTTAAAGTTATAAAATTAAAGTAACACATTTAAAAATAACAATTCAAACAACAACGTTTAAAAAAACGTGTATTGCTTAAATGTTGAAATGTAAACAAGCAAATGTGTACGAAAAGAAATTAAAAAAAAAACAAAATAAATGGAATAAAAAAGGGGATGCTCAGATGCGCTTTCAATTATTCGAAAGATCGAACGGCTGTAATGACCCAACATCACATGAGCGCAGTTATCCTCACAGCACACCCGGTATATTAATGCACCAGCCGGGAATCGAACCCGGGTCTGTACCGTGGCAGGGTACTATTCTACCACTAGACCACTGGTGCTTGATGACTTATTGGCCTACAATACGTATAAAGTAGAACTGCATATGGTCCCTTGCCTGCGTGGCAATAAATATTGCGTAGTTGAATTTGATCGTGTTTGCTCAATAATTCAAAGGCAAATGTTTCAAAAATATTAATATACTTTTGATCTTTTATGATTTAAGATCTTTTTACAATAATTTTATAACGGTCAACCTTTTTAAGTGAACTATTTTTATAATTTTTAAGGTAACTTGTATAAAAATATAAGTCTTAGTTATCATTGTATACTATGAATTTTTTATATTGAAAATTAATACAATCAATTTTTATAATCTTTCGATTGTATTCAAGTTATTTTATACAAATGATAGTTTGTTTAAACTATCAGATATAAAGAACAGCTAAAAGTTTTTTATATTTAGAGAAAATGGAAATTCAAGTTTGAATAACTAATAACTTCTTGACGATTTAAGCGCACACGTTTATATGGATTGGCTTGGGAGATTGAGGCAATGAGTGTGGAAGTTTGATCATATTGTGTAGCGATCTGTTTAATGATGATATCGAGTTGGGGTTTAGAGTTGGATTGGCTAGCGGTGATTGTGTCGGTAAGTTTGGTGATGCTTCGATCATGACTAACATGGCTTCTTCCATTAGCAGTGGTTCTTTACGAAGAGGCATTGTGAGAACGTGAATGAAAGCACCAATCGATATTCAAATTTGAGGTGATCAACCTCCTAGAACTAAATACACGTAAACAAGACTTGCAACAACTTTGCCTGTTTTTGTCATTACTAAATTCAAGAACATATTTATAGAGAACAAATGTAATACTAAAAGTAACAACTAGCTACGTGACCCACTACCCTAAATATATGGAAGACTAAGAGTTATGCACGCATGAAATTTTTTAGAACCTAGAGGGGGGTGAATAGGTTATATGCCCACTTTTTGAAGTTTTTAACAATATTTGCAAGTAATTAAAGAGTTTAAGGAAGAAAGATATCACCAATGAAGTAGTTTGGACACAATGATTTATAGTGGTTCAAGCAAGGGTTAACAACCTTGTTCTACATCCACTCCTTGGCCTCACCCACCAAGAGTTGCTCCACTAACTTCTCTCTTTGAAGGTAGAGATAAACCTTTTACAACTTCTCTCTAATTCTAAGGTTAGAGATGATCCTCACTTCTCTCTAATTCTAAGGCTTAGAGATGATCCTCACTTCTCTCTAATTCTAAGGCTAGAGATGATCCTCACTTCTCTCTAATTCTAAGGCTAGAGATGATCCTCACTTCTCTCTAATTCTAAGGCTAGAGATGATCCTCACTTCTCTCTAATTCTAAGGCTAGAGATGATCCTCACACTATTACAAATATATAAGAAGGTAATGTAGTGTTTGAACTTTGAATGCTTTCACTCTTGCTTCATTCTTGATCTTGAAATGTTGAATTTGTATCAAGAATATGAGCTCACAAGTTTTTGTATATGTTATGTGTTTTTCAGATTGCAAGAGGTTTGTAAAACACAAGACTTGAGTTGCTTTAAATAAGGAAAAAGTTTGAGGCTCAAAAAGTGTCCAGACGATCCACGGTCGATCCACGGTCGACCGTGGAATCGACCGTCGCACTGCTGGAGATTTTTGAGCCTTGTGCATATAGACGTTGGGCTTTTACCAAAACCACACACAACCCATTTTTACTATAAAAATGCACTGAAAAGGAGCTTTAGAAAAGTTGGGTAAGTGCCATACTTCTTAAGTTTGAATTTAATCATGAAAATGGTAGTTTGGAAACCATATGCACAAAGTATGTTGGAAGTTTACCACTTTGAGAGATTCCTTTTGCTAAATATAGTTTTGGCTTGTTTCAATGTAAGATTGTGTTTAGTATTTGCCAAAATGGGAATTTATTTGCTTTGACTTCCAAGCTTGTGATTTTTATAAAAATTGTCTCAATTTTTATAAAAGTTTTTATAAAAATTATTTTATAAAAACTTAAACTCATTTGATTATTTATTTTGTAAGCTCATAAACTTCAAACGTTTGTTTGTAGGAATCTTCGACATCGGCTTCTACTTGAACTCGGATCTTGACGATTGGAGCTTGGCCATTTGATGGAGCTTATTTTGTAGATCATATATGAGAATATATTTGATTGAATATATATATGTATATGTGCACATATGTTAATGTTAGTACATACAATTATATAAACAAGTTATATATTTTTGTGTCAACAAAAGAGGATATATTTGTAAGCTTATTTTTCCCAACAAAATTAATTACAGACTAAGTAAATACTTAAGACTTAGAAAACACTCCCACGTTCCAAATGACTTGGTCTAATATTTCTTAACTAACTCTACTTGATACTCAAACTGTTACTACGAGACCTTATCAATGTGTGTGTGGGTACAAATCTAGGGTTTGTGTGCGGTGGGTGGGTGTGTATAGATCTAGGTTTGTGTGGTTGACAACAGGGGAGGTGTGTAGTGGTGGTGACTAGGGTTTTATGTGATGGCGGAGTGTAGTGGTGGGGAGGTGGTTTTGGGGAGAGAGAGAGCAAATAGTGTGGTGGTTGTGGTTGGTGGCAATGCTCAAGGGGTGGAGGTAGGTGTAGTTCATGTTGGTTCTATGTGCACAAGACACAAATTAATACGATATTACTGATAATAAATAAACCCATAGGGTCACACATTTACAATCCATGGACACCAATTACATATTTGAATATGATTTAAATATGTTATCCAACTCATTATATATATATATATATATAAGTATATATGCATTGTTGCATATTATTATTTATGTGAAACATATCCAATTACATATTAACTAACTCTAATATTATTATGTGAAATAATAATATCACTCTTATATATTGATATAAGGTAATGCATATCAAATACATAAATATAAACATATGATTATATATATATATATATATATGTATGAATATATATATATATGTATAAATATATATTTGTTACAAGTAAATTGTTACTAGTAACAAATTATATAAATGTATGTATATCCTTGTTACAAGTAAAGAGTTACTAGTAACAATCAAGTGTGTATATAAAATACATGTAGATGTATTTTATACCATGTATGGTTTATCTAGTATAATCTTCTATGTATTCATAAAGAAAACTAGAAATTCATACATAATTCACAAAAGGGCCCTATTTGAGTTTACTTGAAAAAGGCTCAACATGGACATGGATGCATGTAAAAGTGAAGAAGAAAACCAAAGAGGGACCCCCCTGGCAATTTTTGGCCGAAAATGAAGGCCAAATGGAGCCTCCCTTTTGGCTTTTCTTCTTGGCTTATATACCTTATGCATGGCCCCTTTTTGTTGAATAAGTTCATGCTACCACCTTTGCTATTCTTCAAGAAAAGTTCTAAGTGTTCTAAGATACTTAAAACATCCTTACTTTATAGTATTGGTGTTTTTCAAGTGAGCAAAGTGTGATACTAGAATACATACTCATATATATACATAGTTTGTTCAAGAAGAAGAAAAAAGGTTGTTGCTTGCATTCTTGAATATCAAGGGTTGGAGAGACTAGCATCTTGGAGGTGTTGGACTCATTGATTTGTGGATACCTTGGAGGAAGTCTTATTTTGGCTTCTCATAGATCAACCACTTCATCAACGGTTTACTTACGCTACAAAGGTTGTAGTTCTAAACACCCTATGGTTGTTTTGTTTCTTAAGGCTTGCATATGGATCATTGGTGGGGAGTTTTAAAAAGTTTAAAATTGTTGTTCATGCTTCCGTTGATAAAATATATTTTGAAAAAACCGAACAAACCCCAACAGTGGTATCAGAGCCACTTATGTATAGTTTAAGAAACTTTATTTTGAGTATGTATTGTTTAAGAAAATGGACAATTTTTCTTTTGTTAGAAAAGTTGTGAATTTTCTTGTTGGCAACTTGTATATGTTTATATATTTATTTTGGGAAACAACCAAATCACATGCATATTTGGTTGTAAAAGTTGCCTAAATATCAAGTGTTGATATATATGTTTGTTTGAGTGTATGTTGTGCATAACAAGCCATAGACCTTTTGTGATGTGTTGGAAATTCGATTTGGTTGTAAAATTATTCTTTCATTTGGTATGTAATAATAATTTTAGTTTTGTTTCATCTTGTTGTATTTTGTAAGTAGTAGAATAGTTTAGACTAGTTTACTTTTATAAACATGTAACAAGATGGAGAAATGACCAAGTAGGAGTTTTCAAGTGTGGTGGAGTCAACCATGAAGGCTTGGAGTCATTTGCACTACAAGGAGTTGTTTTGGCAAGTGGGAGCTTCAAGTTCATCACAAGAGGAATTTTATGGTCCTTAGTTATGACTTGGTATTTTTGTATGGCTCACAAAAATACCACTTAGGATAAATGGCTTGGTTATGCACTTATACATGTTATTTGTGTGTGTTTATGTTTATATTATTATGTATGGTTGAAAATAGAATTTTTACATGCTAGATAATATTTTTGACATAATATAAATCACACAATGGGAGTTTGGTATTTTAAGTTGACATAACATAAGATGTAAAATGAATTTTATATAAAAGAGTTTTGTAAAGATTAAAATTCATTATGTCAATATATATATATATATATGAGTTTTATAAAATAGAGATTTTTAAAACTCAACCAAACTCCATTCAAACTTAATAATAAAATGGTTTTATTACAAGCTAAAATTGGTCGTATTTGCACGCTCGAAACTACACACGTTAATATAGGATTTTAATACTAGTTTAAAATTGAACGCGTTGAGAGTTCGTAAAATATGAATTTTAAGAATACTCAAGACCAATATATATATAAAATATGATTTTATCAAAACGTGGACTTATTATTGTATGCATGCAATACTAGTCACCCGGCTCGTTTTGTTTTATTTAATAAATATACAAAACGGTAAAGTCCCTTTTTTCAAAACGTAAGTCTATGCCATCCCATTTTAAGACACTCGCTTGTTGCAACGACACTCACGTGGAGAGAGCATTAACCAAACGCGTGGATTGTTTTTGTAACAATCGAGGTGTTTTTCCGCGAATTCCATAAACGTCTTGGGCCGGAAATTCACCGTTTTGAAATAGGACGACTTAATCGGAATCTTATTACGGAGAGAGTATTAGCCAAACGTAAGGAAGCCCGAGGCATAGATGGGATCAAACATGCCAAAATTGACAATCGTTGTCTTTTACCAAAAACCACACACAACCCATTTTTACCATAAAAATGCACTGAAAAGAAGCTTAAGAAAAGTTGGGTTAGTGTCATACTTCTTAAGTTTGAATTTAATCATAAAAATGGTAGTTTAGAAACCAAATGCACAAAGCATGTTGGAAGTTTACCTCTTTGAGAGATTCCTTTTGCTAAATATGGTTTTGGCTTATTTCAATAGAAGATTATGTTTAGTATTTGCCAAAATAGGAATTCATTTGCTTTGACTACCAAGCTTGTGATTTTATAAAAAATTTCTCAATTTTTATAAAAGTTTTTATAAAAATTATTTTATAAAAACTTAAACTCATTTGATTATTTATTTTGTAAGCTCATAAACTTCAAACGTTTGTTTGTAGGAATCTTCGACATCGGCTTCTACTTGAACTCGGATCTTGACGATTGGAGCTTGGCCATTTGATGAAGCTTATTTTGTAGATCATAGATGAGAATATATTTGATTGAATATATATATGTATATGTGCACATATGTTAATGTTAGTACATACAATTATATAAACAAGTTATATATTTTTGTGTCAACAAAAGAGGATATATTTGTAAGCCTATTTTTCCCAACAATCTCCCCCTTTTTGTTGAAGACAAAAATTTATAACTTGTATAAGAATTGTATATATAACTTTAACATGTTAACATGTGCATATATACATATATATTTATATATTCTTCTATCTTCTCCCCCTTTTTTGTCTTAAACAAAAAGGAGACTCCCCATTGACATAAGCTCCCCCTTTACGTAAGCTCCCCCTTGAACGTAGAGCTCCACTTCTTGAGATGTTTGATCTAAAATATATGAAAATACTACCAAGAACTTGCCAAAAATATGTGAGTATAAACAATATTCTAAATATGCATTTATTACAAGCCAAGGTTCAAGTAACATAATTCATGGCATAAGAATCACAGCAAATAGTAGCAAATATCATATCAACAAACAATCACCATAACTACTTCCCCTTGAATTACCACAATTTCTCTTGTCATGACACTAGATTTGTAAAAGACCTTTGCTTTGTAAGAGCATGACAAGAGGTAATATACTTCAACATAATTGAGAGCGTGTTCAAAGAATATAGCAAAGTCCTTGACAATATGTTCATAATGTGTATGTGTCCTAAAGTGGAGAATGAATTGAAACTTTTATTAATCATGTGATAGCTAATGTTAGTTAAGATATATTAAGCATGAATAGATTGAGTTTGGGCATTAAAAGATAAAAAATTAAAATTGAAAATCAAAAATTTCCAGTGGGCTGACGGTCGATGCACGGTCGACCGTGTGACATGATATTGAGATGATAAAATGCTACGGTCGACCGTGTATCAACCGTAGGTGAGCTGTTTGAAATTTGACTTTTTGTCCTTTGTGACATGATATTTATATACTTATCATACTTAACCAACACCAATATCATCTATTATTTTTCTTTTACACAAAGAAAAACATCATTTTCAAACCAAATATACTTTCTTCTTAGAAATCTCCCAAATCCATGAGATTACATGATTTTTTGGTGCACAAAGAGAGTTCTAAGAAAAGGAGGAAGAGATAAAAGTATACCTTTAACAAGAAACTTGTGAAGATAAGAAATCACGAGACGAAGAATCTTCAATCGTGAATCCAACCGAGCCTTTGATTGTAACTTCAACCGTAAGGTAAAGCATTTTTTTTTGATGATTTTCAAGCTTTTTGAAATATAAATGTTGAAAATGGCGGCTAGGGTTTGTGGGGAAGATGAGATAAGATGAAGTGGAGAGGAAAGAGAGAGAAAAGGCAAAATAGGGTCAAAAATCCGTCAGGCCCACGAAGGTCGATACACGGTCGACCGTGATATCGACCGCGCCTTTTGCTTAGTTTTTGAATTTAGTCAGTGATCCGACGGTCGATCCACGGTATCGACCGTGAGTCGACCGTGGTTCTTCTGGAATGTATATTTTGACCATTTTCATGCATTTCGGTGTTATTTTCAAGGAACATGTTCCATCATTCCTAAACCAAGTCGTAACATTTCAATTTTTAGCGGTTTAGCGAATATGTTTGACAATATTTTCACACGAAGCAATTTTTTCTAAATTTATATTTCCTTTTTGCATATTGTCACATAGGAAATGATGTCTAATTTGAATGTACCATCTTCATATTGTTTTATTTGAAGTCCAAGAAAGTAATTCAACTCATCCATCATCCTCATTTCAATTTCATTTTGTATAAGATTTGAAAACTCATCACACAAATCTTGACATGTTGACCCAAACATGATATCATCCACATAAATTTGCACAAGCAAGATGTCATTTTTCTTTTTCTTTGTGAATAATGTATTATCAACTTGACCTATACTATATTCATTTTTCAACAAGAATGATTTTAATTTATCATACCATGCTCTAGGTGCTTATTTAAGGCCATACAATGCTTTTCTAAGATTATATACATATGATGAGGTCTTCAAAAATCAAAACCGGGAGGTTGACATACATAAACTTCCTCATTTACAAAGTCATTTAGAAAAGCACTTTTGACATCCATTTGATATAATTTAAAATTTTGAGTACGGTCATAAGCAAGTAGACTCCAAATGGATTCAAATCTAGTAACCGGAGCAAAGGATTCATCAAAGTTTATCACTTCTTTTTGATTATATCATCGGGCTACTAGTCTAGCTTTGTTTCTAAATACTCATTTAGTTCCAATTATTGTGCGACCACTAGGTAAAGGTACTAAGTCCCAAACTTGGCTTCTAGTGAATTGATTAAACTCTTCTTGCATTGCCATTTCCCAATTTTTATCCTTAATTGCCTCTTTAATATTCTTGAGTTCTATGTGTGACACAAAGGCAAAGAAGGTATTAAGGTTTTGGGCTTGGGATCTAGTGAGTCTTTGATTTAGGTTTCCTATAACTTGAGTTATTGGATCGTTTTCTAACTTTGATGATTTCATATGGTGTTTTACTTAACATTGGTCTAATCAAAGCTTGGAAAGACCTATTTTTCCTTTCAACAACCCCATTAGATTGGGGAGTGTGAGGAGCCGAAAAGTTATAAGAAACTCCATGTTTATCACAAAATGCTCCAAGTTGCGCTACATTGACAACTTCTCTTTCATGGTTGGTATGAATTGAGATAATCATTCAACCCAATTGGTTTTGAATTTTCTTGCCAAGATTTTTGAAGTTGTCAAAAGCTTCAATTTTTGTTTTCAAAATAGCGTCCATGTATATCTAGAAAAGTCATCTACAACAACTAGTGTGTAGAAGTTTCCCTTATAGCTTTGAATTGATGAAGGCCCAAGGACATCTCATAGTTTTTATAGCATTTTAGATTTATGAGATGAGTGCATTTGTTTTTCTATCTTACATGCATCACAAAAATGATTATCGAATTTAACATTTGGTAAGACTCTAACAAGCTTATTTATAGTCAATGTTTGTACTAATCTCATGTTAGCATGTCCTAGTCTTCTATCAATTATAGATGCAAGACATACTTGTGTTAGTATTATCACCAAGTCTACATGTATAGAGTCCATTTCTCCTAACACCTTTTACTAAAACTTTATTATCTTTGCATATCAAGCTTTCATGTTTAGAGAATTTAACATTTAGATTTTTATCACATAATTGACCAATACTTATTAAGTAGTAAGCTAAACCATTAACATGCTCAACATTAAAGAATTTGATATTGTCATGAAGAGTGTTACCTTTACCAACTACCTTTCTTCTTAGGTTACTTCCAAACACCACATGTCCTCCATCATACTCCTTGTATGAAGTGAAGAGTTCTCTATTACCGATCATGTGTTTTGAGCAACTATTATCAAGAATCCATTAATGAAACATAATCTCATTTTTGTTGCATCCCTACACTTGTATAATTTTCATTCAAGCTTTTGGTACCCAATGTTTCATGGGTCCAGGATGGTTAGTATCAAAAACTCCTACTCTAATCCACCTCTGTGTAATCTTGAACTCTTACAAATATATCCTCTTTTGTTGACATAAAAATTTACAACTTGTTTATATAATTGTATGTATTAACATTAACATATGTGCACATATACATATATATATATATATATATTCAATCTAATATATTCTCATCTATAATCTACAAAACAAGCTTCATCAAATGGCCAAGCTCCAATCGTCAAGATCCGAGTTCAAGTAGAAGCCGATGTCGAAGATTCCTACAAATAAACGTTCAAAGTTTATGAGCTTACAAAATAAATAATCAAATGAGTTTAAGTTTTTATAAAATAATTTTTATAAAAACTTTTATAAAAATTGAGAAATTTTTTATAAAATCACAAGCTTGGTAGTCAAAGCAAATGAATTCCTATTTTGGCAAATACTAAACATAATCTTCTATTGAAATAAGCCAAAACCATATTTAGCAAAAGGAATCTCTCAAAGAGGTAAACTTTCAACATGCTTTGTGCATTTGGTTTCTAAACTACCATTTTTATGATTAAATTCAAACTTAAGAAGTATGACACTAACCCAACTTTTCTTAAGCTTCTTTTCAGTGCATTTTTATGGTAAAAATGGGTTGTGTGTGATTTTTGTAAAAGGCCAACGTCTATATTCACAAGTCTCAAAAAGTTCCAGCAGGCCGACGGTCGACCGTGGATCGACCGTGGACAGTCTGGACACTTTTTGAGCTTGCACCTTTTTGCTTATTTAAGGCAACTCAAGTCTTGTTTTTTACCAAGCTCTTACAATCTGAAAAACACATAACACATACTAAATCTTGTGAGCTTATATTTTTTGATAAATATTCAATCTTTCAAGATCAAGAATGAAGCAAGAGTGAAAGCATTCAAAGTTTAAACACTACATTATCGGGCGGATCTTTACCCGGAGTAGAGCATAAACCTAAAAAGATTATCTGTAGCCTTAGAATTAGAGAGAAGTGAGGATCATCTCTAGCCTTAGAATTAGAGAGAAGTTGTAAAAGGTTTATCTCTACCTTCAAAGAAAGAAGTTAGTGGAGCAACTCTTGGTGGGTGAGGCCAAGGAGTGGATGTAGAGCAAGGTTGTTAACCCTTGCTTGAACCACTATAAATCATTGTGTCCAAACTACTTCATTGGTGATATCTTTCTTCCTTAAACTCTTTAATTACTTGCAAATATTGTTAAAAACTTCAAAAAGTGGGCATATAACCTATTCACCCCCCCTCTAGGTTCTAACAGATCCCATAAAGATCTAGGAATTACATACGAGATGTAATTGGTAAACGTTACCTACCTTGTTGTTTTAACTTGTTGGAGAGAGCATTAGCCAAACATTCAAGGTTAAGTTCAACTTGGATCCTAGCCTTTAAAATGAAAGAATTTTATAATTCTAAAGGGTATTAATTATTAAAGGATTAAATATCGAAAATACTAAATTGAACTTTGTTAATTTTGTAGATGGCACCTAACTCAACTACGCCCGTTAACAACTTATCTCTTCGTTCAATCTTAGAGAAAGAAAAACTCAATGGTACAAATTTCTTAGACTGGTATCGTAACTTAAGAATCGTTCTTAAGCACGAAAAGAAATTGTACGTACTTGAGGATCCCGTCCCTGAGGAACCTCCATTGACCGCAGCCAAAGCCGTTAGGGATGCTTGGGTGAAGCATTCCGACGACTCGGTCGAAGTTGCATGCCTCATGCTTGCTACCATGTCTCTGGATCTTCAAAAGAACCTTGAGGAGCATGGAGCATATGAGATGCTTCGCCAGCTTAAGGAAATGTTCCAAAAGCAAGCGAAGCAAGAACGCTTTGAGGTCACTCGAGCCTTCCATGCATGCAAGATGGAGGAAGGTCAATCCGTTAGCGACTATGTGCTAAAGATGAAAGGATACATTGACCAGCTTGCTAGACTTGGATCTCCCATAACCAACGAGTTTGCACGGGATATGATCCTTAACTCGTTGACCAAAGCTTATGATCAATTCGTCATGGATTGCAACATGAACAATTGGGAGAAATCTGTCTCAGAGTTGCATGGGATGCTTAAAACTGCTGAGAGCAAGATTCCAAGCAAAACACCTCAGGTCTTGATGATTCAAGAAGGGAAAATCAAGAAGAAAAAGAAAAACAACTCAAAAGGGAAAGGCAAAGCAAAGGCAAAGGGAAAGGACAAAGGCAAGCAGGTTGCCAAGGCTCCTACACAAAGATGGCGGGAAAGGTTCCCAAGAATGACCCATGCTTTGAATGCGGGGTGGTAGGACATTGGAGGCGCAATTGTCCAACCTACCTTGCGGAGTTGAAAAAGAAGAAGGCTGGCGAGGCTAGCACTTCAGGTATATATATGATTGAAATGTATACTTTTTCTATTAATTCCTGGGTATTTGATACCGGTTGTGCAACTCACATTTGTAACAATGTGCAGGGGTTGAGAAAAAGTAAGCTGCTAAAGCCAGGCGATTTGGATCTCCACATGGGCAATGGAGCAAATGTTGCTGTTGAAGCCCTTGGAACTTTTGAATTATTATTACCAAATGGCCTGTACTTAATATTAAACAATTTTTGTTATGTACCTAGTTTAACTAGGTACATTATTTCAGTAGCTCGGTTAAGAGAATCTGGATTTACTTTTGGTTTCGTTGATGATGGCATTCGTGCCTTCAAAAACGACATTTTGTATTTTGAGGCTCGCCCTCTTAATGGAATATATGAAGTTAATCTTAAAAGATCTCTTGATGATAATTCTATATATACCACTAGCACCAAACGACCTAATCATGACTTAAGTCAAACATACCTATGGCATTGTCGACTTGGTCATATAAACAAGAAATGCATTGCAAAACTTCAAAAGGATGGAATTTTAAAATCAAACGATTCTAGCTCATTTGAAGTTTGCGAATCATGTTTATATGGGAAGATGACTAAGGCTCCTTTCTTCGGTTCAAGTGAAAGAGCCAAAGATCTATTAGGAATCATACATACGGATGTATGCGGTCCTTTTAGATCAATGTCTAGGGATGGTGATAGATACTTTGTTACATTCACCGATGATTATAGTAGATTTGGTTATGTTTATTTGATGAAACATAAACATGAAACATTTGAAATGTTCAAGTTGTTTCAAAACGAAGTACAAAATCAACTCAACAAAACAATCAAGGCCCTTCGTTCCGATCGAGGTGGCGAGTACTTAAGCCAAGAGTTTATGGATCATCTTAGTAATTGTGGGATTATCTCACAACTTACTCCTCCTAGAACACCACAACATAATGGTGTATCTGAAAGGAGGAACCGAACTCTACTAGATATGGTTCGGTCTATGATGAGCCGAAGTACTCTACCCTCGTCCTTTTGGAGTTATGCTTTAGTAACTGCTGCGCGCATATTGAATATGATTCCAACCAAGAAGGTAGATAAGACACCATATGAGATGTGGTATGGAAAGGTTCCAAGCTTATCTTACTTGAAAGTCTGGGGTTGTGAGGCTCATGTACGACAAGAAGCTTCAAGCAAACTCGATCCTAGATCTGTCAAATGTAATTTTGTGGGATATCCTAAAGATTCATTAGGATATTATTTCTACAACCCAGCTGAGAACAAAGTGTTTTTTTCTAGGCATGCCATTTTCTTAGAAAAGGAGTTTCTTTCGAAAGAGGCAAGTGGGAGCAATGTAGACCTTGAAGAAATTCAAGAACCACAAAATGCAAGTCAGGTTGGCACTAGCACTCAACAAACGGTTGTTGAACCCGAACAATTGGTTGTTCAAGAACCTACTGAAACACAAAGTGTTCGTAGATCTGGTAGACCTCGTCAAGAACCCGAGAGATACGGATTTCTCGTGTCCAATGATGAGATTTTCTTGGTAGACTCTTCTGAGCCTACTAACTACCAAGATGCAATATCGGATCCGGAATCCTATAAATGGCTTGATGCCATGAACACTGAGATGCAGTCCATGTATGAAAATCAAGTATGGGACTTGGTTGATCTTCCTCCCAATAGTAAGACTGTAGGGAGCAAGTGGGTCTTCAAGAAGAAGACAGACATGGATGGAAATGTACACACATTTAAGGCAAGGCTAGTGGCGAAAGGTTTCACTCAAACTCATGGTATTGACTATGATGAAACTTTCTCTCCGGTAGCCATGATTAAATCTATTAGAATACTTATTGCCATAGCTGCATATTATGACTATGAGATATGGCAAATGGATGTCAAAACGGCTTTTCTAAATGGACACTTAAGTGAAGATGTCTATATGGTTCATCCCGAAGGTTTTGTAGATCCTAAGTATCCTAACAAGGTGTGCAAGCTTAAAAGATCCATCTATGGACTAAAGCAAGCATCTCGAAGTTGGAATCTTCGATTTGATGAGAAAATCAAAGAGTTTGGTTTTATCAAATCAGAAGATGAACCGCGTGTTTACAAGAAAACTAGTGGGAGCGTAGTAGCATTCCTTGTCTTGTATGTTGATGACATACTACTCATTGGAAACGACATCCCGACCTTGCAAGTCATCAAGTATTGGCTTGGGAAGTGTTTCTCAATGAAAGACTTGGGAGAAGCCGCCTACATTCTTGGAATAAAGATCTATAGGGATAGATCTAGGCGTCTTATTGGCCTAAGTCAAAGTGCATATATTGACAAGATCTTGAAACGATTCAAGATGGAGAATTCTAAGAGTGGATTCTTGCCAATGGCACAAGGCACGGTTTTGAGTAAAGATCAAAGCCCTAGCACAAGAGAAGAGCTAGATATAATGAGTGAGATCCCATATGCTTCTGCAATTGGATCCATCATGTATGTCATGCTATACACTAGGCCAGATGTCTCATATGCTTTGAGCATGACGAGCAGATACCAGCAAAACCCAGGAGATAGCCATTGGATGGCAGTCAAGAACATTTTAAAATACTTGAGAAGAACCAAAGACATGTTCTTGATCTATGGGGGTTTGGAAGAAGATCTTTGTGTAAAGTGTTACACGGATGCTAGTTTCCAAACGGATCGAGATGATTCTTGATCACAATCGGGCTATGTCTTTGTTATGAATGGAGGCGCGGTTGCTTGGAAAAGTTCTAAGCAAAGTGTAGTTGCATAATCCACTACAGAATCTGAATACATTGCTACTTTTGAGGCTGGACAAGAAGCTGCATGGATGAAGAAGTTCATTGCTGACCTTGGGGTAGTAACAAGCATTCAAGACCCCATAGAGATATTTTGTGATAATGAAGGTGATATTGCCCAGGCAAAAGAACCTAGATCACATCACAGCACCAAACACATCCTCAGGCGTTTCCACTACATACGGGATATAGTAGATAGAGGAGATGTGTGTATTCGCAAAGTTCATATAGATCAGAATCTTGCAGATCCTTTTACGAAACCTCTTGCCTCGACTAAGCATGAGTCTCATACTAGGGCAATAGGTCTTCGCTTTGCAAGGGATTAGATTTGAATTGTAATTTAGTATTTGGATATTTTGGAACATTATGACAATATCTATTTTATCTGAATGATATATGGGATATGATCACTTCATTAATATTTATTGTGTTCTTTATTAGCATGTTTAAATCCATGAATGATTCTTTATTCTAAAACATCCATAGTCGGTTATAACTATGGGAATAGTTATGAATTAAGACTAATGTGAATCGGTTGGTTGACTTTCATTTGTGATGAAAGTAGGCAAAAGGGTTTGCAGCCAAATTCACTAATGTTTGTTAGGGAACGAACATTGGACATGACCCGCTCTTAAGATCGCTTCATCGATCAGTGTCATAAGTAAATCTTGAGAAAAAGGTGGTATCTTTGTATCCTTAGACCTGAGACACATATTGGGACTCGAGTATGAGGAGTATCATGCTTTAATGTGGTTAAACGCTATCTTTAACCGGGTAGTTATAAAGGTCATTATTAGGTATGATATGAGTCTTATAAGAGACGTATGTGGTCAAGATGGAATTTGTTTCTCTCATTTAATTGGGAGTATAATATCTCTGGGCCCTAAAACAAGTTGAACATTATATGAGAATTGATGACGATCCATGTCTCATGTTCAACGAGATGTTAAAACAAAGGGATAATTGATGACTTACCTATAACAACAATTTGTAGCTAGTGAGTTAATTTCGTTGGTGAAAGTGTTGATCAACACACTTTATTTATTATTAGGGGTAATGGGATGTTGCTAGACGTTCTTACCATTGTCTATATCGGCTTAAGTTGTAACTTGTGCAAGTGGGAGATTGTTGGTTCTATATGCACAAGACACAAATTAATACGATATTACTGCTAATAAGAAAACCCATAGGGTCACACATTTACAATCAATGGACACCAATTACATATTTGAATATGATTTAAATATGTTTCCAACTCATTATATATATATAAGTATATATGCATTGTTGCATATTATTATATATGTGAAATAATAATATCACTCTTATATATTGATATAAGGTAATGCATATCAAATACATAAATATAAACATATGATTTTATATATATATATATGTATGAATATATATATATGTATAAATATATATTTGTTACAAGTAAATTGTTACTAGTAACAAATTATATAAATGTATGTATATCCTTGTTACAAGTAAAGAGTTACTAGTAATAACCAAGTGTGTATATAAAGTACATGTAGATGTATTTTATACCATGTATGGTTTATCTAGTATAATCTTCTATGTATTCATAAAGAAAACTAGAAATTCATACATAATTCACAAAAGGGCCCTATTTGAGTTTACTTGGAAAAGGCTCAACATGGACATGGATGCATGTACAAGTGAAGAAGAAAACCAAAGAGGGACCCCCCCTTGGCAATTTTCGGCCGAAAATGAAGGCCAAAGAGGGCCTCCCTTTTGGCTTTTCTTCTTGGCTTATATACCTCATGCATGGTCCCTTTTGTTGAATAAGTTCATGCTACCACCTTTGCTATTCTTCAAGAAAAGTTCTAAGTGTTCTAAGATACTTAAAACATCCTTACTTTATAGTATTGGTGTTTTTCAAGTGAGCAAAGTGTGATACTAGAATACATACTCATATACATACATAGTTTGTTCAAGAAGAAGAACAAAGGTTGTTGCTTGCATTCTTGAATATCAAGGGTTGGAGAGACTAGCATCTTGGAGGTGTTGGACTCATTGATTTATGGATACCTTGGAGGAAGTCTTCTCTTGGCTTCTCATAGATCAACCACTTCATCAACGGTTTACTCACGCTACAAAGGTTGTAGTTCTAAACACCCTATGGTTGTTTTGTTTCTTAAGGCTTGCATATGGATCATTGGTGGGGAGTTTTAAAAAGTTTAAAATTGTTGTTCATGCTTCCGTTGCTAAAATATATTTTGAAAAAACCGAACAAACCCCAACAGTTCCTAAGGCCCTGTTTGGTTGGAAGGATTTTGTGGGATTCTATGGGAATTGGAATCCAATTCCCAATAAATCTAGTGTTTGGTGTACTTAGAAAATGGAATTACAAGGAATTAGAATCCCTCATAGGAGGGAAAGTGAAATCCTTCCAATGAAGGAGGGAATTTAGAATCAACAAAGGAGGGAATCTGGTATTTTACTATTATACCCTCTTAAAACCCTAGACCTGCTCATTTGTTATTCTCAAAACACAGCCTCCTCCTTCATCACCTCCGATCGCCTCCCAGCTCACCTCCGATCACCGACTTGCTCACCTCCGATCGCCGACCTGCTCACCTTCGATCGCCGACCTGCTCACCTTCGATCGCCGACCTGCGTACCTTCGATCGTCGACCTGTGTACCTTCGATCGTCGACCTGCGTACCTTCGATCGCTGCTCACCTTTGTTCGTAGCCTTCCTGTTCAACTTCGCCACGGTAGACTTGCTCACCTTCGATCGTTGTCGACTTCCCTTCGTAGCCTTACCGCTCGCCACCGCCTTCCTCGGTCCTCCTCCGCCGCCGGTAAGTTCCCTTTCTTCTTCTCTGTCTCCCTTTTGTCTCTCGATCTTGAAAAGCAACTTGTTATCTCAACTGATATTTTGTGGGTATTTGATTTGTTATTCTATCTAAACAGCAATTAGGAATAGGTTGTTATGTAATTAAAGCACAACCTTGAAAAGCACAGCAATTAGGAATAGGTAACTGATTTGTTATTCTATCGAATGATTTTGTGGGTAACTGATCTTGAAAAGCACAGACTTGAAAAAATTAGTCTTATTACAACTTAAAATTCACACTTAACATTGAAAGGGTAATTCTGTCATTTTACAAAACCGAAATCAAATTTATCTACATTGTCTGCAAACCAAACAGGATATGGAATTGGATTCCAATTCCATTTTCTGCCAACCAAACAGATTACAGATTCAAATTCCAATCCTGGCAGATTCCAATTCCATCAGAGATTTCAATTCCTTCAGAAATATTCTGCGAACCAAACGCCACCTAAGAGTATGAGAAAGAGGAAAGTGAGCCAAGAGATTAAGAGTGCGATTAAGAGTGGGAGATAGAGAGAGAGAGTGTGTGTGTGTTTGTGTTTGTGTATAGAGAGACAGAGAGTAAGATAAATAAGAAAGATATATATTTTTATTTTAAAAAATTAATATTTTAATTAATTAAAGTTTAAAAAGGGTAAACGAATTAGAATACGTTTGATTAACCGACCATTTTAACGACTAACATTAAACAGGACAGTCTTCATAACAAAACAGAACATAAAAAACCATCCATAATCCATCACTTTTAAAAGTTAAAAAATTAAGGTGAATAACAATTCAAAAACTTTGAAATAAAAGGTGTATTGCTTAAATGTTGAAATGTTTCCCAATAGGTAAGAAAAGAAAGAAAAAAAAAACAAAATAAATGGAATAAGAAAAACGGATGCTCAGATGCGCTTATAATTATTCGAAGCATCGAACGGCTGTGATGACCCATCATCACATGAGCGCTGTATTCCTCAAAGCAAACCGGGTTTATTAATGCACCAGCCGGGAATCGAACCCGGGTCTGTACCGTGGCAGGGTACTATTCTACCACTAGACCACTGGTGCTTGATGTCTTTCTAGTCTACAATAGGTGTAAAGTACAATTGTATCCCTTGCCAACGTTGCTACAAAGATAGGGACGGGTAAAAATTGCGTAGTTGAATTTGAATGTGTTTGCTCAAAAATGCAAAGGCAAATGTTCCAAAATAATAATATACTTTTGATCTTTTATGATTTAAGATTTTTTTTACAATAAATTTATGACGAGTCAACCATTTTAATTGGACTATTTTTTATAATTTTAAGGTAAATTGTATAAAAATATAAGTCTTAGTTACCATTGTATAACATGAATTTCTTATTTTAAAAAATAATACAATTAATTTTATAATCTTTCGATGGTATTCAAGTTATTGTATTTAATGAAAATTACGTCAACTTTTATTGTATACAGCGGTAACTAAAAATGACACACAAAAAAAAGTTAATTGTATATAATGTAAGAATTACGAAAATTAATCGTATTGTTTTTAAGAAAATTAAGTATCCGTATACAAAAGAGTCCATTGAATATTCATGCAATTTTCCCTAATTTTTTTAACTATATATATGTTTAACCGAAGTTAATCAATTATTCGTAGGGGTATTTGCCCTAATTGGCTTTGTCTATTAATTAGAAGAACAAGTATATTATACAATGGGGAGTAAGAAAATCAGGTTTTGTTTTGTATTATAGTATTAATTTTGTGTGTATATGTTTGCTTCATATTTTTTAATAATTTCTTGATCAGATGGAACATAGTATACATTGACAGTCAGTTTAAAGGTATACACTATGTTTATGTTTCTATTAATTCTGAACTGATAACCAAACTGCATCGGGTGCTATGCTCAAATGGTGCGGGTTAGGTAACGAGCGAGCTAAAACAGGTTCAAACCAACACGGTTCGTTTTTGCATCAAGTATTTGGACTCACAAATTTGAACTACTCCAGGCGGTGTTTACTGTTTAGATTTGCATTTCGTAAATGATTATGAATTATTGAATAATTTAAGAGAAAACGATGTGTGCAGCTAGAAGTATCCATCTTAGGCTTGAGTGCTTTCATACTCACAAACATTTAAATAAGTAAATGATGAAATGTTTAATATAAGCCTCATTTTAGTTTTTTTACGAGTATGAAAACACCTAATATAGGTGCTGCTAGAAGCATTTAATGCTTAGCGAATGATTGTGTGTGACATATATGCTTTTAGCATGTCATATTTACCCGACGCAACACGCACACGACATAAACCTCGTTTCCATCAATTTCTATACAATTAATATTTTCAGAATTCAAAATTATTTTTCACGAACTTGGTAATCATATCAAGTTCCAGACGATTAAACGTCCAATTCACCCAAGGATTAAAAAAAATACTTCTAAACATAAATAGCATGCAAATCAATAACCCACTAACCAAACGTGAAAAGGAATAGAATATTAGTTAAAAAAATTATTTGGGTTATTTGGGTATTACCGAATTAGACATAACAAACGCATAACTGACCCCTATAAATTATGAGTAAACTGAATTAACCGAAGAAAAAAAAAACAAAACTAGCCGACCCACACAAATAAGCTATACGAATAACCAAAATTCAGTTAGGGTCGGTTGAGTTAGACGGGTTTCGATTTTCTCAACACCCTTAATTTGAAACAACCCGTTTTTGTACAATAAGATCAAGGAAA
The DNA here is from genome assembly GCA_038502395.1 of Dittrichia graveolens. NCBI lineage: Eukaryota > Viridiplantae > Streptophyta > Magnoliopsida > Asterales > Asteraceae > Dittrichia > Dittrichia graveolens. Next base: position 77,127,580 of record JARJIL010000002.1, read on the forward strand.
AACTCTATAAGGCCTTGTGTTATACATTATCCAAACCTTTTCCTTACCCAATGTCACATCAGCGTCACATCATTCCCTTACCCATTTCCTTTACCATACCCAAAATAAGTGTTATACCTTCCCTTTCCTTACCCAAACCTTTATATATATATATATATATATATGTGTGTGTGTGTGTGTGTGTGTGTGTGAGGGGGGGGAGTCTTTATTCTCGCTCGAGTAAATAAACCCGATGAGGGTACCCAATGAGGCTACCCGATCCTCACGTTTTGGTGTTCCCAAAGGTACCCAAGGGTACCCGCTATATTTCGAGTCAACCATAACGAAGGGTCTAAGTTCTGAAGGCCATAAAAATAGATGCACAGTGTAATGTATCTGACACATGCACCATGGTCCATGCATCTAATATATCCACCTAGTTTTTTAATATATATTTTTTGAAATTTGTTGATTTTACGTTGTATTAAATAAAATTTGGATTTTCCTATTTTTACTAGCATTCTCCCTAAAAAAGATGTTTTTCCTAGAATCTTACCTTATACACACAAACATACATGTTCTCGCATATTTAAATGTATACCCTCAAATAAGTATACACACACTGACACACATACATAAAGTCTATAATTCGACTCTCTTCTTGTCTCCTACACGATCGCAATATTGTAGCAAAAACCTACTCCATGGTATACTCGTGAAATGCACCAGCAACTTTATCAAGGATCACTGTGAAAATGTAAGTACTTAGAGAGCAAGGAGTGAACACGGTGGTTTTGGCGTGGAAGAGGCCCGACGGCGCCGTGGTCAGAGGTGCTACCACACCATGGCGGCGTGGTGAGTCTTTGGTGTGGCAAGAACCGCGCAGGTAGTGGAGAGGGGGGTGGTAATACGTGGCCCACTTCTTTTCCTTCCTCTCACATTCTAATTTCTTTTTTTTATTTTTCATTTATACAAGAGGTATTTCAAGAAGGATGGAGGAGGAAACTAACCTGGTTGTACTTTGAGTCAGTGTTGTAAAACTCGGCCTAGGCGGCCGAGTACTCGGGGAGTACTCGAAAATCGGCCACCTTCCGAGACGAGTCGGGGCTACTCGGCCATATTACTCGGCTCGGTCAAAACTCGGTCCTACTCGGACCTACTCGGTCAACTGAAGTCAAAATTATTTTTTTAATTTTTCAAAGACATGGCACACAAGTAACTATATTTTTTAACCTTATTTATTTCCTCTCTTCTGTTATTTATCACGACTACGAAATCAATAGTATCTCTTTTACCTTTTTCATGACCGTCGACTATACGACGCAATTTAAAGTTTTTAACAATGATGTTTATGTTTCTAACATGTTTCTTGGCCCTATGAACAATTTTATTTATATATGAATATTTACGAACATACTACATATGAATTTTTGAATTTATATATAAAAAATCCCAATCCGAGTACTCCCCGCCTAAGCCGAGTACTCGCTACTCCCCGATCGACCGCTCGAGTAGCGCCTAGCGATTTTTGCAACATTGCTTTGAGTATGTGGTGTAACATTTGCATTGGAGAGCTTAGAGCAATGATGTCTTGTAAGAAATAAGATCCATTATTAGCTCATCAAGATCCATTATTAGCTTGACCTCAGCTCAAAATAATATTAAAAAAAATCTAAATTCAAAAATAAACTTATTCAAAATATAAATAAAATCCGGAATTTGTGATTTTTGATAATTATTTCAGAAATAGTAGCTTTGTAATAATAAGTACTTGTTTTAAATATATTTCAATATTAGCTCGTTACGTATACATATTACACATACATAAACTATACAAGACTCAAGCTCGACAAGAATTCGAGCCAGATTCGTTAAATATTTCAAGCTCGTATTTTTTGCTCGAATCGTGGACCAAAATTGATTTTACTTAAAAAATTATTTCACGTTTTGATCTTAGTTTATTATATCACTCTCTTTCACAGAACATGGGTGGAGAGTTTTATAACACGACTAACACAAATCCTAAAAAGCCTCACATAAATAATGAAACTGAGGGCTTCACTTTTTCAATAAGGTTAAATGTTCTATTTTGAAGGCTTAATTAAGCTCATTTGAAAACATGCAGAAATATATCTGCAACCAATACGCCATGGTAGAACTGCGTGATGGGTGCACCATGCCTCCCGACCACGGCCCACTACCCTCAAATAGAACAGAAACAAGGATCTAGCTGCGATAACGGCGCAGTTTACTATTTTCCAACAACTGTGAGCTATTTTCTTCAATTGATAAATAAAAATAAATCATAGACGACAGAAAAGATATATTGCAGTCAATGGTGAAACATAACTTGTTACCTTGAGCAGAAATAGAAGATGAAGAATCAGATTCTATTGGTTTCTCCAGCATATACAGCCACGCCTTCTTTCTTTTCATAATCAGCAATGTGTGAGGAAAACGTAATGCCGTATAAACATCGTAAAAAAAAAAGCTGAATACCAGTTCAATTGTCAAAAACACACGCAAAGCTATATAAATCCTATTTGACACATTTAAGAAGAGTTTGAAATAAAGATGCAAACAAACATGGAGTAAATCTTGAGCATAAAACATCTTCAGTCAATATCACGTTTTAGTAACATCGCACAAGATCCTAAGAATTTGATTTCTGAAGAAAATGATTGAAAACAAGTAATAATTGATTAATAATTAAGAAACGTGCATAAAGTAAATGTCATTTACTGTTTTGTTGCAGCCGGTGACTAATATGATTCAAGAATTTCAACCAACTAAGGCAATATAATGGTAAATTAATTTAAATATTTACATTACCAAAATAAGAAAGAAAAAGAAGAGTGGGTTACACAACATACCCTATGTTTTCACATGAGATGGTATACTGAACATATAACCACCAACCATGAAACCATGTATCGTGTTATAAGATATAACTAGAGGTGACAAAATTGAACCGTTTATAGACAAATGGGACACATTGTGTCATAATTTATCTCAATTTGCATATAACGAGACAAATGGGACACATTGTTTTAGGTGTTATAAGGTGGCACTAATTCTCTGCCCACACTACACATTGATCTCCATCATCTTTTTACAGTCATGATTTAGGGTGGGATGTTTTTATATTGTGCAGGAAGTTGCATTTTGTGATAGCCATGGTTGGATAAGGATGGTTTTCCCTTTGTGATAGCCATAGAGGGGAGAGTTTTGTGTTATCTAGTTATTTTCTTTGTTTTGGAGGTCTCCTGAGTCTCGAATATCAGGCCCCTATTGTATTTTTACAAGCATCCGATTACGGGTGTAATCTATCCTATTATTAATTATCAATTTGATTCGTATTACTTTTTTTCAGTTTGATTTTAACAGTTATCTTCTTAATATTTTACATGCCGTTAGAACAAGTATAAAGCAATCACAAACACGATGGTGTAGCCAAAAACATCATAATCATCTTTATTTAAACAGAACATAAAATAATTAATCTGCTAAACTTCTACATAGATGAAACCAAAACAATTAACCCGTCAAAGTAGAGAGATGTCTAGAGGGTGGAGTTTATGACCACTGATACATGTCCAGCAAGAATGTAAATTCTTTTCCTAGCTTTCTTTCTATTGTACTTCAATAAGAGGTTTTAAGCTTTTTCCATGTCTATGCTGCTAAAAAATGAGGACAAATCATTCAAAATGTCAAAGAAATATGACAGAGATACATAAACAATGCTAGATAACGATTGCATTTTGAGGTTAAAGCTCAGAATATTTTACTCGTTGTTGATGCAATAATTGCAAGAATACTAGATAGGTCAGAACTCAATTACCAACAAAGAGATACGGGGATAGAGATTAACTGAAGCACCCATCAGCTACACATATATGGTGAAACTCCTAAGAGTAACATATACAAAAACAAAAATGAACAATTTCTGCTAATGCAAAACACCTCAGTTTCAAACAAAGTTAAAGCCTTTACCTGTTTTCTTCATTGTTTCAGCATACCTGGAAAATATATCAGAAACCTCAACCTTACCTTCCAATCTCATCTTTTGAGCTAATTCATCAAGTATGTTAGGTTTACCAGCCCTAGAAAAATCAGCAGCAAACTTATTGAAATCCAGTTGAGGTGGTTTCATGCCTTTTGCTATCATTTCTTCAAGATACTTGCAGGCCTCTGTTGACTTTCCCTGCCTAATAAGTCCTCCTATGAACACAGTATAGGAATTATCATCTGGGCAAACCCCCTTTTGCTTCATTTCCTCCCAAACTGCAAGACTCATGTCATAATTCTCTGCCCTGAAGAATGATTTAATCATCATGTTGTAGGTGTGGATAGTTGGCTCAATGCCATTTTGAACCATTTTCTTGTATATCCTCACTGCATCATCTGGCATTTGGCGGTTTGTCATCAATTTGATCAAAGCATTATACATCCTCCCATCAGGCGGGCATCCTTTTTCCTTCATCTCCTTCAACAATCCATACACTTTATCCATATGCTTTTGGTTTCCAAACCCTGTAATCAAACATGTGTAGACTGCAATGTCTGGTGTGCACCCACAATTCAACATGTTTTCATAATATTCAACCGCCTCTTTCATCCGTTTTTGCTTGCATAGATCTCTGATTATGATCGTGTAGCTTCTTGCATTAGGAGATGGACCCTTTGCTTTCATGACTTCAAACAATTTGACCGCATCAGACCTCTTGTGTACCTTTAGCAACCCTTCGAGCATTGTGTTATGAGCCACAATGTCGGGATTCATCCCATTGTCTATCATCTCATTCCACACCTTCCCTGCTTCCAACAAATTCCCAACTTTACACCAACCATTTAGCAAGACAGTGTACGTCTGTATATTTGGGCTAAACCTACCTTTTAACTTCTCAAACAAAATTTGAGCTTCCTTCCCTAGCTTTGCCCTACCAAGGTTATCAAGCAAAACATTAATGCTATCTACCCCAACTTTGAAATTGTATTTCTTCATCAATTCAAAGATTCCAATGGCTTTTCTCCTTTGTTGAGCAGCTGCGAATGCTTTGATACATATTTGAAATGTCTCCAATGTAAGCAATCTTTTCTCCCCTATTTCATCAAGCAAAGAGATCATAGTCTCGAATTGCTTAGTCTTCCCAAGTATACTCATCATTGTATTATATGTTCTCGAATCATGGCTAAATCCTGGTTGTTTCCCTGCCCAAGAAAAGAACCTAAAAGCTGGCCGCCTAGCATGTCTAAACCTTTCCAACACATCGACAACCAGATCATGAGTCAGATTAACCCCACAATCATCTAAAACAGCTTCCATATTTCGATCCAATGCAAACAGTTCCTCAATCACATTACAGACCCTTTCAACTTCCTTTTCATCAGCTAAAGACTTCACACCTTCAAACTCATCACCTTCAACATCTTGCCCTTCTGATTCACCATCAGAATTTGCAAGCTCGCAAAACCACCTAATTTGGGAATCTGATTTTTTCACCAACAGATTAACATCTTTCAACCTGGAATTTGAAGCAAGTAATAGAGTGGAATGCACATGACTAACCCTAGGGTTTACAAACACCATCGATTTTGAGTGTGAATTGATACGAGTATACCTAGGGTTTGAATCTACTAGCACTGCTTCTTGTATAGAAGAGATCCGATAGGAGTGTGGCAAAATATATGGAATTTGACAGTCAGTACGATAGAGACTATTATCATTACAAGCATGAAACATACGAGACAAGGGCAAAGAGCTACTGTTAAGCAAGAATATTTCCCTTCGAAAGGGTTCTCGTCTTCCTCGAGGCGGCGGCCGGACTTGTTGTTCGTAATTGATAGGGCATACGCCGGCAGCTGCCCGGTGGTAGGTTCCGCCATTCTTGAGCTTAAATTGCGACGATATTGAACTGTATTTAAGTTTAATAGCCATTGAACTCCATGAAGATATCGGCGGCGATCAGTATCAGCTGTTGAGTATGTTGAGCAAATGACGACGAGAATTGTATTGGATCTTGAGCCGGGTCGGGTTTACTGAAAAGACACTCAAGTAATCGCTATAAATTGAAAAGATAAAAATACCCTCGACCTCTTATTTTATTCCCCTTTCTTGATTTTTAATTCCTTTCTTAAATAGTTGTTATATTTAAAATTATCAATTAGTATCGATTGCGTTCGGATCAAATTGGGTAATTTAAAAAAAAGTATTAATTGGGTTCGGGTCAAAACGAGTCCGGTCAAACTGAGTCGTTTTATAAAAAGTTAATAATAACCGGATTTTCACTACAATTAAGAGGATATCATAAAAAAATTTCATAAATAACCAATTATAAGCATACTAAAACTCAATCAAGATATAACCCATGAAAAATATAGTTCAAATACCATAAAATAAGATCAAATAATCAAATACAAACCCATTCTTTTCTTCTATCTCCATTCCATCCTCATCTAAAATTGTTTTAAGAAAAACAAAAACTCAATGATTAATAACATAAAAGGAAACATTTTCACATGAGTTAAAGATTACATGTTTGAAGTAGAATTAGGATAACCAGAACTTTCTCTCTCTCTCTCTCTCTTAACATGTTTTTACACTGTTAAAGTATCAATATACATCAATAGTAACTAAAACTTGTAAGACTACTTGAATTATGATTGAAGACCAAATGTGTTTGGGCATTCCTTGAATAGAATGTCAATTAGTTGTGAGCTTTAGTTTAGGATACATTAATACCAATCATATATTCATATTACCTTCCTAACCCATTTCCTAAACGTCTACAACTTGGTTCCCAGTTCATTAACCATCATCATTCATCAATCACAAAAACAAATGATTATAAACAAAAGGCACAACTGTTATGGATGTAAATTCCGAGACAGATACAAGAACATGATAAAAAATTCAGGAAGAGCATCATTTTAATGTGTTTGGGAGATGAGAAAAGTATCTTACAAAAATGACATACAACAAGATTCCTAAACCAACAACATAGAAACCCTACATTTTAATGCCATTGTTAGTTTCCCATGTACAGACAGGTATTAGCGTCAATCTTTCCTTGACTTCCAACGTTACCCCAACACCAATTTGGCTCGTGATAAAGAGTCACGATGAAGATAATAGTGATAATTAGTTTGTTAAAAAACATGTAATTGTGTTAGGCAATTATGTTAACTTTGAAAGTATCGTTTGTTTCGTATGCAATTGTTGTTTGATATGTTGTGTTGTTATACTGTTGGGATCTGAAAAATAGCAGGTTTTGTAAATATTACCCGGAAATACCGGGTGGAATAAGAAACTACACCAAAATGCTGTGAACGTTTTTTTAGGCTTTTTGTGGTGACAATTCGCCGCTAAAAGGCATGAATTTCGCCACAAAAAGGCCTTATTAATTAACTTTTTTAAAAAAATATGTCGCTGCAAAAATAATTTAATAATTAATTATTTATAAAAAAACGTTTCGCTACAAAAGGCTATATTGCCACCGCAAAAACTCTATAATAATTAATTATTTATAAATATAGGTTTATTGCGGCGACGTATTGCCGCTAAAATATTTTTGAGGCGAAAAATTGACTTGTTGCGGCGACTTTTTTCTCCGCAAAAGCTCTTTTTTTTATAGTGGTAGCAACAGGGACGTTTTAAAGGGCGTGTCAAAGGGGCAACCGCTCAGGGCCTACGGATTAAAGGGGTCCATTTTTCTTGCATGTGTAATATATATGATTTAACACTCTAAGCCTAGTTTAATTAATCCATTATAAGTAATTATTGTAAACGTTAAGAATTCTTAAAGATTCAAGATTAACACTTTAAGCAAAAATCATATATTCAACTGTCAAAATCTTTTGGCCCATTACAACATAACACTCCATTTTATATTAGATAAATGCGTGGAAAAAGGTTGTTTCACCCATATTTCACATATAATCAAATATGGATAAAAGCTTCGTGAAAAACTGTTTCCCTCCGATTATAATCTCTATGTAATGCCTGATTTTCTAGTAGTGAAACGATCGGGAAAATATCATCAATTTATCAAAAAAAATCGATAGTTAGTTTGCGAAGAAATCACACAAAATCGTTTGACTCTTTGAAACGAAGTTACACAGTTTTGGAAGAACAAAATTAGCAATCACAATCTTTTATTCTTCTTCGGTTTCCTTGAGAAATCCTAGACTTTGTGAAAGATAGAATTAAAGAATTCAACTTATTTAAAGCATATCTGACTTTTGAAATTGTTCTAACTTCTCAAACGCGACTAAACTTTTCTTTAATCTTTGTTCTTGAATTTCTAGTTATTTTTATTGATCGTTTAGATTTCAGTAATTTAACTCGTTACTTTTTGTTTGGTAAATCGATTATTCGATTATCCGATAACTAATTGGAATTTGTCTATTAGTTTGTTTACTAGTTTACTTAATATAATAGTTTAATTGGTATTTGCATATTAATTACTTAGTTAGTAATTGGTTAATTGGTTATCTAATAACTAATTGGCGTTTACATATTAGTTTGCTTAATTGGTAACTATTAAATTTTAATACTTGAATTACTGTTTATTATTTTACTTATTTTATAATTGGTTAGAATTGGTATTTGCATATAAAATTATTATTTTCTAAACCATGTTTCAAAAGAAACACTTATGTGGTTGACAATTGTATTTTTTTTGTCATTGTTGCAGTAAGTACGTACAGTTGTAAATTTCTTACACGACATTTTTATATAGTTTAGTATTTTTGAGAGCCCATTTATTTAGTTTTTCCCTGGGCCTTTGAAATATTTGAGACCCCCGGTAGCAAACAACATAAAATCCATCCTAGAATTAAGGCTACGTAATGAAATCATGGGCAACAAGGAAACTAACAAGAAAATGGGTGACTAACTCTACACATAGAACATGGAAATCATGGGTCACTAACTTTAAACATGAAGACACATAACAAGAACATGGGTGACTAACTTTACACATAGAACATGGAAATCATGGGTCACTAACTTTATTAGGAAAAATGTGTGTTACAAGGATGTTTTTTTATGACTTGTTTATATTTTTTGCTTTAATTTTCATAGTTTATTCCTTCCTTATCTTACTACTTTCTTAATTAATTTCTTGAAGAACTTGTATCTATCTCTTGTGGTTTATAAATCGAACTCAAACAATTTATATTAGCTTAATTAAAACTGATTTAGGACAAAGTAACGCGAATGTAGACTACTCTTTAGAACTTGTATCTCGTGTATTTTCACATTCCTTATCTATCATATGTTGTGGTCGTTTTTGGTCAGTTACATTCGCTGGCAATCGTAATCCGTTGTCGAGCACCTCTGTTAGCTACTATCATTGTCCGCCACATATGATGGCTTTCATCGACATTTACTGTCAAAAGTTGTCGTTGTACCTTGTAAGTAATTAGTCACCTCAGTTGCATCATGCACCTTGTCGTCTTGCGATAAAGGTGTCTGACCATCATCATGGGTGTCTTTGAGGAAGTGTCGAAGGTGAGGCTGCACAGGGCCCATGTTTTAAAGGGGGCTCATTTATATATATATATATATATATATATATATATATATATATATATAAGAAGGTTCATTTGAGAACCGTTTTTATTGCGAGAATCGCGAGAACCAATCTTAGCCGTTTATTTTGGATAATGGAATTCATGGATGAATAGCGTGAGAGGATTGAGTGTGACAGGGTGCATGTAAGGAATTCATGGGTAGGCAATCCAATTGAAGGAGGGGGAATTGAACGGCTAAGATTGATTCTCGCGGTTCTCGCAATAAAAACAGTTCTCAAATGAACTTTTCATTATATATATTATAATTTTTCGAAACTCGCAAGGAATTCAGAGAAACATGGTTATCTAAGGCTATTGATGATGCTAAGAAACTTGCCATTGAAATGAATATTGATTGGGTATTTCCTCAGAGGCATCTTTTTTTATCTTGATGCAAATAAACTTTATATGGAGTTGAAGCTGGTTGGCGCATTTTTACCTCAGGAAACTATTTGACCTAACTATGTCTTAAAATACTTGAAAGAAATTGATTGTTTTTCCAATGCAGTTATTGCATACACGTTACTATTCCAGTAACTGTTGCATCTGCAGAAAGAAGTTTCTGAAAACTTAGGCTGCGTTCACTTCCAGAAAAATCCTCCATTTTTTTAGAAAATTTTTCTAAGAAAATTGAAAATCAGAAAACATGTTCACTTGCACATTTTTTCAGAAAACTCTCTCACTTTTTCACATTTTATTTTTTCAAACTTTCATACTTTTTCAAATAACTTTTCAAAGAAAACACTCCAACCAAACATGTTTTTCATTTTTTTCTGAAAAAGGAAAACTCCACCCTTTTATCTAAACACGTTTTCTATTTCTTTCAGAAAATGAAAACTCCACCATCTTTCACAAAAAAACAAAAAACAGAAAAATTTTCTCCTGCTAAACGCAGCCTAAGTTATTGAAATCCTACGTACGGTCCAAAATATCACAAAAAAGACTTAATGGATTGACAATGATAGATATTGAGAACGATATCTTGGAGAATCTTGATTACGAATAATTGATTCATAACTTTGTTTCCATAAACTGTTTTACTATATATCTTTTGTTTTACTTTTTTACATAATAGATATCGTAATATTAGTGAAAATTCGTTTATATATATGTGTATGTGTGTAAGGGGGTCATTTTTTCACTTCGTACAGGGCCTTTAAAATCCACGAGACGCTCCTGATCATCAGCCACCTTTGAGGCTTTGATGGACACGATACAATACTGGTCTTGGCATTGATCAATGTCGTCAGCTGCCTTTGTATGGCCGGTGCGTCTTCATCTATCATAGCAAGCTAGCTTCGGCCATCACTGCAGGTTGTCGTAGTCCACCACCTCGCTTCATTTTCCAAGTTTTAGTTATGAAATAGAGAATTGAATTTTCAATGAAATTTTTCTACAAAACCAATTTGATTATGTTCTATAATTTTCCGGTAGTTGTAAAAAGTTTCTTACAGCTATAATCCTTTAGTAATGACTGATATGGTTGTTTTTTACATCAGCATAAGTAACTCAAAACTATCGTATGACTAACAGCCCTATTAATAACTATCATCACTAATCACTACATCATCACCCATGTCATTGTGACAACGAGCTCCACCGACAATAGTACCCTAATATACGACAAGACAATGACGTGAATGATTACCTTCTTTCATCTAGTCAATATCCTCGACGAGCTACTACGTGTGGTCTGATTATTTTAATATTTTCTTTCCATCATTAGAAATCTTTGAAGCCCAAAAGCCAAAGTAAACAAAAAATTAAATGCTTAGTTTCGCTTTTTATATTCGAAGAATCGAACAAATGTGATGACCCAACATCACAAGAAGCGCCAATATCTTCACTGCACTTAAATCAAAACAATTGTACTAGCCGGATCTCGAACCCGTGTCTGCACGGTGACAGGGTATTATTCTACCACTAAACATTGGTGCTCTTTGCTTCTATGTTGGTAAGTAAAAAGTTTAACTACTAAGAAGGTTTTTAGTAAAAGATTGACTACCATTTGAATCGTTAGGGAGGTAAAAGTAAATTAGAATCTCCCACATCCCCGCGGACTTTATGAGTAGCCCTGGCAATCCCTTAAATTTCTCTTAGTAGTGTTAATTTTTTCTTTCTAATGGGAGTGCTATCTCTAACCAAAAATTTGTATAACCTATGCTCTTTATGAACTGAAAAATATATTTGTATCATATACGGAAAGAATTTTTGTGCAGTACCTAATATTTTTTGTTGGGTCCGCCTCTGAGACCCACATTGATCAATAATAAATCATTGCTGAATTCACCATGTTGCCGACACCGACCACGAGGATGTGATTGCCACCCCGGAACTCTGTATCAGCGGCCCTGAATGTTGATGCCGACCATTGCATTAGCTCTAATTACTGAGAATCTAGGCCTCGGATACATTTTCTTCTCTTTCTTTAGGCTTCAGGAAATAATATAATCGAGATATATCGCACACATAGAATATGGGTATTTGAGTTCATAATCTTTTATAGTTACTCACGTGTACTTATCAAAACAAGCAATTAAGCAAATCTTTATAAAATATCCCAATTAATTATTACACATTAACATTGGTATTGGTATTGGTATTGGTATATTGGAATATATAATAAATTAATAAGCATACTCTAAAAGTTCTGTTAAAAAAACTGAAACTCGAAAAAACTGACTTATCCGTTGATAGTTCGAGTATTTAGGTTATCGGGTACCCATTTTCGGTTATTTGGCTAACTCGTAACTAATTCGGTCCGGGTATCAGTTTATGTTTGGGTATAATTGAAATGCCCGAATTTAATTATTTTTAGAAACGTACGACCACAAATGCTAGTCTACATTGCTACTCAAATTGTACATTACAATTTCTCCTCTTATTAAGCCTTTTACATGAAAGTCCATAAAAAAAACTAAAAGCAACTTTAACCCATACTTATAAAAACACCCCTAAGATTGACTCTTACGTACCTCTCCAGCTCTCCTCACGTTTTGCTGAACAACAGAACATCTCTAGTCCTCACTTATACATCTCGATCAACCATGAAACTTGGAAGATTTCATTTTAACTTAATGTGTATAAGCTCTCCTCACTTCTCAGCCGACGATTAACATCAGGAGGCGTTGACATCAAGAGTCGATAATTGTGTTGTTATTCCTTTCTAGTTTACATCGATCATCACTACCAAAAGGTAGTTTTTCTACACCGATTTTGTTGATTAAGTTATAGTGTTTTCTAGTTAAATAAGTTCTAGGGTTTTTCTGGTTTGATTTTGCTATTTAAATCATAGGGTTTGTGTGGTATATGGCTGTTGATGTTGACAGTAGGGGATGAATGCAGTGGAGGAGCCGACAATGATGATGTGTCAGCGACCGTGGCCTTGGCAGTATGTAGTGGTGGTGCCCTCGATTTGACCAACCATTTGTAATGGCTAACGTTAAAATGAAGAGTATTCATAACAAAATAGATCATAGAAAACCATCCATAGTCCATATCACTTTTAAAGTTAAAAAGGACTAAAATAACATGTCTAAAATAGTTAAAGAACAACTCAAACAGTAAGCTTTTAAAAAAAACGTGTATTGCTTAAAAGTGAAATGTTTCCCCATAGGAAAAAAGGGGGTGCTCATATGCTCAAACGTGTAAACAACAAGCAAATGTGTACGAAAAGAAATATAAAAAAAAACAAAATAAAAGAAGGGGATGCTCAGATGCGATTTTAAAGAATTCGAAAGACCGAACAGCTGTGATAACCCAACATCACATGAGCGCAGTTATCCTAACAGCAAACCCGGTATATTAATGCACCAGCCGGGAATCGAACCCGGGTCTGTACCGTGGCAGGGTACTATTCTACCACTAGACCACTGGTGCTTGATGTTCTTTTGATCGTAACATTAGTATCGTATAGGGCGTTTATGACAATCGGACGTTTTAATGTGCACCCATTAATTATCATCTATACTTTATTATCCATCTTTCTTTTAAAAAGTCTATTATTTTAATTTTAACTAGTATACTATGTTATAAAATATTTATACTTTTTAAATTTTAAGTATTTTGAAATTATCCTTCATCTTTTTTTATATATAATGTAATCTCTTTTTTTTTTTACTCATATAAACAATTTAATTCTTCTTTAAGAAAGATCAATATTTTCACCCATATAGAGATACATAATTAACAAAGTCAATGTTATAATTTTCATAGTTTAAATGCATGTAAATACTTGTTACTAGCAAAATGAATTCAATCTAAAATCTCATGTATGGAAGTGGTGAAAAATAAGAGGATTTTTAATTATTTTTATAATTTATTTTTCACGAATTTTCTATTTACAATCTTCTCTATAGACAAATATATTCTTCTCATATAAAGTGAAAATAAATATATTATATTTTCTCCCACTCTCAAACTTGTTAAATATTTTAATATTTCATACTATTTTTAAAATATACAAATTTTATGGATGAAGTATTTTAGCTTTCATGAGTGATAATTATCGTAAAATTTATAAACATTCTTAAATTCTATAAGAAAGAAGCAACAACAATTAATGATGATAAATTCATGGTAAACTACGTAAAAAGCACACCATAAATGTTTGAATAAGCAATCGCAAATAGAAACTATTAACTAGATTAGTAACTATTAGAAATAATGTATTTGTAATAAACAAAATTTCATAATAACTGTTAAAAAAATCAGGTTAACACAAACTAACCTGATTATCAAAAAAATATATTTTAATAGCTAAATCTTCCATTTTGAATATTCTAGATTAATTATTAGAAAATACGTATAACTATAACTTATAAAGTAAATAACAAATAACTCGAATTAGTAAACATTTTTGGATCTTTTTAAATATCTCATACAATGAAAATAAAATAAAATTATGATGCTCTACTTTACTTTGTTGTCTTGATTTCTTAATTTTAAGTAATTTAAAATTACTAATTTACCTCATATAAAATAAAATAAAACTACTAAATAGAAATATAGAATCAATTAAATCCTTATATACATATTAATAGTTAAACCTTCTACAACAATCAATATAAAAGAAATTTAAATTAAATTTCAACCTGTCTTAATTATAGCATAATGCATTTAACATATTCTTTACACAGTTTTCAAAATAATAAAAAGTTGACAAATACACTTTCCTACACTAGCATACCTCACCAGCTAGCTACACCAACATAATCCCCCAACATTAAAAGAATTGCTAAAATTTTACCAACCAATGTAAAAAATTTCTTGACCAACAATAATTTAGAAAAAAAACTCACCACCCTTTTTTTGAAAACAAACATGTTACCGAGAAAAAAATTATTCACCGCCGTCGCATTGTGCGAGTATTATGTTAGTATATATTTATGCATGTATAAACAATTACAACATATTAGGAAATTATGAAACATTAACAATTTTGAAAATCATAGTTGAAAAGTTAAAACTATTAAATAAAGTAACTATTAGTTATAACTAGCACTGTACCCGCGCAATGTTGTGGCGCCAAATAGTTTTTGTTTTACATATCGCTTTCAAGATTGTAATAATATGTTATTTGCGAGATTTAATGTTACGAAAAAGTTTTCTATAACATGTTTGTTTTTCAATTATAACTTTATTTGCATAAATTATTTTATTAATTTTAAAAATAAATTTTAAATGACATTAAAATATGAAAAAATATTTATATTTATGAATAATGAGAAATAAGTTAATAAGATTTTAAAAATTATGTTAATGTAGGTAGATAATTGTGTTTGTATGAGAGATTGTGTTAATGTGTGAAAGTATATTTTAAATGAAAAAAAAAGTTAAAGTAAATTAGGAGAGAGAAAAATATGGTTAAGGATTAAGTGGATGAGATTAATTTAGATAAAATAAAATGTCAAAATTTTGTCTTGATTGAATTTTAAGAATTCTTAAAATTAAGGAGGAGGGAGAATGTTAAATGGTTTATATAGTAGTATAGATTAGTGATAATATTATATACCAATTTAATAACTTAACTTTCTATATTAAAAATATACTTTTAAAAATCAAGTCAATGCAAATTAAACTAATAATTGAAATTTTTTAATAATTAAACCTTTTATGTTAAATATTCTATCATATTATAAATATTTTAACATAACAATTAGAAATTATGTATAACTAGAATTAATTCATCTAATTAACATATAGCATGACTTATAAATATTTCTGGATTTTTTAATGAGTAATGAATTAAATAAAATAAAATTAAGATTCCAACACTTTTGTTGCTAGTGTTTTATTGAAAAGTGTAACCGCTATATTATTGTGTTTAAAGATGTATTTTCATAATAATTTAAAAAATATATAATATTATTATTTAAGTTATTATGATTGACACGGTTGGTTTATGGACTTTGATGACCATATACAAAAAATTACAAAGTGATCTCCCCGGGTGGGTAACATTGACATTTCATTGATCTTCGTGAAAATACAACATATGTCAAAATTGCAAGCAATCAACTTTATTTTATATATAAAAATATAATCAAGTAACGAATTTGTGTCATTATATACAAGTTACCTCTAACCAGGTAACTTGTTAGTTTTTATATTTTTTATTTGTATTGTTCCTTTTATGAATTTATGCTTTATGAACATTTGAATCATAAAACCCCAACAATGTCCAGATTGCAAAATTGGTTAATGGTTTGTGATAAGCAAACATCCAATCGATGACTATGATTACAAACAATTTGGTGTTCAAACGATTATGTGTTCAAGATGGAGGCTAGGGTTCAAGCGATGGAGGTTAGGGTTCAATCGACGATTCCAATTTCAAACGATTATGTGTTCGATCAACGATTCCAAAAAGGCTAAGGTTAATCGTTGATGATGGAGGCTATGGTTCAAGCAATTCTATGTTCAAGCCACATCAATGATTTTGTGTTCATTTGTGATATGTTTATTTGACCGACGATTTTGATTTCTAACCCAAATCTTCGTTCCAACGATGGTTATTATTTTGGTTCCTTCCTGATACTGTGTACGATCGATGATTGTGGCTCATGGGTTCTGGATTTACGAATATTCGTTCCAATGATGGTTAGAGTTTACATTATCTTCATTCATGAATGAACAGGTGTGTGTTTTCGATTAGTATTCCATATTCTAAATTTACGATTTCAGAGTTAATTGGGGTTATCTTCATTTCCATATGTGAATTTTATCTCATTTTGGGTTTGAACTGATCCTACAAATGGATTTGGATTATGCAATTGTATCCAAATTTCGTATGAAAAAAATGATTCAAGTTTATGGATTTGCAATAACATCAAGTTATTGATTAAGAACATGATTTCAGTTCTTGATTCAATCGTTTTCTTATGTTTTTACTTTAAAAATGAACAATGTGACAAACTTTGAAGAACACCAATATACCCTTGAATCAAGAACATATTTTAAATGAACATATTTTCTCCATTTTAAAACTCCACACGCTAGGTACAACTCCCTAATGCATAAAATAAATCCCATCGTCTCACCCTTCATCTAGGTGATCTCTCAAATTCTCTTTAATAAAATGGTATCCCTTATTTTCAATCAACTTCCAAATTCTCACCTTCAATTGCCACCATTGGAGAAAGGGAGGCTGACGCATCACTAGAGAAGGAGAAGCTACCTCCGGTCACCTCCGTTTGTTGGAGAAGGAGAAGTGCCACCGGTCGTGGTCAGGCTATGTGCATCCATCCTCCTATTTTTCATTACCATATCAGCGTCATATCATTTTTCCCTTTCATCCCACTAACCCACACATCCATCCCTCTAAACCATTCCCTATTTTTACTTTAAAAGAATGAAATTATAAATGTAGAGAGACAAAGAGAAGAAGAAAGAGAAGGAAAAAAATAAGAGTGAGCAGCAATCCGCTCAAACAATCACTTTGGAATTGAGCTGGTGGGGGCGATGGTGTTTTGCCTCTCACGCTAGCCTCACGCTCCATCCAATTGGATGGATGCACAGGGCCTCACCGGCGGCGCAGAGATATGAATTGTCGCTAGAGAAGGTGGGTAGGGAAGAAAAGGGCGATGGATAGGGTTTAGGTCTCAACTCTCCACCTTTTTTTTCTTTAATCATAGGGAAATGAAACTAAAGAATGAAAATTGTTTTATTTCTCGCTTTACGATTCTTCCTACTAAACAAACAAAAAAATTAAGTAAATTTCCTTTTTACTATCCTTGTTTCTATGTAACTATTTTAACAAAATACAGGCTTACCAATTTTTCAAGGAAAAAAGATTTGTTTTATTTATTTGAAAAGGGTGATAAGGTGGTGAGGTCCGCATCTACTTCATTACCACCAAGTCCAAACAATACCACCTCCATTCTTTTTCATTGGCCAGAGTGGGATCACAACATTCTTCCGATTTTCTGGCTAGAGTAGTGATGTTATTAGGGCTACAACTGAGTCAAGCTTTTACCGAGTTATTCGAGCTCGAGCATTCGAGTCCAACTTTTATCAAATTTGAGCTTGAGACTAAAAATAGGCTCGAAATATATGACAAGCCGAGCTCGAGCTTATAAGGGATCGCCTCAAAATTCTTATCGAGCTTTATACAATTTATAAAAGTATAAATATATACCATAGTTCAAAATGTTAAGGTTGATGAAATTTACCGACTTGGATATATGTAAACTCATTTTTTTTACTTATATTCAAGTTTTGTTATATGTTTACGTACTAAAACTTTTTATGTTATTTAATATAGTTTTTCATAGATTTGGAATAAGTCTGATTATTAAAAAATTGCTTTTGAATAAATATTCGAGCTAAACTCGAGCTGATCTTGAATCTTATTTGAGCCGAGCTTACATCATGAAGACTCGTCAAGCTATCAAGCTGAGTTCGAGCTTAGCGTAAAATACTCGAGCCCTGTCGAGCTCGAATTCGTCAATCTATCAACTTGTTATGTTATTAACTTGTTATACTGTTTCCGCTTTTCACCGGTAAATACTGTATGCATGATTTGAATACATCATGTACCAAATGACAAAACCATAGACACTCATGACATGATATAGAGACCACCACATTGGTAAAAGAAGCACCAACCTTGAATCCAAATTAGATTTTTTTTTCAAAAGAGATCCTGCATTTACAATCTCAAGAAACAAAACAAAAACTTCTAAAACCAAAACCAAAGGTTTAAAAAGAAACCCACCTCTAAAAACATATCCAAGCATATGTCCTTTGAAGCAAAGGTCTCCATTTTCTCAACCCTCCCTCCCTCCCTCCCTATTAAAGCTTTTCTTTTTCTCTACATTATAACACAACAAACCAAAAACCGATATCATCTCTTCAATGGATGCATAACTTCCAAGTAAAACTCGCAAAAAAGAAAAATAAGGTCCAACTTCCTCCCTAAGATCAGTTATAATCTGGTATATTAGCATCTAAAGATTATCCCGCTTTTCGGACTAGCTCTCTTTTTATACACTGTTCATCACGAAATTCAGGCTGATAAGGGGGGGAACTCGTCTTCATTCTTGAGGTGGAGTGAATTCTCACTCATCCTGAATACCCACCAAAAAAGCACCACAAAATGGAGCTCTGAGCCAAACATAAAATAAAAAAAGAAAGTCCAAGGGGCAATTTCGACCCATTTACTTATGAGCGTAAATTTGGGGCCTCAGGCTATGTTTTTTTATCTCTAGCAGTTGAATCAGAAAAAGTTGACTAAAAAGAATTGGGTCAAAGGGTCCACAGTAGACCAAAATATATGTTATATATACATAGCCTTTTAAATCAATTTATTAAAAAATTTTCATTGTTATCGAAATATTGCGGTTCTTTAATCATATTTGACACATGATTTATGAGAACTTAAATTTTGGAAAGAAGTGTTCCGAGTCAACCCAACCCAACCATTTTGCAACATTTTAAAAAAAGAGAACATGTAAAGTTCTAAAAAGAAGTTAGAAACCAGTGCATTTGAATTACCTTTCATGTTTTCTACCATATGCATGTAGTTTTGGGCTTTGCACATAAGGTGGAGATGTCCCTGAATTAGATGGGTTCTCAGGCATAGACCGAAAAGATCCAAATTCAAGTTTCCTTGGATGGTTCACAAAACCGTTGGCAGTTGAGTTAACTTGGCCAGCCTGCTGATTAGTTTGGTTGGATAAACTAGCATTGACACGGGTTTGTTTTGGAGACCATTCAAGTAAGCTTTGGCTAACATGGTTAGGTTCAATGACCAGTTTTGATTCACCAGAACCACCTCGGGCTCGGTAGAGTTGACCATTAGAGACCGGTACAACACGGCCCCTTCCTCTCCCCCTTGTAGGTGGTGGTCTATCCTTGCATGTGTTGCAGCTCTGCAAGAACATGTTAATCACATAATCAGCATATCATTTTAGGACACTTTTCATGTTAGAATGACAAGACTATCTGGGTTGATTAGGGTCATGCTTTATACATACCTAATGGTAAAATGGCTTAAGCCTAAATATTTTAAATAAAAAGGAAAAGGGTGAGAGGGATTGATAGTCATTTAAAGTGTATTTAAATGCATAAACCCTCTTAAATTCTTTAGTTATATAAAAAAATTAGATTATTTTCGTAATAATAGTTTTTGTTATCATATTTAGCTTATTGAAAATTTTCAATATTTAAGAAAATGGATTTAAATAATTTTGTTTGCGGATTGCACCAAACCAATAAAGGTTCCTTTTTTTAGTTTTGACCCATTACCCTACAAAAAATTAACTATGAATTATTAATAATTATATATACAATCACACAAGGAAGGAAAAGAAAAAGGTATGCACAGTGCATATGCTGTCTTAAAGATAGGTCTCCCCATGGGTTTGGGTCCACAAGATTCCTTATTATGTCAGATGACATGACAAATAAGACATCTAACAGCCAAGAAACCATGTACCAAGTAAAATGTTGCCCCTTTTGTAGACAAAAGGGTTGTTTTAAAAAATAGTGTATCTAAAACAGGTCAAAAACATAGAAATTCAGAAAACAACCACAATGAAACCGTGCAAGTGTATTTAAAATGCATAAAGAACATGTTGTAAGTTGTCCAAGTGTATTTCCAAAATCAAAACAGAAAATAAGAGACAAAAAAAGGTTCTTGTCCTAACCAATTTTACCCACCCTACAAAAACTTATCCATTTTAACCTGGAATTGTATTTAATGTTACCTGCCAACCCATTATGCCACCTCTAATTGTAAGACATTTACTTGTCATTAGATGGATTAAACACAAGTGAAGGTGCAGTGTCTTTTTTTTTAAACAGAGCAGAAGAGAAAACATACGTAAACGAATAAAGAACATACCATAACAGGAATATAAGGCCCAGTCCCACGCAACCCAACATTACCCGCGAACCGGTTAGTCCCGTTGCTATATGTGGGGAGTCCCATCAATATATCATTTGCAGAAGACGAATTCTGACGAAAGGAAATGGGCCATGAATGAGCACCAGAGTCCCACGGGCTCTTATTTCCATAAGGTGAAGTAGGAGGGCTAGGACTAGTACGAACCATTGTTGTAGATAATGCATAACCATGGGAGCTTTGACCATATAACAAGTTCCTTATATGAGCATCATAATCTCCCGTCAGATCCGAAAATGGGTTCAGGATTTCGGTTTCCCCAATACTATCAGTTGCGTCCTTTTCTCTAACATCAAAAGATAAGTTATCTGATAATTTGTCCTTCTTTTCCTTATTAATACATAAGCAAATTGTATCTCCATCCACTAATTCAGACCCTCCTCTTTCCATCCATAGCTCGAGGCCCGTTTTCCCATTAACAGACTCTGCTTCCTTATTTTCAAAAGGGGGTTCTTTCTCTAAGCTTGATTCGGTGAATGAAGAGCCGTTATGGTCATTTTTAAAGCCCAGAGTGTCTGTAGAGGCCACAGTGGATGCATCATTTATGTAGTCATCAAAATCACCATTAGAGAATCTTGAATACACATCATCCTCGTAATATGGTTCACTTCGGGACGAAATGGACAAAGTACCAAACCCATTAGAACCAAATAATAAGGTGGAATCAGGCCCGTATTTAGGTTTATGCCTCTGCAATGTGCTTCTAAAGAACATCTTGATCTCATCTCCAATATTACTGTTTGGTAGTTGCAGAATTTTACCAAGCCTCCGTGCCCCATATTTAAATGCACTCCGTATACGGAAATAATTTCCTACAAGGATCGAACAAATTTCACACTAAGGGGTGTTTTGCTGATCGTTGTGAAAGTGATTGAGTAATATCAAATAGTCAGAGTTATATAATCAGGCTGTAGAAAATAGTGTTTGGACGTGCCTCCACTGTTTGAATTCATAAATTATATGAACC
This sequence comes from Dittrichia graveolens, assembly GCA_038502395.1. Classification (NCBI taxonomy): domain Eukaryota; kingdom Viridiplantae; phylum Streptophyta; class Magnoliopsida; order Asterales; family Asteraceae; genus Dittrichia; species Dittrichia graveolens. The sequence goes on from JARJIL010000002.1 coordinate 77,149,509, forward strand.
AGATAATCAGATTTGAGTGTTTGGCAAATCCTGAGTACTTGATAAATGAATACATAAAATGACCAAAAGTGACATACATGAGAGGAAAAAGACATGTAGAAAAGAGTAAAAGCCTCCCAAGTAAGGTTAAAAGGGTAAATAGGTGGTTTTATTTTACCCTTACATAATCAGTTTTGTTGTAGCAGGTATTAAATTAATTATCCAAAACTGACCCAATAATATATATCAATAAGTAGTTTATCTTTATCATAACACTAAATTCTGATTATTAAGGCCAAAAAACAAAACAAACAAAAGGTATATTTGGAAGGAAAAAAATATATTCATCACCCTATTCGTGCTGCTTCATTGACAGAGCAAAAAAGTGAATACCTTTGTGAACACTTCGTCCAAGATTGTTGTTTTCTTTCAATGGATCAATTATATTGAGATTCTTCAAGTTAAAAGCTCGAATATCCGTCTCAGATCCTTTAGAAGGCACTATGAACATGTCCATGCAATTCTTTCGAAATTCAGCACCAAGCAAAACATCGCTTCCTTCATTGTCTGATGTTTCCACTGCATAGAATCACAAACAATTAAGAATATCAATGATACTCGACATCCAACACAATCAAATGTTCTTATTTTTAAAGGTGCAAGACCGAGACCTCTCCCACCCCCACCCCCCCACCCTGTGGGAGCCAAGGGAGTTTTTTTGGGGGTAGGGGATGTGTCTGGTTGGGTTGAACGCAAACACTTTTTTCTCCAAATTTTTAAATCTTTCTCTTATATAGTAATGTGATCATCATGATATTAGAAACAATAACGTAACAACAATTATCCAGATCAATAAATAAAAATGATTAGGTTTGTATGTACTAGGAATAGAGTAACAGCGACTTTGAACCTGTTTGACCCGTTGTCCTTTTAGCAAAAGTATTTGATTTGACCAGTGTGGCCCCATTGGGATAAAAACACATCCCAAATCAATCAATTCATAAGTAAATGGACCAAAAGTGCTACCTTTAGCATGTTTCTAAAATCTATAGCGGCAAAATGGGTAGGATGGATTATGATCCAAACGTATAAATTTTGGCAACGATAGTTAGGTCGGGGTAACATGACTTATCAACAACACTTTCTTGTCCAATTTTATTAATAAATAATTAGTATATTAAATTTGTTTAAGAAAACAAAATATGAATGTAGTAATCAAAACTTTTGTAGGAGCAATTTAGAAGGTTTTAAATGCTTGAGCGTACTTGGCAACTTTAAAGATGTTCAATCTATTACCAAATTGAACCATTTTCACACAAATGGGTTGATATTTTGGGGTCTACATATTTCTTACCAGCTAAGTTAGGGAGGGAAGATTTGCAAACTGGACCATCCAAACTGATGCAATAGTTATCCCAGTCAAACTTGGCATAATAATCCAAGAATCTGTAAAGAACCTGGAAAAGGGGGAGAAATAAATAAATAAATAAAACATTAGTGGACTCGGGAATACATCATTACTTGCAACTATGTAGAGAGATGTTACCTCAATGGGACCATTTAAAGAAGCATGGAAGACATGGAAAATGTATAGGACCAAAGTTTCCAATGCATATGTAGATATCAAGCCATGATGAGCACCGAGTATGCGGCTTTCATAGTAACACCATGCTTTTATCAGAATAATGCTGCGCTTGAAAAGATGATCTTTCCCAGCAAGCCGGTCGACCTGCATATACATCAACAAAAATTTCAAAAATTAATGATGCTTAATCGACAGGAAGCATTTTATCCAGACATTTCTTAATGGTATACTAACATACCACACATGCAAAATCGCATTTTACCTTACAAATGGGTTGATTTTTGGCTATGTCTTATATCTATTTGGTCAACAGGTAACATCAAAAGGTTTAGCTAACATGGAAACAGGTCAAATTGGTGAACTAGTACAATGGATTGAAGGTAGCCGAAGAGTTTTTTCGTTTCTTTTTTTATGCATATTAAATTCTCAATTTTTTATTTGTAATAACATGTAATGTTTTATTTACTTGTAAACAATTTTTAAAAACAGAAAATAAAAATTATGTTTTATTTACATGTCCAATTGTCCATTAAAACCCATGATAATAATACCTGTTTTTTTACCCAAATCCAGTTTTGCCTACCCTGCCCATTCTGCCACTTCTCATGGAGACCAAGGTGTGCATGTAGATGGATATGGAATAAATTTGTAGCTTAAAGAAAACTAGAAGGAAAAATACACTTAATTCAGTGCATATAGTGTTTGATCCACTGGATAACGTGTTTGACTTAACACTTAAAATCATACCTGCTCAAGAAAACACAGTGTACAAAGTCCACCCAACTGATTAAATGATATATCTATGACAATATCTTGGACAAGGCATTTCACGAGCTTCACCTGCCATAAACAGAACCTCACATCAACACATGAGGATAGTTAAGAAACTTCATTTTAAGAGAAATTATAATATCAAGGTTAATACCACATGGATAAATCTGAAGAATAGAGTTAACATATGCCAGACAGGCAGGTTGCATAACAGGGCATTCCTTTGTACATGTCCAGTTGTATACTTGTATTGACCGCAAACAAATTCCCTTTTTCCCATTTCTTTACAAATAAAGAAGTTTTTATATAAATCTTATAATAAAACAATTTAGGATGTTGTAGTGTTGCATGCACCAAAAATAGACTTCGGATCAAGTTCAACCCATTTGACCCATTCTTTTCGGTTTAATTGTTCTGATTTACCCACTTGAGATAAAATACAGCCAAAGTCGACCATACATAAACAGATGGGCCAAAACCGGCACCTCTACTGAAAAAGTTTAAAGTGTACACTTTAGATCCATAACATTACAAATCACATTTACATAAGCAGCATGAAGTAGAGTATAATGATAGGGTTCAAGGCGTAGGTGGGTGTTTATGAGTTTGTTGATCACAAATAAAAAGAGCCGAAGTTAGTAGTTAGTAGAAATATGCTCCAAAAAGTTTCACAGAATAATATAAAAAAATCTGAAATGCAGTAATGTTACGAGATAACCTCAGCATCGATGAATTGGGTATCCTTCAATTCAAATTCAGTATTTCCATTCTTCTCTTCTTCCTGAAGAACACGAAGAACTTCACGAGGCAAAATATCATCCAAGTTAGGAGTACTAAGGACCGTTAGATCGATGTCTCCATCAGGGAGATAAGTCTTGAGTGGCACTGAACCATATGGGAATACCTAAAACAGCACTAGTTAGATCAAAAAAAATTTCACTAAATAAAAATCGCAGTAACATTTTATTTGGCAGCAAATATGGAAATTTTTAGCACAGCGGTTATGTAATGATGCATCAAAACCTTTGAATTTGTAAGTAGCAAACAATCCCCTTAAGCCAAATAATGCACATTAGGACGAAAGTTTTCTAATTATCACACTAAATAATAGTTTCATATAATTCAGCAGAAAATTTGTGGTGAGAGAAATAATTCATATACATCTTTGTGGGTATATGGTAAATTATAAATATATAACTGGATGGTATATATGGATCATCAGTAGCAAATATGTACAGCTTACCTGATCATCTAAAGACTTTCCAATATGAATCGTTGTAAAAGCAGCACAAAATGCTTTTCACAGAATAAATCACATAAATAATAAAACAAATTATTTTTCTTTCTTTTGGAAAAAAAATTGCAAATCTAGGAATTGAATTGCATCTTTCCAACTTATTGGATATATTCCCAACTTTAAAAATGATCCCAAAAAACAAAAAGGAAAGAGGTGAACCGTGAATGCACCAAAATAGTAAAATGCATCAACCACAGAGATATTGGATAAGAAAACAGTAGACAATATATTATTAAAAATAAATATACTAACTGTTCTTCTAAATAATTCAAGATTAGCTAACTCATACGATGATAAAGACTATGTTAGGGGCATTTATATGATACCACTAGCTCATGGAGCTTGGGCCTATTAGGTTAGGAAATGTTATATATAGCTGATTAAGGAAAAAAAGAGGGCATCAAGAGTTCAATTCCTGCTTTGTAAGTTATGGCTCTTGGAGCTTGGGCAGGAAGACACCACCCTTGGGTCTCCTCTGATTTTGGGAAGGGGAGTAAAATAAATCAGAGAAGACCCAACGGTGGTGTCTTCCAGCCCAAGCTCCAAGAGCCGAAACTTAAAAGGCAGAAAATAAACTCTCGATGCCCTCTTTTTTTCCTCAATCAGCAATATATAATATTTCTAACCTAACAGGGCCAAGCCCAATGGGCTAGTGGTATAATATAATAGCCCATAACATATTCTTTCTTTATCATATGACAAGAATTAGTAAGTGAATAATATAAATAGAAAGAGTAGTGTAATAGAGAAAAGGGGGTTGTTTAGAACTGGTGCGGTACTGCATTGGTAACAGGCTGTTAACCAGATCTTTAAAAGCCTGAGCAAATATAACTCCAAAATACTTTATAGTTTCACTAATTATAACAGTCTCAAGCGAAAGAAAAACCCACTTCATTGATCTGGCATTATATAAAACCATAGACATACTATTTGAGAGTAAAGAACACAAAATGGAGGACAGTTTAAGTAAACTCAATACAATCCTCCTTAAAAATTATGGATATCACCAAATAAAAATTTAGGTCATGCTTTGAAATAGTTAAGCCTGTCCTTTTCTAATAGAAGTTGAGTTTTGTTGACCCACAGCACCCATTTGCTGCTTTCTAGAAGATTTTATAAATAATGTATGTGTTAATTATATGATTACATAAGCATATTATTACAATAATAATCTAAATCTTTGAATAAACGACTTAGGGGGTCATATACATTAACTAGACTTTAGGCAACTGTCAAACCTTCAGACCCCTTCCCCCTTTAGCTAAATTTTTGGATTGGATCCATATGAGAAAAAAAACACGACCCAAATCAACCCGTTTATAAATAACCAGTTGAAAGTGCCAACTCTCTCCATTACACAGTAGAAGAAGAATAGGTTATGATAGTACCAAGCTATAAGCAAAATTCCCAGATTCTACAGCAAGTTATCAAATCAATAGTGAACTTCTGTTTCTTGGATTTGATAACTTGTTGGAAAAAAACCTAAGAACGCAACCAGAAACGAAAACTCAACTTCTAAGATTAAGAACTATTATGGCAACTGCAATCTCAAAAAAATCCCCATTACAACAATTGCCATTTAACAAGACCATGCACAACAGTGCACCAAGAAATGCTAAAACTCTAAGCGTACTCAAAAGAAATATTTATATCAGTCGGACACGAGCAAATCAATTCCATAGGTTAAACATAAAAAATGTAGCCACGCAAGATAAACTGAGTTGAATACACAACATTTACAATAAGGCTGTGTTTGAATGTTCATTCTGAAAGTGGTTGTTGCAACTTTAAGAAATTTTAGGGGTGTGCTTCTTGAACCTTTTATCTTAACCCTAAATAATCATGATCATAAGCACCTTAAGCCAAAAATCATAACCGATTAAACACCCATTAAACTATTATCACCCTCTGCCCCTCTACAAGCTAAAGACTATTAGGAACCTATTATAAGAAAACACATAAACAATTCTAATCAAGTTAGTAAAGCGACTGAATGCCCAACAGATCAAACAACATTATAAACGGGTACGAACCCGAACCCAGGTTATGAACAGGGTTTACGCATGCAAAAACCAGGCACAAAATAAGAAACTGTGTTGTAATCGAGATGAATAAACCTCTAATCGGAGATTGCATCTGATGAGCTTCTGCACGTATTCAATCACGTCTTTCCTCTTCTCTTCAGAATCCAAAGTCGGGTGTATGCAATTCAACACCTCCCGAACCGGGTCTTCAGCTGAGACCCATGTCTCGACCCGAATCGAATTCGGGTCCGGGTTGCACAATGGTGCAGCAAAAGACGGCAGAAGCGGGCGATCCTCGTCCATACCAAGATCGCCCATTCAAACACACACACACTTAGACAAAAATAAACAGATACAGATGAATCGTATGTATATGGTAACGCAAAAACCCTTCAAAAAAAATCAGTGAAATTCCCCAAAATTCGCACTAAATAAGGGTTTGCGAAGGTGATAACGAACACATGACTGTATAATCGAAGCTAAAATGGGGGAATAGTAGGCAAGATTGGGGGAAATGTTTATGGGGTTTATGGAGGTAGAATAGAGACAGAATTCTGTATGTATGTTTTTCTATAGAGACCAAATCCAGACGGTTACCCCCTCGATCTTTTCTTCTTCGTCGGTTTCTCTGACATGGGTATATAGATACAGATGGTGTTTGTATAGGTTAATTTATTGTTTCTATATGTATGTAAATATGCATCGATTTCTGAAGCAAGCAAGCACGCACGAGAAGAGACGAGACGCGACGAGATGGAAGCGAGGGGATAATATTGCAACATTTAGTAAACAGCATGTGTTCTTTTCAATCTTAGTTTAAGTTTGAAGGACTAATTACATACAGTTTCCTTCTAGTATTGGTTACTTGAGCTTTTTCAAACTTTTTTTCCAAACTTCACAATAATAGTCCTCAACGTAATAAGAGGGGTTGTATTGCAAGTCAACCTAGTGACGGAACTATGTGTAAACGAAAGGGTTCGGTTAAACCCACTTAACAAATTTTTTTCAAATGATTTCAGTACAACTTTTATATAATTTAGATAAAATTTTGTTTATAAATATTATTAATTTCAACTATGAACCCGTTTAAAATTTTTTTACTTTCATCTCTTAGTCAACCTGAGGCGAAAAGGTGGATTATAGTGTGAATTGGCACCTGAAGGCGAATGTGGTCAACCCAACATGTTGATACTATGGTGGAAAAAGACGTGAATGCTTGCATTAGTGGACACAACCTGATGTAATGAGAGGAATCCCCCCCCTCTCTTAGAAAAATTGTCAGGTATTAGAGTTTATTACACGTATGATTTCTATGGTTTGGTAGTTGAACTAGGTTAGTCCTTTAAAATGAAAACTACGCAATGGTCCTTACTATTCATTTTCAAGGGTATTCGATCCTTTAAATAGTTGATTGTTAAATGCTACCATTACTTGCTTTAAATCAAGGTTTTTTTTTTTTGACATTTACATACTATCTCTCATAGGTATTTGTCTTTTTCTCACCTTTGTGTCTAAAGATAATGTCTTAAAGTTCAAACCTAGAGATTTTTTCAAATTGCATAGCTCGTCTCAAATGATTTGTCATCATCTCAAATTATTGGTCCCAAATTGTAGAAAATGTAAGAGTTCATCTCAAATCATTTGCCATCATCTCAAATCATTGGTCCCAAATTGTAGAAAATGTAAGAGCTCATCCCAAATCAATTTATTGTAACACCTCGTCTTACCACGATAAAATATTGTCCACTTTACCCTACTGGTTCACGGATTTGTTTCTTGCGACCAGACCAGAACTTTCCAGGGGTCACACATCCCTGGATTGCTTTTGCCCAAACACGCTTACTACCAAGTTCTCATGAGATCTATCATGCTTATGGCCCCAAAATGTGTTGTGTCATGTAAGTCCAAATTTACTTATAAGCCCAGCACCTCTCCTGTTCATGGCCGATGTGGGATTCACCTAAGGTGTTACATTTACATAAAATATAACAACTCAAGGTTCATCGGTTAACAAATATGTAAATGGGAATTATTTTTTTTCGAAACTTCCTTCAAAAAATTTCCCCAATTTGGTTTGGGTGCAAAAACCACAAATGTTTCATCATATTTACTTGTCATTTAACTTAACTCCCCAACACACACTCACTCACACACACCCTCTCTCTTCACCAGGTGAAACCACGTGTAACATCCTCAACTTGGGCCTAGTTATAAATAGTAAGTACGAGTATGTGATTAATGTAATAGGAAAGTATTTGTGTGTGTACTTGTTGAATTAATTGAGTTAAATGAATATATGTATATTTGTGTGTGTTATGTGTTATTTGTATGTATGTATGTTAAATATATATATATGTAATTAAAGAAAGAAAAAGAAAAAGAAAGAAAATGTAGATATTTATCCAGAGGCGGTTTGCCTGTGGATAAGATTTGCATATATGTGTGAAAGTGTGATATTGACTCCCAAAGTCAAATATTGCAAAAGTTGCAAAGAAAACACAAACACAAGCATACTACTCTCTGCTCTCGTAAGTTCTTTGAAGAAGGTTTCTTGGAATTTAGAGATTTGAAGTTCTTGACCTAAAGCAAGGTTAGTATGGTGTTTGTAGAATGAAATATGTATGTATTATGCTAGAAACATGTGTGTTTTATGACTGGAAGTTATGCTAAAATGGAAAACACCATGGAAGAACATGAAGCTTACTTTATAAGTGGGTTTATCATGTTTTGATGTTTTAAAAGGTGTTAAGATGTTTAAAAGGTTCATATAGGTGGTATATGAAGCTTAGAAATGTTTTAAGAGTGAAAATAACATGTTTAGAAATCTGGGTTTTTGAATAAATAAACTGAAAGTCGCATGCATGTAAATGAAGAAGATGATAGAATCTGGAAAATCCACGATCGCGGCGTGACCCCGTCTAAATTGAACCATGCGACCTTTTTGATCCGACCTACGCACGAACCGTCCGACCTTTTGGTCCGACAGTCGGATGACCCGTCCGACTTATGGTGCGACAGTCGGATAGTTCAAGTGGCCCCTTGGTCCGACTTTCGCATGGATCATGCGACTTGTGGTCCGACTTTCACTCGTCGCGGCGCGACACCTTATATGGTCACGGCGCGACGGGGCCTTTTCAGCAAGGATGTGTTTTGTTACATGTTCTTGTTGATTAGGTTATGAAATGTTTAAAGTAAGTTTAATGAATGAATTATGACTATTAGGAAGGTCTTGTAAGTGTTCTAGTAATAGAACTTAACGCATGCAAACGCTTAACGCGATTGCCGAATGTAATAGGTGAACGTGTCAGCTGAACCAACATTAAGTGAACGAACACTATAAGCTAATCAGGTGAGTGCCTGCTTTCATGAGATTCAGTAGAGTAAGGCCTTACATGCTATGTGAATGTATTTTGTGTACTTAACTTCCTTTTGCAGGTACGCTCGAGGAGGTAAGTGTATGACTTGCAAGATGTTAGAATATGTGTCAGGAGCATGCCAGTGGGTCCAGTTTGGAACCACTTAGTTGATATACGATGCTATGCATGAATAACTTTTTGAAAGATGTTATATGTAAGATGATGGATCTCTGTGGGATCAAATGTACGTATATGTGTATGTGAATTGTCTGCAGACTATCTGACAAATGGTTAAGGTCAGTCGGTTGTAACTGGATCCTTCGGGATTTCACGGTGATTCAGGAGGCATCTTGGATCATAGGTTCTGCAGAACCACCGTGCCTTAACGTGAGTGGTGATCAGCCGGTTGTAGCTGAATTACCTGTGGAGCCTCTAGCTCTGTGAACAATGCTTGGTGGACTGCCTTGTGCTCCCCCACCAGCGCGGATTGGTCGTGTCTGATTTCCCGGTTTGAGTTGTTGAGCGGGATTGATTACCCTGCAAGACACGACTCTTACCGATCTTGTCAGCACACCGCTATGTGCTAAGCTAGCAATGATTGTTTATGATACGATGCATGACTTACTGTATTGATGCTTATGATTGTATGTACTCACTAGCTAGTGTAGCTAATGGTACTATGTTTCCCTTTTCAGGAAAAGATTAGATGGCCTACGAGGCAGGTTGCTTTTGGGATATACATTGCCCCTTGTGGGTGGAACACTTATATTTATATATTGTAATATGATTAGATGCTTTGGTCGGTTCCTGTACTTGGTAACACCTATGTTGTTTTGAGAAGTTATTAATGTAAATAACCGTTTGGTTGTTTTAAAAAGAAAAATTTCCGCTGCTAAAATTTGTTTTGTCATTAAAGCAACTGAATTCAAAAGCGGTGTTACACCACGCACTTTCTAAATTGGCATGGGAGTGGGTGTTCGCTAAGGATGTGAGTGTGTGTGATCAATATTTCAGATATATGTGTGTGAATCGAGATCAGTGTATGTGTTTTCATAAAAATTTGATAGAGATTCCACTGGGTGCCTACCAACATCATCATACTTTGGCAACAAGACTCTCAAATCCACAAGGGCGGGTAATATACAAAGTGCTAGTATGTAAGTAAAATCTCAAGATAGAAAGTACACATGGTTATAATTCATCACATGGTCATACAAAAAATACTTGAAATCACTTGATTAGTGATGTTGTTAATGTTTCATATTCATCACTTGGTCATTAGTCGGTGGTCAAGGATAATTACACATGGTTACAAATCACCGATCAAGGATGGTTACAAATTGTTGGTCATCCATCAGCGGCAATAGTGGTTACGCCGATCGTGATTCTTTGTCATGTATGCTCGAGAGAGGGAACCATTAACGTGAACAAAATATGGTGGGTTTAGTAGAAAGATTGAGTTTGAGAGAGAGTGTGTAGCCATCGTCGATTACCATCGCCGAAGATATAGACCAAGCGCTGCCGATGTTCATCTCGTTTAGGTAGCGGCAGTGGTGATGTCCATAGAGAAAAATAGGGTAGCGGTGGTGGTGATGTTGGCCACCATGGTGGTGAAGGTGACTAAGTGGGGAGAGAAATAAGAGAAAAAGAAAGAAAGCTTTAGTGAGGGTTTGTTTGCATAGAGAGATAGGGGAATAGGATCAGGGGTGTTCAAAATAATCCGAATCCGAACATCCGAACCAATTATCCGAAATTATCCGAAAATTCGGATATCCGAAATTCGGATATCCGAATTTTCGGATTCGGATAGTAATTTTTTGAATTTTCGGATATCCAATATCCGAAAATTATTTTTTATTTTTTTATTTCATATTTATTTAATTTTCTTAACATATATAGTTTTATATACATGTATTTTTTATTTTGAAGCATACTTGAGCTATTTTTGGTGATTAAAATTTAAAATATGGTTATTTAGTAATTATATTTTTTTTTAAATATATATTTTTAAAATTTTCGGATATTTCGGATATCCGAAATTTCGGATTCGGATACTGAAAACCAACTATCCGAAATTTCGGATATCCGGTTTTGAACACCCCTAAATAGGATAGATAGTTTTTAAAATTTTAATTAAAAATATGAGAGATAATTAGAAAAGGAAAGAATTGTCTTTACATAAAAGGACAACTACCATCCAATTTAGATACATGTTAGGGTAAAGGACTGAATCAGAAATTAAAAATAAATAGTAAGGACCATTGATGTAACTTTTCATCTTAGATGACTAAACCATATATCAACATCAAATCATAGAAACCATCCATGTAACTTACTCTAGATATTATATATGTAAACAAATTTAATTGCTCCACCCTATATATAACTAGGGCCCCAATATGAAGAAAAGATCAATTGCATTCTTCTTATTTTTTTAGCATTGTTGGGAGAGTAAGCTTTGAGGGTGACAAGGAAAAAAAATTATTCTTCTCATTTTTTTATTCATCGTCGTTTTTTAGTTTATATTTGTAACACCTTAGGCGAATCCCACATCAGTCATGACAGGAGAAGTGTTGGGCTTATAAGTAAACTTTGGTCTTACATGAAACAATGTGTTTTGGGGGCCACAAGTGTAACACCCTGATTTTCAGTCCAAATTTAAATTTTTTCAAAAATCATTTGAAAACCATTTTTATACAAAACCCTTAAAATTTATCGCGGAAGCATTTTCATTTCCTGTAAATATCTCAACAATAAACATTTACAACATTTATAATCCAAAGCCTAGGGTGTTACCACAGTCAATCTCACGACCATAAACATAGAGTAGGAAATCCAGAATTACCGGAATTGTAACCAAGCCCACAGCAACTACCCGCCTCACCAAGACATCTATACAACCTGCGGATACAAAACATTTTAAACCACACTGTTAGCTATAAACATAGCTAGTGAGTACAACCAAAAACATTAGTTTTATCAAAACCAAGTCATCCTTTTCACTTTTGAAAACATCCGTTAGGCAATCAATATCCTTTTAAAAATTCCACATAATAGCACATAAGGATGCGGGTCTGTCCATTGGGCCACAATGTATCCACGTGGTAGCTAGCCATGGTCAACATGTGCCTACATGGGGGATAACCACATCACCCCATCAAGGTGGGGGATGCACAAAGCAGTCCACCATACAACGGTTATCTGGAGTGTAAGCCCTGTTCACCAAATCCACTCGTGTTGCCACGGGTTCGGTGGCTCGTCAGCCCAGTGAACCCACACGGTCATGATGGCTACTGACATACCCCTCCACTCTCTGCACCGATCCCTCAGCCACCCGTACCTCGGGGTCCCCCCAATTGCCGAAGCCACAGGAACCGCTGTGCACGTCTCAATGACTAGGAACCCTATGGTACAGAGTTATATCACACAGTGGTCCGGACCGAAGCACATATACCCCGAAGGGTCACATAAGCATATACCTCGAAGGGTCACATAAGCACTTACCCCGAAGGGTCACATAAGCACATACCCCGAAGGGTCACATAATCACTTACCCCGAAGGGTCATAAAATCTCTTACCCCGAAGGGTCATAAAACCATTTACCCCGAAGGGTCACATAAAATCGCTTGCCATAAAGGCCACAAATATCTTGCCATGAAGGCCAATTAATCCAAACATATTAGCTTATCGATAAAACGAGCAAGTTTCACAATTTATAACACTTGAGCATAAATGCTCAACAATCAAAACCATATTTGGCATCTCAATGCTTAAAAACATTTTTAGTGAAAACATGAGTTTCATTAAGTCAAAACCATATCTTTTGTTTCAAAATCAAAGTTCACTCCCATATGGAGTACCATGTTTCAAAACCATTCATTAATCACAATTTAAACATAGACCATCTCCAACATGGAGCAATGGTCTTATTTTGAAAACCATCATTTAAAGCACATCTTAAGTCAATTACACAATTTCTCATTCTTAAACCCAAAGGTATCATAAAGCATTTATACTTCACGTAAACCATATTATAAACAATAGTTGGTTTACACATTCTTTAAGTTCCAAAAGCCTTATAAACATTTGCAAATCATATAACCCGCATTTATAATCAATTGCATAATCCACATTCTTTGATTCATCAAGAATCATCAAATATTGCCAAACAATCAAAACACAACATGATGACTTGTAATCTTATCAAACAGTTTGGTATTCGCAGGGTGTACTCACCTGAGGGTGTGATGAGGATCACAACCCCATCCAAACCAAAGCTTAATACTTGATCATAAACCTATGATCACCAAAACACAAGGTTAACTTAGTTAAGTTAACCACTCATGGAAGTTACACACAAGTGTAGACTCAAAACACAACTCAATAGCTCATTTCGGGTCTTTCGGGCTCCCTTTAGACTCCCTAAAACCATTAGAAACAAACCCCAATCAATTACAAGGTCAAATGGGGTCAAAAACAAGATTTTGGACCTTTCAGGGGTCCTCGCGCCGTGAGACAAGAAGCCTCGCGCCAGGAAGAAATCTCTGGAAAAGTGGCCTTCGACCACACTGAACCTCGCGCCGCGAGGAGCCCTCGTAAACAGTAACTTGCAGCTTGTTGTTTGACACTATGCCGGCCAAAACCCAATTTCTTCCAAAGCAAACTTATTTGCAGCACATAGAACACTCAATAATACTTCAAAACATCACAATAACAACCCCATAACTAGGATTCATCAAGACTTGGGTAATCAAACCCTAATTCAACCTCTATCTTCTTTAACTCTCACTCTAGAACTCTCACCATCTCTCTCTCTTGATGCACAATCTGGAGATTGACTCAAATGAGTCAAATTTCTAGAGTTTTCCCCCATTTATAACCCATATTTTCATAAATGACCCCTCTAGTTTCAAACTTAACCCATTTAGCCCTTTAAGTTTATCAACCTTTACACACAACACCCACAACTCATAACATTTTTAAAACAATAATTCAACGATTTAACTACGTTATACTATTGTGTTTTACTAATACGATTCACAATTCTTTAAAAACTATATAACCCCTATTTAATCAACATTTAGACTATAATAAAATTTCAGAATATTACAACAAGCATGGAAGGTCTCATGAGAACTCTGAAGTTAAGCGTGTTTGGGCGGAGCAATCTAGGGATGGGTGACCCCCTGGGAAGTTCTCGTCCGGTCGCCAGAAACAAATCCGTGAGTCGGTGGGGCAAAGCGGACAATATTGTGTCGTGGCAAGGCGGGATGTTACAACATGGTATCAGTCTATCAGAGTGTAACACCCCAAATTTCAAAAAGTAATATAATACTAAATAAAACTCATTTATAAAATATACATTTATTTTAAAACACACGCGGAAGCATTTTACTACTAAACCAAGTTGCTGCCAAAAGATATATACACGAGTACATGCTTAGTGTACTTAGATAGTCAAATATTTACAAACTGGGCGTTAAGTTGTTTTCAAAAGAGTAATCAAAAGTAGTCAAACAGGAGCCTTGCCCTTATCCTTGCCGCGTCCTGCAAAAGGTTTTAAAAACAGTATCTGATAAGCTACGAGAGCTTAGTGAGTATTCCAAACTAAACATCATATAAACACACGTATAGAATCATATAAAGATAATACACGTATGTCAGATAATAAATGCTAGCCACTGGTTCTAGACCGGGGCAGCCACCTTTGTAACAGTACTGTATCACCTTTGAACCTTACTGCACATAGCAGTTCGGTTTATATACACATATGAATAACATTACATGTCTGTAATCTGATATAATAGCATACATGCTGCAGATATGAAGTGAAGTCTAGAAGACTCACCTTATGTTTACTTTTGATATGATATGATCCACAATTGAGTATGATTCAGAAATTAGGTCCACAATTAGCCTCTACAATGTAATATTGATAGTATAAACATTAATTTATATGCTAGAGGACCAAACTGAACTGAACAGGGCTAAGGCACGGCCATACCTTTCAAAGGCACGTCCGTGCCTGCAACCTAGGCACGGTTTAAACTCTCCTCTGGCATGGGCGTACCTATCCTGCAGTCACGCCCGTGCCTTGCTAAGGTACGCCCGTGCCTATGCCTGAAAGCACGGGGGTACCTGAAGAACTAGGGTTTGCCACGGGGAGAAAGGCACGCCCGTACCCTCCTTGGGTACGCCCGTGCCCTCCCCTGGTCTACATAGTTCTGACCGACAGCAACTGTGAATCCGGCCAAAACTTCATAAAAACTCATCTTTAACATTCTAAGACATGTATGGGGTGTTTTCCTACACCCATAACACCTATATAACATATCAAACTATAAATTAACAAGAATTGATCCTTGTGATCAATCTTTGACCCATAAAAAGGCTAAGAACACAACAACCAATTCAAGAACTTTTACCTCTACCATGCTAGATTGCTTGGTGCTAATTAGTTGCTGATCTTGATGTAATTAAATCTCAAAAATCGCCAGATGATGGAAGTATGCAGCTGTGTTTGTGTGTTTGACTAATGAAGTCCATGTTCAAGTTAATGCCATGTATATCTATAAGTTTAGGTTTATTGCACATATGGTCCCTGCACTATTTTAACTTATAAAATGACAATTTTAGCCCCTCTAGTTTTATAAACACATCTAATCTCATAAAGGCAACTTACAATAATATCTAACACTTCCTATTAAATAATAATTTAAGGATTTCGAACCTTGGGTGTTACAACTCTTCCCCACTTGGAATGATTTCGTCCTCAAAATCAACTGTTGAATAATTCTGGATAGTTGTGCATCATCTCCTGTTCAGGCTCCCAAGTAAAGTCTGAGCCTTTCCTGTGTTTCCATTGGACCTTGACCAGTCTAATCTGTTTATTACGTAGAGTTTTGATCATTCTTTCCAATATAGCTATAGGTTGCTCCATATAGTTCAGTTTGTCATCGATAGTAACATGTTGCAACGGTATAATCGCAGACTGGTCTGCTAAACATTTTCTGAGATGTGAGACGTGGAAAGTGTTGTGAATCTGAGACAATTCATCTGGAAATTCCAATCTGTACGCAACCTTTCCCACCCGTGCAATGATCTTAAAAGGTCCAATAAACCTTGGACCAACTTTCCCTCTTTTTCTGAATTTGATAACGCCTTTCCACGGCGACACTTTTAACAATACAAAATCTCCCACTTGAAACTCAAGTGGTGACCTGCGTCTATCTGCATAACTTTTATGTTTACTCTAGGCGGTTAACAGTCTATCTCTGATGAGATGAATCTATTCAGTCGTTCGTTGTACCACCTCTGTACTACCCAATTCTTTCTGACCCACTTCACCCCAACATACCGGAGTTCTGCATTTTCTACCATATAGCATTTCGTATGGTGGCATCCCAATACTAGAATGATAACTGTTGTTGTATGAAAATTCCGCTAAAGGTAAATAAGAATCCCAGCTACCTCCAAAATCTATAACACATGCCCGCAGCATGTCCTCTAAGGTTTGAATAGTTCTTTCACTCTGACCATCAGTCTAAGGATGATATGATGTGCTGAGATGTAGTCTAGTTCCGAGATCATCGTGAAACTTACTCCAGAACCTAGAAGTAAATCTTGTGTCTCTGTCTGATACAATAGAAACTGGCACGCCATGACGAGTCACAATTTCTTTCACATATATATCTGCCAGTCTTTCTGAAGGATAGGTCTCCTTGATGGGAATAAAATGAGCACTTTTAGTTAACCTGTCTACAATTACCCATATTGCATCATAACCGCGTGGGGTTTTGGGTAATTTGGTAATCAGGTCCATTGTAATGTTTTCCCATTTCCAAACTGGAATTTCTAAGGGCTGTAACTTCCCGTGAGGTTTCTGGTGTTCCGTTTTTACTTGTAAGCACGTAAGACATTTTTCCACATACTTTGCTACATCGCGTTTCATACCCGGCCACCAATAATCAACTTTTAGATCCTTATACATTTTAGTAGCTCCTGGATGAGTAGAAAATCTGGATTTATGAGCTTCATTAAGAAGTATCTTGCGTGCATCACCATAAACCGGTACCCATATACGACCATAACATGTCCAAATAACACGACTGTCTTTAATAAAGTTGGCTACTTGCCCTTTGATTCGCTCAGAGTTATGATTCTCATCTTTAACTGCTTCAAGCTGAGCTGTTCATATTACATCAATAATAGGCGTAGTAACAGTCATCTTTAAAGTTTGATTCTTCACCAGAACTGTTCCTGACTTTCTGCTTAAAGTGTCCGCTACCACATTTGCTTTTCCTGGATGGTAAAGAATATCACAATCATAATCTTTTAGTAATTCCAGCCAACGCCTCTGCCTCATATTGAGATTCTTCTGATCCTTGAAATACTTTAAACTTTCATGATCAGTGTAAATAGCAAATCTCACACCATACAGATAGTGTCTCCAAATCTTAAGTGCAAACACCACCGCTGCTAACTCCAAATCATGTGTTGGGTAATTACTTTCATGTGACTTCAACTGCCGTGAAGCATAAGCAATAACTCTACCTTTCTGCATCAAAACACAACCCAACCCACGATATGAAGCGTCACAAAATACTGCCATATCTTCAACCCCTTCGGGTAATGCAAGAACTGGCGCTTCACACAACTTCTTCTTGAGAGTTGAGAAAGCAGACTGTTGTTCGCTTCCCCACACAAAATCAGCATTCTTTTTCGTCAGTTGAGTCAAAGGAACGGCAGTTTTTGAAAAGTTCTGAATGAACCTCCTGTAATAACCTGCCAATCCCAAGAAACTTCGAATTTCAGTAGGGTTCTTTGGTGGCTCCCACTTCATCACAGCCTCTACCTTCACAGGATCTACTTTGATTCCACTTTGGTTAATTAGATGACCCAGAAATTGTACTTCCTGGATCCAAATTTCACATTTAGAGAATTTGGCATATAACCGTTCTCTCCTCAAAGTTTCCAAAACCTCTTTGAGATGCTTGTCATGATCCACCGGATTCTTTGAATAAACAAGGATATCATCAATAAACACAATCACCGATTTGTCTAGCATTGGTCTACAAACTCTATTCATCAGATCCATGAATGCTGCTGGTGCATTCGTAAGACCAAACGGCATCACCACAAACTCAAAATGCCCGTATCGAGTTCTGAACGAGGTTTTAGGAATATCTTCTTTCTTGATCTTTAACTGATGATACCCCGACCTTAAGTCGATTTTTGAGAACCACGATGCTCCTTGTAACTGATCGAACAAGTCGTCTATCCTGGGTAAAGGATATTTGTTCTTGATGGTCATTTTATTAAGTTTACGGTAATCAATGCACATGCGAAAAGTACCATCCTTCTTTTTGACAAATAAGATTGGAGCACCCCAGGGTGAACTACTGGGTCTAATAAACCCTTTGTCTATCAGTTCCTGAAGTTGCTTCATTAACTCCTGCATCTCTGGTGGAGAAAGTCTGTATGGAGCCCTTGCAACTGGCGAAGCTCCAGGTACTAAGTCGATGCTGAACTCAACCTGTCTATCTGGCGGTACCCCAGGTAAATCTTCAGGAAATACATCAGGATACTCACACACTGTTTTCACATCTTCAAGACTCGTCTGCCTCTTTTCTAATTTTGTATTTATCACATGAGCTAGGAAAGTTGTATACCCATGCTGCAAATATTTTCGAGCTTTTGACACCGAACACACATATGGCTTTCCCTTTTTATTATCACCACATATAGATAGTTCTTCCCCACTTGGGGTATGAACTTGTATCACCTTTTTCCCACACATAATGGTAGCCTGGTTATAACCTAACCAGTCCATTCCAACTACTACTTGGAATTCTCTCATAGTCATGGGTACAAGTTCTATAGGAAATCTAATTGTATCTATTTCTAACACATTATGTTTATACACATCTGATACAATTACAGATTTATCATTAGCTATTTCAACTTCAAGAGGAGAATCTAGCTTTTCACATATATGACTGAAATTTTTGCAGAAAGAAACAGATATGAAGGATTTACTTGCACCAGAATCAAATAGCACAAGAGCAGGCAAATTGTTGACAAGATATGTACCTGTAACTACATCAGGCTCAGTTTTAGCTTCCTCAATTGTAAGCTGGAAAGCTCTTCATTTGGGTTTCTGAGCATCCTCTCTCTTCACATCCTTTACTCCCGAGTTTCGTGGTGGAGGCAGAGCCGGAGTAGGTTTAGATCCAGTAGACTGTACATTAGAAGACAATCTCGGGCATTCTGACTTCTGATGGCCCGGTTGGTAACAGTTGAAACACACACGCAGTGGGGTTCTACAATCTTTCCCTGCGTGACCTGATTTCCCACATTTGTAACACGTGGGAGGACCAAACCGGCACTCTCCCAAGTGATGTTTCTTGCAAGTCGGGCATATGGGGTAGGTTTTCTTCATTCCTTTCTTCTCAGACTGCTCAGTCTTCTGTTTCTTATACACTGGTGCAGCTTTCTCTGCAGACTTCTTTTCTTTATCCTGTCTTTCCAACTCTAATTCCCTCGCTCTGGCCGCGTCCATCATGGACTTTACTGTATGATGTTTACCGGCATCAATGAATTCTCTGATGCTAGGTTTGAGTACCATCATGTATCGGTACATCTTCATCTTTTCATTCGCCACGTAATCAGCTGTATAGGGTGTAGGAAAACACCCCTAGATGATCTGAATAGACTTTGAGTCGGATTTTTAGCAAAACAACGACTGTAAGGAAACACAGCTGGCTGCACCTGTGAGGTACATGGCCCGTGTACATTTTGGGAGGGCGTGTAGCCCACCCGTGTAGATATAACACAGGGGTACACGGCCCGTGTAGTGACATAGGGCGGTTACAGACCATGTAGGGATACATGGTCGTGTGGTATAAAGGTACACGGCCCGTGTACAGTGTTGGTCAAACATAGACCATGTGGCCAAGACCAAGTCGTGTAGTTTACACGGGACATGGCCCGTGTAGAGCTACACGGCTTGTGTAGGTCCCATTCCAGGGCAGAATTTCAGATTTATAATACTTTGCTATGTTACTTGAATAGGGGAATCTTTGGATACAAAACTATTTGCATAGACCTTATAGTACTGTAACTAACTCAGGTGAGTGTACTTACCTTTAACATGATTTATTGTTTACACATGTGCAGTAAGAATAGTTAGATAACTATGATATGGTATATGTTTATGTGATCTTGTAACATCCTCGATTTGGGCCTAGCTGTTAATCGTGTGTAAGTATGTTTAAGTTAGTGATTATGTAAAGGGTCCAAGTTGTAAGTCATTAGTATTAATAAGGAAAGCTAATTGTACATATATATGTGTTTAATGTGCTTAATATGTTTTATGTGTGTATATATATATATATATATATTAGAAAATAATTAAGAAAAGAAAAAGAATTAGAAGAAATCCAGAGGCGGTGCCTTTGGATTGTGAATGTGTATATATATGTAAAAAGTCAATAGTGGTCAAACATTACAAGAAAACACACATACAAGCAACTCTCGGATTTCTCTTGTCTCTCTTTCTACACTTTCTCGGATTTTCTTGAAGTGAAGATTTGTTGATTTTGAAATCAAGTAAAGGTAAACATAGGTTTGCTATTAATATTTAACATGTATGAAATTGTTCTTATGCTTAAACACATAGTTAAAACTCAAATCCTTGCAAAGCACCACTTAGAACATTCAAAGCTTACTTTGCAAGTGGGTTTTGGTTGTTTGGTGTTATTGTTTGGGTTTGATGTGTTTTTGGAATCATACTAATGAAAATAAGTGTTTTTAGAATGAACAAATGGCAAAACAAATGAATGAAGTTCTGGAAATAAGCCAAGTTAAAGTTGGCGGATTTCCAGCTTTGAAGTTATCGGATTCCGATACTTGAATGTGTCGGAATCCGCAAGTTGCCCAAATCCAATAGTGTCGGATTCCGAGACTTAATGTGTCGGAATCCGGATGTGGTCTAAATCCACATATGTTCTAAATCCGATAGAGTATCGGATTTCCTAAAGTTCACATATACAAATCTCAAGTCAAATCCGAAAGTGTCAGATTCCTTTGTAAACGTCGGATTCCTTTGAAATTGTCAGATTCCGACAAAAGTGTCGGATTCTGATAAAAGTACAGATTCCGATTGAAGGTCGGATTCCAATTGCATGTCAAAATTCACAAGTGTTTTAAGTATTGAAACCTAAGTGTCGGATTTCCTAAGTGTCGGAATCCGACAAAGTGTCGGATTTCTCCTATGTATCGGATTCCGATAGAATATCGGATTCCATTGTATTACCAAGTCCATAGGATAACTAAGTGTTGAAATCCGATGAAGTGTCGGATTTCCCAAAGTACCGGATTTCCTCGAAATGTCGGATTTCATGCAATCCGACAGTTGTATCGGATTTCGCACAATCCGACAGTTTTGTCGGATTTCCCACAATCAGACATTTGTGTGGGATCCGGATTTTGTCGGATTTCCCACAATCTCTTTCAACCATTTGACCCGCTTGAATCAATTTTCAAGAACTTCATCAAATCATCATTTTAATTCATCAATTGAGTTCTAATCAACTTGTAACTGATATAGAGATCAATTAAAGTCAAGTTCGGAACTCAATTTGAGGTTCAACTTATTAACATCAAAAACCCACTTTATCAAGAACACTCACCAAATGAATAACAAAGTGAAGAAGATGATGAAGGAGATGATAGTAACAACATCTAGTGTTTTCTTGGATTCAATCTAATAACAACAACCTTCAAAGATTTCTTCAAGATCAAGAAGTAGAGAGAGTTTGAGAAAAGTTGTCTGTGTTTGTTTAAACACACAGACGTGGGTATATGATGTAGCACCGTATTTTTAACCCAAAAATTTTCACTTTTAATTACACTGCAGAAGCGTTTATAAATACCAAAGTAATTATAACTAATTACAAACCACTGTTTGCAAAATAACAGTATTACAAAACACGGCTCGTCACAAGTAATCTATCAGAGTCCTAGGTGATTACTCCCTAAGCTAACCACTCTCAGCCGAGCCGCTGACTTACCAAAACCTGTAAAAGGGTGAGAGGTGGGGGATTAGCACAAAGCTAAGTGAATGGAGTAACATATAACAGATATATCAGCCTGAACCGCATGATATTAACAACCACAAATAAGCACCCTGGGAAGACCGGCGGTTCTGCAGGAACCTACAACCAATGCCGGCCAAAGCAAAGGTTTACCGATAGTCCATTTGCTATTCTCACACAGTATCATCCTCTGGTAGCAACATATGCATCCCAAGGTTCTAATACTGCTTAGCCAATAGCAAATGAACCCAACCCATAAGCCCAGTCGAAAACTGACTTCCCTTCCAACATGTATACATATCACACAATACAACAATTAACATCCAACAGTTAATTAACCAACAGATATACAATCTATCCAACAATAGTTGCAATCAAACCAGTACAACTAATATCACCCATGAGTAAACATCCACTCACCTCTGGTTCTCAGTTATTTCCACTCAGTGATCTAATTTTACTGAGCCTTGTCTGTCCCTGAGAACACAACAACCAACCATTAGTAAGAAACTCATAAATATATATATATATATATATATATCAAAAATATATATTTATATCCATTTAATCAAATATAAACATGTAAGATTCACATATGAATGCACATATAACACATAGCATTAAACAATGCAAACAACAGCCAAACTATCTGATTTCATGAGAAATCCGATACTACCATCGGATTTACACCAAATCCGCAACCCTCATCGGATTTCAAACAATCCGTTACATCTGTCGGACTTCACTTGGCACCCACAATCGGATTTCATACTTGAGAATCCACCATCGGATTCAAACATTCAGATTACTTACATCCGGATTTGAGACTGCCGGATTTCAACATAAGTTCCGGATTCCTAAAGTACCGGATTCATTGTATCGGTTTTCACCATCATCACCAAAATCCGCCACCTTAATTATTCCCATAATCCGATAACTTCAAACTTGTATACATCAACCTTCTAGATTATATAATTCACATACAAGTTTATAAAAACACTTATAAACATGTTTAAACATGCAAGCATGCATCAAAACACTTTTTAACACCCAAGAACACCAAATCTGATAAAAGCATGATCACATGATGTTCATACTAAAACCCAGCAAGATTAAAACCGTAGCATGCTCATAACAATCAATAGCATGTTTAACAAGAATCATGAAATAATCAACAACCTTTAAAGCTTGAATCACACACTCAAGAAATCACAAATCCGATTGCTTCTTCTTCTTGCTTTCTTTCTCTCGGTTTACACACACAATACACACACTTAAGAATCTTCAAAGTGAAGAAAAGCAATACACAAACCCACATATATGTAAATGAAAGCATGAGGTGGCATGCTTAACCGTCTAAGCACATGCACACACCCAAATCCACATGCATACATACACATATATAAAAATCCACAAATAATATCTTAACATTAATTAATTACTTAATTAATAACCAATTAATATCACATAATGATTCACGTGTAACATACCCAAGCCTATGTTTCTACTAGGCCCAATCTCAGGATGTTACATATGAGGCATAAACCGCCTATGGGTTTAAACCCACACATAAGGGGGTATGTTGCTCCCCTTTTCAACTTACAACTTGACCCATGATTACCCGTTTCAACTAACGGGAATATTTCTGTAATCCTTACTTAAAATCGTTCATATATTAATCATCTTATTTATATTATCACTACTTTTATATTCTAACATATAACTACCTAAACATACATGTATAAACATATAACAATGAATACACGTACTTTATTATTATTTCAATTCATTTACATACATAAACATACAAAGTACAACTAGCCCCAATTCGAGGATGTTACATCCGTGCAATGCGGTGTCGACGAAGAAAGATGATGATGAATACTTGTGGTGACAAGGACGGAAGAGACGATGATGCTTGCGAATGAAGCCTGAATGTTACAATAAAAAACAACAGTTCTTACATCTTAAAAGGGCAAAAACACGTGATTTGAAAAAAATATGGATTAAAAAGAAGGTTTAGTTTCCGAAAGTGTATCGAAGTTGTCACGTTTTGCTATTGTGTATATTAAACTTTAAAAACTACCATTTAATATACTCAATTTTCTAAAGCTGCCATTTTATGTATGGCAACCTATGATGTAAAACCCGAAATTTTGTAAATTATAAAAATATATATATGAAATGCAAGTTAAGTAAATTGGTAAAATTAGGTGTTAAGGTGTTATTTATATTATATATACATATATATATACATGCATGGATGTGGGTAATAGATGTAAAAGGAAAGAAGTGCAAGGGCCATAAATGTGTATATATATATGTGTATTGACTCAATATATGAGTCAAAGAAAGGAAAAAAAAGAGAAAGGAGAAGAATTTGGAAGAAAGAAGAGAGAGTTCTAGAGGGTGCTAAGAAGAAGAGAAGGAAGGATCAATTGAAGATGGTGAGTTATGGTGTTAGAAATCAAGTATTTGGGGTCCCATTTCTTCATTTGGAGCTTGAATTTGTGCAAAGATGTGGCAATCAAGTTGGGGTTTGCTAATCAAGTAAGTTCAAACTTATATTTGTGTTTGATTTGAGTATGGTGGTTGTTTATGGTGATTTGTGGTTGGTTATGTTGAAAGATTTGGCAAATGGGTCAAAACTTTGGGGTTATGGTTGATTACCTATGAAGTTATTTGATGATATTGAGGTTGTGTTGTAGTATCTTGGACCTCATTTTGTGTTAAATAAGAGTTTTGGTTAAAAAAGACTATGATTTGGTCGGATTTGAAGCAAAGAAAACAGGGTATGTTGCTGGTTGCAGGTCGTCGCGGCGCGACGCAGCTGGGTCTGCGCGATGAGTTTTTCCAGAGAAATCTTCGCGGCGCGAGCTTCCCTGAAACCTCTAAAAATGTTATTTTGATCTGTTTTAACCTCATATATGTTTGGGGATTGATTCCTATGGTTATTGGAGGTTTAATTGGAGTCTTTTAAGACCTAAAAGGGTTTCTAAGTCTAGATTTAAGTCTAGAAACTTTGTTTTGGGTTGACTTATGTTATTTAACCTTGTATTTTATGATCATAGGCTTGTGATCAAGAGTTTGAGCTATGGTTTGGCTAAGGTTGTGATCCACATCACACCCACAGGTGAGTACACCCTGCGGATACCCAACTGTTTGATAAGATTACAAGTCATCATGTTGTGTTTTAATTATTTGGCAATTGTTTGTGGAATATTGAGGATTCAAAAGATGTGGATTACGAAACTGTTTTTAAATACGGGTTATATGATTTGAAACTGTTTAAGAGTTTTTGAACTTACAGAATAAGTAAACCATGTATTGTTTTATGCTATGGTTTTTGGTGAAGTATAAATGCTTTATAAAACCTTTGGGGTTTAAGAATTTGGAATTTGTGAATTCAAGTTAAGAGGTGTTTTAAATGGTGGTTTCTAAATAAGACCATTGCTCCATATTGGAGATGGTCTACACTTACATTGTGATTAAACTAATGGTTTTGAAACATGATACTCCATGTTGGAGTGGACTTTGATTTTGAAACAAAAGACATGGTTTTGACTTAATGAAACTCATGTTTTTTCACTAAAGATGTTTTTAGGCATTGAGATGCCAAATATGGTTTTGATTGTTGAGCATTTATGCTCAAGTGATTTAAATTGTGAAACTTGCTCGTTTCATTGATGAACTGATATGCTTGGATTAATTGGCCTTTATGGCAAGATATTTGTGGCCTTTATGGCAACTAGTTTTATGACCCTTCGGGGAAAATGGTTTTATGACCCTTTGGGTTAAGAGATTTTATGACCCTTTGGGGTAAGTGATTATGTGACCCTTCGGGGTATGTGCTTATGTGACCCTTCGGGGTATATGTGCTTCGGTCCAGACCACTGTGTGATATAACTCTGTACCATAGGGTTCCTAGTCATTGGGACGTACACAGAGGTTCCTGTGGCTTCGGCAATTGGGGGGACCGCGAGGTACGGGTGGCTGAGGGATCGGTGCAGAGAGTGGAGGGTATGTCAGTAGCCATCATGACCGTGTGGGTTCACTGGGCTGACGAGCCACCGAACCCGTGGCAACACGAGTGGATTTGGTGAACAGGGCTTACACTCGAGATAACCGTTGTATGGTGGACTGCTTCGTGCATCCCCCACCTTGACAGGGTGATGTGGTTATCCCCCATGTGGGCATGTGTTGACCGTGGCTAGCTACCACGTGGATACATTGTGGCCCAATGGACAGACCCGCATCCTTATGTGCTATTATGTGTATGCTTTCAAAAGCTTAATTGATTGCTAAACTTATGTTTTCAAAAGAAGTAAAAGGATGACTTGGTTTTGCTAAAACTAATGTTTTTGGTTGTACTCACTAGCTATGTTTATAGCTAACTGGTGTATAAAAATGTTTTGTATCCACAGGTTGTATAGATGCCTTGGTGAGGTGGGTAGTTGCTGTGGGCTTGGCTTTGACTTGGTTACAATTCCGGTAATTCTGGATTTCCTACTCTATGTATATGGTCGTGAGATTGACTGTGGTAACACCCAAGGCTTTGGATTATAAATGTAAATGTTATTGTTGAGATATTTACAGAAAAGGAAAATGCTTCCGCGATAAACTTTAAGGGTTTTGTATAAATATGGTTTTAAATTGATTTATGAAAAATTTAAATTTGGACCGAAAATCAGGGTGTTACATATGATAGCAGGTCACAAGTGTCATAATAGGTCATCTTTATTTTCACTCAAAAAATAATAGAAAAACGATGAAGAGATTTGAGAAACACAAAACTTAAGCATGAACTTGAAGATGAGCAAATCTAGACACAAGTTTGTCCAAAAACCAAGCAACTTACATGAAAAATGGAATAATGTATATGAAAACCCCAAATATGGTTTCAAAATCAATTGGTTTCATCCTTAAACCAATGAGTATCGAAAATAAAACCATGTTCAGATCTGATTTGGGGCTTTGAAGGGGCTACGAAAAGACAAAATCGTGGTTTATATTTTTATTTTGGGTTCGGATCTATAACCGTTTGATGCTAGGGTTTTCGTTTTTTATTTTCTTCACATATCTGTAATTGTTCATATCAATCTGCTTTCAAGATGACCTGCTTTCAGTTTAGGGGTTGTTCATGTAATACCCAGAATTTTATTATTAGGTTTATGCAAGAAAAGTACAAGGTGTTACCCGAGTTATAAACAGATATACGCGATAAGATGGGGTTTTAAACTAGAGGGGCTAAAACCGTCAGATTGTAAGTTGATATAGTTCTGGGGGCTGTTATGTCAATTGCTCAAACTATATTTATATATATGTGCCAACTTTGACTTAGAAGTCAAAGTTTACCCATTTGCTTCCTGCCATTCACGATCCCAACCATAGCAGCTCATAACCTCTCCATTTTAGAGATCAAATCAGTGAATCAAGTGCTTATAGCCAAGATCTAGCAAGTGTATAAATTGAGGTAAGCTTTCAAACCTTGTTTTTGACGCTTTATATGTTTAATCACATAATTTCAATGGTGGAATCATGTTATAGTTGTTTTGTATAGTTTAGATCATATATATCAGTTTTAGGAGGTGTAGGAAAACACCTCTAGTCAGTTTATGTCGAAGTTATGGGATTTCTTGGTGAAATCCGACTGTTCTTGGCAAGAACAGTCTGCTGGACTGTTATGTACACGGCCCGTGTAGCGGTACACGGCTGTGTAGTAGTTATGGCGGTCACAGGGCCATGTAAGGATACATGGTCGTGTAGTATAAGAGGTACACGGCCGTGTAGTGTGCAAGGCGGTCATAGGGCCATGTAGGGTTATATGGTCGTGTAGCATGAGTGGTACACGACCCGTGTAGAGGTACACGGCCCGTGTAGGGTGACTAGAACACACTGGCCATGTTGCCAGCTTAGGTCGTGTAGCATATGAGGGACACGGCCCGTGTAGGCCCTATTTCAGATCAGAATGACTTATGTATTGTTTATATAGGAGGTGATTGACATATTACCTGTATCAGTGATCTATGAAGTATTGCATATTACAGTTATAAGGTGAGTCTTCTAGACTTCACTTCATATCAGCAGCAAGTGTAGTTTCATATCAGATTGCTAACATGCTATGTTATACATGTGATTATGTAAGCTTACTGCTATGTGCAGTAGTGCTCAGATGCGGTACAGTACTGTGACCTACGATGCTGCCCTGGGTCTAGAACCAGAGGCTAGCTTTGATTGCCAGACATGCGTGTATTATCTTCATGTGAATGTATACGTGTGCTCATACGATGTTATGTTTAGATTACTCACTAAGCTCTCGTAGCTTATCAGATACTATTTTTAAAATGTTTTGCAGGTTTTTATCAAAGGCAAGGGCAAAGCTCCGGTTTGACTTCCAATTGTTAAACTCTTTGAAATTAACGCCTGATTTGTAAACATCAAGTTTTTGGTACCAAACTTATGACGGTATTTATGTGAGTATCTATTGATACGTCAGGTTTTCAAACAAGTATTGCTTCCGATTTTATGTTAAATATTGAGATGCGAACACTTATAGGTGTTTGATCTCTACAATTTCAAATTTAGTTTTTGGGGGGTTACAGTTCATCGGCTTGAGTTTCGATTTGGGGCTTTTGATTTTCGGTTTCACTTTCGATTTTGGGTTCAGATCTATAATCCTTTGAATCTAGGGTTTTCGTTTTTGATTTTCGATTTCACATATATGTAATTGTTCATATTAATATGTAATCATTCATATCAATCTGCTTTCAAGATGACCTGCTTTCGATTTAGGGGTTGTCCATTACCTTGAATTTTGATCTAGGAGTTTCGATTTGGGAGTTGTTCTTAGATTGTTCTTTGAGTTATGGGATATTTAGCGGCTGGAGTTTCGACTTAGGGATTTTCTTCGATTGTTCTTTGATTTGCGGGCTATTCATCTGTTGGAGTTTCAGTTTAGGGGTTCTTCAATTGTTCTTTGGTTTACAGGCTGTTCAACTGTTGGATTCATGCCCACGACTTGAGTTCTATGTTTGTTTACAGGTATGGAAAGAAATGGAAGTTCCATATGGTCGTTCATACCTTAAATTTTTAGATTTGTTAAGGGTTTCTATTGAAGGTTGATTTTGATTGTTCATCTTCATGTTCATGCTCATCTTCTTCATTTTAATATTAAAAATAAATCAAAATTTATATGATTACCTACAACCTGAACTACAAGTTTCTTGATACGTCAAATGGTAACTCTAGAAAGTTGAGTATATTAAATGGTAGTTTTTAAAGTTGGGTAATAGCAAAAAATAACAATTTCGATACACTTTCAAATACTACACCTTTAAAAAATAAGTCGTTAATGTTACTTTATTAGTTGTAATTTTTAAGTAAGTGTTTTTATTTTAATGAAAACTAGTTGGTAATCTTATCATTTTTGTTTTTTCGCAATATATAAAAATTTATAATATGATTTTATAAACTTTTATTAAATTTTGTAATGTATAAAAAATTTATAATGTAATTTTATAAATTTTTATTAAATTTCATAATATTAAAAATAAGTTATGCTGATATAACTTAAAGCATAAGATGCCTAAACCAAGATACACGCCATGCTATTACATGAAATTTGAACATGTAGAAAGCTAGTTAGCTATCAACTCTTACATATAATATCTTTTATAACTTTCTCACACATTTAGTCTTCACTATATAAAAATTATAATAATAATACTATGAGTTGTTATAAAATAATAATAATAATATCAACAATATAACGAGAAGATATAGAAAGGTAACTTCTGATGTTAGATTATATATATACGAAAAAGTTTAATCGATAATTGTTTATTTATACGGGAACTGTAAACATTATTTGTAATGTTATTAATGACCCATTAACAAATATATTTTGGCTATTTATATATTTACACAACTGTAAATTATGTCCAGACGAACTGTCATTAATGAACGAGGTTTGATTTTCTCAAAATACCCCTCATTAATGAGTCCCTACTCCCTACACTTTAAAGCCATTGGTTTATTTTAATCAACGATCAAAATTGGTTCTCACATTTCTCGTGTGAAAAATTGTTCTTGTTTGAACTCTCCCCTATATATATGTATGTATATGTATATGTATAAGGGTGAATAATGGTTTAACCATCAAATTTTCGTTCAATTTTAGTTTAACATCAAAGTTTTTTTCTAAACGATTTTATCATAAAGTTTTAAATTTGTTATGATTTAAGCCTTAAATTTTTTTTAAATGGTTTAAACCTTGAAGTTTTGTTAAAAAAACTGATTAATCACTTAAGTTTTATATGATTTCCAATTTTACCCTATTTACTTGATTATGCATTTTGGTTTTATTAAAAACTTAACAAAATTTAGTGGGTTAAACTATTTTTTAACAAAAACTTAAGGGTTAAATCGTTTGAAATTTTTTTAAGGTTTAAATAAAAAAAGTATAACTTTAAGGATTAAATCATAATAAATTCAAACTTTATGGTAAAACCATTTGAAAAAAAAAAACTGTGATAATTAAACCGAAACTGAACTAAAACTTTTATGGTTAAATCATAATTACCCTATATATAATTTAAAAAGTACATGTTTGATGTATAACAAATAATATGAAAAAAAACAAAAGATCGAATTATATATCGTCTTGTTATATAATCATCAAGGAGAAGCGTACAAGATATTTTGATTGAAGCATTTCGTAATTTATTAAACGTAAACTTTGATCTTATAATTAAAGAATTGAAAAGGTAGTAATAATCGAGGGTTCCATTTCAACATTTTCACTCATTTTAAATACAAAAGCCAAAAGGAAGTTTGGTAGAGCTATTAATTAATTATCTAAAATCAGATGTTATCTTATTCGACTAAAAGATGGGTTAAATGTTTAAATCTGATTTATCTGTTTGTTTTTATAAAAGTTCGTAATAATCTATTTTGTTAACTTTTAATGTAACCAAATATAGGAAAAAAACCATTGTAACAAGGGACCGAAATACTTATTGTAGTGTATAGGTGTTGGCAGCGATTGTGAGTATGATGAAGAAGGTTTAAGAGTGTGAGTATGTCGACGAATGTTTAGGATTGTAAGTAAGATGGTGATATATAGTATGAGAATGTGAGAATGATGGAAACTATTAGAGAGTATGAGCATGGCAACGATGTTCAATAGAGTTTGAGTTGGCAATGACCAAGGAGTTTGAGGTGATCGGTAAGTGTGATGTTAAGAATCTTAAAGAACATCAATAAAATAAGGCATGAAAATTGAGGTTTGTTATCAATGGTTTCTTATAATTTAGCGTTATGTTTTAGAGTAAATCTATCTCCTTTTCATTTAGATCTTTTAAAAGCATTTAGATCTTAATAAAAAACAAAAAACTTCTTACATTTTAAAAGCTCTTAATGAATAAGACTAAGACGTATTAAAATGTTTTTTTAAATCAAATGAACGTTCCTTATAAACACTCAAAGGCATGAGTGTCGGCGGCTGTCAATGAGCGGTCGCCAAGAAATACAAGAAGGCAAAACGATCCTAAAACTTTTAATATTTACAATCTAAACATAAAAATATAAGGAAATTTATAAGTAATTTGTGGAAGTTAACAGGCTAAAGTGTATATCCTTAATAATATTAACTGATTTTAATTTTTAAATCTGGCTATAAAAATCATTAACTGTTTCGAAATTGATACTTATAATGTAATAGATAAAAGATATAGTGTATAAGCTAGTAATAAAAGAATTAACTTATAAACAAACCCCATAAAATGACTAAACATGTTTAACCATCAAAATATGGCGTTATATTGTTAAATATTTTCTTATATAGGATGGATGTAACTTTGTAACATGTTTAGTAATAAGGGTCATATGTTACTTTACTTATTGTTAATTGGTTTTGAGTTAGATATCCACAAACTTACATGGTATTAAAGTCAGACCCACAAGTGGTTGGTTAAACGGTCATACACACTCCACGTAACTCATAAGTATCAACGTGTTAGGTAGAAAGAACTCCACAGTCCACATGTATAAGGATGTGTTGAGTATTGTCTCATATCGGACTAGTGTGACATTATAATATATTTAATAGGGTCATGAGTTACTGTATTAATTGTCAATAGATTTTGAGTTAAAACCTCCATAAACCTAATATATATCTTACTCCTTTATAATACATTTACAACCTTAAAAACTCTTAATTTTAAGTAACTTGAATGTAATAAAATACCCTTTTTTAACTGTTTCATTATCTCTTTTAATTTACTTTAACTTTTAAAATACCCTTTTAACCATTATTCTCTCTCCCAATTTACTTTAACTTTTTATCTATTTAAAATATTTCTCTAACACTAAAACACCCTCTCACACAAACACAATTATCCACCCACATCAACATAACTTTCAAAATCTTATTAACTTCTCACTCCTTATTTCATAAATATAAATCTTTTTCTTATTTTTAATCTTTTAGAATATTCTTTAAAATTAATAAAATAGTTGATACAAATAAAAAAATAAAAAACTGACATCATACGATACTTTTTCATGACATTGAATTGCGCGAATATCATATTGTTACATTTTTAAAAGCAATATGATGTAAAATAGAAATTATTTGTCGTCGCAGCATTGCGCGGGTACCTTGTTAGTTATTTTATAAACCATACAATATTCTCTCTCATCATCGATTTAAGAGTTCTTAATTTTCAATCAATAATTCATCCTAACCATCTATCTTATCTTGATTAATCACATTCATCCAATTATTAACCTTCCAAAATATATTAAAATTTCCTAAAAATTGAAACTAATTTTCTATTTAGTATGCACATCCTTTTAAAAATAAATTTAAATTTATTACACACATTTAGTGGTATCGATTATAATCACGTTGCATTACGCGATTACTTCACTAGTATATATATGGTTAAGAAAATTAAAAAAAGTTACGATAGACACATATACATGTGATGATAGTAAGTGAAATAGTCAATATACACTGCTAGCGTTAATATTGGATGATTGTCGCTAAACAAAATATCATTAATATATGAAAAAAAAAATTCATCACCAACATAAACTGTAATGGGAGACGTTGAATGGGAGTCTAGTCCCACGCTGGAAGAAAGGATAAAGAGAAGAGAGAACACATAGAGAGGAGAGATAAATAGGGGGAGATGGTACTTTTTTAATTAGAAAATATGAGGAGAAGGTGAAGGGATTGAAATATCACCATTGTCGGGATTTGAAAGATATGAAAAAGAGAGTGATGAGACGCTGATATAACAGAAAAGATGATCACTCTTGATGTATATACAAAAAAAAGTGCAGATCCAAAAAGATTTAATGGATCCATTTTTTGATTCCCAACTCACGGGGTTTATTCGGATTTCGGCTAGATAAAGGATAGAAATATGTATTGGGTGACTTGGTGTTGCTTTCTTACCTTGATTTGATCGACTTGGCAGCCTGGAAAATTGCATATGGTTGTATTATTTGCTAGTGGCATGATAGTGTCTTTTAGTTTGCTAGACAATCTTTTATTATCCATCTCCAGTTGTTTTTAGCTTTAGTTTGACTTGTTTTTGGCTGTCTGGTCTTCTGCTGGGAGTCCATTTTGTACTATCTCTTTGTTTAAATAAGATTTGTTTGTTTGCCTTAAAAAATGTATATAAAAACTAGACCATCGTTTAGCTTATGATATATGATACATGAATCCTATAACATCAACTAATTGGTCATTTATTTGCCTTGTGCATAGATATATATGTCCTTGTCTTCTATACTTGTTGTATCAAGTGGAGTAATTGAGAAGTAAACATGTTATAAATGTCCTTTCAACTTAATTTCTAAACTTCTTTGCCCATAATGCAAAAGTCCTCTCGGTCTTTAAAGTTCAATTTATGTTGATGTGAAGTAAACATGTTATAAATGTCCCTTCAACTTAATTTCTAAACTTCTTTGCCCATAATGCAAAAGTCCCCTCGGTCTTTAAAGTTCAATTTATATTGATGTGAAGTAAACATGTTATAAATTTCAAAGTGTTATGCAATTGGTTAAGCAAACACAATGTAAATTGCTCCCCATTTTTTACATATCCAAATCATACTATAGATTAAAATAAATAATGGTACAGGTATGCAAACGACAATAGATGAAAAGAATAACGTTAAACTTCTACTTAGTGTGACTGTTTCAAGAACAAATATAATGAGTCCACTTAATCACCATGACACATGTACCTAGTATCTAAAAGTAAAGGTGTTCATAGATGGTTCCTTACACCCATACAGGTCAAAGTCGTGATCCACATTCCATTCTTTTTGTATACCCTACCGGCCCACCCTAGCTAGGGGGTTCCTGATCGGTCATTTGGTGTTATGGCCAACATAGAGGCGATACAATTGTATAATAGGCTATAGCTAAGAGTATGTGTAGGGTTTGATATCTTGTCTATCACTATGTATTTCATGCTAGACTACCATCATGGGGACATGATCTATTCTTTTTTGTTTCTTATTGCAAACCATAAGAAATTAATGTCATCTTCGTTTGGGTCAAACAAGAGGATTTTTGTTGGTGAATAACACCTTTTAGCATGCGTAACATTTGCTTAACGTAGGTCCAAGTCGCTCGTTGCATCTCGCTTCTCGCCCTCACCAACAACATATCAATTTTATCTGCTATTGGCACATTCTATCCTCTACTTATTGCAATATTTTTTTGTCAAATTGTACGTTTAATTTGGTGATATATTAGCATTTGAAGCATACAGAGTGGGCTTTGAATGGGACGAGAGTGGTAACCACTAAGCCATCCAATGGTGGTGTGGTCAACCACTTTATTACATTACGTCTCGGTGCATAAGGGATGTGATTGAGAATTGGGATCGCAATTGCAAAAGTCATGTTGTGAGTTTTCTTTTCTCTTTTCTGTTTGTTTATTAAGTTTTAATTGATGGATTACGGGATAACAAGTAAAC
The DNA here is from genome assembly GCA_038502395.1 of Dittrichia graveolens. Lineage (NCBI taxonomy): Eukaryota > Viridiplantae > Streptophyta > Magnoliopsida > Asterales > Asteraceae > Dittrichia > Dittrichia graveolens. The sequence continues at coordinate 77,184,619 of JARJIL010000002.1, forward strand.
GAGTTTCAGAATATGATATGATCAATGTGATAGACGTTACGTGGTCAAATATGTAGTAATGTTTATCCAACTATATAGTGAAACTCTCTTAATGCCCCTAATGAATAGTTGATAATGTTAGGTTCTTTCAAATAAATATTTTCTTATCACTTTAGCAATGTGTTCGTGAATTATTTATTAGAAGGAAACAGAGGGAAAAAAACTTAACAAATCCTCCTCTTTTTTTGTTCTTTTCTTTCCCTCTCATTTCACTCTCATTCCTCAATAAACTAATAACATGGCGTAGGTCTCTAAATTAGCTTAATCGTTTGCAGCCCTCATAGTCATGTATCATGCACCTTTGTGTGAACTTATAGCCCTCAAATCTGCTAGAAACTAAAATCCTGTCTGTTTATATTTTACTTAAATTTGTTATTGCTATGATAATAATCACGGTATAGGATAGAATATGTAAATACATAATAGTTATATAAACAATGTATATTATCCTAATTCTTTTAAACATTTTAATATGGGAAAATGTACATGATATTAACATCATATAACTTATGTGATGGTGTTCTCACAAACTAGTTAAATGAATAAATAATGAAAGAACTAAATTACCCTTTATTTAGATGGTCATTTAAACACCAAAGGGCTTGTAGTCTAGTGATATCAAAGTGTTAGAAGTTGTTTCATATAGCTTATGGTCATGGATTCAAGTCACGCTATGGACAAAAAATATAAATTTAACATTAAATTAGTCTGTACATATGTTCTGCTGCTGCTCTCCTATACAATTATCAATGTGTGATATGCTTATTTATATTATATGAAAAACATTTACAAATTTTAAATCTATTAATTTTTAAGTAAATTAAATTACTTTATTATCTAAGCATTACAAAACTATGAATTATTCCCCAGGTTCGTATTACGCTCGTCACTCTCTATAAACTTAGAGCGCCCTAATTCGAGCAGCAATCGCACGTTCACACAAGGTTACAAGTACAGCCCTGATTCAATTCGAGCCACAATCGACTGATTGAAGTAGTCGACTCTTACAGCCCTAATTCGAGCACCCTCACAGAAGGTAATCGCACTCTTTTCCTGTCACTTGTGGAGTTGAGTGTCGATAGCCGAAACTTACATCCTGTAATCGGTGAGTTACTATGATGTGTTAGCATCCTCACAGCCTCACTTCGAGAGCCTCATAGCCCCGAAACATATTATTGATTAACTGTTGTTTATGATGTGTTCAAATTGATGTTTATAAATTGATTATTGTTTATGCTTCTGATATGTATTTATGTTCAATCTGATTATAAACTGATCATTGTTTAGGTTTTTGGGTACTAAAATGGGTTAGTCTTTTATTCAACCAAAAACCGAACCAGTTTTTAGTCGGTTTTCGGTTTCGACCGAAATTTTTTCCAACCCTAGGTACCCGAACCCCGAAAAGATGAACACCCCGTTTTGAAGGTGTAAGTTAGTAGCACTAAACCTGCTAAGCGCCAAAAGATAAATTTGATTTAATATTGATTCTACAGCTTTGATGGGAAATTAACTATGCCTGTTTAAGTATACAGAGCTTCATAGCCTTTGAGCAGGATTAAAGTAAAAATGGCCACAAAAGGTGGAAGGAAGAATCTGAAGAGGGCTATTAATGATGAGACATTAACTCTTCAACCAGGCCAAAGCATTATGCAAGTTGTTTCTCTCCGAGGCTCCAATTCGATTGAGGTATAGCAATGCTTATACACCTCTTCTCCATTGTTTGGGTTTGGTTAAATATATGATCATTTACTTGTTATTGGGTACTTGTAACAAATAGGTGCTTGATGCTAAAGGACAAAAGGCATTGGCCATTTTCCCAGCTAAATTTCAGAAAAGCATGTGGATAAAACGAGGTGTGTGTTGCACGTCTGTCAACTTAATTTTTTATGGGTCAAAGGATTCGTGTGTATGCGCGGTGGTTACACCGGGTACTTAGTTGTTAACTTGTTATTTTTTCTTGAAGAAGCATGCAATTGAAGACATGTTTTCTCTGCTCGTAATTGTACATCAGAACATTGGTGATGATGGTTACCATTAATTTGGGAGTAAATAAATGGTTAAGAGTTATTGTACAATGTTGCAGGTAGTTTTGTCGTGGTTGATGATAGTGGGAGAGAGGAGGCTGTTGAGTCTGGAAGAAAAGTGTCGTGTGTTGTTCTTCAAGTTCTTTTCCATGAACAAGTGAGAGTGTTACGAAAGTCTCCAGAATGGTTAGTTTCTATATTAACCTACCAAGTCATTTTTCCCTCTCTCTGTGTGTGTGGATCAAAAAGAGAAATGCAGGTTTGAGATTGTTAGTTTATCTTTAGTTATTAACTAGACTGCAAATGCCCGATTCTCAAAGAAATACTCCATCTTCAAGTTGTTTTATTGCTTTATCTTTAGTTACACCCAGTTTCAACTTTTAGTAAAGAAAAAGCAGAAGGAAGCAAGGGTTGCTGAACATAAAGTTACTAAAACGTTACGCATTCTAATCAAATGTTAAATGTGATAGAAATTCTTAATAGCCACTTGACATGCGGGTTTTGTTGGACGTATATGCACATGTGTATCATTTTGTCAAAGAGATGATATCCAGTAATTTGTTCAAGTAAAAACAAAATTCGATTTATTAAAAGAAGTGGAGTGGACTTGAGTGTTTAAAAAGAATATATAAGTTAAGCAGAAACACTCTTGAAGGAGAACATAAAAATATTATATAGAGAGTGAGAGAGCCTTGAAAAAAATTCTCTGTATTTATTTATGCATTTGATGATATTTTATAGGCTAAGTGACCCAAAATTATAAAAAAAATGAAAAGGAAAAAACAACAGTCAACAGATAGCAGCTACTGAAATAAGCTGCACCACTGTGTTTTTTTGAATTGAACTTCTGAAGACCAGATGTGAAATGATCTGGTAAACCAAAGTGAATAAGTATACCAAATATAATCACAAAAACCTGCAAATTTGTTTAACAGTCTCTACTTCAAACCAACAACTTTGAAGCTTTAGTGCCATTAATGCAGGCCAGAAGTATTTACATCAGCCTTGGTGGACAGTTCCAATGGAAATTCTCAGAGAAACCCTTCAACCACACAGGAAAATGATGAGTTAGATTCTAGTGAAGATGATGACGGATTGCCTCCGTTGGAGGCCAACACAAACAGAAGAACACCCACCGAGTTGCAGTCGGATACAGAGTCAGATTCTGATGTAGAAGATTCTTAATTGTGTAACTCTACCGAGTATCATGATTCATCTTGTTTTTCTAGCATTTTTCTGTTAAGTAGAAATCGAAGGATTCTGAAGAAAAGCATAATGTTTTCTTCATCTTGCATCACACAGAGGGTGTCCAGTTAGGCCAAAAGAGTGTTGGTCACACCAAGTGTATATGCTTAGTTTCCAAAAACCAAGTAATTACCGGTTTAATATATAAAAAGTTTTAAATCTTGTTTTTATTTAAGTTCGAATATTCTCCAGAAATGTATGATTGAGATAAAGTGCTAACTAAACATGGCTCAAGCCCAGTGGTATTGGGGTTTTTACTTCATAGCTTAGGTCTCGGGTTCGAGTCTGAGTAGTAAGGTTTTTTCCAAAAATGGTGGAAGGCAGCCCACTAACTCAACATCGTTGTTCAAAAAAAATAAAAATAAATAAATATGTTAGAGATCTGAAATACAAACATGTAACCAGATGTCTAGTAGCTGATAACTCAATACTTGTAACAATAATCCAATACATTAGAATTCTGAAATTAATTAGACTAGCTATCATGTTGTCCACAACTCCATACAATTGTTTCTGATAGTGTATAACCATGCATAAACATATTAAATTTCTTAAAGAGTTAAAAACAAAAGTAACTTAGGCTTATTTTGATTTATGCAATCATATTAGTAATTTGAAGTAAAAAGTCTGTTGATATTAATAAACAGGGTATACCCACTTTCATTTTTCTTATAATTTTGTCATATAAGCTAATCAGCATCACTTTTCTCACTCTCCCCCATCTTTTAACCTAGAAATACCATTGTTTACCCCTCTATCTCTCTCTCACTTTTTTTAGTTGACTAGGATTACAACCAATTAAAGGGAGAAATTCGTTTATATTCTTAAAAACTTTTCTAATTACGTATATATTCTTGTAAAAATTAGAATTACGTATATATCCTTACAAAACCTATAAACTCACATATATACTCAAACACTTAATTTAATAATAATTTATCAATATAAAAACTAAAACTGTGACTTAAAATTTATTTATTATTATTAAAAAACTACTACCTTTATCATATTACAACTTAACCCTTCTAAATTAAAACAACTAGTCAGTCGGTTCCCATCATCCATTCACCACAATGTTCAAAGTTCAAACCCAGGCCACCATCGATTGAACATAGTACTAAGAACAAGTTCATTTTCAACAATCCAAGCCACAATTGAATGATTTGCAACAAAAAGAAACCCACTACCACACATCGATTGACAGATTATGGTTGATTTTGTATCACGGTTCGATTTGAAGGAGGTTCGAGACCCTAATTTTCGAACGGATTGTGATCGCTGTTGGTTCGATTCAACTGAGGTATGATGTCGCGAATGGTCCGATTTGAAAGATGTTGGTTTGATTCGAACAGAGTGTGGTCGATTGCTGTTGGTTCAATTCGATTGTGGTATGATGTCGCATATGGTCCAATTTGAAAGCTGTTGGTTCGATTCAAACAAATTGTGGTCGATAGCTGTTGAGTATGATGTCGCATATGGTCTGATTTGAAAGTTATTGGTTCGATTCGAACAGATTGTGGTCTACTGTTATTGGTTTGACTCAAACAGATTGATGTTGCATATGGGTCGTATTCTTACCCAAACCAAAGGAAAAACAGAAAAAGATGAAGGGATCAATCGACTGTAAGAGAGTTTTGCAAACTGAATCTATATATGTAATCGACTGTAAAAGATGAAGGGATTGATCGAAGACGGTTTGATTATCGACTATAAGATAATACTAAAATGACTGAAGTTAGTCTCAACTGTAAGAGATGAAGCACCCGATCGATCGATAGCTTTGCAAGCTGATCGTATGTAATTGACTGTCAGATCAAATATTCCACCGTTCCATAAAAATATGAAACAACAATTGAAGGAGATCTGGATAGTGATTAGGAGAGGGAATTTAAATGGGTATTTTTGTAATATTAGTAAGAAATTAATTTGAGTTGATGTTTATTTTTGGTTTTTAGTTTTTATATTTATAAATTATTATTAAATTAAGTGTTTGGGTATATATGTGAGTTTATAGGTTTTGTAAGGATATCCATCTACGTGATTCTAACTTTTACAAGGATATATACGTAATTAGGAAAGTCTTCAAGGGTATAAACGAAATTCTCCCCCAATTAAAAAACATAAATATAAAGTATTAAAGTACATTGATGAATTCAACTTGTTACGTTTTGACATTCTGTGTTTTTAACTTTTAAATTTACCTTTTAATATATCAAATATTCAACAGTTATAATTTAATATACTCAACCTGCTATAATAGGTTGCATGATGATATGGTACATATTTTGTTGACGTGGCGGATGACATGGCTTTTCTTGTTTAAAAGTAATTTAGAAATCATAATAATAATAATATATAATAACTTACGCCATTTGCATAATGGGTTTGTCTAATCTTTGGTTTCCATCGATTTAATCTCCCCATTTGCAAAATGTATTTGTCTAATCCTTGGTTTCCATTTAGCTCATTCCATCGATTTAATTTTCATAAAAAATGCTCCATCAGTTCATTTTTGTTTCATTAATTTATGGATGTGTTTGGTAACAGATTTATGCGGGATTACAGTAGCTTAAGATTCTAGTTTTCATAATCTTCTACTCTCTAGAATCGTCCGGATGTTAAAATCTTGAGGGGATTATTAAAAACATAATCCATCGAAATAAAAGTCTTTTCAAGTAGCTTATAGATTGGATTTGAGATTATCATTTAATAATATTACAATAACATCTTCATAACTAACATCGTATCTAAACCCTAACCTAGTTGTGATATATATATATATATATATTCAATTTTTTCTTTCATTAATTAACTTTGAAGTCTCCCCTGCGATCATTATAAGTTTCTTAATTCGTCATCATCTTATAGTTATGTGTATATATATATATATATGACATATGTGTACGTGTACAACACTGAATTGATTATCAATTTATTATTATATATGTAGAAGAATGTTCAATATAGTCCATACTTAATTCATAGTCCTAAGAGACTAATTTTACCCTGTGGATCAATGACATCAATAATCCATATTGCATTTTAAAATTTTGGGCGGAGTGACATTTTCGTAATTCACATGTAATGCTTTAATCACCATTGATTGAATATTAAAATTTTAGGACTATGTTTTTTACATGAACTTTATTAAACACAACTCTATATATGTATGTAAGTGCGTTGTTCTTTATATTAGATGGTTTATTGTTATAAAGGTGATTATTATTAAGTTATTCACTTTGTAAGTTTGTATGAACCATATATTGCGTGCACACATGTTTATGAATGTGTGTAATGTTCTTTTTATTTTATTTTAATGGGGACTAAAAGCCTTGAATTATTTGGTGGCTGCCGGTATTATTCGTTGATAATTTTCTCTCTCTGTTAAATACGTACAACAATGAACCGATTGTTCTTTATTATGCTCCACATATCCATCCTCATACATTAATGAATGAAGATGCCTATGAATGGATGCCTAATAATATAAAGAAATGTGTAATGAGATTGCAAGTTTAATATATAATTCACGACCTTAATAAGTTTTTTAGTAGAACAACGTGAATAATTTATTCGGACATTTAAATTATTTATTCACGTAATGGTAAATTTTTATTGTTAATGTAGTGATATGTTAGAATAGCATATTTAATTTGTTTGTATTTATTATTTAATTTATTTTGTTCGGTAAAAAAGCTAGAGATGAAGCTGGAAATTGTGAAATTATGTAAAAGGACATACAGTAATAATATATAAATATTATCCTGAGAGCCTTAAGTTCCAGCCTCAGCCCCAGCTCCAACAAGTTTCTCTGAACACACTCTACGAGTACAACTTTGTCTCATCTATGGTTTCAATTGATAGTTCAGATATGTGTGGTTTCCATTTCAAACACAAATAAGTTTAGGGTTTCTTTATGATCATCTTAGTTTTTTTTAAGGAATATGATCTTCTTAGTTTGATTTTGGGTTTTCTTGCTCTTCTTCTTCTTGGATTTTAGAGTTCTTGTTATTACTTGGGTTTTGAAACTAGCATCTTTGGTTATTTAAGTTTATATTGCGTTTTGATTACAATAGATCTGGTAAGATTGGTTATTCCATGTGAGATCTTGTTAGTTTTTGGGTTTTCCTGTTCGACTTTAAGGTTCTTGTTGTTACATGAGTTTTGGAACCATCATCTTTGGTTCTTATGGGTTTGATTTTGGATTAGGTATATTTCAATTTGTATAATGAAATGATTTCCTCAATCAATTGTTCTAGTTCCAATCTCTATTTGCTAGATATCGACTTCTTGTTTCAGATCGCTTTTTCCTTAAATTTTAGATTGACAACCCATCAATTGAACACTTTTCAACTCAAAATTTTAATTGAAACCCATCAATTGAAAACCTCTAGTTTCTAAATTTTCACCTTTACATTCCGCTTAAAGATCCATTGTCAAGCATCAGCCATGTTTCAGGTTAAGGAAGAAGAAATTATCAAATTAAAGGAGAAAGAAAATCTTTTTCTTTGAATAGGTTATGCCAACAAACAGAAAAAGAGAGCGAATGATTTAGAACAAGAAAGTGTCAAACTTACTCAACAACTTTCTGAATTGATTGAAAAACTTCATGTGTCAGAAAACAAGTATCACGAGTTTGAGATTAATAAAAGTGCCAATATAAAGAATCTTGAGCAACAATTGTTGGATATTCAAAACAAGTCACATTTAAAAAGCATAAATTTTGAAACGGAAAGGAATCAGTTTATGCTTAAAATTTAGAAATTAGAACAAGATTTACAAAATTGTGTATAAGAACCTCAACAACATCTTGATACAAAGAAAGAAAAACACCATCCTCATCAACATCGTCATTCTAGGCATCGACACAGAAACAATTTGAGCTTTTGCAATGCATTTTTCAAGATATTAATGATTCTACTATTAACAAAAATAAACAAGTAAACAACATTGAACTGCGAAATCAGAACTAAAAGAGAAGATTCAATTACAATAAGAAACAATCTGTCCAAAACGAAAAGATCAAGAGGCACTAATTGTAACACCGTATTTTCAACCCAAAAAATTTTCATTTTAAAAACACTGCGGAAGCGATCACAAATACCAAAAGTATTTACAACTGTAAACATACAACAGTTTACAAAGCCAAACATAGTTTAAAATATCAGTATTACAAAAAACTACGGCTCATCACAAATTAATTATCAGAGGCCAGGAAATTACTCCCCAAGCTAACCACTCTCAGCCGAGCTGCTGACTTACCAAAACCTGTAAAAAGAGTGAGAGGTGGGGGATTAACACAAAGCTAAGTGAATGGAGTTAAACCACAACAGATAATTAGCCACAACCGCATGATATCAAAACAACAAATAATCGTGCCCCGGGAAGACCGGCGGTTCTGTAGGAACCTACAACCAATGCCGGCCAAAGCAAAGGTTTACCGATAGTTCATTTGCTATTCTCACACAGTATTTCCCTTAAGTTGCAACAAATGCATCAAAAGATCCAAATACTGATTAGCCGATAGCAAACAAACCCAGCCCATATGCCCAGCCGAAACTGACTTCCCAATAATCATGTATACATATCACAGACGCAGCAATTAAGTAACAATCAACCAGTTAATCAATTATCAGACATAAAGTCTATCCATGCGCCAATCCATAAACAGTTATAACCAAAACCAGTTACAACTAATATCCTCCGTGAACAAATATCCACTCACCTTGAGTTCTCGAACTCCCACTCAGTGATCTAATTTTACTGAGTTTTGTCTGTTCCTAAGAACACATAAAACTGAAATTAGTATCCGATTCATAAATATATATCATCACATATATTTATATCCATTCTAACTTATGCACAACAAGTTAGAAACACTTAACATGTAATCACATAAAGCATCACACTAATTAAAGCATCAAAAGCTTTAAAACATAAAATAGCCGGGGACGTGTCACGTCCAACAGCCTGACACGTCGCGTTGGGCCTTCAAACCAAGGCCACTTCGAGCAGCCCAAATTTGAAGAAGAAGACTTCGAACGGACCCTCCTTCGAACCAAGAAGACTTCGAGCGCCTCTCCTTCGATCCAAGAAGGCTTCGAGCGCCCCATGCGAAGTAAAAGACTTCGAATTCGAAGTAAAAGGCTTCGAATTCGAAGCTTAGCCGAGAACGCGTCACGTTCCTTCTTTGGACGCGTTGCGTCGCGTCGTCTTCTATATTCAAACCTACAACTTTTTCATCTTCCATCTCCATATAATTTTAACCAAATTTATATACTTCTGGAAATCACTTTCTAATACATCTAATCACATATAAACATCATTTATCATGCTTAGAAACATCAAGAACGTACATGTTAAAAACACCAAAATTCTTAAGAACAACAAAACCCATCTATGAAGGTTTCCTCCATGTTCAACCATGGTGATTTTTATGAAAACCCACCAACTCATAACAACAAATATAGCATGATAGACATGATTCATGGTTCAAAACACATAAAGAATCATACTAACCTTTACTTGAATCTAACAACTTCCAAATAACCAACTTCCAAGTTTGTGAGTTCTTTTCTCTCAACGCACACACAAAACACTTTTCTCCAGGAAACAAATGAGAAGGTAACTCAAAGTCTACCCACATAAAACCCCGTATGCTAATGACTATTCAAAAACTAAGCATGAGGTGTCAACACACTATTCACATATATCCACAATCACATGCATGCATACGTTTACATATATATCATCTTTAATTAACCATATAATTAAAGTCAAATAATTAAGCAATTAATCAAATACTAATCGCGTATAAACGTATCCAAGCCTACGAAACTACTAGGCCCAAACTCATGATGTTACACTAATGAAGTCGCACGACAGTAACTAATCTCCACGTAGTCCCTGCGATTAAAGAACAAATTAAAAAGAAATATGGACGGACTTGGTTAAATGTATGTATTTTTTTAATTTCATGTAATGTTTTATTTTTATGTATTTTTTAGTTTAATCGAGTGAAACCTTTTATTTTTTATTAATTTAATCTAGTTTTATATTTATTTTATTTGATAGAGTTTATTGTTATCTTAATTTACAAAAAGATAAAGGTGGGAGAAAGATAAAGGGGATAGAATGACGAGTGGTTTCGATGAGAAGATCGGTATTCAAAACTACACATTATCGTCAAACTTCTAAACTAAGGAATACAAATACTTCAATCAAATGCTTTCAACTTAACCAACATCATTTGATTCAACATTTCAGAGTCCTCTAACAAAATCAATCCATTCGTCCAATGCAGATAGCCAAAAGGGAAACGTTGTATGCTAGGAGCACCATTATACACTTGGTGTTAAAATGTAAATTAATATAACTAAAATACTTCTCATTTAGGTGTTTATGTGTGCCGCTAGCGGCATAGCACCCGTGATCCAAAAAAGCAATGAAATCAAACTCCAGAAATCAAAAACCAAAATAAAAACAAGAGAAGGATAGAAAACCTAATTCCTTCATAGCTTGTAATTTACAATACGAAAAAGTAATAATTGCATACATACCGAATAAACAAATAACTGCTACGAATGCCATTAATATTGAGAAAGGGGTACCTCAGGACAACATTTTCCACGGTTAGAATAATGAATGACCTTCACGTGGCCATGACCCTGCTTATTCCATCCGTCATTCCTTCGCTTGAAAGTCTGCAAGCACAAAAGACAATAATAAAACAGAAATGATAAGATTGGGAGACGGAAATGTTACTGGAAGTAACAAAGTCATCAATCAACAAACCATTTTGCAGGAATCCTCGATTTGCCCACTTTCCTAATGCTTCGCAAGTCTAGGGTTTTGCAAATGGAACTATCTTCGTATTATGATCTCACAATTGGGCTCGTACTTATTGTCACTACAGGCCCATTTTTCGTTTAGACTTTATGATTGAACTTAGTTAAAGGTTTGCACAAAATTCAATTGGTGTGGGGGTGGATTGGTCTTTGAAGGATTGGTCACGTTGGTTCGGTCTTTAACAAACTAGTTTTCACGAAAGTGTCTTTCTTAGGACCAGTTGTGGTCTGGACCAGTCCGACTTCGGTCCGGACTGGTCCGATTTTAGTTCGGATTTTTCAGTTTGATTTAAACCTATTCTGATCGGTTATTTAAGTTTTGGCTTGGATTTTTTGCTTCATTTTTATGTGTGTTCTTCGACAATTTTATATAAAAAAATTGAACGGACCTTTCCGGTTCGTTTTTGACGTTTCAGGATTGATTTTAAGTTTCGGATCATTTGTAAAGATGTACAATTGTTGAAAAGTAAACAACAAAGGCGGATTGATTATTTGTAAACTCAAACCTTTTGTAATTTAAACGTAAAACCGAAAACTTGCAATTGAAATTGAGATTAGAGAGAATTCTAAAGAGTAGATAGAGTATTTGTGTGACAAAGAATAAAAAAGATAGCGTGATATTAATAAATGGAAAATGTAAAAATAAAAAAGTTATTGTTCGGACTGGTCTTGGACCGACTCAAATACAAACCGATCTTTAGGACCGACTCAAATAACCGGTTTGGACTATGGACAAGTTCGACTTGGACCAACCGAAAACCAAGGTTCAGACCAGCGGGTAGAGGAGTTTAAAAAAATGGAAGTCTGACTCAGACCACGGGTCAAGATCGGTTTGGCAAGACCGTTTTTGTGCAACTCTAAATGTATTTATCTTTTATCTTTTATATTATATTTTATCTAATAAAGATGTACTTTGCCCGGTGCATTTTAGCGGGACAGATTATTGTGGTACAATGGTTAAGGATATCTTCTAAAACGTTGACTGTTAAGGTTTATGGTTTTCTAACTGGATCACTAGTTTATAGGTTTTAATGAAGTTTTATTTTTTATTACGTCTTGCAATTAATAAAGTTGATTTATAACGTATTAAAACCCAACGATATTCGTACCAACAAACTTAGGTCTCATACTTTAATTCTCACCACATCGTAACATTAAAACATGTTCAATGCTTTGTTACATTAGTGACGACTGATGTCATGAGTTTGAACTGATATTAATGTAGCATGCATGCACATGGGCAGCCTTAAATGCTAGAAGAAATCCTGTTAGTATTCACCAAATCATGACTAGGAAAAAAATGATCAACAAGACATATAATATTTGATGTTACACTAGTGACAGTCTTGTATCAAGTGTTTGAGCTAATATCATCTAGTTAAAAGGTTGTTTGATTGCAGCTTAATAGAATCATGTAATACTGTACGTTATCAAACACCTAATCACTATTACCGTAATATCTTTTTTTAAACTTTGCCTTATCATATCTTGTTCTGCAATATTATTATTATTATGAAAGTTAAAATAATATAACTATTGATAACGTCACCTAAATCCATATAGCAACCCTAGTAGACTTGCTAATTTATACATAAGTAGGAACTTGTTGCACTCATTTATGTAAAAAGAATCTGTGTCGCTATTACCATATAGTTTAGATGTTGTTATACTCTTACACACCATTCAAATCATTAAAATGTTAGAGAATATAAGGTGGTATTAGAAGCACAAATAATTTCCCCCCATTTATATTATAAGATAAACATTCGAAAGTTGCAATGAGAAAAACTAAAACAATAATTTTATGTGAAAAAAATGACTATGGGTGGGAAGTTTATGATATGTGTTTTCAAGTACTTTCACCAAAAATATATAACTTAACTATAATTTTTTTTAATAAAATGAAATTTAGCTATATTAAAACATAAATTAATACATTTTACTGTATATCTTCTAATCTTCTAATATAAATAAAAGACTAATTTGATAAAATTTATTATATGATCTGAACCACTCATTTAAAAAAATCTTTAATTTTGACCATTCATTCACTTAAAATCAAATATTCAATTTTGACTTTTTAAAATCAAATATTCAATTTTGAGTAAAAAATAATAGAGATAATTTCATATATGCCCTTATTAAATCATATAAAATCATATTTGTCCACCTTAATTTACAAATATTATATTCACCCTTTATAATATTTCAAAATATCATAATTAACTAAATTCTTAGTTTATCATTCTAAATATATTTTTATAATCATTTTAAATCTTTTTTAATTATAACTAATAACGTTTAACTTTATTACCCTTAATTGTAACAATGATGATTGATGACTTATATAAGAAATACAATTACATATATTCATATCATGATACCACGTTTCTATCCTCAAGTCTACTCTCTCACTCACGTCGATTTTCAACTTCTGGTTAAAGTGTTGATGTCATACGTCGTTATTTTTCAAATTCTTATTTAATTCACGTTTTATTTTTATTTAATACGTTTTTATTAATATTTAATATTTATTATCATTTAAACCAACCAATATATCACACAGACATTTAGTCTAGTTTTATTATAAAGACAATTCCAATCACAAAATAAATTAAGCAACAAATTGTTGCCAGTTTACATAAAATAAAAAATATATAAATTAAAATGTATGTTAATGGGGATAAGATAAGCATGAAGATGCATGCGATTATGCGAAAACCCAACTTCAGCTCCTATTTTCGGTCAAAGGAAATAATAAATATATATGAATTAGGAAAGATTTAATAAAACAAAACTATCATAAGAATCCACGAACTCCTCGTTCGCTTATAATAACAATAATAAATAAATAAATAAATTAATTAATAATAATAATAATAATAATAATAATAATAATAATAATAATAAGGTTTTTATTTCAATATAGTCCTTATTAAAAGCATAGTTCTGAGGGACAATTTTTAGCTATTAGATTTCAAGATCAATGGTCTAGATTTAATCTTAGATAATAATTAAAATTGATTTAAAGAAGGACAATTCTGACTTTTTGCATATTGATCCCTACTTTCTCTTTCTTCTAATTTATTTAAAATTAATTATCTTACAAACCGGTAATCGTTAGACGAAACCAATTATACCTTTGCGATCCTCGTGTTCCCCTCTTTTATTAGAGAGGTCACTTGATATACTTTTGACAAATTTTTTTTTTCATTTTGTTAAGTTGGACTTAAATTTTATTAATGTATAATCACATGTGATTCATAACAATATTACATGTGTTGTTTTACTAAATTTTTTATCTTCTTAAATTGTATATCATTTAACGTTTATTAATTTTGAATGTTTGCTTAAAAACTCAACGTTTGCTTAAAACCGTTTATACATGTATGTACATATTCAATTTCACCCAATCCAATTGCATTGTCTACCCATGAATGCATATATTGTGTACTAGCAACACCATATCTCCTCCATCAAAGGTCCAGACGTGTTCTCATTCGAATTCGATGTCTTTTATATTGGTTCTCGTAATAAGAATTGTTCTCGTTTGAACAATCCCCTATGCAATCATATATGATTGAATACCAAATCTCATGTTTTTTGGTATTCAATCACAGGTGAATCTGTACAAACTCTCCTCTGATTCTGTACAAAATCACATGTGATTAAATATGCAATTATATGTGATTAAATACCAAATCTTATGTTTTTGGTATTCAATCACATGTGATTGAATACACAATCACATGTGATTGATTCTGTCAAATATGTGACATAAAAATGCTACATTTAATCAAATCATCTGTAATTATGTGCATGTATAAGAGATAGATAATCATATGTGTTATGAAACAACTAATAATTTAGAATCACTTTCAATTGTTGATTTTTTTGTTACTAAACCATAGAACTTCGCCGGATTATCAAACACCAAACTATAATTTTATAAAGACTATATTGATCACATCTCTGTGAATCACATGTGATTATACTTTAATAAAATTTAAATCCAATCTAACAAAATGAGAAATTTTTTTTTTGTCGAAAGTATATCAAGTGACCTCTCTAATAAAAGAGGGGAACACGAGGATCGCAACGGTATAATTCGTTTCGTTTAACGATTAACGGTTTGTAAGATAATTAATTTTAAATAAATTAGAGCAGAAAGAAAGTGAGGACCAATAGTTAAAAAGTCATAAATGCCCTCTTTCATACAAATATATTAATTTTTTATTATAATATAAGATTGAATCTGAACCATTAAATCTTAAAATCTAATGTCTATAAATTATCTTTCAAAACTATAAATTAAATTAGGACTATATTAAAAATTTCTCAATAATAATAATAATAATAATAATAATAATAATAATAATAATAATAATAACAATAACGTGCCATGAATTTCTAGAGTTCGTGAAATGCTTTTTTTTTCTTACAACAAAATACAAACCCCCAATTATAAATTCATCAAAACCCTTTTGCTTTCGAGTGTCGTGCATGCATTTTTTGTGCATGCTTTCTCTCTCTCTCTCTCTCTCTCTCAAGTTTCTATTTTGTTTTTCTACCGGTCGTCAATCGATAGTCAAAATAGCTCCACCGCCATCCGTCGCAGTCCGACGTCGGTGATCAATTTCTGTGTAGGTTACCGAATCTGTAATCATTGTATACGTATGCGTGCATGTGTGACAGGGCACATTGTTGATTTTTATTTGATTTAAACGATTAGCTTCGATTTTTTCTTTTGGTAAAGTTTGGAAGTTGGATGGATTTGATTGTTGTTTGTGATCTATTAGTTGTGAAGAAAACAAGCGATTTTTTATTCGATTTGTGAATTTGACTAGGGTTTGAATTTGGGGTTTTGGATTACGGAGTCAAATGTCGTTGCCGGCGAAGATTTGCATGAACGAATTGTGCGAGGCGACGTTGACTGCGCAGTGGAAGAAAGGTTGGCCCATGAAAGTCGGCGGTTTTGCTAATCTCTGCTACGCCTGTGGGTATGAACTTTTTTTTATCCCAATTCTACCCTTCAGTTTCTCTTAAATTTACGTATTCAGCTGTATGTACAGGGTTTGTTGATTTACCTCATAAGGTCATGAGTAAATTCGGATATTAAAAATCCCTAAATGAGCGATTCGTTCACTTTACAACACAAGACTTGTTTTTGCAAGTATATTTTCACAATTCGTCAAAAATTGCTCAAATTTGCAAAGTATATGCTTTTTATGTGTGTGTGGTTTTTTTTTTTGCAAGAGAAAAGAAACTGCAAGAATGAGCTAATTGGTGAAGAATTACCGAGCATGATGGTTGTTTTGGTATAAACTTTTCAAAATTTGTCAAAAAGCACTCCTTTTTTCAGATCACATATACCTTTTCGAAATTTGTTTTAAATTGGTCATTTTTGCAACCTAAATGCTTGGCAATTTTTGACTAATGAGCTAATTCTTTTTTCTTTTTTTCTCTCCTTCTTTCGGATGAAAAAGATGTAGTTTGCAAACTATATTGTTTTTGTTTTTGGTGTTTCCATAAGAAAGATGTTTACTTGCAATGAACAGCTTCTAGTCCTCTACCAGAGTATGCTGCAAAATCGTTGACGTTACTTATGCTTTTGTGGTTGCGTGAATATTTTCTTTGTTTGCTCTGCAAATAAACCATTGTTTTTGCAAAATTGAAAAAAAGAGCCATATCTGACAGAAAGATGTTATACAACATACGAGATCATTTTCTGGGCTTACATTTTCATAACTTGTCTAGAATTATAAAATTTTGCAACTATATGCCTTTCTTGCAAACAAGAAAGGAAAAAAAAAACCTAGAAGCATGAGCAAATTGGACAAAAGCATGATGGTTGTCTTTGCATCTGCATTTTTACAGTTTGTCCAAAATCATTTATATCTGTAAATTATAATCTTTTCTTTGGTCATTTTTGTGATAATGATGGTTAGTTTGCTGCAAAAAGCTAAAAACTAAAAGCACTCTGTAATTTAGCCACTTAAAGTCAATGACCTTTAACAAATATGTTGGATCAAGACTATGGTTTTGTTGATATCTATCTTCATTCATTCATTATTTCTATTCGAGGTTGACCTTTTATTATCTTTCATTGGTTGGTATGAATCTTTTTGCTATATAGATACTGTTTCTGGCACACATTACACCTTTTAGCGCATGAGTAAAATCAAAACGAAGTTTACCTTTTCTTTTATATATCCTAAGTGTAAGTTTTGGCGATATTTGAGGATGAGTAAGATCTAGTAGCATAATTTGCAGCCATTGTTATAGTAAAGTTTGATATTCTATGATTTAAGGTCTATATGATGAAATGAGATCTGTAGACGACTAGAACTTTGCACAGATGATAATACCTGTCACAGAGGGACTTATTCCACACACTCACATGTAAGATTAGACGTGGTAAAAGGATTTATCCATCACAAAAGGACATATTTCTCACACTCGCATGTAATTTAAAGTTTTGAATAGTTGTAGTCTTGTAGACTTGTATGTTTAAAAAAGAACTTTGGACTTCGACTCCAATCCCTTTTTGGCTATTTTTTTCTTTCTATATTTCTGGTTTGACCCGATTGAGTTGTAACATAACCCAAAACAATCCACTTATAAATGAATGGGTCAAATTACCACCTCTATGTAACATGGTCTACTTTTGTGTCATCAAACTTATACGCTGTGTGCCAATAATTTCTGCTTCGAGTCAATGATATCTTCAGTAGTATGTACAAAAAGCTTATACGGCGTGTGCCAATAATGTCTGCTTTGATTAAATGATATCTTCAATCAAATGTACAACGAACTTATACGGTGTGTGCCAATAATTCATTCTTCGAGTACACGGTATCTTCAATCAGATGTACAATCTTTCTTGTATTAGCAACAACTACGAACATCAAAATATTGTGAAGCTTCAATATAGTAGTTGCATTTGTGTACATACATATAATTATCCAAAATGTGTGACATCATTCTCTCTCTCACTCAAGAATTCGTCCCTGTTCTCTTTGTTATTTGTTATACTTATTTATGAATTTTATATGGATTTTAAATTTCTTTGATATGATTGATGTGGAGTGCAGAACCGAATATGATAATCACCGCTACTGTGAACGATTCCACCTGAATGAACCGGGCTGGAGAGAATGCAAATACTGTGAGAAGGTAAGTTTGTATCCAACTATTCTTGAAATCTCTATATACCGACTTCCGTTTTAATCACCAACTTACCAGTGCAGCCGATTCACTGTGGATGCATTGTTTCAAAATATCTTCATGAATCTCTTGATTTCGGAGGGATATCGTGTCTAAAATGCATTAGAGCCAAGGGGGTCCAACCCTTTAAACAGGTAATCTGTCCTTTAGCAAGATAAAATTTTAGGTATGACAATGGGCAATAAAAAACCACCAACCCACGTATAGTCGCCCATCGTGGGTGGCTAAAACCGCTAAATTTCATCCGTGGGTGTTGGTATTGGTGAAAAGTTGTACCCGCCCATAGGTGGGTGAAGGGTATGCACTATTCATCATGGGTAAACATGACCAGTGAACCTGCAACAGAAAAATTGCATTTAGAAAAAGAAAAAGGTTAATATTAAGTCCATGCATGAACTATTTTTTTTAGATGTACCCGCCCATTCGATGTTGGTCTCTCATGCATCTTTTTAAACGAATTGCTTACATTTTCTTATGATGAACTATTTGTTTGGTTGTTTTGGCGATCGGTAATGAACTCTTTTGTTATTTCATTGAATGCTCTTACATTAAAAACCATTAGGTTTACCTGCACCCATAGGTACCTGTGAGTGATGAATGAGGGTGTAAAACAAAACCCGTTAAGGGGTACCCGTTGGTGGAAAGAAAATCACGGGTGTAGGACCGTAGGTGGTGGGTGAAGGGTATCCATGTCTGCGTGTGCCACCACTAGATAAAAAGTCATGCATACTAGTTTGTACTGATTTAGATTGCTTGATTTATGTTAATGTTAAAATGATAAGGTACTAGCTGTGTTACATGTAAAGGTGGCAAGATCAGGCTACGGGCCATAACATTTTTGGGTGGATTGAAAAGGTCACTTTAAGTATGAGATAAAATTGGCACTTTTTTGTTGATTTTTAATCTTTTTCTTTAGGTCACTATTTATAGTTACAAAGACAATATTATTACAAAGTAATCTAAATTTATAAATAAAATGACTAACGAAGTTGTGTTTATCAAAATTACACTTTGAACGACTTCCTATTCTCCTTTTAGCTAACTTTGAAATAAAACTTAAGCCATACCGACCTGTTTGTTTGTAAATGGGTTCAGATGGCCACCTCTAAATTAGCAAGTATACGAGTATGGGGGATGCACGTCAGGGGCGGACCCAGGATTTGAAATTGATGGTAGCACCGGCCCTAGGATTTGAAATGGATGGTAGCACCGGCCCGAAAAAATCAAAATTTACACTACGCGAGATCGAAATTTTACACTACGCGGACAAAATTGGATGGTGTCCCGTGCCCCCATTGAAATAGCCTTGGGTCCGCCCATGTGCACGTGCATAATATGTGGATACATGGATACAAACCCTATAAAATGTAGAAGTTTATAAGGATTTATATATTTGAACTTTTAAGAAAAATATATGTTAAAATCTAAGTCTTATTATGTTTTTGATTTTGATTTGTGTGTCTTGGTACGAGTTGTGAAAAAGTAACTTCCTGTGTCATCTCATTTTTTCTCTTTCTCTGTCATAGAACTTAAAATTCTCTTAATTTGCACTCCATCTTTATATTTTTAGACTGTGATTCTCATTTCTTGTTTCTACAATTATTGCTATATGCTATAATGACTACTTTATAGTTGAAGCTGAATTACTATGATATGGATTCTAATTTGTGGAAATCTGAAGTCTTCTGTATCATTTGTTTCAGTCGGTTGTTAGCGAGATTCCAAATGGCTTTTCTCGGTTTTCTGGCAATTGGCTTCCCTCTGTATTTACCAACCGAACGAATAACATGACTCTATTAACCGAAAGACAAGAAAAGAATCAACTCACATCTTCACCCTCTTCTAAAGAATTTGGCACCCGTTGCTCTTCTAGTAAAGAGGACGGCTCAAGTTTCAAAAACCCGTTACCTTTATGTACGATCTTTTCAAACCAATTACCTTTATCCATTATACCCAATAATAACAAACCAAATTCAGGGTCATGTAAGTCAATATATGACCAGCTGCCTCAACAATCTTTGGGATTTTCTGCACTCCCTACTTCTAATGGGGTTTCAGAGGGAAAATTTCAAGATAAAGTTCCTTCATTTAAACAAGTGCAAAGACCCCGCCAGATTGTCCCAAAACCATTGAAATCTGGTGTTAGCATAAAATCACATAACAAAGGGTCAAGCTTGAGTTCGGGTTCGGAAAACCGAGTTGGCAGACCACCTGGTGAAGGACGAGGACGCAGTCAGTTGCTTCCAAGATACTGGCCAAAAATCACTGACCAAGAACTTTTGCAAATATCTGGGGAGTATCCTTTGTTATATACTATTTGTGCACACAATGGATAACGAGTTAAAGCTGGTTATGGTTACAACAGGTCATTTTCTTGTACTGCTTTAGATGGGTTGGTTCGGGTTTACCCACCTCACCGGTTTTGTCCACGTATGTTATATATTTCTATAAATATTTAACGTGTTAGATATGATTACAAATAATATACAATAATTTCAACACTAATCTTATTTTTTGGATAAAATGATATATTTTATCCATCAAAGTACACTTTGGGCGGATTTTGACTCATTCAAGTTTAAGTTTACACTCCTTTGACGCATTTCCAATTAATCTAATTTTTTTATTTTACCTGAGTGACATAAAACATAGACCGAGTCGGCCCATCTGTAAGTAAATGGGTTGAAATTGCCATATCAAGCGCACACACATAGGCGTTGTTTGTTTTTGGGTGCGGAAGGCTGAAATCTGAAAACGAGTTATACATTTGAAGAGGTAACTTCTGAATAGTGAATGCAGAATCATTAAGGCTAATTGAACAGGAAACAATTAATATATATGTCTGGATGTGTAATTGTCCATTTTACCCCTCTTATTGCATATACCATTTTGTGCACATACTTCAATAACAAATAAAAATATACCGTGTCCGCCTTAATGGAATCTTTTAGCTTAAACTCGAACTGCACGATTACTCCGCTATTTGAGAAGGTTCTGAGTGCCAGTGACGCTGGTCGAATTGGTCGGTTGGTCCTGCCAAAAGCATGTGCTGAAGTGGGTTGACTTTCTTTTCCTTTGAGATTTTTTTGTTGTGTCATGTTTGCATGCTCTAATATTTTGATGTTTGAATGCTGGCACAGGCATATTTTCCACCTATTAATCAATCAGAAGGTGTACCGATAAAGATCCTGGATATAAAAGGGAAAGAATGGATGTTTCAGTTCAGATTTTGGCCTAATAATAACAGCCGAATGTATGTTCTAGAGGGTGTCACCCCGTGCATACAAAATATGCAATTACAAGCTGGGGACATAGGTATCCTTTCATGATCCTTGTGGCATTATGGTCAACTTATGGTATCTTTATACGAGTCGACATGCAAATGTAGATCATTTTGTTTGTACATATGCCAATTACGAGGTGGCAAAATTGACGGGTTGGGTAACCCAAGTCAAAACAGGTGATTGGTCGTCAGCTGTTACACAGTTTTGCCAAATTTTTATAAATATTAGCGTGTCTCATATGAGAACAAAAGTTGTATTACTTTAATAATATATAAATTCCTTTGAAAACATGAGTTAGAAGGTTTGCACAGAAATAACACTTCTGGCAACTTTCAACCTTTTGACCTGAATTGACATGATTTCTTTTATTTTAGCCATTTACCTATTAGAGATTTAAAAAAAGAAGCTGAATTAACCCATCCGAAGTAAATTGGTTGAAAGTTTCCACCACCTCTTATCATTATGCAGTCTAACTAGACATTTTAAGAGCATGTTTTACTGTTGTAATTTTTGTAAATAAGTTGTCGAGGAAGCTTACCTTGTACTTAAATATTTTCACTTCATATATTCTGTATTTGTTTTAATCTTTCTGCAGTGATATTTAGTCGGTTAGACCCAGAAGACAAACTTGTAATAGGATCTCGAAAGGCAACAATTTCTCCTGATGCAAGTGCTCTTCCTAATCCTGTTAATGGTGGAGATCTTACCTGTACAGGGGATGGGAACTCACCATCAGTAAGTTCTTTTTAATTTTGTTTCTTTATTTGATTTTCAATCTACTTTTTTATATCTTTTTGTCATTTTTATTTCACTTTTTAAAAAAATTATTATTACCCTTTTTGGCAAAGAATATGGAGCGTGAAGGAACGAGCAAGTGTGATGCAGTGCAGGCATCAGTGATTGAAGAGAAAAAGGCACGTAATATTGGGCTGAAAAGCAAGAGGCTGCACATGCATAGTAAAGATGCGATGGAGCTCAAGTTAACATGGGAAGAAGCACAAGAATACCTTCGCCCACCTCTTTCTAAACCAACTCTTGTCATGATAGAGAATTGTGAATTGGTAGAATATGATGTAAGCAACATACATGTGGCAAGATGGGCTGCTGGGTGGGTAATTGGTCAAAACGGGTCCAGGTCAAATGGGTTTTATTTATACGCTTCAGGCTAGGTTGACCTGAAACATTTCATGTCCATAATCTTTTAAGTTTTCTATTAACAGTTTGTGTATTAAATATGCTTACAAGTATTATACAAATTTACTGATAATCTAATTCCTTAGAAAAATCTTTTAGGAGTTTTTTATGCATTAAAGTTATACTTGGACCCATTTTCCTTTTAGCTACTTATTTCTATTTTTTACCCATTTGATCCGTTGGAATGAAAAAAGCATTACCTGAATCGACCCGTTCATAAGTAAATAGGTCATAATTACAGTTCTACTTTGGGTTAATCATGTGTGGTTTTTATTCAGGAACCGCCGGTTTTTGGGAAGAAGACCATATTCACAACAAATGCATCCCGGTAATGATTTTTCTTAATTTTTTAATTCTTTTAATTTTTTATGGAAGGTTGAAAACTATCAAACATGTGTCATTTTAAATTTAGTTTGTAGTAACCCAAATCATGTCTACTCAAGTGTCATGCACCGACTTGTTGTATGCTTTCTTCTATATCTATAAACACATTGTGTTTGTTGAAAGTTAAAGGTCTTATATTTGACTCCAGAAGTCAAAAGGGCGTCTTTTTTGTTAAAAAAATGGAGGATTAGTTTGTTCATATTTGATTATTTAGTGTGTGGAATTTTTTAATCATATCATAAGCTTTTGCTGTAAAACTTTCTAAACTCAACATTGTGTTCTTGGGAGAACTTATCCATTTGATTGAAGTAAAACTTGCTTATAAGCACGCTGGCTTATCCCAATAGGGCGCATAATTATGTCAAAATGCTTCTTAGGGTTGGCTCCAGGTTATTCGTTTCTATATGAAAAGGTGCATTTCTTCCAATCAAATAGTTTTTGCAATTTACAATCAACTGTTCTTTAGGTTGCAAGAACAATGGGTTCAATGTGATAGTTGTGCCAAATGGCGAAAGTTACCTTTGGATGTTCTTATTCCTTCCAAATGGGCATGCTCTGATAATGCTTCGGATACAAACAGGTACTTTATTTCTCGTTTTATATTGTGGGTCCCATTTCAATGTTACTAAAATAAGTAGAGTGGGACCTATGGACTATATAATGGGATGAACAAATGAAATTCTTGCCCATTACTATGAAAATAACACTAACCGAATCTATCTCACACGCACACGCAGAGTTACTTACATGTTAGAAATTTAAGATCGTTATTACAAAAATGAATTATTGTTGTAATAATTTTTTGTAATCATATTTGCCACCTCAAAAAGATTGTTATCCTAACTATTTCTTATAATAAAGGTGCTCCTGTTCGGCTCCCGAAGAGAAAGGAGTTGAGGATTTAGACGGGATCTTGAGATTTGGCAAGGGTACAAATCCAACTTTGTGTTGCCACTCTTGATTTTTGAATTCTGAGTATTTTCTTTAAAAGTTCCTGATTTACTTCTGGTTCTTTTGCAGAATCTAAGAAGCGGAAAGTTGCTGAAAATTGTGTGACCAAACAACAGCAAACAGAGCCTACTGGCTTGGATGCATTAGCCACCATTGCAGTTTTAGGGGAAAATGCCAGTGAAAGTGCCGATTCTTTAGCAGGCCCCACCACGAGGCACCCCCGCCACCGGCCTGGTTGCAGTTGCATCGTTTGCATTCAACCCCCAAGTGGAAAAGGAAAACACAAACCAAATTGCATCTGCAACGTGTGTTTGACAGTAAGACGTCGTTTCAAAACCCTAATGCTACGCAAGAAAAAACGTCTGGCGGAACAGGAGGGCGAGCGTTTCCAGAAATCACTGGTTCCGGTTATCAAAAAGACTGAATCCGGTAACGGGCTTGAAACAGGAACCAGTTCTGGGCCTGAAATGATGATTGAGAGTATTAGTAATAAAGGTCAAGAATTGGATCTGAATTGTGACCCAACAGAAGAAGAGACGATCCTAGCTGAAGCTGCTGCTAATGCTGGCCTGCGAGAATGGCAGAACTTGGCTGCAGGACTTGTACCCAATCATACAAGTGACGTTAAAGACGACGGGCTTGTGCAGACAAAAAACAAGGTCGTTGAAGGTAGTTAAGCTCAGGGCTATAATCGTCAAATCAGTTTTCCTGCCCCCCGTCTTTTTCTCTCTATAGTTGTTTATTTCCCCTTTTACACCCACAGTAGAGATTAGTAGTAAGTAGAGTACATTGGTTTTATTTTGATTTATAATTTGGTTGCTTCAAAATGTATAAGATAGAAGAAGATATAAGTGACAAGACTGGAGTGTGTGGTGGAGGTCAGAGGGTGGCCTTTACCATTTCCGATACTAAAGGTATATTATATATTATATATATAGATATGGTTTTTATGTCTCGCAATCCTACTAGTAATTTTCTTGTGGCAAATCAAATTCTATAAGTTTTAACACAAACACAGCTCCGTTAGAGCACCGCTAAACCCGACTTCAAGTTTGGTCCTCGGCTATGTTTTTTCAATGTATGTGTACTACATCTTGTTATTTTTCGTTAAAATTGTTTTTTTTATTGTAAAAAATGTATTGGTTTATGTATTTTCCATGCATGTATTCTTAATACGAAGGGTTCTTGGTTGTTTTGGCGGTACTTGTTTGTTTTTCATGTATGTTTGATACTAAGGTTAAATATAGGATTCATGTTAAATCGACACAAATTTATGTTTGTGTTCATGAATTTTAGGAATATATATAGGTTTAAAAGTTTCAATGTGACCGACCAATTATTTTATAAGCAGATTGCCAATTAAGTGAGTTGATTAGATGGTCAACTTATAAGTATATATATGAAGTTATGAATCTGCATCATCATACGTGAATTAGTAAAGTAATTATCTTGACCAAGAAAAAAATTACTAGGAACTTCGACTGATTACGTACTTTAGATGGTTCAGCAACCTTGGAATATCTGCAATTTGGATGTAGTTGCCGCTATCGTTACAATCACTAGAGTAGTTTGATCTTTAATTTTTATCGGATGCTTATGATTTCAAAAAAAAAAAAAAACTAATCGATTTAGTTAAACTTATAATAATTCCTAGATATGCTTTGATTTGACGGGCAAAAAACATATAATGACGGTAAAAAAAAAATTGAATTAAATAAGTAAAAGTTGGTTCGGGTAACGAGACATGTCAAATCAATTTTGCCCACATCGACTATACGAAGAACTTGCGGCTGCTTTATATGGCGGAGATTTGCAACAACAATCGTCCCTTCGGGGACATCCGATAAAATTGGAACGATACAGAGAAGATTAGCATGGCCCCTGCGCAAGGATGACACGCACAAATCGAGAAATGGTCCAAATTTTTTTTCCCCCAAAAATCGTCTTCGCCGGAACCCTAGTTTTTCATTATTTCAATCGTCGTTGACAGCGCCTAACTTTGTTCGTGTTCTCCATACGCTGAAGTAGGGCTCCAAATTGTCTGAAACATCATTAAAGCACCCATGGCCGTATTTTGAGGTATTCATCCAAACTCCAATCCTTGGAAGCAATGTAAAATCTGCGTGTTTCAGTTTTTTGTTTTTTTTAATCTGCCCCAAATGGTTGTGTATCAGAGAGAATGCCCTTGAACTCTTACAAAGGTGTAACGAATGCATAACTATATGGTAAATGTTAAAACTACGAAGTGAGCTTAGTCATCTTGTTGTGTTGATTTTGTTAGAACTTGAGTGTTACAATAATGGAGAAAGCTGAGATCAAATAAGATGTAAAGCAGCAAAGCTGAGGCCATGATTAGAATTACTTTCCTTAATAAATTATCCTTTTTTTGTGTTAGGGTTTTCAAATTCTAGGGCATGAAAGACCAATCATAGAGGCCCAACTTCAAGACTGTTGAATCTTTGTGGATTTGCATATGAGTAGGTGTTTGAACTAATTTCTGATTTCCAATCTCATTTTGTTAATGTGCACCAGGTATTGTTCTTTCATTCTGATTATATTTTATGTCAATATTTTAATGTTTAGCTGTTATAAATAGTTTGTGAGGTTGGGTAGTTAATCTGTTTCAATTTACTTGCTATTAACCAGTTGCAAATTTTGATACTGTGGATTACTGAAGTAAAGAAACTTAGAAACCATGAAGACCCTAAGCAATGTTTATGATAAGTAAAGAATATCAGGTGCCCCTATATCAATGCCTGGTTATGTGGAATCATTAATCCAAATCCATGTGTCTGAATATATTCTTTTATACGCGCTTTTCTTTGCATATTTGCCAAGAGGGCTCGGATTCATTAAAAATCAACCAATTCGTTCATATTCTACTTTGAATCCGCTTTGAAAAAGATTTTGTTACTTTCGATCAGTTCTTTTAATCTTTTATAGTTGATTAAGGAAACTTTAAGTGTGTAGTTCACTTGTTCGAGGTGGACTCACCAACACTTTTTTGTCCAAATTCTTCTTTACCTTTCGCTATTATCTTAGCATATGAGTAGATATTTTATTGCATATTAGATTTAGGTATGTTTACATGTTGACCAGCTATACTGCCAGTTTCAGTTCATTGTTCCTGCTCATTTGAACCTAAATTTGGCATCTGAAATGTTTTTACAAGGTAAGCTTGAAGTTATCATCTCAATTTTTTGACACTTAAGTTGTTATAGAGTTTGTGATACTTAAAGATTTTTTTTATTTATGTAAACTTGAAATGGTTTTAACCTTCTTGTCATATAATAGCAATTACACAAGTTTCTTAAATTCTTGCCATTTCTTGATTTTCCCCACATAAGCTGAAAGTTTTTTGCATTTTCATCTTACCTCGTATGCAATGCTCA
Source organism: Dittrichia graveolens (assembly GCA_038502395.1). Taxonomy (NCBI): domain Eukaryota; kingdom Viridiplantae; phylum Streptophyta; class Magnoliopsida; order Asterales; family Asteraceae; genus Dittrichia; species Dittrichia graveolens. Next base: position 77,212,206 of record JARJIL010000002.1, read on the forward strand.
CTGTTGCTTCAAGACTATTCTTGCTTACCTTACATATATGTATCTCATATGTTATTGGTGTTGATATTGCCTTCTTTTGGCTCTTTATCTCTAGGTTTTCTTGCGTAAGGCCCACCACCACTCGCGTTTGTTGTTTGTTCAATGGACTGATTTTGGGCTTATAAGCTATGGGCATTGGCATCTTTGTTCGTCTTGTTGATGGTATGTGAGTTAGCATTTGAGCAACCAGTGTAATTGTCTTAAAACTTTGGTTTCTTGGTTGATTTGTATTTACAGATTCTTATCATTTGATCCTTACAAGGAATTTGGTCAATTGACTTGTCATAAGCACCCTCAGATGATGATGGTTTGTTCCTGGTTCTTTGCTATTGTTATGATCGTTTGTCGATATCTGTACTTAGATGATGGGGAGTTAGATACCAGTTCAAAAAGATTTGATCAAAGTCGCCTGTGTGTTGCACGCTTTTTGTCTCTATTTTAATTAGAGAAACTTGTATATAATTAAAATGTTAATATATATTAGTATTAGTATATAAAAGAGCATACTACATGTTTCGTTCTTGTGGTTTGCATGTGATTTTGATCGCACCTTTAATTCTTTAGATGGCCCGTTAAAGTCTGTCTCGTATAAAATGCATAAGAATACATTTTAAACGTTCGATCACACCCCCAACACGCATAAACTTGCATCTAGACACACCTAAACACATAGAAAACACCCAAACACATGAACCCAACACACACCACACAATCTACACATCTGTAACTCCCCACCTAGTAAAAACACCCTCACACACACCTCAAACACATGAAAATGATATCACATACACTATCTGGTATGAAACATCTTTTTTTACGTTGACTTTTAATTAACATCCATGATCCATCTATTTTGACATGAAAAAACAGTTGGTTGAAGAAATGCTGTTGATATACCTTTGGTCAAACCCCATTGTTTTTATCTCCCTCCTACTCCTATGTCTCACTTGTCATGCTTATTTAACCTTTTCACATTTCTATGCATCAAAAGCACAACTTTAATCAACAAAATTAATTGATTAAAAAATGTCTGACCAATACCACCCAACTCCGGCGGAGGATTGCAACCGGAATATACATTTAGTCTCTAACCTTTACAGAGCATTGGCGTCACGGGACGCCGTCACCGTCCACCGCCTCCTAGCTCTCAACCTCGACTGGTGGTTTCACGGTCCTCCGTCATGCAACCGCCTTACACGGTTGCTCACTGGCTGTAGCACGACAACCACCACCGCCACAGAAGATCACTCCTTTGATTTCAACCCTATCTCCCTCGTATCCATCGGTTCAATTGTGGTGGCAGAAGGGTATTTTCCGGGGAGCCGGATAGTCAGCTGGGTGCATGCGTGGACGGTCACCGGCGAGGTTATAACTCAGGTAAGGGAGTACTTCAACACTTCGGTAACGGTCACCAGGTTTGCCAAGTCAGCTAATGTCCACGTGGGGTCGCGGGGTGTTGACAAGTGTCAGTGTGTGTGGCAGAGCAAGCTTACTGATAATGCATCCATGCCTGGTCTTCTTCTAGCTGTTTAAGCTTCAGAGTACCTTTAAAAATCACTCTTCTGTTTTATTTCCTCCGCACTTCTTTTAGCTTATTGATTAGTTGTTTGGTCGATTTTTATTTAAATATATTTTAAAATAAGTGTTCATCTTTATATATTAGTTTCTCCAACATAAATAAATTGTCTAGTTTTTCACTCACTCTTATTTACATCCAATTATATGTATTTTGAAAGGCGAACAATAATAAAAGTAGTTAAAATTCTGTTAATTACATATACCTTTTTTCTCCTACATAATTATATATGTAGAAGACGCGAAGAAAGTATATTCAATACATAAATAAACTTATACCCTGCTTTGTCTCACACAAGACTTGAATCTAAAGATGAGCTACACACATAGTGTTGGGAAAAAAATCTTAATTTTATTAATCAGATGCAAGTTACAACGATAAAAAGATATAGTAGAAGAAGAGACTCAAAATAAAATAAACAAGAAATCAAGGGTCCATGGTTCTCTTAAAACAGATTTGGAGTCTATTTCCCATGGTACAATAGCCAAAGCAAGGTACAATGATCAAGATCTTACCAGAACCGGACATGTGAGATCTTGTAAACGTGAACTCGGCAACTAAATGAAAGCACAATGCAAGGGACGATTTCTGGTGTATGAATTTCGAATTCGAAGTACCATAACATCACAAATGAGTTTAGGTATATATAATGGTGGAAGTGATCACTTAAATACATAAATTGTATTTGTATTTAATAATATCTTAGAGAGCATATATAATACTTGATTTGCAAATTTGTATTATCTCATTTTATAGAATTTTTAGAAAGTCTAATAAAAAGAAAAGAAAATGAGAAACTAATGATTAGCAAAACCAGGCTACGCGATCTTCAGATTTTGGAGTTGCATTTGTGTTCGTAGGACGTGCCCGCATATAAGTTTGACGAATTTAGGCTACGAAATCCAGATTTGCACCACCCATGCACTCAAGTAGGAGATGGAGTAAAACCATACAAGGAAACTTATCAAACCTTCTTTGTTCATGGTTATATACACATCTCAAGTTTCATTCCCGCTCCTACGTGTGATCAAGTTTTCACACACTTCCATTTCAAATACTCCACTTTGAGACTCGATATCTCTATTTCATCTTAGCTTCGTTTTAGACACTTTTTAGTTTGTTATGAAACTTTCTTTAAGAAGTATGTAAACCGACTAAACACTAAAAAAAATATAAAATCTCTCTCTCTCTCTCTCTCTCTCTCTATATATATATATTATGTACAAAAACAATGAAAAATACGTCCAACACATAGAACCTAGCATGGTGAGTCAACGTTTCCACCGTTGGTCTGATTGTTAATGACATTTGTCGTTATTTTTTAAATTCTCATTTCATTCGTGTTTTATGATTATTTTAATATCTTTTTATTAATGTTTAATATTATTTATTCTTTTATAAACCAACCCTTGTATCATATGGGTATTTAATTTAGTAAAATATATTAGACTAGCAAATTGAATTTTATATTATGTAGGTTTAGATGATAAATTTGTTAAAAAGATGCGAGTAATATCAGATTACATAGTTCTTTTTCTAAAACTTTTAAAAGATTCTTATTTGATATATTTATTTAACAATGTTTATTTTATAATAGCAATTCTACCCTAGCTCCATTGCTGCTAATGGCGCCACCACCACCTAACTACCTACAGGCACCAATCCCACCACCACTCTCACCCTCGCCACTGACGTCATTATGGCCACCGCCACCGCCCTCGCAAAGGTCTACAGGAATGAGATGTTAGTTGTTACTTGTAGCTATTGGGTCCCCTTTGATTGTTCACCTTTGACTACTACTCTTCAATATAAGAGTTAATTACTGATTTGGTTTATATGGTTTGCACTTTTCTGCTGATCTAGTCCTTTATGTTTGAAAATTACGTGGTTGGTCCTTACTTTAGCAAAGTTGTATCATCTCTGGTCCTTTAGCTAACCATGCGTTAAGTTGCAGACGTTAAATGTCTGTTTCAAGGGTTATTTTGATAAAATACCCATCATCTCTCTTACTTTTTACTAACCCCCAATTTGTTCTTTGTACCATGTCCTTCTTCCCCATTTGTTCTTGTTTTACCTGCTATTTTTAGAGAGTAACAATGGTGGTTTGTTGGTGTGGTAGAATAGCAAAAATAAGAACATCATGGACTTCACAAAACCCTAGTCGTTGGTTTTACAGTTGCCTTGAAGAAGTAAGCTTGTTTTTGTTGTTGGACAATTCTATAAATCGTTTGATTCTTCTTGATTTTCTGAAAGATTTTCTTCTTTATTATAGAGATCCAACTATAGCTTCATAAGATGAGTTGATCCTCCGATATGTCCATGATCTGTTCACGTTATACCAGAGTTGTTGAGCTCTTTGAATGCATCACAGGCAAATGAGAAAGTTGCAGAGACTAATGCTAAAAGATTGAAGCTTTTCTTGTTTTAAGTTGGCTATGGTTTTCAATGTAATATACAATAGAGTGTATGTCAACGGTTCCGATGTTTACCGTCGAACAAGATCGGCATTACGTACATTCTTTGATCTAACTTGTCACAATGATGCCTCTTCTCTCATACACACAATTTTGGGTCTTTTGTATGAAATTAAGGCTTATATTATAAGGAAGAAGATGATGATGAAGTGCAAGTGAAAAAATGGATGGAATACTTCTACACCTGCATATTGAAGATTTGGACCGAGTGTGAAAGATAATGACATTTGAGAGATGAAGTAAAAGGTCTAAATACCCCGCTATTTAATTAGACTAACATTCACATTTAACGTCCATCCATTTAACGAACCGGAGATGATACAACTTTGCTACAGTAAGGATCAACCAGAAAAGTGCAAGCCATATGAACCAAATTAGTAATTAATTCTTAATATAATTAACTTTTAGACCCTCTCATTTACATAGCTATTAAAAGAATTTTATATTTCCGTACTAAATATGTATACTTTTCGGAGATCAAAATATTTGTCAAAATTAAGAAAAAATAAATAAATGAATTCCACGAATCATGGTCGGAGCAAGTTTTCAAAAATAAAATGTGCATAGTGTAATCCCAGATGGCCAAAACCATGCATCATGCATGAACCAAAATACGTAACGTAATCTCTAAAAACTTTCTTCCGCTAACTTCTGGAGAATCGTAGATTACGGGACGAACAGAATCTTCTATTACATACGAATTCCTTTGTTCTTGATCATAATTTTGCTGGTTGATACACTTTGATTTCAGAAAGAACAAAAAAGCCTGTCAATTGGAAAATCGTAATTGATAGATTTCAGGGAGTTCGTCGATCTCGATCATGGCCTTAAACCCCCATCTCTACGGTAATGGGATGCCGGTTGCATTCATCAACGAGATGTTCGTTTTAATCAGAGAAGGAATGGAATTCGAGATTAACAATATCCACGGGTCGGTAATCTTTTTCTTCTTCAATTATGCTTCTTGTTTTGTTCTTTCCCCCGTCCTAATTGATGATCAGATGAACGGAATCGAAACATATGGATTTGTCGTGTTAATTGAAATCGAGAATGTTATGTGTAGCAACGTATTTGCACATATGAGGTTAATTTGTAGGATAACCAGCCATTGTTTGATCATGGCTTGTTGACGAACCTGCCCTGAAATTGAATTTGAACGGTTTTAAGCCCTAGAAATTGGATGATTTGCTTTGGTTTTGGATGGAGCTATAATCGTTCTACTTGGTTTTTTGACACAATTGCGATCAAGTTTTGATAGATACCAATTATATTATGCAGCTTCATAGGTCTAATGTATATGGTGAATGATATATATTTGTTTCTGCAATTTCAATAAGAACATAAGGGAAAATTATCAAAAAGAACTAAAGATATTTTGTTGTCATAGAGATTGAATTAAATTGCTAATGTCTTTAGAACACATACTCGTATGTATCCACTAAAACTTGTTTTTTCTCCAAAATTGTTATCAAGGAACTTAACAAATTGCCTTGATAGATATAAAACATATGCATAAGTTTTCGACTTTTCGGAAATATTTTAGCCGATGAATTAGTAGTTGTTGTTCTTGTTTCTTTAGTTCCCGTTCACCGGGGCTTCGGTCGCTGGCTTCCCTTCTTATAGGAACTTGAAAGAGAAGTGAATAGTTTACTTCTGTATTGTATTGCCATTGTTGAATAGATAGAAGACTTAATGACTGAACTGTAGTGTATATATTACGTACTTTCTTTAGTAAAAATTAAAGATCTAATATGAACTAAACCTAATGCTGTTTTATAATTTGTTCAGAGCTCATGGAGGAATTGTTAAAGCAAAGGGTACAATCTTTTTGTCGAATGTTCGAATGGTCTTTGTTGCCGATAAACCGACACAGATCTTCACTGCTTTTGACATGCCACTGGTATGGAGAATCTTTTATCTTGTTACTCAAATGCTGATTGTCTTCATGTGTTAAAAGTTAAAACTTACACTTTTTGCTCAAAAATTATCTCATGTGTATCTGTTGACAAATAAACATGTAAGCATGACTTGTAAACAATTTTTGAGTAGGTTTTTACTCAAATTTATAACAAATACTACTTTGATTTATCAACCATCGTCATTGTTTATGAAAAATAAAAAAATGATCGATGGTATGTCGGTCTTTTTAAATGATTAACCCACAAAACTGTTTCTATTTCCCCTGCCTGAAAAAGATCATTTTTCTTGTCCTGATATCTTGTTCGATTATTCCTATAGCTTTACGTTCATGATGAAAAGTTTCACCAACCAGTCTTTCACTGCAACAATATATCTGGACTTGTGGAACCCGTAAGTTCATCAGAGATGTTTTCACTTTCAAATAATAGCCAGAAAATAACAATTAGACGGTTATATATCTTATGGAATCCCATGTTAAATTGCAGGTAGTGCCATATGCGTGAACAGAGCAATGTACCCTCCTCACTCTTTCAAGATTCTGTTCAAACATGGAGGCTGTGGAACATTCGTGCCCTTGTTTTTCAACTTGATAAAAATGGTGAGACAGTATAATCAACAATATGATGCGGGAAATACAACCCATGTTGACCCTTTATTGGCTTCCCAAACTCCAGTTGATGAAATGATGAATTGCGCGTAAGTTGTATTTCATGTTTCTTCAATTCCTATTAATATGCACACAAGTTTTGTTGAATTTAAAGAGTTAATGACACATTTGAAAGAATCTTCATATCTTCCCCAAATACTAGCAGATATATGGATATACTTTTTATATGAACCTATTTTTTATCGTATAATTTTCTTCTTTTGTTTGACCAGGTATGTTGACCCGAGTGATCCGACAAAGATTTATCTGCAGCAACCCGCTTCTGATGCACATAGACGTGACAGTTACCATCCTTATACCTGAATAATCAGCATACATCAGCAACTTCACTAATCTGATATTAATGTCACCACACCTTAATGAATGATGAAAGTCTAATACTTCAAACTTCAAAGGCTTTCACTTTTGTACGATTTATATGTGAAAATTTTATAGTATTTGGTTAGGTTTGATCTAACTTTGCATTGATAAACTTGAATATTTACTTCTCGCAATAAATTTATATATTGGTACCCCAAAGATTGTGTTTCAATTAACTCCGGTAGATTTGTTTTTGCTATTTTTACTCTTTACTTGTGATTAAGGCTGACAACGTTTTGACTTGAAACGAAAGACGATCGGAACCCGACATAAAAAAATGACATGAACTCAAAATGGGTCAAAAGCAGGTCGACACGAAGTTGACACAGAAATATACGGGTCAGGTTAGGGTTAACTTGACAATCCGAAATTGACTTGTATGACACATTAGCGTAAAACTATAAAATTTTCTTTATACCTAAAATTTAAATTAAGAAGATTGTGAATTTAAATGAGAGAGTGTCATCTTAGGCAATAAAACTCAACAAACAAAAGTGCAGAATCTTTTAAAGTGAAAAACTTAACATAAGCTAAATGATTTAAAGTTCAAACAATCTTACATCATTTTCGTATTTGTTATTTTAACTATATGGTTTTGGTATTGACATTTGACTACTTGATATGTGGTATTTTAGCATTTTGGATTGGCTTCGTAATTGTATTTAATGATGTATTATTTTAGTTTTATTTTGGTTGTTTAATAACAGTAACTATTGGTACTTGGTAGAAGTGTAGTAGATCATATTGTTTAGTATATTCATTTATATAAGTTGAATCAAAAAATAAAAACAAAAGTCGAATCAAATTGAAACAAATACCGAATCCAAAGATTGAATCTAATTGAAATGAGCATTGAATATTGAAGTTAAAATCAAAACAAAAATCATATTCGAAATTCATATCGAAACAAACAAGGAATTAGAAAAAAAGAAAATGAAAAGTGTATACAACAATTGAAAAATATATTCTTCGAATACATTTGGTCAAAATGGGTTGAAACGAAACACAACCAAACCTGGCACGGAAAAAATTACATGACCCAAACATGTCACGAAGATAAATGGGTCCAAAATGGGTTGACATGAACATGAACATAAACGACACGAACCTGATAACTTGAACCCAACTTGAATGCCAACATTACTTTAGATCGCTATTTATTTAGGTTGTGTTTACCGGTGGATCACGGAAAAAAAAAGAAGTTTGCTAAAGAAAATTCATTCACATTTTGTGAAATTTGAATATTTTTTTAGATTATTAGGTGTGTGCGCGCATGCACAAATGCCAAGTTTTTGCTTAAAAAAAATAAAATTATCACGATAAACAACAAAAGAATGTTGTTAAAACACACAAAAGAACCCTACTGAAAATATTTTCTATAAAGACCTTATATATTAGAGCCAGATGCTATATAGTTCTCAAACCTTGAAAACCCAAAGCCACCTTAGTTTAACATTTCTAGTGTAAACTTTGTGTATGATGACGGTAGCAAATTAGAGCCATGAATTGAAATGATCATCAAGTTACTAGGATGCCAATGAGTCTACTATGACTCGTTAACTGTCATTATAGTCGCATTGTTGCCTGAATAGGTAGGCAAAGACGACCAATGTCTAATACCATTAATCAATGGCATATCATGGTTATGCTTTCCTTCATAGGTTGTAATCACTTATCTTAAGTCTTCAAATGCACATTCTACATGTTTTCTTACTGAACAACTAGGATTGGTGCATTTATAGTAGCTCTTACAAAATTTACACACGGTTCTCTTACAGTCCTACTTCCCTCTATTGATATCCCTTCATTTTCACTATGCGTCTTCCTATTAAATGATTCAACAATAAGAAGTTAATACTTGTATAAAATTTATTTAATATATTAGTTATTAAAATCAAATTGTAATTTAGACAATAAAAATGAAGGTACAATCTCTTAGCTTGAGCTTCATCTTCATCCCCACCTGATCTACCATGATCAAATTCATCATCTCCAATGGAAATCGAAGAATTTTGTAGCGTCCCGACCAATTCCCGTTGTTCAGAACCACGAGATTGATCTAGGAAATCATTAAAGTGACGAACTACAAGTGAATTATTCGCAGCTGATGAAGAAGTTTATCGTTTAGACGGTTAGGGGATGATTATGATTTCCCTTATAAACAAACTCTGTAATATCTCCATCTAAATACGTCTCCGGCTTCTTCCTCATCAAACAATTTTGATACGTGCACTTGTAATAACTTCTTGGATTCTCACTAGCCTTCACTTGTTTTGTCTGTGTTTCTTATACCCATCATCTAACTTCTTGTGTGTTGATTGATGATCATAGGCCTCATCATCACCTACGTAATCCAATTTGAAACTCTATTTCTAAAGCGGGTACCTACATTTATTTTCCAAATTTCTTTCATCTTTAATTCTATGTTGATAGATTTCCTAAAAAGGTTCAGTTCAGTTAGTTGCGATTTCTTGTAGAAGTAAACGGGAAGAAAATCTCGAAAACTGATGTTTTTGGCGTGACCCATTTAGGAGTATGAATACATGTTTTGTAATTCATTTTGAGTTAGTTGACAATAAACAGAATTCTCTCTTTGCTTCTCTTTCAAACACACACAGATACACGCTATAGTTAAACCCAATTCATTTAGCTTTATTTCCTCTTCTAAACCTTAGGAATTCTGGTTATTTAAAGGGGTTTAGTATCCAAAAGTATACCGAACTTGTCACTTTTTGCTATTGTGTATACCCACCTTTCAAAACTACCGTTTAATGTACTCAACTTTTTTAAAACTACCGTTTAATGCATTTGGTTACCTCTTATTCAGGTAACCGATCATTTTTATTTTTTATTTTTTCATGCCACGTCATTATTTGTTTGCCACATCAGTATTATTTAAAAAAAATAAAAAAAATGGATAAACATATGAAGAACATTCATATGAATCTTCAATTCCATGAAGAACATTCTTGTAAATATTCAAAATATGTGAACTCAAAATCGAACAAAACTATGTGTGAATATATCTGTGAACTCAAAATCAAACAAAACAATCTATGAGTTGCCCTTCGCATATGAACAATCAAAAATCCAGAAACTACATTTGATACTTCGATGTCACACATGAAGATTCAAAAATCGTTTATGAACAATCAAAAATCGAGAAACTATGAGTTGCCCTTCGCATATGAACAATCAAAAATCGAGTTGCCCTTCGCATATGAACCATCATAAAACAGAGATCTGAGAAACTGCATGCGATGTCACACATGAAGAAAACCCAGATGAAGAACAATATCAGAAAATCGAAAAAACCTTTGAAGATGAAACAAATCGTACCTTATGAACCCTTTGAAGATGAAATCGCAAATTTGGAATCTTGAACAAAATAACAGATCTGTCGAACCAAACACATATTTGGAATCATAAGAACAATCAAACCAAGATATGTACGATTGAAGATGAAAAATCGATCTTGTTCATACGAAGATGAAAACCCATGCGAAGAAACCCTAGAAACCCACATCGATGAATCCAAAACCCCTTTCGAAGAAACCCTAGAATGATGCCCAGAAATGCAAAAACCCCTTTCGGATTATGGTGGCTGCCATTGAGTTCTTGAGCGATGGTGACCTCCGATGGTGGTGATGGTGACCTCCGATGGTGGTGATGGTGCAATCAAAGAAGCGATGGTGATGGATGATTTACGAAAACATAAAAAATGTCCAGATCGATGGTAATGGTGTATCCAATTATTATTATTATTATTATTATTATATTTTCAATTATTTAAAAAAAATAAATGACATGTCAGCACCCAATCAGATGACACGTCATCAAAACCGGCGCCACGTTAGTGGGTGACCTGATATACCAGGTTAGATACACTAAATGGTAGTTATAGAAAGTTCAGTATATTAAATGGTAGTTTTGAAATGTGGGTATACACAATAGCAAAAAGTGACAAGTTCGGTATACTTTTGGATACTAAACCCTATTTAAAATCATTTCTTCAATTCTTGAATGATTTTTTGAAAGAAATATAACAATTGGTATCAGAGTTATGATTCTCGCAACAATTTCACAGCCCTAGAATTCGTATGGTCACCAGAATTCAGTGGTCAAATTTGTTTATTTGATTATATTTATTAATTGACAATTAACATTTTTAATTATTACTTAATAATTTATTACTAATATTTTAATAAACAAAACTTAAAATGAAATAATAACGGAGGTGCTTGGGTAAGCTTATTTTTTTGAGCATAAACTTATTAGTTTTTTAGCTTATTAGTAAAAAAAGTATTTAGATTAGCTTATGGCTTATAAGCTAATAAGCTTCTTTTAAAAAGTGTTTAGCTTAACTGATTATTATAAAATGATTAAAAAAGACATGCTTATATTTGAGAAAGAGAGAGAAAAAGAAAGAAATATAAGGGTATATATGTAAATATACAAAGATAAGATCATATGGAAAAAAAAGTTGCGTATCAAAATTGGTTTATTTTTATTAAAAATAAGCTCACAAGTAAAGACAAACATCAAATTTTCTTTAAGCTTAAAAATAAGCTAAAAAAGCCTATAAAATAAACTAAAACAAACACACCCAAATTAAAAAAAAGGGTATTACAGTACTTTCAATTGATCAGCGATCATAAGTATAATTAGTAGCAAATCACGTGAACCAGATGTATAATTTACTCTCTAATTTATGGAGTTTATTATTTAAAATAATAAAGTAAAATATTCGTGGAGGAAGAATGAAAATGGAGGGAGGTGAAATATTTTATTTTATTTTAAATAAACTTCATAAACTTAACGTCTGGAACCGAACCATCAAACTCCATAAATATGTTTATCAGTTTATGGATAATTATATCTTGGTATGTAGTTTCAAGTTTGAGGGTTGTTCCGTCGATCGTAATTTATTAAAGAAAAAAAATAAAAAATCATTTAAATTTCAAAAAGTCTAATATTGTTCTAACACTAGGGAATTCATATCACACGCTTCGCGACGGGAAGAAACTTTTGTTGATTATTATTACATTTTAAAGTATATTTTTTACGAAGGCATGAAACTTTTATTTATATTGATTTTAATCTATCGATTTTTTATCAAGCAATTTATTAATCACTATCCTCTAATTAATTGAACTTATTCAACTATATATAAAATTTAAATCACATCAAATTTCAATTGGCAAGTAACTTATTTAAAATAATTTGTAATTATATAAAGGGTTTACTTTACAACAATGTATTAAAGTTGTCACGTTTTGCTATTATGTGTATCGAACTTTAAAAGTTTTTATTGCGTGTATTAAACTTTTAATTTTTTGTCACTATACATATTTTGGTTACATAAAATAGGAAAAAATGTACAGGTTTAGTATATATAATAAAAAATTTAATACACACATAGTAACAAAATAAAAGTTTGATACACACAACAGAAATTTTTAAGACCGATACATACGATAGTAAAGCGTGACAATTTATATACATTTTGGGGAACTAAACCTTCATATAAATAATAATTTAAATAATAAGAATAATTTTATTCTAAATAAAATGGTAAAAAAATTGATCTGTAAAACGAAAAAAAATGAAAATAGAAGAATTAAGAAAGAAATATTAAGTGTGAAATTGCTAAAACAAAGTTTAAAGTAAATTTAACTAATTAATAATTTAAAAATAAAAAGGATGAAATAGAACTTTTAAAAAGAAAATGTGAGGGAAATAATTTATTTTAATTAACACAGAAAGGGAAGTAAGGATAAGAAAAGAGAAAGGGAAGTAAAGATAAGAAAAAAGGATAGGAAATTAAAACAAAAGATTGTTAATGTCATGAGTAAAACTTAAGACTAACCAACTTAAAAAAACCCCTCCAAACCACTCCACCAAAATAGATATTTTGTTTTGTTTCTGATTCTTGCCTCAAAATATTTGTATTGAAAATAAGCAGAAAAAGTAAAAAAAAAATCAAAATATTAACGCTGAGATTCGACCCCCAGTCTCCAGTCTCAAAACACCGCTTTCTTACCACCTACTCCAAGATCCCTTTTGTAAAATTTATAAACGATTAAATATGTAACTGATTTGCGTTGAATGTATAAAAGGACAAAAATTATTCCCGATAATTGTATGGTATAGTGTGTGTGAAATAGAGAGAAATAGTGTGTGTGAAAGAGAGAGAAAGAATTTTCAAATTTCATAATAAAGAAACACGAAACTTGGGTTTTTTTTCTTAGCAAACAAACTATAAGTGAACTTAACAAATACCAAACTTGGTTAGTATTGCATAAATTAGACTTTTTTTTTATAATAATAACGTATATCTCTTGGAATTGAAAAAAAATAATAAAAACCATCAAGCACCGCGTAGGGGTGAACTTATGTTTGGTCCGGTGGTGGCACAGGGCACAAGTAATTTTATAGACGAAGTGAAAAACTTCAAATTTTTCGAGTCAGTGTTACCAGTTAAATTTTTAGCATCAGTGATTTTTTTATATCATCAAAATCTAATGAAAAATGAACTTTTTAAAAAAATGATAAGATATGGTTCGATATTCGATTTATACCTTTAAAATAGTTCAGTTTATCATATAAATAACAATTTAGTTAATAGTGTTTCATATAAATTGTGTTTTGTTTTAGATTTTAGCCCTAAAATACCAGACCAACAACTGAAAACTCATTAACCCAACCCGATTAACTGAAAACATGAGAAAACCCTGAACAACATCCAATCTTAATTAATTTTATTTTTGCTATTATGTGATGCCATCGGTTATCAACAATCCTGGGTTCACCCCTAGACTATTGCGTGATGTTTCTCACATTTGGACGATTACGTCAACCACCTTGTGATGATTATGATGTGATGGAGTTATAACCAAGGTTGTAAAAATCATTCGGCAGTATACAGTCGATCGATCACCTTCAAGTGATTAATTGGTTTCTCGATTGGGACCTTAAACTATATAGGAATTTATTTTAAAAAATCAATATTAGTAAGATCCTAACAAAATAAGTCAATAACCATAAAAAAAGAGTTTTAATAAGCTTGAAAAATAAAAATCATAAGTACATAATTAGTTTAATAAACTTAAAAAATACTTGAATTGGGACTTTTTACAAAAATTAAGAAATTATATATATATATATATATATATATATATATAGGGAGGTTCATGCGAGAAGATTCATTTTTACGAAAAATGTTTCTGACCCTTAGATTATTTGATCAATGGTTATAAATAATTATGTCATTATAGTAATTATTAGAAATTATAGGTTATTAAAATAAAAACCAAAAGGGCATTATAGTACCTTTTTCCCCCACTAATCTCATCCCTAATTAATTAGACTTACCATACTTACTTCTCCATCTCTCTTATTTGTTAGGAGAATTAAAAAAGAAAAACCTTATTTGATATGTAGTCGCCGGCAATATTTGAACGTCACAACAACTACCAAAATAGATCTCAACACTATCCATCTCCCTCATTAGTCATCTTCACCGTCGCACCATCTTCTCTCAACTTTAACAACAACATTTACCGGTTATCTTTTCGGTAATCAATTCCCGAGTCATCGTTGCTGCCGGACCTTAGCTGCCTTCCATCGTTAGTGAGCATCTCACCACCGTTGACCTTCCATTGTTTCCGCCCTTTGCCACTTACCCTTCATCTTTTCACTGCCGTCTATTTACAACTGGTGAGATCGCCCTTTGCCACTTACCCTTCATCTCACCACCGTTGACCTTCCATTGTTTCCGCCCTTTGCCACTTACCCTTCATCTTTTCACTGCCGTCTATCGTGAGTAGGCTCCTCCTACAACTGCTCCATCAACCCTTGGATTTTACAACCGCTGCACCACCACTATTTACAACTGGTGAGATCTCCTCCATCTCCTCCTTCGTTTTCCCTTTTTTCATATATTCATTGCTTGTCGGTGAATATATAATACTGGGTAACCCATTCATACAAAAGCAACAATTTAGTTATCTTTTTATATAGTAAATGTTCATGGTTCATCAGTGAACTAAATCTAATCCATGTGTCTGTGCACGTGTTTATCGGTGACTGCGTTTGAACTAGTGAAATATAGTTTGAGAAACATGCAACGGATTTAATTTTAGTTTTTTCTTCCATTGTTTGATTTTAGGAATTTGTGAATTGGTGCTTTGCGTTTGAACCTGTGAATTTCATGTATTATAACTAATCTAAGAGGCTTGCATTATAAATAATAAAAAATTGAGTTTTATATATGTTATGTAGCAAACACTTAATAAACCATATCAAAGTAATCTTTAGAAAGATAAAAATGTTATTAGGTGTATTCACTAATGAACTAGAGATTTTTTATAGGTTTTAAAGTTGACAAGTTGTGGTCACTATTAAACATGAAATAGATAATTACAAACTAAATGTGTTCACTAATATTGATCACCAATAAACCATCGATGTTTTTGTGTGCATTCTTAAAACTCAAATATTGTTGAATGGTTCACTAGTGACCTAAATATGGCATCAAAAAAAGTTAATAACGGTTAAAAAACCAAAACGTTTGAAGAGTTAATGTTTATATTTAAAAGTATGATAAAATGGATGAAGAAAAAAAGTTTGTGTATCTCGTGAGTAAAAAAAATCTAAAATGCATGAAGAAAGAGAATGGTTATGTATGGTGAATTACAAATAAATCTTGAAAAAATCCATGACGCATAAAGGGGAGAGAAAATAGTTAAATTGTCAAAATTAAAGTAATAATGAATTAATCACATATGTATAAAATGATATTACTATCCTTTTGACTAAGATCTTGACTAGTAAAATTCAATGGTTTAAAATGCTTCTCGCAAAATGAGAACTTCTCACATGAACCCTCCCCTATATATATATGGAAAAGTTCAAACGAGAACTGTGAGAACCAATCTTAGCCGTCCAATTCCCCCTCCCTCTATTGGATTGCCCACCCATGAATTCCTTACATGCACCTTGCCACACTAAATCCACCTACGCTCTTCATCCATGAATTCCACTTACCACTTGAATGGCCAAGATTGGTTCTCACAGTTCTCGTACAGAAAACAGTTCTCGTTTGAACTCTCCCATATATATATATATATATGCGTTTGTGTGTGTATTACCTATTTTATATTACATTACCCTTTTAATAAAGGGATTAGTTCCTAAATATGTATTTAACTTATCACCTTTTGTTATTGTGTGTACTGAACTTTCAAACTTACCTTTTAATGTATCCAACCTTCAAAATGTACTAGTTAGTATACCCGGTTACCTATTGTTCAGGTAACCGGTAATTTCTTACAATTTTTATTTATTTTTAATCTCACAACTCAGAAATTGATGCCACCTCATTTAACTTTTATATTTATTTTTATTTCGTGAAGAACACCCTTCACCTTCATCTTCTTCTTCAAGCTTCAATCATTCAAACACAAACTCATATAGTCAATCATCAAACTTTCTGAAACATAAACTACAAAAAAAGAATCATAAACACCAAATATCAAAATCGATACATATGAGAACCCAAATTAGAAATCCATTAATCCAAATCAACGAGGAAGATGAAATCAAGCAAGAACTCAATGAGGAAGATGAAATCATTGGATACGAACCCAAAATCAAGAAACTTAAGAACACCCAAATTATGTTCGAACCAACAAAATTAAATAAAATCGAAACATATCATCCTAAATCGTCAAAAACCCTAAATTGGAAACTAAAAAACCAATCTTCGAATGTGTAGAAATCCAACGAAATCAGAACAGTGGATGTAGTATATGGTTATTACACATAGCAACCCATTCTGAAAAGCAACACTAAACTTAAATCGAGCCAAGAACTGAAATCGAAACCTAAATCGCAACCCAATCTGAATTGCAACACTAAATCGCAACCCAATTTGAATTGCAACACTAAATCGCAACCCAATCTGTAAAAACCCTAAATTGCAACATTAAATGCCAACCCTAAACTTACATGAAGGTGAAGGTGAATGAAAGCATCGATGAAACTGAATATCGAAACCTGTGTATGTGCGACATGATGAAGAGCAGAGAAAATCCCAGATTAAGCTCTTCAAGAACCCAACTGAAATCCCAGATGAAATCCTTCGATGAACTCTTCAAGGAACCCAGATGAATCCTTCGAACAAAATCCCTTGATCTTGTTTATTATTATTATTATTATTATTATTATTATTATTATTATTATTATTATTATTGTAACACTCGTAAACCCGGGCTAGTAATTAGCGGGTAAACGATATGTGATTATGTGTGTTTTAATATAATTAGATGATTATATTAAGTTAAATTGTTATTGCATGATAATTAAATTATTTGATAAAATGATATGTGAGTATGTATGTATGTATATGTAATTAGATATTTATTGACACCACATGCTTAATTTAAGTGATTATGTGTGTGCACGTGTACATGAAGAATATATGGATAGACTTGCATGAGCTTAGTCATTTCCTCATTTTCAAATATCGTGTGTGTGTGTGTGCAAAAGTGTTTATCTCCTATTGAAGAAAGCTCAAGAAGAAGAAGTTTACTTGAAATTTGATTTAAAAATTTGGTGCTTTATAATTCAAGCTAAAGGTTAGTATTATGATTCTAACATGTTTATGATTATCATGATATGTGTTCTATGAGTTTTATGAATAATCACCATGGATAAGTTTGAATAAATCTTGATTAAATGGGTTTTGTTAGATTTGGTGATTTAATTAAAAGGTGTTCTTGATGCATGAAAACATGTTTAATAATGTTTGGATATGTTTTTAGTATGTTTTAGTAAGTTTGTAAATTCCGGAAATGGTTTCATGGAGTTTTGTTATGGAAACTGGTTAAACGATGAAGAAGATGAAAAATTAAAAATTATTATAAATTTAAGGGGCCTAGCCTTTAGGCTTAGAATTCGAAGTGACCTATGAAGGATCCGCTCGAAGTGGCCTATGGGGGGAATTCGCTCGAAGTGGCCTATGTTTTAGTAAGTTTGTAAATTCTGGAAATGGTTTCAGGGAGTTTTATTATGGAAACTAGTTAAACGATGAAGAAGATGAAAAATTAAAAATTATTATAAATTTGAGGGGCCTAGCCTTTAGGCTTAGAATTCAAAGTGGCCTATGAAGGATCCGCTCGAAGTGGCCTATGAAGGATCCACTCGAAGTGGCCTATGGGGGGAATCCGCTCGAAGTGGTCTTGGCTCGAAGGGGGATCCGCTCGAAGTGGCTTGGCTTGAATGGGGATCTGCTCGAAGTGGCCTTCCGCTCAAAGTGGCCTACGGTTCGAAGTTTGAACCACTCGAAGGCTTATTGTGATATGTTTGGCTATTTTTTCTAGAATGTGGGATTTTGTTTGTTGGATCTTTTGGGTTGTTATTTATGGGTTTATATTGAATATTATGATATAAATATATGAGGGCATATATATTTATAAATTAGAAACCAATTCCGGTGTTGTTGTGTTTTCAGAAAACACAAAGGCTCAGTAATATAACAAATCTGAGTTCCACGTTTGAGATCAAGAGGTGAGTGGATGTTAACTCACGGATGGTAAAGTTTATGATTGATATGGATGATACGATGCACATGTTTGTGTCTAGCTAGACCGTTTAGTCTGATGCTCTGCACGTGTTTGTGATTAGCTAGACTATTTAGTCTGATGCTCATTGCTTGTTTCTTGTTGATTATTGATTATATCTACTGTGTGATTATTTGGCCGATACATGCTCGAGGGATGATATCGAGTATTGTTTAAGGAGTCAGCTATACGTAGAATTGGGCTGGGTCTGATCACTATTGGTTGAGCAGATGTACACCCTCTCATGCATGCGTTGTATTGGAGGGGATTTAACTGTGCCAATTGGCGGTGGGCCATCGGTAAACCTTTGCTTTGGCCGGCATTGTTTGTAGGTTCTGCGCCGAACCGCCGATCTTCTGGATTATGTGATTACATGCTTTGATATCGATTGTTGTTGCCTGCTTTTGTGATTTAAGCTTCCTCTCACTTAGCTTCGTGTTAATTCCCCACAGTTGATTGTTTTTACAAGTTCGTGAGTTTGTTGTGAAAGGAGAAGTTGACCCCAATCTGATATTAGTTTTATTTTGGAAACAAGCCATGTTATATTTTGTAACACATGATGGAACAATGATGTTTTGTAACAGATGTTTTAATTTGCGATGATGTAAAGTATGTTTGATTAAAGCTTCCGCAGCGCGTATTTTAAAAAAAATGGCTTAGGATTTTCTGGTGTTACAAATATTATGATTATTATTATTATTAGAATTATTTTAAAAGATGAAAAAACACATCAACTACCAACTCAACGCCATGTCACTACCACGTCAGTTAAACCGGTGACATTTTATCATCTTACCTGCTATACTACATTAGATACATAAAATGGTAAACTTGGTAGGTTCAGTAAATTAAATGGTAAGTTTGAAAGTTCGATACATACAACAGCAAAATATGACAAGTTAGATACATATTTATGAACTAAACCTTTTAATAAAAATATGTAATCTAAATAAAAGAAAACCTAATTTAAAATTTTAAAACCTTAAAGCAAAGTGCATCCGCCCACAAGCAAATACAAAACATTTATCATTCTCTTTCTTCACTATCCATGGCGAACATCTCCCCCCCCCCTCCTTACATTGTCGGTAGCTCTTTTTCTCGTAACTTTGCCAACGACTCCTTGACATCCACGACAATGAAAGGCGACTCCTTGACATCCACGACAATCAAAGGCGACTCCTTGACCAAGACCGTCATTTCCTGGACCTCGATCATCGTAGGCGCATGTAAGCCTCTTGTCCTCGACACCTTGTTGGTTTTGACAGAATGCTTATGTGGAAGCTGACAATTTTTTGACTTTCATTGACCGCCAAGCCGATTAGGACCGATTTTGGCTGGTTTTGACCGATTTTGACCGCAACCGATAAGTTTGGCCGATCATCTGATTTCTAGGTCGAAGGGCCGATAACCGCCTAGACGGCGATTAATCAACCACTCAGGCCAATTTTTACAACACTGGTTATAACAGTGATGATCATACACCATCCTTTATTTTTCTGTCATCCGGTTAATATTTGTATTGTAATTAATGTTATTTATTTTCTAGTGGATTACAATTTGTAATATGTACCATACAAACTATTATGTATTTGTGATGTAATTTAACATATCACTTTCATACTTGACAATATAATTATGTTTATCCTTTGAAAAAAAATAATCAATTTCACTTATCCAAAAGTTAGAGATAATATCCCTAAATAAATATCCTTTGGTGGTAAGGCATGAATGAGCTGAAGTGAAATTCCCACGTAAATTCTTCTAGATTAGGTACATTTCCACCTTTGACTTTTTTTTTGTTCTCCAAGTCTCCAACTCTCTCCATTTTCATTTTTCCTCCACAAACTTTTTATTTTATTATTTTAATTTTTAAATAATAAACTCCATAGATTTATTATAATACCCTGATTTCCTCATACCTCTTCCCTCCCTTTTCAAGAAATCCTCTCATGTCTTCTTCTGGTATCACCTTTGAATCACCATCAAACTCACCACCACCACCACCACCACCATCCACCGTCGCCGAAGCTACTGCCACTACCTGGATTGATGCCGGCGTACCTAGATTCAAATCAACCCCTCCAACTTCACTTTCCATTTCAACACCAAGATTTTCATCTTCCTCCTATTTATCTTTCTCCGGCGACCTCACCGACGCAGACTTCCTTGACTCCCATCTTCTCCTCTCTTCTTCCCATGTATGTCTCTCTGTTTCTCTGATATCTCAACCCGCCATTAATGGAGTCCTAAAGCTCTGTTTTACTCTCACTATACACTAGAACACGTTTTCCCTCTAAATTTGTACATTTCTGCATAAATTTACAAACGGGTTTTCGAAAAAAAACAATCCTTTTGAAAAGTTCTGATTTGCTTTTATATTTTTTACCGAGTTTAGTGATAATTCAGATCCAAATAATTTAACTTTTTGATTACTTTCTTGCAGATTTTACCATCTCCAACCACTGGTTCTTTCCCATCCCAAGGCTTCGACTTGATACCCAACAATCAAAATCAAGAACAGTGTATAAAGAAAGAACAATATAATTTCACAGATTCCCAGTTTCAAACCCAATCAACTCCTCAAACAGTAAGTTTTCTCCTCATTTTCCCATCAAACAACAAACTTCATCACAAAAGATGAAATCGCACTAACTGAATTGAAACTTATCAGGAAATCTATCAACCCAGAATTGAAGATGACAGAAATTTAGTAAAATCAAGGTACCAGCTTGAGAAACAGAGTTTTGAATCTGATTACACAGGTGATCATGAGACCTATAATCATCAATCAACACGCAGGAAGTTAGATGACGGATATAATTGGAGAAAATACGGGCAGAAACAAGTGAAAGCTAGTGAGAATCCAAGAAGTTATTACAAGTGCACGTATCAAAATTGTTCGATGAGGAAGAAGGTGGAGACATCTTTAGATGGAGATATTACTGAGATTGTTTATAAGGGAAATCACAATCATCCAAAACCGCAACCTACTAAACGATCATCTTCTTCATCAGCTGCGAATAATTCACTTGTAGTTCGTCAATCTAATGATTTTCCAGATCAATCTCGTGGTTCTGAGCAGTGGGAATTGGTCGGGACACCGGAAAATTCCTCAATTTCCATTGGAGATGATGGATTTGATCCGAGTAGATCAGGTGGGGATGAAGATGAAGCTCAAGCTAAAAGATTGTAAGTTCGTTTTATTGTCCAAATTATAATAACTAATTTATTATAAATTTTCTTATATATCAACTTCTTCTATTTAACAGGAAGATGGAGAGTAAAAACGAAGGGATGTCAATGGAGGGAAGTAAGACCGTAAGAGAACCGAGAGTAGTGATTCAGACGGTAAGCGATATTGATATACTCGATGATGGATATAGATGGAGAAAATACGGTCAAAAAGTGGTCAAAGGAAATTCTAATCCAAGGTAATATTTTTATGAAGCTTAAATTTTATTTTAATACAAAATTTATGTTTTTTTTTTCTTAAACTTGAAAGGATTTGCTACTTTGTTAGTAAATATACACCATTGATTTTGATTATTTTTATAGATAATACTAGTATTACATACGTCAAAATCTCGTATGTTACTGGTATAAGCAATATTTATGTCATGTGTGTACTTTTTGTAGGAGTTATTATAAATGCACCGCTCCTAGTTGTTCAGTGAGAAAACATGTGGAAAGATCATCTCAAGATTTTAGATCAGTGATTACGACCTACGAAGGAAAGCACAACCATGATGTACCATTGGCTCGTGGTATCAAACATCGAACATCATTGCCTACCTATTCAAGCAACAACACAACTATAATGGCAACTAATGAGTCAGTATTGTCTCATCAACATCCTAGTAACTTGATGATCAATTCGAGTCATGGCTCCACTTTGTCGCCATCATCATACACAAAGTTTACAATAGAAATGTTTAACAACTCCGGAGGTTTTGGGTTTTCGGGGTTTGAGAACCCTATACGATATCCTTATATGAATCAACAACTAAACACACAGAATGTGTTTTCTAAGGATGAAGATGAAACCAAAGATGACAACTTTAGTCCTTGACATGTTCATAATGTTTTTGCAAGGTCTTAACTTGTTTATTCAAATATATATTATGTATTTATAAAAAATCTTTTTAGCAGGATCCTTTTGTATGTTTTAACAACATTCTTTTGTTGTTTATTGCGATATATAGTTTTGTTCTTTGGAGCGAAATATCGGCAAATTTGTTTGTTGCAAAAATTTTATTTGTGACCTCATGTATATTATTTATATATAAAGTTACGAAGAATGTTTAATATAGTCCAAACTTAATTTATAGTCATAATAGATTAATTTTAGTCCTTGGATCAATGCCATCAATGGTATATATTGCATTTTAATATTTTGAGCGGAGTAATATTTTCGTAATTCACATGTGATTCTTTTACAAATCACATATGATTGTATACTAAATCACCTATAATTGAATATTAAAATTTTAGGACTATGTTTTTTACATGGACTTTATTAATTATAAAGTTATATAACAATAATAATTAAAGTATGTAATTTATATATATGCTTATTTTATGGATTATGTGGGTTTATGATTGTATTGTAAAAACTTATTTTTGGTAATTAACAAAACATTGAAATTGTAATATTATTTTATTTTCATAGGTAACTTGACAAAAAAGCTAATGTAAATACTCAGTTTTACTGATGAAGGTATATAGCTAGGAAAGGATTCTAAATTTGTAACGAAAAAGGGTTTTGGTTACTGTCAAACCTGTAACCGATTAAAAATTGCTAATGTGACATTATTTACTTCTTTATAAAATAAATAAATTTCTACGTATTAAAAACTTAGAAGCCTAAAATCTTCGTAGGAATTTTATATTAGGTTGATAACTATTTTATAGAGTACAAAAGGTATAAGAGAAACCCTAATATGAAACCCTAATGGTAGGGATGAGCATCTTAACCGAACCACAACCGATAAAACCGTTAAATCCGAACCAAATAAAAACCGACGGTTCTGTTTATAAATTTTCATTAACCTATAGATAGTGGGTTGGTTTCGGTTTTATACACGTAATCGAACCGGTACCAAACCGAATCTATAAAGATTTATTATTTAATTATTTTATATATTTATTATTTAATTACTTGAATACTTGTTCATTTATGGTGCATCATGCAGATTATATTTTTGTAAAAGCGTGAACTTTGTTAGTTATTATGTCGTCTTATTCGTATAATGGACTACTAGAGTCATTGTAAATGTTGAATACTTGATTGTTTTTTTCATATGGGGCAATTAAATATAATAAAATGAATTCACAAGTTGTGAATTGATTGAGGTCAAGAGGTGGTGTACCACCGGGCCCAATTTGTGTATTAAATATAACTCTAACATACAATTTTGTGTTTTTATCATAATAAATAAGGATTTAGTAAGTTATAGAAAATAATAAATTATTTGACCAAAATTTGTGGCTACTATAAAGCAATAAAAAATATAACTCAAGCTTATATTCTGAAATAACGAAGCTCATTAAGTTTGGTCCAACTTAGTATAACGGTTAACTAATAAAATCGATAACGAAAACCGATCCATTATCACAAACCGCTAACCGTCCCATTAGAAACCGATACCCATTGGTTTGGAAAACACATAAATGATATTATCGGTTATGGTTCGGTTTGGGGTCAAAACCTACCCATGCTCAATCCTACCTAATGGCCCTAACCCATATATACAATAGGGCTGGGTCAACTATACTAAACTCTAATCTATATTCACTAATAGTTCTATGGTCTCTCTATGCGGTCTTCCCGGTCTATCCTTTTGGCACCTTCTTCTTCTTGCTTGCTTTTTTTAGATCTTTTGTTTTTTTGTGTCATTGTGGGTGTGTTTGAGACAGATATCATATCAGATCAGATCTAGTGTATGTTTCCATGTTCTTGTGCGATGGTGTTTGTAGTGCGTGTTATTGTGTGTGCATTACAGATCGAGTCATGTGTAAGAGAGACTTGATTTGATCTTTAGTTATTGTGTATTTTCATATGTATCTATGCGTCTATTTTCATGTGTGTGTATTACATTGTTTTATTGTTGGTTCAAAAGCATAAACTTAAAACTTGATTACGTACTTATATATATGTTTGGATGGATTGGCTTATATATATGATATATCTCGATCCATATGGTTGTGTCAAGGCGATGTATGTTTTGAACGTACAGAAGTACATCTATCTTTATTTAATTAGTGTGTTCTTCTCTTGCGTGCATGGTTCGTGTTTGTTTCATACATACATATATATATATATATATATATATATATATATATATAGGAGAAATTCATTTGAAAATCATTATTAGTGCAAGAATTACGAGAACAAATTAATTTTAACCGTTTATTTTGAATAATGAAATTCATGGTGATTAATGGTGGTCCAGCAGTGGTGATTAATGGTGGTCTGATGACGGTGATTTGTAGAAAATAAATATCTAATTAATGGTTATAAATCATAAAAAATAAATATGTTTAAAAAATGACTGTATAACTTGTAAACAACCACATTTGCATAGGAATGACATGGCATTAACTGGACTGCCACGTGTGTAGCCATGTCACTTGTACCTGCTAAATGGGTGGTCAGCAGGTTTAAAAGGTCATCATATTTTTTTTATTACAAAATAAATTTTATAGTCTTTTCTTCGCCAAAAAAAATTGAACATTTCCTTTATTGACAAATTTTGATATTTAGGTTATCTTTTTCGATAATTTGTCATATATATATATATATTATTTGCGAAAAGACGAGAAGCAATCTCAGCCACTTATTTGAATTTGATCTAGTGGTTTAAATTAATCATGTTTTTTTTATTTTTTTTTAATTTAAAAGGGCATAATGGTAAACTAAAACTTTTCTCTCTCCTATTTTTATCACTCCTAAATTTTGAACAAAAATAAAAAAAATTTACTAGTAAATTGTTAATTTCACGGAGTTCACAGTGAACACACTTAAAATATTTACGAGTTTTTCATCTATTACTGTGTTCAATAATGAACACAGCCAAAAGTATACAAGTTTTAAGATAAATTTTACAATGTTCAATATTATACACAACTAAAAATATATTTAGTTTTTCATTATTAATATGTTCAATAATGAATAATGCAAAAAGTATACAAATTTTAAGATAAATTTTACAATATTCAATACTAAACACATTGAAAGATATATTAGTATTCCCATATAACCTCCTAGTTTTCATTATGGAATAAGAATATAGAGCAAACAAAATTAAGGACTTGTTCATTCAAAATACAACTCATCAACTATTCATCTATGAACAATATTACCAAATTCTTATAAATAATCAATGCTTATTACTAAACAATGAGAAAAAGAAATCAAAAGTAAGAAACATTTAAAAATCAACGATGCTAGATGAAAAAACAACAATTTTTTTTGAAGATGCGGCGGCGGCTTTACTTCGTTGTTTCGTGGACCAACGGGGGTCGGCACTGTCGGGTGGATTGATAAGGGTCATCGTCGGCGGTTCATCACCATCTCCGTTCACCGGTAGATATCACAACAGATCCGATAGCATCAAGGTTGCCGGTGATAAGATTGCAACACAGTCAATGGCGGTTATTGTGGTGGGTGACGTCAACAGCGTAGAGTATGGGATATCGGTCGATCTACATGGATGGTGGGGTGGAGAGGAGGTGATGGTGTGCTGGCCTTGACACAGATGACTGCCTAAACGACGCCTTGGAACATATGCTTTTTTATTGCTTCCGATTAACTCAAATAGAAAGAAGAGGTAAAGTGCAAATGATAGTTAGAGTTTTCTTGTTTCAAAAAAGGGGGATGGTGTAACATCCTCAACTTGGGCCTAGTTGTAATTAGTGTGTAAGTATGTATAGCTATTGTAATAAGACGTATTATGTAAGTATTTGTTGAATTAAATAGAAGTAAGTTATGTGATTAAGTGTTATGTGTATGTATGTACGTATGCATGTATGGATATGTGCATGTGTCTATGTGTCTAGTTAAAAGAGGAAACCCATATGCGAAGAAATAGGGCAACCGCCTCTGGGAAATTTGAATATACATGTGTGTACATGTGGTGTGTTGACTTTACAAGTCAAAGAAAACACACAAAGAAAACCGCAAGCTTACCTTCTCTCGACTCTTTCTCTCTCGTTTCTCACTGTTCTCGGATTTCAGAAGAACAAGAAGGATTCTTTTGTTAATCTACGAAGGTGAGCAGCGCGATTTTATTATGTTTAGAAGATTAGAAGCATGTATAACATTTTATTATGTGGGATCAAATATACGTATATGTGTATGTGATCTGTCTACAGACTATCTGACACATGGTTAAGGTCAGCCGGTTAGCTGGATCCTAACAGGACTTCGGTCATTTCTGGATTTAACGGTGACTCGGGGTGCATCCCGGGTCAAGGTTCTGCAGAACCACCGTGCCTTAACGTGAGTGGTGATCAGCTGATTGTAGTTGGATTACCTGTAGAGCCTCTGGCTCTGTGAATGATGCTTGGTGGACTGCCTTGTGCTCCCCCACCAGCGCGGATTGGTCGTGTCTGATTCCCCGGTCTGAGTTGTTGAGCGGGATTGATTACCCTGCAAGACATGACTCTTACCGATCTTGTCAGCACACCGCTATGTGCTAAGCTAGCAATGACTGTTTATGAAATGTCTCATGACTTAATCTATTGATGCTTATGATTGTATGTACTCACTAGCTAGTGTAGCTAATGATACTATGTTTCCCTTTCAGGTAAAGACTAGATGGCCTGCGAGGCGGGTTACTTTTGGATATACATTGCCCCTTGTGGGTGGAACACTTGTAATTATATGTTGTAATGTGAATAGATATTATGGTCGGTTCCTGTACATGGTAACACCAACGTTCTTTTGATAATGTAAATGACAGTTGTTGTTTTAAAAGAAAATTTTCCGCTGCTAAAGCCTGTTTTGTCATTAAAGCAACTAAAATCAGAAGCGGTGTTACAATTAGGTATCAGAGCCTAAGTTTGAGTGAATTGGATACTTGTAAGAGTATTCGATCTCAAGCTCGGGCCCGACCATAAAGAAGTGTTCCTATGGGGAGGATTGAGTGAGAGTTATATGTATGCTAGCACTATATGATGACTTGTTTGTGAGTTAAGTCAGTAAGATTGAGTATTAACTGCTCTTTCTCTGTCATGTAGAAGTCTAGAAAAAGATGTCTGTTGAACATGGCCATACAGAGCAGGCTATTAAAGAATTAGAGGATGAGGCCTCTCATATGCCTCATCAGGCTGAGGATCAGCGATCTTAGCAAAATGTTGGTGGTGGCAGACCTGAGCCAGATCAGGCTGCTATTATCAAGCATCTGGAGGAGGAGCTTCGAGTAACAAAGGAGCTCTTATTGCAAGCCACTCTGAACAAGCCCGCAAGACTTGTTCTTATAAGAAATTCCCAACTTGCCATCCTCCAACGTTCCAGGGGAGTGATAACCCCACCGTTACTATACAATGGCTCTGGGAGATGGAGCAGGTGTTTGAATCTTGTGAATGTGAACCAGAGTACTGCGTCAAGTATGCAGTACGGATGTTGAAAGGCCGTGCCATCTTTTGGTGAGATACGGTGAAAGCCTGTGTTAATAAGGAGGTGTTGAATGCTCTCACCTGGGAGCAATTTTCTGAAAAGGTGCTGAAGAAGTACTGCACCGATTATGATCTAGAACGTATGGAAAGAGATTTTAATGATCTCAAGAAGGGGGACACGCCAATCGAAGAACACATAACTGCATTTACTGATAAGATGCGGTTTGTTCCCCACCTGATTCCTGATGAGACCACCAAGATAAGGCGGTTTGTGGCAACTCTGCCACTGGAATTTCGCCCTCATGTACGGGCTGCTGTTGAACTGGATCGGGTGTTTGATATAGCCCAAAAATTGGAAGACCATTTTTACTGCAAGGGCGAATCTGCCGGTGCAGGGTCAAAGAGGAAGTTCAATCCGTCTGAAAAATCGGGTCCTTCCAAAGGACAATCCTCAGCAGGCGGGAAGACTGATTCCTCAAAGAAGCCGAGGCCTAATTCTCCTTGGTGTAATCCATGCCGTACTTATCACTCTGGTGAGTGTTCTAACTCTACCAGACGTTGCTGGAGGTGCGGACAGAAGGGCCACGCTACGACTGAGTGTGGTTTTAAAGAGGATGTATGTTATCGGTGCCACAAGCCTGGGCACAAGCTGACTGATTGCCCAAACAGACAAAGCTCTGGAGCTAAAGGGTCTTCTTCTTCTAAGGGACCAAAAAGAGATGACGAGCCACGCGCAAAAGGCAGGGCTTTTCAGATGACGGCTGACGAGGCCAAAGCAGCAGGGGATGTCGTTACGGGTACTTTTCTTATCAACTATATCCCTGATAGTGTTTTATTTGATTCTGGAGCTACCTACTCCTTTGTATCTGTGGCTTGTCGTAAAAGATTACAGTTACCTGTTGTTCCTTTAACCGAGCCGCTCAGAGTAGAGGCCGCTGACGGCAAAGTAGTCTCTGTTACAGAGAAAGTCCTAGTAGCTATGATTTATATTGACGGGAGTAATATCCCTATTTCTTTCTTTGTTATGCCCATTGCGGGATTTGATGTCGTGATCAGGATGGATTGGCTCAGCAAGCGTGATGCTGAGATTATCTGTTCTAAAAAGATGATTAAGATCCCTCTCTCTGATGGATCTTATGCTGTTGCACGTGGGGAACGACGGGATTCTGATATTCCTATTGTCTCCGTGATAAAAGCTCAAAAGTCGATTGCCAAAGATTGTGACTCTTATCTGGCATATGTCATTGATGCCATGATGGAGAAGCGACCAGTTCGTGATGTTCGGGTGGTGTCTGACTACCCTGAGGTATTCCTTGAAGAACTTCCGGGTTTACCTCCGATTCGTGATGTTGAATTCAGGATAGAGCTTATTCCAGGAGCTACACCTGTGGCTCGTTCTCCGTATCGTCTTGCTCCTTCTGAAATAAAAGAGATGATGACTCAAATTCAGGAGTTGCTAGACAAAGGTTTTATTCGATCGAGTTCCTCGCCGTGGGGAGCTTCTGTATTGTTTGTGAAAAAGAAAGACGGAACGATGCGAATGTGCATAGATTATAGGGAGCTGAACAAGCGAACTGTAAAGAATAAGTATCCGCTTCCTCGAATAGATGATCTTTTTGATCAGTTGCAGGGGGCTAAATGCTTCTCTAAGATTGATCTCCGGTCGGGGTATCACCAAGTACGAGTTCATGAAGAAGATGTTCCGAAAACCGCGTTCCGGACTCGTTATGGTCACTACGAATTTCTGGTTATGCCGTTCGGCTTAACCAATGCCCCTGCCGTCTTCATGGATCTGATGAATCGGGTTTGTCGTCCGTTTCTTGACAGATCTGTGATTGTGTTTATTGATGACATTCTTGTTTACTCGAAGACGGAAGCTGATCACGAGCTTCATCTTTGTCGGGTTCTTGAGACGTTAAAGCGAGAACAATTGTATGCTAAGCTGTCCAAGTGCGAATTCTGGCTTAAGGAAGTTTATTTCCTTATCCATGTTATATGTCATGACGGTGTTAAAGTAGATCCAGCTAAGGTGGAGGCTGTGATGAATTGGGAAGTTCCTCGGACTCCTTCCGAAATTAAAATTTTCCTTGGCTTGGCCGGCTACTATCGGCGGTTTATCCGCGATTTCTCGAAGCTTGCAAGTCTGTTGACCAAACTAACTCGCAAGGATGTTGCTTTTGTCTGGTCAGAAGCTCAAGAAGTAGCTTTCCAGACTCTGAAACGATTATTATGTGAAGCTCCAATCCTTACTCTGCCTGACGGTTCGGAGGACTTCACGGTTTATTGTGATGCGTCTTACGCGGGTTTGGGTTGCGTCCTAATGCAACGTGATAAAGTGATTGCCTACGCTTCTAGGCAGTTGAAGTCACACAAGCGGAACTACCCAACCCATGATCTGGAACTTGCTGCCGTTGTCTTTGCACTGAAGCTGCGGAGACATTATCTTTATGGCACAAAGTGTGTGATTTGCACAGATCACAAAAGTCTTCAATATGTCTTTACTCAGAAAGAACTCAGTATATGGCAACGGCGTTGGTTGGAGTTAATAAAAGACTACGATTGTGAGATCCGTTACCATCCTGGCAAGGCCAATGTTGTAACGGACGCTTTAAGCCGTAAAGGACCGACAGTAGAAGCTAAGTTTCTGAGGATCACTATTGTCTCGGATTTGATTTCTAGACTGAAGGAAGCTCAGCAGACTGCATTGCAAGAAGAAAACCTTAAGGCTGAGACAATGAAAAAGTTAAAGGATCAGCTTACTGAAGATAATCGTGGGTTGAAGACTTTTCAATCCAGGATTTGGGTACCTTCTGTCGGAGGTAACCGTGAGCTGATTCTGCAAGAAGCCCATAAGTCCAAATTATTTGTCCATCCGGGAATTACAAAGATGTACCACGACTTGAAGATGCTATACTTGTGGCCAACTCTGAAGAAAGACATCGCTTCATTCGTGGAGAGATGTCAGATCTGCGCGCAAGTGAAGACGGAGCACCAGAGACCTTATGGTAATCTGCAGCAGTTGGATATTCCGGAGTGGAAATGGGATAATATCACGATGGATTTCGTGACAAAGCTACCGAGAACGTCCAGAGGGCACGACATGAGTTGATCGACTGACGAAAAGTGCTCATTTCTTGGCAACAAACGAGTCTGCTTCGCTAACCCGTTTAGCCTAGTTGTATATCGATGAGATAGTGTCACGTCACGGTCTTCCATGTTCTATTGTATCTGATTGTGACTCTCGGTTTCTCAAATTTTTGGCAGAGTCTGCAATGCGAACTTGGCACTCGTGTTCATCTGAGCACTGCCTACCATCCGCAGACTGATGGCCAATCTGAACGTACGATACAGACGTTAGAAGATATGCTTCGTGCCTGTGTACTCAAATTTGGTGGATCGTGGGATTCTCATCTCCCATTGATTGAATTTGCTTACAACAATTCATATCATTCCAGCATTGGAATGCCACCATACGAGATGCTTTACGGAAGACGATGTCGCACTCTGACCTGTTGGTTGGAGCCTGGCGAGAAGCAATTCGCTGGACCTGAAATTGTCCAGATAACTTCTGATAAAGTGAATGTGGCTCTTGAAAAGCTAAAAGTAGCTCGGGATCGACATAAGATGTATGCGGATCCAAAGCGTCGCCCCGCTACATTTGAAGTCGGTGACCGTGTGTTCTTGAAGGTTGATTCTTCCAAGCGACTAGTTGAAGAACCT
This sequence comes from Dittrichia graveolens, assembly GCA_038502395.1. Lineage (NCBI taxonomy): Eukaryota > Viridiplantae > Streptophyta > Magnoliopsida > Asterales > Asteraceae > Dittrichia > Dittrichia graveolens. The sequence continues at coordinate 77,244,204 of JARJIL010000002.1, forward strand.
ATTGAGATTCTTGACACGAAGGTCAAGAAGCTACGTAAGAAGATGATTAAACTAGTCCTTGTGAAGTGGAAGCACAATCTGGGTCCAAACCTGACGTGGGAAGTTGAGGACGAGATGAAGACAAGATACCCTCGCTTGTTTATCACTGAGTAGATTCTGAGGACGGAATCTTCTTAAGGGGGGTAGATTTGTAACATCCTCAACTTGGGCCTAGTTGTAATTAGTGTGTAAGTATGTATAGCTATTGTAATAAGACGTATTATGTAAGTATTTGTTGAATTAAATAGAAGTAAGTTATGTGATTAATTGTTATGTGTATGTATGTACGTATGCATGTATGGATATGTGTAATACCCGGTTCCCGTATGTAATTGTTAAGACTATGTAAATAGAATTACGAACCTTATTCCTATTATTTATCGAATTCGAGAAGGGAAATTTATTTGGATTGTGGGTGACATGGGAAATTGAATTATATTTATACAATTGTGCACTTATTTAATCATGGGCTCTTGGACTTGGGCTTAAGTTAATAATAAAAGAGGAAAAGGATTGGATGGGCTTGGCCCAAGAAGACATGTATATATATTAAATTAGGGCACAACCTCCCATACTTGCCACTGTTCCATTGAGTTCTAACTTAGAGAGAGAGAAAGAAAGTGCTCTGTGTGTGTGCCTACGTGAAGAAGAAGAAGGAAGCAAGGAGTTGAGTTTTGAAGCAATTGTTGGAAACAATTCAAGGTATGGATCCTATTCCTCATAGTTGTTTTAGTTTGAGTTCTTGGGTGAGATTGGGTTGATAGTTGGGTAGTTTCATCCCTGTTCTTGAAGTTTTATGAAAACCCATTTAAAAGAAAGAAATTCATTTTTAGACCACCAAATGGTAGTATTAACTGGGTTGTTTGGAGTTGTTCTTTAGTTGTTAGGAATCTTTAGAAACTAAAATAAAGTGAATTGGTTAAGTTTTGAGAATGTTGTGATTTTGAAAATGGAGTTTCAAGGTTCTGGGGTTTTCAAAACGTTGAGCTGACAGGGAAGAAGGCACCCCCCATGCGACTTTCATGTGTGCCATGCGACTTTCATGTGTGCCACGCGACTTTCATGTGTGCCATGCGACCTTCATGTTGGTTCATGCGACTTTCAGGGATGTGGGAGGAGCCATGCGACTTTCACTGTCACTCCATGCGACAGTCGCATGAGCTCCAAGGGCTTCGTGCGACTTTCACTTCTGCTCTATGCGACAGTCGCATGAGCTCAAGGGAGTTCCATGCGACTTTCGCTAAGTATACCCCGTATGCGACCCTTGTTGATCCGACTTTCGTGTGGTCCGACCTTAGGACTTAGGGCATGCGTGTGTGCCTTATGATCTAGGGACTTGTGCTCGATATTGATTTGATAGATGTGTTGTAGGTTCTTGTTGCTGAACAAACCCGAGTACTTCGACTCTTACTGTGATCTATTTGATTTGCTGTTGAACAGGTGAGTTCACTAACTCTTATATTATGTTGTGATACGTGCTCTATGTGATGTTGTGATTTAGGTGACACGGAGGTTGTGTCTACCCCGCCTGTGTGGCCTAATTAATGTGTGGTGCATTATCTGTAGATATGTGTTCCGATATAATGTATGAGTGTGGGGTGCTCACTAAGCTTCATGCTTAACCCGTTGTTATTGTGATTCTTTCAGGACCGTCGCGTGCTGACAAGGGGAAGGCTCCTGCATGACAGCTGTTTCCGCAAAAACTTTATTTGAACTCTGATTTTTAAACTACTACTTACAAACATGCATTTGTGTACCGTAAGTCCCGTGTGTTGGGCCGGTTGTTGATTGATGATGAACTAAACGTTTAATTAACGACTTATGATTATATATGAAAAAAAATTGGGATGTTACAATATGTGCATGTGTCTATGTGTCTAGTTAAAAGAGGAAACCCATATGCGAAGAAATGGGGCAACCGCCTCTGGGAAATTTGAATATACATGTGTGTACATGTGGTGTGTTGACTTTACAAGTCAAAGAAAACACACAAAGAAAACCGCAAGCTTACCTTCTCTCGACTCTTTCTCTCTCGTTTCTCACTGTTCTCGGATTTCAAAAGAACAAGAAGGATTCATTTGTTAATCTACGAAGGTGAGCAGCGCGATTTTATTATGTTTAGAAGATTAGAAGCATGTATAACATGTTAAGAACTATGAATCCATGCATGAACACCTTGAAGAACATGGAAACCTCACTTTCTAAGTGGGTTTTGCATGAATGGTGTTCTTGTTGGGATTTCATGTGTTTATGACGATTAGATGATGGTGTTATGATGTTCTGGGCTTAAAGCAAGCCAAAATAAAGTTGTTTAGATGATTAAATGAAGCTATCGGAATTTCAGTTGATGAAGTTGTCGGATTCCGCAACTATGAAGTTGTCGGAATCCGCATGTATTGGAAACCGAAGGAATTGTCGGAATCCGATAGAAGTGTCGGATTCCGCAACTCTGTCGGATTTCATGTTTTGTAGTCCTTTTAAAGATGGAATCCGCAAGTCAATCGGATTTCCATAGTTTCGGATTCTAAGTGTCGGAATCCGATAAGTATCGGATTTCAATGGTAGTATCGGATTTCCTTCTATGTATCGGAATCCGCAAGTGTCGGATTTTGTGTGCATGGTTGGAATTCATAAGTGTTGGAATCCGAATGTTGAGTATCGGATTTCATGGTTTGAAGTGTCGGATTTCATGAATCCGACAGAACCATCGGATTTCCCCCAAATCCGACAGTTCTGGCGGATTTGTGTAATGTCCAAAGTTGAATGTTGTTTTGTGAAGTCTTGAATGCACATGTGAATGATTGAAGTCAATGTGATATGCTAGGTGAACTTGTTAGAGGACTCAAGCCAATACCTGTGCCTAGTAACAGCTCAGGTGAGTGCCTACGACCATGAGACTTAGTAGAGTAAGGCTTGCCTGCTAAGTGATTATGTGAATGTACTATGTATGACTAACTTGATTTTGTAGGTATGTTCGAGAAGGTAAATGTATGATTGATATGATGTTAGAATAATTGTCAGGAGCATGCCAGTGGGTCCAGTTTGGAACCACTTAGTTAATACATGATGATAGGGGTGAGCGTCTTAACCGAAAAACCGAATCGAAACTGATAAAACCGAACCAAATGAAAACCGACGGTTCGGTTTTTAAAATTTCATTAACCGATAGTTATTGGGTCGGTTTCGGTTTTGTACCTATAACCGAACCGATATCAAACCGAACCGATAAGGATTTATTAATTAATATTTTATATATTTAATTATTAAAAAGTCAAAAAATAAAAAATAGAAAAGTTCTTATTTAGATTTTAGCCAAAGGTCCAGACACAATTTGAATTTTAAAATTTTGGACCATTATTGTTTTCACCGGTTGATTTTCTCGATTGATTCTTGCTCTCTTGGTTCTCCCGTATCGTTAGTCTCTCTTCTACATCTCGCCCTTTCGCAGGAGGGCAGACCTACTCACGCCCTCTCGCTATCGCTTCGGCTTCTCACCTCTCCATTTCTCCCGTATCGTGGTTCTCTGCCTCTCTTATACTTCGGTTCACGTCGCTGAAAAAACCTTAGCCGCTGGCGCCGGTTACTTCTAGGCTTCCAGAATTGAGACCCCCACCCTTCTTGCTTCGAAGTAAGCTGTCAAAAGTAAGCTATTCGCTACTTCAAGAGTTCGAGAAAACCTTCTTGCTTCAAGAGATATATATATTATTTGGCCCATTTTGTAATATTGTCATAAAAATAACGGGCTTAGCAAAAGAATGAAATTAATCAATCATTTGGCCCAATTCTGAAATAATAAAGCCCAATAAGCTGGCCCAACTTAATATAACGGTTAACCAATAAAACTGATAACAAAAACCGATCCGCTAACATTAACCGTTAACCGCCCTGTTACAAACCGATACCCATCGGTTTGAAAAACCATATAACTGATATTATCGGTTTCGGTTTGGTTTGGGGTCAAAACCGACCCAAACCGACCCATGCTCACTCCTACATGATGATATGCCCGTATGAATAACTGTATGATGCTATATGTAAGATGATGGATCCCTGTGGGATCAAATGTACGTATATGTGTATGTGACCTGTCTGCAGACTATCTGACGCATGGTTAAGGTCAGCCGGTTAGCTGGATCCTAACAGGACTTCGGTCATTTCTGGATTTAATGGTGACTCGGGGTGCATCCCGGGTCAAGGTTCTGCAAAACCACCGTGCCTTAACGTGAGTGGTGATCAGCTGATTGTAGTTGGATTACCTATAGAGCCTCTGGCTCTGTGAACGATGCTTGGTGGACTGCCTTGTGCTCCCCCACCAGCGCGGATTGGTCGTGTCTGATTCCCCAGTCTGAGTTGTTGAGCGGGATTGATTACCCTGCAAGACATGACTCTTACTGATCTTGTCAGCACACCGCTATGTGCTAAGCTAGCAATGACTGTTTATGAAATGTCGCATGACTTAATCTATTGATGCTTATGATTGTATGTACTCACTAGCTAGTGCAGCTAATGATACTATGTTTCCCTTTCAGGTAAAGACTAGATGGCCTGCGAGGCGGGTTGCTTTTGAATATACATTGCCCCTTGTGGGTGGAACACTTGTAATTATATGTTGTAATGTGAATAAATATTATGGTCGGTTCCTGTACTTGGTAACACCAACGTTCTTTTGATAATGTAAATGACAGTTGTTTTAAAAGAAAAATTTCCACTGCTAAAACTTGTTTTGTTATTAAAGCAACTAAAGTCAGAAGCAGTGTTACAGATGGGGGAGGTAGGTATAGAAGAGACATAAGAGAGTCCCGATGAAGGAGGATATTTAGTTTCCTTTTTGACTAAGTTTCCTTTTATTTTTTCTATAAATTTACCTTTCTATCCTTTATGTATTTATTAATTACAATTAAATGTTAACATATTTACTTAATTACCACAATAAATATTATCCATTGATTTAATCATCTGAAGGTCTAGAATGTTTCTCGCATTTTTCGTAAAAAAAGTACTTTTCGCATGAACCATCCTCTATATATATATGGCTTCCTATTCCTTGTGTGTGCGGGCAGATCTGGAATTTAGTCTTACAAAGTTTTATTGTTGTTGGTTTCCTTAATCGGTATTAGGTTGTTGTTCATGAGGAGTTGGTTTTTTGTTAAGTTGTTGTTTCTTTTATTCCTTGATGCGGCGTTCTTTTTATTTTTCTGGCTCAATTCCTCTATAGCTTGTAGAAGATGGGTAAAGATCTTTACCTAAAGGCATGTATATATACATGTTTATACTTATTTTATGTGTGAATAAATATAATTACTTACATATATACATGTTCTACTTACACATAATGTGTATGAATAAACACTCCAATTTATTGTATTGTTTTAAAAAAATCCCTACTGATTGAGCATAAATTTTATTTCAGGTATCACTACTCCTTTCTCTTGCTAAATAAGTTGAAATTGCAGTTGTTTCCTAGGCCAACAAAAGTCGTATGTTATATTCATTGACAACATTGAGGATTTATGTTACATTTTTTGGTGAAGATGAATCATTTGTTCTTGTAAATTGTAAACACCCTTATCGCAAAAACCCAAATCGGATACCCTGATCACATTATATAAAACCTATTATGTTATAGGTGAACATGAAGATGAAGCGTGTGTTCAGATGAAGCATTAGAGACCCTAATTGAACAGAAACATTATTAGAGACCTCAATCGTTTGATAACATTATTAGACTCTACAATTAAGATGAACCTTTTACAACATCCACGATAAAGTTAGTTGAGTGTAATGTGAGTAGAAGCATTTGTTCATGAACTCGTAATTAAAGAAACCTAAAAAAAACATAATATGAGGCCTGTAACCTATAGTTGGAGTTTAATCACATACAATTACGTAAAGTTGAAAGTTGACTATATTTTTTATAACAAAATAAAGCTGGACGCATATAGTTAATTATAATTTTTATAAATTTTTTTGTATTTTCACATAATTTATCCTATACGTATGTGTATACACACGTGAGGGCCGGGGTTGGTGGTTTCATATACCCATATGATGACATGCTCTCAGAAATTGCTCACATGCATATAATGAAATATATCGATCACAATTTAATTAATTTTATAATTATATTGAGATGTCATTTTTGCTTGGCAATTGAATATTAAATGAAAGGAACCTTATACACGAGTTAACTTTTCTCACGTATACTAGTTGACAGAAAATAATAATGTATTATTATTGTATGGATCGAGTCTACTGATTAGGTATCATTAACTTGTCGTAATATTGAATTCTCAAAGCGTGTTGATGGGATCATTTTAACTAAAGAGATATATCGATCGTATTAATTAATTAATTATCACAAAATTACGTACAGATTTGGTGAGCATTGTTAACATTAACTATTATGCTTTATGTTCTTAATTATAATTTAACAACAAAAATTAAAACATTCACTTTTTGTTAAACATATTTATAAGTTTCGTTTTTTGGTAATAAATTCACGTTAGTTTTGTTTTTGAGAAAGAGAGAAACCAAAGAAGTCATTCTTTTAGGATAAATGACAGGTGAGGAAGGGTGGTGTTCTTCCTAGCCGAGTAGCCGGTTGGGTATTATATCATACCCATTCAGTAACGGGTTACGTATACCAGGTGGTAGAGACGGATCCAAGATTTGAAATAGATGGTAGCACCGAACCTGAGATTTGAAATAGACAGTAGCACCGTCTCGAAAAAATCGAAATTTACACTATGCGAGATCAAAATTTACACTGCGTAAACAAAATTGGATGGTGTCCCGTGTCACCATTCTCGTGGCCTTGGGTCCGCCCCTGCCAGGTGGTCTAAAAGATCAATACTCGATAGGATATTAGAGTATGAGGTATACAACCTTTTAAACACTTTCATACTGGGACTGGGAGGTGGTTTGTCTTTCTAAATTAATATTAGGAGGTGCTTTATACGTTACACAACTCTAATTTGTCATATACAACTGTTATGAATTTTATGTTCTTATTAATCCTGCTATTTTTTATTCTTATTCATATATTCAACTATATAACGATGATTGTATTTTTTTACAATTTATTCTATTTAGAAATATTGATTTATGTGTTATAGTACTTGGTAAAGGTTGAGGAGGATAAAGCCTAAAATGTCATTTTCCAAAAGCAAAAGGGTCGGTTAATGTTGATATTATTCTTTTTATACGAATATATATGTCATTGCTGACATAATACAATTACATATGACTATATGAGAGACAGTTGTGTTGTGGAGCAAGAAATTAAAGGCTAGCTGAATTTTATATATATATATATATATATATATATATATATATATATATATATATATATATATATATATATACTAGCATCATACCCACACAATGCTGCGACGGTAAATAGATTTTGGTTTAAAATATGTCGCTTTCAATAATGTAATGATATGTTATTCGCGCGATTCAATGTCACGGAAAAGTTTTCTACAGCAACATATCCGGTTTTTTTCAAATTTTCTTTTATTTACATTTAACTATTTTATTAATTTTAGAAATAAATTCTAAAAGACAATAAAATAAGAAAAAATATTTATATTGATGAAATAAAGAGAAGAGTTAATAAGATTTTAAAAATTATGTTGATGTGGGTGGATAATTGTGTTAGTATGAGAGAATATATTTTGAATAAAAAGTTAAAGTAAATTAGGAGAGAATAAAATAGTTAAATATTGAATGGATGAGATTAATTTAGATTAAATGAAGGAGTCAAGATTATATATTGATTGAATTTTAAGAAGTATTAAATTTAAGAGGAGAAAGAATGTTAAATGCTCTATATATATATATATATATATATATATATATGTCAAAGATAGCTTGGTGAATACGTTCTTGAATGTCAATTATTAATTTTCCGCCATATATCCTTCGAATCTTCTCAATAGCTCCCGGCCTAAAAAATAAACATTTGGATCAAACCAAATAATCACATGCACCTCCGATAGATGAAGATGATTTACACATAATAAATAATTATCATACATAATAAAATGTATATGTTTAAACAATAATTCTTAAGCTTACCCACGTGGACCGAAAAATAGTTCATAACTTTTTAAGAGTAAAAATGTGATGACTATTCACTGTTATGCATAGCTAATTTTTATTGTGTGTAAATTTTTACCGTGAAAAGAAACACACCAAATAGATCTTTATAGTTGAATATTAATGAAAGAATAATAATAACACCTATATGAATGATTTTGTTGTTACTCTTCATGAATTGGAGAGATAGAAAATACATATACATATATATAATAAATAAACATCGGTAGAAAGTTTGGTAAGAAAATTAATTAATAGTTGTGATTTTCTTGAGTAAGGATAGAAATTATGATCAAAGAAAAGAAAACGAAATGAGATCAAACTAGAAAACAAAGAGGAATACTTTGGTTTTTAGAGTTGGAAAGTATTGGATTAATTAAAATATAATACTTTTATTTTATTTTTAAAAACATCACATTCTCATGTAAGATAATTAAAGTGATAACTTACTTGTTGATTATAACATCAAACCTATTATACGATTTTAACTTTTCGTTTAACAAATTAGTTTTAATTATATAAACTCGATCATCTATTCTCATAAAAATTGAAATCCAATTTTGATTTTTATTGGTTAAAATTAGATTTAACTTTGATCTTAATTTAAATAAAAAAACTTAGAGAAACTTTCATATATACCTTTATTAAACATTTAATATCGTATTTATCTACACTAATTTATAAATACAATTTATAATATTTCAGAATATCATACTTAACTAAATTATTAGTTTTATTGTTTTAAAATATTTTCTAAGCATTTTAAATTCTTTTTACTTTATTTTTATGGTTTAAAAAAATTCTCCAAACATTTTAAATTCTTTTTAATTATAACAAACAAATAATTGACCTTATTGACAATCATTGTAACAAAATAATTAATGACTTGTACAAAAAATACAATCACGTCTTTTTATATCATAATTTCATATTTCTATCATCATGTCTGGCTTTCCCCTTATGTCGACCCTTCCACTGCTGGTCCAGATGTTGAAGCCGTCTATCTTAATTTTTTTAAATTCTTGTTTCTTTAATTTTTATAATTATTTAATATCTTTTTGTTAAAATTTAATATTTTTTATTTTTTAAACTAACCCGTATATTACCCGTACATTAAATCTAGTTTTTAGTAAAAATATATTTTGTTAATTTAAAAAATTAATAACTTCTTAGAGAAATTATATAGAATTTTCATTTAATTTGTTTCTTTTCTATTCTGAAAGACTGGAATCCACGAGAACATAAGTTGATGGGTTTATTGGCCCAGGTATTACCATTTTTTTATGGTAGTTGAACTTGATTGTATTGTGGAATGTGTATCCCATGTATAATGGGCCATTGATGGGATATCTTTATATATTTCTTTTCTTTTTTCTTTTTGTTTTATTGGGCTGTATTAAAAAATAATAAATCTTAATCATTAATAAAAGGATATTAAGTAGTTATAAAATACGAAATAAATAAGATTTTAATATAATGATGACAGACGGCGTTAACATACATACCAATAGCGGAAGCCTAGGCGCTATGGAAAGGGGAAATATGACGATAGAAACGTGGTATCATGATACAAAAAGATATTAATTTATTTTTTATATAACCAATCAATCATTATTGTTAAATGTTTAGAGAATATGTTAAAAGGATACAAATAAAATTAAAAAAAGTTAAAATGATTATAAAATATTTTAACATTATAAAACTAACACTGTGTTCCCGAAGTTTAACTTAGAGAGAAAGAAGTGGTTAGGAAGGTAATAAAAAAAATTGTGTTCCAAATATTTTAAGGGATAAGAAAAAAGATTTGGAAGGAAAGTTTGGTTAACTTTTTCTCTTAAAATTTCTTCTCAAAAGTGGGAGGATTTAGAAAGAAAAGAAAGGAAAATCTTTATGATTTTTCGTAAGTGACTAAATTACCCTTAATCACAATAAATAATTTTAAAAAGTAAGGACATTACTGTAAAATGACCCTTTTTCTTTCTTTCCTCCTCAATTTGGGAACACAAATTTATGTTTTTTTCTCTAATTTTATTTCTTTTCTTTCCAACTCGGAAACATGAAAATTCAAAATTATTGTCCTTCCTTTCTCTTCTTTTCTTCCGTTAATTTTCTTTTCTTTTCTTTTCTTTTCTTTCCTTACCGTGTCTCGGGAACACAGCGTAAGAATTTGATTAAATATGATATTTTGAAATGCTATAAAAGTAAATATGATAGTTGTAAATTACGGTGGGTAAATACGATACTTTAAGGTGTAATAAATACATAAATTTTCTCTAATAATCTTTATTCAAATCTTTATCTCTACTCTTTAATATATATTAAAAGAAAAAAGGTTATGACGTCATCATTATATTTTTATAATTTTTCATTAACCTTCCCTTTATTTTTTTCAAATGGCTTACGAATTAGTTGTTTTCTCAAATGTCATTTAGTGATTTTAGTTTGTTAACACTTAAACATCTTAACAAAAATATTTAATTCAAATCGTTTAGTAAATACATCTACTATTTTTGTGCTTATTTCTGTAAACATATATACCAATTTGATTAAATTATAAAAATTCAAAATTTTTATAAAAAGGTTCTACAAAAAAAATGAATGATGATGTTGCGTATGAATTTCTGATTTCTAATAGATTTTAGGGTTTAATTCACAAAAATGTATTCAAGTTGTCATGTTTTGCTATTGTAATTTATTGTACTTACATTTTGTTTATTCTGTATATTGAACTTTTAATTTGTCGTAACTGTGTGTATTAACTTTCTATTGTATGTATTAAACTTGTGAATTTTTTTACTTTTTTATGTAACCAAAATACATACAATAGCAACAAATTAAAATTTTAACACACATAAAAAAAATTAAGATTTGATACACACAATTACAAAACGTGACGAGTTGGATACACCTTAGTGAACAAAACCCTAGATTTTATCCATTTTTTAGAGATTTTATAACCTTATGTATGTTTTACAATTGTTTACTATATATGTTAATACTCTTTAACACCATATATAAATATATAAAATTTATTTTTGTCACCCCAAGTGTCTATGGACAGGGTGTTAAACTATTTAAAGTTAAGATTGAATCCAATTTTGATTCAAGATTAGAAAATCTTAATAATTATTTATATATTATAAACAATAGTTTTTTAATATACTCGAACTTATCTATACAATAAGGAGAAACCATCACACTATATCCTAGTTTTAGTTTTATCTAACACTTTCTACACTTAGAGTGGACGGAAAAAAGAGAGAATTAAAAGGTTTAATGAAAGACCAACGAGACGAGGCATAGCGTAGCAATAAGAACTATACCGCTATAGTATGAGATTACGAGCTTTAAATACAATGAATGTTATAGAACAAGGTGTGACGACGACAACAAGAGTAAAAAAGAGATGACAAGAGCCCTCAGTAGTGTTTGGTTCATGTAATTTCATAAGATTTGTATTTAGAATCCCAAAATAAAACATTTTTGGTTGAACATTAAGGGGGTAAGGATTTGGAATTGAGAGTGTAGGATCTTGAAATCTTTTTGGGTGAAGGAAGGACTTTGAAATCCTTTGTACTTGGATTCTCCTTCCATTAATGGTTTCTCCTTTCTGACTAGACCATGCTTCAATCAACCAAACCATGCTTAATTCGATATGTTCTTTATCGTTTCTCATTCTATTGGTAAAGGATTCGTGCTCCAAATTCCTTTCTTGGTGGTTCCATGTTTCAACCAAAAAATAGTTTCATTTTAAGGCTTTTGCTTTTGCTCATCTTCTGTTGAAGGATATGTTGGTGCTTCAAACAAAATTTATTTCTTGATGATTCAACCATTTCTCGATGGTTACGTGCCCAAGAATGTCTATCATTTTTTTTCTCGCTACATGCCCTAATTGACCAACACCATCATCAATGTTTGTCCCATTCGCTTTCCTTAATCGGCCAACACCATCGTCGTTTGTTCGACGTTCACCATCACCGACCCCAATTGACTTCACTGGCTTTAACCGTTTACCTTAATCGACTGAAACCTACCTCCGTTGCTTGCCCTAAAGTATTTCTTTTCAAATGTCATTGTCGTTGTAAGTGAAACAAATGGGGGATAAAATTGTGATTATTATAGGTGATGTTGTACTCATATACAGTTAAAAAAAGATACTAAATTCATTTCAATTGTTTAATGATTTAGACGATATGTAAATACAAGATCATCTAACTTAAATAATATTAGTGTATGTAACATTTTGAATTAAGTTAATGATTATTTATATCCAAAGAAATAAAATAACACATTTTTGTATTACTTTGTTTATAAACATCTTTTAGAAAGAAAAAAAACAACCCTAAATAAAAGTGTGTATTTCCAAAGTTGGAATAAAATTTTAAATCTATCCACAAGAAAACAAAATCCAATAATCTCCAAATAAATTATTGTTCTTCACATATCCGCTCAAGACGAGGCCGCCAATCTCCACCGTCAACACTTCGGCGAGCTCTCTGCCGTCTAACCTTCTTCTCCGCCACAATGCCAGTGGAGGCGACCGCCGCATCACCCATTACCGCTTTGACTTTCACCGGCTTCTCCAAACCCTCCCTCCTCTGTTTTCTCTTATTTTCAGGAACAGAGGAAGCGGGAATCAAAAAATAAATCCCGCCTCTTTTAAGCTCCGAATTACTCGATAAAATAAGGATCCGGCGAACGACGCCTTGTGAAGACGGTTTACTCAGTACGTAATTTGGGTAATTTCCGAGAACCTCGCCGGCGGTGATCGGACCTGTGATTTCTTCAACAAGGCCATTTAAATGAACAATTCTGATCAAATCAAGGGCTCCACAAGGAATCAAACATGATAAACAACATCTTAAACTATTTCCCATGGCGATTGATGTTCTTGATGGGATCAATTTGACGGTGAAGAGTTTGAATCTGTGAAATTGGTGTTTTTGGGTTTGATAATGGGGAAGTATTTATATAGCGGAGACCGTACAAATAAATAATAATATTTGGACGAGGAGATAAAGAGAGTGTTATAATATTGAGGCGGGAGGTGGAGTGAAAATACGATAATATCCGGGCCGTAGTTTAGTAATGTTTAATATTTCTTGGATCGTACATTTTTTGCACTTGCAATGTCTTTAAAATTTGAATATTATATTTTAATTTCTAATTAAAATGGAGGATATCACTTGTTACACTATTAATAAATATATTATTGATAAATAAGAGTAGGAAGAATTGTCGCTCATTGGATCAATCGTATGTAGTCATGTTAGATGTTAAAATAGGGGATTTTTTCATTATTAATTAAAAATTAACACATAAGGGTGTAATGATTTTTTATTTCCATCCTATTGATAGAAGAATTTTAGCAGAAAAATAGTCGTATCGTCTGTTCGAAAAGTGATGCACACATGCAACGATTGTTGGTACACATTTCTATTTATCATATGCTACAACACCTGTATTAACTATGTTACATGTTCATTTCTATCTTTTGTCTATTTTGTTATGATACATGTTTTAAACAATGGTGCACAAGCAAGATTATTAACTATAATGTGCATTTACCCAATTCTAATGCACATTTTAGTTTATTTTATGTTTCATTGTTCTCTACATTCCTGCAAATGACATTCATTTTTTACAAGATTTTTCTTTATCAGTCTATTGTCAAATATGTAAATTGACCCTCTTCTCTTAATCTACAAGTAACCAGGTTTTTCTTTCGAGCTTTATCCTCTCACATTGTCTCATTGTGCTTATAACTATAATATCAAATACACGGGAATTATAAAAACAATCACATAAACTAAGAATATCTTATGCATTGTTGATGCATGAAAGTATGAAAACAAAAGATCAAATACACAAAGAAATTATTACACATTCTCAATTCTTAGAATTTACAAAAGCAGATGTCGAATATGGTGCTACATTCGTTGATTTTCTTGTAATATAGGGTTTTCGATTTTTGGATCCATGAGGAGAATCAAAGTTCTTTGATTTTAATTTTTTCGTTTGGACGACTGGTTAAGGCTTTCGGATGTTTTTGTGTTTGGTGATCGAAGTATTATTCTAATACCTAAAAATTTATATTGATACCTCCTTTTATTACTAAAATAAAATGTGGAACTAGATAGATCAATAAAAGCGATTCTAAAATCAATATTTATTACTTTAGTTATAAATTTATGAAAGAAAAAATCTTAACTTCAAATACTCTGAAAGTCTAATTTTGAAGGGAAAAAAGTGAATATATTATAATTGCTTGAAAGTATATTTAGGGAGAGCCGTCTTGTTAATTAGTAGTTAGTTTCAACTTCATTATACCCTTTAGAAGTTACTTGTGTGGATGATAAATTTTATTATTATTATAATAACAATAATCCTATAATGTGGTTGTTTGACGATTATGTACTTAATCATGTGGTTTTAAGTAAGAAGGAAACTTCAATCCGTGTACGTTTTAGATTCCCGGCCACCGTTATAGCTTCATTATTAATAGTACGCATTTTTAGAATATTACCTTCATTTATTATTATTTTTTTAAACTCATCTTAGTTTATATATATTAATTAATTGACACACAGCTTAATCATGAGTGTGTGTATATATATATATATATATATAGAGAGGAGGGTTCAAACGAAAATTGCGAGAACAAATCCTAGTCATTCAAGTGATAAGTGAAATTCATAGATGAAGAGCGTGGAAGGATTGAGTGTGGCAAGATGCATGTAAGAAATTCATTGGTGGGCAATCCAATTGAAGAAAGGGGAATTGGACGGCTCAGATTGGTTCTAGCAGTTCTCGTACGAAAAACTGTTCTCATTTGAACTTTTGCCTATATATATCTATATCTATATATATATATATATGTGTGTGTGTGTGCACCCTGCCACACTCCACACTCAATCCCCCACGCTCTTCATTTATGAATTCCATTATCCAAAATAACGACCAAGATTGGTTCTAGCAATTCTCGTACGAAAAAAATTTCTCGGTTGAACCCTCCCCTATATAATATATATATATATATATATATATATATATATATTCGATTAATTATCCTATAATTAGTTCATTTTTGAAACCGTACGTTGTTATCCTTAGCTACCTTTTGTTTTCCGGCTTAACAAGTGGATGTTAAAGTTCTTGTACTTCAAATGCATCATAATCTTCATCAAGATTTAATGGTGCACTTGCATCGTATAAAGATTCTGAAGTTTTGGACTTTTTGTTTCTTCTTCCCCCTAGTTACTAGATTGCATGGGGTTAAGCATTTTGATTCATCCTTAGTGGTCACTTTCTACCACATCAAATTTGAAACTCACCTAATACCCCATTATTTAACACCACGCAAAATTAAATTGTGTGGAGAACACCACACCTAAGTCACATCCACGCTGCGGTGGACTAGCTAAATTTCAAAATAGATGAATGTGGTGGACTAATCACGTGGGTAACACCAGCCACTAAGTCTACTCTTAGTAGCTTTGGAGGGTTTGCCCCAAAATTAAATTAAATTCCACCTCAAATGCACCACTTGATCGATCGGTAACTTGTCAAGTTGGTGAGAAGTGCATTGAACTTATTAACCTTGTTATTTATTATGCTTGTCACTTGCTCGATAACTTGTCTTTCAATCTTTGAGTGAATGTGACATCATTGAAAACTGTCATAATTTGGTACCAAAATGCATCACTCTTTTTTAAGTTTCTCACCTTTTCGTCCTTTGAGATAGCTAGTCATATAGATACTCACACTTATACGAGCATTATTCTTACGTACCCATTAGATTTTTAAAGTACCACTTTTCTTGCCAACATACTTTGTTTGGCTAGAATAGTCGACAACTTCTTGAGACCATAGTTAAGATTGTTGATATGGTCGTTGAGATCTCATACAGACTCTAATGACATAAACCTCAAGCACCACCTAACCCAACCACCGACAATCCCAAACATACTCATGGTCAACAATTCACCAGCTCATGGACCTTTAAACCCAACTTTGATGACCTTCAAGCCTACCTCCAATGTATTGCAAACCCTACTAAGGTGTCAACCCGGTGTAAAAAATTACGTTACTTACAATATAATGTTTTAAGTAGTTCAATATACTAATAGTAAAAAATAAGAATTAGTTAAATACAAGAATAATTTATTTAATCTCCAAGAATGTAAAATTTTCGTATTCTTTTAATGGATGCTTAAAAAGACCAATGTGACGTTGACTCTTACTTATTGATTATTAGAAAAATAACTTAGAAGATAATTATAACGATTTAGTATTTCTCTAAAACTTTATGATTTGTTAAAAAAACAAGTTAATGAGTTATTTGTTACACGACCTACGACCAGTTTGTTTTACGACTTCTAGCTAATTAGTTGTCATTATTTTACGAGATGCAATCTATGAACAATAATGAAATATAATCAAGTAATACAGGCAGATCCAGATAAAATATAATTTAAGGGTTACACATATATAGCTAAAGGTAATATTACTGATTGAGATTCTCTTAAGTTATAAGAACATGAAACCAGCGGGTGCTGCAACAAGTCCCAACTTACTTTAAACAAGGGCCATACTGATTTTTGTTGTAAGAAAATATATAGGTCATTTTTTAACTTAAAAGGATCTCAATCCATATATAAAATGTATTGAGGAAGCATTAGTTGTTAGAATAAGAATTATTTATTATATATATAAATAAATAATAAACTATTGCTGTGTTAGTTCAATGTTCATTAAAAATTTGATATGCTTATGATTTAAATAATATGCTGATATTAAAATGCACGAGGGGTTCAATAATCTAAGATAGTAAACGACAAAAAAAACCAATTTAATATCATGTGAAACTCTGTCCATCCTCGATCGATCCATGGTGGACACTTCATTTTATTAAATTTAATGGTTAAAGTTTTTGTATATAAAAGTACTTTTTAAATTTTATTATGTTATATGAATTTTTTATGTTTATATATAACCTTTAATATTTATAAATGAGTTTCGTATGTGATAAAGTTTGTAACAAAAAGAGAAATAATAAAACGTTCTTGTAAATATTAATTTGTTTTATGATACATTTGGTGAGCATCAACGGATATAATAAAACATTTGAGAAAAATTCATATTGTTCCGCAACTTACCCTAACAAGTCATATTTAAAATCAAACACGTTACATTTATAAAATAACAATTAAATTAATCAAAAATACAAATAAAAAGTACATTAATTAAAGATTATATAAAACATTACATTTTGTTTAATAAAATACAATAATTAATAACTAAAAATATTACATTTAAATAAAAAACAAAAAAAAAAACATCAATCGAAGTGGAGCAGAAATTGTCAAATATGTTGTACAAGATCACTTCGGGATGTCGATATCTGTCTTTTGATCACCTATTTTCTTAGGTGGCGTTTGGTTCGTGTAATGTTTCTGAAGGAATTGGAATCTGTCAGGAATTGAAATTGAATCTGTAATCTGTTTAGTTGGCAGGAAATGAAATTGGAATCTATTTTCATATTCTGTTTGGTTCGGAGATGATGTAGATGAATTTGATTCTGTTATGTAAAATGACAAAATTACATTTCCTACAACTTCCAACTTCATTCTTAATAGCAACAAAATCAGTTACCCACAAATCAGTAGTTGAACGACGAACGACGACGCGACTGAAGAATGGGGATGCGACTAACGAACGGGGACGGACCGAACGACAACCTGCGAAAAACGAACGGTGAGCGGCAACCCACGCGGACTGATGAACGGCGATGCGACTGACAAACGGGGACACGACTGACAACGGGGACGCACCGAACGATGACCCACGAAAGACGAACGACGACCCACAAGGCCTGACAAACGACGAATGGGAACGCGACTAACAAACGACTACCGTCAAAAGACGATAGGCGAACGGCGAGCATCAAACGGCGACCCGTGAGGGCTGACGAACGACAAATGAGGATGCGACTGACAAACGTCAACCGGCGAAAGACGACAAGCGAACGGCGAACATCAAATGGCGACCGGCGAGGACTGACAAACGACGAACGGGAACGCGACTGACGAACGACGACCGGCGAAAGACGACAGTCGAACAGTGAACATCAAACGGCAACCGGCGATTGGAGAGGACAAACGTCGACGCAGAGATAGTAGGCGGAGGGTATAATGGTAATAAACCACATTCCCTCCCTCATAGATTTTAAAATCCCTCTTTATCTTAAAGGATTTTACATTCCTTCCCTCAAAGATTTTAATTTCTTCAAATTCCAATTCCATGATGAATCAAACATTGAAATTTCTAAGAATTGAATTCCAATTTTCATAAAATCCCATGGAATCCCTTTAACCAAACACCCCTTTAGTTTTACAAAAATGTACTTCATATATCGGACAAAGTTGTTGCTTGTTAGAAGTTGAAGGATTCGGCTGGGTGTTATTTTCGTTAAAAAAATTACTAAATTTCATTCATTTTTGACAATCATATCATACAATATGATACATAATAACATTATGAGAGATGATATCTCCATTTATGAAAATAATTCATTTAAGAAAAAATATATTTCAATAACTTGTAATATAACTTTAAATGAACGGTACCTTTCGTGAATGAATCAATTTTATAAAATTGAGATAATAATCTCTCTAGCATTATTCTCTTTGAAAGTTTTATTGTTAAAAAAAAATTATTTTCCATCGCCATCAATACATTATACATTATACATTAATTAACCGCATTATACAATAGTTGATCAGTACGTAACATCTTATTAAACATATTAATTAACTTCAAAATATAAAATGTTTTTTAATTAGAAATCATGACGAGCAACGTGGGTTATTAACTTATTATTATATAATATAAAAGTATTAGTTTTTTAAAATAACAAACACGTAATAAACTTACTTTTAAATCTACTCTATTACCTACCATATTACTTCACAAACATCTGATATTGTTGGTCTACAAACCCTTTGGTATAGAAGTATTAGTGAATATAAAAATGTTTTGAGTTATAATATTATAAGTATGTTAAAATTAATTAAATAAATGAGGGGGTCCAAGTTCAGTGTACGTGTTGCTTTTTAATATTAATGGATTTGGTGTCTAGCTCGATAAGATATGAAATCAAGATCTTATATATATAAATACATGTATGATTTTGGAATATCTGCCTCACATGACGACGTTCTTTCATTTCATGTTTTTATCCCGCCACTTAATTAATTTTAATTCTTGTTTTATTTTACATTCTTAACTTTTTTTAAGGACTAAATAGGCCATTTTCATAGAACCATAAAGTACATTACACTGGTTAATTAGTCTTGATTTTATTATTTTCTTTAAACTTTCATTTATTTACCCAAATATTAAATAATCATTCTTAATCATTGGTTAGTTGATCGTAGATTAATTTCACAAAGATTTTAGTAGTTCTCCTAAAAAATAATTCTTATTTGAACCACATTAATTATATGACTATACGGTATACACACTGTCATTATACATGTGAATTTGCTCGGTAACATGTTCCTTTTCTTTTATAATCCATTTTCTTTATTATTTTTTCACCAATTCTTTTATTGATTTTCTAAATCATTAAAATTAAGAGAAAAAAATCTCTATTTGTAAAATAATGAGAGAGAAAAATAGTATCTTTGAAATTATGTTCGGTTGGATGTTGAATTATGTTGGTATAAAAAATATTTTTAATGAGTGTGTGATTGTGTTTTAAATGAATATAGAGTTATTTAAAGGATATACCGGTTATTTAACATTACTTAAATTTAAGATCAATTATAATAGTAAAAATAATATTAGGAGAGAGTATAGTTTCAAAAATGGTCACAAGTTACTCATAGACCTCTTACATTTGAGTTAAAGTATTTACTTCTTTAAGATGTGTTGAATAGACAACTCTTTCTATTTACCCGTCGTTTAACGAAGGTGTACAATTGGCAGAAAAAATTACGTATGTATACTTGTTTTTAGAAGTGAATACATACATATATATATATATACATATAGGCAAAAGTTCAAACGAGAACTGTTTTTCGTACGAGAATCAGTCTTAGTCGTCCAATTCCCCCTCCTTCAATTGGATTGTCCACCCATGAATTCCTTACAAGCACCATGTCACACTCAATCCCCCACGCTCTTCATCCATGAGTTCCATTATCCAAAATGAATGACCAAAATTGGTTTTCGCAGTTCTCGTACGAAAAACATTTCTCGTTTGAACCCTCCCATATACCTGTATATATATGTGTGTGTGTGTGTATACGAAAGTTCCACGTACGTGTATTCATGGAATCTCTAATAATTAAAATTTAAAACACCACTTACAAACTCTATGCAATCCATGAAATTATATAATAATTCATCTAAAGAAAATCTTATAAATTAATCTCTCTATCAAAATCATGGTGAGTTGACGATCGAGATTCGGGTCTCTAATGAATGGTAAGACATATATAGTTCTCGTGAACATCATGATTGAAGCCGATGATAGATTGATATATAATGATAATATAAGTTAATACCATCTAAACAGATAAATAGAGCGTGTTCGTTATTCAGTTGATCTGAAAACCTTTAACTCGGATGTATTTGGTATAACAAGTATACCTGTAGTCGTTTCCGAAACATCATCTAATAGTTCCTGATTGAAACCTCCAATAAGACTACAAGTTCTTACCTCCGGTATAAGAACAAGAATCGGACAGTGGTTAATTTGATAACACCTAAACACAAGCCAAATATACATCCATACCTCAGTTTTAGTTGAATAATGAGTAGGTAAGTAATTGTATGGCAGCATGTACAGTAGTTTGACTAGTGCCAGTCTGTTCCCAGCTGGACACTTATTTGCAAATCTTTTTGGAGAGAATTTAAAAGAGTTAAATAAATAAATAAATTAGAGAGAAAATCAGAAGCTGGTGGACTAAGGATCTGAAGTTAAAGATGTTCAGAAGAATCATGAGGAGTTATGATTAGTTTATTAGATTGCTTCATGTTTCCGGACATCAAGCTTTTCATATTTAGTATTACATTAACTCCATCTTAAATTATTATTGATTTTAATTCAAATATTACAAGTAACATTAATTTAATATGTAATCTATAAAAAAAGTATTTACTTTATATTATATTATATTATATATATATATAGGGAAGAGTTCATTTGAGAACCGTTTTTATTGTGAGAACCACGAGAACTAATCTTAGTCATTCATTTTGGATAATGGAATTAATGGATGAAGAGCGTGGAGAGATTGAGTGTGGCATGGTGCATGTAAGAAATTCATGGGTGGACAATCCAATTGAAGGAGGGGCAATTGGACGGCTAAGATTGGTTCTCGCGGTTCTCGCAATAAAAAAGGTTCTCAAATAAACTTTTGCATATATATATATATATATATATATATATATATATATATATATATATAGAAATCGCATTCTATCAAGGAGGGATTAAACTAGGTCACTCTCAAACAAATAGCCCCTAACTTTAATTAACTGATGACCGTACCCCCACAACCTAAAACAAAGATCCGCCCCTGAGTGATCTTGTGCGCGTTAAATCGAATTATTGTTTGTATACTTTATAGCCTGTCCATTTCAAAACTTGATACGACCTATTTAGTACCATGAGATACTTATTTGACACTTTGCAAAATTTGGATATTACTTATTTGGTACCATGGTGCTAATTATTCAAAACCTAAAAATAAAAGGGTTTAGTTTATCAAAATGTATCTAACTTGTCACATCTTATTATTGTGTGTATCGAAATAAAAATTTTCTAATGAATGTACACAATTTTAATTTGTTAATATTGTATGTATTTGATTACATAAAAAGGAATAATGTGTAACTTTAGTAAATACAATAAAAAGTATAATTCACATAATAACGACAAATTAAATAATTGATACACATAATAGAAAATTTTAAAGACAAATACACAAATACACAATAATAAAAAATGACATGTTTAATAAATTTTGGTAAAACTAAGAAGTTTCTGACAATATATTTAATCTATAAAACAATAAGCAATGTGATTAGTTATGAGTTATGACTTATGACCCATGACATCATGCAATATGGAGTCTTCATAACAACCGGGCCTGCACCGGCTAGGCTTGTTATCCTGGACTCGCGTGTTCGTCAACTCGTTAAAGTTTGCTTCTGGGCTGGCTAAATGGGCTCAAGGGTTTAAATGTTTCTTTTTTATCTTTTTTAAAAAATTTAGTAAATGTAGTTGGCTATTCTAGAAATAAATGAACTAATATTTAGTTTATATTTATAAAGGAAATTAATTATAAAGTTGCTACAAAATAATCATGATTTTATTTGCGATTGTGCTGTATACCCAAAACAGTGTTTTGTCGATTAAATTATATTTCATTTATATACATGAATAGTATATTGTTTTCCATTTATTTATATTCATTTTTATATTTCAATAAGATAAATATATTAAAAAAATCTATTTTTTCATGACAAAAACAACCGAACTAGCTGGTCCCGACTCCCTACTACTGTTGTAGATACTATTACTTTCAAATATATGATCTTATAAGATTACTAGTATATTACTCGTGTAATGAGACGGTAGTAAATATTTTCTGTTTTGTAATATGTTGTTTAAGAGTATAATGTTATGCTATTCGTACAATTCAATGTCATGAAATAGTTTTTTTTAGCAATATGTCTGTTTTTTCCATCATTTTCTTTATTATTTAAAAAAATTAAATAAGAAAAAAAGTTATATTTATGAAATAAGAAGAGGAAAAAAATAATAATATCTTGAAAATTGTGTTGATATGCGTGTAGAATAGTGTTGGTATGAAAGAGTTTGTTAATATTAATATATTATGATATATTTTAAATGGTTGAAAAGTTAAATAAATTAGGAAAGAGAATAAAATAGTTAAAGATTGGATGATTGGTATTAATTTAGATAAAATGAATAGATGTAGTATTGATTGCACTATTTCTTTACTGTTCTTCAGGTAAATAAGTTTTGTTTACATTTAATGAAAATGATTCACATATGCTAATGTAATATATTGTTCTTTTTATTATAGCCATTAATTATGGAGAATAAATAACCTCCTTCATCTGCTTTAAAACAACCTTTATTGGAAGAGCATTCAAAAGAAATGAAGAAATCAAGGATGATTCATTCTACACATGACAAATCTGTTCATAACAGTCCAATAACGATTGAAAATGATTGAACAAGTTCACGGATTCCTTTAAATGATATATCTAACGGTGCGTTTAATTTCAAATTAGAAATTAGTTCAAAATTTAGATAAAGTCCAGTAGATTTATATTCATTTTATATGCTTTATGATGAGGGTATATATATATATAGGCAAAAGTTCAAACGAGAACTCTTTTTCGTACAAGAACCGCGAGAACCAATCTTAGCCGTCCAATTCCCCCTTCTTCAATTGGATTGCCCACCATGAATTACTTACATGCACTCTGCCACACTCAATCCCCCACGCTCTTCATCCATGAATTTCATTATCCAAAATGAACGGCCAAGATTGGTTCGCGCAGTTCTCGTACGAAAAACAGTTCTCCTTTGAACCCTCCCCTATATATATATATATATATATATATATATATATATATATATATATATATACTTGTGTAAATATATACACATATGATTGATTAAATGATTTCATCGTCATTTTATAATCTAATCGTTTAATCTTCGGATGATTTGATTTTTAATAGGTATATATTAAAGTTAATAAATTTTTTAAGTAAAATTAAATATATGAATTACAGTAAACTAATGAAGTTGAACTTACTGCTATGATCAACATTGTTTCTCGAATCTGCCGACCATAATTGTTTGTTAATCAGAATTGATTTAATTTATTTCTAATTATTTTTAATATACGTGTTAATACTCCTTAAAGTTAGATAAGTTTAAATTTGACTTATATCATCTCCCGTGTTGACACACGGTTCGCTTAACTAGTATATATAAAACAAACTTTCAAAATGTTACCATGCAAATAACCTTTAATAGAAGGTCACACAACCCACTATAACCTGTTACAACTATTTTTTATTATTGTTTTCTTATTTTTTTTAATGTTTTTTAAGGAAAAAATAATGAAGATATGGTTCTTGGAAGGCTCTAGATCTGGAATTTTTTGTTCATCTTCTTCATCGATTTCTTTCAACATTGTCAATGGGTTCCTATGATATATATTATATCATCTTCAAAGGAAATCGATGAAGGCCTTTCATCTTATCATCACCACTTGCCACCTTCAACTAAATTAGGATTCATCTTGCCACCTTCAAACTATCACCGCCGCCGCATTCAAACCCCTGGTGAGGGTGTTTTCAAGCCTCTAATGGATCTAATAAAATCATTTCAGAAGCTTTGAATCCACTGATGAGATTCGAAGTGTCCAAGAAACACACACAAAGGCTGACCACTACAACCACAAAGAACAACCACTATTACTGCCTTCAAGATTTACAACGTGAACTGTTCTTGTTCCTCATTTTTTTTACCGCCACTGCCTTCAATCTCGATGGTTAGTTCATGATGTAGGTAAATTAGATCAGGTTTTATATTTATAAATTGAAATCACCAAAATACCAACTACAACACAAATAGGCAAGTGTACTTAATCATATCACGGCATAGTAAGACCAAGTGTCGAATACTTTGGGAACGAGTATGATTTTAGATTTAATTATTAACTAGTCTAAAGAAAGCGAGTAAATAGGGAATTTGAGAATAAATCTAAAAATGCGATAAACAATACTAATTAGACAAAACAGATAACAATTCAAAAATAATATAAAGCTAAGATTTTAGAATGGGGATGATCAAGAAAAAAAGTGTTCTCACTTAAATTCGATTACCATTTATTTATAGTTGATTTCAAGATAGTGCAATTGATATTATTCATTATATACTGATTCCTAGATTGGTTAGATATCTTGGTCAAAAACTCTAACCCTATAATCATAAAAAGACTAATCCTATGACCATGGGATCACTACTGCCACAATTAGTCAATTAATTTGAATCATGAAAGACTTAATCAATACTGATTGTTATTATTTATTCAATCAACCAATCATACATAATAATCATCACATGCAATTGTTCATGCACATTAAAGCTAACTACTTTGTCACTTAACCTAAGGATTTGGTCAATCACTAGTCACAATCACCTAATGGTCTTAGATAATCATAATTAAAGCATATATAGATATATTGATACTCAAACCTATGCAAACTCAGTCAATAAACAATAAAGATTGAAACTTTAACACATATGGATATTAGATCAAGCAAGACATGATAAATATATAACTACTAAAATATTCAATTGATTGAAATAACACCATAAAATAAAGTTAATCTCATCTAGGTAGAAACCATGGTATTTATTATTTAAGCCATAATCAGAAGAAAAGAACACATGGAAGTCATAGGTAGTATGTTAAACATAGACCATAAAGCAAACTGAATGAAACCTGATGATCCTTCTATTCTAATTCTTTATTCTTGAGCTCTCAATCCTCTCTTAAGCTTCAAAAATCACTTTTGGACAATTTCTAATGTCATATTGAAACCCTAAAACTGCATATGTGTCCCATAGGTCCAAAATTGGGTTGTATTTATAGATTTTGTCGTGTCGCGACTATGAAATTATTCGCAAACTTTTTGGACCAGGATTTGGGTATCATGTTCAATTTGGTTGCTATTTGGGTTTCTTGTGATTTACAATTTTCAGATCTTCTTTAAAAACCCAAATCTTATGATTTCAGAGGAGTTCTTGTTCGATTTATGTTTAATTTCTAGCATATCTTGTTTGATTTCAGATATAGTTTGAATTTTTTATATGTATGTTTGTGACTTGAGTGTTATTCGGTTCATCTTCGATTCTTTCTTTCCAATTCCTCATCATCTGTTCTAGAAATGTGCTTCGTATATTCACATCTTCTCACAATTTTCAATCTGAAGTGTTATAGTTTACATCTTTGTTTGATGTTTTTGAAATTGTAGTTGAAGATGTTCTACAAGGTGTTCATCCTTAAGAACTAATAATCATAAGAACTAAAAAATAATTAGAAAAAAATATTTGGAAATCAAAAGATGATCTGTTACTTGCTCATTAGGTTAGACGTTGTATATTATGGTATGATTTAGAAAGTTTCTTGTATTAACTTTTTAAAAATAAGTTCCTTGTATACAATGATAACTTAGCCAAAATTTATTATATTTTCAAACAGTTTGGCCTTTTAAATTTGAATCTTCCATAATCATCTTGTATTCTTGTGTAACAATATTCATCCGATTAAAACATATAAATATGGGTAAAGTATGAGATAATACAACAAACTTTGTCAAAATTGCTATTATATGCAATTAACTTTATTTTATACTAAAAATACCACCAACATTTCAAAATGGTTCATTGTATAGAAGTTACCCGTGATAATAGATGAAAAACAAATTTTCAAGATTTTATTTTGTTCTCTCATTTTTATTTGTTTTTTCTGGAAATTTTCTTACAAATGTATGAAAATGCCTGATCCTATTACGTTTTTACAAGGCTCCAAGAGGGATTAAAAAATATAATACACATAGTATAATTCCTTCAATTACATAATTAAAAACAAAATTAATACTCATTGTAGGTCACGACATACTAATCGTTTTATTTTGACCGCATTTTGAACCTGGATCATTTTAAGATCACCAGCATCCAACCCAACTTATTAAACTTACCTCATTGCCACATCAACATCTACATCATTTTTCACATTCAACCCGACTTACCTCACAAACCCCCACATTCAAGCTTGTATTTTTCCTTCGGATGAACTCTAATCGTCAATAGAATGTAAGGTTGTTTTGAAGCCATAGACACTCAGAATCATCAATAGAATGCAAGGTTTTATTCACAAACTTGAATAGAAGTTGAAACGACGAACGCTTCCAAAGGGTATTTTAGAGATTTAATTATAAATGGATCTAGATAAAATATTTTGTAAGTTTTAAATGGTTCAATAATAATTAATTTAAGCATTTGATATACAAAAGAGTTTTCAAAGTATAGAAATATATTAATATAAAATAAAAATTCATAAAAATATATATAATTAAATACGAAATTCTCAATTTATAAATTCCTTATCCCTTTTAGACAATTTAGACTTCATAAGAATACATAATCTTACTTTATACATGAAATCAAAAATCTTACTTTATACATGAAATCAAAGATTATATTTATTACATGGCTAATACAGTAACTTTTTTTTTTTTTTGATGGCAATAAAGTAATATTTTTAATACTTTATATACAATTAATGCAAAGAGAACATGCAATAAATATATATACATACAGTTTTCATGTCAAAGGATGAAAGAAACCTCCAAAGGGACTCATCAATGGCGTTCACCATCTTTATCTTCCTCTTACTTCTCAAACTTGTCTCTGGCCAAAACCTCACCGATCTATTCACCGCCGTCCTCGTTTTCGGCGACTCCACGGCGGATTCCGGCAACAACAACTACATATCCACCACATTCAAAGCCGATCACCGCCCGTACGGTCAGGATTTCCCGGGCCAAATCCCCACCGGCCGATTTTCAAACGGAAAACTCGTGCCGGACTTTTGGGTTTCTCTTTTGGGAATAAAAGAAACCATTCCGCCGTACCTGCAACCGAATCTCACCAATTATGATATCTCTACCGGAGTGAACTTTGCTTCCGCCGGGTCGGGTTTCGATGACCTCACCGCCCGGATTTCTCAGGTGATTACGATGACTAAACAGGTGAAGTACTTTAAGGAGTATATTAAAAAGTTGAAGAAAATTGTGGGGGTGAAAGAAGCAAAAAGGATAATAGAGGGGGCATTAGTGTCAATTAGTGCCGGAACTAATGATTTCACAATTAGTTATTACGATCTCCGTACAAGAAAAGACGATTTCGCCATTGGCGATTACCAGGATTATGTACTCAAGAAGCTTCAAAACTTTATCAATGTAATTCTCTCTCTATCGATCTCTACTAACTCACACACTGTAAACTTATTTTTTAATCTATATAACGACTGTTACCGAATTTATTGATGATTTGTTGGATGTGGGTGTTAATAGGAGCTCTACAAGCTCGGATGCCGGACGATGGTGGTTTCAGGGCTACCGCCTATGGGGTGTTTACCGATTCAGATGGCGTCTAGATTCACGAGAAATTGTTTAAAAGATCAGAACTTTGAAGCTCGAAACTATAATCAAAAGCTGGTGAAATTGTTACCTCAAATTCAATCTTCGCTTGTTGGAAGTCGGATTCTGTACTCTGATATCTACACTCCGGTGATGGAGATGATCCGATATCCACGAAAACATGGTATGTTTTTAACAGCAGTTGCTAATAGAGGAAGCAGTTTTCTATTCTCTTTTATGAATTTTGATCAACTTGTTGAAGATTAAATGACTTTCTACTTTAATCAAGGTCTTTAATTACCAATTTTTTCAATTGAATTAATTTTTTTACCTTTTAATAATAATAATCATATTAACTTTTGGTACAATACTATGGTGGCATTGATTAAAAAAGAAGTTGGTAGACAAGTAAAACTTTGTCACTTCATATCAAAACAAATTTTGAAACCCAAATAAAAAAAGAAAAAAAAAAGAGATGGTGAGAGTGATGACCCCACCTAGAACTGCCACACTTGCTTCTTTGGCGTGGATGGTTGGATGCTACCACTTGCCTCCACCACAGCGTCATGGAGTGACAAGACCGCCTTCTACACACTAGATGGCCAAACTGATAGAGTTTAACACAAAATAGCCAATATATATATATATATATATAGTGAAAGGTTTATTTAAGAACCGTTTTTATTGGGAGAATCGCGAGAACCAATCTTAGCCGTCCAATTCCCCCTCCTTCTATTGGATTGCCCACCCATAAATTCCTTACATGCACCCTGCCACACCCAATCCTCCCACGCGCTTCATCCATCAATTCCATTATCTAAAATGAACGGCTAAGATTGGTTCTCGCAGTTCTCGCAATAAAAACGGTTCTCAAATGAACTTTCCCCTATATATATATATATATATATATATATATATATATATATATATATATATATATATATATATTTAAAAGAGTTAAATAGTATGAAAATAGCAAAAAATATTATTTTCAGCTTCATCTTCCTAACTATTAAGCTATTAAAATGATTATATTTGGTCTCTTATAATTCACTAATTATCTTTTCTCATCTACTCATTCTTACAATTGTCTTGACATATTGACTAAGAAGTTTAATTAAAAAATAATAGAAAGCATAATAAAACTTTAGATCAAATCTATATTAATGCATTGCATGATAAATAAAATGATTAAGCACTAAATGATTTAGTTGATTTGAATTATTCAAATGTTTTGTATGAAATTGGTTCTAAGTGTGATAAACTGTTTGATAAGAATTTCAAATGATAAATTTTTATGATAATGGTTCTGAATGTGATAAACTGTTTGATAAACATTTTAAATTATAAAATTAACATTTTAACTTTATAATGATTATTATAAAATAAAATACGAATACTCAATAAGACGTGGGGAGAGTTGGTATTTGGGTACGATGCTTGGTGCAAGAAATGTTTTAAGATGAAATGATTTAACAATATTCCCCTGTCTCATTCAACATGTTTTTATTTATAGGTGAAAATTAATTACGCTGAATGAATCAAAATTCATCATTCTTGAACCGTAATTAAACGGTCCTAGAACTTTACCCCCGGGAACCAAACTAAAACAACTAAATATAACCCAAAATCATAAATTGATTATCCAGATTATTCATTGGACCCAAATTATTAAAATGTTCTAACCCATTATTACATGTTTAACCTGCTCATTTATGATCCACAATGTATTTGCAGGTTTTACCCAAACAAAAGTTGGATGCTGTGGAATTGGGTTTTTGGAAGCAGGCCCAATATGCACACCTCTTACTCCTCTATGTGAAAACCCCTCTGATCACTTGTTTTTTGATAGCATTCATCCAAGTGAAGCTGCCTACCGTTACATAACCAAAACCCTTTTGCCTCAAATAATTCGTGACTTTAATAATTCTGGTTATATATTTTCTGAGTTTTGACAGTAAATTATACCCCTTCTTTTTCCTAAATAGAAATGATTAGATCCAGAACAATGTATGATGTTTCATGCACAATGTACAAGTGACTAGAAAGTTATTGCTTTGGAAATGGTCATTTCTTACCTGGAAAGAGGGTCATGTTATAAATGGTGCATTAGTTTTTTATACTTTGTTGTGTGAATTAATCATTATAATTTATAAATGTTAACATAAATGAAAAAAAAAAACAAATTCAAGTGACTTGCATATGTTTGTGCAGTTTTTAATTTAGGACTTGAGAGAATACTAGAATCACTGGAACTATAGAACTTAGGACTAGGATCCTTTTGTCAACAAATAAACCATAAACTAACAACAAAACATTCTACAATTACATACAAGATACAACAATATGGTACAACACAATCCAATGACCACTTGTTCGTATTTCACTTCCTGCCACTCCCCGCCACTGCGGTTGCCTGAAACAAGTCATCAACCCGAGCCTCAACATCTTCAACGGTGAACTTAACATGTTTTTCTGCATATTTCCCAATGTCTTGAAGATTATTAAACCTCCCAAGAAAGTTTCTGTAAGCTGGGAGCAAAGTTCCAGCCACAGAAATCTTCAATTCCTCTCTTAATTGTTCATCAAATATGACCCATGTAGATTGAGTTCTACAAATCTCATCAAACTGTGAATTGAAGAGCTTCAGCTTATCTTTTAAAGATTTTGAAGCAACATTTGAAGATAAGCTACTGTTGTCGAGTTTCAAAGTGTTGAGAATCTTGTGCCATGAGCTTCTTTGGTAATTTACATGATGCTGTCTCACTTTTGATGTCTGTTTTCGGATCCAGTCATCTCCTAGAAGAGAAGCCAATTCATCGTCTTTGACTTTTTTCACAATGTACCGGCTATTGTTCATCATGAACACAGATGATAATGCAGGGTCTCTGTAAATCTTGGATTTTGATTCTAAATTGCTTTCTAGAACTTCCATAATCCACGCGATTTGAACAGATAATGGCGATGATGTTGATGATGATAAAGATTGGTTGAGATTCTCGTCAAAAACTTGTTCTAGTGTTGGTCGGGAACAAGCAGCACGAAGGTAATTCATGACGTAACGAGTGATTGGATGAAGACCTCCGCCTGGGACGGCGGATTTCGCTGGATCACGGCGGATTAGGTTTTCTAGCTCCATGAAAATGCCTCTAATTGATTCACCTAATCTCTTCCAAACTCCAGTGGCTTCGTTTCTTAAGAATAAACAATATTGATCGGAAAATAATACCTCGAATTCCGGCAATAAATCCTTCACGGTTTCGTATACATCGAGGATTTTGAACAGTCTCTCCGGCGCTCTGCTCCCCATTGCAATTCCATTAGCGAAATTTAGCAGCTCCATGGTGGAAACCCTACAGATATCCATGAAAGAGAGATCGGCGGCTGCGGCGGTAGCGGAGGAGTAACCAAATACACGATCGCAGAGGCGTCGCTCGCTAGGATAAAAAACTCGAACGGCCATGTTAATTGCTTTGATCCATTTCTCGATTTCGACATCGTTATCGTCATCTACAAGAGGTTTACTCGAATCGTGTAACCCTGAAAACCCTAATCTCGAGAGGCTTTCTTCTAAGAAATCCCTCCGGCAGGTACTGTAAGCAAGCGAACACTCCTTCCCATAGCCGGCAGCTACCATCCTTTTCGAGATCTCGTGTAGATCGTTGATCGTACCAGACGGAAGCGCTTCGATCGTGATATTATAATCCGACACCGGATGCGCTACCGGAACATCTAACTCATCGAATCCGTCATCTGAATCTGAATCTGAATCTAAGTAACCACCACCAGCACCACCTCCGGCAGCGTTACCGGAAGATTCAACACCGCCGCGTTCAATCAACAGCTTAAACTCCTCCTCAAGACGAAACATACACTGCTGGAGCAAATCCTCCGCTCGATCGAGACACGACGTAACTTCCTGGTCGTCGGCCATAGCACTCCACTCACGGATGATGGCGACTAGTTCGTCAACGGCATCGAGAAACGAAGAAGCGTCGGCGGAGACGGACCATATCGGTTCGTCGGTGGTGAAGTATCTGGAGATACGTCGGTCAAGGGTTTTTAAGGTCTGATCAAGTGTAGCTCCGCCGTCGTTGCCGGAAAGGTTTCCGTTAAGCTTTTCCCTAAGCCTGCCATCAAAATTGGAAAAGATTTGGAGTATATCATCCGCCATGGCATTATCGGTGTGACCTAGGGTTTTAGCTATGTGACGGGCGACGGCGATGAGCTTCTCTTCGCCATTTTCAGCCATGATAACGAACTGGACTTGCTAATCAAAAATCTGTTGGGGCATCAAAATCTGGGAATTGTGTGCGATTGTGTTTGAAATCAGATTTGTTTTGTAGTTGAAGAAATTAATAAAATTTCAGGGGGAAAACGCGGAAGATAACAGTGAAGGATTTGGTGGTGGGGATGAGGGAAGGAGGGAGGAAGAAGACCACACGGAGATTAAATATTTTATAAAATTATTATTATTTTTGAACGATGGATTCCTACTTCTGTTTATGTAAAAAATGATAAGGATTAATGCGACTAGTACATATGTGAGGTGTTTTTTTATTTAAAAATATATAAATAAATAATTAATTAAATAACTAACATATTTTTTATTTTTATTTTTATTGTTTCTAAATATAAAAATATCTAAAATAAATACGGTTAGAAACAAATATGATAGCTATTTTGGAGCTTTAAAAGAGAGAAAATTTAATAAATAAGTATTATTTATATTTGACTATCATCCCTCATGGTTTTCTGAGAAAATGATTGATACAGTTAACTTAATCACTCGTAAAGTCACTTAAATTGTTAGTTAATAACACTTTTCATCTAAATTATATATGCGTATAATAACATTTAACTTAAATGTTGCTATATTTACATAGTCACTTAAATCAAGACCTAATTTAATTATTGTTAGTGCATTTTAGTCGTTTCAAGTTGAAAATTACTACTAAAAGCTTATATGCATTTCAAATCGCGGA
Organism: Dittrichia graveolens; assembly: GCA_038502395.1. Lineage (NCBI taxonomy): Eukaryota > Viridiplantae > Streptophyta > Magnoliopsida > Asterales > Asteraceae > Dittrichia > Dittrichia graveolens. Next base: position 77,277,599 of record JARJIL010000002.1, read on the forward strand.
TACTAAAAAATAATTAACTCTTTATATAATTTCTAAACAAAAAAAGCAGCTAAAAGAATAAACTATTGGGTTCCGAATTTGTATTAAGGTTATAAAATTTGTAGTAAATTGTAATAATTGTATATATATATAATTTATGTATTTAATCAAATGAATAGTGAGTGTTAAAAAACCAAAATTAGAAAAAAGAAAAGACGAAATATCTGCTAATATTTCTTTAAAGCTTTTTAAAGGTAAAGTAAGACAGTGACTTCAAGAAACAAGGCGCGAAAGCAGTCAAAACCCGTCGAAAAGAAAGCAAAACCAAGCAGCTTTATAAAATAATTCCAAATATATTTACACTCAAATTAAACCTAATTTAAATCAAAGTGTATTTAAACCAAGTTGATTTTTGTGTGTGACAGACGAGTAAATATCAATTGTTTATTTGTGTGATAATAATAATAATAATAATAATCATAATCTTCTAATATAAATAAAAATCTAACTTTTATCAATTTAATTATAAGATTTTGACCATTCATTTAATTAAAATTAAATTATGTCCATTCATTTTATTAAAATTGAAATTCGAGTTTTAGTAGTAAAAGTTGAAAACTCAATTTTTAAAATTGAATTTTAATAGGAGATAAGATAATTAGTAAAAAATATTATTTTTAATGAGAAATTTTTAATACAGTCTTAATTTAATTTATAGTTCGGTGGGACAATTTATAGCCATTAAAATTTAAGATTTAATAGTCCAAATTCAATCTTAAATTATAATCAAAATTGATATATTTGTATGAATAAGGGCATTTATTATTTTTAACTATTGGTTCTCATTTTCTCTCTCCTCTAATTTATTTAAAATTAATTATCTCACAAACCGTTAATCGTTAGACGAAACGAATTATACGGTTGCGATCCTCGTGTTCCCCTCTTTTATTAGAGAGATCACTTGATATACTTTCGACAACAATTTTTTTTTCTCATTTTGTTAGATTGGACTTAAATTTTATTAAAGTATAATCACATGTGATTCATAGAGGTGTGATCAATATAGTCTTTATAAAAAAATATTTTTGAACGGCAAGTTAGTTGATAGTGGGCTGGGTCCGCAGTGACATCCATAAAGGGCAGTATGCGAACCCCAAGCCACGCTCCTGAGGGGATAAACCCCACTCCTCCACCACAGAAGAAAAACCCCCATGAGGAGACTTGAATACAAGACCTCCCCGTGTGGTAACAACCTTTTAACAACAGGGCAGAACCCCAATGGCAGTCTTTATAAAATTATAGTTTGGTGTTTAATAATCCGGCGAAGTTCTATGGTTTAGTAACAAAAAATCAACAATTGAAAGTGATTCTAAGTTATTAGTTGTTTCATAACACATGTGATTATATATCTTTTATACATGCACATAATTACAGGTGATTTGATTAAATGTAGCATTTTTATGTCACATATTTGCCAGAATCAATCACATGTGATTACGTATTCAATCACATGTGATTTTGTACAGAATCACATGTGATTGAATACATAAAACATAAAATTTTGTATTCAGTCACATATGATTGCATATTCAATCACCTGTGATTTTGTACAGAATCACACGAGAGTTTGTACAGATTCACATGTGATTGAATAACAAAAAATATGAGATTTGGTATTCAATCATATGTGATTGCATAGGGGATTGTTCAAACGAGAACCATTCTTATTACGAGAACCAATATAAAATAAATCGAATTCAAAGGAGAACACATCTGAACCTTTGATAGAGGGGATAGGGTGTTGCTAGTACACAATATATGCATCCATGGGTAGACAATCAATTAGATTGAGTGAAATTGAATATGTACATACATGTATAAACGGTTTTAAACAAACGTTGATTTTTTAAGCACACATTCAAAATTAATAAACGTTAAATGATATACAATTTAAGAAGATAAAAAATTAATAAAACAACACATGTAATATTGTTATGAATCACATGTGATTAGACATTAATAAAATTTAAGTCCAACCTAACAAAATGAAAAAAAAAGTTCGTCAAAAGTATATCAAGTGACGTCTCTAATAAAAGAGGGGAACACAAGGATCGCAACAGTATAATTCTTTTCGTCTAACGATTAACGGTTTGTGAGATAATTAATTTTAAATAAATTAGAAGAAAGAGAAAGTGGGGACCAATATGCAAAAAGTCAAAATTGTCCTCACTCATATCAATTTTAATTATTATCTAAGATTAAATCTAGACCATTAATCTTGAAATCTAATAGCTAAAAATTGTCTCTCAAAACTATGATTTTAATTAGGACTATATTGAATAAAACCCTATTTTTAATATACTAATATTATTACAAATATTAGTTACGTTATTACAAATCAATTTAATTTTCCAAATCAATTTTTCAACTTAGTTTTGTTTTTAAATTCCATTTTAATTTAAAATAAATTTAATTTGTGTTAGAATTATTATTTAATTCAAACTTTTAATCTACCACATAAATTTAAGAATAAATATTCAAGTTTTTTATCATCATCTACAGTTATCATATGATACAAATCTTAGCGTAATTAAATTTTATATTATTTTTAAAGTTATAATTAAGGGTTTAGTTCCCGAAAATGTATCCAAGTTGTCACATTTTGCTATTGTATGTATCAGACTCTCAAACTTACCATTTAATGTATTGGACTTTCAAAACTTACCATTTAATGTACTCAAACTACTACAGCAGGTTGCATGGTGATGTGGCACAAGTTTTGCTGACGTGTTGACTGATTTGGCAAATGACATGGCACTTCAAACTAAAAAAAATCAAAAAATAAAATTAAAACCTACTTAATAATAATAATAATAATAATAATAATAATAGTTACAAGATGGGATCTGGGGTCGATCTTCATCTCTTTCTAAAGATCTTCATCTGCTTCCACAAACTCAAGATCTGATTTGGGAGTCGAGTTTAGTAATTACAGAGATCTTCATCTTCTTCATCTCATTCGGTCAATCTTTATTTGTTTCATCTTCATTTGCTTTATCAACATGTTCATATTCAAAATCGGAGATCTATGCCCTTCATCTACGATTTAGGGTTTTGATTTCTGTTCAACACATGAGTTTATTGTTTTGGGCTCAAATCGATTTGATACTAGTAGTTACGGATTTTGATTTTGAGTTCTAGGGTTCAAATCAATTCGAGTTCTAGGGTTCAAATCAATTCGAGTTCTAGGGTTCAAATCGATTTCTGGTTATGTTCTTTGATTTTGCTTCGGATGCCTTTCGGATCTCGATGCCTTATATGCTTCCTCATCGATTTAGTAGTTACAGATTTGTCTCATCTCGATGCCTTAAATGCTTCCTCGTCGATGCCTTTTAGATCTCGATGCGTTATCTTCTTCCCCAAATCGAAGAAGATGAAGATGAATGTGATGAAATCTTAAGTGTAATCTGGAAACACAATATGATATTGCAAAAGTTACAATTGATGGTTCTTGTTTCAGTGATGTCAATGGTTTCCACGATACTTCACCCAATAGCGATGGTTTTCACCCAAAATTGATGGCTTTGCAGGTATGATTCATCTTTGATATGAACATCTTATGGTATGTTAATGTAATTTCATATGTATGATAAGAACAATTAGGGTTTAGATTTGAACCTTGAACCAAGATTTGTGAACATGTGCTGATTTTGTTTGGATTTAGCATGTATCTTCATCTCATTTTGAATTTTGGCATACTGATCTTTTGAAGATAATACACATATGGCAATTATTTAGTGAGGTGGAATAATAAAAAAATTAAAAATTAAAAGAATTACCTGCTACCTGAAGATTAGGTTACCCAATACATTAAATGGTAACTTTCAAAAGCTTGATACATTAAATGGTAAGTTTGAAAGTTCGGTACATACAATAGCAAAAGGTGATAACTTGGATACATTTTCACGAACTAAACCCTATAATTAATTACTTTTACATGTCAAATAACTTTAATATAAAACTTTTTTAGTTTTCAAGAAAGTCTCATATTGAGTTCTTATTAATCATCGATTTCTACCATCGATCCTATTAATCATCGACATCTAACATATCCCTGCTTCCATTCATCCCATTTATCATCTACGATTCATAAAAGTAGCAAAGGGTTATTTCTTCATACCATTAACCAAACACAATACAAACTAAAGGCAATCCTTTCTGTAGTCAATTTTGTAAGTCACAAAATTCAGTTAGAGCAAGACCCAAGGATTCTATATAAAAACGAATCTCGGTCTATTGCCAACAAAAACAATCGAAACTCAACAGCCACACTAATTTAAGCAAACATAAACACGGACTTGAAGTTGACACAGACAACATAAGCAAAAACTGAACCACACAAATGATGAACCATAGGACCACACTCTAACCACGAACCACGACCACCAAACCATATTCAAACCATGAACCACAATCTAACCACGAACCACAAAACCACACTCGTCACATGAACCACTCGAACTATGACCACTAAACCACACTCAAACCATAAACCACTCAAATTATGACCACACGAACCACAATCAAAACCACGAACCACGACCACCAAAACCTCAAACGAGAAACATGAACCATGGACAACATCACCGAACAGAATACTCACGAACATTAAACATAACACACGAACCTTGACAGAAAGAACGACGACCTGATGCTCGAAACGAATAACAATGGATCTCGAACATATAGAAACTTGAACCTCGATTGGATAGTGAACAAACAACAACGGATCTTGAACAAACAGAAACACAAACCTAAAACTCACGAAACTCGAACCATTACCTGGAATACTCGAATCGAATGGTAGAAACATTAAAACTTTTGAAAAATCACACATACGGCAATCTAAAATTCGAAACGAATAGCAACAAATCTTCAAAAATAAAAGAAAAAAGGATGTAAGGTAAAGGGAAGGTACTCCGGACTGCCGGCTTTTGCCAACGGCATGAAAAGGGGTGGTGGCGACGTTCAGTCTAGAGCTTAAGGGGTTTTTTGGAGCTAGGGTTGGGAGAGGGGAGATAAAAAAAAGATATAGAGACTTAAAGTAGCAAATGGATTGATTCATACATCGATTTTCTTCTATTGATGAAGGGTCATTGAAAGCTTTTTTCCATTCATCGTTTATGACATATATCACCCCTAAACATGCTTTTTTCTTTTAGTGTGCATTTCTTCGGTTTGGTTAGGGTTCAAAGTTTAGATTTCAGATCTACTTATTCAGATTCCTATGTTCTCAATTTTTTGTGGTGTTCAAAATCTATAACTCATATTTCCATCATTGGTTAGGGATCATTTGATTTACTCAAAATAATAAAGTTAGGGTTTCTTCATCAAGTATTGTTCTTTTCTCATCTGATATAGTTTGATGGTTCTTGTTCTATATTTGTTGAGATTACGTTCAGATTTGTAAAGGCAATTTACATTTGTTTTTTTAGGATTAATCATCTCTTTTTCAAAATGGTTTTTACGCTTCTTGTACATTTTTGTCAATTTTGGTGATTTAGGGTTCGAATTTAGGTTTTTCTACAAAATGGTTTTTATGGTTCTTGTACATTTTTGTTGATTTTGATGCAAAATGGGTTCAAATGTTGGTTCTTCTGCAAAATGGGTCATCTTCATCCTTCGTGTTGGTGCAATCAAGATTAAATATTTATATATTATTTTGATGACGCAATTTTAATAATTATTTAAAAGGAAATATTATTACAAAAATTCAAGTTAATATGAAAATTTCAAATATATATTTGAATCAATCACAACACTGATAAATCATGAGGATTAAAGTTGCAAATTTTATAAAAGAGCCAAAAGCTTTAAAAAATTAATAAAGTAAAAATAACTATTAAACGTTAACGACAAAAATTATAAAAAGTCATTTTTTACTTAGATGTATTTTCATTTATAAAAACATTTCATATGAGCTTAAAAAACTATTTATTTCTGGAATGAAGTTTTTATAAAGTAATTTGCTAACTATTATTAATCAAAAATATTTTATTTTGGCAAAAATAAAAATACGTATTTTGATTACAAGTTAAATATCCTTTAGAGATATTATTATACTGTGTATTAATGATTGGTGGAATGATATCTTTTTGATATCTTGTATTGGCTATTGTGCCACTAAAAAGTATATAGGTGGCACAATATTAGCCACATATATTGGATAAACACTTTTATTAATCTTTAAGCCAATGAAGGTATACAGTATAACAACATTTAATTCTGGATATTTAACAGCTAAAATACAGGTTTAAAAGAGAAAGCTGAAACATAACTATTACATTTTAAACCGGCTTAAAAAGTTGTGCAAGTGAGCCACGGTCGCAAGCCACGCTCGACCGTGGGCTGTGACCGTCCGGTCACTTGACAGCTCACCTTTAGTTGTCTTTAATCTCTATATATACACAACCATTTGTTCATAACTTCTCACCTTTTTGCAACTGAAGTTCTCTGAACATTCTATCACACACTTGTGATATTTCACTTTTATATTTATATGTGTGATTGTTGAAGTTGTTATATTCTTTGGTTTATCAAACAACAACTTAAGATATTGCAAGAGGAGTCAAGAGAGAGATAGAGAGATCTTCATATTCATCTTCTTATATTTACCTTTCATTGTTTGTGACTGATTATTGTATACACCATTGTTGGTGGTTTGTGAGATTTGTGTGGTTGTTCTTGTGGGAAGAACAACTTTGATTGTTGGTGGGTTTAACTATTCCCCACTTGTGTTTCTTGTTCAAGTTCTTGGGGGAAGAACTTGTTCATATCTTCTTGTTGAAGAAGATTGGTGTTGTTGGTGAAGAACACATTTGAGCTCTTGGATTAGAGGTTGGAGTGGTTGTCACCTACCATATAAAGGTGATTGTATTCGGTGATCTCTTCCGGTCTAAGAGAACTTTTGCATGCTGTGCTAGTGAAACTCTTGACGGAGGTCAAGGAGTGGACGTAGGTTGGAATTCAACTGAACCACTATAAATCTTAGTGTCATTTCTCTAACCCTTACTCTCCTTTATACTTGCATTTATATTCTTGCATTTACATTATTGCTTCAATATTCTTGTCATTACATTTCAAGTATTTACATTATTGTCTTTACATTCTTGCACTTACATTTACGCATTTACTTCTAAGTCATTTACTTTATTGTCAAGATTATACTTATACTTATATATATATATATACACTTACATATATATATGGAATGAGGATCAAATAAAAAGAGATTTAAGGTAAAAAGGGTAAGGAGAATTCTGAAGATAACACATGGCATAATTAGTTAAAGGGCATTTTAGGTGTCTTTATAATTAATTTCGCTCTCTCCCATTTAATTAGCCCCACCCTAGAACTGCTAGTCCCGTCTTCGACCATGGTTTCTTCAAATTCGACTTTATCAGATGGAGTTGGGGATCAAGGTATGGTTCAAAATGCTTGTGATGATGTGGGTAAGGATCGAGGGGTGTCGATTGCACCCATGGATGGCCCGAAAAAAGATTTTGATCAAAAACCTTCCTGTTTGTTCAACTGTCGTAGATCCAGCGCCGCAATCCTCAAATTCTCCACGATTTGTGGATGGTTTTGAACAAGGTAAGGTTTATTCTACTCGTATTGGTGTGTGCAACAATCCTAGGGTCTCAAAACTCCCGATTATTGATGGTAGTAGGCTGGATTTTGGTCAAACGTGACTATGCAGTCACCGGCTACCCCCCACAGTCAACCACCATCATCCTCGCATGCCTCTATCGGTTACGACTCCACTTGATCCCCTATGACCACAACCACTGCTTTGATTTATGAGATTGGGGTCTAACCCAGATTTGGAAGTTTCTCTTAGCGCCAGTTCCTTTGATCATCGTGTCTCATCAACAATCGACTTCGAAAAAACGGTTATCACAAAAGATTTGCTTGCCCTTGATGGTTTTTGGAGAAGGCAACCGGGAGATTTTCAAAATAGTGATTTTCCGTCAAGGCGGATTATGAGCATTTTGTTTGTGCATCAATGCTAGATTCAAGGGTTGTGACCATAGGTGCACAATTCAATTTTAGTGTTGTGCATCTTATGCCTTAGGTACTGCATTCATCAATTTTGTATGTATTAGTTTCAAAATTGTTCATTAGTTTCTCATATATTCGTTGTTGAATTTGTTGGATTGTGCATCCATCCAATTTTGAGATTGTACATAGATATTTATAATTGATGATTTCTAGATGTGCATCAATTTTATAATTGATGATTCGTGTTGTGCATCAAATCTATTTATCTATCGCCATTTGAATTTTGAATGAGTGTTTTAGTGGGAAACTAGATCTCAAGCCCGTGTAAACACGGGACAGGTTATAATGTATTTGTTAATTTTGTTTAATATTACTTTTTTTTAAGTAAGTTACCGACCATACATTTCATTCTACACAAATTGTTAAATTGTCTTGCTTTGTTTTGATATTCTTTTTTTAGTTTGTTATGTTGTGCTAAGTAAGCTCATATCCATTCATTGGTATATGAAAAAAGAAGAAAGTGTTTCTCAAAGTATAATGCACTATCATACAAATATCTTATTTCTTTAATTTACAAAGTAATTATACTACCGGAATATATTCTAAATTATGCAATGTTTGATATATATGGTTATTATTGTGCTACCTTAAAACTGTTTATTTGTATTTTCTTTAGAGTAGGGCACCCAAAACAATCATAATTACTCTAAGTATTCTAGCAGCGACAAGGTAATGTAACCGTAAACACCACTTGATGATTGTTTTGTAAGGCATTCACATCAATTGTAAAAAGCAACTTAGTACGTTATCTTAACTTTAAAGGATTTTTGAAATCCCTCCACCAGTTCTTCCATCATTCATTGTTTTAATATCTTATTCTGTAGCCTTATTCACCTCTTCATGTTTAGGGATAATTTCTTTTTCGGATAAGTCAAAGTGTGTAAGGTTTATCATTCATTCCATTATATGATCAAACATGAGATACTGTCTTGAAGTGATTTTAAGATCTTTACATAATTTTTGCCATATTGGTCCACATAAACCAACTGGTAGAGCTTCATCAAACCCCGCATCAACCTCTTACACTCGTAAGTGAGTGTATAAGGTTGAATTGCTTAAGTCTTACATTTGAGGTTGTTGACATGTTGTAACACCCTGATTTTCAGCCCCAAATTTAAATTTTTCAAAAACCAATTTAAAACTATATTTATACAAAACCCTTAAAATTTATCGCGGAAGCATCCTATCATTCTTGACGTATTTCAACGAAATACAGTGTAAATTATCAATAAACTTTTCTATACGTAAATCTCAAAACCTTTGGGTGTTACAGCAGTCAATCTCACGACCATAATCAAAAAGGGTAGGAAATCCAAGATTACCGGAACAGCAAGCAAAACTATGCCCAAGGCATCTACCCGCCTCACCAAGGCCTCTGTACAACCTGCGGATACAAAACATTTTTATACACCGGTTAGCTATAAACATAGCTAGTGAGTACATCTAAAAACATTTGTTTTATCAAAACCAAGTCATCCTTTTACTTCTTTTGAAAACATCAGTTTGGCAATCAATATCCTTTTAAAAATTCCACATAATAGCACATAAGGATGCGGGTCTGTCCATTGGGCCACAATGTATCCATGTGGTAGCTAGCCATGGTCAACACGTGCCCACATGGGGGATAACCACATCACCCCGTCAAGGTGGGGAATGCACGAAGCAGTCCACCATACAACGGTTATCTCGAGTGTAAGCCCTGTTCACCAAATCCACTCGTGTAGCCACGGGTCCGGTGGCTCGTCAGCCCAGTGAACCCACACGGTCATGATGGCTACCGACATACCCCTCCACTCTCTGCACCGATCCCTCAGCCACCCGTACCTCAGGGTCCCCCCAATTTCCGAAGCCACATGAACCGCTGTGTATGTCCCAATGACTAGGAACCCTATGATACAGAGTTATATCACACAGTGGTCTGGACCGAAGCACGTATACCCCGAAGGGTCACATAAGCACATACCCCGAAGGGTCACATAGGCACATACTCCGAAGGGTCACATAATCACTTACCCCGAAGGGTCATAAAATCGCTTACCCCGAAGGGTCATAAAACCACATACCCCGAAGGGTCATAAAATCTCATACCATATAATCACATACCCCGAAGGATCATAAAATCACTTTTGGCATCTCAATGCGCAAAATATATCAGAAGTGTAAACACATCTTTTATTTTCTCAAAACCACGTTTGTTATTTCAGAATCAAAGTTCACCCCATCATGGAGTAACATGTTTCAAAACCATCAATTAAAACTGTCATTGACTTTGACCATCTCCACAATGGAGCAATGGTCTTATTTTAGTAAAACATCATTTAAACACTTCTTATACCAAGTTCACAATTCCACAGTCTTTAAACCCAAAGAGTTCATAAAACACATGTCACTCAAGTAAACCATATTATAAAACAACCCATGGTTTACACATTCTTTAAGTTCAAAGCTACATAAACAGTTGTAAATCATATTACCCGCATCATAAAACAATTGCATAGTTTCCATATTCAAAAGTTCAAAGCTCATAAACAATCTCAAATCATTTAATTCATGTTACAAAACAATTCATAATCCACATCCTTTGAATCATCAAGATTCATCAAACAATTTCCAAACAATCAAAACACATAAGTGATGACTTGAAAACTTTATCAATTTTGGGTATCCGCAGGGTGTACTCACCTGAGGGTGTGATGAGGATCACAACCCCATCCAAACCAAAGCTTAAACACTTGATCATAAACCTATGATCACCAAAACACAAGGTTAACTTAGTTAAGTTAACCATACATGGAAGTTACACACAAGTGTGAACTCAAAACACAACTTAACAGCTCATTTCGGGTCTTTCGGACTCCCTTTGGACTCCCTAAAACCATTAGAAACAAACCCCAATCAATTTCAAGGTCAAATGGGGTTAAAAACAAGTTTTTGGACCTTCCAGGGGGTCTCGCGCCGCGAGACAGGGTGCCTCGCGCCGGGAGAAAATCTCTGGAAAATGACCCTTGGCCAAATGCATGCCTCGCGCCGCGCCGCGACGAGGCGTATACAGTAACTTCTGGGCCTTTTTCCTTTGCTGCAGCCCCGATTTTCTCACAAGATTTACAACCAAAACTTACTTCTTCCATTATAAACTCTAAAACAACAAATAAACTACCTCATAACCATAACAAACCATTTCCAACACATTTTAACCATGAATTAAATCCTTAATTCCTCCATTTTCATGTTCTTGAACTATACTACCAAATCAACACAATTTCAACTATCAATACACCATCATAACATATAAAACCACTACCAAACTCAATTATCAACATCATAACCCCATTTGATCATACCAAAACCCTAACTTTAGCCATAAACCCAAATTTGACCCATTAAACACACTAAACCCAAAATCAAACCAAGAATCACCATATACATCATATATAACTCAAATCAAACACAAATTTTAAGTTAAAACTTACTTGATTCACAAAACCCAACTTGGGTTCTTCACTCTTTTGCTCCAAAATCACACCAAGGTTGAAGAAGAAGAAGAAGAGATATCACCCAAACTTGAGTTTAATCACCTAAACCACCAATTTCCCTTTGATTTCTTCTTGATTTCTTGGTTTCTCTCTCTACTCTCTCTCTCTAAAACTCTCTCTCGATTCTTCTCCAGATTTTCTTCTTCTTTCTTTTCTTCTTTGACTCAATAATTGAGTCAATTACATATATTTATATACATATTTACCATTTAGGTCCTCCATCTTTCATCCTTCTTACATTTCTTATCTAATTTTAGTTGTAGGCACACATACATATTATATAACATTTAAATAGCATAGTGAACACATCAATTACTAATACCACACAAATTAGCAATTTTTATATAATTTATAATTTTATAAAAATACGGGTTTTACACATGTTATCTTTTATGAAATCATAATATATTTCTTGAACGTAGAATAAGACTATAATTTGTACATACCTGATATGTTGTGGTTTATTCGCTAAATTTGGTGAAGTATTTTGGTGTCTCAAGGTATTGTTATCATGTATAATATATATATATATACATACGTGTGATTGTTCGCCTTCCATATGATATTCAACCATATTAAGTTTGCATGAATTGCTTATTTGGAAATGTAGTAATGTTTTGGGAGTAATTGCATAATCTTTAATATATTGATATCAATCCATCCCATGCATTCTAATTCGATTAATTTTTATGAATCGAATGTTATAAACATGGTTTGTAGTCTCTAAAGTAGTTTTTTGTGGGAGAATTTTTAGGTAATAAGTCACAATTAGGAATCTTATCATACAATCTTGTGCAATGAAGTTGTAAATAGATTTGGGATGAGAAATTGTAATAGAGTATAAAATATAATGATAAATCTTAATTGCAATTTAAGAGTAATAATTAATATTAATGAGTAATGTATTTTGATAATTACATAAGTATTGTTAACCTATAATAATTGATATTTTGAGAATCATTCTTTTGGCTTGTGCTAAATTGTAAATATATTTGACATTAGCAATTTTAAAAATTAGAAGAATCAATAAACATAAAACAATATTAAAGTAGGTAAAACAATAAAGAGTGTATTTTATGATAAAGACTTATATCGTTGTAAATGAGAAATACTTGAATTCTCCCTTATTGTATTATGGTATTGTTAGATTTTTTAGGAATCTTCATATACAATCTTGTGCATATGAAATTGTAAATAGATTAATAGAGTATAAAGTAATGATAAATCATAATTGTAATTTATGAGTAATAAATTTTGATACATACATTAGTATTGTTAACCTACAATAATTGATATTTTAATGATAAATAATAATTGTTATTTAAAAGTAATAGTTATCATTATTGTCTAATAAATTTGTGTACTTTAATATATGGTCTTAGGTTATTCTAGTAACATATAAGTTACAAATAATTTATCAAAAATATATAACAATTATGGACAAGGGTAAAAAAATACAAATTGAATTTTATAGTTATAGGTTACTATTTAAGTGTAATAATTAACATTAATGTGTAATAAATTTGACTTGTTTTATGGGTATTGTTATATTACTATAGTAACATATAATTTACAATAACATTTTCAATAGAGATGTCGTAAATCATTATCAAGCTCAGTTAATAATTCCAAACATGAAAACTTCTATTTTAAAACTCAAAACAAAGTATATTATTTTCAGATGACCTAATTATCATATGGTGAAATGGATTAGTGTTTTGGGAAATACAATCAAAGATAATTATGCTACTTATTCGATAAAAGTCAAAATATTTTCGAGCCAACCTTAGGGGTCACAATTTCATAATCATCACTATGAATCACAACTTTATTGTTTGTATCGTCATCTTTTAGGAAATCATTGTATAACAAAGCAGAAATACAAACATATTACGTGTAGAGATTAATTGAACAATATACACATATATATACTTACACACAACACAAAGAACTTAATAATTCCAAACACAAAACCTTATATTTTAAAACTCAAACCAAAGAGCTTAATAATTTTAAACATGAAAACTTATATTTTAAAACCCAAATCAAAGTATATTATTTCCAAATGACCTAATTATCATACGGTGAAATGAATTAGTGTTTGGGAAATACTACTAAAGATAATTAACCTACTTATTAGATAAAAGTAAAAAACAAAAGACATTAATCTTAACGGTAACCATTTCAAATCCTTCAAACTTTTTCCATTCTTCACAAACATAAACTTCATATTCACAAGGGCAGATCCTTCTACATCTCATCTTTGTCATTAATATTGCGACGTTTTCCGGTTGGACCCGCCGTATTTGTTTTCGACCCAACTTTAGGAGTCACAATTTCACAATCATTAATATCAATCACAACTTTGTTGTTTGTATCCTCATCCTATATTGAAATTAGGAGAAAAATAAAGTAAGCTTCGTAATTCTTTGTACTCTTTATGTACTTATCATTGTTAAATAACAATAGTTAAAGACATAGAATACCTTCAATAATTCAACCTCCATAGGAAAGTTTGCAAGTATCTCGGGTCATCACTTACATTAACAACACCGAAAACAACAATGATAACATTTTTCACCTACAAATCATAAAGGTTAATTTATAGGTAAAAAAATAAAAGATTTAGAACAAATAGTAAACTTCATTCCAACTAAACAAACTGCCTTACTAATATCGTCATTATCTTTGAACAAAAAGCGAAGAAAGACGGAATCCTTTGAATTAAAAAACCTTCGGTTGGAGTTCAAATGAAAACAACAATGAAAACTTTCTTCACCTACAAAGCATAAAGGTCAATTTTCATAGGCAAAGAATAATATATTTAGCACAAATAGTGAACTTCATTCCAACTAAATAAACTATCTCACTAATATCGTCATTATCATTGAACAAAAAGTGTAGAAAGAATGAAGCTTTTGAATTTATAAACCTTTGGTTGGAGCTCTGTAGTACTATTCTCATTTACTTTCTTCACCTACAAAGCATAAAGATCAATTTTCATATGTAAAGAATAAAAGATTTAACACAAATAGTGAACTTCATTCCAACTAAACAAACTATCTCACTAATATCGTCATTATCTTTGAACAAAAAGCGAAGAAAGAAAGAAGGGGGCTTTTAAATTTATAGACCTTTGGGTGGAGCTTAAATGTAGTACTATTTTAGTTGGAGCTCAAATGTAGTACTATTCTCATTTACTTCTCTACATAAATTCTAAGTCATAACCGAAAATATAACTTAATACACATTAAATAAAAATTGTATAACCGATGGTATAACTAAAGACTACACACTATTTACCTAACTTTACCTCACAAATTCATCTTGGTAACACTTTAAGCCCAAACTTCTAATTTGGTGACACATCATTCCCCCACCCATCCTAATTAACTTAGATTAAAAAATTAGGGATCAATGAAGGATGCCACATATGATAGAAAGGTTATTAAGTTATAAGAGATATAGATATGTTTTACTTGATTTTAGGAGGTGGGTAAATCATCAAAAGACTAATATACCCTCAACTAATCAATTTTAATTAATTAATTTAAAAAAAAGTTAGTTATTATCTCATGAATCTAGTGGCTCACATTTCTTCTTAATTTTTGTAGCTTAATATTCTTTTTAGTAGATCCATTCCCTATATATATACATATATATTTATACGCATTAATATATATATATATACTATAAATACTTATATTTATATATATATATATATATTCATTTATATTATTGCTTTTATATATTATGCATATTATTATTCATTTTTTATTATTGTGCAAGATATAAGTTAATTTTTTTTTAAAAAAAGTGGATATAGAAACTATTCAACCCCCCTTCCAGTTTCTACACTTCGATTTGATTCATCCTTTGATTCCATCAAGCTATCCATTCCGCTAGAATTGTTAGTGTGATTTAAGTTCTTTTTATGATCTATTGTTATATCAGAGTAGTTATGCAAAATGGATTTTCATCTTCATCCTTCGATGTATGTTCATCTTCATCTTAAAGTTCATTTTCATAATCCCAAGTCCATCTTCATCTTCATGATTATAAAATACTAAAATTACAAGTTACCTACTTAGCAGGTAAAAAGATACATTATATGGTAACTTTTAAGAGTTTGATAAATCAGATTGTATGTTTTACAGTTTGATACACACAACAGTAAAATATGACAACTTAAATACATTTAGGAACTAAGAGAAATGTTCAATATAATCTTAATTAAATTTATAGTCCCGAGTGACAATTTATAGCCATTAGATTTTAAGATTCAATGGTACAGATTTAATCTTAGATTATAATCAAAATTGATATATTTGTATAAAAAAGGGCATTTATGACTTTTTAACTATTGGTCCTCACTTTCTCTCTCCTCTAATTTATTTAAAATTAATTATTTCACAAACCGTTAATCATTAGACGAAACGAATTATACCGTTGCGATCCTCGTGTTCCCCTCTTTTATTAGAGAGGTCACTTGATATACTTTCGACAAATTTTTTTTTCTCATTTTGTTATATTGGACTTAAATTTTATTGAAGTATAATCATATGTGATTCATAGAGGTGTGATCAATATAGTCTTTATAAAATTATAGTTTGGTGTTTGATAATCCGGCGAGGTTCTATGGTTTAGAAACAAAAAAATCAACAATTGAAAGTGATTCTAAGTTATTAGTTGTTTCATAACACATGTGATTATCTATCTCTTATACATGCACATAATTACAGGTGATTTGATTAAATGTAAGATTTTTATGTCACATATTTGATAGAATCAATAACATGTGATTGCGTATTCAATCACATGTGATTGCGTATTCAATCACATGTGATTTTGTACAGAATCACATGTGATTTTGTACAGAATCACATGTGATTGAATACCAAAAACATAAGATTTGGTATTCAATAACATATGATTGCATATTTAATCATATGTGATTTTGTACAGAATCATACGAGAGTTTGTACAGATTCACCTGTGATTGAATACCAAAAAACATGAGATTTGGTATTCAATCATATATGATTGCATATGGGATTGTTCAAACGAGAACTATTCTTATTACGAGAACCAATATAAAAGACATCGAATTCGAAGGATAACACATTCGGACCTTTGATAGAGGAGATAGGATGTTGCTAGTACGCAATATATGCATTCATGGGTAGACAATACAATTGGATTGGGTGAAATTGAATATGTACATACATGTATAAACGGTTTTAAGCAAACGTTGATTTTTTAAGCAAACATTCAAAATTAATAAACGTTAAATAATATATAATTTAAGAAGATAAAAAATTTAGTAAAACAATAAATGTAATATTGTTATGAATCACATGTGATTATATATTAATAAAATTTAAGTCCAACCTAACAAAATGAAAAAAAAAGTTTGTCAAAAGTATATCAAGTGACGTTTCTAATAAAAGAGGGGAACACGAGGATCGTAACGGTGTAATTGGTTTCGTCTAACGATTACCGGTTTGTGAGATAATTAATTTTAAATAAATTAGAGGAAAGAGAAAGTGGGGACCAATATGCAAAAAGTCAGAATTGTCATTCCTTATATCAATGTTAATTATTATCTAAGATTAAATCTAGACCGTTAGTCTTGAAATCTAATGGTTAAAAATTTTCCCTCAGGACTATGGTTTTAATAAGGACTATATTGAACAAAACCCTTGTTTATTTGTATGTTTTATCTTCTTAGGAGGCTCAGTCAATTTGGTACTAGACATTCATGTGTTTTCATGGGGATGGTTTTAGCGGCGTTGTTTGGTTATTTTTTCGATATTCGAAATGATTTGGGTCGGATTAATCAGGTATTCATAATTGTAGAAAATAAACGTTATGCAAACAATACTATTATTCAGATATTGGAAATTCACTTATGGGTAGTGTTCCAACGAGAACTAATCTTGACCATTGATTAAAATTAATCAATGCTTATAAATTATAATTTATAGTGGCTCCTTAACGAGGAATATTTTGGAAAGTCAAGATAAGTTAAATAATGACTCATTTACCGAACGCAATTCACAGTTTAGTAAATATATAAATGATTATAATATCACTATTAATCATTCATTAATGATGTTACAAATGATTCTCACAGTTCTCATACAAAAAACAATTCTGTTTAAACTTTTCTCATTCACTTATTTAGGTTTCAGCTTGCTTCGAGTATATAATCAAACTAGTTTTAATGCCCGTGTAAATACACGTATAATTATAAAATTGTTATTTTATAATTGTTTATTTAAATATATAATTGTTTTATACTGACAAAAGAAAAATTCAATATGAGACTTTCTCGAAAAATAAAAAAGTTTTATATTAAAGTTAGTTGACACATAAAAGTAATTAATGATAACTTTAAAAATAATGTAAAATTTAATTACGGTAAGATTTGTATCATATAATAATCGTAGATGATGATAAAGAATTTTAATATTTATTCCTAAATTAATGTAGTGATTAAAAGTTTGAATTAGATGATAACTCTAACATATATTAAATTTATTTTGAATTAAAATGGAATTTAAAAACAAAACTAAGTTAGAAAATTGATTTGTATGAACTTTGGGTTTTAAATGTTATATATGGTTATTCTAAACAATATTATTATATTAAATTAGTATATATGTTTTTCTAATCTTATTATATGATTCACAAATATTTTGATTTATAATAACGTAAATAATATTTATAATAATATTATTATATTAAAATTTAAATAATACTTTTTTACTAACTATCTTATCTCCTACTAAAATTAAATTTTACAAAATAAATCTTCAATTTTGACTACTAAAAGTCAAAATTAGATCTTTAATTTTAATAAAATAAACGGATATGATTTAATTTTGATTAAATGAAGGGCCAAGATTTTCTAATTAAATTAATAAAAGTTAGTCTTTTATTTATATTAGAAGATACTAAAATTTTTAGAGCAAAAGGAAAACATAAAATTACAATGAAAAAAAGTACTCACAAATGTAATTAAAAATATGGTGACAAAAAAAATAAGTAAATGAAAAACATTGAAAAAAATAGTAAACAAGTGGAAACATCTATTTGCACACTAATTGTTGTTGCAAAATATTTTAACAATCTTTTTACTAACCAAAAATATATTTATCAATTTCTTAAATGGTTTTTCAATCTTTTTTACATTTCAGGATATACTTTTATAAAACTAACGTTATGTAACATCCTCAATTTAGGCCTAGTTGTAATTTGTGTACGTATGAGTAAGTTAGTAAAATATGTAAATATTCTAAGTTGTATGTATAAAGATGTGTTAATGAAATATATGTAAATATATATTGTGTGTTAATTATATAAGTTATATATATGTATTAGAAAGGAAATCTAATTAAATTAAAGAAAATATAAAAAAGAAGAAATCCAGAGGCGGTTACCTCTAGATAAGAATTATATATAGGTGTGTGTATGTGACTATGTGTTATATTGACAAAGAAAGTCAAAGTTGGTAAACAAACACACACTAGTTCTCCCGTGAGGTTCTTGAAAGGAAGTGTTGGAAGAGTTAAAGTTGTTAAACCAAAGCAAGGTTAGCATGTGTTTGTTATAAAGTCTAAGTTATGATTGGGTTTAGTTGTGTGTTGTGTTGTTGCTGGAAAACCATGTTGGAATGAAGAACTCCATGGATGAACATAAAAAGCTTACTTTGAAAGTGGGTTTTGTATGTTTGGTGTTCTTAATTGGATTTGATGAGTTTATAAAGTTTGTATAGATGATATATGAGGTTTTAAAAGTGAAACTAACAAGTTTGAAATTCTGGGTTTTTGAATATTGAAGTATAAGTCGGCTGGTTTAGAAACTAAAGAAGACCCATCCGACTTGTTGGTCCGACTTTCGGATGAGCCATGCGACTCTCTGGTCCGACTTTTACACGTCGCGACGCGACAGGCTTGTAGGTCGTGACGCGACCGGGGTCTGTTCAGCAAGGACTTTGTTTTATTACATGTTCTTGTTGGTATGTAATGTTATGTCAAAAGTGAATATAATGGATGTTCTATGGACATTAGAAGGGTCTTGTAAGGGTTCTAGTAATAGAATCTTGTATGTGCAAACGCTTAACGCGAATAATAATGATTTTAGGTGAATTTACCGAATTAGCTGAATCGAAGTTAAAGTAATCAGTGTTATAAGCTATTCAGGTATGTAGCAACTTTCATAAGTCTCAGTAGAGGGAGACTTGCTTGCTAATTGAATTATATGTGGTACAAAGATGTTTATTGTTACATGTATGCTTAAGAGTAAAGACGTAAGTCTTGCATGTTACTTTGTTGTACTATGCCATGTTGAATACTTGTTAAACATATGTTGAGTGTATGCCAGCGGAATCCAGAATTGGAACCGCCTAGTTAAGATAAATGATATGTATGATACTAATCCGGATTGGATCAACTATGTTGGAAATTGATGATATGCATGCTAAGGATCCAGATTGGATCCGCCTCGTTGAAATATATGAATATGCATGCTTAATGAATGATCCTGATTGGATCAGCTATGTGTATGTGAAATGTTCGCGAACAACTTGAAGCATGGTTAAGGTCAGCCGAATAGCTCGATCCCAGTGAACCTTGATCAGGTAATTCGGGATTTAACGGTGATTCGAGGTAACATTCCGGATCGTAGGTTCTGCAGGACCGCCGTGCCTTAAAACGCGAGTGGTAATCAGTCGGTAGTGGCCGGATTACCTAGGGAGCCTATGATTCCGTAAACGATGCTTGGTTGGCTGCTTTATGCTCCCCCACCAGCGCGGATGATTGTGTTTGATCCCCCGGTTTAATGTTGTTGAGCGGGACTAGCTATCCTGCAAGATATGACTCATACCGATCTTGTCAGCACACCACAATGTGATAGGATAACATTGATTGCTTATTCCTGTGATATATGACTGGCTTTATTGATGCTGATGATAAGTTTGTACTCACTAGCTATGTTGTATATCTAATGTTGCTGCGTTGACCCTTTTAGCAGATAAAGATTAGGTGGCCTGGTGAGCGGGGTTGCCTAATGCCTATTGCTGATGTTTATTATGGGATGGAACACGTTTGTATGTTGTAAATTATATGATGCTATGGTTGGTCGATGTGATAGAGTAACACCAAACAATTGATACAGAATTTTAGATGTAAATATCTGATGTATAACCTTTGTGGTTAAAATTTTCGCTGCGTAATTTAATGATAACTAATTGTGAATGAGTTCACGTTTATGAAAAATGCAAATTTTTGCTAATTCGATGTTTTGCAAAGGTGGTGTTACACATTAGATGTTATAAAACTCTCAAAGGTATCTAAAATTATCCAAGTAGTGCTAAAAGCTAATTTAGAAGCAATTGTAGAGTAAGCAAAACAGATAAAGATATTAACTATCTAACCTGCTCTGATAACAATTGTTAGTTCCAGATTAAGTACTCAACAACAAATGCTTGTAGAAGAGGGGGGGGGGGTTGAATACAAACTTAAGCTTTTTGTAATTTAAATGCACACAATTATACTTTTAATATCATTCTTATTAATGTTAATCAATAATTATATGTACAAGGAAGCAGAAATTTCAAATACAATAAAATGTGGCAACTAAATTTCTAACACATAGATAAGTTTCTCTAAAAACAACTAATGTTTAAAGAGGTCCACTACATGGACAAGTATTTCTACACTATGCTAACTCTTAAAAAACTTGTTCTTGCTTAAAAGCTTGAACTTGTTATTTGAGAGAGATGTTCTTGTGGTGTAGTTGATGTATTTTGCTTGTTGATAATGCGTGCATATATATAGAGT
The DNA here is from genome assembly GCA_038502395.1 of Dittrichia graveolens. Taxonomy (NCBI): domain Eukaryota; kingdom Viridiplantae; phylum Streptophyta; class Magnoliopsida; order Asterales; family Asteraceae; genus Dittrichia; species Dittrichia graveolens. The sequence goes on from JARJIL010000002.1 coordinate 77,299,077, forward strand.
GTTGGTAGCAACGGATTGGAGGTGAGTAGGAGACAAGGTGATAAAAGGAAAATAATACAAGTGGACAAAAAATAGTATTACTTTAATCAGAAGTGAATAAAGTAAAAATACCTTTTCTGCAAAAATATATCCACTAACAATGTAATAATATTAATTATCCGACTTTATGCCTCATAACTATAAACTTCTTTTTCCATGCTTCAACTTTTATTAACATCTATGCCTCTTCTGATTTGACTTTACCAAATATGTAGTTAATAACCATACTTTAGTATTTGACGAATCTTCAAGATCTTTGTTCATAGGTAACTTTAACCTTTTCTAGATGATAAAGTTCTATCAATTTAGTCCTACTTTGTGATACAAAAAGTGAAAATACTTTTACAACAAAAGATTTAAGGCATAATAGAACAATACATATGCAGCCTTTGACATAGAAAAGTTACATAACAAAAATAGAATATACTAAACAATTTCCAGAACTGAAAATACGACTCAAATAATCAAAATATTCTAAGCTGAAGGAAATGAACTTTAAAGTCTAAGTGTTGATTGCTCAGTTGATGGGAGAAAGTGCTCAACTGATAGTAGAGTGCTCAGTTGATCAAGTTGTTAGAGCTAAACAATGCATAAGCTAATTAACCTAGATGATCAGTAGATCAAAATAGTTTAATTGATCATTCGGAGTGATAAGCTTGGCAAAATAAGACTAAGTGCTTGGAAGAGATTACTTAGCTCAGTGTTTGAAATGTTCAGCTAATCAAAATGATGCTTAGTTGATCCTTGTATTTGCTTAGCTGATCCTTGTATTTGCTTAGCTGATGGGTGTGTTAGTTGCAGTTGATGGTCTTCTACACTTGTATTTTTTTCAAGTGATCTTAGATGATGTCTTTTGCTGATGCTTGGTACTTAGCAAGTTTTCGACTGATATTCCATACTTAGTAACTTCTAGTCAGAACCTAAACAATACATATTCATATTCATTCCAAGTCTTACTAAATATATGGTTTTGTATCATCAAATCCTATATATTTCAATAGAAAATTTTGATCATTGTGTTGAAATGATTATCTCCCCAACAACTAAGAATTTGATTAAGTATGATATTTTGAAATCTTATAAAGAGCAAATACAATATTTGTAACTAGGGTGAACATATATGATATTTTAAAGTTTAAGAAGGTTATATATGAAATTTTCTCTAATAATTATAATTCAAATTAAAGTAAAAAATTGGATTTCAATTTTTTACTAAAATAGATTGTTTAGATTTGATTAAGTTTTTTTATCTAAATTAATGGCTACGATTATCTAAAAGAAATTAAATATTAATTAAAAATGGTTTTGATTTAACATCTATTCTTAATCAAAACGGTTGATTTTGAATATATCTCTATCTTTATCAAACCGGACACTAAAAGACTCAGTTTTATGAACGAAAATCAATTTTCAACCTATTCGGACCTAAATATTTTGATTTGAACAAAAGACTCAGGATGTACTTGCATACACTATGTGTGTTCATTACATTCACATATATTTTTAACCAAAACCTTCGATTTTGAATATATCTCTACCTTTACTGAACCGGACACTAAAATACACAGTGTTTTCAACCAAAATCAATGAAAATTTATTAAATAACCAAAACCTTCGATTTTGAATATATCTCTACCTTCGATTTTGAACATCTATTTTTAACCAAAACCTTCGATTTTGAATATATCTCTACCTTTATCGTATTTTTTTTCAACGAAACTCAATTTTTTTAACTAAATGGTTTGATTTAACAAGATAAATATGAAACATTAATTAAAAGATATTAAATAACTATACAAAGAAAAATAAATGAAAAATTATCAAATGCCCACATACCGTGACACTTAGAGCAAGGGTGGAAGCATCGACATGGGAAAGAGGGCAGACGTTTCGACAGAAACATGAAATCATGATACGATAGATGTGATTATATATTTTTTATATAAATTATCGGTGATCATTGTTACGATATCAAGTTTTTATTATATATAAATTGATAAAATTAAAAATTTTTAATACAATAATTTAAAGTGTTATAGATAAATATAATATTTGAATATAATTAAACAAATACGATTTTTTAAAGTTAAAGAATAACATATATGAAATTCTCTCTAACAATTTTAATAAAATTAAAGTCAAAATTTAATTCAAATTTAACCAAAGAAAAATTAAAGTTTGTTAACAACTTTTACCAAAATAAATTAACCTCTTTCATTGTGTAATAAAATTTATTTATGTTTATCTTTTGTTAATATTAGATATTAGAATATTAGAAGTGTTTTGGATTAGTTACAGCCAACTATTGTTAATTTGTAGCACTTGTTAGTGTAATTGTGGTAATACTTGTTAGAACCGCATTACTCATGACTTAGACCATAAGCATTTAACCTATAGTTATCCTATCAAATTCATTGTCACATTAATATCAATATCATCTTTCACCTCCAACCCTTTCTAACCCACAAATCCTCACATCCAACCCTCTTCAACCACACATTAAATACGTATAAAAAATATATACTACATAGGAGAGAAAGAGAGAAAAAAAGAAAAAAAAATGTTTTGGGAGGGGGGGGGGGGGGGTTACCCGCAGGGGCGAGGGAACCCGCTGAAACCCTCTCATGGGCGATGATATTCACGTGGGGCAGGGGAGTCAGCCAGTGCTAGTCTTCCTACCAATATGCATGGTCTTAGAGAATGATCATGCTCTGCTATATATACCGTGATATGTTTGTTTAGTTTTCTAATAACATCTTTAAACTAATTCTCCAAAATTTATTAACCTTCTAAAACTTGAATTTTTTCTAAAGAAATAAAAAATTAAAATTTAGTAACAAATTCCACAACTAATTACAATGTAAAATACTTTTGGAAATTATAATTGAACACTGAAAGTATGATGGCATACCGCGTATATCAGAAAACACGTCAAATCGTATTCGTCCATTTCGCCATCAACGGTTGGGAAAGATCGAAGTTAAAAAGGTGTTACAGATGACGTAAATATCAATTCCAGGAGCTACCGTATATAAATCCCTGCTTATTCCGTTATTCGTCCAGGTCCTTTCAAAGTCAAAAAACTTTGAAACTTCTCTGACTAGAATACCCCTTAGTTTTCCCAATATTTCCACCCATGTCCTCCTCCCAAAATCTCCCGATCTCAGATCCTCCGTCGTCCGCCTCCGGAAATGCCGCCTGGTCGGCGGCCATATCCGCCACCCCCGCTTTACGCGCCTTTGTAGCTCGTCTCACGGATTCTACTAGACGCGCTTTCACTCGCCGCCGTCCTTGGTACGAGCTCGTCGATCGGACCGCCTTCTCCAAACCAGACTCGCTCACCGACGCGACATCGCGCATCCGCAAGAACTTCAACTACTTTCGTGTCAACTACATCACCTTACTAACCGCCGTGCTTGCGTTCTCTCTCCTTTCGCATCCGTTCTCTCTCCTTACCATTGTCTCTCTCCTCGCCGCCTGGCTCTTCCTCTACATCTTCCGAGCTCCTGATCAGTCGGTTGTTATTGGTGGCCGCACCTTCTCAGACCGAGAGATTCTAGGCATCCTAGTTGTTCTTACGGTGTTCGTTGTCTTCCTCACTAGCGTTGGTTCACTGCTCATGTCGGCTACGTTGATTGGGCTAGGTATCATCTGCGTCCACGGCGCGTTTAGAGATCCAGAAGATCTGTTCCTTGACGATCAAGAGATCCCTGGCACTGGACTGTTTTCCTCGTTCGGCGGAGCAGCAACTTCCGCCGCCGTCGCTGATGTGATGGCGCGTGTTTGAACAGATAAGTTTGATTTCTGAAATGCTACTATTATCGATTATTTTGTCAATTTCATAGATACTATGAACTTTTATCTTGCTGGTTGTAGATTGGTATAAGATCTGATAGAATTCAAGATATTTCGGCTACCTAATGGTAGATTGTCGGATTTGTACAAGTATTCCTGATTGATTTTTTTAATTTAGTAAAATGAAATGAAAATTCGCCATTGAATTTTGTTTAGTTTACGCACATTCAAGAGTGCAATTTCAATAGTTCTGTCTCAATCATATTCTTTTATTGTTCTCCATAATCATTCGTAGGATCCCTACTCATGTTCATATTAGAGTATTAGACCAAAGTCGTCTTCATTGATCGAGCCTTAAACTTGATTCTCTAGTAGAAGAAATCACTTAAACTAAAGCTCGATTGCAATATGCCTGATCCATCCATCAAGAAGTTTTGTTCTGATTTAGGCGATCTCACATAGTTCTATAAAGCGTCATGAGAAATTTCTATAATCTGATTAATGATTGTACTTCACTACTTCATTCGCCCTAGATGAAAGATCTATAAGAAAAGTCACATCCTAAGAGCGATTATATTATGTATTGAGGATCACTTGCATATGCAAATAGATCAGGCATTTGGGTGTAACTGAGGAGATTTTGTTGTTTTAGGGTAGAGGGTGTGAATGTGTGATTGATGTACTACGATAGTGTAATTGTAACAAAGCATAGTGGTGCTGGTTATTCTTGTTTAGGTTTGTTTGGTTGCTGAATGTCGAGCTTTAGTCATACTCAGCTCAAGCTCATTGTAGGGTTGAGCCAAACAAGCTTTTTGACTAGTTAACTTGTCATCTCTACCCCTCTATGCAGTTGTGGGCTTGACTTTGTCATTACCTGGTATACAAGTAACTTATTGTTTCAAATACCTTCTGCAGGTTTTCTATAGCTTCTGCCTACTGATATTTGAGTTACTCAATTTACTGATGTTTGGCCCTAGTTATCTGTTTTGCTTTCTTAGAAATTGATCCTGTCTTTGGTAATATACTGATTTGATAGCTGCAAACGTACCCATGCAAAGCTTGTACCCTGTTTCAGACTTTCAGTAGTTTCACTCTGCCTTCCACTCATTTGAGAAATGTTAGTATTGATGCAACTATGGACCTACGGTACAAGATATATTTGGTTTCTTACTTTAAGGGTGTATCTTTAGTGACTTCTTGGTCTTTTCTGCTTTTTTTTAATGATTTTTTGCAAACGTTTGGTAAGTTTTATACTTCTATGTTCACCTGTGTCATTTTTGGATTGGTAATATGTATACTAAGGCATTGTGAAACATCAATCGCCGTCCTCTTCACTTGTGTAGTAGATATGTGGAATCTTGATTTTAACATGATGATACGATTCATAATCTGACAAATAAGCTGAAGTCAGTTACTCAGTTATCACATGTAAGGATCAAAAAGAGCCATGATCGAGCTCAAGCTCTGTTAACTGAAACCAGCGAGGCTCGAACTTTGTCAAGCTTGATCTCAGCTCAGTTCGTGTATACATTGAACCCTGCTACAAGCAGTAGCCGACAGCCTTTTGCAATGCTAAATAGGACTATAAATTTGAATGGAGTTTTCAGCTTCATTGTTAGTAATGGGTGGGGTGGGAATTTTTTCATAGTCAGCTTTGTTGGGCAAATTATATGGCCCGTCATATGAATAAGCTTCAGGTATAGGTAATAGGTTAGTTAATTTAAAAGTCCAAATGGACGGTAACCCAGTTACCCAGGCAGGTCTCTTTAAGGAAACCCACCTAACTTGGCAACTCCTTGATGATGATAGATTGCAGTATTGCACAAGGGTATGATCATGAATTAGTGAATTAGTGTAGGCAAAACGGGCTGGTCGGTTCGAAAAGGCTACCACGTCAAAACGGGTCGCTTTAAAAAAATTAAAAAACTATATAAAGACCTAGCGTTTAATCCTTTACTAGGTTCAAACACAAAATCATAAAATAATCTCTACTCAAGTTTCCATCAAATTTCAACATATATGATGTTAACATCACAATATCAAGCTCTCAAAGTTAGAAATACGTGTGTGATAACCCCAAATTCAACCTTCACTTTTACAAATATAAATAGTTTGATTAAAAGATCAACTTCTGAAAACATTACACAAATTTTAACTCACTAAATAAAGCTAAAACATAAAGCATTTTCTTCTTATTCTTCCAAGTCCTCATCTGTACATGTAAAAAAATAAAATAGAAAAACCAATAAGTAATAAGTTAATAACATATACATAAATAAAACATAAAGAAAGATAAAAACATTTTAAAAATTTATTTAAAAAACCTTAATAGTCGTCGGTATCAAGTGTAGGAATCAATGCTTCAATATCTTCTCCAATTTCTACCTCAAGTTCGTCCTCTTCAAGATGCGTTAAAAAAATTTAAAGACAAGTAGTATATGTGTATATATATTTATATAAATGAATTAAACTTAAATTACCAAAAAGTATAAATATAATACCTTCCTCATCAAACAACCAATCGCGGGTATATAATAACGCCTCAATGTTTGATGATAATAGCGAACTTTGATATTTGTTTATTATCTGACCTCCAATACTAATTGATGATTCAGAAGCGAGAGCCAATTGAGGATATATTTCTTGATTATCCTTTTAAAATTGCAAAATATCAAAATTTTGTCTCCTATCAAGTTCAAGTTTCTCTAAATACATTTGTGATCGACTCCTATTTGTCCCAGCCATATTAAATTCACTTTCAAAAGACTCGAATTCATCCAAATCATCTAAAGGATCAACACCATCATTTGAACTTCTCCTTAATGAAAAATCATGTATCACCTCGAAAAGAATCTCTTAGTCGTTGTATTGCTTATTCAAGCTAACAAGGATATCTTCCAATTTCTTTTTACTTACTACATCTCAAACAATATTCAACAAGCTTAAACTTAAACCGTGGATCCAAAATTACGGCAAAAGAGAAAATCACACTATAAGTTTCCCAATATTTATCAAACTTAACTTTCATTTCTTTGGCCATGCTGCCTATAATAGGATCCCGATTTTGAACCTCCTTTTCAATCAACATTTGAATTTTCCACACTTTGTGAAAATACAAGTTGGAAGTTAGATAAGAACTTCCCAAAAACAATGTTATGATATCATAAAAAGGTTTTAAAAACCTTGTAATGCTTTCCACCCTTGTCCATTCTTCTTGAGATGGATTAGTTTTAAACATAGAGTCAACTAGTTCCATCCGGGCATAAGCAAGACGATAACACAATGCATCCTCAAGCATGAGATATGTAGAGTTGTGTTATACACTCAGCAAACTTATACTTTCTTGTGGAACCACCTCTAACATACTTTATGGATTCTGTAACCTTGTAGATAGCCTCCTCAATTACTTTTAATCCGGCTTGAACAAAGAGATTTAATATATGTTTTCCGCAACGCACATGCATAAAATTTCCGATACAAACTAGTACATCACTTAAACGCGAATGATTTTTTAATGACTCTACTAAACCATCATTATATTTTGCGTTATCCAAGGTGATGGTAAAAAACTTTTTCTTGATGCCCCAATCTGTTAAGAAGTTGATTATATACTCTGTCAAAATAGGACCGCTGTGAGGAGATGGTATGCCTCTAAAGTTCAAGACTTTTTTACTTAAAACCCAATCATCATCAATGTAATGAGCTGTTAATGCCAAGTACCCATCCGTAGTAATAGAACTTCACACATCAATTGTTATACAAATTCTACTTTTAACTTTTTTCAAATTTTGTTTGTGTCATTTTTTTCTCTCTTGTGTATTTTCAAAACATAAACCTTTGTTATGTTTCTTGTAATAGAAATCGCATCCCAGTGTAAAAAATATGAAGTTGTCTTGTTGCTTAATGCTCGACAAAACTGAACGGATAGTTATGTTTAATTATGGCAATTGCCAGTTTCTCTCTATACATGTATTGATCAAAAGGGGCAAGTTTTCGTGGTGGACTGGGCTTACTAAGGTCAAAACATTTATGGTTGTGTCTCTTCATGTTTGATGTTCCATCACTCGGTTTGGCGCTATACACCGTTCCATAAGCATTACAACTAGCCTTTATAGCCCCATCTGGTCCAAACGGTAACTTAGCAAAATAGTCCGAAACACGCGAACGTTGTTTACTTGATAGTGATGAACCGACTTCATTATCCCCGCTTGTATTTTGTTGTTGTCCGACATATATACCAAATCCTATTATGATGAAATAATAAGATTCAAAAGACAAGACTTTAGAAGTTATATAATAATCAATAAGACAATGACTAATGAGTTTGAACATTAAAATGACATTCAATAAGCAAAAAGAAATGGGAAAACTAAGCTGATAAACTAAGGAAACAAACAATGAAGGAAAAACGAGTAAGTTTAAACTAAATTATATAAAGAGAGTCATCAAAACAAATTCAATTTATCTCCTCGCTTATTGGCATACATCGTTTTCTCTTTGACCTGATTGGATTGACACATAGAGAGATAAATGAGATGGGGGCTGCCATTAGAGAGATAAAAGGAGATTTGGGGGAGGGTAGCGGCAAAGAGGACACCGGTAGTAGAGGCGAAGTGAGAGAGCAGATAGAGGGAGGGCGGCAGCATAGAGGCCATCGGTGGAAAGGGGGCGACGAAGAGGGCACCGACGGTAGGAGGTGGCGGAGAGGTACTAACTTCAGAGAGGAGAGTGATTTTTATTTGAGGTTAGACTTTTGGTGTAATTTAAATGGGGAGGTAGGGAATGGAGAGAGAAGATTAGAGAGAGAAGAGATATTAGGTGTTAAATAGTCCCTTTTACCTTTCTTTAGTTTAAATAAGAATCATTTAATTTTGATAAAATTACAAAACTGTCATATCTGATAAGGTCCATTGGTTAAATCATCTAAATGTTAAAATTGTTTCTCGTATTTCTTGTAAAAAAAACACTTTTCGCATTAACCTCTCTCTCTCTCTCTCTATATATATATATATATATCTTGATATTTTATAATACATTTACAACCTTAAAACTCTTAATTTTAAGTAACTTGAATGTACTAAAGTACCCCTTCTTAACCATTTCATTCTTTCTTCTAATTTACTTTAACTTTTAAAATACCTTTTTTAACCATTTCATTTATTCTCCTAATTTACTTTAACTTTTTATCTATTTAAAATATACCTCTAACATTAAAACACCCTCTCACACAAACACAATAGTTGATACAAATAAAAAAAATTAAAAAACTGACACTGTACGATATTTTTTTATGACATGGAATTGCGCGAATAACATATTATTACATTTTTAAAAGCAACATGATGTTAAATAGAAATTATTTACCGTTGCAGCATTGCGCGGGTACCTTGCTAATATATATATATGTATATATATATGAGAAATGTTCAATATAGTCTTAATTTAATTTATAGTCTCGGGGGACAATTTATAGTCATTAGATTTTAAGATTCAATTGTCTAGATTCAATTTTAGATTATAATTAAAATTGATATATTTGTATAAAATAGATCATTTATGACTTTTTAACTATTAGTCTCCACTTTCTCTCTCCTCTAATTTATTTAAAATTGCATATTTAATCACATGGGATTTTGTACAGAATCACACGAGAATTTGTACATATTCAAATGTGAATGAATACAAAAAACATAAGATTTGGTATTCAATCACATATGATTGCATATTTAATCACATGGGATTGTTCAAACGAGAATCATTCTTATTACGAGAACCAATATAAAAGACATCGAATTCGAAGGAGAACACATCTAGACCTTTGATAGACGGGATAGGGTGTTGCTAGTACACAATATATGCATTCATGGGTAGACAATGCAATTGGATTGAGTGAAATTGAATATGTACATACATGTATAAACGGTTTTAAGCAAACGTTGATTTATTTAAGCAAACATTCAAAATTAATAAACGTTAAATGATATACAATTTAAGAAGATAAAAAAATTAATAAAACAACACATTGAATATTGTTATGAATCACATGTGATTATACATTAATAAAATTTAAGTCCAACCTAAAAAAATAAAAAAAAAAGTTTGTCAAAAGTATATCAAGTGACCTCTCTAATAAAAGAGGGGAACACGAGGATCGCAACGGTATAATTGGTTTCGTCTAACGATTAACGGTTTGTGAGATAATTAATTTTAAATAAATTAGAGGAAAGAGAAAGTGATGACCAATATGCAAAAAGTCAGAATTGTCATTCCTTATATCAATTTTAATTATTATCTAAGATTAAATTTAAAACATTGATCTTGAAATCTAATGGCTAAAAATTGTCCCCCAGGACTATAATTTTAATAAGGACTATATTGAACAAAACCCATATATATATATATATATATATATGAGACGGTTCAAACGAGAACTGTTTTTCGTAAGAGAACTGCGAGAACAAATTATTGCCGTTGATAAAAAAGATGGGGAGTCCAGATTAAAGAGTTGTTAATGGATAAACTTAATCTAATCAAACCCATCCTTAATTAATTAAGGGCAATTTGAACATTTTCACATTACCCCCACTTTTTTTAAACTAATATATCTATCAAATGAAAAAGTATTAAATTACGAAAATTATACCAAATTAACGAAGAAATTATGCTATTTAATTTGAGACCGATCTAGCTATAATTTTTTGAATTTTTTTTTGTATTTGCTGGGTTTTTTTAGTACAGTCGACATTTGCACATATGCAAATATATGCACTTGTGCAAATGCAAAGATTCACCTAGTTTTTCAACACATATAGAGATATGTACATGTGCAAATTTTGCACATGTGCATATGTCGAGAGCTGTGTAAAAAAAACTAGCAAACGCGAATTTTTTTCGAAAAAATATAGCAAGACTGGTTTCAAATTAAAGAGCACATTTTTTTCGTTAATTTGATATAATTTTCGTAATTTAACCCTTTTCGTTTGATTGATATATTAGTTTTAGAAAATGGGGGTAATGTAAAAATATCCATACTACCCTTTCTCATTTAAAATAAATAAAAAATGATTGTAAATTAAATGATTGGCTAAAATGGTTCTTGTAGTTCTCGTACGAAAAACAGAAACATTTTTTGTTTGAATCGTTCCTCTCACTCTTTCTCTCTCTCTCTCTCTCTCTCTCTATATATATATATATATATATATATATATATATATATGAATTGTGTTCAATAAAGTCCATGTAAAAAACATAGTCTTAAAATTTTAATATACAATGATTCAGTATACAATCACATGTGATTTGCAAAAGTATCACATGTGAATTATGAAAATGTCACTCCGTCCAAAATTTTAAAATGCAATATGGACCATTGTTACCATTGATCAAAAGGCTAAAATTAGTACTTTAGGACTATGAATTAAATATGTAATATATTGAATATTTTTCATATATACATACATATGCAACATAGGGCAATAATCTACACTTTGCAAGATCTCTGTTTCAGTCGCAAACCCAATCGCAGGACACAGGAACTCAATCGCAAGTCGCAACAATCGCTGGCGAACGCTAGTTTGAATTTTGATTTGTGATTTTGGGATTTGGGAGAAGCGGAGAACGAAGATTTCAATCTTTCAATAGCATATTCAATTGTTTCATAGCTGATAACTCGTTTGTAAATTTCAATGTTTCTTTTTCACCCGAATTTACCCACATGTTTTTTTAATTAAAGTCCATTACAACTAAATTTGTTTTTATAAAAGCCCAAATTAACCCATTTTAAGGTATTGAGCCATTATTGCTGGCACTATTCATAATCCATGAATCATACAAACAAAAATGAAACAAAAATAATTAAATAAATCAAGGACACGATGACACATGTTTACATGGTTCGGTCATGATCATGATCCATGAATCATATAAACACACAAGGGCTGTTTTTATAGAAATTGAAAAGGTTGTATTCCCATTTAGGGCTGGCCTCATCGAGGCACTCGGCTTCCTAAGACTAGTCTTATAGTGGCTGTTTGATCATCTGGCAAGTTGTTTTCCATGACAACCACCTCATTAAAGCATGTGTAACACTCTTCTCTTAAGTTTATGATCTCACTCCATTATTAGTAAGTGTTTAAGGGGAAACATGAAAACAAAACCTAGCTTCATTATATCTATTGGAACATAATTGCTACCATTTATGCAGGGAGCCCAAGAGAATGACATGCATGGCTCGTTAATTGAAAATTAAATTCCCGCTTTGAATCTCTTTTTATCTCCATTGTTGTTTGGATTACCATAAACACATAATTCTTTTAATTATTTACTTAAAGATGTTAAATATCATATTAGACTAGAATCAAACCAGAACAATACGACTCTCTAGTTTCCGCTAGGAAGCGTGTGTTATGTGGCAACCCCAACTTACACCGCCCGCTCCTTGAATTACCCGATGAAGACCTCTCCACGGGTTACCCAACCCATTGTCCTCTCTCTCCGTGTTACTAAAGATAGAAAGAGAGGTATTTTGATGTTATCATGTCACAATAAAGATAGAAAGATGGGAAAAGGGAGTATACGCTATATTCTATCTTCCTTTTCATAAATGCTAAAATACATAAACCACTGAAAGAGATCATTAGAATTATGTATTAGGGGTAATAAAAGGGAAGAACTGTTATGTATGGTTTGCTACTTTGGTTCTTTATTTTGAACATGTTTTTGTTTTTAAGGCCTCAGTTCAAGATATTTTAGGAGCAAGTAGTTTGTTCGGTTTGGTCTGGTTTAAATAGTGATAGATGCAGGAGATAAAACTATCTTTTAGCTTTGCGAATAGATTTACAATTCATGTTCATAGATTTTTCACTCAATCTGTAGCACATATTAACTCAAGAAACCTAAAACTATCTTTTAGCTTTTACCATGTTTTACAAGTGTACATGATTCTCCTTTTGTAAGGCTTTCAGATCTTGCCGGGCTTTTTAGTATTCCCAAACAAGCTTAAATGGCATTGAATGCTCCCTTCTATTATTCTTTTTTGTATTTTCATGAAGTTTTTTCGTTTGTTGTCTTATGAAAACAGAAAAACATTCACAATCACAACTCATTCAGGATAAATTTTGTCGGCGAGGTAATACCCCATTTTTTTGTATGTTACTCCAACTTGAAATGGATTATCAAGAAAGTGTTGTTGAACAATGACGATTGACTCAGAATACCCAAAAAAGCATGTCAAATTCACATATCATACGAGTCAACTGCTTGAAGCATACTCAATGGATGTCGGTGATCAGCTAGTGGGTCAATACCTTTCAATGCATTCAGAGAGTTATGCCACATCCAATGCAAACAATTAATATTTACATGTTTATCATCTAAATGTTGGGTGTCATCATATGTTGGCTTCCTTGAGCACTTTCTCAAATATATACGTACAAAGACATGGCGTCTTTCCAGTCATATGTAAATACTCGGTGAAATCCTCAGAAGCAGCCCCATAGCCAATTGGCGTATGCCACATGCATTTTAAAGGATACTAAAACTGAGTGTGCTCGTACAATCTTTCATTGCTTAAAAATATGTAAAATAATCGTGAATAGTTTTCTCAAGGTAATTATATATATAATATCTAAAATTACTGGGAGGATAAGTCGGTGTCTCACAAAATAGTCTTGAACCAAATTCCCCAACACCGTCTCAATCTCTACATAGTATTAGGTGTGTCGTTTTTCTCTTCTGCATGACCTTTCGGCCTCTTTTCTTCCAACATTTGAACACCTTGTCTTGCACCTTCCATGATATTCTCATCGAAAGAAGATGATATAGTGTTATACGCATACATTCGAAAAAGTCAGTATGTTGAATGTTAATTTAGCCCTTACATATATCCATTAATTAATTAATAATAATAATAATAATAAAGATCTAAAGGGTAACAATTGCACATTGTGGTTGTCATATGGACAACGGCACGTGGATGATGGAGTTGGTTTAGTGGTATCACAGGCATCATGACGAGGGCTATGATGTGCCCACTACGGACAGTAAGATACTTCAAGCAAAAATGCTCTTGGTAAATTAACAGGATTAAATACGATGAATTTTTTTATTGTATATCTTAACTAAACCTGATAGAGAAATGTTATATGTTCCCCTAATTTTTTTTAATTATTTTCTTAATGTGACGTACAATTGTTTACAAATAACATCCTATACCATATACTTCTTTAAAAGGGATAAATATAAAGAGTTTTAATAGAAAATGACATTTCTCAATTAACCTCATAATTTACCAATTCAAACACTAGAAGATGTCAATCAATCTTGTGAATTCAGACCAATTCAAACAAAAGACTATATATCATCAATCTTACGAATTTATAAATGGAGTAGCATAAGTGTGACCAATTCGTCACAAGATTAGGGAAAAGATCAACTATCAATTATTTTTGTGTAGATAACTTACTTGCTCACACTTTGATATTAACATTTTATATCTGATAGGTAAAATTCCATGAATATATTGTTTGGAAAAAACTTTTGGTTTGGCAAACATGTTTCGTAATTGTTTTATTTAATAAAAATCAACTCTAAGTCTCTCATATCTTTTTTATGTAGGTTTTTAATAGTATTCTTTTAATAAATACTAGATTAAATGCTCATGTAATATACGAGTTGGTTTGAAAAATAATAAATATTAAACATTAATAAAAAATATTAAATAATTATATGTCGCTAATGAAATGAGAATTTAAAAAATAACGAGAGATGGTGTCAACACTTAGACCAGTGGTGGAAACGTCGACACGAATGATAAAATATTAAACATTATTCAGATATAATCAGATAATGGATAATATTGAGTGGTGATTACCCTTTGAATGGTTGATATTAAAAATTAATTTAATCACTTAAAATTTCAAATGAACTTATTAAAAAAATAAAAATGCTAACCACAGCTCTAAGGGCTATGGATAAAAATAAAATAAATGTTATTTTTAGTTTTTAAAATAACAACCTTGTTTCATTTATAAAAAGTTAAAAACTAATTAAAATGTAGCTATACAAATTATATAAAGTTAATTATAATGACACAAGTTATAATTGTCATTTTTAAAATTAATATTACCTTTTTAATTTTTAACTACAAGACTATGGTTATCATTAAAAAAACCATTTTGAATTTTTATTACTAAGTTGAAGTTTTCCTAATTTATCTTCAAATATTTTATTAATGTTATAAAATAAGGTAGCTATAAATAAGTGATTATCATCGACTTTGACTTTTATTGCTGTAAGAATTCTAATAGTTGTAATCAATTAAATGTCAAATTCTAAATACATCGTATTTTTAGATTTTGCGCTACGTATCAAGTCATAAAAAATAGAATTAATGCGAAACTCCTAAAAAAGAAATTCCATTTAATATGAATTTAATCTTATATTAATGTGTTTTATTTATATTAACTATTTCTATTTAGTTAGTTTTTATATTTTATTTATCCTTATTTAATTTTATTTTATTTATATCGACATTATTAAACACTGTATATGAAAACGAACATAAATGAATGGATGTTCATTCACGAATATAAACGAATGGATGCTCATCCACGAATATAAACAAACGATCGAGACCATCGTTCATGTTCGTTCTTTAACTAAACGAATAAAAATTATTGTTCATGCTCATTCATTTATTAAACAAATGAACATAAACGAACTTCCTGTCGAACGATTTCACAAACAATTCTTAAACGTTCAATTCGTGTATCCCTACTCATAACATTGAGAAAATTTGTAACATTATAATCATCTAATTATTATCCTATTATAATCATTCAATATCTCAAATTCTCAACTAAACTCTTCCATTTTGTGAAACAAAATATTACAATTGCAATTGTACTCATTACAAAAAGACCAATTTGCTATTTCATTAATTTGTTAGGTACTTCAGTTGACAAAAGCAGACCAAAGGCACAACTGCCATTGTTGAATTTTATTATTTGTTTTAATTATTGATCTTTTATTTCTTTTCTAGAGAAAGTCATTTTCGAATCATGTTGTAACTACTTGTACATTATGCATTGGAAGTGTACATGTATTGAGATTCTAATAACTTTAGTTAAGTCAGCCTTTTTTGCCTTGATTGCAGGTTGAATACTAACCCTTAATTAGCTAACTTAACTACTTTTGAAATTGTGTTGTTTTTAGACTTTATTCAGATAAAATATGTAGTTTTAGTTCCTTTTTTTTCAATTAAATACTCAAACAAAAAAATTATAGATCACATGGTTCATGTTGGTTTTCCCTATAATTTAGTACCCTCAGTTTATGTTTACTAGTAGCGAACCCGCGTAATGCTGTGGTGGCGAATAGTTTTTCTTTTGTCATATGTCACTTTTAATAATGTAATAATATGTTATCTGCGTGATTCAATGTAATAAAAAAGTTTTCTTCAGTAATATGTCTGTTTTTTTTTTTCAATTTTTGTTTTATTTGCACCAACTATTCTATTAATTTTAATAATAAATTCTAAAATATATTAAAATAAGAAAAAAGATTTATATTTATGAAATAGGAAAAGAGAAGTTAATAAGATTTTGGAAATTGTGTTTGTGTGAGAGTATATTTTAAATGAATGAAGTTGAAATAAATTAAGAAAAAGAGTGAAATGGTTAAAGATTGAGTGGATGAGATTAATTTAAATATAATGAAAGGTCAATATGTTGTCTTGATTGAATTTTAAGAACTCTTGAAATTAAGAAAAAGCGAGAATGTTAGATAATTTATATAGATAGTATAGATTGCTACTTTAAAGTATCAAAGATGTAATATAGTTCTCTAAGCTTCGTTACTCGATCATTTGAAACCCTGACTCAATGAGTCAGGGTATTAAACTGACCGAGTTTTATACATAATTTTAGTGAGTTAAGGTACTAAATTAATGGAGTTACCAAGTTCATAATGCTACACTACTCCTTGAATACTTTAAGGTAATATTCATTATGATAAAATCAAGTTCACGGTACCTTACTATACTTTGTGTGCGTATGTTACATCAAAGTATATTTGGACTGATTATGAAACATATAACTAACCACTCACTAATTTAATTTTGACAGAGGAACATGATGTAGGTTACTATACTTTGTGTGCGTATGTTACATCAAAGTATATTTGGACTGATTATGAAACATATAACTAACCACTCACTAATTTAATTTTGACAGAGGAACATGATGTAGGTTACTATACTTTGTGTGCGTATGTTACATCAAAGTATATTTGGACTGATTATGAAACATATAACTAACCACTCACTAATTTAATTTTGTCAGAGGAACATGATGTAGGTTACTATACTTTGTGTGCGTATGTTACATCAAAGTATATTTGGACTGATTATGAAACATATAACTAACCACTCACTAATTTAATTTTGACAGAGGAACATGATGTAGGTTACTATACTTTGTGTGCGTATGTTACATCAAAGTATATTTGGACTGATTATGAAACATATAACTAACCACTCACTAATTTAATTTTGACAGAGGAACATGATGTAGGTTATTATACTTTGTGTGCGTATGTTACATCAAAGTATATTGGTTTTACATATTAAATATTGGTTTTTATTTATTTGTGTTGTTTTGATATATCTTATGGTGGTGGTGTTAATTTCCACTATGCATGGCTGGGTGTGATATATATGTAGGGAAAAGTTTAAACGAGAACTGTTTTTTGTATGAGAATCGTGAAAACTAAGCTTAGCCGTCCAATTCTCCTCCTTCAATTGGATTGCCCATTAATGAATTCCTTACATGCACCATGTCACACTCAATCCCCCCACGCTTTTCATCCATGAATTCCATTATTCAAAATGAACGGTTAAGATTGGTTCTCGCAGTTCTTGTACGAAATACAATTCTCGTTTAACCCCTCCCTTATATATATATATATATATATATATATATATATAAAACAAAATTTTGGAATAATTTGTTGATGAACAAAATGCTTTCATCTAAAAAGTGATGAATATGTTGGATTCATCAAAAAGAAATTGATGAAGAACTAGTTTTAATTAATAAAGATGATGAACTAACGATTATCAGTTGATATATATACCGAAAAATAATCAAATAATCATCCCTTTTACACTTTTTACTTTAATTTTCTTAAAAGAAATTGATGAATAACTAGTTTTAATCAATAAAGATGATGAACTAACGATTATCAGTTGATATATATACCGAAAAATGATCAAATAATCATCCCTTATATATATATATATATATATATATATATATATATATATATATATATATTCTTATAATTGTGTTCATGCTATCATAATGTACTTTTTATCTTATACTTGGATATGTTTTAAGAATTAAACTATGACATATATATGGCTTTTAGTTGATGGTTATGCTAGCTTAATTTACCCCCTCGATCAATAAACTGTTCTTAGAGGCACTCATAAGTCATAATTAAGGTGTCGAAAATACCTTAACTTGAATATATAACTTGACCCACTCAAATCATTTTCGGGTTGTTAATGTTGTTCGTGATGATCGAGAGTCTCTTGTCCGTTTACGTGTAATCTATTGTTATCTAACCTCAAGGCTGTTTGTGAATGAGTAGTTTATAACTTATTACTTGATATCTTTTTAAAAAATTTACATTATTAATTTTATATGTAGCTGATTATATAATTATTTTAATGAACAATAATGATTTTGAAGGTGGGTTAATTTGGAGATTTAGATTTTAGTTGAAAACTAAAGCCGAAGGCTATAGATTTTATTTGTAAGTGAAAAGTTCATTTGAGAAGCATTTTATTGTAAAAATCGCGAGAACTAATATTAGTCATCTAATTCATGCTCCTTCAATTGGATTGCTCACTCATGAATTCCTTTCATGCACCTTACCACACTCAATTCCCACACACTCTTCATCCATGAATTTCACTTAACAATTAAACAATTAAGATTGGTTCTCGCGATTCTCATATTAATAATCGTTCTCAAATGACCCCTCCCTTATTTGTAATATACGATTGATAAAGTAACTAGTACTTTTGTTTGAAAATGAAAGTATTTAGCTCTATATTACTATTATTTTTAAAACAAAAAAAAGCTTACAGCTTCTTAAAACTATAAAAATTTCACACCAAACATACCATGAAGGTAAATAGGTAATTATAATTATATATATATATATATATATATATATACTAGCATCATACCCGCGCAATGCTGCGACGGCAAATAGTTTTTTGTTTACAATATGTCGCTTTCAAGAATGTAATGATATGTTATTAACGCGATTCAATGTCACGAAAAGTTTTCTACAACATGTCAGTTTTTTTTTTCAAATTTTCTTTTATTTACATTTAACTATTTTATTAATTTTAAAAATAAATTCTAAAAGACAATAAAATAAGAAAAAAGATTTATATTGATGAAATAAAGAGAAGAGTTAATAAGATTTTAAAAATTATGTTGATGTGGTGGATAATTGTGTTAGTATGAGAGAATATATTTTAAATAAAAAGTTAAAGTAAATTAGGAGAGAAGAAAATAGTTAAAGATTGAGTGGATGAGATTAATTTAGATTAAATGAAGGGTCAAGATTTTATATTGATTGAATTTTAAGAAGTCTTAAAATTTAAGAAGAGAGAGAATGTTAAATGGTTTATATAGTAGTATATATATATATATATATATATATATATATATGGTAAAAGTTCAAATAAGAATTGTTTTTCGTACGAGAACTATTTTTAACACCATTAATGACTCATTAATAGGGGGTATTTTGGTAGTTTATATATTTACCCAACCGTGAATTATGTCCGTATGAGCTGTCATTAATTTGTGAGGCTTGATTTTCCCGAAATAACCCTCATTAATGAGCCGCTAAAATATCTTAGACATAAATTAATTTTATTCAAGGGCTAAGATTGGTTCTTACAGTTCTCATACGAAAAACAGTTCTCATCTGATCCCTCCCCTCTCTCTCTATATATATATATAATGGTTATTACGAATTACAATCACTTTTTAAATCCTATATATATGATCATGAATACATTTTGATTGTTTGAACTAGTCCAAAAAGACATTGACGTAAAGATTTGATATTAATCGATTTGAAAAACAATCCTAAAAAAACATTTTCATATGGTTAGCATCTTAGAATGTCTTTTTTTTTTAATTAAAGAATTTAAACATAAATGTTATACTTTTTGCCACCTCTTCTAGAAAAGAGGTCGTGGTCCGGAAGTGTTTTTAATTAATATGTTAACAAGATGTTTGTTAATTTTTATAATGCAAAAGTACGTGTTTTTTCCTAGTATCTTCATTACTGCAATTAATTAGTGATTGAACAATCAAGAAATTAATTTAAAACAATCAAGAAAAGGTCTAAAGCAATTCAATTCAAACAACAAAAATAACAATTTAACAAGAACAAGTCCATAACAATAAACAAAATTTCATAAAAACAATTCTAAACAACAAACCTAGCCTTCATAGAAGTGCGTGCTCGATGTTTGAGGCTCGGAACAATCAATAAATCAATAATCATGGTTCACGTGAAGTAGAAAAAGACACATGAACCATATCGTCGCGGGTCGCTTGAAGCAGAAAAACGACATAGGAACCCTAATCTTCCCTTGCAGCAAAAAGAGATGTTGATCGTTGATGAAATTGATGATAGGGGTCGTTTGAAGCAAAAAAAAAAGACATTGGAAGCCAATCACCGATTAAATAGAAAGCCATGTTAGATGGTAAAACACCATGATTTGCTCAAAACAACAAGCCAGCCGATGATGTTAAAATCCTAATAAATGTCCGTGAAAAAGCGCCTCTCCCACCTCTTTGGGAAATAAGGATAACTGGATAACCAGATATTTAAAACACTTGTCTTTTTTTCTAAATAAATAGTTTGCATTAAAACCGTCAAGGCATGAGTGGTAAAAAATATTTTTTTAAAAAAACAAACAACAAATAATTATATTAATTTTTAAATATATATACACACATAAAATATATTAGTGATTTTTAAATACTTACAAAACAAATAAATATGTGTTAACGAGTCAACACCATCTATTTTTAACCCTTTACGTTGAAACTTAACCATATATATTTTCAAGATATATTACATAAAAAAAAACACAAATCTGGTCATAATATCTTAATGAAAAACACAACAATATTAATGACTATAATGTCAAATAATATAAGTTTAATAAGGAAATGATTCCAACAAGCTACATATTATACTTGCCATGCACTTAAGCCACACATGGCACCGTTAAGTTTTAACTTCGATAAAATATGAATAAATACAGAAAAAAAGTGAGTCAACTAACAAAAGCAAATCGATATTATTTACATGCATATATCTTTTTTTTTATTTTTTGACTAGTACACATTACAAATTCAAACTATCTCTTTTCATTGTTGACATTTACGACCACATGCAAATATATTTATATTATTCTATTACTTCTTCTTTAAGCTCTCTTGATTACTTCAACTCAAATGATTAACTATGATATATATAGGCAAAAGTTTAAACGAGAACTGTTTTTCGTACGAGAACTACGAGAACCAATCTTAGTCGTTCAATCCCCCTCCTTCAATTGGATTGCCCACCCATGAATTCCTTACATGCACCCTGCCATACTCAACCCCCCACGCTCTTCATCCATGAGTTCCATTATCCAAAATGAACAGCCAACATTGGTTCTCGCAGTTCTCGTACGAAAAACAGTTCTGGTTTGAACTTTCCCTTATATATATACATATACATATATTGTTTAACAACACAACTTACTTGAGTGATATTAAGTTGGTTTCGATCGAATCATCTATGTTAGGTTAAAAATGACAGGTTATGTTCTATCACAAACATTAAAATGAGACAAAAAAAGGCTTAGCTTTATGAGAAAATACGATTAATTGTTTTTTTACCATAACTTGAGAGAAACTCAATACATAGATTATTAAAAAAAATTATGGATTTAATTTCGTAAAAACAAAAATATGAGTGTTTACTATTTTAAAACACAAAACGTTGTCTTATCTATTTTTTCTCAAGCAAAACAAAATTTAGACAGATATTTGAAAAAAAAATTCTCCTACTAAATATTTTCACTTCATCCTCCTACTCATTAGATTATGACATGTGAAATCCATTAATTCTTTTTTTTATTTCATCTATTGATTTTGACACCTGTTTTAATCTTGTAAGTAAGAAGATAAATATAAATATAAATATAAAATAGGGGATATAAAACTTTTCTTTTTCAAAAGAAAGTGTACGTACTTGATTCTATAACAAAGTCTTAAACTTGAAACCAAGTGATTCTAATAGCATTATCAATCATCAATAACTTTGAGGGTATGAATGATCAAAGTAGCTAGTAAGTGAAGCTTTTAGTCAGATTTAGAATTTTGAGATTTTATATGTATATATATAGCTATAGATGTAGCTAAAAAACATAAAATGACATAAAACCTTTTATATGTGTAGAGTTGTTTTACAAAATAATTAAAGGCCTCCAATTCTAGTAACCAACTAAACAAAGTTAAAGCTTATTCTTCAAATTAAAAATTTCCAACTCTTAAAAGTAATGCGAACACTTCGTTTACTATATTTGATTATATCGTATAGGATACATCTAATGTTGCACTAAGATCAAATTAATAATAATAATAATAATAATAATAATAATAATAATAATAATAATAATAATAATTTGAAGGTTTCAAGATCACCCATGCGATTATCTTTCAAATGTCAAAATGATAAAAAAAAAAATAACAATTGATTGTGTAGTTAGTGGTTGTACCAAAACCCTCTCGTAGGTGGACTAAATTGCACACCATTTTTTGTTTTACACTTGACTCATAAGTCATAACCTAATCTCCCTCTTTTAATCTTACTATAAATACACACCATTTTTTACACATAACCCACACTTGCAAACGTACACAATGGAGTCTAACTCTTCTAACACCAACCCCTTTTTCAATGCCATTTTTATCTCCCTCTTAGTCTTCTCACTTGTTTCCATAACAGCAAATGCAAATCAAGAAACTCATTATCATGAGTTCAATGTACGTTATGCTTCAATCATGCTTAAGTTTCCTTTTTAAGCCGTCGTTAATAACATATATGACTTTTATTTTCTAGTGATAGGTTTTCCCGTTTACTTGTCGTACGTTATTTTCACTAAATTAAGATAACTCTACTACTAACAGGTTCAAGAACAAAGAGTGTCACGGCTATGCAAATCCCATACAATCATAACCGTCAACGGACAGTTTCCGGGGCCAATTTTGGAAGTACGTAACGGTGATTCCGTTACCGTCAAAGTCACAAACAAAGCTCGTTATAATGTCACCATCCATTGGTAGTTCATTTATATGGATAGTTTTTAATATCGTTTTATGGGTCCTAGCAACGGACATAGTTAATTTTTATTTCTTTTTTGGGTGCTTTATGTTCTAGGCATGGACTTAGACAAATGCAGAACCCATGGGCTGATGGACCCGAGTACGTGACTCAATGTCCAATCATGCCGGGTAGCTCGTATACGTACCGGTTCATCATACAAGACCAGGAGGGCACGTTGTGGTGGCATGCTCATAGCCGATGGCTAAGGGCCACGGTATATGGTGCACTTGTTATACACCCTAAATTGGGTTCTTCTTACCCTTTTCCTAAACCGACGTTAGAACTCCCTATCGTTTTAGGTATATTTATATATCCGTACACGTGTATCGCATTCTAGTTTAGTAAAAGCTTACTAATCACTTGACAATTATTGTCATAGGTGAGTGGTGGAACCAAGACATCATTAGTGTCCAACGGCAAGCGTTATTCACGGGTGCGGCTCCAA
Organism: Dittrichia graveolens; assembly: GCA_038502395.1. Classification (NCBI taxonomy): domain Eukaryota; kingdom Viridiplantae; phylum Streptophyta; class Magnoliopsida; order Asterales; family Asteraceae; genus Dittrichia; species Dittrichia graveolens. The sequence goes on from JARJIL010000002.1 coordinate 77,322,838, forward strand.
ACATTTCTGATGCGCTCACCATCAACGGTCAACCCGGTGATCTTTACAAATGTTCACGACAAGGTTTGTTAGATAAACGGAGTCATTAAAATAAGCTGATTGTGGGTTTGACCCAAATGTGGCAAGATAGATAGCTTGGTTGGGTTGGGTGATGGGTTAAATTGGGTTTAGACCGAAATGAATTATTTTTAGTACGGGTTGAGATGGACAAAGTCATGTGGCATTTGTTAACATGCAATCCATATGCTATGTATTCGATAATGCAGGTACCATAAGATATTCGGTGAACTCGGGTGACACAATTCTCCTTCGAGTCATCAACGCTGCACTCAATCAACAACTTTTCTTCGCCGTGGCTAACCACAAGCTAACCGTGGTTGCCACCGATGCAGTCTACACAAAACAATTCACCACGAGTGTGATCATGGTTGGACCGGGTCAAACCACGGACATTATTCTAACTGCTAACCAAAAACCGGGCCGTTACTACATGGCAGCCCGAGCCTATGCCAGTGCTAGAAATGCACCTTTTGACAACACAACCACCACCGCCATTCTTGAGTACAAATCCACCACTTCACAACCAATCCTACCACCACTTCCCGCCTACAATGATACCAACACCGTTACTACCTTCTCAAACCAGATCAAGAGCCCCAAAAAAGTCGACGTACCCACAAAAATCGATGAAAATCTGTTAATCACAGTTGGGTTTGGGTTTTTTAACTGTTCTCCGGGGCCACGATGTCAAGGCCCAAATAACACACGGTTTGGTGCTAGTATGAACAACGTCTCCTTTGTGCTTCCTAATCAAGCTTCATTACTTCAAGCTTACACAAACAAGATTCCCAACATTTACACAACCGATTTTCCGGCAACACCGCCGGTGAAATTTGATTACACCGGTAACGTCCCACGTGGGCTTTGGCAGCCCATTAGGGGGACAAAACTTTACAACTTGAAGTTTGGTTCTAATGTGCAGATTGTGTTTCAAGATACATCGATCTTCACAACTGAAGATCATCCTGTTCATCTTCACGGGTACCATTTTTTTGTCGTTGGACAAGGTTTTGGTAACTTTAATCCGTCTCAAGATACTGCTAGATTTAACCTAATAGATCCACCACAAAGGAACACAATCGATGTCCCGGTTGGAGGATGGGCTGCCATTCGGTTTGTTGCTGATAATCCTGGTAATTAAGTTGTCATCTATACAAATATACAATCGGTTTAACTAGCCCATAAGTTTATACTAAATTCTTAATATACATTCTAACTAATATTTTAAAGATTGATTAAATGGTAAAACTTACAAGTTATTTGAAATGTTACAGGAGTATGGTTGATGCATTGTCACATCGATACTCATCTAGCATGGGGTTTTGGAATGGCATTCATCGTTGAGAATGGGGTTGGGCCTTCACAGACACTCCTGCCTGCTCCGGTAGACTTGCCTCGTTGTTGAGAGACCTGACATGAATCGGTTGTGTTTGTTTGTCATTTGAGAGTTAAGATATTACGAGAGTTTTATGGTTTCATGTTTTCCTTGGTTTATATTTGTTTCTTCTTGTGATGAATACGATTGAAAGTAACTGAATACACAGTTGATTTTGATTGACAAACATAAAATGATTAATCAAATAGTACTAATTCATTTACAAAATATTTTGATCATACGATATGTCGATTTTAAGAGGAAACGGAATACCCACCCCAACATCCCGGTGAGGTTTAAATTAATCTTCAACCGGGGCCGCCGGAACAGCACCTCCGACCCCGTCGTTGAGCGGCTTTTCCCGTCGAGACAGCCATGCCATCGGGAAACTTCTCTATCTTTTTGAAATGTGATGGTTGGAGCATAACCCCCTGTGACCGTTTACCATTTCTTTTCTTTTCTTCTATCCACACACACATATATTTACCACGACCTCATTCTAAATTAACGATCCTTTTAGTTTAAAAATGAATTGTCTCTCTACTTCAAACACACCATAATGAATAAATTAAGTGAAGTGCCAGTTTCCAACAGACAACAACCTAAATTTTATCAAGCTCCACCTCCACGGCTCCACCTCCACTTGAGGATTTGAATGTGGTATTATTACGAAAGCCTCAAATGGCACAATGGTACGGATGGAAGCAAATTTTGTTAATTTTTAAATTAGTATTAGTATTTTTAATTTTTAATTTCGCCTATTGTATTCTTTTAGTCTACTAATTGGGATTTTAGTTATATGTACTATTTGTAGTTGTAATGATTTAGTCTACTAATTGTGTTTTTAGTTTTAATATTTCAATCGTTTGTATTTATTTATTTCTTACAAATAAAAAAAAGAAGTTAGTGAGATGATAAAGTAAAAAAATTATCACTACAGAGGTTTTAGCCGGATAGAAAGATGAAAAGAGTAGAGAGATAAAAACTGACCCAGACGTGTCAAGTAAGATGGATAGGTAAAACGATGGATACTCCTACCCCCTAATACATATATCTACCTATTATATATATATTATATATATATATTATATATATATATATATATATATATATAAAGAGCTTATACCTCCTAAAATAAACACTTGTCAATTTAAATAGTATGACACTATTTTGAATTTTAAAAAACTCATATTCTTACCTAAAATAATATATATAAATTTACTATGATATAAGATATGTTCTCAAATAATTATACCATGAAACTTTCCAAATTGAGGTGATTATCTTTCATAACAAAAGTGTTCATACACAACTTTATGTATGATCAAATTATACTATGTGCATTAACTATTTGTACGTAGCTAGAAATTATTGAGTACGGATCAACTCTCCTTTCAAAATTTTACACACCAGAAGTTACATACTGTTTGTATTTGGTTATTTCTCAAGTTCGTGCCTTTTTGTGCATGTACTTACAGTTTTAAACCCACATTATTTAGAAAAATATTCATTTCTCCTCTTATCAAAAAGCATATTGGTTGATTCATCACCATCATCGACCATACTTTTTCATAATTTGTACAAGGTTTTTATTTACTCTTTCTGTTTTGTTCATCTTTTGCCTTTTTAAAATTAGATTTGATAAATTAATATATTATAAAGGGTTTTATAAGATATATACAAAGAAGATGGAGGAGGTTTTATTCAGTCACGAAATCAACGCAATACTTGTATGAAGTGATTTGTATTTTGAATAGTGAATTGTGTTTTTGTTATAGATTTATGACACTATATAAAATCAAAAACTTTTGAAAGTTGCTATGAGAATAAAAATTGTGACGGTACATAATTTAGATATATGTTTTTGATATAATACCTTTAGTTGGATGGTAACAAAAGTATGGTGATGCTTACTTGTTATATGGTATATAAGTTGTGTTGAACGTTGTGTATTTTTTTGTTATTTACAAAAGTACATGTACTTTATTTGTTTATTCTGTTAAAAAAATACACATCTATCTTTTATAACAAATTTAGACTACTATGGACTGTGCTTAGCACGACTAAAAGAAATAGCTAGCGTAACCATAAAAATGTTGATTCGGATTATCCTTTTCTAATCAATGGATACATCTGATTAGTTACAACCATTTGTTAGAAGTCACATACTTAGTGTGGTGTGGTAGCTATAAACTAGACTCAAAGAAAGTAATTACGTTTGTATTAGAAACAAGTAATTAATATTACTGCAAGTATCAAAAATTCTAAAACAAGAATGACAACTACTTGACAAATTATTATACTAATAGCAATAAAAGTTTGAATAATTTTCAGATAATATATAGATTTATTTTTAAAACGTGTTGTAACATTCGTAATCATTTTCTAAAACCCATGTTAAATGGTCATTTTTATCAACTTATATGAAAATAAAACGGGTCAATAATTGTTAACTATCAAAGTTCTAATTCAGTTTCGGTTTAATTATCAAAGTTTTAATTCAGTTTATAAAGTTTGGATTTGTTATAATTTAACCCTCAAAATAATACTTTCTTTTTTGTTTAAATTTTAAAGTTTTTTTCCCAAACGATTTAACCATTACAATTTTGTTAAAAATGGTTAAACCTCTAAGTTTTGTTAAGTTTTTAATAAAACTAAAATGCATAATCAAATAGAAAGGGTAAAATAAAAAAACCATACAAAACTTAAGTGATTACTCAGTTTTTTAACAAAATTTTAAGATTTAAATCATTTGAAAAAAACTTCAAGATTTAAATCATAAAAAATTTAAAACTTTATAATAAAATTATTTAGAAAAAACTTTAATGATTAAATCGAAATTGAAAAAAAAATTTGATAGTTAAATAACTATCGACCCTACAAAAGAATATCGGAAATATAATTCCTTAAAACTATAAGCTATAAAAGGCCCATTACAACAGGTAAGCCCAACTACAATGGCCCATTTACTAAACCAAAGATCATAAGGCGATAAACTAAGCGAGCATACATACTAAGCCCAGCCAGAATTTATACTTGCTTGTTTGATATATATATATTTTTTGTCAATGGATCAATGAGAAAAATAGGTTTGGTTGCAGTGCCATTACGTTTTGTCATCTTTTTAATTTTTAAAACAATTTATAAAGTCGCATACAATTAAATAAGCTATTATTAATGGAAAAATTCAGACATTTTGTGTGTGTGTGTGTGCATATTCATCAACTAAGATCTGTATAAAATACTAAGAATTAGAAGGTAGTTGCGACAAGATGCTTTTAAGCTTTTAAACTTTTAATAAGTAGGATAAAATCATGAAGTCTTTCATATTTATAAATATGCATACTTCTTGTTTGATTATTATGTACCATTGTAAACTTGGCTATGACAAAGTATCTAATGTCTTACATAACAGACCTCGGCTTAGTTAAAAGCGGTCGTGTAAAATTCTATTTAGAAGCCGTTTGTTCTTTTACGCTCTCATTACTTATCTTAGTCACGGGATGTTTCGAGTTTCGTTGAGACAAGTCCGTAAAATCTAAGTTTCCTTATTGCAGCTAATGCAAGAACTATAAATGGCTGTAATAAAGATGCGACGGTGGAAAATTAAATTAGCGAAAAATATGATATGATTCACACTCGTGTGACATATATTGTGCATGTACAACCTATGAAGAACCATGATCATAGATTTAAACTGTAACTCAAGATCTACCATCCTCAAATCTTTAACTTTTTTAGGAGAATCGAAGATGTTGTCAATTGGTAATGCTCTTTAACTGATTTCCATTAAATGAGAACTAAGTTTGTTAGTGATATTAGTGTAATTCATGAAACTTTAGTTGAACTTGATGAGGTTAGGTGATGTGAGATACACACTCGTTTTAGTTTTATTAAACTTCTAAGCTCAAGAAAATACGGGTTTCGATGGGCTTCGTCCACTTGTTGGGTCTTAGAGCAACGCCTCTAGTGGGGTTCAAGGGGTCTCTGCGTGAACTGAGTGTCATGTCTTCATCTGAGTTGAGTGTCTAAACTCCCTTCATAGTTTTGAGTTTTTAATGTCTAACTTTTTAGTGAACATTTTAACCCAAAAGTTTCTTTTTATAAATGTCTTAACCCCAATGCATCCTGCCTTTGAATCTTTGATCTAGGTTAAGTTAGAGGTTGTAGCTTGGTTGGGTTGGGTTGGGTGAAGTTCTATCAATTAGCTTCATTGTATATTTTAGATTTGGTGTTATTCCAGTAGGTTTGGGTTGCCTAAATATACATATCTTTGCTTAAAAAAAACAAAATTGTAAAAAAAAAAAAAAAAAAGACCCAATAGTAATGTATGAGGACACCATATGTAACCACCTAGTACAATATCCAAGTCAATTCTTAAAAAGACAAGTACCACAACATAATAAATTGAAATTTTAGTAAATGAATCTCATTAATTAAAAAGTGTTAAAATAATCAATAAAGATGAAACAATGGTGAACAACTCATGTTTAGTTAGGTTTACCTTTTCAAATGTTACATTCAGTTCAATTAAAATATATTATTATCAACAAATATTTTATATAGAATGCAAATTAAAATGTGTGTGCTGTTGTTACCTATTTTATATAACGGAAATCACATTTTACGTCGTTATTTCATATCAAATATTTTATATAGAATGTAAACTATATGTACAAAATATAAAGTTAGGTTTTAGTAAAATCTTTACCATTTTTTATAAATAAAGCCTGGATTTAATTTATCCTTTTTTTATATAAAAAAGTCAGGATTTAATCTTTCTTTGAAATAAATAAAAAGTCATCTAGGACAAATCGTATGAAAAGACAATATATGAATTTTGATATAATTATCATTGTATGTATATAAATAATTTTTATTTCTTAAAAACAATACAATCATATTTCATAAGTAGTAAATAAATTTTTTAATTTGTCTAACTTTAGTTATTATTGTATACAATAAACTTTTTGATAGTTTTTATTATATTTAATAACTTAAATATAATAAGAGGATTATAAAGTTTAATTGTATTATTTATAAAAATAAAAAAGTTAAGGTATATGATGGTAATTAAAACAAATTTATTTGTATTTTGATAATTGAATAACATTGAAATGAAAAGGTAGGATGCATTGAAGAGTCATATAATAATGAAGAAGACGTGACCTGAACGAAGTTGGAAAAGTAGTCAACATCCATTTTACATTAAAGAGTCTGCAACAAAAAACAAATACAAAATTTTAATTATTATTACTCCAAATCGATTAAAATTGCAGATTTAAAGTTTTTTTTAAAAAAAAAATTATACATTGAACTTAGTGTAGCGAAGTTAAAACTTATAATTCTTTTTTATAAAAAAAAAGCAAAGATTAAGCTGATTTAAGTTACTTGTGTACAAATTTTATTTGTACTCATTACTTTGGAGTGATTCAAAAATATCATTTTTTTATAAAAATAAAGAGTTTCAATACTATAAAAGTATAAAGTAAAGGAAAGTTCATTTTTTTCTTATAAAATTCGAACGTCGTTTTTAATAATTATAAATTATATATATCTTTAACTATAAATAAAAAATAAAAAAATCATTATATCTATACTATCTTATAATATATTTAGATCTTTTGTAATATCTTAATTTTAAGTAATTTAAAATTACTAATTTACCCTTAATATTAAACTAAATGAAAACTATTAAATAAAATAACTATTTAGTGAAGTTAATGACAATCTTATAAAGATTATATAAAAAATCATATTAATACAAATTAAATTAACAATAAACTTTTCATATTAAATATTATATCATATAATAAATATTTAAACTTAACTATTAAAAATTACGTTTAAAAGTATTAAATCTAAATAACATACAACCTAAATTTATAAAAATTATTGAATTTTTTTAAAGGGATAATACAATTAAAATAAAATAGAGTTATAATGCCAACATTCTTGTTAAATTTTACCATCAATGTGAAATTTTATTGACACATTATAATTTAGAAAAGAAATACGTCATTCGTGCTTTAAAAACAGACAAATTATTGGAAAAAATATTTTCAACCGCTGTATTACGCGGGTATAATCCTAATCTATACTATATTATAAAGCATTTATGCTTTTTACTTAAATTCTTAAATTTGAAGTGTTTTTAGATTAATAAATTACCCTCATATAAACTAAATTAAGTAACTATTAAATATAGTTTATAAGATTCTTATATTCCATTTTAATAACTAAACTTTACATATTTAAGAAAATTAAAATCAATACTATTTTTTTGAAAGTTAAAGCCAATACAAATTAACTTAATTATTAAAAAATATTTTCATAACTTTTTTTTTCAATTATGGAAAAATGAAAAGTAATTGATATGTAAAAAAGATAAAGAAAATAAACATCTCAACAAACGAAAATTATTCGCTGTCACCGTATTACATGAATATCATATACATCTTGAAAACGAACATATTAACGGGTAGAAATTATTCGTTATCGCCAAATTACACTGATATCATGCTAGTTTTCTAAAGTACATGTTTAATATTTTTTAAGTAATATGTAAAAGAATGTACTCGTTGATTCTCCTACTTGAAAACTGGGCTCTTTATATGTTGAATCTTTGTTGATAAATAAATGAAAACAGTTTTAACTTTAATAAAAAAACATATAATTCATTATATAACCTAAAAAAAATGTTTATAACATCTAGACAAGTGTTAAATATAAAACATATCAAAAAAAAATTAGTAGATTTCATATGTGATCGTCGGAGTATTTAATAAAAAGAAATATAATTTTACAACTTAAAAAATAATGTAGAAATACACATCTAATCTAGTTTTTACTTTGCAGATATCTGATATATATCTCAGATGCATTAATTAAAGGACGACTGTCACTAATTATTCCTGCTTACAAAAAAACCACATATCAGTCTCACAAATTCAGAAGGTTTTTTTTATTATAATTAACTTTTAAATATATGTCTTAACATATTATTATTATTATTATTATTATTATAAACTATATATAAGATCCACATGAAAGTATTTTTATCATTAAATATTTTCCTTCAGTAACAACATCTTTCGATTTATATTTGGAAATTTATACAATATAAGATGAAAATTATGGAAAGAAAAAAATAATACGTACACCCTAATTAAGTCAAGTTAATTTAAAATAAAAATATTTCTTTAATTTATGATTATTTTTCTAAAGTTACATGGATCGATATATTGAATTAAATCGTATATATATGTATATATATATATATATTTTTTGTGTGTGTGAACTTATATTATCATAAAATCATTTTAATTTTTTGATAGAAAAATTATACTTCCTCTGATTAAATTTTCCTACTTCGTCCTTCTATTTCCTCGATTAATGACATGTAATGTAATTATTCTCCTTCATTGATTTTGTCAATTGTCTTCTATGTATGAGTAGGAGGTTCAAGGTTGAGTAAATGTACAAAGTAGAAGGATATAAAACATCTCTTTTCGATATCACATGTTTACAGTCATAAAATTGGTTTTATAGATATGCTGAATATATTAAAAAAATAAATTTGTTATATTTCCAGCAAACGTAAATTCATATATTTTCAAGTAATTACAAAAAAATATATAGATTAGAACGAAAACATATGCATCATGCACACGCCATCTCAATAAACACAATTTATAAAATAAAATAATAGAAGGCATGCATTAATTATTAGCTGGAAACTAAATTATTAATTAATCCAGGCTTTTGTTATCAATAATATTTACTAGTAATCAATGTAGTGTGTAGATCAATCCAAGAAGCTATAAACTTTAATCAAAATAAATCTTCAAACCAATTTATCAAGCTTCTAATTTAGGTTATTGATACAGAAACAGATCATCATTAATTGTGGAAAAGACAGAAATATTATAAAAATGCTGATAAAAAAAGAAGTATTATAAAAATAAATATAATTATATAATTTTAAATATATCATAATAATATAAATAAAAATTTCATCATTTTCTTGTTTCTGTTTATATTGATGTGTATGCATGAATATATATATTTATAGACGAGGAGAGATCGAGCACATACCACACAAGATCTAGAAGACGTTTGCGTTTTGTAAGTTATAAGTGAGATTGAGAGACGTGTAGCAAGAAGAAGCCGTGAGGCTCAGGATAGATAGCGCCATGTAAACGTGTATAGGTTTGTATTTTATACTGGCGCTATCCCTCCTGAGCTTTACAGATTCTTTCATACTGTTTTTCTGTTTTCCAACATGAACACATACCATCATCATGATCAATGGATCATCATCACCATTTCCTGCATCCCACCCTCATCATACATTTCCAAACATAGGTTTCTATATGTACATATCAATATGTGTATCCACATATACATACATACAGGTGTATGTATAAAAAATTTAATGTACATAAGAACTATAAAGCTCAAAGTGATGGGAGTGTTCATAGTGATGGGTGGTGAAAGCAAAGGGGGCAAGGTCATATTTATAATAGGGGAAGAGAGAGATAGAGATGGGTTATGTGGGGGTGTGGAAGCCTAGATTACACAAAATGTTTTAATTATAAAGTATTTGTTTTTCTGATTATTTTATTTTTTTTGGATTTGTTTAATTAAGTGCATTTATATATTAGGAAAACTAGCCGAAAATAAATTATCTTTTATATATTTTAGTTGATATTAATAATTATTTATTCTTATTTTATTTACCAAATTTATTCATGTTTTAATTATAATTTCATTTATTTAAGAAAAATATAAATAACATTTGGCCTAACGGTATATATATATATATATATATATATATATATATATATATATAGTGTTTAAGGTAATTTTAAGGTTTTAAGGTTTTAAGTTCATGTCTCATAATAAATAATATATAGATTTATAAGTAGTTTTAGGATCAGGTGTGTTTATATATAAAGTTTGTAAAATGTTAATTGCTCATAAAGTTATAACGTGTTTAATAGCTTTAAAGTCAAATCCATTGATCAATTAACTTTTTAAAGCTTTGACCTAACGATATTAGTATAAGGTATTTTATGCTTTTTAAGGTTGATGGTTTAAGTTTTGCGTGAAACAAACGTGTAGTTCCTCATTGCCATTAAAGAAGACCATTTACTTTTATTTAAAACACCTAACAAGACCATAAAGGTGATAAATTTGAAATTTAATGTCCATTCATCAGCGTAACCTAACATTTATTGTGTAATAATTTTTGTGAAATTAAACTCGGATTTTAAAAAAAAGTTGACAAATATATTAATAATATGAAGATTAGAGAAAATGATTTTCCAAATAAAAACATAATTACATAGTACTAACATTTTTGTAATAACAGAATACAGATATTTTTTTTAAATGACAGAACACACACATTAAACATAATCTTATATCTATATCTTTTGTCCATATCATGAGAAGAATTCTAAAGTATAAAAACACCTCTCATAGAAAATACATAAATAACAAGAAAATGATTTTGCAGATACAAAAATGGACATATTAATTAACAAGCGTTTGTCCAAAAGACAAAAGCGAATTCATATCCATGAAATTCTTGATATGTTTTTTTTGTTTTTGTTTAGAATAAATACAAAGACCAGAAGCCTATTTTTCGCCCTAAAATTCCTAAAGTTGGAGTTTAATATATTCCATGGATTATGATTTTCGTATGATCAACCAAGCATTGACCCAATTTGTATTTTCGATATTTTCTCACCCTTTCTTTCTTTCTTTTTGTTTCCATCGTACTTATCTAAGTTTACATACGAAAACGAGTTTAAACACAATACCAATGTCTTTTAGTATGTGGACACAGAACTAATAAAATAATCTATACATACATACATATATATAGATAATTTTGATTCCCTTTGAGATGAATTCAACTTTCAGCTTTCATTTCTTTTTCTTTTGTCGTCATTTTATACATTTCTTTAAAGATTAAATATTGTTTAATTATCAAAATTTCTCTTACTTTTTTATTTAATCATCAAACTTAAGTTTTTTTAATAGTTTAACAATAAAGTTTTTATTTTTACCTACTAAACCGGCAATATATCCAAACACCTTCTAAACTCCCTCCCAAACACCCCAAAACCCCCTCCCAAACACACCAAACCCACCAAACACCCTTTACCCCTCCCCCCCTCTCTCTCTCTCTATGTGTGACTTTCTCACTCCTTATGAAGGTGAACCGGAGCTCCAGGGGTGTGAAGATTGCTAGCTACCGCCGCCGTATGCAAACCACCGCCACCAAAACGCCACCACCAGCGGCGCATGCAAACCACCCTAATTGCCACCCAAACCCCTCCCTCTCTCTTCCTTTCTCTCCCATAAGCACCCTTCAAATCTTCAAAGATGTGCACCACCACCAGCGCATGCAAACCACCACCGCCGGTCCACCTAAACAACCTCCACTGCCACAAATGTCTCGATCTTTGGTCTCTCCTATCTCTTTCAACCAATTTACAAATTTAAGGAAATGAAGATGGAATTGAAGATCTGTCTCTCTCTCTCCTCCGTCACCACCGCCTCGATCCAAGTTAGATGAAGACGTGGAATATGATTTGTGGTTCTAGATCTTGTATCGATTTTGGTTTCCACCGCCACCACCACCACCATCGATCTAGGGTGCTCTAAATCTATGTTTTGATTTGATTGTTGGTTAGAATGTGTTCATCTAGATTTCATTTTTGTTTATGAATCGATCATGGGTTAGAATGGTGTTCATCTTCAAATATGTTCATTTTCCAAGTGTTCTTGAAATCATGTTTGTCTTCAAATGTGTTTTTTTTGTTCTTGATTCTTCAAAACCTTTCAAACCTTCGTATCTTTAACAAGAAATTAGAAAAAAATAATAATGTATTTAACTAGTTAACCCGTAGGTGATAAAAAGGATAAAACTATAAAAGAACTCAAAGGATTAAACAAAATCTAAATAAAACCTTATGGTTAAATCATTTAAAAAAACTTTGACAGTTAAACTAAAAAGTAAAAAAAACTTTGATAATTAAATAATATTTGACCATTTCTATAACTATCTTATAATTTTTCCTTTTTAAGCGAAAATTTACCATCAATAACATGTCTTAAAGATTAAGACCAATAACAACAAAGTTCAGACCCAAGAGAATAACAAGATAATGTAGCAAATTTAAACAAACAACCCTCCATATCTATATAAAAATCCATATCTCCTTTTCCAAGCTGTCAAAGAAATCATGCCCCTCAAATTCGAGGAAGCATTGATAGGAATGAAGCATTGATATCATCTTTTGGACCTCACATTCATCTTTTATCTCTCTACCACTTCTTCTGTTCTTGGTAGATTATATTTATACATAGACACAAGTATATACTTTTATTTTCCAACATTTTATATCTCCAACTATTCAATCTGAACCAACACTGTTAATTATTTGTCTCCTCATAATACACTATCATCACTCGTTTAGTGTTTATAATAAACATTATATCTTTTCCTTTGTTCTATTTTTTTTACCAGCAAAGATAATTTCCATTAGAAACACTAGCAAGAAGCTAGCAAGCAAATACAAAGCATTACAAAAGGAGCTTAAAAACAAAGAGAAAGAGTATTACACCAATCTACCCATTTATATGTCAGGTTACAAGGCTTAATTCTGTTTTTAAACCAAAAAATGCCAATGCCTTAAACTGACCAACGATGATAATGATAGAAAATTTAGTAAAGATCATGTACTTTTACTAACTTTGAACACATTTAAATACATACATATGTATTGTTTATGTTAAATCCTTAGTGGGTTTGTATCCTCCACTATGAGAGCTTCGAAATGATATATAATGTGTCAAAAATGAAGTATGTGTGAATGAGATATTGATACTTGATACTTGGAGTGGATTTTGGCAAAACCAAGTGGTGTGGGAATGTGTCCCGCATAGGAGGTAGGAGTAACCTTTTAGTGGGTTTATAACCATGGAAGCATAAGGTCTTAAAAGCTTCTTTGTATGGTTTTACTCCAAGACCTACCCACATGCAGGGGGTGCCGATGGTGGATTTCTTAGGCTAAAATTGGCGAACTTGTGTGCGGACACAAATGAAGCTCCAAAATGTCGAGTTCACGTTCTCTTAAAAGCTTCTTTGTGTGGTTTTACTCCAAGACCTACCCACGTGCAGGGGGTGCCAATGGTGGATTTCATAGGCTAAAATCGGCGAACTTGTGTGCGGACACGAATGCAGCTCCAAAATGACGAGTTCACGTTGTCTTAAAAGCTTTTTTGTATGGTTTTACTCCAAGACCTACCCACGTGCAGAGGGGTGCCGATGGTGGATTTCATAGGCTAAAATCGGCGAACTTGTGTGCGGACACGAATGTAGCTCCAAAATGTCGAGTTCACGTGGCTTTGTTTTGCTATTTTATTTTACCCAGTTTCAGTTTCAATTTTTGTGATTGAAACACATTAAAGATTAATAAATGATCATTAATTCGTTTGATTATCTGTTAATTACGTAATTAATAATTTTGGTTTTAATCTTTTCTATAAAAGGAGGTCAAGTGTCGCATTTTTTGGTTGATATCATTATGTCAACTACTTATGTCATCAAGTACCAAGTAATTCATCTCTTGATATCATTAAACAATTACAACATCATCTTCTTAACATGAGATGCATATGATCTAATATATATGTACACAATAAGCAATTATTTATAATTAATTTCTGTATGTACCGAATTGAGGTACTCACCTATGGTCTGAATATTCGAAATGTCTTTTTAACTCTTTCCCTTAAGTCCCCCCAACCTAAGTAAACATCAAATATCAATTATTAATCTAAAACCTCCCATAAATAAGTTTAACAATTTGCCTAGATGGCGACACGGCCACAACCACGGGCTTGACATGGCCGTGGGTATCATTACAGCTTCCCAACACCCCTTAAGTAGACATGGCACGCCTTGTGCCTACTTGGCTACTTAAAGCAAGAAACGGCTTGTGTCACAATTGGGACACCCGCACCCTTATAAGGTTAAACACGACCTGTGTCACAATTGGCACGGCTTGTGCCCTTGGCACAACCGGTCAACACGGACTGCCATGAAAAGACACACCCATGCCTGTTCTTGTTATATATGGAACAACTTCGGTTAGCCTAGATTTCAACCCAACAACACAAATTTAAACACCAACATGCAATCAAGTATAAATGTTCAATTAATATAATTAACACTAAATTCATCTTTAAGCATTACATGCAACACCAAATCTTCACAAAAGTAGCTAATCCATGCTCTCTCGCTCTCTCTTTGTCTCTCATCTTATTAAAGTTTGAGTTTAGTAGCTCAAAAGTAGCTAATCTACTCTCTTGATCTTAATATCACTTTAATCTTGCTTAATTCATCTTCAATCTTGCTTATATATCATTAGTCTTCATTCTCTCTCTAAAGTCACACAAACTTGGTTGAATACACAATATAAGTGTGTTAGTGTATGTTTTTTCCTTCATATAGCGAGTTATTAACTTTGGGTATAAAATACCTCTTACCCACATTCAACATAAATATAAGCAAAAATACACATATAAACTCCCTTTTTATAATAGTATAATATACTTTGACCCTACGGGTCAACCCCACATCACGTTTTTTATTAACAAATTTGCTTCTAAGTTGGACAACCAGAAAATTTTACAAAAATTACTAGGGGATAATATTGAAAATGGAGTGTTACAATATGCCTAGAATTTACTATTTTTCAACATTAATGTTGCATAGTAAAAGTTTAAACGAGAACTTTTTTCGTACGAGAACCGCGATAAACCAATCTTAGCCATTCAATTCCCCCTCATTCAATTGGATTGCCCACCCGTGAATTCCTTACATGCACCCTGCCACACTCAATTCCCTCACGCTCTTCATCGATGAATTGCATTATCCAAAATGAATGGTCAATATTGGTTCTCGCAGTTCTCGTACGAAAAACAGTTCTCGTTTGAACTCTCTCCTATGTTCAATTGTTTCAAAGTATTTTTTAAGGCAAAGAAGAATTTTCTTGAGATCTCCAAGATAGAAAATTCACAACCATAATCAAAACAAGTACATATCAAAAGTATGACCGAAAAAGGATTTTTGTTCCAAACATCCCAACTCAAACAATTCTTTTTTGAGTTTTGGCTCCATTAGACACCCAAAATTTAAAAACAATCTCTTAATCACCGGAAACACCTGATATCATTTAAGATGGATTCTTTCTAATGGATATTAAACTAAACATTATTATATAATTAATATGTAAATAGATTAGAAAATGATGTAATCACGACCACCGCCGCCGTCAGTCACCAACTGCCGCCGTCAACAACCGCCTAACACCGTTAGGAAGTTAAAAACCGTCATTTCTGGATCTATATATGTATCGATACATACGTGAATCGTGTGAGAAAATATATTAAAAGAAAGGAATTAAGTTGAATATCCCACCAGTTGAGGTGTTTTGTGCAATATTAAAGATTATTATGCTTGTTATAGTTGTTCATACCCAGAAAATTAATTAATGTTCAGATTTGTTTTGATATTAACCTAGATGTAAATGTTTGTGTCAATTAGTTATAGATTGTTTAGTTTAAAACAAATGCTCTTTGGCTGTTTAGTAAATAATTTTAAAAATATTAGTCAATTAACATAAAGTCATTTCACAAAAATAGTACAAAGTTGAAGAAATATACTATACGTTGCTCAATCATTAATTGGAGAAAATAAGAAGAGACTTTTGGATGAGTCAAAGGTCAAAATTGATAATCGCAAAAGTCAAAACTTTGCTCCGTGGCTTTGTCTTTCAACCCCCGAACATCACGTTGTGCACGTACATACTAAGCTCTCCTTTTCATCAAAGCAATGATAACTGCGCTGCGAAATCCATTAAAGTCAGGCACCAAGTTTTGATTTTTAGGTAACCGATATATATATATATACACACACACATATATATATATATAGGAAGTGTTCAAACGAGAACTGTTTTTCGTATGAGAATTGCGAGAACCAATCTTGGCCATCTATTTTGGATAATGAAATTCATGGATGAAGAGCGTGGAGAATTGAGTGTGACAGGTTGCATGTAAAGAATTCATTGGTATGCAATCCAATTGAAAGAGAAGGAATTTGACGGCTAAGATTGGTTCTCGTATGAAAAACAGTTCTCGTTTGAACTTTTGCCTATATATATGTATATATATATATATTATAAAGAAGTAAGATATATATACATATATATATATATATTAGGGGAAAGTTCATTTAAGAATCATTTTTATTGGTAGAAGCGCGAGAATCAATCTAAGCCGTTCATTTTGGATAATAGAATTCAAGTATGAAGAGCGTAGGGGATTGAGTGTGGCAAAATACATGTAAGGAATTCATGGGTGGACAATCCAATTGAAGAAAGGGGAATTGGACGACTAAAATTGTTATTTGCAATAAAGACGATTCTCCAATGAACTTTTCACTACACACACGCACTATCATTGTATCCACACAATGCAGCGGCGACACATATTTTTTCTCGACAACTTGTCCGTTTTAAAACATAGATGGTGTGTTTCTTGTCTAAATAATGGGTTAATAAAATATCAAATTGATAGAAATATCCAACAAAAATGTTGACATTAAAATTCTATGCTAATATTACCTATTTTAAAAATCCAGAAATTTTTATAAATATAGGCTATATGTTAAGTAGATTTAATAATTTTAGTTATACGTAATTTTTAATAGTTAAGTTAATATATTTATTATATGATAGAATAATTAATATGAAAGGTTTAATTATTAATTTTTTAATTATTAAGTTAATTTTTATTGATTTGATTTTTAAATATTCTTTATTTTGAAAGGTTTAGTTATTAAAATGGTATATCAGATTGTCATTAACTTCACTAAATAATTATTTTAATTAATAGTTTTCATTTAGTTTATTACTAAGTGTAAATTAGTAATTGTAAATTAATTAAAATTAAGATATCTTAAAGACCTAAAATGTTTTATAAGAGAGTATAAGAGTGATTGTGGCCAGTTAGAGGAGGAGCGCCGCTATTTGTGATGATGACGGGTTCATTCTTCGAATCTGATCCGTTTGCCGATGAAGGAAACAATGAGGAGCGGTGGTATTAGTTTTTAGGGTTCATCAACTTTAGAAACGACTACAGTTTGTCGCAAAGAAAGTATATTCAACCAATGTAAGCAGCGGTGGTGACTGGCTATACACATAGTACACGAAGAATGTGATGCTTACTGAATGTTGCGATTATAATCACTAGAAAGAAGGCGAAGGTCACAGACGACTGTGAGGGTTGCTGTAAACCGTCGCCCGTGAACTGGCAGATGAAAATTGCCGGGAGAAATATATTGGTAGTAACAATTTACTTGTAACAAATATATATATATACATATATGAAATCATATATTTATATATTTATTTCTTTGATATGCATTATCTTATATCAATATATAAGAGTAATATTATTATTTCACATAAATAATAATATACAACAATGCATATAAACTTATATATATATAATGAGTTGGAAACATATTTAAATCATTCAAACATGTAATTGGTGTTCTTTGACTGTAAATATGTGACCCTATGGGTTTATTTACTATCAGCAATATCGTCTTAATTTGTGTCTTGTGCACATAGAACCAACACTTCTTTTATAGTGAGTATCGAACATTTAATTTGTTAATATTGTATGTATTAAACTTTCTATTGTATGTCTAAACTTATAAATCTGTTCTTTTTTTATGTGTTTAAAATATATACAATAACAACAAATTAAAAGTTTGATACACACACTAGAAACTTTTAAAGTTCGATACACACAATAACAAAACGTGACAAGTTGGATACATTTTGGTGAACTAAACCCTTTATAGTATTCTTTTGTGTTCCTCGAATATGTCACAATTTTTTTAGGCTTAAAAACATCGAAATGTAATGAAGTATATCAATTTTAGTATTGTGTAATGAATTAAACTTTGTTGCTATTACTACATTAAACTACCCGAAATTTACATTTTGTGTAACATGACCTGCAACCACTAGTTAATCAAATCACCATTAATTTTTATTATTATTATTATTATTATTATTATTATTATTATTATTTATTGAAAGCCACTGGGTTATCGCTTGAAGAACACAATATGTTCCACCACCATACACCAACCCGCAACCATCCCACTTGCCTACAACTATCCATGAACACCCATCTTCTTCAAGCATTTTCTTCAACCAAACATGAACAACACAAGACCAAAGATTGTTGAAGCCAAACAAAAGATTCAACATAAAAACATGAAGAACACAGATCTATAACAAGAACAATCAAAACCCAAAATGAAAATGAACATCAATCAAATGCCAATAACCCTCAAATCTAAACTCAAGAACCTACAAAACCTATCAAGAAACCCTAAATCCAATTAATGTGAGCACGAATGGGAACCTAATCGATTTTATAACAAGCATTCATAAATATTCAAATTTAACAACAAAAATAAAAGGAAGCAACAAATCATAATCCTTTTGAATTAGAACAAGAATGTTTCTTGATGCTACGCCTTCTAATTAATCGTAAACCCAAGTAGATGATGAACCAAAAACATATATCTGAACCAAAATTCGAATCTGAAAAATGTCACTCCTTCGAATCCCTGCCTCTTTGAAACCCTAGGTTAAATGGTGGCGAAACCCTAGATCGAACGGGTAGTGAAACCATAAATGGTAGATGTGCATGAAGGGACTTGTGAGAAAGGTGGTGAGGAAACCCTATTCTAACAGCGGTGAGATTGATGGCGAGAAGGGCGATACCGATTAGAGATACCATCATAAGCAATGGAATGTTGCGAGTGTCTTGGGATGAAATCCATGGTGGTGGATCCATTGAAGGTTCTCAGAAACATTTTAATAATATTACTATTTTGTTATTTATTATTACTACTATAATGATTTTACTTTTAATTTAGATCTCTGAGGATTCTCGTCGACTTTGACAAACGCTCGAAATCTTTATTATCTCTTGCAAACACTCTAAGCACCACCGACTAACCCAAAACCGATGAACTCTAACTAGAAAAATGAATTCGGTGTCGAAGAAAACATGTGATGATGATGTTAACCGGAAAAAAACGTCATCATAAAGTAATCTGCTATAGCAAATTATATGCATCAAATAGTGACAATTTGAAAGTTTAATATATTGCTAATGTAAGTTTGAAAGTTAAATACATACAATATTTAAATTTTAATATATTTTTAAGATAAGTTTGAAAGTTAAATACATAAAATAGTAAAACGTGTAAAGTTAATATTTTTAAAATGAATTTTTGCAAACAAAAAAAAAAAAACCCTACCAAAACAGCATCCATATGCATCTCACGTACATTTGCTTTCCTTTTATTACCTTTTTCTCTTACAAAATCAATAGAAAATGTTGTTAGATAATTTTTAAAAAAAAATGTGTACCTTTTAACATGTTTTTATAAAAAAAACACTTTTTTATGGTGTTTAGGATTGTAGGACTATCATTTTTCACCAAAAGTTAAAATTCTAAGTGCGAATTTAGTAATATTGCACTATTGCTGCAGTTCTACTAATGCAACAATTTTTGAAAAAGTGGAAATGTTGTTTGGAAAAGTTTGGAAATCCGAGAAAAATTGGGTGATTTATGTTTCAACTTTTAGTTTTTTAGAAATAAATTCTGAAAAAATAAATGTTTTTGTTCTGAATTTCATCAACAAAAGGAACTAATATACAATATACTTTTAGTCCCAGTTGTGAAATGGACGTAAAATATTCCAAGAAGTCTTGATTTGATCTTTGTTGTTTCATGTCTATATTAAGTTCGGGTGTTATTTTTTAGATCTCTTGACAGCTCAAACATACTATATTAATTAATTATAATTTTTAATGCAGATCATACACTTACATACATCGTGTTACAGGAGGTCAATTTAGATACACCAATAAAATTTGGTGATTAATTAAATTGCTTTGCTTTGCTTGTAAATAAAAAGTTTGCTATCATATTAGTCGCACCAACAAGAAGTTAACAATGCGTTCCGGTAGCGCATCACAAAAAGAAAGTTAACAAGAAAGTACGTGATTTTAAATTTAGAGACGTGTAACTTTTTTAATCAAATGTTCTTTAGATAAATTTAAAATAGTTAGATATATGTGTGATACATAAGTTTTTTTAAAATGATAAATATTAAACATTATTAAAAAGATATTAAATAATAATTACAAAACGCGAAAGAAATATGAATTTAAAGGGATGCTAGATAATAAGAATTTTAAAAATAATATGTTTAAATAGTAAAGAAATATTTGTATACTACACGATTTAGAAATCAATAAAATGATCAAAGACACTCAATTAAAAAATAATAGTGAGTCAAATGGTTTTAATACTTTCATAGTAAAGAAATAAGTGTTATTTTTTTAGTGATAGAATAATTTATATGAGTATATATCGAAATTCGAAAAATATAAAAACTATAATAAAATTTAAAGTAATTGATTATTGTTGTTTAATTGGGTTTTCTAACAGATAAATATATCAATCTTTGATATTTTAAAATGTAAAACATAATATACGATCGGATCTATCAAGCTTTAAAACTAAAATTGATTTAATTTTGATTAAATGAATAGTTATGATTTTTCAATTACTAAATGTTGTTAGTTTTGACTATATTAAATGAATATTTATGATCTATCAAGCTTTAATAAATGTTAATCTTTTATTAATATTATTATAAGAGTTAGGAAGCCCAAACATGTATCACTGCTCCAAAATCACAAATGAAGCGAAACAGAGGATTATATTTTGAAATCGAAGTACTTTTAGATAATAGCTAATAACCATCAATAAAGAAGGATTTAGCTTTAGGAAGAAATATTATTTTTCTTGTTGCATATATAACTACAATCTTAAGCACGTATGGATTGTGCGGGTAAGTGGCTGAGTTGTGACTCACTTGCATGCCAAGGGCCATGGGAACACCTCTCCCTGTCCTTTGAGACCACTTGTAGTGGTGGGTGACAAACTTGTTATAGGTGTCTTCGTCACCGTAAAAAAATGTTTGGCCTCCCTCATTGTATAGCTCGCCGTGGTGTTGTATGTCATTATGACGAGCTAAACCGAAGGGAAAGGCTTACTTTTTGTATTTTTTTTAATGATATGGAGGTTAGTGATCGTTGATAATGTGGAGGTTAGTGATGGTAGGGTTAGTGATGGTAGTCAGACTAGGACTGTTTAGTCATGTGATAGTAATAGACTGAAAAAGTTGATGTGACGGTAAATG
Source organism: Dittrichia graveolens (assembly GCA_038502395.1). NCBI lineage: Eukaryota > Viridiplantae > Streptophyta > Magnoliopsida > Asterales > Asteraceae > Dittrichia > Dittrichia graveolens. The sequence goes on from JARJIL010000002.1 coordinate 77,344,665, forward strand.
ATGACATTTATGTTGATATAACAGTTAGTCGATCATGCATGTCATGATTACAGATAATCTAAAGAACTCACAAAAGTTCACATTTAAGGTTTCAACTTGTGACTTTCCACCATTTTTGACTAGTAGTAAAATTTCAAATAATTATTTTTAATTTTAAAACTATTAATATACCTTGTACTATTTCGTTTTAATCTCTCAATCTTCCTCTCTATTAAATCATTTTTCATAATAACGTATCTTAATTTTTTTTAACCGAAGAATTTTATTAATAAAAACAAAACTAGGAAGAAGCTAGTAACAACAATTAATCCAAACAAATTTCCTCTCTAGATTTCCTCTTACGTTTAGCCAAAAGAAGCCAACAAAAGTGTCAAAAGAAAAACACCACCGTATTAAATGCTTGAAGTCTTCCGCCGTTAAATCCAAGAGTTGAACCCCGTTAAAATAGCTAGCATTTTAGCCTCAAACATGGCTATGTTTAAACCCTCAATTCGCAATAATAAATAGAAAGAGAGCCGTAGGATCATCTTATCGTACCTCGCGAGATATAGAAACTCTTTTGTTGGAGAACCATTGATAAGAATAAACACCATGAGAAGGTCAGGAGGATAGACATCCACCAACCCACTTTCTCCATCTATTCCCAAAGGTAATTTGGTCAAGAATATATATAGTCAAGATAACTCCAACTCAACAAACTAAAGGCTTTCTCAATGTCAATATTTATAGAGAAAAAAAAAGGCTTCTTTAATCTTTTTAGACCAACTAATAATCTCATTAATCATCAAGGATACTTCTACTTTTAATGTAGGCAGAATGTTCTTTCAATTCCTAAAAACCGAATCAATCACCAATTTTAGCCTAATAGAGAGTAGTTTAGCAACAACTTTATACAAGCTGTCGAACTGTACGTTTTAATAAATAAAAAAAATATAAATTCAAACAATGCAGGATTTTGTAAATTTCAAGAAAAGTACAAACGAAATGTTTGTGACACGAGATTAAATATTATCAGGTCTGTTTTGTTTCTTTTTTACTTCTATGAGAAAGATTCATATATAATATATTTAATTCTTGACAAAAAAATAAATAAATTTAGATCAAGTGGTTTTGCACATTTCAATGGCACCACTGACTAAGGTTCGATTTTATTTTATTTTTTTGCTTTTACACTTGAATATTGATGAAATCAAATATTTTTTTTTGTTTGTTTTTTAATTTATTGCGATATAAAGTTTATCGTAACATAATATTTATTTTATAACATTTTTTTGGTATTATAATTCTAAAGTTCAGATTTAATGTTTTGAATGGAATTTTTTGAATAGGTTTATAAAAGGTATTTTTCTTCGTTAAAACTTTTAATCGGCTGTAAGCATTAATACCATATGACTATGTTCAAGAGGTCAAGGGTTCAAATCCAATTGTGTACATAGGTATAGATTAGAACGAGTGTCTATGTTTACTGTTCAAACAAAAAAATAAAAAATAAAATCTAAATCGATTTGAATTTGAGACAAAGGTGTAGATTTGATACATTTTTATATTTTCCATGAATTCCTCATTATTCTTCGACCAAATGTTCTGAAAACTTATAAAATACTCTAATTAATTAAATCCATAATAACGAGTCTATGAAATTGTCGATGGACTTGAGTGATTACTTAGTTCTCACAATACCAAAGGGCTTTGGCCTAGCAGTATTGAAGTTTAAAAAAAGGTGTTTCTCAACCTTAAGATCATGGGGGTCCTGATAGCAGACATATGGTATAGAATTACATGGATGTGTTTAGATGTTAACAAAAAAAAAACTTAGTTTTCGCAATAAAACTTATTCTCAATGAAACATCTTCATAAGTTGTCAAGATATCGTAAGTTGTGCTAAAATTCATTCAATAGGATAGAATAAGATCCTAGTATAATGAGGTACATGTGAATGTTTGACTCCTTAAAATAAATATCCATTCAAAATTACACAGACATTATACTTTTGGTTCGATCATTAAACTTGATAGTAAGAAAAACTAAAACGTTAAATAGTACTTCAACCATAATTACAAATAACTATGTTTTAAAAAATCAGATGTTACACTTTTGATCGATCATCATTCATCAACACTCCACAATCAATTGAAGGGGAGTTCTTGAATCCTTGTAATTGTTGGGATGAAGAATTGCTTATGATCTTGGGAGTAGGGATGACAATAGTCATTTAATCCGATGAGCATACACCTGATTTGATGGACGGTGTTAAATGGGTGAATATCTGATATGCATCGGATATAAATGTTTAGTAGAATAGATATGGATGGCGATTATCCATCAATGGATGAATCCATTAACCTGAAATTAAATTATCCTAAATTAAAGTTTTATATAATTATATTTACTATATTTTTAACATTTATATATAAATATAATATTAAAGATATATATTCAAAATTATAATTTTATATAATAACAAAGTATGCTTTTTCATTTTGATTGTAGTTATATTAAGTTATATTTTGATTTGTATCTTTTTTTTATAAAGAAACAATGTATTTATGTCAAAAAAATCATAAATTATATTTAAATTTATGATATTTTCTTTGAGAAAAATAGTTACTTTGACATCAAATGAGTATCCATTTACCCGTGTAATTCGATGAATATGGATATGGACGGATGAAATAATTTTAAGTGGATATAGATTATGAAAAACTAAATGGATATGAATGTGAATATGACATTATCCGATCTAAATCTGATTCATCATCATCCCTACTTGGAAGTGATTGAATCCTTGTAATTGATTAGACGAGGGATTGCTAAGAACCTTAGGAGTAAGCTTCTTGATGATGTGATCTCAATGAACCACTTGGGAGGCATTTGTGGCATTTCCTTTTATGTCAAAATCAGAGCTACGATCCATACAAATGCAATGAAGATAAAATTTGTGATGGTTTCTTCTTCTTTTGTAGTCCCAAAATATGTCATAATTTGTGATTATATAACCACTTGTTGAGATGTACCTCTCTACACGATGTTTTCACATATTTTTATGAGAACCACCAAATATATTATTAACCAACCTCTAGTTTATAAGAATACCAATTTTATTTTATTTTTTAATGGAAATTTCCAATTTATGACTTGTCAAAACATTTCGATTTTATTAAAACGCGGGAGGAGTCCGGGGCTTTGATCACCTTGGAAAGTGAAGAAATTCAAAATAGATACAACTTTATATAATTTACTATTCTATGTATTTAATTTTTAAATTTATTTTTAATATACTATTTTTAATTTATTTTTTAAAACTAGGTTACTGTTTGTATCTGAAAATTTGTTAGCAAATTGCAGGTAACTATTTTTTTTATTCCAATATTAGTATTTTGTATTTATTAATATTATTGTTATGATTTTAGTTTTAATTTGTTGGGATTTTTAGACATTCTATCGATAAGCTATAAGTCGGATAGGGGAGCAGGATACCTGCTAAAATAGCCAACCGACCTAAGGTCGGCAACCTCTTTCTTGTTTCCTTCTTCTTCGTTTGTTTCTTTCTCCCACACATTCTTACTTCAACCATCGTCTAGAAGAAATTGAAGATCAACCAAATTAAAATGTTCATGTGAAAATTGGAACTTTGATTGTTAATTAGCAAAGGGAGATTACCTCACATCAATTAGGATCAAGAATTAAGAAAGTAAGTGCATGGTTGCAATTAAAGTGGGTTTTGGCCGGAAAACAGTAAGTTTCTAGCGAACTGTTGCTGCCGGTTGCAAAGCACGGGCCGTGTAGAGGTGGAAGGCCGTGTAGTATGCCCGTGTAGGCATACACGGGCAGTGTACAAGTCAACACGGGCCGTGTAGGGTTTAAATTGAGCACTAATTCATACACGCCTTGTGTAGTTGTGTACATGAACACGGGTCGTATTTGAGGCCGTGTTGGCCATTCTTACACGTCAGAGTGCGATATTTATACAGTTTCAACTATTTATAGGTGTTATTAGGTGATGGGTAATTGTAACATTGAATGGACTTCAAAGTCATAATATATTAGTTAAGGTGAGTACTTCAACCTGATACTTAGAGATATTAATTACCTGTAATTGTAGGTATTCGATGCTAGAGTGAGATTTATTGTAGGATTGCTATAATCTGTTGATATCAAGAGAATTGCTATTAACTAAATGTTAAAAGTATAAAGATGAATACAAATTAACAGAGACGAGTATAATTGTAGTTAAGAGATGCAAGACAGAGATACATGTTTATTACTAAGATTGGAGTACTCTAGTATTATACTAAATAACGAGATATGATTATGAATGAATAAATAAATAAGAATCGAAAACCAGTTAAATAAAAGAGAGAAAATGGTGGAGTTAATATTTAATAGCTAATCCTACACATTAAATTGCAAATGTAATTAATGTTGCATAACCACAAATTTATAAGAGTATACGATAGTTTAAACAAATGATGTTGATATGTATAATTTCTTAATTAAAAAGAATGTGTTCCTACAAAGATATACGTTATAAATACATATTTATATACATTAAGAGTACACGTGGGTAACTAAGAGAAGTGGTATCATTGTAAAATACATATCAGAGAGTTAAAGATTAGAGTAACCGTATGTGTATATGTATCTACATATATATAAATACGAGAGAGTACGATAGACTATGTATATGCACACACACACATACATATATATATATATATATATTCATTACAAGAGAAATAAAACGAATGAAAGATGAAAGAATAATGAAGAGAGTATATAAATATGTAATCATATATATGCTTACACCATGATTAAATGAATCAAGAGTAAGATGATAATTAGAGTTATAAACATTACATGTGTGGCTATAATCATGGTATTTATAGCTTGTACGTCAATGTGATTATGTGTGTGATGACATAGCATGTGATATATATATATATATATATATAGGGATGAGATCAAATAAAAAGAAAATTAAAGTAAAAAGTGTAAAACGGATGATTATTTAATCATTTTTCGGTATATATATCAACTGATAATCGTTAGTTCATCATCTTTATTGATTAAAACTATTTCTTTATCAATTTCTTTTTGATTTCAAATATAGATTTTGAAAACAAAATTTTGGAATAATTTGTTGATGAACAAAATGCTTTTATCTAAAAAGTGATGAATATATTGGATTCATCAAAAAGAAATTGATGAAGAACTAGTTTTAATCAATAAAGATGATGAACTAACGATTATCAGTTGATATATATACCGAAAAATGATCAAATAATCATCTCTTTTACCCTTTTTACTTTAATTTTCTTTTTACTTGATCTCTACCCTATATATATATAAGATGGTGTTTAAGCCAATATGGCTATATGCAGTGTGTATACGTGATATTTATCAAAGCAGATAACTCATTGGTAAACGACCAACCTGCCTGAGTGGCAGTCATTGTCCGTCAATGCGACTGACAAGATGCTGATGTAGCATCAAGAGATTTATGTGATCTCGGAAGTTGATGTGACTTCCAGTAGTCGAGGACTACAAGTGGTTGGGGACCACATACGTTATGTTAATGATTTGGTTATCTGTGATGTTTGCTTATAACTATTTGTGTGTGTTGTATATGATATCTATGTTGTGTGTTGATGATAATTGCCCAAGTGACACATAATAGCCTAAGTGGAATACAGAGACTTGAGTGGTATACAAAGGCATGAGTGACATACTTTGATGAGAGATTACATTTACCTATTGATTATTATTATTTGAGTGATTTGTGGAGTTACTCACTAGGCTTTCTAGCTTATTTCTATTGTTGTTTATTCTTTTCAGGTTATGTAGCAGAAAAGGCTTCCATGTGGATATACTATAGAGTATTTTTCAACATCAAAGGAAACTGTTTTTATTTTATAACCGAGCTGGTTGTTACCATTCTTAATAAAGTATTATTGGTTTTTTCTTGTTGCACGTTTAAAAAAACGGGCGTTACATATTCACAAGAAAAGAAAACTACCACTCAAAAGTAATATGCTATATCAAGTTTTGTGTGTGTGTGTACACACTATAATGACACTTTAGTAGTTTAATTTACTAAAAGGTAAGGTTAAAAGTTTAACTCTCAAAACAACATCCTTATGTTTCTCGATACATACAGCTGTGAGATTTGCTTTCATGGTATTGCCTCTTGACTATTACAAATATTAGGAAAAAAAATAAAAAATGTTATTGTTTCTAAAAAATGTGTACCTTTTACGTGCTTTTTTTTTGTGATGAACATCCATGATTACAATGTTCAGCACAAGAGACTAGCCACCTTCAATACTTTATCAAAAAAAGGGTATTATCTTAGAAGTGAAGCCATGTCTTTTTTGTGCTGTGTTTCTGGAGGCAAACGATCATCTCTTTGTTGAATGTTTTATTGCAAGGAATCTATCGAGAGAGATAGCAAATTGGTGAAAAGTATATTCTCTTTCAAACTCGCTAGAAGAGTGGAAGCAATCCTTTCGTGGTGAGAATCAAACAAGTTCTCGGGTGAGAAGCTACATGTTTTTAAGTCGGCGATCTTCGTATTTCTTAGCAAATCCGGAAATGAAGAAACGAGGTGGTGCATGATAAGAAAGACTCAATTGCAAGGATGTTTATACTAATCCAAGGTTTATCTTTCTTTTGGATTAATTCGAGAAGGAAACTTAAGCATAGATTGGAATGGGTCAATTAGTGTTATTTGCCACTTTCATTTTCCCTGTTGTAATTTATTTTCAATATTTTTTTCTCTAACTCCTTGCTAGTCCTTTATTATAAAACTAGACTAAATTAAATATCACGGATTGGTTTAAAAAATGATAAATATTAAACATTACTAAAAAAATATTAAATAATTATAAAACATGAAATAAATGAGATTGTAAAAAAAAGGTTACAAACTGCGTTTACACACAGACCAGCAGTGAAAGCGTCGACTTGAGGGAAATGACAGACATGATGATGAAAACGCGGTATCATGATACAAAAAAACGTGATTGCATTTCTTGTAGAAGTCACCGGTAATTATTGTTACAATTAGAGACATAAGGTCAAATATTTATTAATTATAATTAAAAAGAATTTAAAATGATTATAAAATATTTTAGAATGCTAAAACAATGAATTTAATTAAATATGATATTTTAAAATATTATAAATGATAAATATGATATTTGTAAATCAAAGTGGACAAAAACGATATTATAAGGTTTAAGAAGGTCAAAAGTGAAATACTCTAAAATAGTTTTAATTCAACTTAAAGCCAAAATTGAATCCAATTTTTAAAAAGAAAAAAAAAAAGTCAAAAATAGATTTCAATTTTTATCACAATTGATAATTAATATTTATATAAATATATGGCTATGAAAGTAGATTTAATTTAAGTTAGTATTTTATTTGTATAAGAGATATTTTTTGTTGTCGTTTAAAAATAAATAAATAAATAAATAAATAAATGCCTTTGTTTTAATAAATTTATAAAAAATGAACTTTTTTTTAATGGTGTTTAGGATTATGAGAGTATGATTGTTAAGTTTTTCACGAAAAGTTAAAAAGTGAGGGAAGTGGGAAATTAGTAGCTAGTATTGATGCAGTGCCACTAAATAAATGCCTTCTTCATATTGACAGTACGTACGTCGGGTATATTTAAAACAAAGCCTGAAAAGGAATTCATTGACCATGATGTCAATTTCATCAATGCTTACCAATCCCTCTCATATACATATATATTAGCATTGTACCCGTGTAATATTACGATACTAAATAGTTTTTGTTTTATAACATTTCACTTCCAAAAATGTAATAATATGTTATTCGTGTGATTCAATGTTACGAAAAAATTTTCTATAACATGTTTGTTTTTTTCAAATTTTCTTTATTTACATAAACTATTTTATTAATTTTAAAAATAATTTTAAAAGATATTAAAATAGGAAAAAATATTTATATTTATGAATTAATGATAGAGAAGTTAATAATATTTTAGAAGTTATTTGATGTGGGTGAATAATTGTGTTTGTGTGAGAGAGTGTGTTGGTGTAGAAGAATATATTTTAAATAAATAAAAACTTAAAATAAATTATGAGAGAGAATAAAGTGGTTAATGATTGAGTGAATGAAATTAATTTAAATAGAATTAAAGGTCAAAATTTTGTCTTGATTTAAGAGGAGAAATAATGTTAAATGGTTTATATAGTAGTATAGATATAGATATGCTCCATTCTATTTTTCATTTACTATTTATTAATTAATAATAATAATAATTACTTTTTCATTTTATTTTTCAAATTACTGACCCTCGGTTATTGTTTCTATAGTATGTATGTTTATGGTCATAAACACGAATTTATTGATTGGTTGCAGGGCAATATTATTTTTTTTTAACTTTGAGAGTATATATGCCATTTTCTTCTTTTTTTTTCCCATTTTCTATGTTATTATTTGTAATTTGTACCATTATTATATAATTAATGCATTGAACAAACACACAAGTTATATATTACATGTGTTATTGTACTCACAAAGCCAGCTAAACCTTAATCATTAAACAATAAAAAAAATATAAACACCGTTTATTTATATATTATGTGAGTATAATATTAGCTAACTTAGGCTATCAACATTCAACCCTCTAATATTTCTTGTCACAACATCCTCTTCTTCCATTTTTCTTTAAACTCTCTAACCCATCATTTTCAACCCTTTTAATTTTTTTAAATACCCTTAAAAGAAAGAGAGATAGAGAGAAAAAGAGAAGAAAGAGGGTACGAGAGGCTGGGATAGGTAACATTGGGAGGGATGTAACCCACGTGTAGGTAAAGGGGGTGGGGGGCCGATGGTGGTGTTCCTTCGAGTTCCGGAGGCATCCCACCCTTATCTTCGGTTTTTCAAACAAACTCGAGTAATTTGGTTTGGTGTGATTTTAGTTATGATTTGATATTTCAATCTTCTTATTCACCCCTTATTTTAGCATCATTAGTCTTTGAATACCTAAAGGCTGTATATGCATGCTTTAATTCAAACTTTCAATAATACGCAAAACTTAGTCGATTGAGAACACAATCTGAGAAAGAACATGATCATGTTTTTGCCTACTTAATTTGTTTAGTCAACATACACGATAACTACCACGATCGATGTTGATGTTTGATTTGTCATTATAGGTGTTAATTATTACTATCTTAGTTTGGAAAGAAGAAAAGAAAATAATAATCTGTTGATATTTGAAAATAATTTATTTTATTAATAATATATCAAATTGATAACAAATTCAAATTAGTAAAATTAATTTAAAGAATGAGTAGGGATATGTGTTTTTATTAAGTAATTTAAGCTCAAATTATTTAACAAGTGGAGCTCGAGTTCTAATTGTGTTTTTCGAGTTTTATTCAAAAATACATTAAAAAATAAAAGACTATTATAAATATGTATTTGTGTGTGAGTCACTTGAATTACCCAGTTTTACAAAAACATCAAAGACTATTATTACTTTAGTACGTACGAATAAAAGATTGTTTTGATGTTCGTCATTTGTGAAACATTTCACTACATATAAATAAATAAATGAAAATGTTAAATTGTCGGCATACAAATAGTCAAGTTAACTTTTAAAAAAAATATTACTTAGGACATAAAAACAGGGTTTCCATATCCACATTCCATTGAAGAAGATACATGAGAGATCGAGAAGTATTATTGTCGGATATTGATATTCGACACTAGCTAGGTTAATGTTGTCAAAACTAAATCAAGCTACGTATGAACTATTATGTATCTCGTGAGGGTGTGAATGAACTCCATGGAAAAGTTGTTTAGGCTAAAGGGTTCTTGGGCTGCTAAAGATTTCAATACAAAGTTAGATCCATTAGAAAAAACTCTTTTCAAGGTATTTGTTTCGCATGTTGTTGGAGAAGTTTATAGGATTTGTATTTCAGATCTCTTAAAATCACATGTTTTATCTGAAAATAGAAAGATGGAATTTGCATATAAATACCCTTGAAATCCCACGGTTGTGGGATTTCTAAAATCATATGAGGATGGGATTTTGAAATCCCTTGGAGGAGGAATTCATCACTACCGACATATTCCAGTCACGATGTCAAATATGGTTCCACCTTTGGTCGCCTCACCAGTCACCACTAATGCCTCCTCCACATCTGGTCGTCCCATCGCTGACACCGCTTCCACCTCCGGCTGTCCCACCGCCGCGACACCGCCTTCACTTCCGCCCTACCATCGACACCACATCTACCTCCTACCACCCCGTTGCCGCCGTTTCCACCCCGCCCTACCACCGACGCCGCCTCCGCCTCCGCCTCCAGCCTCCCCACCGCTGACGTTCCATCCACCGCATATTTCATGCCGATTGTTCTCCGTCCTCGGTTGGTTCTAGTGTTTGTTTTTTGAATCCGACAAAGGTTTCGGAATCCAACCAAACGAGTGACGGGATTTCAAATCCTAGTATTTTATATCCTAAAATACTTGAAATCCACAAACCAAAACGCCCCGTTCTTATTTGTTATTATGTAAAACCAATTGAAAATTATGTTGGTTTCTAAGTTAAAGTCTACAAAAAGTTTAATATAATCGTCAAATTTTGTTCTTTACAAAAATCTAGTCCGAAAAACGTTCAAATAGTAAAAAAGAAAAAAAAAGGTTAAAACTTGAAAGTTGCCGAATAAAGTTGTTAAATACTTAAATTGTTGTACGCCAGAGAAGAGTAGGAGATCGAATGCAAGTTGAAAGTAATCAAAATAATAATAATAATAATAATAATAATAATAAAAAGTTAGCCGAAAGTAGTACCCGTCGGTACCGGTTATCAAAAGAATCATCAAATTGGTATGTATAGAGATTAAGTAAAAAGAAAATTAAAGTAAAAATAGTAATAGAGATGATTATTTAATCATTTTTCGGTATATATATCAACTGATAATCGTTAGTTCATCATCTTTATTGATTAAAACTAGTTCTTCATCGATTTCTTTTTAATGAATCCAACATATTCATCACTTTTTAGATGAAATCATTTTGTTCATCAATAAATTATTCCAAAATTTTGTTTTCAAAATCTGTATTTGAAATCAAAAAAAATTGATGAATAACTAGTTTTAATCAATAAAGATGATGAACTAACGATTATCAATTGATATATATACTGAAAAATGATCAAATAATCATCTATTTTATACTTTTTACTTTAATTTTCTTTTTATTTGATCTCATCCCTATATATATATATATATATATATATATATATATATATATATATATAGTGAAAAGTTTATTTGAGAATCGTTTTTATTGCGAGAACCGCGGGAACTAATCTTGGCCGTCCAATTCCTCCTCGTTCTATTGGATTGCCCACCCATGAATTCCTTACATGCATCCTGCCACACTCAATCCCTCCACGCTCTTGATCCATCAATTCCATTATCCAAAATGAACGGTTAAGATTGGTTCTCGCGATTCTCGTAATAAAAACGGTTCTCAAATGAATCCTTCCCTATATATATACACACCATATTTTAGATAAAATATTGATATCATATCAAAATACTTGCTTATTAAAGCAATTTTAAACTTAATTTCTGTTCGGTCGGTACTTGAATAAATTTTACAAGACAATCCTACGATCTCACATTATTTTTTACTTTTTTACATTTATTATTATTATCATCATTATTATTATTATTATTATTATTATTATTATTATTATTATTATTATTATTATTACTATTACTATTACTATTACTATTACTATTATTATTATTATTTATTTTGTGCAAAAAACAATAGTTCACAGTTTTCTACTTTACTTACTTGTCACATGTTTGTTTTTTCTTTTATTATAAGAGATAGAATTTCACAATAAGAAGATTTTATTTTAAAATAAGTAATTAATGTTGTACACAGTATGCTATAGATACATTGATTGTGTTTAAGAGTTACATATTAAATTTTATTATGATATGTAAACCAATGAATTATTGTGAATTGTATTCTTTGTTTTTAATATTTAAAATTTGGATGGTTTGATTATGTTATTTTAGAATTTAATGTTTCATTCCCTTGTAAAAAAGTTATATAATTGGTTTTGATAAAAAAAATATAATATATAAAAAAACTAAAAAAAATTAGTGACTTGAGATCAGATCTTATGATCTCAATCCTGATCTTACAATCTGATCTTGCAAAGAAGAATTGAAAACGATAATAGGTAAGATCCCGATCTTTGATAACATTGGTTACAAAAATGTTGAAATGATTTATTGATATTGTAACATCCCCATTAGTGGCCTACTAGGTTGCGTGTTGGTGGTAAGTTATTTATTTATTCATTTATTTATTTGCAATTTTATTTGATAATTGAAATAACAATTAAGCAACGAGGTTAAAAGTGAAAATATATAATTTTATATATTTATGTGTTAATTGTAACATTAGATTCATTTTTACGTAAGGGTCGTAAATAATACATCGTTGGTTAATAATTAATTGTGTAGACCTATTTAATTAATCAACTGTGAGTCAGACAACAGGTAACTGTACTCTGTGTGTGTGTGTGTTAAAACACAAGTGCCGACTTAGGCACCTATTTCCCTGCTTTGTTGGTGTTTATCCCATATGTGTGTATGTGTTCTTTCCATTATTTGAAGAAAACTCAAGAGGCAGCCAAGAATCCTTGTTCTTTACATAGTTATGTATATGTTTGTTGTTTTATGGTTCTTGATGAATTAGATAAAATGATAAATTGAAGTTGATCTTGTGTTTAGTTGTAAGGTTATGTTGATTTGGTATTGGTTTTGTGTTCAATTTTTGTGTTTTTGATTGAGTTGAGCTTTGAACTCCATTAATGGGGGGATGATGATGAAGATGGGTTTTGATTTTGAAAGGAATTGATGCCTATATGGTTCTAATGTGTTTTAGTTGTTGTTTTATACATTAGTTAAGGTTGTTATTGCTGTAAGATGGTTAGAAGCCGATTTCCAGAAGCTGATTTGGTTTTGGTATGTTGTGGTTGTGGTTAGAACTCAAAACAGAAACTACAGGTTGTTGTGCATCGTAGCTCGTGGTGCGAGCCCCGCTAGACAGTCCTAATGTGTTTTTCTGCTTTTGATTCATGTTGTATGTTGTCCATATCTATCATACTTGGTTTTATCATGGTTTATTAGAGATAAATGGATTAGATTGATGATGGATGCTATATAAGGTGATATTTGTGTTGTGTGCATACTTTGATTTAAGAATTAGTATTGATAGACCTTGTACATGTCTGGTTGGTTTCTAAATGTTATAAATCATGTAAATAGTTTATATGCTAGTTGAGAATGTGTTTTATGATGGTTTATATGAGTTGGTTGAATTGAGTGAGTTTTGACTCGTTTGTTAAATAACTTGGTTTTTGGAGTTATTTGGGACTTGAATTCTAATTTGTGTTATGATGTGTTCTCAGGTAAGGAGAAGACTCAGTGACATTAGACTATTGAGATTGGAGAATAGAGAACACAGGTGAGTGGATTTTAAACTCACGGGTAGTTATTGGTTGTAACGGTTATGGTTGCAACTGTTTGTTAATGATGCATTGATAGACTGTTAGTTTGATGATTGATTAACTAGTTATGTGTTAATTAATCATGGAGTCTTTGATATGTGCATATGGTTGAGGAGGGTCAGCTTGGCTGGGCTATGGGCTGGGATAGTTTCCTATCGGCTAATCAATAATTAGATCTTTTGAACGCATTCGTTGCAACTTAATAGTATTACTATGTGAGAATAACAAATGTGCTATCGGTAAACCTTTGCTTGGCCGGCATGGGTTGCAGGTTCTATAGAACCACCGGTCCTCTGTGTTGCTTGTTTACTTGTTGTTGTATCCTTATTGTTATGCTTGATGCTATTTCGTTGGTTAAGCTTTAATTCACTTAGTTTTGAGCTAATCCTCCACCTTTCACTCCATTTTGCAAGTTTTGGTATGTACAGTTGTTGAGCTGGGAGTTGGTGTTCGTTTTGGGATAATTGACCGCCACTCTTATGTATTTTGAACGATGAGCCATTTGTAAACTTAAGTAACACTGGGTTTTGATATACAGTATTTGTTAATAGTATGTATTTTGTTTACTTGAAATATCTTTTGTAAACAGGTTTGTATATATATATATATATATATATATATATATACTATAATCGCTTCCGCTGTTTTAAAAAAAATTGGTTTGAAACTAGCAGTGTTACAGATATACTAATTGAGGAGCTGTTTGTAACATCATTAATGACTCGTTTATAGAGGTATTTTCGTCATTTATATTTTTACCCAACCGTGAATTGCGATCGCGTGAGCCATTATTAATTTACGAGGCTTGATTTTCCTGAAATACCCGTCATTAATGTTTCATTAATGAGCCATTAATAAGTCATTAATAAACCGTCTGTAACACCGCTTCTGAGTTCAGTTACTTTAATGGCAAATCAGGTTTTAGCAGCGGAAATTTTTCTTTTTAAAATCACAAACAGTTATTTACATTAATAACTTATCAAAACAACGTTGGTGTTACCAAGTACAGGAACCAACCATAGTATTTATTTACATTACATCATCATAAAAATACAAGTGTTCCACCCACAAGGGGGAATGTAATTCCCAAAAGCATCCTACCTCACAGGGCATCTAGTCTTTACCTGAAAAGGAAAACATAGTATCATTAGCTACACTAGCTAGTGAGTACATACAATCATAAGCATCAATACAGTAAGTCACGCATCATATCATAAACAATCATTGCTAGCTTAGCACATAGCGGTGTGCTGACAAGATCAGTAAGAGTCGTGTCTTGCAGGGTAATCAATCCCGCTCAACAACTCAGACCAGGGGATCAGACATGACCAATCCGCGCTGGTAGGGGAGCATAAAGCAGTCCATCAAGCATCGTTCACAGAGCCAGAGGCTCCACAGGTAATCCAGCTACAACCGGCTGATCACCACTCACGTTAAGGCACGGTGGTTTTGCAGAACCTATGATCCAAGATGCCTCCTGAATCACCGTGAAATCCCGACTTCCCGAGGGATCCAGTTACAACCGACTGACCATAACCATGCGTCAGATAGTTTGCAGACAGTTGACATACACATATACGTACATTTGATCCCACAGGGATCCATAATTTCACATATAACATCATACAGTTATTCGTACATTCATATCATCACGTATTAACTAAGTGGTTCCAAACTGGACCCACTGGCATGCTCCTGACATATATTCTAACATCATGTAATTCATACACTTACCTCCTCGAGTGTACCTGCAAAAGCAAGTTAGTCATACATAGTACATTCACACAGTCACTTAGCATGCAAGCCTTACTCTACTGAGTCTCATGAAAGCAGGCACTCACCTGAGCTTTTTATTAGGCACATGTATTTGATTTTGACTTCACAGATACACTAGCTCACCTAGCATATCATATTTACATTAATCATTCACATGTGCATTCAAGACTCACAAAATAACATTCAACTTTGGACATAACACAAATCCGCTAGGACTGTCGGATTTGGGGAAAGCCGATAGTCCTGTCGGATTCATGAAATCCGACACTTGCTCACACACAAATCCGACACTCGTCATTCGGATTTCCAACACTTAGGAATTCCAACCATGCATGTGAAATCCGACACTTGCGGATTCCGACACATGAAGGGAAATCCGACATATAGAAATCCGATGCTTACAATGAAATCCGATAGACTTGCGGAATCTGACACTTCTATCGGATTCCAACAGTTCCTTCGGTTTTCCATACTTGCGGATTCCGACAACTTCATCAACCCGGAATCTGACAACCTCATAGACTAGAATTCTGATACATGTTTGAATTCATTCTAAAAGTTACATTTTCATCGTTCTTTTGCCTAGATCATCTTAGGCCATTACAACATCATCATCTAATCATCATAGACACATGAAATCTCAACAAGAACACCATAAATACCGAAACCCACTTTAAAGTAAGATTTAGCATGTTCTTCATGGTGCTCATGCATGGATTCATGACTCTCAACATGTTACACACGATTCTAATCTTCTAAACATCTCTGAATTATATTGCTAACCTTTAAGATCAACAATCGATTCCTTTCTTTTCTTCTTCTGGAAATCCGATGGTAGCAAGAGACGAGAGAGAAAGGTGTATGCGGTTTTTTTGTGTGTTTTCTTTTCTTTGACTTTTAGTCAACTAACACGCACACATACATATATCTTCATGTAAAACAGAGGCGGTGGCCTCATACTTCACATGAGGGTTTCCTATTCTTTAATTAATTACACATACACACACTTAATACACATAATCACAAATACATATATATTCATCTATTTCAACAAGTACACACATAAAACATCTCCTATTACAATAATTATACATACGTACGTACTAATTACAACTAGGCCCAAGTTGAGGATGTTACACCGCCAAAAGTTCTTTGCCATTGATTACTTTTAATCAAGGGCTAAGATTGATTCTCGCAGTTCTTGTACGAAAAACATGTCTCATTTGAACTCTCCCTTATATATATATATAGATATATATTATAAAACCTTTATGTCAGTTGTAATCTCTTAATTTTAAGTAATTTAAAATTACTAATTTACCCTTAATATTAAACTAAATAGAAACTATTAAATAAAGTAATTATTTGGTGAAATTAATGACAATCTTATATACTATTTTAATAACTAAACCTTCCAGAATAAAGAATATTTAAAAATCAAATTAATGTGAATTAACTTAATAATTGCACCTTTCATATTAAACTTAACTATTAAAAATTATGTATAAATAGAAGTATTAAATATAAATAACATATAACCTACATTTATAAAAAGTTTCTGGATTTTTTAAATAGGTAATGTAATTAAAATAGTACAGAGTTATAATGTCAAAACTATTGTTGGATTTTTACTAACTTAGACAAGAAACGCACCACCCTTGTTTTAAGAATGAACAAGTTGTTGAAAAAAATATTTGTCACCGCTGCATTGCACGGGTACAATGCTAGTATATGTGTGTGTGTGTGTGTATATATATATATATATAAGGTTAGGTTATATATAGAACCATCTTTAAACATAGAACCTAAAGAATAAATCTCAACTAATCATTTAAAATAGCAAAAAAGGAATTGAAATCTTACAGTGGTAACTCACGCGCATCACCACCTTCGCAAAATCACTTGAACATTTAAAAACACATTAACACTTAGATTTTTAATTTGTCATAACTAATTAGTTTGTCATATAAAAAAAATTTATACCAATCTACTAGTTTTTTAATTCTCTTTAAATCAAGACCACTCTTCTCATATTTCTAAAACTTTTATTACGAAAATGCAAGTCTTAAATCCGAACATGCAATTGTGAATAAAGATGATAACCAAAATGCAACCTAGATAGAAATGATGACCAAAATCTTCATCAGTTGCATTTTGAATACATCTTCATCATGTATTCAAAATGCAACCGATGAAGATGATGAAGATAACCAAAATGCAACTGATGAAGATAACGAAAATGCAACCAAGATGAGGATGATAAGCAAAATGCAACCTACATGAAAATGATAACTAAAATGCAACACAAATGAAGATGATAACCAAAATATAACCTAGGTGAAAATGATAACCAAAATGCAACCCAGATGATAACCAATGTTTTAAAACCTGACCGGTTGACCCATGACCCGGAGAGGAGACCGGGGTCAATGTACACTGGGTTTTTGATATTTTATGGCCCTTATTGACCCGCCCAGGTTTATGGTTGAACCGGTATACCCAGGTTGACCCGTTTTCATTTTTATTTAATATTTTTTAAAACATAAAATTTTTACGATTTAATCACCTCGACAGTTGACTCTTTGAAACCATCACTCGACAGTAACCCTAAAAACGAGTTATGAACCTCTCTCAACAGTCGATGGTGGATCCTGTCCTCTGTTATCTCCAACTAGTGTGAGACAACAGTTTATCTCCGACATGCGACTGTCCTTCGATCAGAAACCTCTATTTAGTTCATGTAACCCTCTCAATAGAATTTTCATTTTATGCTTGATAGATTATTTGGTTTCTTAACAGATTAATAATTTTTTCCAAGTTTATATACATACATATATATAGACACACACATATACATATATATTTTAAAATTTAAAAAACCGGGTTGAACCGGTTGACCCGTGACCCGGTGAGGAGACCGGGTCAACTAAAACTCGGGGTTTTAAAACATTGATGATAACTGAAAATGCAATCATAAATGATAAAGATATATATTAAAACTGCACCTAAATATCATTTATGCTTGCAATTTCGTTATTATATTCATCTGGATTGCATTTCCGTTTAATGTAACAGATATAATATGAAATCTTCCACTCAAAATGCATATTGAACTTCATCTGTTGTTAATATCAGAAAATTTATATATATATATATATATATATATTATAATGTTCATGAATTTAAAAAACACTAAGATCTTTTTCTAGAAAGTGCACCAATAAGCGTAATAAAAAACATAATACTTGTTTTACACATACATTTTCATTAATGAATAATGATAAACTTAGACCAATATAATTATATAAATAAATCCACTAAGATTGGCATAAACAGTTCACTAATGAACTAATTTGAAAACTATATCTCTTGTTCTATAAACAAAAAAGAAACCATACATCGTTTGTGTTTTACAAATTCACTGATTAACAAGAATAAATATCTAAACACAAAAATATTAATAACCATTGAACAACATATCCGAACTTATAAAAATAATAGAAAAATAAAAATTACAAGAAAACCTAGAAAAAAACCCACACAAAAGGTGATTGGAGGTGGTGACGAGACAAAAGAAATAAAAAAACAAAGAAAAAACAGAGAAAAGATTATCTACAAAAGTTACCCAACATATCCAACACAGATGAATAAAACTTATGTAAAAAGAAAACACTAAAAGAAGGGGTAGTGGAGTTATGCAGCGGGGCTATTGAATTGAGAGTGGAGTGTAGAAGCGACATTGTTAAAGAAAAACCCAAAAGAAGAAAATGATGTGGTGGCGCTATTGAAGGGGGCGATGCAATGGGCCGTTGGCAGTGGTGGCATTATCGCTACTGTGTTTAATCCTAAAAAATTCACCATTAAATAAGAGAAATTGAGAGATAAAAGGAGGTGATGAACTGCCGGTGGTTAGTGGAAGTGGTGTGGGTCGCATGTGATTGAGCAGCCACGATGGGGGTGCTTCGTGACTTTTCTCGGCAATGTAGGATCGTTGGGGGTAGGGGAGGAGGATTAATAGGGAATTAATTAGGCAATTATTAGTTTTGGTTAAATGTCTATTTTACTCTTTCTTATTTAAATTAATATAATTTAATTACAAAAAAGATCATGTATTATCTTAGCCTTTGATTAAATGATCTGACGGTTCTAAGGACTTCTCGCAAAATGACATATATATATATATATATGGAAAAGATTAAACGAAAATACTTTTTTATGTGAGAACTGCGAGAACCAATCTTGACCATTTATTCAAACAAATCAATGACTATTAATGGTAATGACCGATTAACGCTCATTAATGATGCATTAACGAAGGTATTTTGAGAAAATAAAGCTATACTCTTTATTGATGATCCTTGATTAATGGCTTATTAATGACTAATTAGTAGGGTATTTTGAAAAAAAATCAAGTATCATTAAATAATAACTCATCCAGCCGGATGCGCACAATTAGGTAAGTATACGATTGACCAAAATAACCTTTTTAATGAATTATTAATGAGTATTAGTTGTGGTCGTAAATGGTTTTTGCAGTTCTTGCATTAAGAACTGTTAGGACTATTTTTCGTGTGTGAGCTACGAGAACCACTTGTCACCTGATCAAAATAAATCAATAGCTAATAATTGTAAGAGCTCATTACTCATTAATGAGTCATAAATGGCTCATTAATGAGCGCATTATTGAGTAGCTTTTTGAGAAAATTAATTGTTGCTCATTAATGATGATCCATCCCAACGCAAATTCATCGTTGAGTAAATATATAAAAGATCGAAATATCCCTATTAATGAGTCATTGCTAGTGTTATAAACAATTCTCGCATAAAAACCCGTTATTGTTTGAACATGTGTGTGTATATATATATATAAATATATATATATTGTAACGTCCCAATTTTTTTTAAACAAATGAAAGTTGAAATATAAATGCATTCAACAAAAGGCCTACGAGGTCCCGCACCCGGAACTACCCGTAGCAAAATGTATTTAAGTAATATTACAGACATTGTTCATACAAAGTGTTTACGTAATTAAAACAGCGGAAACGATTAATTAAATGATGAGCCATCTTCACATTGCTGGAGCCTCCCCAGGATCAGGTCCTGAGAAGAATAAGTTCAACAACAGTAAGCATAAAGTTTAGCGAGCACTCTAACTTACACACCACACTAGGCATGTACATATCACATCATAACACAAATCCATGATCACATATCATAACACATACTACCGACGCAGTGCACTGACGACGATTTCACACTTTGGGTCGCAGTTGACTATCCAAGCCGTACCAAGGATTTCACACTATGTCTGACTGAAAGTCGCATGGACATGCACCCTATCCATCCGAAAGTCGCATGAAGCCTTGCTCTAGCTGAAAGTCGCATGGACTGTAAGTCGCATGGACATACAAACCCAACTGAAAGTCGCATGGAACAATCACACCCAACTGAAAGTCGCATGGAACAGTCACACCCAACTGAAAGTCGCATGGGGCTCTCTGAAAGTCGCATGGGACTTCCTGAAAGTCGCATGGACCTTCATCTTCCCTCCCAGTTCATCTTTTTGAGAAAAACCCAGAACTTGAAACTCCATTTTCAAAATCACAACCTTCTCAAAACTTAACCAAATCACTTTATTTTTGTTTCAAGACATTTCTCCATTCATTTTATGCACTTCTTACAATATTTAAACACAACACAACAAGTATTCAAGTTCCTAGCTCAGATTCTTTATCATTGTTCTTCATAAACCCAAAAACCCAGATCTTATCTAGCTCTATAATCATCCAAACAAGGTAAAATTGGTACCTATAGCATCAAAATGAGATAGAGAACATTACCTTATGATTCTCTTGACAATTCCTCAGATTTCCAGATGATTCTTGACTCCTCCTTCTTGCTTCTCTCGTGGGTTTGCACACACACACTATTCTTCCAATGCAACAGTGTATTCCTTGGAGGCTGCACCCTAATCCTCCTTTTATACTTGTTTCTAATAAGGTCTTGGGCTCAATGATGGCACTAGCTTTAAGCCCACTAGGATTAATTCTTTCACACTTTTATTTGAGAACCATATTATTTTGCAACTGCCGCGAAAACCAATTTTGGCTCTTGATTAAAATAAATCAATAGCCAATAAAAAAATATGGCTCATTAATGATGCATTAATAAGGATATTTTGGAAAAATTAAGTCAATCTAATAACGAATCCACCCGGACGTAATTCACGGTTGGTAAAATATGTAAAGACCAAGATACCCCTATGAATAAGGATTAATGGTGATTACAAATGGTATTCGCGATAATCGCAATAAGATTTTGTGTGCCATGTAGTATTTAATCCTTGAGTTGATTTTTGATTACTACAAACATTTTAAACTTACCCAATTCAAATTGGTAGAATGATGTGAAAGATAATGATACTATTAGTAGCTTAGCCATGCGTAAAACGTGAGCTTTTTTTCACGTCTAAGACTATTTACAATTGTCTTTTTCAAATCTTTTATCTTTCTTACCACATCATTCTTAATTTCATCTTTTTTCTCAACTCTTTAACTTCACTACGAATCCATTTTATCTTTTTCACCTTTTTATTAAATATGTGAGAAAAGCAAAAGAGGAGGGTGATAGAGAGAAAGAGAAGAAAAAAGAGATAGATCGAGAAAAAAGTGTGTGTGAGAGAGAGAGAGAGAGAAACGTTGGGTTGGTGGAGCTGGGGAGGGATGCAACCCACAGGTTGGAGGGGTGGGGTGGTGTTCATGGCCAGCCCGAAGAACCTGTTTGTCTCCCCCGAGGGACTATTGTGGTCAGCTAGCGCGCCTAACTTCACGAGTGTGTTGCTTGATTATCTTGATGACTGTGAGTACTCGTTTAGCTGGTGTTAACGAGTTAATGGAATTTCCTTGGTGTGGTAAATCAAAGTAATAAACAATACGAAGCTAATAAACAAAAAATGACGAGAAAAACACCATTGTTATTTTAAAATATCATTTATTTCATTGGAATGAATCCAGGCTACAAATTCATGCATAATTTAGGAGAAGGTACTTATGCTATTACATTATGAATAATCCTGGAGTACTTTCTTTAATTAATTTTTTTCTAGATTCATAGTATTATTTAGCTTTCATTTATTTCTAAAGGATGTAATCTTCATGGGTTAAAGGTAGTGCAATAACACAAAGATAATTAGCTGTCTATGAGACAATGTAACCTTTTGTTTTCTATGGTAAACAAAGAATTATATTTTGTTGACGAGTTGAGTGAAGAAATTTTTTGAGATTGTTGTGCGATTATAGCAGCAGTAGAGGGGTTTTCTTCCAACACAACTTGGTAGCCATCACCCCAACTCTCCATTCCTTCTGCCATGACTTGCCAAAACGTTGTACCTGAACACGAACCATCATTTCTTGCACTTTCATAAGCCATGTTAAATATGTTTTCAAAGTATTCATCCCTTGCTTGGATTGTGTAACCTGTAGACCATGACGACTTGTTAAATTCTGCAATAAGTAATGGTTTCCTCAAGACAGATTTACAATCCTCAATATGGGCTTTAACCCATTTTTCAACAAATTTATCTCGAGCTTCAAGCCTTGCTCCCGAAACCCTATGTCACCCATGTAAAAATACCGATAAGTTAAATAATCAAATAACATGACACAAACATCTATATGTAATGCTAACAGGGTTGCTAAAACAAGTATTTTGTCTAATAATATTGTAATTAGTGGTGAGTAGAAAAAACCAAAATCGAAAAATCAAACCGACAAAACCGAACCCATATAACAATCAACGGTTTTGGTTTTCAAAATTTCAAAACCGACCTTTTCAGTTTGATTTTGGTTTTTAAAATTTCAAAAACCAAAAAAAACGACCGAACCATTCCAAGTGGCAATATTGTAAATATACATGTCTAAAAAATCAAATACTCTATGACTTTCACATCTACACAGCCGCCCCTCATTTACATTAAGGTTCAACCAAAGATGCTACACACTGATTCAGATCTCCTTCGCAATTGTAGCTTCGTTAGGTCGTAAGACTACTCGATTTAGTTCACCTACATCACTTCATTTCATCTCAATTTTCAGTTTTGCAAATATGTTATTTATTGATTTGCTTTGATTTTTTATTCGTTTCAACTTTAGCTTTAATGTTTAAACTTTTGACATCCATTTTGCTTGTATCAATTGCAACGTATATAGTTTGAATGAAGCAGCACACATCTTTATGTTTTTAATATAGATTTAATCTTATTTAATTTCATAACTTCACAATGATGGTCATATGGCTTCAAATCTTGATGATTAAAAAGAAAAAGGTTGTAAAACCAAAAACCGAACCAATCCAAAACCGAACGATTTTAGTTTCTGTTTTCCAAAACCAAAATTTTCAGTTCGGTTTCAGTTTTATGCCAAAACCGAACCATGCTCACCCCTAATTGTAATCATTCTAACTAGATACTTAGTCAAATAGTTTAAGTAGTAAATATATGAAAATTGCATATGTGAATAAAAGCATTGATAAGAGTTCAAATTGTGACAATGATTTGATGCCTTACCATTGATCAGGATAGAGATGGATGGTGGTGAAATCCACATTCTTCACGAGGTTATTTAAAATGAAGTCAGTGTCAACTTCATAGCCAGGATTAACTTGTTTCTTATCTGGCATCGATTCCCCATAAAATCCTTCAAGCCCAATTTCAACAAGATGCTTCTTGTCAATGGATTTTAGTTCTGCGGCCATCTCTACTACCCATTCCTACAGGAAGAGGACAAAATATTCTTACGTTATGAGCTATATAAACATTGCCTTTTCACACACAAGAACCAAAAAAATATGTCTCCCTCCATTTATTTAAACGCCCTTCTATAATCTATTTAATTGTTGTTTGTCACATGATACTCACATGCATATGTTAGGCGTTAATGGATGGAGAATAAGAGAAAACCAGGAATATTTTTCCCGACAGGTCGGACTGACAACGGGGTTCATTCATCAACTCCCATGCAAAGATTGTGGAATCATCCTTGTAGCCGACACCAGTGATCGAGTTGTGTCTTGTAAGAACGCTCTTTATATGAATGAAGAACATTGTTTGCAACATGCATAGGATTAGCAACAAAACACAAGTATAAATATAATGGTGTTGTAAAAAATAAATTTGCAATACACAATAAGCATCTCTTTCTAGAAAACTTACTTTCACATGATTCTTGTAATATCCTTTAACGACAACGTTAGAAAAGAATTCATCGTCGCTATTCAAGTATTGGCCTCCATGATCCCTAGCCCACTGAACATATTGTTTTTTGCCTCCGAAATCATCCCAGTTATTGACCAAACTTAGAATTAAATAAAGCCCATGTTTTTTAGCTTCTGATATCACAAAATCCAATCCCTGATCGAGATGAAAATTATGGTTAATGAGTATCACAAATTAATAAGAGAACTAAGGTTAACTTTATTTCATTATCCTAGTCGATTTAGAGGTCTATTAGTTTGATTGTGTTTAAATAATGCTCATAAATCATGTAGGTTGAAACTCAGGGGTGTCTTTGAGGGAGTGCAGGAGGTGCGACCGTACATGACCCACATGTCAAAGGGGGCCCACTTTTATGTGTATGTGTGTATATATATTATAATTTTTAAAAGCCCATAATTAAAAAATAAAATTTTAGATTGCCCATGTTTTGATTAATATATTAAAGAAATGAACATGTTGATCGAATACTTCAAAGAGTTTAAAGAAAGAGGGTTATCTAAGGCTATTTGATGATGCTAAGGACTTGCTATTAAAATGAATATTGATCCGGTATTCCCTCAAAGGCGTCAGGTTCGTAGAAACAAAAAACAATTTTAAGAGAATCAAAGTGATCAAAATGTCTTACTTTCAACTCAAAAGAATTATAAAGTTAATTATTTTTTATATATCGCGATCAAGCTAGTGCTTTATCTTAAAACCAGATTTGAATAGTACAAAGAGTATGAAAAAGTATTTTGTTTTTTGTTTCCTAAAAGGTTAAAGGAATTTGATGACAAAAAATTATTAAGTCATGTTGTAGTAATCTTGAATCCACACTTAAGTATGATGGACAATTAGATCTTGATGCAAATGAACTTTATATGAAGTTGAAACTGCTTGGCACGTTTTTATCCGAGGAAACTATCCAACCTAACGATGTCTTAAAATACCTGGAAGTAGTTGATTGTATTGAAGTCCTACTTATGGTCTAAAATGTCACAAGAAATGCTTAATGAATTGACAATGCTAGTTATTAAGAACGATATCCTGGAGAAGTGGAGAGTATTGATTATGAAGAGTTGATTCATAACTTTGTTTTCACTTATGCTAGGAGAGCTTCACGATTCATGTAACTATACAGGATAAACTATTTTACTATCCTTCTTTTGTTTTAGTTTTTGATATAATAAATACCATAGTATTAGTGAACTTTTGTTTATGTGTGTGTATATAAAGGGCCTATTTTTTTAACTTCGCACAGGGTTTTCAAAATTTACAAGACGCCCCTCGTTGAATGATAAATAGAAACACTAGCTAAAAGAAATAGATATCAGTAATTACCTTAAACCTGTCCTCATTGTAAACACCGGGAGAGATCTGTAACGGTTTGCTACCACCATCACTAAAAGCCCAAGTCCTAACCATGTTCATTCCTATTTTGGAAGCCTGTTGAAAAGCATCGGTGACCTTCGTTTTCGTGGATGGATCAGAAGCCATACACATTAACCAATAGGCGTTAAAGCCATTACAATACAACGGCTTTCCGTTAACCACAAAATGATGAGTACTTGTCTTGGCAAAATTGCCTTGAACCGTGGACGGGTAGCATATAGCCTTGTAATCTCTATTGAGAACAATACTTTCCGACATGTTTGAGGATACATATATTAATATAGAAAGAAATGTGTCAAGTAATAGATGTAATGTAGTGTACGTGTTTTCTCTGGTGTTCTTAACTCATCTTGTATTTATGTAGATGGTCATGAATATAGATGGCAACTTGGGGATGATCTTTGCTTGCATAACTCAAGAACGTCCATGCATGGCTCCATACTTCTTGTTGCATATAAGACATAAATTAAGACCTTAATTTCACTCTAGATGTAATACGTACAACATGTAATTAAGATACTCACGTTTACGCATCCTCATACTATACATGCATTTCCGTTCAGTTGGTGTTAACTGATCGAAAAAAGAAAGTCATGATCCAATCGTTTTTAATTTATTGGTTACCATTTCTTTGTTACTTGTAGACATGCACAAATACCGGATAATACTATAACCGGTTATAGTATTATCTGGACCGGTTTTTTTTCGTACGTTAAAACGGTTTTAATAATAACCGGTTTGGATAATATCCGGTTTTTAATCGAAAATGCTATAACCGGTCTAATCAGTTCGGATAATACTATAACCAGTTATACTAAAAACCGGTTTTTAAAAAAACCGATTTCGTAATTTTTTTTTGAGTATTTTTTTAAACTACATTTTCTAAAATATGTACTATAAAAACATATATATGAAAGAAAATTCAAATTTTATCCGTTTTTTTCACCGGATAAAAACCGGTGTTTTCGTTATCCGGTCGGGCCAAAAATGTAGAAACTGGTTTATACTATCCGGTTTTTTAATAACCGGACCGGTTACAAAAAAACCGGTTTTCCCAATAACTGGTTTCGGATATTTTTTCGTCAAAATCGGATATTCGGTTTTTTTGTGCACTTCTAGTTACTTGTGACCTTTTGTCAAACATAGTTACGTTTCTCCGGATGAGTATGTAAGTTTATAGGGTTTTAATCCAAATCCAATTGGTAATAAGTGGAGTAGCCTAAGACGCTTGTTAAGCATATAACAAAGTCTTTTTTTTCGTCCGATGTGGGATATTATTCAACACGCTATCTCACGTGTGACTTTTTTTTTTGCATCTAACACGTGGATACTTATGATTTACGTGGAGTCTGTGTGGCCTTTAACCAACCACGGGTGAACCTTACTCTGATATTATGTAAGTTTGTTGGGTTCCAACTCAAAACTAATTGATTATAAATAAGAGTAGCCCATAACCCTTATTAAGCACATAATAGAGTCAGTTTTCGTCCGATGTAAGACATTATTCAACACGCCCCCTCACATGTGGCGTGTTCTTTTTTTCACGCCTAACACATGAATATTTATGGTTACGTGGACTCCCTGTGGTCTTTGGCCAACCACGGGTGAATCTTGTTCTGATACCATGTAAGTTTGCGGGGTTCCAACTCAATACCAATTGACTATAAGTGGAGTAGTTCATAACCCTTATTAAGCACATTACAAAGTCATCTTATGTAATGTGTTGTTTGTTTACTACTGAAAGAAACATTCAGCGCTGAATGCTGAATCGTTTAACATTCAACATGTTTGATTGTTGCTACCACTAAATGAAGATTGTGCTGAATGAAATAGAAGAAAATTGCTAAACGATTCCACCTTAAAGTACATTATGAATTATTAAGTACTAGGTATTTTACCCTAATATTTATTCTTTCACACGTTGCCTTATTAAACACTCATATCGTACAATATAATAAATCACTATAAGTTTAAATGGTAATTTGCATCGTCCAGAACCTTTATCAAACAGCACATCACATTTAAAAGCAATTTTATTCGGAGCCTTTGAATTATTTAGTGTTTAATCATTCTGATTTAACAAACAGCTCCGAACTTTGTGAAGTTTCAACTCAAAATCTATTGACTATAAATGAAATACCCAGAATCATATTAAACACATTACAAAAATTATTTTTTATTTGATATAAGACATTACTCAACACGGTATTTAATCAATATTATCATATATATGAGGTAAGCCAACTATATATGCATATACCCCTTATACATGTGCTAGTCGTTTTGTTTTTACATAAGAAACTATATATAGTAAATATACTATAATATACTTTCAAGTGGACTAGTAGGATATATGGTTATAACTAACGGATTTAGAAGTCAAACTATACTTTTTTATGTAAGCCACTATGTTCGATGGTTTTAGTGTAATGGAATTTATAGATATTAAATAAAGTTCAAACTTTGATTTTATAACAAGTCGGAAAATACGGAGTGCACACTTGTATAAAACGAATTTATTCTCAATACGTCCAAAATAGCAGCGTCAAGGGACTAGTCCCTTTGCAGGGTCCAAGAGGTTGTGCCCTCGCAGGGTGCAGGGTCGTGGAGGACCGCCCTAACTAAGTGTGGGACCTCGCCCCAGCCCGAAAATTAATTATATTAATTCTGATTATCCAAAAATAAGTTTTTATTTGTTTTAACTTCCAAAATTAACTGCATTTGAATTCTAGATATATATCTCAGATACGTATGCATCTGGTCCTCGTTCTCTTCACCATCCAAAAACTCAGACTTTGATTCAGTGTCTTGTATCAAAGTTGTTCTTGTAGAATTATCCCTATAATCTGAATTTCAAGATACCCACACAAGTGTCGAAATATCAAATTCGAAAAGTGATTATCATGATATACAAGAAATCCAAGTTCTTGTGATTTTAGAAACCTACCATGTTTTCTATATAATTTCCAACAAACGGGACATGAGCAATTCCAATTCTAAATTGACAAACACGACCATTGAGCTTGTTTAGGGCTAGAGACTCGTGATTTTATCGATGTGCATATTTCTTCAAGATTATTGACTGATTTTTTTATTATTTTATGAGGTGGTATAGTGATAGGGATCGAAAGGGGTGTGTAAACATTAACACACTAAGCTAACTAGGATTATACATACTTATAGTAATTGTATTCTAATATATTTTCAACTATTCTGCTTGGTTTTGGTTTATTAACCAGCCATTAATGTACTTCAAATAATTATGGCACGAGTAAGCAACGTTGCATATAGACAAGAGTTACCAGGGAACCCAGCAGGATTCATAATACATTCTATGTATTGCGACCGAGAGACTGCCTAGCAAAAGAAACTACACTAGTGCCTTTAGACGTGTGAGTAAATGAGAAACTTAATTATGAGGAATAATCAATAGCAGTTCGAACTCCTGATAAGCGGTTCAGCATAGTTAAAACTCAGTGGGAACGCCATAGAGGATCAGAATAAACCTAGAAGTCAGATGACGAAATATGGACTAGATATCCTGATGAGTTTACACGTTGACTTCCAGGGACGAAATTATTGTAAGTGGAAGAAAGTTATAACACCCTAAATTTCATTAAATCTAGATAAGACAATGTTACTCGAACAAATTATCCGAGTTATATATTAGTGGGTCTCATGCGTTTGGGATGTGAATTATATCCACAGTTGCAAATAGAAATCATATATTATTATATGGAATAAATTAAAGATTCCAAATAATACCTGATTTTAAGAATATGTTAGCGTCGGAATAAATTGTAATTCGGAAATAGGGTCAATATACTCCTAAATCTATCCCAAATTTGTCCATGACGGACTCGAACCATGACCTTAGGTCATAAGCAACAGCAAACCTAAATAACCCATAACACTAGGCTAGAAGCCTTGAGTTCCTCTCATTTAAATGAGCAGGTAATAGAGCACAGAGCGCTCTCTCACTCTCTCTCTATGATTTTTCTTAGAAAGTACCCATTATATAATAATATGAACTAACTTAACAACAGTGTATAAAGACAGAGGATAATTAAAGTCAATTTTATTTTATTTTTGTTTTTAAGAATGCTAACATGTATAGTAAATACAACACTAAAACATACATAGAAATATAAAATGTCTTTAAAATGAGTAAATCTAATAGAATTAAGAAATTCATATATAACATTATCATCAGATTTTCTATAGAATCTTTTTATAAAAAATATTCATCATTTTATTAGTAGGGTTGGTTTTCTTTATCGCAAATTAGCACTTTTCTTTATCGCAAATTAGCACTTTCAAACCATCCTTATTCTTCACTCTAGAAACCGTCACATATATTTGTTCATGAGAGAAAATGGGTCATCTAAAAACAATTCAACATTAGATAACGATTGATCTTGACTTTTGTTTATTGTTATTGCATAACAAACCAGGAGATGAAACTACATGCCTTCGTTGGAAGTTGAATGGTATTTTAGTATATGATGGAATCAACTTCAATCTTGGAATATGAGCAATATCACCAATATATTCTTACCCAAAATAACTTTTGATTCAATCACATATGCACCAAATCAAGTAACTTGTAATATTATTTAGTTGTAAAGGCCTTTAGACTATTCAAGATTACAAAACAACATTATAGATACACCAACCTTTAAAGTTTATTTGTAGTTTTTCATAACAGTGTCATCAAACTTTTTTTTAATGAACGGTGCAGTCCAAATTGAAAATTAATCGGTATGTCCGCTGGTTCAATAACTTCTATAAAAAATTATATATGTTGTAAATAGTGTATGAAATTACATAAATTTATGTTATAAGAAATATTATCAAATTACTACTAGTGGATTAGGCTCAACTGGAGGATCAAGATCAACTTCAGCACCTTGTATATCACTAAATAAAGTACAATATTATGCTTATAAATTTATGTAATAAATTCTAATGCATTATTGATTATTTGTAAAATCGTACCTTTATCAGGTTTATAAAATCGTATGTGCATCAACATCGAAGCTCATAGTATCATAAAAATCTCCTTCATAAAGCAACTATAGAAAAATAACAAAATTTAATTTATAACATATTATAATGATGTCTTAGTAAGAATCGGAGAAAAAAACATACCAACATCTCCAACAAATGTGTAAACAAAATTAAATTTATAACAGATTGTAATTACGAGTACATGTATAATGATTTATATATGTGTATATGTTTTGTCTTAAACTATAATTTGTAATTTCGTGTTATGTATAGCTACAAATTATAATAACTTTTTATTTTAAAAAGTCTTAGCGACGACACTATCGTCAAAATACTAATCAAAATATTTTTTAGAAACCTTTTAGCAACGACAGCGTTTGTCGCAAATATTTAAAATATAATTTTGATTTTTTACTATCTGCGATGACTTTTGGCGATGACATGTCGTAGCATTATATGTCGTCACAGTTAAATTAAAATGTCGTCGCAAAAGACTTTCAGCCACGAAGCTCCGGCGACGACATGTCGTCACAAAAGTTACAACGATGACATTTTGCCTATTTTGTTGTCACGAAAGGGCATTTTTCTTGTGTGACTTTTGTAATAAACTAAAATACCCACCTGAAATTTATATATGTTTAAGTTAATTTACATAACTAGAATTGAAAACCACATATGACTCAAGATTTGATCATTTCAAGTGTTTAAAAGCATGCATGCATGTTAATATCAACAACTTAAACACACAACCTCTACACTCTACAGCCTTTGTAGGTAATTGGTTAGACCACCCGCATTGGAGATAGAACCTAAGATTGGGTTCAATCCGGTATCACGGGAACATCATCACCCCTAGTGGGGTTCAAATGGGTTCGCGAGCCGACTAGTTCCGGAACCCGTTGCGGGTTGTGTTTCTTTCTCTCTCATTTAATATATATATATATATATATATATGGGAAGGTTCATTTGAGAACTGTTTTTATTGCGAGAACCGCGAGAACCAATCTTAGCCGTTCGTTTTGGATAATGGAATTCATGGATGAAGAGCGTAGGGGGATTGGGTGTGGCTGAATCATGAAGTTACTGATTAAATATATGTATGTATATGTGTGTGTGTAATGTTTCATAGTTCCAATTATTATGTAATTGAGTTATAATGCAATGTTTATAAATTTTAACTCTTTGACTCTTTCATTTGTTTGGTGTTTGTGAAATCTCTTGAACTTGATTTATTGGAAACAGGAATTTAGGTGATCTCATGAATCAAAAGTTAATATTAAAAATATATGATTAGAGTTAATTCAGTTATAAGTATGGTGATCTAATGAATCAAAAGTTAATATTAAAAATATATGGTTAGAAATAATTCAGTTATAAGTATTGGTTTAAATTCATTAATTGTCGGTTATGATTTCAATATTTATTTGTTTAAATTTATTAATTGTGGACTTAAATGAGGGGTAAAGGAGAGGTATAAAGGAGGGGTATTTTAGTAAATTTACTCTTCTTAAAATTAAGAGTTTTTTAGGTAGTAAATGTATTATATAGGAGTAAGATATATATATATATATAATTATTAATATTTGATGTGAGGTTGAATAGGGTTATATGTGGGGTTTGTGGGGTAAGTTGGGTTGAAAATGAAAGATGATGTAGATGCTGATGTGGTAGTGAAATAAGTTGGATTTGATGCTTGTGATCTTATGATGGTGTGTTGAGAAATATTGAGATGTTAAGATGTCCCAAATTCTAATCTTGCATGTGCTCGATCTCTTTTCTTTTCTTTCAATTTTTTAAGTTTCTAAATAGTAAATACCACTTCAATTGTGTATAAAACTTACGTACAAAAGAACCTCTTTTTAAACTATGAGTTGAATTTGATTTTGATCTATTTCACATTATATATTGTTAGGTGTAAGAGTTCATTATACTCTTTTTTATTTTAAATTGAAATTTACAATTCTTTCTCGGCCAAAAAATTTGGACGTTATCTTTATTGGCAATTTTCAATATTTAAGTTACATTTCTCAACAATTTGGCTTATAAAAAATTGCTGAAATTGTTTTTACAAAAAGAAAAAAATAGGTTTAAATTTTG
Source organism: Dittrichia graveolens (assembly GCA_038502395.1). Lineage (NCBI taxonomy): Eukaryota > Viridiplantae > Streptophyta > Magnoliopsida > Asterales > Asteraceae > Dittrichia > Dittrichia graveolens. Next base: position 77,377,772 of record JARJIL010000002.1, read on the forward strand.
CTAAACTCTCTGGTGTTACAAGTCATGCCTAACTACGAATTAAAGTTGGGAAGTGTGATTTTATTACAAGTTTAGTCCTTTATAACGGATTCTGTTTGTTATCTCCATCAAGACAAGGTAAAATAATAATTTTACACTTATTAAATGACATGTTTTAATTAATTAATTATCTATTTATTAAATTAAGTTTTATTAATTTTTATTATCCTTAGATAGACATTTTGATGGTCCTTTGTTGTCATCTTCAACTTAAACAAACACCACCATTTTCGGTCACCACCACCGTCACAATCTCCGGTCAATGCCACTACCTCACAAACCCGCCACCACTGTCAACGACCATCAAACAGACACACGCATTCAAACAAATACATTCACTACACATCCAAGAAGGCACATTCACATTCAAACATACCATCACCGCCAAACGAGAACATCATCTCCATTCATAGATGTGTATAACACACACACGCACACAACTCTGCCAAAGGATTAAAAGCTGACACCTATCTTTGAAATTTAGTAAGTGAAGTTCTCCTATCAGCTTAAAAAGGGCTTTCTAAGAAGGAGTCCACCCATTTAACCCGAAAATAAATCTATCAAAAAAATGACAAGAAGAACACCACTCAAATGAGCCATCAATCAATGGTGGTAGGCGGTAGATTTCTTAAAAGAGCCATCAATCGAGCTTCATGCTTGGGTTAGTGTTACTATTTGGGCTAGGGTGGTAAAGAGGGTTAGTGTGAGGAGGGTATGAGAAGTGGCGCCACTAACGGTGGGTGGAGGGTACGTAGTTGTGAAAGAAGGTGGAGGATAAGGGATGTTAGGGTAGGGGAGGGTGCTCCTAACGATGTATGGAGGGTATGAAGTTGAACATCAGATGGTCCTCCACCTGGTTGCTAGTTGGGTTCGTGTTATCGACTCGCATTATTCGTCTTCATTAGCCGGAAGGAATTAGTCTCCACTAGCCTCATTTGAAGAAAGAAAAAAGAAAAGGCTTACCGTTTAGGTAGGATAGATCGATGTGGTCCAATGGCTAAAGCTCTGCCAGCTTCTTGTAAGTCACTTCTCTTTAGGCTCCGAGTTCTTTTTTTTATGGTGAAATTCATTGGTATTATTTTTGTGTCAGCCCGTTTATTTTCGTTTTGAGTTCGGGTTGTGCCACTCTTTGTCCATTTAGTTTTTTTCATGGTTTTCAATACGGTTTTCATTTTAAAAAATTTAAATTCCTTGTGTTGGGTTGATATGAATTTCGAATATGATTTTTGTTTATATTCTAACTTTAGTATACAATATTTGCTTAAATTGGATTCCTTTTTTTTACTGTTTTGTTTTTAAGTTTTTAAATTTTTAACGGTTTTATACTTTTGTATAGCAGGCTTTTTGCCTGAATATATCACTCCGTCATTTGAATTCACAATCTCATTTTTAAAATTTAAATTTTAAGTGTTAAAGAAAATTTCAATATTTTACTGTTTTAACCTTAAACGGGTCATATATACCATTTTCAGGTTGTCAGACTGACCCTAAACTAACCCACTTTTTTCGTGCCGACCTGTTTTTGACCCATTTCTGATACGTGTCACTTTTTCGTGTCAACTAATTTATTTTCAGCCTTATAAGAGATATGAGATATCTTTTTATTCAAAAAAAATATTAAATATTGTTTTAATGAACTAAAAATATTAAAAAACTAAAAAAAGGGCAACAAGACCAAAATGCGTTTGAGTTAACTGATCTCAGTAACGACTAACGTTAGAAATAACTATTAATGCAACAAAATTATCATAAAATACACCCCTTGCAAGTTATGTACTTAAAGAACTAATCGCACAATTTTAAGACAATTAAAGAAACATTTAACCAATTAATCCGGATGAGTATTTTAAATTTGACATTTCTTGTTACTGTGTATAATAAATTTGTAAATTATGTATAAAATGTTATCATATCCTTGTGAGCTTGTATAAAAAGGTAAGTGGAGTACCATGTTACATTCCCCGTATAAATAAATCTTTTTTGATAAAATAATAAGAAAGGGCAGAATCCGTACTTGACCCCCCAACTGACCCGGCGTAGTATTCGGAAAGAGTACAAAATTGATGGTGTGCCCACACACACATACACACACACACAGAAACTCTGTTATCGTATCCCCTGATTCATAATTGAGTGTTTCTATGACCATACATAGGAAATTATTAAAAGGACATTAATACCCTTCACATGGCTAGGGAGCTACGACAATTGACCACCACACTTGACCACACACTAAAAAGGAAAGGACATAAATACCCTCCACATGCTCATCTGAATCTCAAGGGCAGTTGTTGTTAGGTTGGTGGTAGACTGGTAGGGTAGAAGATTGACATTCAACACTACAATATCTAATCATAAAACTGTGTTTATGTTTGATTCAACTCATGAAATTTTCTTCATTGGGAAATTCTCTTTACTTTTTTTTTCACTTCACCCCCTCCACCTTTCATCCTTGTATACTTTCACCCCTTTATGTTCCACTCAACATGTTTAGTATTCGGCTATTATCCATCCAAAACCAAATTCCAATAATATAATTCGATTACTTGTTGGTATGGATAAAATATACACACGACTTAGTAACTAAAGTGACCTTAGGTTGTAAATAGATTTTTAAAATAAGTAAATATTTTAAAGACAAGTATATAAGATATAATAAATGCGGTCTTTTATATTATATCATTATACTATGTCACGTTAGATTTGATTTTTATGTGTTACATTATTCATGAAAAAGCTAACATGTGTTCCTTTACGAAATGGTGGAAATAGGATAGACACACATGTTTACACATTCCTAACATATTATTAACTTAAATTTAAATGATTTTGATGGTTTAGAATGTAATTTAAGTTTAACACTTAATTCAATATCATATTAGTACTTGGTAGTTTCTGTACCATTTTTATAAAATTCAATAACTTTGCTGACACAATCTTTTTAGATGCACATTTTTACATTTCTAGGTGACTTCCAATGATATTATTATACAATATATTAATTTAATAAAAATAAAAATACATAAGAATAATATTAAAAGCAATTTAAGCATTCATATGTAGAAGATGGTGGAGTACAACATACAAACTAAGGGAGGAGGCTAAAAATGAATTTTGGTAGATGACATATTAGATACAAGCGAAATAATAATGAAAAATATTTTATTATTTGGATATTTATATCTGATATGTCACATTAATCAATAACAGCTTGCAATCTAGATTATACACTCACAATGAACAAATGCATGTCATACACTCACAATACAGGTCACATGGAGTCAATTTAAATTTAGAAATGGTCCAAATAAATTAACTGTAATGAAAAATCTTATCGATCTATTTATAAAATTGGGACAACGAATCCTATGGAAAACACTAATGCGAGTTTAGGTCGTCCTATATAAAATATTAATATCATTTTATTTATATCTAATACTAATTACCTCAATAAGATAGAATCCCATGTTTGTATGCCCAATAGGAAAACAAATAAAAAAAATTAATATTTTTATTTGGAAGATGTATCACAATGTATTGAATCCTAATAATAAAACATGTAAAATTAAATAAGTTTGTTAAAGATTACCGTTTACAAAACGGCTCAAAGGTCATCTTGAAAAAAAAATCTTTTCTTCCAATGATATGAATTTGTCAAACACAACCCCGTTATATCACTAGAACTCAGTCAATCTTCGTAAAACCATACCCTAGTTTTGAAGTTGTATCAAGGCGTGATCTATGTAGGATGTTGGAAAATTTGGAAATGGAGGAATAAATTTATATAGTCACGTGATCTAGTTTTGAAGTTGTATCAAGGCGTGAACTTGCTGGTAAATTTGAATAGACGAGTGTGGGTATCGAAATTATTGAATATTGTCTCACATTGGACATGTACGATTTTGTATAATGTTTAATAAGGGTTCTGAGTTACTCTGCTAATAGCTAATTGATTTTGAGTTGCAACCCACAAACTTACAAAAACCATAAAGACTTAAAATTGTAATTGTGTGCTCTTTTGAGCTTCATGTAATGAAATTACATCCTGTCTCGGAAGTAGGGATGTAAACGAACCAAACGAACATGAATGGGGCCTTGTTTGTTTGTTTAATTTTAGCTGAACAAATAAACGAACATGAACATATATATGAACGAATTTTTGTGTTCATATTCGTTCGCTTAACTTTAGCCGAATATAAACGAACGAACACATCAAAATATAATACAAATCCAACATTATTAGATATAAACAAACGCTAACTACGTGTATATATGTGTGTGTGTGAGAGAGAGAGAGAGAGTGTGTGTGTGTGTATGTATGTATGTGTGTGTGCGTGTGTGTATATATATATATATATATATATATATAGGCAAAAGTTCAAACGATAACTGTTTTTCGTACGAGAACTGCGAGAACCAATCTTAGCCATCCAATTTCCCCTCCTTCAACTGGATTGCCCACACTCAATCTCCCACGCTCTTCATTCATGAATTCTATTATCCAAAATGAACGGTCAAGATTGGTTCTCGCAGTTCTCGTACGAAGAATAGTTATCGCTTGAACCATCCCCTATATATATACACCTATATAAACATATATACATACATGTAAACGAATATAAACAAACATTCACGAATATAAATGAACGAACCATACATTTGTACGTGTTCATTTATTTAACCAAACGAAAACGAACTTCCTGCTGAAAGATTCGCCGAACGAACAAAGATTTGTGTTTGTGTTCGTTTGTTTATTAAATAAACAAACATAAACGAACTTCCTGCTGAAAAATTTGCCGAACGTTCAGTTCGTTTCCAACCCTACTCAAAAGTATGTAATTGTAAATTTTGTTAATTTACTTAAAATTAAATTAATGTTGATATATGAACAAATACAGGCTGTTTTTTTAACTCCTCATTTTAAGGATCGTAAAATACAAGTTATTGTGGATTAAGAATAAGAGTGCTCATATTGTCTTGTAGGTGTAGATATGCGACATTCGAGAACTTGTACAGGACTATTTATCGACATAATCCTTATGCATTATGCCTCTTGTATAAATGTCTGTGTTAGCAACTTTGTATAATTGCGTGCATTTTTTATTTTTCTTTTTATATCCAAAGATGTCATTCTAATTTCTAAGTTATATTATATACAATACATATATATATGTATTGTTTTTATTTGCAATGATATCAAATACTCTAATTTTTTATGTTGTTATTAAATATAATATATTAGTTGGAGTTTATTGTTTAAATAAGATTATAGATAAACTATTCTATAATGTATCTAAGTATCTAAGAATACATGTTTAATATTGTATGTTAAGACTTACCTTTTGATGTCAAACTTTAATTAATCTCACCTTTTCCATATATGTAATTAGATTTTTTTATTAACATATTTATATTCCAAGTTATTGTCTATTTTCACCTTTAACTGAACCTGTTACGTTACCGGTCAAACCTGTTGACCTGGTGGTTGATATAGAAAATAAACTTGATGAACAAGAGCAATAACCTGCTTCTCAATTTCTCATCACAAGGTTAAATTTTTTTAATTTTTAACATAAATTAGTTTAAGAGTTAATTACATTTTGGTCCTTATGATTTGTATGTAATTTCATATTTAGTTCTCGTGCTTTATTAATTACGACATTGATACTTAAAATTTACCATCCACTTCAATCCTAGCCCCTCGGTCAATTTAACATCTAATTAAAAGTTAAAAGCACTCACATGTGCCTATTGTGAGGGTATTTAGGTCATTTTTTCTTATTTTCAATGTTTTATTCAACGACTATGTTAAATAGGACATTGTTTGCCTTCTTCATTCTCTCTCCTTTGTTTTACAAAGATCAAAGCCTCATCCATCTCCTTCATTGAAGCAAGTTTGGGCCATGATGATTTATGGATGTGGAAGGTGTCGGGTTTTATCAGATAAAACGACAAACTCCTTAAAACTTGAAGATCTAGATTTTTATAAAATTAGTAAGTTTATTCTTGCAAAAATATATTATCAAGAATGATGAGATGAGAGGAAGCAAATTAATATAAAAACTAATTAAACTTGTAAAACCCCAAACTTGATCTAGTTTATTTTAAATAATTACAAAAGAAACATACACAGAATGTTATAAAAAATACTTTGGTTTATCAAGCTTAGTCCACCCTTTATAATGTCTCCCACAAGCTCATTCTAGTTGGATCTTGAAAACCTTAAACTTGATAGTTTATCTTAAATACTTACAAAGAATGTTATAGAAAATGTAATTAACTCTTAATTTAACCTTGTAATTTTAGTTTAAAGTTAATTATAAATTTGGTCCATGTGGTTTGCTATAAATCACGAGTTTAGTTTATGGGTCCAAAAACTTAGAGTTTGATTCATATTGACCTGAATTTGTCACAAATTTGGTCCCTATGTCATTTATCAAATGTTAAAACAATTCTAAATGATTATTTTACCCTTCTTTTTAGCTCTATGTAGTTTGTAGCTAATTTTAGTTTTTGTCCCTCATATTTACTATATAAATTAATCATTTATTACTAATAATTATAATTATTTTTTAACAATTATTATTACAACTAAATTAACCCTAATTAAGACATTTACTACTACTTAAAAATAATAATTATTACTATTATTTAATTGACCATTATTATTAGTTATTTAAATATACAACTTTTTATTACTAAAGGCTTTCTTATTTAATTACCTATTATTATTACAATGTATATTTGATTAATTATTATTTAACTAACCATTTACTATTACGACTAAAATAATCATTATTATTTTAACTAAATTAAGTTAAATAATAATCATGGTTAATTTAATAAGTAAAAATAATTAAATATGATTAGTAATAAATGGTTAATTAAATATAGGTTGTAATTATAATGGTTAATTTAATAAGTAGATTTAATTACTAATAAAAGGTTATCTAATTAAATAAGTTACAATAACTGTTAATTAAATAAAATTAATAATAATTGTTAATTTGTAATAACTGTTTTTATTATGATTAGTTTAATTGTAATAATAATGGTTTAGTAAAATAATAATAATAATTAGTAACAAAGGACTAATTTAATTAGTAAATATGTTTAAAATAAAAAAATTTATCTAGTGATCAAAATTGAAATTAGCTACAAATGACATTGATCAAAAAAAAGCATAAAATGGTCATTTAAAATTGTTTAACGTCTAACTAGGAGACCAGATCTTCAATATATTCAGGTCAATAGGGACCAAACTTGTAAGTATTCGGACCCAGTGATCAAACCCGGGATTTCTAACAAACCATATAGACATGTAATTAATTAACTCTTTAGTTTACTATTAATCTATTACATGACATTTAAAATATCTTATTTTTAAATAAATATTGAAAACCCTGTTGACCAGTTAACATGTGACTCGGTCATTACACCGGATTAACTAAAAACTACCATTATATCAAGTAAACTAGAAACTCGAGTTTTAAACATTGTTTTTATGAGTTGATGAACCAGGAAGTCCTAAAAATCAAAAGATTCTTAAAAGATCTTTTATAGAGTTGTCATTTTGGTTATTTGGTCGTGGGTCTTAAGATTTAAATGAGCCGAGCTGCTCGCAAACTACTCGAGCTCGTATCATTAAATGCTTGAAAAAAAGCTAAGCCTAAATGAGCTCGAGCTTATATTAAGGTTCATTTATTAAACGAGTTGTATTGGGCTCGTTTAAGTTCAAGAGCTTAATCAAGCTTTAATATAATGTATATTTTTTATTACTTATATAATTATATTACGTTTTTATATCATTAAATATGAAACATTCAAAATTCAAATTTCAAAATATTTTTTATATCATAAAAAAAAATAAAATCAGATTGCATTTAATGTATTACTTATGTACTTTAAACATTTTTTTTAAAAACCTATATAATTTAAACAAGCTTTAACAAGCCTATCACGAGCTTCGTATTACTTTTTGCAAGCCGAGCTCGAGCTTTTATAATTTTAAATGAACCTAGCTTGATTAGTGTAAAGCTCGACGTAGTTCATTTACATCGGGTATAATTGGGTAGTAAACCCGCTGAATCCTTCGGCGCAGTAATATTGTTAACTAACAAACTTCCCACTCGGTTGTCTTCATGGTTGTCCCTGCTTGGAGACTTTTTTGTACATGTAACCCGTTGGGCTTTTGTAGCCTATTATTAATCCAAATTTTCAGTCTTTCAAAAAACAAAACAAACAAATTCAGTTCATCAAATGAAGAGATGAACAAATTAAAATCTAAAAAAATAACTTTTAACAAGATGCAAAGCCTGCCTTTTTTTTTTTTTTTTTTTGTATTTTAGTGGGGCAACAAAAATTTTCAAGACTTTGGAAGGTTGGGTAACTTCTCCTTTTAAGATACAGTCAGGTTAAAATATAGAGAGGTTCATTTTTTGGAAGGAAAATATTATTAGAAGGTGCTACAAGACCAAGCATCCTATGAAAATGAAGACACTAAAAATAAATCCAAAAGAAAGAAGATAAGTTATATACTTATATATATATATATATCCTTATACTTTGTATTTTTACTTATATATCTACTCACAAAACCAAAACAAATGTCAGAATTAATAAAAGAGATGAAGAAAGAGAGCCACGAGGATTCAATATGTCATTATTAAGAAGGTATAAGTATGGAGCAAAGAGAATTAGTAGCATAAAATATAATTTTTCGAAATGAAAACCTAACTAGAATGTAAGCAACATCTTCGGATTTAATCCATATATCCCACCAGTAACATAAATCTTTACATATATCTGCCAACCAAAAAATAGATAAGCGTTGAACATTTGAGAAGACATCTTCATTCTTTTATCAAAGTCACTTGATCGGAAGAGCATGAAACTAACTTTTTCTATAGATTAGAGTATGTTTTCTTCATGGATGATTCTATATATCCCCCCTTGACTGTCTATATAACCCTCCTTGATTTGACATGTATGAGTAAAAAAGCAACATTGAAAATGTAACCCTCTTGATTTGACATTTAATTTTGTGAGGGGAGGGAAGCTATATAGTAGCACCCTTCTTCATTAATCGCCGGTGAGAGAAAACACTCATTCAGCTCCTTTCTTTGACCCTTATGACCCGTTGTTTGATTTTTATTTTTATTTTGAACAGCAAAGAGAAGGTAGCCTAGAAAGAAAGCTTTGACATAATCTTCACCCTCACCCGTTGTTTGATTTATGTGCTTCTAATTTCACCTAATGCGACGAGCATTGTTTTTTGTTCGGCCCAACATTGACACAAGTTTTTAGTATTAAACCCGAAATGACCCTTTTTAACTTTAGGTCATTATTGCCGGTAGTTGAGGTTGTATTGGTTCGTAGAATAGTATATTAATAGAATTTGTCTTTTTTTAAAAAAAAAAATTTCTTCATGTAACCTCATGAGAGCTTAATTGTTTTATATTTTCTAGCTTTATTTATTTTGTCAACCACTTTTATAAGACTAAAAGTTGTAGTTTTCATTATCTTTTGAAATACTAGCATCGGATCCGTACAAATATGTAATATTACGAGATAAATAACTTGATCTACTCGGTAATATTTTCTTCTTATTTATTTCTTATTTCCCACCAACTCTTTATTTTTAAAACAAATTTTAAAATAATAAAACAACGAAAAAATCTTATTTCATGAAATAATGATAGAATATACGTCTCGCCTTAAAAGTTATGTCAATATAGATGAGAAATTTTGTTGCTATAAGAAAGTATGTTAAATGTATTATTCTAGCTTTTCTTCGAACTTCAAGATCACTTGGCAAACTTGGTGTTATTTTCCTAATCTAGTTTTTCCTTTTTAATTCTTGTTGTCTTTTTGTATCTTTACTCTCTAGCTCCTTGTATTTTTTATAAAATCTTCGATGCCGCTCATATATATATATATATATATAACCTTAGTGTATATGTACCTTGTAATAATCGATTCAGATCGTACAAACCTTTGGCAGCAAATAATTTGCAGTTTTCGTATGAACAATTAATTAAAAGGAAAATAAAATAAATAAAAAAATGTATGTATTGGAAGTATTGGAAAAGGTGTTCCTAGGGAAGGAACAGGTGTTAGGGGTTGACAATCAATCATGTGTAGTTACATCCTGCGTATATGTGATGTTTGGTCTGTGGGTATTATGTTTGCTTTTCATTGATTTCCATGTTCTTTAAAGCTACTACATCCATAATCTATATCTGCCTTCTAGCTTATCCTATTACACTTACACCATAAGGATCATCTCACTTTTCTTATACTCTCTCTTATTTATTATATTAGCGTCACATTAATTTTTTTCATTAATAATCTTATCGAACTCGATCACAAACTCTCACGTTCTTTGTTTTTTTAAAAATTTAAAAAAGGTGAAGAGAGAAAAGACAAAGAAGATAGGTGACCAAGTAGATAGGTGACCAGTGGGTGAGAAAGAGGGAGGAGACGATGGTGTTCATATATCTTTTGTAGCATTTCACGACTCTCCTGTAAGAAGAATGCGGACAGTCTAAGTGGGTATTCGTTTTAACTTATTATGGTTTCACGAGCTTGACTTATTTTTAATAAATTCGTTTTATTTTCTTAATTTAAAACCTAATAAGCTCGTAAGTTAAAAAATTATACCGAAAATGTTATTTAAAAAGGCAAAAGATTTATTTAATAAACAACCAAAAATATAATAAACGGGCTTGCAAAAACTTCTGCAACCCAACGAATAAACAAAGTAAAGGATGATAGAATTAGTTAGATTTTAAATATTATTATTTTATTTTAAAAAATAATATTATTTTTTTTCTGTTAACAGTTTATAGTGGTCATGTATTAGTTTTTATTGACATAATAATAGACTTACGTTAATTTAAGTTAAAAGGAAAATAATGAAAAGGTAAAAAAGCACATGAAATAATGAAATTACCATGTCCAATGGGCCAGTGAATTGGGCATAATGATAGCCCATAACCAACTAGCAATTAGCAAACGATTGTGCTCCATATTGGATGGAATCATATAGAAACGTGAAAAATATGCGAGTAGAGATTTATTACGGGTATCTTCGGTTTAACATTTTTTTTTTTTACGAAACCGTAATAATTGTTTGGTAATATAGGTTTGGTTTGACCGGTTTAAGCCTAATGAAATAAATATCTTCGGGTTTAATAATTTTTTAAACCAAACTAGTTATTTTGTTGAGATAAACAAAACAAATCAAACTAAAGGTATCTAGTTTGATTTGGCTTGTTTGACGGTTTGAATCATTTTTGTTACATTACTACTAAAAGTAAAAGTGTTACAATATAAATTAAGAATTAAAAAAATTAATGAATAAGATTACTTTGTGTCGTCCTCTTTGTTTCTTAATGAAAGAGACTAAGAAAACATAAGTGTAAAATTTCTTTATATTTTGCTCAATGTAACATTGGAAGCGAAATAGACAAGATAATGATGCGTTATTATATCTAGGTGTGATAAAATCATAAAATATGCATTGGTCACCTTTTATAATAGGTAAAAGGGCAATTGAGAACAACACTATACAAACCTGGTCGAGATTATGTCACCGTACGTTGTAATAAATAAAATAAAAAGATATATACTATACACTATATCAATTTGCAAAGTGTTTAGGCAATATTTCATGAGTTATGAGAGGTAATTAAGTAATTTTATTTAAAAAACGTGAGATTGTAAACGAGTATGAGCTAAACGATATATAGCTTGGCCTGTGGATGGTGGCACACTGGCATGAGGAAATCTTACACGGGGAATAGAAAGAAGGTGGGTGAACTCACAAGAGTTGCCGTGAAAAGATTAATTTTTTAGATTTCTTCTTTTAACTTTTTGCAACGATTTGATTGAACTCAATGTTTTGTACATATTTTTTTAATAAATAAGTAATTTGAAGGGCAATTTTGTCCTCTTTTCAAGTTAGTGTCAACGAAATTTTATTCCCAGAAATAAAGATCATATTTAATGTAAACTCGATTGTAATACCACTATATTTTACTGAGTTGTGTTCAATAAACTCCATTTAAAAAACATAGTAATGAAATTTTAATATTCAATCACATGTGATTCAGTATACAATCACATGTGAATTACGAAAATACCACTCCGCCCAAATTTTTAAAATTTAATCTAGACCATTGATACAATTGATCCAAACCCTAAAATTAGTCCCTTAGAACTATAAATTAATTATAGACTATATCGAACATTCTTCGTATTTTACTATTTATCCATTATGATTTTCATTACAAAAACATAAAATGAATAAGATAAACTAGAACTGGCATGTCGATTAATATTCGCCGAGTGTGTGATCATGACAAAACTTGAGTGGCACAAAACCTCATTGTTATTTTTTAGAGTGAATTACATTTTTTGTCCCTAAGGTATTGTCAATATTATGGATATGTTTCAAAATTTAGAAGTTTGGTCCCTTTCAAACGGAACTTATTGCAAATTTTGTCCCCAAAGTTAACCATGCATTAAAATTTTCTTAAAGGACCATTTTGCAGTCAATCAAGCGTGTTACTACTATCTAGTTTTGGTCCTTGAACTTTTTTTTATTCTTGTTTACTTATTTAATTAACTATTTATATTTAACTAACCATTTTATTATTATTATTACAACTAATTAATCCTAATTAACCATATTATGGTTAAACCTTAAATCATATTCTACCTTTTTTTAATCCAAACCCCCTCCCCCTTCTCTCGTATGTTACCATAAGCACCCCACTTGACCACCAGAACAGTCATGGCAGGAAAAGCTTCAATCTGCAACGGTTGCTTTGTACAGTTGAAAATTTTGTGAAATTGACACTTAAATTCGAAAGATGAAACACTTGGAATTCATGTATTGTTTTATCACCCTCACCATTATTCTTTGTGATCTTATATATACTGTGTTTTCTTTAAATTCAAGAAAAATCTGTCAATTCAGTTTCATAATAAGGCAATTCCTCGTAACAAGGGAGACGATTAATATCAACCACAAGATGCCCATAACTTTTATCATCTTTAATCATTTCAAAATTAAAAAGATGCAATCCAAGAGCCTCTCTCAAACCTTTCGGCACCTCATCAAGAAACTTTGACGTCGGTTTTTTCTTAACTTCTCGTCGGAGATATTATTACTCCATCCGTTTTCATAGGAGATTACAACACTTGATATCTGAGAGAAGCTCGTAACTCCACCAGATTCTGATGTCATTATCTCCATCGTCACATTTAAAACATCTGACAACGATGAGTCAACCCAACTCATACATAAAATCGACCCCTTGAAACACTATCAATCAAGACTTATGAGCATAGATCCTTGTTCCCACAATTGCACCCCTTGGCAAGTTGAACGGGACTCGTCTAGACTCCTAACACCTCTAGATGAGAGAGGAATTCGATAGGAATTTCTGTTGGTGTGAAAACAGTGAATCTGATGGGTTTTTTGCATCTAGATTTTTTACGGCCTGTCATAAGAAGAAACCAAGGCCATAGACATGTTCCCCACATCCATACGAGACTTTTGTGACCCGTCTCGACCAATACTCCTCCTATAGTTAGCGGATTCAAGGGTTTATGGCTTATGGTGGTGATGATGTTGTAGGAGTATTAGGGTTTATTGTGGTGGTGATGTTATAGAGCAATGGTGGTGATGGGGGTTGATTTTGCAACTTTCATAAAATTACATGGGGATTGAAAAAACTAACTTTAACTCTGTTAAAGTAAACCAAGGTTCTAAATAACGTGAGGCGTAGGCCGTAGCGTGGTGGAAAGGTCAAGTCTTGGAAGCTATGGCGAGGTCATGACGTTACATAAAGCGTGACTTAAGGCGATAATTTTTTATATAAATTATAATTATGTATATACAATTATACAAACAAATATTAAAAACACATAATTATGGGTTTATAACATAGTTCATTAATCTTTTCCTTTGTTTTCAGTATATCCAACCATCCTAATAACATAATAAGTTTATATATTCGGCTCATATGACTCAGTACATCTAACATGCCTAAAAAAACAAGGCTTATAACATGTAAAAACATGTCAAGCTGTACCTTAACGTATATCAAGCCTTATATCCAAGCCTTGGACCATGTCGTGACGGTATGATTAAGCTTCAAGCCTTGATAGAGCCATGATGAAGCAAATGCGAGTTTTTTAGAACCATGAAGTAAACAGATAAAGGACCACGGGTGTGCGATTTTCAAAATAAAAGACTAAGTTTGCAAATTTTTGGCTTAAAAGACCAAATATGAAATAATTTTATTTTTAAAAGGACCTATAGTGTAATTCACTCTTTAAAAGGGACTAAAAATATAAGAAGTGTGGATCAAGAGAAACGAAGATATAAATTTTACGCTAAAAGGTTCATATCCATCATTTGACTAAATCATAAGGACTAAAATTTACTCTGTTGAAACAAACAAAGTTAAAAGAAAATTCCAAGATTAGAAATTAAGGGACCAAAATTGCAGATAGATAGCAAAGTTCAGAAAGTAGCGAGGAAAAAACGTCAAGAAAAAAGGGAAGATAAAAAAATCGTGGTTGTAGGGGACTGCATCCGCCATTGCATTCAAGCTTCAACCAACTCAAAAATGGCGATGGCTTCCTTGTCCCTCAATTCGTTACCTATGCAACCACCTTCTCAACACTCTCGCAAGCTCATTGACGGTCCACTATCAACGTCTATTTACCACGGTAGCATCGCCGCCGGCACCTTAAAACCCATTGTCATTTCCGGCGACCCTCCGACGTTTGTATCCGCTCCCGGTCGTCGCATCGTCGCAGGTTAGCCCCGTATACTCTTATCTGTGCCTCTTAATTATTTCCCTCTCTGTATCGAATTCCAGTATTTCAAATTCAAATTTGACGTAGTTTTTGATCTAAAAGTGTTTCAATCTGAACACTCTTGTATCTCAATGCAATCATTAATTTGTGTATCGTGTTTTTTATTGTCTATATTCAACAATTAGTAAATTAACTTCGGTAGCTATTACTACTGTTGTTATCTTCACTTTCAGTTGAGTTAATTTAGTTATTGAAGCATCAGTATATTAATAATTTCTAGAATATAGAGATATTTGCTACATTGAGTTCCTAAATTTATAAGAAATTATATTTTGAAGTTCCGAGGTTCAATATTAAATCAATTTGATTTGGTTGACTGGTGGAGTTGTGTTACAGTTTAGTTACTGGTGATGATCATATTTGTTGTTTTTCCAGCACATCTTTTATTAGTTTTAGCATCTATAAAATGAACTAACACAAATAATTAAGAAGAAATATTGACCTAGAACCAGCTTCAAGATCATATCCTTGATCTTTACATTCTTTTGGGAAGTAGATTCTAGTTAGGGGATGCTTTAAGTGATGGATGATTGTACTCCAACCTATGGGAATTTTAGGTGGGTGTGATGTTAGATCTATGTGACTGTGATATGATGTACCCGGGGAATTACAGTCTATGGGAGGGTGATCGAGACTAGAGAGTGCCATCAGCAACACCGTGTATTTTATAGTTTTTCTTGATTATTCTCAGCAAGTCAGCAGCTTATAACATCTCATTCAAAAGCGTATTCTTGGTTACATCCATTGTTTCATTATTTAATTTTTTTCAAGACTGTGTTTTGGCTTAGGCTGATTTTGCACATGTAACTTCTTAGTTTGGATTTGAATATGTCAAATAGATCGGTCTCTTTAGTATGTTGTTCCTGTTAGTTACACCTATCATGCTTTCTCAGTTCGTTCATTTTGTGTGAGTTTTTTTCACATAACATCCTGAATATGTAATTCATTTACATTTTATTGAAAATATGTTACATGAAATTGGTAATTTTAGTTGGGGATTTGCACGGGGACCTTGCTAAAGCAAGATGTGCACTCGAGTTGGCTGGTGTCTTGAGTTCAGATGGTCGGGACACATGGACAGGCCAAGAGACGGTACGCCTTTGTAATGGGGTTATGTTCTAACACTTTGAGCATGTATAAAGGATCACCATTGATGCACTTATTTACATATTTACCCTTTGACCAGGTCTTAGTTCAGCTTGGAGATATACTTGACAGAGGTGAAGATGAAATTGCTATATTATCTTTATTGAGGTCACTGCAAATTCAGGCCAAAGAACACGGTGGTGCTGTTTTCCAGGTGAAATTATTATATATTATGCATGCTGTCTTTGACTCCACGATCTAGTTTTTCAGTTTTCATATATAGAATTGGGATGGGTGTGTTTTTCAATCTTGTAGAAATTATTATATGGTAAAAGATCCAATCTTTTTCATGGAAGTTTAAAAATTTTCATATCCATTGGTTGACCTCATACCATTGTTTGATAATCTTAGGTGAACGGTAATCATGAAACTATGAATGTTGAAGGGGATTTTAGATATGTCGATTCTGGTGCATTTGATGAATGTTCTGACTTCCTAGAATATCTAAACGACTGTGGGCATAATTGGGAAGATGCTTTTGCAAGTTGGGCTGAAGTATCTGAGAACTGGAAAGAAGAACGAAAAATATCACAGAGTTCTTGGGGACCATGGAACCTAGTAAAGGTATGCAATTCATGGAAATATTGATGTTAAAATGTTACTTTGTGCAGTTATCTTTATAAAGATGACGATGACATTTTTGGTAAATATGTGCATCTCTGCCTTCATTTCTAACATAAAGTTGTGGGATTCTGATTGATTTATATAAATATTAGGACAGCGACAAAAGGGAGTAATTGCAAGATCAATCCTTTTAAGGCCAGGAGGTCCATTGGCATCTGAATTGGCACGACATCCTGTTGTACTTAAAGTTGATGATTGGGTGTTCTGTCATGGTGGACTTCTTCCTCACCATGGTAAAGTTGGACCCTCCATATATTTTACAGCTATTGTATCTTATACAAGCTCAATTTCCTCTTATAAGCTCTTTATTTTTTCCCAATTTTTACTTTCAAATGTGCCAAAACAAATGCAACAAGAGCAATAGTTGAGGGGCATCTGACCAACCACTAGTCACAGTAATCTTATGACTATTACTCTCTTTGGTCAATTTTTACATATTAATTTCCTTAAACAATCAGAATTTGTCAAACACTCAAACTGTTTTTTATTATTACAATTTGAGACAACAAAAACCACACTCAAAGCCTCAAACACTATCTCTTGCAATCTCTTTTATTATCCCATATTCACTTCCAAAACACACACACAAATAACACCCCTTTAATATGCAAAGAGGTAACTTTAGATGAAACATCGTTGAAGTGGAAATGTTGCATTCATTTTGTGTCATCCTCAAAGGGAATTGTTATATTTATTTTTGGTGTGTTTTGGTTATTTTCTTTGAAGTGATAAATATTGAATTGAACTCTTGATAGTGCTGCAGTTACATATGGCATAGAGAAGATAAACAATGAGGTATCTAAATGGATGACTAATGCCGGTGAAGATGATGTCGAGTCACAAATACCTTTTATAGCTACAAGAGGTTATGACAGTGTCGTGTGGAATCGTTTATACTCTAGAGATACCTCTGATTTAGAAGACTATCATATTGAACAGGCTAGTAAAATTCAGTATTATTTTTACATATTGTCTCACTTTTTCTGTTTAACAGTTCTCAGCTGAATTCAGAAATTTATGAATCAAAAACTAATTGATATTATATAGTAATTAGTTCTTCTATTATTGTATGATTACTATCTCACATATTTCAATTACCAACGTGTTTGCTCCACAGATTCAGTCTATTCTTGACAGCACACTTCAAGTGGTTGGGGCGAAGGCAATGGTGGTGGGACACACTCCACAAACTACAGGAGTGAATTGGTAAAAGAAATCATTGTTATCTTTTCTGATTTACATAGCCCACCGACACACAAACAACCCCCCCCCCCCTCCCCCCACCCCCCACACACACGTGAAAAGTACAAAAGTTTCCATTTAAAAGCGACCTACTTTCCCATTATTATCATTATAAATAAGGGGGTGTTTGGATGTGCGCTTTGAGAGTGATTAGGGTGATAGGAGTAAGTCCCATTCATTGGGATGGAGGTGAGAGAATTGTAGGGCCGGCAGGTTAACCCCACCTGTCCCCATTGAGGCTGCCCAACTTCACCCTGTCAGCATACTCGCACCGAAGAAAGATGAAGCAATGTCTATCTGTCTCTCTCCTTCTCTCTTATTTTTTTACTAGGGTAGTTTGAGTGGGATAGAAAACCATCTCAATGGCCTAGTGGTAGGATGCTTAGACAGTCTCGGAAGAGATCTGGATTCAATCCTAGCTAGGTGCAAACATCTTGGACGGGGAGTATAGGAAACAACCACATAAATGGTTAGGCCTCGTACATCAGAGCATAGCTCAACTTCCCAAGGGAGCCTTCTAAAGTGGGAAATCCCTTTAAAAGAAGTTTGAGTGTGATCAACCGATCAAAAGATGGAGGGGAAGAGAGAGAGAGGGAGCTGCCGATGTGATGCTGATGTGGCAATTGGGGTGTACGGATTGGGGGTACTCTCCCCCACCCTTATGTAATACGTGAATAAGGAGAACCAATTATTAGAAAGTGGGTTGTTGGAGATAGTGTTTGTACTTGAATATGTTGTTTGAAGTCATAAATTAATCAGATAATAATTTGTTTGCGTGTTTGACTAATTCTGATTATTTAAGAAACCAATTGCTAAACTGACCTAACAAGGCATTCTTGTGGGAAAAAAAGAAACGTCCAGTGAAATGGGATTGAAAGTTTCTCAAGCTAGGTGCAAAGAATCAGAAAATATGTTTCAAAACATAAATCCAAATATCCCTTAGTTTAATGGTAATCATTTGAGTCCGCATGCATGATCCCTTATATGTCTTCACTGAAGATCTTAAGTCATATTTCACCATTTATTCTATTGATACTTTGTATGGTGTGCAGTAAATATAACTGTAGCATTTGGCGTGTTGATGTGGGGATGTCTAGTGGAGTTCTTGATTCAAGACCTGAGGTAAACCTCATCTTTTTTTTAACCTTGAAGTCTTTCACATAATCAGTACATTAATTAAGAGATATGTTTTTTGTAATGCTTTATAATCTCTATATGATATTCATCCATCAGGTTCTAGAAATAAGAGGCGATAAAACAAGGGTAATAAGAAGTGAATCAGACTCGTTCAGTGAATTTCAGGCTGCTGATTATTTGTAAATAACTGCAAGGTATCATTAACAGCTTCTCTTCAAGCTTCCTACTTTGTGCTCCTAAACTGCAGTTGTTCATTTTACTTCGTAGTTCAGTAGAAAATCTTGAGCACGAGTCCAATCACAAAATACCCTTGGTTACAAATGATCATATAAGTTACAGTTGATAGCTTCTCTTCAAACATCCGAGTTGCATTGCACTAAAAGACTATAGAGGTGGCGATTTTTTTTCTTTTCTTTTCCGTCCCGCGGGGGGGGGGGGGGGGGGGGGTGCACAAAGTAGGTTGATAGGAGGGGTGTAAGGAAATCAAATCAGCTGAATAAACACAAAAAAACAAATGGATGAATGAAGGGATTTCGATTTCTTTGAATGCTAAACAAATACAAACAAACACATGCACACACACGGGAGGGGGTTCTGTCAAGTTGGGTGATAGGTGGGTTTGTAAATGAACCAAATTAAATCAACAAATCTCAAAGGAACAAACACAAATAGATAAACGAAGGGATTTTTGTGTTTGTTTGTTTACATGCTAAACAAACACACACGCTCATGTGGACAGAGAAATATAATTTTGTGTGTGAGAGAAAAGGTTCATTTGAGATTTGAGAACTATAAAGATATATGAGAACTATAGAGCCAATCTAGGCCCTTAGATTACAAAGGAAGGGTCAAGATCACTTGTGAATGAATAGTAAATCACAGGTGATTTAAGGTGTGTACATTTATAAAACGTCGCTGAATGAATGAAACTATTGCTCATGTTCATACTTTTAACTCCGAACAAAAATATTGTTCATCTTCATTGATTTATTTACTAAAAGAACATAAATGATCTTTCTGCTGAATGGTTCACGAACTGCTAGTCGAACGGTTGGTTTGTTTCCAACTCTAGTAGTGGTACTTTTTTGGTACGGTCAAGTCGTGTTGGGTCGACCCGAATTCCATTTTGTCTGTTAATGCTAATGTTTTGTGTAATTAGTTAGCATGATAAATATGATTACGACAAATATATTATAACACCAATAATCTAACTTATTGAATTTAACGATTTTGGAGGTTTTATGCATTAAATTACACTTCGGGTGACATTTGACTTGTTACATTTAGCTAGTTCTTTATTGTATCCTTTTAGCTTGAAAATTTGTCAACAGGTTTGCAATCTTCATCATCGTTGTAATTCACAGTCACACATGCATTTCATTTATTTTGATGCCTTAAAATGTAGACAGAAAATCAATTTCACTTGAGGAGTAGTTGCTAAAATGCTAAAACTATTTATCTTCTTGTTAGTGTCGTGTATCTAACTATCGAGCATGTTTGGTGACTTATCGACAGGCATCTCTGTTGAAGATAAAGACCCGATATGGTTTTGGCCCGCGAAGAGACAAACGTGGGTTGACGAGTGGTCAAACATTTATTGGTCATGGATTCATGGCACAAGAGCAGGTCTATCATAGAATAGAATGCAAAGGCTTGTACTCTAGGAAAAAAGATAAATAAAATTCATACTGTATATACGGGTTCTATCTGTATGTATATAAACAAGGTGTTATGGAATAAAACTTATGTGGTTAATGTACATGCCAACAAGCATGATGTACAAGTTGTTAGCCATTGGACTAGAGACCAAAATTGAAAAAAAAAAACTTAACATTTGTTTCTGCCGCTCTCCTTGGAGCATTTATGTTTCTTCCTTTTTAAGCATTCGGTAGAATTTAAATAAGCATTTTATTACCAAATTAACTTAAATGCGTAGATTTACATTAAAATCACTAATAAAAAGATCTTGAGATCGGTAGTCCACGTTTGCTGTTGCATCCCTCTTGAAAATTGCTTAAAAATCATAGCCCTCATAAAAATAAATAAATTATGATTTGTTCGTAAAACTCGGTATGGACGTCCTCGTGTCTTTTTGTGGCTCCAAAAGAAAAGGGTGTTGTTTATTAGTACTACATGGCCCTCATACTATTTTTCTCACAAAATGTTTCTCATGAATCAGTTATAAACACACATAATATTTATTCTGACACGTGAATCTTAGGAGTATAATTACCCTTAAAATTCGCTCGAAAAAACCATGTTCTTGTAAGCTTTAAGAAATAATGATATGGACATGTAATTACGTTAGTAGTTGAAAGTTAGGCCGGCCACATTGGAGGACCAACCCCGAGCTGGTTGGGGGTCAACCTGAGCTGGAACACCATCGTCCCTTATAGGGTTGATGGTGGTGGGGTTCCCTAGCTGGTTTCCAAACCAGTGACGGTTAATATTTGATGTGAGTGGAAGAGGGTTGGATGTAGGGGTTTGTGGGATAGAAGAGATTAGAGGTGGGAGATGATGTGGATGTTGATGTGACAGTAAGTTAGAGATGATAAATAAGAGTTGAATGCTGATTAGTAGCATAGAGCCATAGACCGCCTAAAACTTGTAAAGTTGATAGGCCTTTTATATTGCCCTAAGGCGGGCATGTATATTTTGACAAATTTTCTTTAAGCCATCTTTTATACAAGTGGCATTTAATTTATGAAGTAATAAACTATTTCAGTTTATAGATTTTTCTTTCTCGTATTATGTAAACATAGTTACGTTAGATTACGGATTCAAGGTCACAATTGTTTTTTTTCAAAGCATTTACAGATTTACTAGTAGGTAGATATAGCACGTCTTGGAGGGGCAGAGTGGCTGGCGTGATTGTCTATGTGAAGGCAATCACCAGGATGGCAGCATGATTAGTCGTGCGTGTAGCTGGTCATGTTGATCGTTTTTGTGTGTAAAAGATGGTTAGATGGAAATGTAATTGTATAATTAAATAGGGATCCGGAAGGTTTGGCACCTCGGTGTCGGCTCTTTGCCACCTGAGGTTGTTCGACCATTGAAATGATACAAACCTTATAAAATGATTTTAATTTTTCCAGCACAACTTATCCTCGCTACCACCACTAAGTGTTGGCCATGTCATCATTGCCACTTTCCTACCAAATTTTACTAGGTGCGGCTGCCACCAGTCACCACCGTGTGTCACCCGCAGTCACCGACCCTAGAAACTCTAAGCATCAACATATGTAAAAGTATTTTTTTCCCAACTTATCTCCTAGCTATCATCACTACTTATTAATACCGCATGACAACCAGTTCGCGACCGCTGGAACCATTGGATACTAAACTATAGTTGATGACTCTCGTTCTAGACACTCTAGTCACTACTTTTGGCCTTAGGGAGATGAGGGTGAAGAATTAAGAATGCATACAAGTTAGGGGTGTAAACGAGTCGAATCAAGCTCGAGCTCGACAGGGCTCAAACTCGACTCGAAATTTTATGTTAAGCTCGAGCTTGGCGAGCTTTCATACTTGAAGCTCGAGCTCGACTCGAAAGGGTACATTTAGCTCGAGCTCGGCTCGAAAAATTCGAAATAATATAAAAAAAATTAAATTTAAAAACAAAATTATTCAAAATATAGATAAAATCTAAAATTAATGATTTTTTAGTAACTACTTATTATAAATAGTATGTATATAAAGTAAATTTGTTTCAATAAGTACTCTTTTTTAATATGTTTTAATATTAGTCCATCGTATATACATATTACATATATAAATATACATATACTATACAAGGCTCGAAAAGCTTGATAAGGACTCGAGCCGAGCTCTTAGAAGCTCGAGCTCGACTCGTTAAATAATTCGAGCTCGTTTTTGGGCTCGAACTCGAGCTCGATAAAGTTCGACTCGAACGAGCCGAGCTCGAGTTACTCGATAAAAGCTCGACTCGTTTACACCCCTACAAGTAGCGTTGGCTTTCTTTATACTTTCTAGTATAACTGTCTTAAATACTATTATATTACTTTGTTTCTACTTTTTAAATATTTTAAATTAGGTTTAAGAAAGTTTTATAAATGAAAGTACAAAAAGAGTGTTAGATTTAAAAATTCAATTTTTTTTTTTACTTTTAATTGAGTTAGGGTGTTGTTTGGGTGGGTTAATCTTGTTCGGATCGAATTAACCCGGTTTAAATAAACAAATTGAGGTATTAAATAAACTTAAGGAAAAACCAAAAAATCAAGCAACAAGTTTAATCTGGATACTTTTATCTTTTTGCTTTAGAGATTGTAGTTATTAAAAAGGTGTTCAGTGCTAGGACCAGGAGTTGGACTAGAACTTGAGTTAGCAAAATTGTAGTTATTAAATAGGTGTTTAAAAAATAGTTGAAACCGGAGAATGTAAAATAATATAAAAGAATTTACGATAAAGAATAAATAATAAAATTAATTTAATTAAATTGCATATATTTATAAATTACGTAGAGGGCAAAAAACATGAAATAACTAGGCAAAAAGAAATCTTATGAACAAATCATCTATAGAGGTATGGAAAATTTCACTACACCCAATTGGAATATGAAAATTGATGTTAAAACTTAAAATTGAAGTTCAATAAATGTTTTGTCATAATAATAATAAAGGTATATTCAATAAAGTTTATGTAAAAAACATAGTAATAAAATTTTAATATTTAATTACAGGATTCAGTATACAATCACATGTGATTGTAAAAGCATCACATATGAATTACGAAAATACAACTCCGTTCAAAATTTTAAAATGCAATGTAGATCATTGATGTCATTGATCCAAAGGCTAAAATTAGTTTCTTAAGACTATGAATTAAGTATGGATTATATTGAAAATTCTTCAATAAATAATAATAATAATAATAGAGATGTGATCCGTACATAACAAAATTGATCATACACAACAACTTTATGCTTCATCAACTTGTACTATGTGCAATAAATGTTTGTATCTTGTTGTATATGGCTAAAAACTATTGTGTACGAACTGGTTCTCATAATAATACCATCCACGTATTTTAACAAGTTTTCCGTCTACACTAAATAAAAAAATAATATATCCTCTTACTTATTTAATGTTTTATAATTGTAAACACTATTTCTTTTTCTCTTGTTCATCCTTGATTTTGACCCTCTATAAAAAGACCCTTCAATCTTCACATAACTGACCCGACCCAAACAAACCGTCGTTTAAAACATCAATCCAACCTTTGAGCGGTTGGCATCTCCGCTAAAAAATTTGAACAGTAAACGACCGTATATGAATTCAACATCGTAACCACTGAATGCATGCTTTATTCCCACCTATCAATTTCTCATATCCATTTCTAGATTTAGTCTTCACTTGGGCTTCATCGTCTCTAGTAGTACCTTCGATTTCACTGAATCATCATGTGTCTTTTAATGTGTCGCCCGAGAGCTCGTCATCTGTTTGTTTTAGGGTTCTTAAACGTGGATTTCGACGTCTTAATTTGGATAAATCTAGGGCTTCTATGAGCATATCGGTCGGATCAACCACTGCAGTTGATGATGCATTGTTCGCCAATTACAAGCCTACCACTGCCTTCTTCTTCCCTGGTCAGGTTAGATTTGAGAACTAAACGTAATTGTCTAGTTTCATTGTTTAATTGTGATGCAACTGAAGTAAATTGTTAAAACCATCTATGAAATTACTGTTCTGATTCATAGTAAATGGCAAAATGCGGCTAGCTACCAGATGAACTTGCAAATATAAAAATGCGATTACCGCTTTAATCACTGTTGTAATGTTTAAAGTTGCAACTTTAAACTTTAATCGCTGTTGTAATGTTTAAAGCTACCAGATCAAGAAAATCGCATTTTTAAATTAAGTCATTTTTAACCACCTGAAAATTTTTGAATCGATTTGAAAATTGATAGATTTCTCTTTGGAATTAGATTCATTTGCTTCATTCAATTCATAGGTTTATGTTGCAGGGTGCACAAGCGGTTGGAATGGGACAGCAAGCTCAGAAGGTGCCGGCTGCTATGGAGTTGTATAATAAGGCAAACGAAATTGTAGGGTGAGCTCAATTATTTCTTTAGACAAAATATGAACATGTTTTAGATCAGCTTAATGTATATGGCGTTTCTCATCTTCTTCGAGCGAAATAACTCGTGTGAATGACTCATTAACCATGATTTTATCTTTGCTTGAAGGTTTGACATCTTGGATGTTTGCATGAATGGACCAAAGGAGATGTTGGATTCCACTGTTGTATGTCAGGCAAATCTCCACTATATTTCTATTTTATTGTGGCTACAATGTTCAAATGATGATACATCAGTATGCAAGGGATGCTTCCTATGGGTGGTTTTATGGTGGACTGGTAGTAGTATTTTAGGTATTCCAATGATAAACAATATTTAAGAATTATTAAGAAATAGGGATTCCCCACTAGAGATCACAAGGTTGGTTAGGTAACGGGTCAAAAGAGGGCTTCTCCATTTGGCCAATTTTCATTCAATCTACTTTTTTTGGTTGTTGCGTGTTTGATCCATTAATTAGAGATGAAACTTAACTTGAAACGATCAATTTATAAGTAAATGGGTTGAAATTATCACCTTAATGTCCACTAGCAGCATGTAGACCCCTACTTGTTGGAGATACCCAAGTCGAGGGGGTGGACCTATCTTTTTGGCTAACTATTGATGTGCACATGTTAAAATGAAATTAATTTTTGGGCTATGTGGATGTGCACATCTTGGAAGAAAATATTGTATTGCTTTGTAGTGTAAAAATTTATATAAAAAAAAGAAACAACAAGAGTTTCCAACTTTTTATGATGAGGAATACCAGAGATTTAATTATTTGGATATGGTTTTACAATTTGCAGCCAGCTATCTATGTTTCGAGTCTAGCCGCAGTAGAGATGCTACGTGCTCATGAAGGAGGCCAACAGATAATTGATTCTGTGGATGTTGCATGTGGGCTTAGCTTGGGAGAATACACAGCTCTTGCATTTGCAGGTGCTTTTAGGTGAGTTATCTTGTTCAATAGAATTTTGAAGTCCACCATCATTATTAGTTAGCATTTTCTTCTTGACAACTATTCTTGTAATTTTTTTCAAGTCGCCAGCTGCTAACTACTCTCTACATCTTGAGTATTGCAAAATTTGTCTCTGAATGTTGTTTAAAAGAATTATTTACCTGTTAAGAATTGTTTAACAGCCGTCAATTACTAACAAAGAAAGAAAACTTGTTGACGAGAAGCAATATTTGTAATAATCTATGAGGATTACTAGAGGTGGCAATTGGGTGGTTGGGTCATGTCAAAACGAATTTGGGTCAAAATGGGGACGGGTTGATCCGCACACACTTTTTTCTTCTTTTCTTTTATAGTTTTCTGAATAACTAATACATTAAATATGATAACAAAAACTATATTAGTACATAAATATTCGAATTGTTTGAACATAAGGATTTAGGATTTAGGTGTTTTTAAACAGTTCTTCTAGCCTTTTATTTTATTTTATTTGTTTGACATAAGACATAACCCAAAACTGGTCAGAATTGTCATCTTTAAGATTGATGACGATGAGCAAATTGTTGGATAGAATTCACATATATAAGAGATGACAAATACACTAAATATACTTTATTATAATCATCATCGGTATTTACAACCATACTATGAACATATATATATATATACACACATAATTTTGAACCGTTGTACCCCTTTGGAGGAGACGGTTAGAGTAATAACTGTCACTAGCACCGGAATCAATAATCCAAGAAGTTGATCCAGTGATTAAGTAGTGATATTCATTTTGATTTTTGCATGAATTAGAAAAGGAATTACTAGCAAAATTGACATTTGTTCCTCCTTTATCTGAAGAAGTATTTGATTCATTGGCTTTGTTGAGCCTGAAATGATTTGCATTTATTGAGATGAGTTGTTGATATTGTTCGTTAGACATCTCTGGTGTAGAAACAACTTCTTCATTTGATTGAACATTGGATGCAACACTTTTTCCTTTTGTGAACTTGAAATCCTTAGGAAATCCAAAAGGCGATAACATTTATCAACTGTATGACCAAATTTCTTGCAATGATTACAGGACCTATTCTTCTTGAATTGGTTTGAACCAGATTTAACATTCATAGAAGCATATTCAGAAACAAAAATTAGAGCAAAATGAACTTCCCTCTGTTTTTCATCTTGAATCAGAAGAGAATATGCTTGTGCAATGGTTGGAAGAGGTTTCATCATCAAGATATTACCTCTAGTTGATCCATAATCACCATTAAGCCCCATAAGAAACTTAATTAGCCTTTGATTTTGTTCAAATTCTCGAAACTTCTGAGCTGCATCACAAGTACAATTAGGGAGAGACGATAGTGCACTCAATTCATCCCAATTTTTCTTGAGTTTGGTGAAATATGTAGCAAGATCATCAGTGCCTTGTGACAAATCAGAAATCTCCTTTTGGAGTTGATATAATTTTGCTCCATTAGTTTGACCAAAACGATCACTCAAATCGTTCCAAATGTCATACGCAGAAGATGAATATAGAACAGACTCTGCTATATGCCTAGTAAGAACATTAAGAATCCAGGAAGTTACCATATCATTGCATCGTTGCCACATATCAAAGTTCTGATTATCTTCATTAGGTTTTGTGATTTTTCCGTTTACAAACCCTAATTTAGAAACCAGCAACATCCCTAGATGATCTGAAGGATGAAGATACAAAGGATTGGATGCATCGATCGAATTGGTTTGATTTGGAGACACCATGGATTTGAAGAGTGGAAGATGAGAATTGATTGTGCTCAAGATCGTCAGAGCTCAGATACCATGTTGATTTGAACGAAAGAAATGAATGACAGAAAAAAAGAGTATTATTTCTCAAAATTGATTGATTACAACGATGAGAAGACAAACGTATATATACAGACTTTGAGCTAACTAAACTAACAGATTAACAAACAAACTAACTAATTAGCTAACTAATTCTGTTTAATGTTAACACTCGGCATGTCCCCGTAAGGTACATCAAACTTTCTACTAATCCATGAAATAATGTAGCATCCACACTTGCTTCAATGATATTTTTTGAAAGCTTTAATCCAACATGTTAAATCTAGTAAGCAATTCTTTAGCACAAATAGACACTTTAGCATACCTTTGTTGCCTAATGCTGATCTTGTATTTTTTTTGTATTACTTCTATTCCAAGGAAATAATGCAATAATCCAAGGTCTTTCATTTCAAACTCCCTCTTTGTTGAGTTTTAAATTCTTTGATCATCTCTAAATCTCCATTTGTAAAACTAGATCATCTACATAAAGACAAAAGATAAGAATATTACCTTCCTGTCTCTTTATGTAGAGTGTATGTTCATGAGAGCACCTGTCAAAACCATGAGTCAAGAAGTAAGAATCGATTGTGCTATGCCAGGCCCTAGGTGCCTGTCTTAAACCATATAAGGCCTTGTTCAATTGACATACTTTGTTTTACTGCCCCTTCTTCACATAACCTTGAAGTTGTTCAATATATACTACTTCATTTAGATAGCCATTCAAAAATGTGGATTTAACATCCAGTTGTTGTACCTCCCATCCTTGACTCATCATTGTGCTACCAAGGCTAGAACCAAACAAATTGTTTCCTATTTTACTCCATTTGGTTTTTGAGTAGTAGAGGATCAACTACAAGTCTAGCCTTATGCTTATCTAACTCTCATTTCTCATTTAGTTTTGTTTTAAATACCCATTTTCTCCAATTGGTTTTTGAGTAGTAGGAGGATCAACTAACTCCCAAGTGTTATTTCTTTCAATTGCATTAATTTCTATGTCCATGGCCTCCCTCCATTTTTCATCTTTAACTCTTCCTCAAATGAGACTAGATCTGCATCAGCAAAGAGAACAAAGTCAGCTACTTCATCAAAATCAATTCGTTGTGTATTTTGTAGTATATCTTGCATGCTTCTGAACTTTCTTGGTGGAGTTTCTATCGTCACACTTGATGATGGCTCTTGTTGAATAATCTAACTTTGAAGAGTTGTTTGTGAGTTGTTGGTGTTGATTAATGAACTCTCTTGAGTTGAATCAGAGTAAAAATCACCATTTATAGAATTTGAAACCATTTTCCCTTTGTTTGTAGTGTCATACCATGTTTTTCCTTCATTGAAAATTACATCTCTGCTTACTGTATGTAATTTGTTTTGTATCAGGATTGTACAACTTATACCTTTTAGAACTGTCACTATAACCAACAAAAATTCCCTTCTCAGATTTATCATCTTGTTTTCCCCTTAATTGTGTAGGTATATATGCATATCCTATGCAACCAAAGGTTCTAAGATGTGAAATATTTCGTTTAACACCATACCAAGCCTCTTGTGGTGTCATAAGCTTTTGGTAGATGTTCTATTTATAAGATAACATGCACATGAGACTCCTTCTCCCCAGATTTTGTTTGTAAGTTTTTTACCTTTAATCATGCTTCTTGTCATTTCCATCAAGACTCTATTCTTTCTTTTTGCCACCTAATTCTATTGGGGTGTGTAGCTTGTGGTTAATTGATGTAGTATCTCATGTTCTTTTAGAAAATCTTGAAAGTAATTTGCAATAAATTCCCCACCACGATCTGATCTTAGAGTTTTAATTTGTTCTCTACTTTTCTTTTCTACATGAGCTTCAAATAATTTAAAGTATTCAAATGCTTGTGATTTTTCCTTGATGAGATATACCCAAAGCTTCCTGCTGTAATCATCAATGAAGGTAAGAACATACCTATGCCCTCCTATGACGTGGTCCTCATAGGTCCACACAAATCCGTATGTACAAGTTCTAATGGTTTTGTTGCTCTTCAACTGCCTTCTCAAGGGAATGAATCTCTTGACTGTTTATACATGTAATTCAAATAACCATAATTGATAAGCCCAATTTGATTATGCCACAAAAGAGATGTCTGTTGTGCAGATGTATTTGAGAAGAAAACAATTTCATGAAATCGTAAAGGAAACATTTTATTTGGATCAGTACTTTACCGTTGAACTGCACACAGAAACCTTTGAGTAATAACTACCACACAATAAGTAAATTATGCTTCAGACCAGCCACGTAATGTACGTTTGAGATTCATTTGTTTCCTTGTGATGTTTTTATAATAACTTCACCATTTTCTTGCACATTTAATTTCTTGTTATCCCCTGTTCGAACTTCTCTTCTGATGGAAGTATCAATGTTAGTGAATAAAGCATCATTACCAGTCATGTGATTGCTACATCCACTATCTCTATACCAAGTATCATAAAAAAACCTCTTCTTCTGTATTTAATATCATAAACATTGTTTCATTATCATTATCTTCTTCTTTATGCATCAAGTTGGAATCTTTCTTCTCATTTGCAATTCTTTTTCTACATACATTAATCGTATGTCCAAACTTCTAATAGTAGAAGCATTGAATCTGTGAGAATGGTTTCCCTCTTCCTCTTCCTCTATTCATATTATCGTTTTGATCATCATTAATCATTGATTTATCCGGTGAAGTATTGGAATTTGAGGACTTCAATTGAAATGCTTGTTCTGGAGGGAGAGTCAAAATGCCTCATTCTTAGTAGTGATTGCAAAGTTTTGATCAAATTCTCTAAAGTCGGTGAAGTGATATCCGTCGATTCTTCAATTGCAAACACTACGTATTCAAACTTCCTCGTCAGGCTTCTCGAGATCTTTTCAACAACTATTGTATCTTTGATTATTTTCACTTTTCAATCTCAATTGATTCAATAGGAGAATAATCCTATGTAGTAATCTTCGATTGTCTCATATTCTTGCATCTTGATATTATCGAACTCACATGTTAGTGTTTGTAATCTTACAATTTTGACTATGTCATCTCCTTATATGTCTTGTAAAAAATATCCCAGGCTTATTTTGATGTTGCAGTGGTTGATATTCGTTCAAATTTAATATCTTCAACGGCTTGATAAATTAAAAAAAGAGCCTTGTTATCCTTTTTCTTCCATTCCAGATTCCAGTTTAATTCTTCTTCTAAGGGAACTGTCGGCATCATACTTTCATTGATTCCAATTTCAATAACTTCCCATAGTTCCTGTGATCTGAACAAAACCTTCATCTGGATATTCCAGTGATAATAATTTGATCCATTCAATTTTGGTATTTGTGGGTGAAAGTTGAGTTGTTCATGGGGTTAGTGGCCACGAGACTTGTAGCTCTAATACCACAATGTTGGATAGAATTCACATAAGAGATGACATATACACTAAATATACTTGATTATAATCATCATCAGTATTTACAACCATACTAGGAAAAGATAAATATATATATATATATACACACACACACACACACACACATAATACTGAACTGTTGCACCTCTTTAGGTGACAGTTAGAATAATAGCCACAAACTGTCATTGTAATGTAGCTTATTACTTTTAACACAAATAGACACTTTAGCTTAAAAATTACCTTTGGACTGTTGCACCTCTTTGGAGGTGACAGTTAGAATAATAGCCACAAAGTATCATTGTAATGTAGCTTATTACTTTTAACACAAATACACACTTTAGCTTAAAAATTACCTCTGGAATGGACTTCCAGTTTTCATAAACATTCCAAAATGAAGATTGTTGCAGCTTAATGATATCACAATCATAAAAACATTAAAGTTCCCTTGACAATACCATTTGAATATTTGATGCACCTTCATTTGCAACGTCATATGTCTTATTGATATTATTATCCATCGAAGGTCATCGCATCCTTTCACAAATCTTCATTTCAAAGCTCTGTTCTTAATCAAGATATCTTCGCAGATATTGGATCTAACATCAGATGATAATAAAAACTGATCTAAACTAACATACAACAAAGATCTAGCCCAAAAATTGAATAATGGGACTGCTGGATCAAACATATGATTTTATCCTTTCATCTCTATGCTTTACATGATCTTTATCCTGTTCATCTTATATGGTCAAACCTTTTCTCCTTATATTCCTTTGTGCGTTTTTCTTATCATTAGCTTTGAGGATGGTCTCACGTTGGTTAAAGTGAGAGGTCAAGCAATGCAGGCAAGGCAACAATAACAACAACAACAAAACAATAATACTACTCTATAAACTTCATGCTAAATCGAATAATTATTTTTAAATATGCATGTGTGGTAAATTTTCAGGAAGTTGCAGATGCTGCTAAAGGTGCTATGGTCAGTGTCATTGGATTACATTCAAAGAAGGTGCAACAACTATGTGATGTAGCCAACGAAGAACTTGAGGAAGCCGACAAAGTTCAAATTGCAAATTTCTTATGCCCTGTAATTCTTGTATTTATTGTTATTATCTTACCCTCTCATACAAAGTACTCCCTTTTGTTTGGATAAAAAAAAGCAGTTGATAACATGCAAAATTTCATAATAGTTACCACTACTACTAGCAAGAAAAGTTCCTTGAACCTTTAACATAAAGGAAAGCCTATATGGTTTTTGAAATTGGAAAAAAAGGAAAGCCTATATGGTTTTCTCACGTGCAGGAAAACTATGTAGTCTCTGGAGGCCTGAAGGGAATTGAAGTCGTGGAAGCAAAAGCAAAATCATTCAAGGCTCGAATGACGGTATATATTATCCCCCCCCCCCCCCCCCCCTCTCTCTCTCTAATCCTCAATTCAACTCATTCTAGAGTTTTAGCAACATATAGCTAGAGAATTTGCAATGATGCTATAACGAGGCTTGTTAAAGCCTCAAATGACCCCAACACTAGCCTTAAGATCGTATATTTCCATTGTCGGTCGGTCATTGTTCGCTCGTTATGAAGGGGCTCATGAATATGGTAATGAGCAAAGAATGCTCGTTAAGCTTTCTTTTCATCTTTTCAACCAATAGAATTTAAGATAAATAATTGTGTGTGGATCCAGGGATGGTAGTGATGCATGTTATGATGGCAAGTTTTTAGTGATTAATTGATGTTGATGTGACAATTAGTGATGACAATGACGTATGCGATAACTGTGGATGCTCTTAAGGACATGTTTGGCTTTTTTGTTGCAAAAAAATATCGTTTTTGAACATTGTTTCTTAATTTTTTTAAGAGGGAATTTGGTTTGCAGATTTCTTATCATGAAATTTGTATTCTGTCAAAATAATTGTATGATTGTAAATTCTATTTGATGTTTGGTGGACAAAATTTGTAAGAATCGGATTGTTTTGTAAATAATTCAACAGATTTTGAATATTTATGTGATAAATGACAATACTGATAGTAGTAGTGTTTTAAAAAAAATTATAATAATATAGTAACAATAATAACAATATTATCAATAATATAAGAAAGAATAATAATCATATAATAATAGTAGTCGTCCTTTTGTTATTTAGGGGTATTTTGGTAAAGTAATAAATGCAATGTGCATGAGATTTAATCACCTTAGGTATTATAACTGATGGGGAGGGTTCAAACGAAAACTGTTTTTCGTACGAGAACTGCGAGAACCAATCTTGGTCGTTCATTTTGGATAATGAAATTCATGGATGAAAAGCGTGGGGGATTGAGTGTGGCAGGTTGCATGTAAGGAATTCATGGGTGGGCAATCCAATTGAAGGAGGGGGAATTGGACGGCTAAGATTAGTTCTCGCGGTTCTTGTATGAAAAACAGTTCTTGTTTGAACTTTTGCAGTTGATGGGGCCTCCCACACTGGATTCATGAATCCGGCCGTGTCCCGACTTGAGTCCGCTTTGGCAACAACCCAAATGAAAACTCCAAGAATACCTGTTGTATCTAATGTTGATGCCCAACCACATGCCGATCCCGAGACAATCAAGAAAATCTTGGCTCGTCACGTTGGTGCTCATCTTTTTTTAATAGCAAATGAATATTTTATTAAAAGAGCCTCAAATAGAGATGGCAACGGGGTTGGGGATATCAGGGATCGCACTTCGCATCCCCATCCCCATTTCCCGTTCCTTGTCTACATCTCTGTCCACATCCCCGCCGGAGAATAGAAATGCATCTCATCCCTATCCTTATCGGGTATCAGGGATCCCACGGGAAATCAATGATTTTTCGCCGTCTACTAAAGTATTATATACACACACATGACAATCTTCATAAAAATTAGAAATTACAAATTCAACCATGTGCATCAAAAGTTGACCAATAGAGTATTTTAATTGTTTTGACAAATATAGATAATGTGATCAACTAAAAACATAATATACGTAGTAATCATTCCATAGTACAAATAATGTTAAGAATCAAACATAGAAAGTTTGAAACAATGTAATAAATATGCATATTCATTTACGACACTCAATTATATAATAATACACACACATATATAATGGGGTTCAGAGTCAGGTATGGGTTCCGAGAACCAAGGTATCCCATCACCGTTTCTAAGTTTGAGAATCCCCGTGTCCTTCCCCATCCTTGGTCAACTCAAGTATTCCCAATCAAACCAGATACGCATATCGGGTTCCCATTAGAAGCGGAGTTTTGCCATCTCTAGCCTCAAAGGCTGAGACATCAATATTACAATATACAAAGCACCTAGCATTATTCTTACAATGATATTTTAATACGCCATACAATATCAGATTATTTATCATACAATTCATCTCTTTTTTTCTTTATACCAACTATAAATATATTCTGCAATTGAGCATAGGAATAGAGAGATTTATGATATTTTGATGTTACAATATTCCATTTCTAAAGAAAAATTAATAAATTATACCTTTGGTTATCAATTAAAAAATTTATAACAAAAATCATTTACTTTGATGAAAATTATCATCATAGGTGACATCACCGGTTCATTGGGAGAAAACGGTGAAGACTCTCCTATCAAGGAAACTGGAAAAGAGTTATGAACTGTCCTGTAAAGGTAAAATGAAGTCTAGTATTAAATTTTTTTCTTTTTTCTTATTCTTGTTTTGGTAAGTAAACATGCATCAATTTGATTGAAAAATTAGGTTATTGCTGGGATTGTTAAGAGAATGCACAAAGGATTGCTGGTTGAGAACATTAGTGCCTGAGCGGTGATAGTTGAGCTGTGTTTTACGTTAAAAAGAGAAATTGTTTGATCCGAGAAAAAGAAATTGACGACTCTATCTTTAAAGAGATAAGATAGTCGATACTCGATAATTTTAGGCTTAGAAAGATAAGCAAATGGTTTGATCCACGTTGTCGTTCAAATCTCTAGCAGATTTGTTGTTCTTTTACTCTCTCTCTCTCTCTCTCTCTTGCCTAGGTTCTGTGATGTAAACTTCATAGAAAAAGATGAGACTCTGTTGTAGTTCTTTCCTCTCTCTTATGAAATTGTGTTATAGTTCTCCTCTTACACAAACACACATACACACACATCTCTCCATAATCAAATTTCATGTCTTCGAGAAAAACAATTAAAATAACGAACATGTTTTATGATGTTCGAGAGTGTTATAGTTTCAATTAATATTCTGCTTTGATCTAAATCACTTTGTTATTTTGGTTTGGAATATAACAATTTAAATGTTATATTCTATAATTATGCAATTTTAAATCTTATAAACATGCAATAGTTGAATATATAAAATGATAATCAAATAATTTCAACTAATCAATTTTTTTATAAAAACAAAAAGACATGAATAAGTGTATAAGATAAGGGTTCTAAATAATGTAAGGTTATCTCGTAACGACATGATCAAGACTCAATACTTAAAAGCTATGACGAGACAACGATGTTCTTCGATGCGTTCAACTTAAAACAACAATTTTCATATAATTTATATTTACATACACTTTGAGAATATTTATTGAGAACCGTTCTTATTGTGTGAACTGCGAAAATCAATCTTGTCTATTGATTAACATATATAATGACTAGTAATGAGGAATGGTTCATTAATGACACATTAATAGGTGTATTGTGGAAAAATTAAGCCTCCTTAAATAATGGCTTATCCATCCGGACACAATTCATGGCTGGGTAAACATGTAATTGACCCCTTATTAACGAGTCATTAATGATGATTATAAATGGTTCTCGTAATTCTTGCAATAAGAATGTTTCTCAAATAAACTTCTCCTCGTACACAATTATATAGTTATAGATTTATATCATAATTCATATGTATTAAGTTTACAAAAAGTGTTCATCCTTTAAAAACAAAAAGTGATATTTTTTTTTTCCGTATTCTATGTGTCTAATCATGTGCTGTAGCTGAATAACTATTTATTTAACAAGGCTTAAACCTATGCCTTGAACTATTTTGTAAGGGCATAAATGTCTAATTTGTTGGGTATAATAAAATTGTGTTATGCACAAATCACTATCCATTTTGGGGGAGAGGATTTATGCAAAACAAATTTTAGCTATAGACAAGTTAGACATTTATACTTCTATGTAATTAGTATATTATCTTTTATATATATATCTAAGGGCATAAATGTCTAAGGAGGTGTTTGGCTAAGCTTATTGTGGGCTTATTTTTAATAAACTTATTATTTGACTTATTTTCTGACTTATAAGTTTATTATGACTTGAAATAAGAAAATAATTTAAACTTATGAAAAATTAGTCAGAAAAAAATAGGCTTATGAAAAATAAGCTATCTTTAATCTTTAATATATATTAAAAGATTTTGTATTTATATGTTTTATAATTATTTTACTAAAGAATGTTTAATATAGTCCATAATTAATTCATAATCCTAAGGGACTAATTTTAGCCTTTGAATTAATGTCATTAATGATCCAGATTAAATTTTAAAAATTTGGGGGAATGACATTTTCGTAATTTTCGTAATTCACATGTGATGCTTTTACAAATCACATGTGATTATATACTGAATCACCTGTGATTGAATATTAAAATTTCAGGACTATATTTTAATTGAACTTTATTGAACACAACTCTTATTTACTATATATGTTAGTACTCTTTAAAAACATAATAATTTAAAATTTACTTTAATTATTTCTCGTGTTTATACACGGGGTATTAAACTGCTAATAAACTAAAACAAATGCCCCTAAATCATTATTATTGTTACACATTATTAAAGTGTATCGTGTACAAACATCTTCTCATTTCATAACAGTAAGATTAAGCCCTGCTCAGCTACTCCTTCACATTAACATTACATCGCATTGACAAAAAGTCTTTATTTAAATAAAAAACAAAAAATAAAAAAACGTCGTAGCCGTTTTCATTATGAATTTATTTAGGGTTTAACCCTCTTAATATAATATATATTAATGTATAACCTGTATTAAAAACTGTAATTTTTTAATACGATACTTCTGATATTTGAAACGGAGAGATACAAATAGAATCACCGTTTGTTTAACCCGTTACCAAAAGTCCTAAACATCAATCCAAACATTGGGCAGCTCGCATGTTTCATGTGATTTCAAGCCCTCTCAAAATCTACACTCTCACTCTCCTTGTAATCTCCGCTAACATTTCTCAACACCCATATATGAATTCAACTTCATAACCACTGACTGCATGCTTTATTCCCACCAATCTCTTATCAGATTCAACTCTCCTCGATTTCTCAGACCCTATTCTAGTTTCAATCTTCACTTAACAATGGCTTCATCGTCTCTAGTGCTTCCTTCGGTTTCACTGAATCATCAGGGGTCTTTTGATGTGTCGACCAAGAGCTCCTCTTCTCTTTGTTTTGGGGGTCTTAAACATGGATTTCGACGTCTTAATTTGGATAAATCTAGGGTTTCTATGAGTGTATCGGTCGGATCAACAACTGCAGTTGATGATGCATTGTTCGCCAATTACAAGCCTACCACTGCCTTCCTCTTCCCTGGTCAGGTCAGATTTGAGAATTAAATAGAACTGTCTAGTTTCATTGTTTAATTGTGATGTAACTCAAGTAAATTGTTAAAACGATCTATGAAATTATTGTTCTGACTTCTGATTCATAGTTAATGGCAAAATGCGGTTAGCTATCAGCTGAACTTGCAAATTTAAAAATGCGATTATTGTTTTAATCGATGTCTAATGTGTTGAGCTGTAAAACTCACTAAAATTTATGCAAGTCTGATTCAGAGTAGACCATGTATGTAGCTGGCTTAGAGATTCTCTACATTAAGTGATGAAATCCTTTTATTTCGACTAATAGAGGTTTTTTTATTACCTTATGATATAAATCGTAAATTAAATCATTTTTTCGCCCTAAAACATAAAATCAATTTGATAATTGATAAATTTCTCTTTGGAATTAGATGCCTTTGCTTCATTTCATAGGTTTTTGTTTCAGGGTGCACAAGCGGTAGGAATGGGACAGGAAGCTCACAAGGTGCCTGCTGCTATGGAGTTATATAACAAGGCAAATGAAATATTAGGGTGGGCCCAGTTACTTCTTTAGTCAAAATATGAACATGTTTTATATCAGCTTAAATGTATTTGGCGTTTCTCATCTTGTTTGAGGGAAACAACTCGTGTGACTGACTCCATAACCGTAATTTTATCTTTGCTTGAAGGTTTGACATCTTGGATGTTTGCATTAACGGACCAAAAGAGAAGTTGGATTCCACTGTTTTAAGTCAGGCAAGTCTCCACTTTCTTTCTTTTTTGTTGTATGATGATAAACCAGTATGCAAGTAAGGGATGGTTCCTATAGATGGTTTTATGATAGTAGTATTTTAGGTATTCCAATGACACATAATCTTTAAGAAAGAGGGCTCTCTTCTAGAGGTGGCAAATTGGTTGTGTTGGGTACCAGGTGAAAACAGGAAAAAAAAATTGTGCAAGTTTGACTGGGGCCTGTTTTGAACCATTTTGTCCAGCAATTGTAATTGTTCTAGAAAAAATATTTAGTGTCTCAAATTTAATTACAAAAGTATGCTACTTTCATAATAATCTATTCATAATGATTTAGGAGGTTTTATGCATTGAACATATTTCAACCCAATTGGCCAATATTCTTTCAATCTTATTTGTTTTGCTCTGTTTGACCTCCACAAGCATAACCTGAATAGATCCATTCATAAGTAAATAGGCTGAAATTGTCACCTTACCCTTCACAAGCAGCATATAGGCCCCTACTTGTTGGAGATCCCCAAGTCCACGCGGGGGATGGGGACCCATGTTATTGGGTAACTATGGATGTGCACATGTTGAAAGAAAAATTTTCTTTTGGCTAACTCTGTATGTGCACGTCTTGAAAGAAAATATTGTATTGCTTTGTAGTGTAAAAAAAAACAAGAAATGTTTACAACATTTTATGATGAGGAATACGTTAAGACTTAAGAGAGAGGTTTAATTATTTGGATATGGTTTTATATTTTGCACATTTGCAGCCAGCTATCTATGTTACTAGTCTAGCTGCAGTAGAGATCCTACGTGCTCGTGATGGAGGCCAACAGATAATTGATTCTGTGGATGTTACATGTGGGCTAAGCTTGGGGGAATACACAGCTCTTGCATTTGCTGGTGCTTTTAGGTTAGTCATCTTGTTCAATAGAATTCTAAATTCTCTTATCACTATTAGTTACTATTTTCCTTTATTTTTTTCACCGTAACACAGAATTTTGCCTTGCATACTCAGCAGCTGAAAACTGTTCGCTACATCTTGTATTCTTGTGTAAAAGAATTATTTACCTATTAAAAATTGTTTAACACCCGTCAATCATTGCAAAACAAGGGAATCTTTATGACGAGTAGTAATATTAGTAATAAACTAATAATCTATGAGGATTAGTGAAGGTGGCAAATTGGGTGGGCCAGGTACATGTTGAAATGTGTTTGGCTCAAAATGGGGATGGGTTGATCCGCACACAGTGAATATGATTATGGAAACTATATTAGTAAAATGCTATTCTAAATGTTTGAATATAAATGTTTAGGTGCTTGTATGTATTATACACTTGTGGTGACTGCAAGTATTTTTGACTCGTTCAACTTGTAGCTATTTTTTGTTTGATCTGTTTGAGATAAGACATATCCCAAAACAGGTCAAAATTGCTATCTCTAGCATTGATGACTGAGCAAATAGGCACTTTAGCCTAAAAATCTACCTAGAAATAGACTTCCAGTTTTCATAGACATTCCAAAATGTAAATTGTTGCAGTTTTCATGATAATACAATGATTAACACATTAAAGATCCCTTAACAATACAATTTGAATCATTTGATACACCATCATTTAAAGGTCATCACATCCTTTCTCGAATCTTCATTCCAAAGCTCCATTCTTAATCAAGATATCTTCGCAGATCCTGGATCTAACCTTAGATGATAATAAAAACTGATCTAAACTAATATACAACAAAGATATAACTAAAATATTGAAGATAGAACTGCCAGATCAAACATAACAATTTTATCCTTTCAAATCTACATGCACAAGATCTTTATCTGACTCGTCTTATATGGTCTTACCTTTTCTCCTTATAATCTTTTGTGCAATTTTCTTTATCATTAGCTTCGAGGATGGTCTCAAGCTGGTTAAACTGAGAGGTCAAGCAATGCAGGCAAGGGAAAATAATAATGCTTAATAAACTTTATGCTAAACCAAATAATTTTTTTTAATATGTAAATATGTGTGGTAAATTTTCAGGAAGCTGCAGATGCTGCTAAAGGTGCTATGGTCAGTGTCATTGGATTAGATTCAGATAAGGTGCAACAACTATGTGATGCGGCTAATGAAGAAGTTGAGGAAGCCGATAAAGTTCAAATTGCAAATTTCTTATGCCCTGTAATCCTCATATTTGTTCTTATTTTACCCTCTTAGATAAAGTACTCCCTTTTGTTTGGATAAAAAAAGAGATATTTGCTTTGGATAAATTTGGCTACAAATTTAAACCTACTAAAAAAGCTTGATAAGATGTAAAATTTCATAATAGTTACCACTACTACTAACAGGAAAAGTTCGTTGAACCTGTATCATAAATGAAAGCACTTTGAAATTGGAAGGCAATGGATTTGACCTCAAAAGTCAATTCATTTTGTTGTTCGTTTTGTTATAATTGTGGGATCATGTTATATTCTGTTGTGCAGGGAAACTATGCAGTCTCTGGAGGCGTGAAGGGAATTGAAGCTGTGGAAGCAAAAGCAAAATCATTCAAGGCTCGAATGACGGTATACCCCCCCCCCCCCCCACCCACCCACCCACCCACCCCCCTCTGCTCTCTCTCTTGAATCCTCAATTTCACTCATTGTAGGGTTTTAGAAACATATAGTTAAGGACTTCAAACAACAAAAACACACGTACACACTATCTTCTACAGCCAATTCTTTAGGACTGATTATGTAATCTCACTTTGAAAACACACACCCAAACACCCAAAATAAATTACCTTATATTCTTTTGTAGGTGCGCCTTGCTGTTGCTGGGGCCTTCCACACTGGATTCATGAATCCGGCTGTGTCCCAACTGGAGTCCGCTTTGGCATTAACCCAAATCAGAACTCCAAAAATACCTGTTATATCTAATGTCGATGCACAACCACATGCTGATCCCGAGACAATCAAGAAAATCTTGGCTCGTCAGGTTGGCTGCTCTTCAATTTTTTTTTCCTGCCTGCTTCACAGATTATTATGCAAATGAGCATAGGGATAGATAGATAGATACATAGATATATGATATTTTAATGTTACAATATCCCATTTCTAAAGAAAATTTAGTATGTTATAGTGTTATTCCTTTGGTTATCAATTCAAAAATTGATAAGAAAAATCATTTAAATTTTTTAAAATTATCATCATAGGTAACATCACCAGTTCAGTGGGAGACAACAGTGAAGACTCTCCTATCAAGGGGACTGGAAAAGAGTTATGAACTTGGACCTGGAAAGGTAAAATCTGGCCTAATGTTAAATTTCATCTTCATTTTTCTTCTTTTGGGGGGATCCTTTACTTGTTTTGCTAAACACGCGCCAATTTGAATGAAAAATTAGGTTATTGCTGGGATTGTGAAGAGAATGGACAAAACATCGCCCCTTGAGAACATTAGCGCCTGAAGCATTTGTGGTTGAGTTTTTGTGTATGATCATAAGCTATTTTAGCGATTGTATTCTCATCATAATTATATGCTTTCCAAGCGGCATTTATTCCAAGTTATTTGTCACATCAACCAAACTCCAGCTTAAAAATTGATACATCATCCTGAGTATGATGCTGTAACACACATTTAGCAAAACATAAGTTTAGGTCATTGAGACATTTCATCAAGCAGGATGTAAGTATGTGCACCAAAATTAAGAGCATAATGTTTGTAGTAAGCAAAATATTTCATCTGTGTGTGTGTGTGTGTTTTTCTTTTTTGGTGATTGTAGTAAGCAGCTACGAGGATTGCCGTCTTGCATCAAAACTACAATCTTTTTATAAACTAATTTTAACAAAAGAGTAATATTATTCTGAGAACTAAAAAAATAAAGTGTCTGCTGGTTCACATACTTCATGGGTCATTTTGTCTGAATCGTACTTTTAGATAGACCAGGTGCAAAATACTTGAGAACCCAAAAATTAAAAAATAAGTTAAATAACTGCACCAGCCGGGAATCGAACCCGGGTCTGTACCGTGGCAGGGTACTATTCTACCACTAGACCACTGGTGCTTGATGACTTTTCTGGCCCAGCAATACATATTCAGTCACTGTTTTTCATTTTTGCAAATGCACTTTTTTTATAGAACAGAATTACCATATTGACCTATATAATATAATTATCATAGGATTTTGACCCAGCAATACGTAAGTGTGGATGGAAAGTGTTTAGATGAATTTATGTGTTTAGTTGTTTAAAAAATAAGAAATAAAAAAAAAAACAGAATTACCAAAGTCATAATAAGTCGCTCTTATATTACATTTACCCGGTTGTTACGGTGACTAACATATCACGAATATGAATTTAAATGTTATTAATGTTTGATGAATTATTAAGGATGTTTTACTTAAAACTTATGAAAATGATGTACCCTTCTTTTTTTCTTCTGTTAATCCCTTCTCATTCTTACGTTTTTGAGTATTTATTACAAACTTATTATATTTGAATATATGAACATAAGAACATCTATACTTCTATAGTGGTCTACGGATGCGAATCATCAAGAATTTCACCTCAACGTCATATAACTCTTCTTCCTTGTTACTACCATAACGATAATACTTTTGTAGTAGTCCACTATGAGGGTAAACCACTTTTTCATTTTATTTTTATCTTTATTTTATATTACCGAAATATATTTTATAAATTAATATTAGATAAACGTTTATTTAAATATCTAAATATTACAATAATTAACTAAGTAATACATTTAAAAAGAGTTAATTACTTCGTTGGTCCTTTAGGTTTATCCTTATTTCACATTTGAATCTTTATGATACGAAATTACGTTGATGGTCCTTTAAAGTTTAAATTGATATTTTTTAAGAGAAAATTGCACGGATAGTCTCTGTGGTTTACCACTTATTACATGCGTGATCCTTTATATTCGTTTATTACACTGCAAATCACCATGGTAAGCACTTTGTTACACTGATAGTCCATATGTACTGCTTGAGCACTTAAAATGACAATAATACCCTTCTGTTATTAATTTGTTATTTTTTATGACTTTTATTCATAATTAATTATTAATAAATTATTAATGACTAAATGAAATTGTTTTAAACAGCCACCTCCAAAAATTTAAAACAACCACCACATATCACCATCTACCACCTCCCACTCAACCTGACAACTGTAACACCCACCCATTTCGACGACCACCTACCACCACCACTCACCACCGCCTTTCCCCAATCGTCCTCATCAAGAAAACCAAGAACCACCACCTTCTGCCACCCCTAATCAAAGCAAGATCAAGAAAATCTCAAATCGCGAAGCAAGAACAAGATTCAAAAATTGCAAATCAAGAACAAGATTTGAAATGCTACCCAAATCAAGAACAAGATCTGAAAAAATAGCATGAAGAAACCCTAATTAGAATACTACACAGATCTGAAAATAGCATGAATGTAATACCCGTAATCTTAAAATGTATAAGAATATTTTATGGACATTATGGGGATTATATATATATATGTATGGTTTGAGATTATTCAAGAAATGGGAGTTATGTTGTTTATATATGTATATATTCTATGGATGGTGATTCACTAAGAAAGATTGGGCTTATATATGTTATAATCCATTAAGAAATTATGGTTGTAATTGGATT
The DNA here is from genome assembly GCA_038502395.1 of Dittrichia graveolens. Taxonomy (NCBI): domain Eukaryota; kingdom Viridiplantae; phylum Streptophyta; class Magnoliopsida; order Asterales; family Asteraceae; genus Dittrichia; species Dittrichia graveolens. The sequence goes on from JARJIL010000002.1 coordinate 77,422,048, forward strand.
TGAGATATGGTAGTGGGTCTAGGCCCACTAGAGTGTGTTTTGAGAGGTATATATAGGAATGTAGGGCACAGCCTCCCATACATTCCCTAGCTTTCACTGTTTCATTCATTCCTTGTTGTGAGTGTGTTGTGTGTGTGTGTGCCATCTTGAAGACGAGAGGTAGAAGAAGAAGGTTGCACCAAATTGTGGAAACTTGAGATTTGAGCAAGAAAATCTTCAGGTAATGTTTCTCTATCCTCTAGGATCTTATAGACATTATTTCTTGCTACACTTAAGTGATGGTTGAAGGTTTTTAGAATCTGGGTTTTGGGTTTGAGGGTTTAAGAAAAACCCAGAAGAAACATCTCATCAAGAACACCCTTGTAAGTTGATTAAAATATGGTTTTAAGTTAAAAGGAAAGTTTTATATAAGTGGAGAAATGTTTTGCAACAAGTTTGAGTTGAATTGATTGAGTTTTTAGAAAGCTTGATTATGGCTATGGAGTCTGGGTTTTTCAAAAAGATGAACTTACAGTGAATAAGGTGTGCTATGCGACAGTCACATGAACACCTGGGGGTGCCATGCGACAGTCGCATGAGCCCAGGATAGTGCCATGCGACTTTCAGTTTATGTATGTTTGAGTTCATGCGACTTTTGGCTCTTGTGTATGTTCATGCGACTCTCAATTGTTACATGTATGATTTCATGCGACCTTAGTAGTTATATTTGAGCCATGCGACTTTCATGTGGTAAATAACAGTTCATGCGACTTTTGACTATGCTTCATGCGACTTTCATGTGATAAGAGTTATTCCATGCGACTTTTGTATAGTGAGTAGTAGTCCATGCGACTTTCATGTGCCAGTGTAAGCTCATGCGTTCGGATGAGTCATATGTGTAGTCCATGCGACTTTTAGATCATGTTTATATGCCACGCGACTTTCAGATGAGATCATGTATGCACCATGTGACTTTCATATAAGTCCATGCGACTTTCATGCATTGAGTGCCAGTTCATGCGACTTTCGCATAAGCCCATGCGACTTTCATGAGTCCAGTATAAGTCCATGCGACTTTCACGAGTAGAGTATAGGTTCATGCGACTTTCAGTGTGCATGGATGACTCCGTGCGACTTTCAGGCCATGCATGCATGCCATGCGACTTTCAGTAAGTAACAGTTAACCCAGTATTAACTAACGTTTAGACTTGGTCAGGTAGCAGTCAGTAACAGAGCTAAGAGCTAAACAAGTAAAGTCCTTCAGTAGGAACTGTGTAACTAAGCCAGCCGACAGGTAAGTATTCTCACTTATAACTTGAATAGATTCCAGATATTATGTATGCATGTGAATACTAGATATTTATGAATATACGAGTTATAGTTGATTGTACTTAGACTGTTTACTTCGGTAACGAGTATGTTTAGACCGTTCACTCCGGTGACGGGTATGTTTAGACCGTTCACTCCGGTGACGGATATGTTAGACCGTACACTTCGGTGTCGGGTATGAGACCAGCACTTCGGTGCCGGGTATGTTAGACCGTTGTGACGACAACGGGTGAGACGAGACCATCCTAGTGACGGGTATGATGAGACCACTTACTACGGTAGTGGGTACGAGTTGAGTAGTATGTGAACTTTTGGGTTGTAAGTGGTTTACTCGCTAAGCCTTGGGCTTACAGTTGTTGTTTCATATCTTTTCAGGTAACGACCATGGCGGAGCTCTAGCACAGTGATGATAGCTCTAATCCCAAGCTTCTGTAATCTTTTAACGTAGTTTTCAACAGTAGTAGTTTTAATTACAGACAATGAGGATGATTGTAACTTAATGAATTATGGGTGTTGATTCAACGAACAACTTGTCATATAATTACGTTATCAATGATTATGAATATCTTTTATGAATGAATTATGTTTTTAAAAAAAAATTGGGACGTTACAATGAAGAAACCTTAATTAGAAATGAGGGAGAGCCGTGAGAGAGAGAGAGAGAGAGAGAGAATGGTGACGGAAATTACTTATTCACATGAAGAAACCCTAATCTGAAACGCAACAGTGGTACGCGACAGTGGTGGTGATGATGCGACGAGCGACGGTGGTCATGATGCGGTGTTGTTGGTGATGTGGTTCTTCTCTAGCGATGGTGGTTTGAAACGGAACAGTTGTGGTAATTCAATGATGTTCTTCTCTAGTGATGGTGGTCATGGGTGGTGGTGAGGCAGCGGGACTCCGGCGAAGGGAGTGAGGGGTGAAGGGAGATGGTGGGTGGTGGTGGTAATCTTCCGGTGAGAGGGAGGAGACAGGTGGCGGTGGTGTTCTTCCGGCGAGGTGGGGAGGTGAATGGCGGCGGTAGGGATGAGAGAGAGAGGAGCGGCCGGTGATAAGGATGAGGATGGAATGGTCTCTGTGTGTGTATATATTATTATTATTATTATTATTATTATTATTATTATTATTATTATTATTATTATTATTATTAAGTTTTAATAATGTTTTAAGTATTTAAAACTAAGAAAAATAATAAAAAGGGTAGTGGTCATTTTTAAAGATAAAGTAAGGGTATTTTTGTCTTTTTAGTTGTAACAGGTACTATCAATGTAACAAAGTACTTATCATGGTGATTTCCAGTATAATAAACGAATATAAAGGACCACGCATGTAATAAGTGATAAACCACATGGACCATTCGTGAAATTTTCTCTTTTTTTTTAAGTTTACAGACATTTACTTGCCCTGTTAACTTTAACTTATAAAAGCAAAACTGTCATTTCATCATTTCTTTAAATCAAAAAGGAACAACCAAAGCATCCCCTTACCCACCAAAACTAACCATCCCCAAACCCCCAACACATACACACACACACATCCATCCTCTCTCTCTCTCTAACTTGTTCTTCCCTAACTTCACATGCCACCATTGTCTTCTCTGCACCAGTGGGGTTGACCAATACCGCTCCACCTTTGCCGCACTATAGCCGCCACCACCATGCACACTCATTATCATGGGGCAAAGTTTCCTCTCTTCTCCCTCTATAAAACACCCACTAACTCCTCTGTAATAACCATTTTCCAAATGTAATATTACAAGTTATTTAATATAAGAAATGGCTTAATTATGTATGGTGTTATGGTTGTGGTTTATTTAAGTTAAAGGACTAAATATGACATATGGGAAAAACATGAGAAGGTATATAAGCTAAATTAGGGCATAAGGTCTCATACTTGATGTTGTAGCCGCATTTTAACTTTCCAAAGTGGGTGTGTGTGAATTGTGTGTGAGCCGAGGCCAAAAGAAAGAATGACTCAATCATTTATACACCAAATCGATTGGTTGTTGAAGGAAAAGCATCAGGTATGATTATCTATATCTCTGTGATCATTTACATACCAAATTTGTGTCAATTGATTAAGAATTCATAAGGTTTCGATTAGTTTTGAACTGTACGATTTCGAGCTAGTAACCGAGAACAAAAAAAGGGATTAGGGATTGAGTCCCTAAGGGGATTCCCCATCATCTATACAAATCGTGAACTAGACATGTGTGTTAAATCGCAAACTAAGTTAAGACTGGATCACAAAGTGCCAAGAGACATTGTATTGCTAAGTATCACTTGTTTGAATCACAAAGTGGTCTTAAAATATGAATCGCTAGTTTGAATCGTGAAGTGGTTTTAAAATATGAATCGCAAAGTATCACTTGTTTTGAATCGCGAAGTGGTCCTTAAAATATGAATCGCGAAGTATTACATGTTTTGAATCGCAAAGTGGCTTTAATGTATGTATCACAAAGTGTAAATACTAAAATTTGGAATCTCAAAGTTATGATAGTACCAAAATCGCCAAATGTGAAATAGTTAAGAGTAAACCTAAAAGACTAACAAGTAATTAACTCTTAAAAAATTAATATAAAGAAACTGAATGGTGTCGGTAACGCAAGTAGGTGACGATGAAACAAGAAACAAAAACAAATCTTCATCCATGTAGCTAAAATGAAGATTGACTTTGTCACATTCACGAGCAATTTCAATTATTTGTTCGTAACCACGTTCATGGATCGGTATTTTTATTTTTCACATGTAAATTCGAAAGGAGAACAAAACTGCAAATCCAGACACTTGTCAAACACTTAAACCTCCAATCCAAGAAAGTAAAAAGAATCCGAAAGTGTCCATCCAGTAACGCCTAGATCGGTAATAGTGTACATATCGTAGTTTTCGCATTTAAGCGGATCAAAGTGTAATTGCCACTGTGATGGTAATCGAAAGTGGTTTTTGAGAAGCCATAGAAGAGGATTTTAGGAGAAAAGAAAGATCGGTGAAAGTGTAAAAGATAGATGAATAAGAAGGTTTTTAGTGTGATTTAAAGTATGGATGTAAAACCTATTTATAGGGGAAGATTATAGGAGTAAAAAATAAAAATAAAAAGTTAAGTTTGAAGGAGGTGAAAAAGAAATGGATATTAAAATCATCCAAAATAATCGGAAAATCCTTACCAAATTCACCATGTTGATGTAATGTCCACCCTGCCAAGCTTTTACTCCATGTCAGAGACCCTAGATGTTGATGTCAACCGTTACACTTGCTCTAAGTATACTATTAAGAATCGGGGTCACAAGTTGTTAGTCAAATAAACTTATACGGGTTGTTATTGAGTTTTTAAACAAAGGAAAGGGAATTGGAGGAAAGAAAATGGAAAGATGGAAAAGCTCCCCTTCTCAATCATCATAAAAGTGAGAGGATTGTTTTAGAGTATAAAAATGGTAAAATTCCCCCTCCTTCCCATTCCTTCCTTTCCTTTCAAAAAATAACTCGAGAATAGGCCGTAGTATATGGGGTATTTCACATTTAGCCATTCACAACAAAATCTTGCAATATTAGTCCTTTAAATGAGTTTTGTGCACGTAATTAGTCCTTTAACCGTTAATATTAACGATGTTATTGTTAAATCTTTTAAAATGACTGACCTCATGCGAGGGAGGAGGGAGAATTGTGGAGCAAGAATTAGAAATGCAGCAAAAAAGCGTGTGAAATCGCCTCAAAACCTTTGACTCTCCCCCAAAATTTTCTCACTTTCTTCACCTTCTTCACTCCATTTATACATCCAATTTAACACACCCACGTAAACACCTTCATCACCACCACCACCACCCACAAACACCATGCCTACAGGAATATTAAGATCTGAATTACAACCTCTTCATCAATTTGTTAACAAACATATGTATTTTCCTTTCAATTTTCTCATATGGGTAGTCTTTTATTTCCTAACTAGATTATATGCCCGTGTATACACGGGTTGTTTTAAAAAAGTGTTAATTATAATAAAAAGATATTAGATATTTAAAATACGAATTAAATGAACATTTGAAAAAATGATGAATGATAGAGTCAACACTTAGACCTGCGGTAGAAATGTCAATCTGAGAGGAAGGACAGATGTGACGACAGAAACATAGTATCATAATACGAAAAAAAGTGATTTACTTTTTGTATAAGTCATCAATAATTATTATTGTTACAATTAGAGGGAAATAAGGTTAAATGTTTATTGGTTATAAATAAAAAAATAAAATGATTATAAAATATTTTAGAATTATAAAACTACGAATTTTGTTAAATAAGATATTTTGAATTGTTATAAAAGGTAAATATGATATTCACAAATTAAGGTGGACAAATAAGAAATTTTAGAGATTTAAGGATGGCATATATGAAATTATGTCTAATAATTTTGATAATTAAAACTTTTATTTAAATTTAATGGTTAGGATTATATAATATATTTTATTGAAATTACTCTTTTGTTTATGTTAGAAGGTTAAGAGATTAGAGATTGTAACAAATTGTTCATTTACCAAAATTATATTCGAAGTATTATTAAAACAGATGATTTTTAGTTTTTAATTTAAATTTTTTATTTTTACTTATAATAAAAAATAATATAAGTTTTTTTAAACAGCGAAGTTATGTTAGTATGTTAGTGGGTAGGGTCCGCAGTGACATCCATATAGGGCAATATGCGAACCCCAAGCCACGCACCAAATTAGTAATTAAACGCATTTGCCTGGGTTTGAACCTAGGACCTCCAAGGAAGGGTTTGCATTCCATCTCCCTCTTAACCACTAGGCCAAAAGATCATTGGTAAAAAAAAATAATAATATAAGTGATATCAAGCTTTGATAATTCCATCAATTGTTTGTCTACGTATTATTTAAATTTATTATTAATTTGTAATAATCCTATCATGTTAATAACTTCAATTTATATCCGTATTATTTACATTGGATAGGATTTAAAAATCTTGAATTTCTAAGGTGAATTTATATGAATAATGGTTAGGATTGTTTAATAAATTATATTCAAGTTAGTCTTTTATTTTTATAAATAAATAAAAGATTCTTTCATTCCCACCATCAATTCCTATGCCCGGGTATCCAACGCTGGGCGGATTTTTCTCAACGGATGCTTTGTTTGTTACGATAATACCAGTTTCTTCCACGAAGCTATTGATCCAGCAACCGATGCTAGAAACTGTAATTCGAGCTTACCAAGTAATAATTGGAGTGAGTTTGCAGGTGGTTTTGTTGAATTTTATAAGAGCGTTGGAGATTTGGTTGAAAATCTTACGCAATCCGCAGTAACGAATGATGGATTTGGGGTTATTAGGTGTGAGAGAGAGATAGTAAGTGAAGAGATGACGATGGCGGTGGTGTTGGTGTTGGTGAAGAGATGACGATAGCGGTGGTGTTGGTGAAGAGATGATGATGACGGCGGCGATGGTTCAGTGGCCGCGGCGGTCTCAAGGTGGTGGTGGTCGAGTGGCGGTGGCGGTTCTGGAATGGTGGTGGTTCTACAGTTCCTTCAAAAATACAAACAACAGTGTAATTGACTCTTGTTATTATGTTAGTTTATCGTTTAGGGTTTTAAGTGTATAAATTAAAAAGGACTGCATTTGTAGAGGGTAAGATACCCATTTTAAAAGATTTAATAACAACGGCGTTAAAGTTAACGGTTAAAGGACTAATTACGTGCATAAAACCCATTTAAAAGACTAATATTGCAAGATCTTGGCTAAAAGGACTAAAAGTGAAATACCTCATATACTAAAAGCACCAACAGTGTAATTGACTCTTACTAAAATGCCAATCAAATTGTTAATTGTTTTTTAACACTAATCTTTCATTCCATTAAGTTAATTAGGGCAAACTGCACCAAAATACAACCAACTTTAACTAAGTTGTCATTGTATACAATGAACTTTTTTAAAAAAAAATTAATACAATATACTTTCAAAATATTACCATTATATACAATTGGTAACCTAAGGTGCAGGTAACCGGTTGTCTTTAATTTTTTTTATATATTTTTTTATTTTAAATTCATGTGTTCTTCAAGTGGTTGTATGTTCTTCAAATTTATAAACATCACAAATACAATCTTTATAAACAAACCCAAATCTATGCAAATAAGATGAAAACCCATCAAACATCACCACTAAATCTATGAACAAAAAGAAATCAAAAACCACCAATCAAGAAAATAAGATGAAAACTCAGATTCACTATACCCATAAAAAACCCCTAATCAAGAAATCAATAGATCCATCCAACTTAGAAAACCCTAAATAAAGAAAACCCTAAGATGTTGGATATCTCAAGAAAGTTTTCCATCGTAGCTTTTGAAATGACAACAGTGGTGGTTTGCTACAACAACATTGGTGGTGGGAGAAACCCGTCAACAAGGGCGTGAGTCGGAGAAATCCATCAAATAACACTAGAGTGGATTTTAAAGCGACGGTAGTGGGTGGATCTTGAAGCGACGGTGGTGGTCATCGGACTATGAAGGCGCCGGTGTTCGTCGGACTATGAAGGCCGTGGTGGTCATCGGACTATGAAGGCGGTGGTGGTCATCGGAAAATGAAGGTAGATGAAGATGAAGATGTGGTGTGTGTTGAAGATTTCAAAACTAAAAATAGTTTGAAGATGAAGATGAAGATGTAGTTGGTGTAAGATTGTTGTAGATCTTGTACAAATAGGATAAAATAACCTATAGATTACCCCTTTATCTTTATGTTGTTTGTGGGATGGCCATGAAAGGACAAGAAACTTGCTTGTGTTCTTGTGTTTTTTTTTAATTAAAATCTTGAAAATAACAAAAAATAGAGAAACCGGTTGATGTCAACAGGTGACCTGTTATAACAGGTTACTTGCATACAATGTATAAGATTTAAATGTTGATTGTATTAATTTTAAAAAATTAAAGTTCGTTATATACAATGATAGTTTAGCTAAAGTTAATTGTATTTTGAAGTTAATTAAGAAGCTATAATGTCCAATGACTCAACCATTTTACCCCTACCTGATATATTGCTACTACATAAAAAACATTACAAAACACAGACTACCCTATCATATTGACAAAACTAATTTGCTTATATTTGTGTTTATGTTAAAACACTTAATATGCTAAAAAAATAATTATTTAGGTAATATATATTTATTTGTGTAAGATCTGAGCTTTCACTTTAAGACTTTTGAATGTTTTTTCTACCCAACTCGTTTTTTCTCCAATCCAATATGATATCATACATAGTTTTTTGCTTTTTTAATTATTTATTTTAAGAAATGTTCAATAGTCCTAATTTAATTTATAGTCTTGAATTATAATTTATAGTCATTAGATTTTAAAATTCAATAGTCCAGATTTAATCTTAGATTATAATCAAAATTGATATATTTGTATAAAAGAGGACATTTATGACTTTTTAACTATTGGTCCCCACTTTCTCTCTCCTCTAATTTATTTAAAATTAATTATCTCACAAACCGTTAATCGTTAGACGAAACGAATTATACCGTTGTGATCCTTGTGTTCCCCTCTTTTATTAGAGATGTCACTTGATATACTTTCGACAAAATTTTTTTTTCTCATTTTGTTAGATTGGACTTAAATTTTATTAAAGTATAATCACATGTGATTCATAGAGGTGTGATCAATATAGTCTTTATAAAATTATAGTTTGGTGTTTGATAATCCGGCAAAGTTCTATGGTTTAGTAATAAAAAATCAACAATTGAAAGTGATTCTAAGTTATTAGTTGTTTCATAACACATATGATTATCTATCTCTTATACATGCACATAATTAAAGGTGATTAGATTAAATGTAGCATTTTTATGTCACATATTTGACAGAATCAATCACATGTGATTGCGTATTCAACCATATGTGATTTTGTACAGAATCACATGTGATTTTGTACAGAATCACACGAGAGTTTGTACAGATTCAAATGTGATTGAATACCAAAAAACATGAGATTTGATATTCAATCATATATGATTCCATAGGGGATTGTTCAAACGAGAACCATTCTTATTATGAGAACCAATATAAAAGACATTGAATTCGAGGAGAACACATCTAGACCTTTGATAGAGTGGATCGGGTATTGCTAGTATACAATATATGCATTCATGGGTAAACAATGCAATTGGATTGAGTGAAATTGAATATGTACATACATGTATAAACGGTTTTAAGCAAACGTTGATTTATTTAAGCAAACATTCAAAATTAATAAACGTTAAATGATATACAATTTAAGAAGATAAAAAAATTAATAAAACAACACATGTAATATTGTTATGAATCACATGTGATTATACATTAATAAAATTTAAGTCCAACCTAAAAAAATAAAAAAAAAGTTTGTCAAAGTATATCAAGTGACCTCTCTAATAAAAGAGGGGAACACGAGGATCACAACGGTGTAATTGGTTCTAACGATTAACGGTTTGTGAGATAATTAATTTTAAATAAATTAGAGAGAAAGTGGGGACCAATATACAAAAAGTCAGAATTGTCTTTTCTTATATCAATTTTAATTATTATTTAAGATTAAATCTAAACCTTAATCTTGAAATCTAATTGCTAAAAAATATCCCTCAAAACTATGATTTTAATAAGGACTATATTGAACAAAACCTTATTTATTTTATATCCTCTTATAAAATATCCCAATTAAGCAAATCCTTGAGAAAAATATCCCAATTAAGTATTTCACATTGGTATATTTTGAAGATGGTCTCTATCAACAATTCTCTTTATACCCTATTGCCCTTGTTTTGTGATTTCCCTTATTGGTATTACAATGCCATCCCTACTCACTTTGAATATATAATCCAGTTATATCTGATATAAGATAGGGTAAACTGGCTAGTAAAGTAACATAAATATTACAAATTTCAATAAAGATAACGTATACTTTTTTTAATCAAGAAAAGATTATAAATTTTGATTTTTTATAGCAATGAAATCTTGACTTGATTACCTTAAATTAAATTTTTAACATGTCATAATGCGTTTTGTAATAAGAAAATGAAATCACAATCTTTTTTAATGCAAAATGGAAATTTGCTCTTTATAATTTTTCTTGGTATAAAAATTACAAGTTATTTTTATTACAAAATTTAATATTTATGTTTCGATAATTTAATTATGTGTAAACAAAAGGTGTACGAAAATAAACGGGATGCTCAGATGCGCTTTCAATTATTCGAAAGATCGAACGGCTGTGATGACCCAACATCACATGAGCGCAGTTATCCTCACAGCACACCCGGTATATTAATGCACCAGCCGGGAATCGAACCCGGGTCTGTACCGTGGCAGGGTACTATTCTACCACTAGACCACTGGTGCTTGATGACTTATTGGCCTACAATACGTATAAAGTAGGAATAGCACCCTAATATACAACAAGACAATGACGTGAATGATTACCCTAATATACGTATAAAGAGGAAGGGAAGAAAACAATTAGTGGTGTGTTCTTAAGTTTTTTTAAGAAGAGAAAGGAAGGAGAAGGAGGGACAATTTTACTATTTTTATACTCTATAGCAATCCTTTCACTTTTGGAATGATTGGGAGGGGAAGTTTTTCCATCTTTCCTTTTCCTTTCCTACCATTCCCTTCCTTCCCTTTCCTTCGGTTTAAAACTCGAGAACAGGCCGTATAAGTTTATTTGACTAACTACTACATCATCACCCATGTCATTGTGACAACGAGCTCCACCAACAACAGCACCCTAATATACAACAAGACAATTACGTGAATGATTACCTTCTTTCATCTAGTCAATACCCTCGACGAGCTACTACGTGTTGATTATTTTAATATTTTCTTACCATTATTGGAAATCTTTGAAGCCCAAAAGTCAAAGTAAACAAAAAATAAATGCTCAGTTTCGCTTTTTATATTCGAAGAATCGAATAAATGTGATAAAATGAAGATATTAGTGAAAGTAATCAAAAAATGGTTTCAGGGATCTAAAAGAAAACGAAATATTAGTGAAAGTGTAGAAGATGGATGAATAAGAAGGTTTTTAATGTGATAAAATGAAGTTGTAAAATGGTATTTATAGGGAAAGATTGACTACCATTTGAATCGTTAGGGAGGTAAAAGTAAATTAGAATCTCCCACATTGATCAATAAATTAATGAGAGTGTTACCTCTAACCAAAATTTTTTGCAATCTATGTTCTTTGTGAACTGAAAAATATATTTGTATCCTATACGAAAAAAATTTATGCAGTCTCTAATATTTTTTGTTGGATCCGCCTCTGAGGCCCATATTGATCAATAAATCATTGCTGAATTCACCATGTCACCGACACCGACCACGATGGTGTGATTGCCACCCCGGAACTCTATATCAATGGCCCCGAATGTTGATGCCGACCATTGCATTAGCTCTAATTACTGAGAATCTAGGCCTCGGGGAATATATGATACATTTTCTTCTTTTTCTTTAGGCTTCAGGAAATAATATAATCGAGTTATATCGCACACATAGAATATGGGTATTTGAGTTCATAATCTTTTATAGTTACTCACGTATACTTATCAAAACAAGCAATTAAGCAAATCTTTATAAAATATCCCAATTAATTATTACACATTGACATCGGTATTGGTATATATAATAAATTAATAAGCATACTCTAAAAGGTCTGTTAAAAAAACTGAAATTCGAAAAAACTGACTTATCTGTTGATAGTTCGAGTATTTAGGTTATCAGGTACCCATTTTTAGTTATTTGGTTAACTCGTAACTAATTCGGTCCGGGTATCGGTTTATGTTTATGTACAATTGAAATGCCCGAATTTAATTTTTTTAGAAACCTACAGCCACAAATGCTAGTATACGTTGCTACTCAAATGGTAAATTACAATTTCTCCTCTTATTAAGCCTTTTACATGAAAGTCCATAAAAAAAACTAAAAGCAACTTTAACCCATACTTATAAAAACACCCCTAAGATTGACTCTTACGTACCTCTCTGGCTCTCCTCACGTTTTACTGAACAACAGAACATCTCCTCACTTATACATCTCGATCAACCTTGAAACTTGGAAGATTTCATTTTAACTTAATGTGTATAAGCTCTCCTCACTTCTCAGTCGATGATTAACAACAGGAGGCGTTGACATCAAGAGTCGATAATTGCGTTGTTATTCCTATCTAGTTTACATCGATCATCACTACCAAAAGGTAGTTTTTCTACACCGATTTTGTTGATTAAGTTATAGTGTTTTCTAGTTGAATGAGTTCTAGGGTTTTTCTAGTTTGATTTTGCTATTAAAATCATAGGGTTTGTGTGGTATATGACTGTTGGTGTTGACAGCATGGGATGAGTGTAGTGGAGGAGCCGACAATGGTGATGTGTCAGCGATCATGGCCTTGGCAGTATGTAGTGGTGGTGACTAGGATTTTATGTGATGGCGGAGTGTAGTAGGTGGTTTTGAGAGTGAGAGCAAGGGGAGAGTGAGGGAGCAGAGAGTGTGGTGGCGGTGCTCGGAGGGTGGAGGTGGTGGTAGTTCCTGAGAGTGAGAGGGAGAGGAGAGTGAGCCGAGAGATTGAGAGTGGAGAAAGTGTGTTTGTGCGTGTATAGAGAGGCGGAGAGTAGGAGAAATAAGAAAGATATGCATTTCTATTTTAAAAAGATTAAATATTTTTTTAATTAATTAAAATTTAAAAAGTGGTAAAAAGATATGCCCTTGATTTGACCGACCATTTTTAATGGCTAACGTTAAAATAAAGGATATTTATAACAAAATAGATCATAGAAAACCATCCATAGTCCATATCACTTTTAAAGTTAAAAAGAACTAAAATAACATGTCTGAAATAATTAAAGAACGACTCAAACAGTAAGCTTTTAAAAAAAACTTATAACGCTTAAAAGTGAAATGTTTCACTGTAGAAAAAAAGGGGGTGCTCAGATGCTCAAACGTCTAAACAACAAGCAAATGTGTACGAAAAGAAAGAAAAAAAAACAAAATAAATGGAAGTACAAAAAAGAGATGCTCAGATGCGCTTATATTCGAAAGAACGATCGGCTGTGATGACCCAACATCACATGAGCGCAGTTATCCTCACAGCACACCCGGTATATTAATGCACCAGCCGATAATCGAACCCGGGTCTGTACCGTGGCAGGGTACTATTCTACCACTAGACCACTGGTGCTTGATGGCTAGACTGCCAAACAGAAGCTACATATCCAAAACTTACCGAAAGAGAGTGACGTGGCAAAATGTCAATCAAACCACAGGCACAATTAAAGACACCCACACTTGCTGTGTAGTGATTGTGTGTCAAATACGAGCGGCGGTGGTCGGAGTCGGACGACGGAAAATGGCGTTCACGATTTCTTACAGTCGCCATCAATTCTTATCTTCCTCTGAAATTGCTATTCAACTCCCGAAGAAGAGACTGATGAGCATGAGTTTTATTCGTTGTTCTTCTTCTCCACCTGTTTCCAATCCTGTTGTACGGTAATTCTGATTCCCTAATTCAGTTTTAGTTATTACTTTCGTTTCTCATTTACTTTCTTAACTAAACTAGTTATCTGTCTCCAAATGGCTTCTTCAATACTTCAGTAATTGTAATTCAAGCACAAATTATCAGATTAACAGTCAAGAGAAAACTATAAATTTGCTGTAATAAATCATAATATGAAGACATTAGACAAGCAATCCTAAAAATGTCTACAAATTTGATATACTTACCTCTCTGAAAGACCTTTTGACTTCATAACTTAAGATTTTGGATATAACTGGGTCAGAGACTGCTGAAAACAAGCCATTTTCCAAGAAAGAACTCCAACAAACTAATACATGATTGACATCTCTCAAAAGACCTGAATAATAATGATCACTTTTAAGTCCAAGTTCTTATAACATTGCAGATTGGAGCTCATTCTGAAGCATTTGTATTATGCATAGCATATAAATAAATACAAGACAAACATAATCCAATTGCAAGCCATGAACTAGAGTGCTATACTCTTTATATTGGTGGTTTATTCGGGATTTAGATAGAATGAAGTTAGGGTTTGGTTTAGTTTACGATGGTTCGGCATGATAACTACATGGTTGGTAGCTCAATAAATACAGTTTTGCTATTCCTGTGTTGTAATGGAAAACATGCCTGCGGAGTGTTTTGTTAAAAGAAAAAAAAGGCATATTTGGTTCATTTCTGAAAATGAAATGAATCCGATATATTGTTGTAAGAAAGGCAAGTGTAGTTTTGTTACACAAGCCCTGAACATTTATGTTATGTGTGTTGCTAGATCTTTATAGAAGACTTGTAATCATTCATTGTTTTGTAGTCCTGAGTTGTCTATTCGAGTTGGAACTCAACTCATTCCTCACCCTAAAAAGGTATGTTCCTCTCACACCAAATAGAAAACTACAAATTTTATCTGCTATTGATTAATCTCTCATTTTCAATTTCTTTAAAGGCTCAGAAAGGTGGAGAAGATGCTTTCTTTGTAAGTGATTACAGTGGGGGAGTTATTGCTGTTGCAGATGGTGTTTCCGGGTATGTCTTGTTGTTAAAGTGGGCCCGTAAGTTCAAACAGATCAAAGTTATGGCTGTTTGAAGTTGGGTTTTTTTTCTAGCCCATTTGTCATCCTCTTGTTGTTTCGTAAAAGAGTTTGCTAACTCTTGGTTGACCTCTGTATCACTATAACAAACTCATCTAAAATATTGAAATGTTTTGTCATTACACAAAAATTGTAAAGATGATGCTTAATTTGTAAGATGGACCGTGGCCTAAACTGCATACAACCATTTGATTTACATTTCATGATGGTAGATGGGCAGAAAAGGATGTGGATCCCGCAAAATTCTCTCGAGAACTTATGAGAAAAGCTTCATCTTTAGTTGATGATGATGAGGTACCTATATCTCTCACCCCTTGTGTTACCGAATATCCACTCTTTAACTCACAAGAAAATTGCAATACATTCCATTTTCGATTGTCCCACAAATGTCATAACTTTACTTTTTTTCAAGTTTATAATGTCAAATTATGGTCCCCCCCCCCCCCCCCCCCCCCCGCGCACGTGGGTGCTATTGATGTCGACCAAGTCATCCCTTCAATTTTCGTTTTTGGAGTGAATTTAAACATTTGACAAGGAGTTAAACAATTAGATAGAATTTTCATGTGGTTTCTTATAATGATCCTCATGCAAGTGATGATTATATGAATATTGTTACAGGTTAATTATGATCCTCGTATTCTTGTTAGGAAAGCACATGCTGCCACCACATCCACAGGTTCAGCTACTGTGTATGTTTTGACATGTATTTATAATTGAATCACAAATAACTTTATTGTATGACATTTAAATCTGTGTTCCCACATTAATGCTTTTTGGCCTTTTAGAATCGTTTCGATGCTAGATAATAATGGGATTCTCAAGATTGCTAATATAGGGGATTGTGGACTTCGGGTTATTCGCAAAGGTAAAACAAGATTCATTGATGTTGTTTTAAATTCGAACTCCATTACTATCCTCTTCTATAGACGTTCTTTAATTAGTGAAAAAAATTTATTACAATTCTTCAACTTTTAGGTCAAATAATCTTTTCCACATTTCCACAAGAGCATTATTTTGATTGTCCCTATCAGTTGAGCTCAGAGGCAGTCAGCCAGACATATCTAGATGCCACAGTAAGTAGGTTATATTTCCGGTCAGGTTGCCCTGTAAACACTTTTCCCCTTTTTTTAAACTCGTTATAAATAATTAAGGACTTGACTATGATTACAAAAACAATATATTGATACTAATCTGAATCTTTGAAATAAAATATTCAAAATATTTTATGCATTAATCTAGACTTCAAACGACTTTCAACCCATTTAACCCGTTCGTTGATTTTCCCCTTTGGGATAAACACAGCGAATTTGACCCATTAATAAGTGAAAATGGGTTGAAATTGTCACCTCCAATAGACAGGGACTTTGATGAATTTGGTTCGACTACATATCAAATAGAAGACCCTTTTCTATATTTTTATTTCATATGTTATCTGTATAAATGCAGGTTACTAGTATTGATGCAATGAAGGGGGACATCATAGTAATGGGTTCAGACGGGCTCTTTGATAATGTGTTCGATCATGAAATTGTATCAACAGTTTCCGAACATAAAGATGTCATGGAAACTGGTAACTATTTCTTGAAACCTTTTTTTAATCACATTTAGAAACAACTCAATTTCAAGTTCCATGAGTAAGCTTTTGTTTCAATACTAGCAAAGGTATTGGCTGATCTTGCTTACAAGCATTCAGTGGACTTCTACTTCGACTCCCCATATTCGATTGAAGCCAGAACAAGAGTAATTATTTCTTTCCACCACTATTATATTCGCTGAACATCTATAGGGCTAGAGGTGACAAAAAGATCTTTTTTTTTTTTTGGGGGGAGGGGGTGGTCGAACCAAGTAATATGATAGACTTAATATGGGTGAGCCGGTGAGGTTCGCTTGCAAACACTTGCTTGTTCTTTTTAAATTATAGGGATAGTGTACATGGAGGCCACCCATGTACTTTTAACTCCTCATTAACGCCACCTATATAAGCCGGAGGAAGTTTGGGAAGCAGTCTCTCTACTCTTGAGTTAAAGTATCATTATCTACATCTTATCTCACCCATACCTCGTCTAGTGGCCCATGCGCGATTGATATTGTTCTTGTTGCATTAACGTCACCCATATAGTAAACAACTTTATAGTTCATGCGAGTGTGTATCTGGCTCCTACTCTCCTTAATACCAAATTTGGCCAAAAACATGCCTAAATATGAAAGACAAGAATGCTCTTGCATTGATCTACAGAAAAGAAATAATTTGATGTTAAAAACAGGAAAAAACAACAAAAACTAAAGATATTATTATTAATTTACAATATCCTGGCATGTGTTTTGCCAGATTTAGTATAAATGAAGCTGAATACATTTTTGGCTGCCTTTCAACACTTATGGAGAATTGATTAGGACATTTAATCATTTAAACACACTGTGGTTGCATTTCAACCCGTTTGGCCCTAGACAAATTTTTTAGGTTTGGCAGTTTGACCTTCCAGGAAATAGGGATGAAGTATATCTAGAAGTGGCAATTCAACTCATTTACTTACTCTGGATTTCTGGTTATTGGTGGAAGAATTATCTTACAAAAGAAACATATCAAAGGGCTTAAAGTGGCTCGAATTATATTATCAATGAACAAAACCTCCAAAATCATCATTTTATTAAAGGATTAGATCGTTTTTGTAATACTACCTGACAGGCTGACACAATAAATTATTTATTAAAAGAAAGTCTAAACACATTAGACAAAAAAATGTTTCAGGTCAACCCGACCCATACAAAGTCCGGTACGTAGTGGTAATAACTTATGAGCCTTTTTGTTGACATGCAGGGTTTTGATGTTCCAGTGTGGAAAAAGGCCTTGGGACAGAAGCTAACAGGCATGACCAATGAAATTTAGTAGCTTATATATATACTTTCATTCATAATTCTCATACTTTTTAGCTTTGAATATTCATACATTCTAGTCAAGAAGCCTTAAAGCACCAGGTGTTTGTTTTGTGCAGGGGGAAAGATGGATGATATAACTGTAATTGTTGCTGAAGTGGTAAGCAATTGACATTATTATGGACTTGGGACATGGCAGCTTACTGTGAAGCCATTATTGCTTCCATATATACATGTGTTATATCTCTTGGGTAATTTAGATCTGTTTACTATGTATTTCTTGTAAATTTTGGAGATTTTTTTCTTTTGTAAATTTAACTCTAAAGAGTACAAACATGTAAAGATGGCCAAACCTGTAGTTTCGACTTTCAAAGGTATTATTGATATTAAAAAACTAATGACTATGCTTGTTGATATAAAGTTTAGGAAGAGAACAATTCTACCACCGAAAGTGGCTAAGGTCCCTGGCATTCCTTTCACTACGTTTGTTCCGTCACATCAACAGTCATCACTTTAACCCCTCAAGCATTCCACTTGTAACTTTTTAATTCTTTTTACCTCACCCACATCAATATATTATTATAATAAAATAAAAGCGATAATGGAGCGCGGTGGTCCATATGTAATAGAGGAGCGAACCCACACTAGCCATGGACATAGAACTAGAGTCGGGAGGATTGTAGTTGCTCCTAATCTAGAATTGTATGTAAGAAAAATTACTATAAAGAGAATTATGACACTAGTAAATAGCCATGGGAAGATGTAAGACCCTTGTCATAATCGGTACCTTGTTAAAAACTTTAACTTAATAGGGAGAATTTAAAACACAAAATATGGCGGGATTCAAACCAGATATATTCAGTTCAGTCTAGTCTAGTGTAGTATAAAAACAAACCAGTTTAAAAACTTTCCAGATTAGAAACATCCAAGATTGTAACTGATTCATGGTCGGGTTATATCTAAACCAGTTTTCGGTTTCATTATTTTGCATTTTTCAGTTTTAGACCTCTACATGTATGCCCAAAGGAAAGATCTTATTTCAACAACTAATAAGAGGTTTCAGAACAATATTCCATAAGCCTTGGCAAAGACTCAAAAAACAGCAGTGGTAATCAACACTACCCAAAAAGGAAAGGAGAAAAAAAAAGATTCCTGCAAAACTTGCTAATAAATCTTACATGACATAACTCATTAAATTTGGATAAATAATTTTGAAGCCAACAAATAACAAATACAGCTGCTAAATTCACAAGCATATGCCATGAACAATTACCTACACCAAACCTGGGCCTTCTTTCTTCTCTTCATTTGCATCAATCGTCACCAAATAGAGTTCGATTTGAAGCTGAGAATAAATAAAACAGGTGGAAATATGTGGCCCGGCCCTGACTTGGTGAACTCAATCTTTTTTATCTTCTATTTGTTAGGAGTATTTCTCAAAATACAACAAGAGGGAAACTGAATTTTGTTCTTTTTAGGTCAACCTGTTACTTCTATCATCATCACTGTTTAACTCTTGAAAAAACGACTTTCCAGCTTCATATGTTGACCAGCAAATGGCAGCAGCCGGAGCATGAAAAAGCATTCTTGGCATCCATCCCCTGAAAAGCCCTCTGTATCCATCTTTTCTCACGATTGTTTTTAGAACATCTTTAATGGAACCATTAACATATCTATCACATCCACACACACCCTGGATTGCAAAACAAGATGGTATATTTCATGAGACATTTTAAAGAACAGATAAATGGGTTTTCAAGTCGCTAAATAAAGGTAAAGCAATGTTGCAGCAATCTGTTTGAGTGCACATGCATGCAGATCATGGTTCATACAAAATGACTGGATATCAAAAGGAATATATAACTATTTATTGGCAGTTCAGCAAAAAAGAAAAGGATCTCAAAAACAAGTTCATGTTAGGTTTCTGAAAAGAAAACCAACAACCAAAAAAGAGTGAAGAACAAACAGTTAAACGAGTTCTGATTCTATGGTTCAGTCTCGGTTTCCAGAGTTCTTGCCATAGGATTTGCTTTTTTTAAGATTTTTGGCATCAAGTAACTTCAGTGAGCCAGACTAGATGTCATCCTTGAAGCTCTCTTTTTTTTAACGGCAGCAGAATTTTATATAAAAAAAACTAGCAGGATGGTAGATGATTACCAAAAAAACGAAGCAATTATAAAGCAGTGTTGAATATGTATGAGCTTGCAGCATATAATTTCTAGCTCTACAAGAACCATTTTTCATGTTTCCAAACACACACATAGGTATACATATATAACTATATAAGAGGTTCAAGAATCGAGAATAGCAATCAACGATATATTAAACTACAAGCCTCCTTTATATTCAATTAAATAACACACACATATACATTATATGTATTGGGACTTGGGAGTTCATTTGAGAACCACTCTTAATGCGAGAACCGGGAGTACCATTAGTAACCACCATCAATGCTCATTAATGACTAATTAATAGGGGTATTTTGGTCGTTTATATACTTACCCAACTGTTAAATGCGTCCGGGTGGATGAGCCATTATTTAATAACGCTTGATTTTCCCAAAATAACCAAATTGATGAGTCCTTAATGAGTATTAATGAGCATTAATGAGGGCTCATTAATGAGTCATTATCATTATTAGCCATTGATTTATTTTAATCAATGCCCAAGATTGGTTCTCGCAATAATAACGGTTTTCAAATGAACCCTCCCCTATACACATATATACATATTACTGTTAAACATTAATAATGTGAGGGTGAGCAGGCGGGCAGGCTTGTGTGTAATATAATATTTAACACTACTCATCCATCCATGTAATCCTTTAACTCATATATCCATGTTTAATACTACATCATTTTTTGGTTTCTTTTTTCAGTATGGCCTTTATTGAGATCCTAAGTTCCCAGTACAAACACCTACTGCATAATACTGTGTTATGAAACAGAAAATAAACATAAACTCCAAACCATCTCCTTTTTTGAAGACAGCTACACACAACCTACATATTATTACTGTAAAAAGAGTGGGTTTTGAAAAGCACTAATGAAGCAACTAGTTAACATATTCTGATTATGTGAGCATGTTATGCTGGGCAGGGATGATTACATGTTATGCTGAAAATGATTACATGGTATCTTGTTTAGTTAATTGTTCTGGACGGCTGCAGGATTTTTGTTGTTGTGTGATTTCTCATCTGAGGGACGACTACATGTTATACTGAAAATAAGGTGACAGAAAACTTCTCCACTCACATACATCACCACCATCACAATATGACATGTTGACTAAAAAAATATCCAACTTCTATTTCCTAGTTCTCTCGTTGTGTAATCCTTTAACACATCAATCCATGTTTAATATTACATCATTTTATGGTTTCTTCTTCCAGTATGGCCTTTATTTAAGATCCTAAGTTCCTAATACAAACACCTAATTCACAATATTGTGTTACAAAACAGCAAATAAACATGAACTCCAAACCATGTCTTTTTTTAAGACAGTAACACACAGCCTACATGTTACTATACTATAAAAGAGTGGTTTTGGAAAGCACTAATGAACGTTGCTCACAAATTCTGTTTATGTGAACATGTTATGCTGGGCAGGGACGATTACATGTTATGCTGAAAATGATTACATGGTATCTTGTTTAGTTAATTGGTTCAGAAGAGCTGCAAGAATTTTGTTGATGTGTGATTTATCAATCGAGGGATGATTACATGTTATGCTGAAAATAAGTGACAGTGAAAAAAACTTTCTCCATTCTGATAGAAAAAATGCTATGTAGGCATGTAGCCCAATTATTTAGACCAGCCCAACAGGCCCAGCACATGGTTGGTTTATGAGAGGAGGGGCAGGACACGTGAAGGGACCTAATCCACCCGGTTTGTTAGGTTGTTACTTGTTAGCTGCTGGGATCTAATTATTATTTATAGGGGTCATGGGGGAATGATGTAATTGTCTTTTTCTTTTTCCAGAAAGTTGTAATCGGCTCTTGAGGAGCTTGGGCAGGAAGTTTCAGTAGAGCTTCTCTGATTTACTATCAATATAGCCTACTTTCTACCTCATTCACCATTTCTATTGTTAAAACCCTATCAATTGGTTCCATTGCCCTTCCCTTTCTCCCGTCTGCATTCCAGATTCTTCCACCATGGTTCAAACCGAACCTCCACCAGTTTCCACCCGTACTCAATCCCGCCTCGATGCTCATGAAGAACAACTCACTCACCTTTCTGGCCAGATGAAGGACCTCACTGCCATGGTCCTTGCCATGAAGGATGCTGCCAATCGTGTCCTCCTCAACCAGGAGAAAGAACAGGGGAAGAAGAAAACCTCTTATGATGATTTCTTCGATGATACGGGATTCAAGGATCCATCGATTCCCGTTGTCACTGACGACCAGCCCTCTGGTTCTAATTTCCGACCCCCACCAATTCACGATC
This sequence comes from Dittrichia graveolens, assembly GCA_038502395.1. Lineage (NCBI taxonomy): Eukaryota > Viridiplantae > Streptophyta > Magnoliopsida > Asterales > Asteraceae > Dittrichia > Dittrichia graveolens. The sequence continues at coordinate 77,444,300 of JARJIL010000002.1, forward strand.
ACCACTTCGATTCTCCTCTCTTTTCTCTACCCAAAGTGAAATTACCCCCGTTTGAAGGCGTCGACCCTCGTCGATCACATATATCACCACCATGACAATAAGACATGTTGACTGCCAAAATATCCAACCTCTATTTCCTACTACTCTAACATAGTGATTAACAACTAACAACTGTTCTCCAAAAGGCCAAGTATGACTTCACTCCACCATCCACTAGTTTATTTGATCTTTAGGAACGCTATTCATTTCAGATTAATCATCAGGGAAGATTCCACGTGTTCATCGTGCATATTCATAATTAAAATAGTCTAAATCCCCACTCCACCCCACCCCTTAAAGATAATATTTACATCCTGAAAAGTTGTCAAGAATCTCTTGTTAAGAGCTGGAATTAGTCTAGTAGTCTACTAGTAGAAGCTTAAGCAAACAAACGTTATAATCGAGCCCATCAATTCAGTCACATCTCCTTTATATATAGATATTATTATAACCCATGAATGATTGGAGCTTAAGGCAGTAAAGCACTCATTTTTATAATCTCATCAGCACTGAATTAGTTAATTCACAGGTTCTTCAACAATTTAATAATATTAACATCAACACACACTCACAAACACTTAAAACTTAAAAAGCATTATTAACTTCCATAAATCATATTTCACTATTCAATAGCCTATCAAACAACTAACAGCAAATTAATGAGGTTTTTCAACAAATACCTGACACTGTAACTGAGTCTTGACAACATCAAGTGGGGTAGTCATAGCAGCAGCTAATGCCCCCGCTGCTGCACCAGCAGTAGCATGAACCACCAGCCTTTCATCACTGGCGTTCTCCGGTGAAACCCCCATCAATCCTCTCTTCGCCGCCTCATACGTGGCAAAATGCACCGCCGTGAAAGGTGCGTTCATCAAAATTGTAGTCCTATACGAAGCATAAAAGGCCCCAAAACCTTCGTCTCTGAAAACAGTCTTCACACAATCAAACACACCTTTATACGGACTTCCGCTCCCTAATTGCAACCTCTGCTTCACCATATCCATCGGAGTAAACACCGCATCACTTGCCACAGTCGCAAAAACTCCGGCCGCCGCATGAGCTGCGGGATTATTAGGGTTTCGCCTCGAAAAGGTCTCTTTACAAATCTCGTATACAGAAAAATAAACAGCGTGTGCCGGACCTGCACCGAGTCCCATCGCGCCGATTCCACGGTAAAGTCCGGCAGGACCGTCGGACTTGAGTATCGACTGAAGAGCTTGTCGGAGTCCCACAGATTTAATAGGGCATGATCCTAATACTTGCATACGGGTTTTAATTGTGTCAATTGGGAACATGGCCATGTGTTCCACCATGCCGGCGATGGAACCGGCGATCATGAACTGCCAAAAGTGCAGGCCGTCGTGCGCCGGCGATACAGTGATCTCCGGGTGGTAATCTGGCGGTTGTGGGATCGGAATAAGGTCGGAATTCTTAAATTTTGCTGCTTCCGTCGTGGCCATTGAAAGAATAGTATAGGAATTGAAATTACTAAACAAATAAAGAGGGAAAATATGAACAAAGAAACTTCAAAGATTAGGGTTTTGACATGGTTTTTATTCTTATTCAAGATATCCCCGCAAGCTCGAAGAGACAAGTGAAATTAGGCAATGGTGCATATAATATTTATAACTTCATTTTTGGTCCTTTATCTTTTTGTTTTGAGATAAGAGCCATCAAAATGAAAATAATTGAGCCAGCTTTCTATTATCTCATGACTCATGTTATGTGTGTTTGTTGATAGGACTTACTCTACACTCTTAAATTCTTACAATTCTAAAGAAACATCAAGTTAATGTCATGTAATTAAATTAAATCAATAATTTAATCTATATATAGACGGTGTCACGATGCTAACTCTTATTTTTTATGTATATTAGTCATTTTCTTTTTTAAATGCTTATTGTACTAAACAGAAAGAGATAATTAAACAAGATACTAACCCTCTTATTTGCAAGGAGCAAATTGTAAAGAACCAAACAAACAAAGAATATGAGAGACACCCTACAAACTAGCTACATGAGATAAACAAACACCAGCACTATAATGTGATTCACAAAAACCGAATGAAACAACTACTAGGAATTAAACTTGTCGATTCCCTAATTCGGTGTTGCGATCCAAGAACACCACGAGAAATTAGGTCGACAAGATCTTGAGTTCAACTATTGAAAAGTTAGAATTTGAAGATCAATGAATGCTTCTAGCAAGCTTCTATTATCATTTCTAAAAAACAGTATATTATGGTTGCTCCAAATTAGATACAACGAAGACCAAACAAAAGCTTGCCAAAACTCCTTCGCTTTGTTTGAGGACCAAAGGCTATCCTCACTGGCTAGAATGTGAGATATGCCAAAGTTTGACACGAACCAGTTGAAGACTACCTTCCAGATATCCTTTACTTTTGAGCACATACATAAGGAGTGCTCCACCGTCTTCCCTTGGTCTTCGCACCTCAGACATAAAGTTGAGTTAATAGTAATCCTCATACGGTCCAACATAATTCTGACTGGCATTCTGACATGCTTGACTCTCCAAATGGTATGCAAACCTTTTTTGGTACAAGATTGCTCTCTTTAAAATCTTCTGGTCGATTAAGACTCTTAATTTCCTCACTATGAAGTTTCCATCGACATTTAACCACCAATTCAATCTATTTTCTTGATTAAATTTGGGTCCCATGATGCCTATTAGAATCAACAAGTCGCATAGTTCGCCTACTTCCCTGCCCCTTAAGGCCTTACGGCACCTCCATTTCCAATTGCATATCCCGCTTCTCGACACTCCCCTTTCTAATATTTTTGCATCTTTTAATGTCTCTATTAAACAATCTTATCCTTCAATTTGAAAGGCCCCAACCAACGATCCTCCCAAAAACTTGCTTTGGTCCCATTACCCACTAGAAACCAACATATATTCGTCATTTACAAAAATTATATCACCTAATAGAAACCACTTTCCATGTTAATCAATTACTTTCTGAAAATTTTACTAATAATTTATCTTTAGTTGTCTGTCAAAAAATCCGTCTTTAATTTATATAATAATAAAGTTATCGTTCTGTCTTTAAAAACAAAAGGTTATCATTCTTTTAAAAAATTTATTCAAGACAATGTACTTATGTAGGCATGATCAAAACTATATTAAAAGATAGATAAAGAGCTCAATACTTAAGATTTGATAATAAGTATTTAAATATTTTATAACAAATATATGAGATTTATAATAACAAAATGTCGTGAGTTAGATGTTTATCTAAATAGGTTGCTAACACTTACATCGCCTTCCATTGCCACCGGTCCTCTCCTTCTTTAGCAACCCTCCATTGTTGATCAGCAAAAACGACCGCCTTCCATCTTGGCGTCATCTTTAACACCCGCATCCTCAAAGTATATTTTCTACCCAAATTTCATATCAATTTTGAGCATGTGTGATGCATGGAATATTTTCTCTATATTCATTCTTTTTAGTCCTCCCTTTGAGTAACTTCACCATGATGACTGCCTAGTCGTGAAGTTAGGGTTTCGTCTTCCTTTGGGCTCGTCATCACCCAGCCACCTGTATCCACAACAACCACCGCTAATCCGTGTGCACGTTTCTCTCTCACACAGATCACTAAGAGAGGAGTAACAAATTCATTGCCAAGTGAAAGTAACAATGTTTGTGTTTATATACACCCAAATCATGAACTTTATAAAAAACACAATTAACTTTTGAGTCAAAATATCAAATTCATTGCAAAGTGATGTTTGAATGTGCCTCTCTCATGTGAAGGTGATATTTCGGATTTGATTTGATTTGATTTATTTCATTTGTTTTAATCTAGAAGAAGTGTTCATATTTTCTACTTAAATTTATTTAATTATAAACATGTGTGTGATTTGAATCAACGTCTTTTATAGTGTTATACTAGTTTAAATACTTGTGTTTTGTGTACACACGAGTAGCTTTAATTATTTATGTAAAAGTATTATTTGATTAAACTCTTAAGAGAGTTAAAAGACCATGTTTTATATGTTTGTTGGCTAATCTTTTCCATAAGACCTTTCATTTTCCATAGAAATGGCTTGAAGTTGTTGCTCACGTGTACAAAATATCAACTTAATTGATTCTTCTGCGTCCAACACATATTCAAATTACCTCAGTCTCTTACTATTTGGATCTTGGTCCACAATGTGTCGGTAGAAATAGGGTTGAGAAAGGTGTGGTTGCTGGTGGCTGGCAATGTCAATGGAGACGGGAGTTATAGGCTAGAGAAGTCGAAGGAGGGCTGTTGTTCGACGATGACGGTGGTTCAATACTATTTATAAGAAGAAGGTTAAGGAAGATGTGTGTTATGGTTGTGTGAAGTTTTTGCATATTCATTTACATGGTATATATATACATATGCGTATATATATACATATACATATATATATATTCTACAATGAGTAACCTAGCTATATATATGACTAGATTTTAATATATATATATATAGGGGAGGGTTCATGCGAAAAGTGTTTTATTTGCGAAAAATACGAGAAGCGATCTCAACCACTTATTTAAATTTGATCGAGTGGTCTAGATTAATCATCTTTTTTTATTTTTTTTATTTAAAAGGGGTAAACTAAAACTTTTCTCTCTCCAATCTATTTTTCTCACTCCTAAATTTTTAATAATAACCAAAATAAGTTAAAAATATATGACTAGTAATTTAGTAATTTTACGGAGTTTACCGGTAAACAAATCTAAAATATTTACGAGTTTTTCATTTAATACTGTGTTCAATAATGAACACATCCAAAAGTATAGGAGTTTTAAGATACATTTTATAATGTTCAATACTAAACACAAATAAAGATATATTAGTTTTTCTAGTATTACTATGTTCAATAATGAACACAACTAAAAGTATACGAGTTTTAAGATGAATTTTACAATATTTAATACTAAACACAACTAAATATATACTAGTTTTTCCATATAACCTCCTACTTTTCATTACTAAACAAGAATATAGAGCAAAAAGAAATTAAGGACTTTGTTCATCCAAAATACAACTCATCAACTATTCATCTATGAACCATATTACCAAATTCATATATATAATCACTGTTTACTACTGAACAATGAGAACAAGAAATCAAAGGTAAGAAACATTTAAATATCAGTGATTTTTAAAGATAAAAACACCAATTTTTTTAATAGGCAGCGGCTTTACTCTCTTGGTGGACCGACAGGGGTCGGCAGCGGTTTTGACTCCAACATTGACCATCTGTGTTGTTGGTGGATCAAGAGGGGGTTGGCAACGGCATTTCATCACCATCTCCGTTTACTAGCAGATTTGATAGCGTCAAGGTTGCCGGTGATAAGATTGCATCAACATAGCCAATGAAGGTTATTGTCGTGGGTGACGTTTACATGATAGAGTATGGGATATCATAAACCATGCTTTATACTAGTTCAAGTCGAAAATTACCTCTTTACGTTGTGCAACATGTAATTTCTTTTACCAAGAAAATAAAGAACTGCAACTTTCTTTCTGGAAATGAATGTTGCAGATAAACTTAAGAAACAGTAATAAGAATTGCATCATTTTCTGTACAACTAAAAGGAAAAAAGAGTATAAAATTCTTCAACTTCAATTCCGGTCAACACATGATAACTCCAACGAGACCGTCAAACCGCAAAAACAAAGCCTTTGGGATTGGTCAATCTACATGGATGGTGGTGTGGAGAGGAGGTGATGGTGCGCTGGCCTTGACACAGAAGACGGCTTAAACCGTCGACCTTGGAACGGCGGCTTTCTTATGGCTTCCGATTAACTGAAAAGGAGAGATGGTATAGGCTGAAAGTGATAAGAGTTTTCTTGTTTCAAAAATGGGGGAGGGGAGGTAGGTATAGAAGATATGATAAAGAGTCCGATGAAGGAGGATATTTAGTTTCTTTTTTTACTAAGTTTCCTTTTATCTTTTTTTTATAAATTTACCTTTCTATCCTTTATTTATTTAATAATTACAATTAAATGTTAAATTATTTACTAAAATGCCACAATAAATATTATCCATTGATTTAATCATCGGATGGTCTAGAATGCTTCTCGCATATTTCGTAAAAAAAGTACTTTTCGCATGAACCATCCTCTATATATATATATATATATATATATATCTTTGTGTGTGTGTGTTCTTTTAATTTTTAAAATCCCAGAAACCAAACCCAAAGAGTAGAACTTCTAGCCATCACTCATTCACGCTCTCCTTGGAATTCATGAGGGAGTATTGTAATTGTATGATGCAGCAGGACAGAATGCACACACCACACCAATTCCCCAAATAAATATATAAACCGATAGACAAATAAAACCAAAAAAAGACCTTCAAAAGGATGCTAAAAATTATGAGTTGAAAGAGAAATACTACAAGATAACTTCGCATATTTAATACAAGCTATATTGAATTCATGTTCTATTTTCGAAAGTTGAACTTAATGCTATTATCTATATCTATATTCTATACTATATTATAAGGGTTAATTTCATATATACTTCTATTAAACATCAAAATATCTTATTTGCCTAGCTTAACTTATAAATATCTTATATACTCTTTTTAAACTTTTATAATATCTTGTTTGACTAAATCACCATTTTTATCAATTTTTAATCATTTAAATGAAGTTAAATTCTTTAAAATATGTGTTTACTCATAATTTATTTCTAGCTTTGTGAAAAGAGCCAAAAAATGTTGCTTAACCATCCTATCTACATAAGTTTGTTAGGCAATATATCCCATCTTTGCTCAAGCTCTACTTAATCTTGAGTTGATTTCAAATATTTTACAACTCGATCTCAAATATATATTTTACGTGTTGTTTCATGTGGAATACAACCTTAAACGTAGGTCACTCTCTCTCATTCTCTTCTACTTTACTTAATCCTTTAAATTTTCAGCAATCGGAAATTACTAATACACACTTCAAATAACATTTATTTTTTAACCATACACTCTCTTCTATTTTACACACTTACCTATAAACATACTTTTTCATAACCTTACACTTTCTCATCCACATAAAATAAAGAAAATAGTTGTTTTGTAATTTTTATAAAATTTTGTTTTTAAAATGTAAAATAAGTGTTGGTGAAAAAAAGAAAGAAATTCAACAACATGTTTCTACATAAAAAACAATTCGTCGAATATCATGCTCTTATATTCTATAAAATAACATGTTATCACGGATATCATTTTAATCTCTTGTAAAAGATAAATTGTTAATGTTAAGACTTTGCTGGTCTTTTGCATGTACTTATTATGGATAGAGTCATCTGAAAGTTATGTTTGCCTCGTATATGCGACAGATATCACCAATCAAGGATTGTCATGTAAGCATTCTTTTTTTTTAATAACAGAAAGGATATGCAAGTCAAAGAGTTTCGGCATGGCTATCACTTTTACCCTTACACACCACAAATATATTAGTATTTCTAGCAAGATGCTAGAAAAAGGTTTACAATATACGTTGTAAGTTACATAATTGAAATAGAATTACAACATCACATGATCCATCTAAGGACTTACATTTAGCTTAGTATTTCATCCATATGAAAAGGGTTGTTTAAATTGTAATTAAGCTAAATACCCAGGGACGTCTCGTGGATTTTTAAGGCTCTCTTGTGGATTTTTAAGGTCCTGTGTGAAGAAAAAATGGGCCCCTTTTACATACACACATATATAAGCAAAATTTACTGATATTACGATATTTGTTATATCAATAACTAAAACAAAATATTAGTAGTAAAATAGTGTGTCTTAAACAACTTAAGTTTTGAGAAACTTGTTTATGAAACTTTTACGTAGTTACACGAATTATGAAGTTCTCCTAGTGTTATTGGAAGCAAGTTATGAATCAACTCTCCTTAAACAATACATTCCAAATATCACGTTCTTAATAGCAAACATTGTCAATCAATTAAGTTTTTCTTGTAACATTCTGGATCTTAAGTAAGACTTCAACAACTTAAGTTTTGAGAAACTTGTTTATGCAGATGTCAACATTAATGAAATCAACAAGACTCTACATGTAATAATTGCATTAGGCAAACAATCGACTTGTGATGCTATTTTAACACATCGCTAGGTTTCATAGTATCAGCGTGTAAAAATATGTCAAGCAACTTCAATTCTATATAAAGTTTATTTGTATCAAGCGCTAATCCATTATACTTAAGTGCAACTTCAACACCATTACACTATGACATATGATCTTTGTCATCAAATTCAAATCCCCGATATGTAATTTTTGAGCTTATAGAATAATTATTTCCAGGACCGACAGAACCGGAAGCTTAATTTTAAATATGAAATTCCTGGTATTTCTATTTTATTAAGTGGACTTTGAAAAATTATAATACTATAGCTATATATATAAAATATGTATATAAACTTTTGTGCCCTCTTAAACGTAAGTCATGTACGGTCGCACCTCTTGCACTCCCTTAAAGACACCCCCGTGAATACCTTTTTCTATTGAACATCTTATTGTTACGAGCTTTCCATATGAACCAACAAACACAACCGGTAGCAGCCTCCATGAATTTGGATTTCTTTTCTTAACGTCCACAGTCCACAAAATTCATTATCAGATGATCCAATGAAGAGTGAGGACTGACGTTGATATCACACCATTTTATAAGCCAATTTCACACCTCTTTCGCCACTGCACACGAGTTGAATAGGTGCTCTTTTGTCTCCAAATCGCCATTGCACATTGGGCAGCCTTGTGATGCCTCTTCTATTTAAGTTCAGCTTTGAAGGAATACGTTTTTGTAACGGTCTTCATACAAAACAATTAACCCGTGAAGGTAACCACTTATTCCAAAAGCGTTGACGTGCATATTGGGAGTTAAAAACATTATCAAATTTCATAACCAACTTTCCGCTGGTCAAAAAACATGTAAGCATACATAATATCGATTTTTGTGTTGTGAATTTTAAGTTGCTAAAGAAGCCAATAATTTTTCCTCTTCTCCAAATCGAAGTAATTGGATTTTGATTCCAGATTTTCTTTATATGGTAGTTCTGCTAAGTCTACCAAACTGATACTTGCTCCCATAGATCCTATATCTACTTTTTTTTTGTCAAAAAGATTTTCTTTGTTTACAAGTTTTTATGGTTTTCAAACAGATGTTCCCCCAGTCAAGTAATCTTAATTCTTTTAAGAGTTATTGAATATTACGGCTTTGACATTCATTAGGCTTCTTTGAACACCTAACCACTATCATATCTTTTGCTATGCCAAATACAAGACAACAGAAAAGGGTTTGTAGTCCAGTATCAAGTGTTGTGAAAAGGTACTCTCTCCAAGAGGTTGTGGGTTCATGTCATGTGATGGACAATAAGATAGATTTAGGAGTAGTTTTAGTGAGGGTATGTGTTTACAAGGCACCAGAAAGCACTAGTAGCATAATACCAAGCAAAGCGGTGTTCTTTCCTAAAAGGCAGAATACAAAAGCATTCACACAAATCACCCCTTGATGCAAATAAGTTGAACAAAAGTTTCATGTGCATATAAATCCAAGACCTCAAAATTTCAAAGCAATACAAGTTTTCCATCTAATGAAATGTTACACATTGTTTGTGAAAGGGAACGACAAGATGATAAAGAACTGCAACAGAGAATTCCCGATCTTCAGAAAGCTAGTTTCTGTTTGGCAGTTACTACTAATCTCTGCGGAGTTTTTCACTTTCACTACGAACACCATTAGCATTTAGGATTATAATTTCAACACTATCACCCTGCAAAATAAAATTAAATTAACTAACATCATGATTGGAAAAAAAAAAACTATTGAACAGGTTAGCATAACTGCACATAGCATCATCTATGCAGGTGATTCTGACATCATCAAGTATCTCCCTGATGACAGTTGAAAGACAAGATGAATGCAATAGTGTTTTTTAGATCTTTGTTTCCTCAGATTATCGAGTTTCATTTTCCATTTGTTATTGTAAACCTGGTGAAACTTTAAAAGACATGGATGCTTCAGTGTTTTGAGTCTCTAGTAGGATACAATTGTTCAATGGATGAAATTTGGTTGTGTTCTGTTGCATTTGCTTGTTGAAGAAAATTTTCATGGATGAAATTTTCATGGCGGAACAAGATTTAAACTCGAGTGTTTTTCGCAGTTGAAAATTTTTGAGTAACTTTAATGGAACAATCTTGAAACTTGTAGGGTATTTAATAACAGTCACCATTGATGAAATCTGCATAATACATTCTTTTATGACACATAATATTTTCCTTTTGTAGTTAACATTTGTCAGGACTCTCATCCATGTGTGCAAGAAATATGAAAGCATATGGAAATGGATGCAAAAGAATACAAACTTACTGTGTATATGTCTCTTTCAGTTGCTGATGCAAAACAAGTCTTCACCAAATCAACAGCTTCAGCTTCTGAAAGTGGTGTAACAGCATCCTACACCCAAAAATTGTTGTACAAGATTTCAGTTTATTACGGGAGAATTTATCTCTAAACCAGTGTGGTCATTTAAGTTAAAGAGTGTGATAGACGTGGTTTGATTTTGGATAATGGATGATTAAGTCGCCGCAATTTCATTCCCTTAGCAAGTAACAACCAAACCATTACTCTTGTGTTATGTATAAAATTTGTTACTTGCTGACTGGATACACAAGTGGGGCATTAAACTCTATACTTTTGCTTTTTTTGAAGTACATGGCAGATATACACATGCATGTAAGTGTTTGCTAAGGTAGCAATTTTGACCTACTAACTTATAAATGAGACAAGTTGTATGTTACCTTAACGCGTCAGATTGGTAAAATAAATTTAAAAGGATAGCTATAATGAGAAAACATGTCAAATGGGTTGAAAGTTGCTCTGAGTTATTTTTATAATGCATACAAACTACTATATCGTTTTGTTAGAAGAATTAGGTAATACTTTTGTAATTATTAGATTTAACACAAATTACTTTTAAACAATAAAGAATGGGACTTTGGATGAGAGTCATATTCCGGTCAACCCGACCAATATCGTACCATAATGCTCCTATGACCTGTTGCTGAACCCACCTGACCCGCTCATTTTTCCTCCTTTAGTGCATGTGTGTTTGTGTGAGGAAGAGAGAGAGAGGGGGGAAGTGGGATAAAAGACAATCCAGACCTTTGCAGGTAACAGAAGAGGGCTCGGGGATTTTAGTTGGTTGTCAAGAAATGGAGTGATGAGTGTCGCACCAGAACCTTGAGCACTGTATCCAACCCTCTCATATGATCCAACAGCATCATATGTAAAGACACATCCCTTTCCTTCATGTTTACAAAAACGAGGTAAGACATTAAGTTTTACACATCAAGAAATTACTCTAAAAACAAAAATGCATACCTTCACTGTCAAGGCCACCTAAAACATTGAAGGCATAGTAAGGGAAGAAACGCTTGTAGTAGAGGGTATTGGAGAGAAGCTGAGCCATAGCAGGGCAACTCATCTGTTTGTTGTGCTGGTGTTGATAAATCTGTAACAGAAATAAACAAAACATCAACATTCTTGTACCTCAATATTATGCCTATGATGATTGTAGAGGCCACCAAACAAGAGTTTCCTAGTTGACTAGAAAATAAATAAAGATTCTAGACACATCTAGCAGAATCTACACAGGCACAAACAATATGGGCTCCGCTTTGGAAACTTGTAATTAAAGTTTTTGAAAGAAATATAATATGAAAAGAACCAAGAAAACGAATTTCAAGAATCATACCAGGTGCCTAGAAGACAGAACCTTTTGAAGTGCTTTCACATCAGCCTGGAATCCTGAAGAAGCCATGTAACTTTTGTCCGCTCTGAAAGTATATACATGAACATTAAATATTTGATATTCTAATTCAGAAAGATTTTTTTAAAGGGCTCATTTATGCTATAGATCCAAACTGAATAAGATAGTCTTCATGTGCAAGGAGCCAGTTTTAATCAGGATTCAATGAGGCCTGTTACTTATAACATCACAACGAAAGGGAACAGATACAATATTAATCTGTTTGGATATGTAATAAACTAATAAATTATAAAAGCAGCATTTCCAACGGATGTCTATAAGAGTATAAGTTGTGTGTTGAGCAAAGATTTGTCATGTATGTTGATTTGGATAATTTAATTAATCAAGTTATAAGCTTCTGCCATCCACCAACAGATTTCTAGTTATTGCTAAAAGCTCCAGTCTTTTGCCAAAAACTGTACAATACTGTAAAGAAATGCTAGCAAATAACTCATAATATAAATAGTTAGAATGCCGGATTTTTTAAACATGCAATTTCTTCAGTTCAGAACAAATACACAAGCATGAAGAATTTGGCCCTCGAGTAAATGACCATGAACAGCTCCGAATGAGAATCTTAAAAAAAACACTTGCATCTTGCACAGTCCAACCAACGCAATTAATTACTCATGTTCCACAGCACTAATATGTACACCCTCCACACAGAACCTACATATTAATACCCTCGCGGGTATGCAACAATTTGCTCAAGATAACTGCTCAACCAAGATATAGTTTTGTGTTATATATTCCTTTACAAACGAGTGTTGGCTATCTCATTGCATGTGTCTATGTGTGAGTGTTTTCAGCTATGTTAGAGCAGCAATCCCTGTATTCCACAGTTGTTCACTTCTGTGCCGGTTTGATTGTTGCAGAGAAAGCATTTACCATACTCTCAAACAACAAAATCTCAACTCCTACTCATAAAGAGGAATGTCAATCAAAGCAACGGGTTTCTTACCCTTTTCTCCTAGGAATAGTTTGGATGTGCAACTAAAGTGATTGTCATGATTTTGTATAAAAGCAAACAGTTTTGAGTGCTAGTTGATTACTATTTTTGCTTTTCTGATTACAAGTAGGTCAAAGAAACCGATTTCTTAACTACCTCTAAGTTCATGACTTCATTCTGTATAATTATCTGTTTCTGGTTCTTTAGGTCGAAATAATCACTTTGAAGACACATTTTTACACATTCCAGATATTGAGCTAAATTGCCATACGTATCAAATATCAAAGCAAATTTTACACATTCCAGATATTGAGCTAAATTGCCATACGTATCAAATATCAAAGCAAATTTTACACATTCCAGATATTGAGCTAAATTGCCATAAATTTGTGAACATCAACAAACCCTACACCCTAAGGGTGGACCAAATTGCTATCCATACACGATTAAATCAACACAATAATAGAATTTAGCAGTTGAAAATTAGTAAAATAAAAAATCATTCAAAAACACACATAAACAAAATAAACCGAGCCACTCTTACAATTTACAGATTTTGGAGTAATCTCGAGTAAGAATACTGTAACCGGTGGACATCCGAGTATCCGCCGCGATCACGCAATAATCCGCACCAGCAATCGCCACACAAGTTCTTGAGATATAGACAGAGAAAGATAGGATCAAACATCGACAGATTTACACATAAATCTTGAGAGATGAAAGAGTTAATAGGGCATAAATGATAAATACCCTCCATTGTTATCGTATGGAGACCAGTTTGCGTGTTCCTTCGGCATGATGATGATAATAATGGGTTTCGGTGTTTAGATCACGAAGCTCCCTGTGTGTTTGTTGGGTGTGAAGAAGAAAACCCTTTCAGCTCTTTTGTTCTTTGGTTTCTTTTCTATCAAGAAAAGAGGTAAATTAGAAAGGGGAAACTGGTTTGCAGTTTGGTCCCTCGGCTTCTTTGATTTATTTTCAACCAAATGAACCGATTTGGAATTCTGACTCGTGAGCCGTTCTTGTTCGGTTAGGTTGCTACCCTTCTTGTTCACGACTTCAAGTAGGGATGGCAAAATAACCCGAACCTGATGGGGAAAACCGAACCCGACAAGTTTCGGGGTCGGGTCGGGGATTACGATTTCGGGTTAGGGTCAGGTTCAGGGCACACTATCCCCGCCCCACCCCGATATATGTTTATATATATTTTTTTATATATTTATATACATATATGTTTTATATATTTATGTATATAATAATGTGTATGAATATATAAAGAGAACGATTGTATATCTATTAATGGAGAAGTTTCTAAAGTGATGAAATTTTTTGTTAAATTTTGAATTTTGATCCCCTAACTTCTTTTAAGTTCTACTTTAATTAAGTTTTTATTCAAGTTAACGATAACACTTACGTTCTTATTAATAAAATGATCATCTCAGGTTCTTATTAAGTTTTTTGTGTTGTTTCTTACTTCACTAACATATTTTTTAGTCGGGTCGGGTTTTATCACCGGGTTTCGAGATCGGGTTTGACAGACGCCCCGACGGGACGCCCCGAAACAATCCCTGACGGGGAACGGGGCGGGGTTTTCATTTCGGGTTTGAGGACAGGGCGACCAAAACCCGCCCCGTTGCCATTCCTAACTTCAAGGATGAATCACCACATTTAATTGAAGAATTTCATACATACTCTTATATAAAAGTTTAAATTACTTATGTATATCTTTCTAAACTTTATAATTACAAATATCCTTATATACCCTCTACTTATATATATATAGGGGAAGGTTCATTTGAGAACCGTTTTTATTGCGAGAACCACGAGAACCAATTTTAGCCGTTCATTTTGGATAATGGAATTCATGGATGAAGAGCGTGGGGGAATTGGGTGTGGCAGGGTGCATGTAAGAAATTCATGGGTGGGCAATCCAATGGAAGGAGGGGGAATTGAACGACTAAGATTGGTTCTCGCGGTTCTCGCAATAAAAACGGTTCTCAAATGAACTTTTGCCTATATATATATGTATATATATATGGGAAGGTTCAAACAAGAACTGTTTTTCGTACGAGAACCAATCTTGGCCGTTCATTTTGGATAATGGAATTCATGGATGAAGAGCGTGGGGGTTTTGAGTGTGGCAAGGTGAATGTAAGAAATTCATGGGTGGGCAATCCAATTGAAGGAGGGGGAATTGGACGATTAAGATTGGTTCTCACAGTTCTCGTACGAAAAACAGTTCTCGTTTGAACTTTTGCCTATATATATATATATATATATATATATATATATATGGGAAGGTTCATTTGAGAACCGTTTTTATTACGAGAACCAATCTTAGCCGTTCATTTGGATAATGAAATTCATGGATGAAGAGCGTGAGGGGATTGAGTGTGGCAGGATGCATGTAAGGAATTCATGGGTGCGCAATTCAATTGAAGAAGGGGGAATTTGACGGCTAAGATTGGTTCTCGCGGTTCTCGCACCAAAAACGATTCTCAAATGAACTTTTTACTATATATATATACAGTGTGTGTAGAATCAAATGAGAACACCTCTTATTATGAGAATGATGAGAACATTTATTAGCCTTTAGATCAAACTAGTCAATGGCTTATATTTTTTTTTCTATTTTCATAAATTACAAATTACCTTTAACAGTGTATTTTAGCCAATTCTTTTTTATCGACGTATGTGCTTTTTGTAAAAATGGAAGGGAACAATACGTCATGAAAATTTGAAGATTTGCATGTTTAAATTTGGTTTTCAAATGTTAGTGCCTATTGCATCTAGAAATTTTGTATAATTTTTAATCAACAGTTGTAGAATTGAAGTTTTCATCTTTTTACGGTAAATTGCATCTGGTTTATCGTTTGTAATGGTTGATTTGTATCTTATTTCCATCTGCATCTACCGATGGCATCTGATTTCGTCTATGTTGCATCTGATTTACATATACCAAAATATATCAAAACTGGTATCATTTTAAAGAGGATTTAAACTTGAATTTAAATGTATAATGTTTTTAATTTAATAAAAATATACGTGCAAGATATATAGATTTTAAAATCAATGGGGTAAAATAAAGTTATTTGTAGAAAGCTTTTTAGGAGAGAGGGAAATTGTTTAAAATTCCTACTTTGCCCTTTTTGATGATTAGTGGAGATGTGTTCTCACAATTCTTCATATAAGAGGTGTTCTCTTTAGGTCTCTCTTCTCTCTCTCTCTCTCTCTCTCTCTATATATATATATATATATCCAAATACCTAATTAATTGTATAGTTAATTATATTATTAATCCATCTATTTTACCCCTCTTTCATTATTATTATTATTATTATTATTCTTTTTATATATTAAAAAAATAAAACAAGGCTTGTAAACAACCAATCCCCTTCCAAATGATCCCTCAATGTGCTTCCCAGCCCGCCACCACCATCTTCAGCCATCTTTCTGTCATCATCTCCGGACACCCTCTATCTCATCTTTCTTCATTCCCTCCTTGATAACCCACAAACTAAACTCTCAAATTTTCGGCGAAGCTCTCACACCGCCAGAGCAATCCCCGTTGCAACTACTTGCACCCTCTATCTCCCCATATCCCTCTCTTTCCTCACATGCCCGGCGATAAGCGATTGCAAATCTTGAAGCTTTAAGACCCCTAAATGACAAAACTTGTGGCTTAAAGAACCCTAACTCGTAAGGACACTCTTTACTCATATCTACAGTGAATGATGTATCAAGAGAATGATCCGACACATAAGCCATGATGCATAAATCATTAATGCTCACTCAAGTGTATTCCCCAAGTCATGTGTTCAAGTTATATAGGGTTTTTAGATTCATTTGTTATGTGGTTAAGATTCTTTACTTAAATCACCTGTTTAGCTTCATTTGTTATCATGTGGGTTTCGTCTGTTATCAATTGTTATAGAGAGTTCAAACGATCCTCAAGGGTTGTGGATTATTGTCAAGGTATCAACGGTGGTGGTGGTGTTTTTGGAGCTTGATGGTGGTTTCTAGATTTAGGTGAGATAGTCGTTTCCGAAAGTGGTGGGTTGGTGATAAACCGTGGTGAGATGGTAAACCGAAGATGGTTGTAAACTATGGTAGATAGAGTGGTGATAAATGATGTTTGGTGGTTTGCAAGGGAGAAGGGGTTGTTAATAGTTTATATTTTCTTTCTTTCTTTGGGTGGCCCTAGAAGGTTGTTGATGGCACTAGGGCAGTGGTAGACGACGTGGGGGTGATGGTAAAAGGTGTTGGGTGGAGATGATTATATAAGTACTTTCTAATTCTTATCTCTACTATTATATAAAACATTTAGTTTCTTTTCTAAAACCATTTTAAGTTAAGTAGTACAACTATAAAATCATCTTTTACAATACTTTAAAATGATTTAAACTAAATTTGTATTCAATTTATGCAATAAATTACAAATGTCAGTTACAAAATATTTAAACCAAAAATTAATAACGGTGACGATTTTACTTACTAGTAGAATTCAATATGCGATAATTTATATATATATATATATAGTATTAAATATTTCTATAAATTTTAATAATTCTTTACTTATTTCTAATACTGTTATACACAAGTATTTTGTATCTGAAATTTAAGAATTCACTAAATCATATACAATAAATATATATATATATATATATATATATCTTTAAAGTACTAATATACTAGACTTAACTATAAAAATATATAATATATTATCACAATAACCGATTAAAATTATATATTTATTTGAGTTTTGATGATTTTATTACGTTTTTATATTAAAAGAATAACTTTTGAATTAAGGTTAAAAATACAATAAGTTAATATCCAATGAATTATTAGTAAACTAATTAAACTAGAAACCAAAATTTAATCATAAAAGCAAAAAACATGATGTCATTCGTCAAATTTAAGTGTTCAAATAATTTTAAATTCGTATAAAATTCACATGTTATCTATAACCATATTTTTCTACTCTGAGTTAGTTCAAAGCGGAGGATTAAATTGACATCTTATAAAAAATAAACATATTGTTTTCTATCGCATCCCAGTGGTAAAATACTAGTTATATTATAATTAGTAACTTATTAATGTTTAATTGTTTATCAATAACATTTTTAAATTCATAAATATTACAAATAAAAGAATAAAAAATTGAAATGAGGACATTTTTGTCATTTCAAGTACGTCAAGGACCAACATTAAAACAAAAGGTAAACCATAGGTACCATGTTAAAAAAAATAAGCACGGGGTCTAAAGTCGTGATTTTGAGCAAACCAGGAGGACAGGAAATGTGATTAACTCTTAATTGTAATTAAAACACTTAAAAATTAAAATAATTGTCTTCTTAATTTATTTATATCTAAATTCCTAAAATGCCCTCTCCATCATCCTAAACCCATCGATAATTCCTACCCTAACACTATGATCTCTAGTTTTTTAAGGAAGAAGAGTGAAGGGAAAGGAAAAGATATGGGAGGATTAGTTTAATTTATCAGTTTTACCTTAAAAAAACTCAAGAACACACAATTTTAACAGTTTCATTTCTTTCCCCTATCTTCCTTTCAAAAAATAACTCGAGAACACACCGTAAATGAGATTCTTCATCAAGTGCTTCAACTCCATCCCCCCTATCTACATTCTTTAGTCACTGACTCCCTATCTTTTCCATCAAAATTCTTTAGTGAATTCATCAAGAGTTTTCACCATTAACTCCATCGACATATAACACCCTTTATCCTCATCTATGTTTCTACCTTCATTGATTGTTTGTTTCCTTTTATCCTTCATCAAAGTTTCTTCAATGAAAATGAAGAAATCAAGTGTTTGGTTTAGCAAGGAAGATAATGACATTCATTGATGATTTAGTTCTTGATGAAACTGATTTGAATCTAGTGAAACCCATCGATGTTCTGCCAAATCTGGTGAAATTCATCGTTGTTTGTTTTAGCAGGGTAGATGATGATCGAGCATTTGGTTCAGCTTGTTTGAATCTCTTTTTTTGTTGTTAAAGGTCTCCGCCTTTTGAATTGGTTGAGTAGTTTTTGTTGTCAAAGTTGTTTTTTTGTTTTCCAATGTAGGAGTTTCGAATGGATCTCAAGAAGAGATAGATCATGAAACTTGGATCGTTCTTTTTGGCTCATGAATTTGTCTTTTCGTCTTTTCAATAAGACTGGATTGTTTCAAGTCGGGTCGTCAACAGGTCGGTGGTGAAGTTTGTTGTGTAGCGTTTCTTTTTTTATATGGAGGCAATCCATCACCTTCTTGACCATTTTCTTGTCTTTCTGGTTGGTTTAGATATTTTGTGTTGGGTTTTCTATTGCAGCTATGTTGCCGTAATTCTAGTTTTATATATTTCATTGGGTTTTCTTCCCCTTTACATTTGCATATTGCAAATTAGAAAGGTTAACAGATCTTCAATCCATACAATTCTAAAAGAGTATAATAGATTGTCATATCGGCATTCTACTACTTATACAACATTACTTTTAGCCTTCACAATCTATTAAATTCTACAAAGTTTAATGAATTTAAAACTTCAAAAAAATGAATTAGTACATTAAATAAAAATATGAAAGTAAAGTTACATTAACTAAAAATTACGAGACTAAACACACTAATTAAAAAGTAAGAAACCTAGAAAATAAAATACTTAAAGTCCTAATAATTAATAAAATAATATTAAAAGTATACGTACATCAACTTTTTATTAAATTAAAAACATTTATTTAACTAAACTTATAAACTATTAAATAAGTATATAAAAATTGGATTTTGTATTAAAATTATTTATTTATAAAACTTTTTAATTGCTTTCTAGTAAAATAATTAAATAAATAAGAGTGCGGTTTACCCAAATCCTATATAACCATTCAATAATCATACAACTCTTCATTCTCATTCAACCCCTCCCCCACTCCATACAACTCTCCTACTACTCTTAAAAGGTAATGAAAGTGGTTTTGTTTGGCTTTTAAAAAATAGACTTGCTAGTTGATTTGTTGATCACGAGTTATGAGACTGTTGCAGAGAATAGCGGTGAGCAATCGGTTAGAACTGGCCCGATCCGGACCGAACCCGGTTTGGAAGCGGAACCCCTTTAGGCAAAAATTGAGAACCGAAAACCAAACCGGTTAAACTAAATCGGTGTCAATTTCGGTCCTGGTGCTGATTTTTCAATCAAATACCCGGTTAGAACCGATACATGTTCTTATGCAGTAGGTACAAGTAGTTAATAATTTGAGACGAATGAATTTAAACAAATAGTCCTCGTAGAACTTCTTCGAATATTATAAAGTGAGGTTGACGTAAAAGGTTACATGATGACATCATGCGTAGGTGAAACTTGAATGAAAATATCTTAAGCTTCAATAGAAGCATCCTACAATAACTATAACACACACACACACACATATATATATATATACATATGACTTAAGAGTTTTTTTATAGATTAAAGATGCTATAAGACATGACTTAATTACTTGTCATTTTCTCATAGTCGATAACACACAATTCTTTTTTTTAAATGTAAAGAGATCTCATATGTTATAATATGGAGTGGACTAATGCCCAACTTAGAACAATAAAAATGACCACTTAATAAAACAACCAAAAATACACAAATTTTGATACATGAAATACAATTTGTATAGTAACAATTAGTCTACAACAACATAACATAATACACTTAGTCCTATAAAAATAAGTGTTCAATATACATAATAAAATAAAACATATTATAACACAAAATTCACAGTAAAATATGTGCTACGATTTTTTTATTTGAATTGATTGGTAATAAGCTATTAGGTTATTAAATCATGAAATTGTTTTGGTTTCTCAACAAACTTTCAAGTCGGTCCTGTTTTTTTACACAAAACCGGTGGCACCGAACCGGAACCAAATTAGGCCATTTTTAAGAACCGATAACCGGCCCGCTTGATATTAATCGGTCTGGGTTTGTGATGAACATCGTTTAAATCATTAAAAACCAAGTTAAATGACTTAGTATAGGATAAGCGGGTATTGTTCTTATTAAGGAGTCAGAGGTAGAAATTGAAGATCAAAGATATGCATAACCCTTAGGAAGATGGTGTAGAAATTGAAAACAACTTGCATCGTTCTATTAACGAGAGATTCGATTCGCAAGTCAAGAACACTAGAGAGCTATATGATTGAAATACACATCATAATCCTCAAAGTGATCTCGTCAAGCACATTTGGCGACTTTCAAGTCTCAACCTAGATTGATCAAGTTTAAAAAATTATTAATCTAGTTTTAATTGTACTTTAGTTATTTAAATGGAATTTTAAGAAGTATTATAGTATTTTAATTATAATAGAGTTTTAGTTAATTTGAAAATATCAATCTAGTATTTATTCTATAAATATTATGTGTTTTTATATAAATATATATAAAAAAAGAAATTGATGTTAACGTTGCGGTTAATGATGACAATGATACTACTTATGACTATATGTGATTAGTTATGAGCCAGTAATACTGCGTGCATTAATGATAGCACCTATCACTAGTGGGTGCACTAAAGGCTCATAACCACATCATTCGTCATGGTTATATAGATTTAAATTTTAATGTATACAATTATTATTTCTTATAGGTTTACATTTACCTTTATATTAGTCATCTTTATTATCTCTTTTCTCTTCTTTTAATATAAATAAAACACTACCGTATATTTATTTCATCACACAATTCTAACCAATAATTTACGTGAAATTAAATCCAAATCATTCCTTCGCATATAAAATTAGATCTGGTTTGACTTTTCAAGGTCAAGAATCAGCAATATTACACTATAATAACTATTAAATTCAATTACTTAATGTGTGTATTACATTCAAAATTAAATATCTTAATTTAATTACATACATAATATCTATTAAATTCACTCACTTTAACATTTATTAAACATTGACTTTATCACATTATTATTTAACATCTATTAATTATTTTTATTTTTATTTTATCACATAGTAAAATTTATTAAACATCTTAGACTTTTCACGCTACTTATTATTATAAGAGAATAAAGCATTCAAATTTGAGAAATTTTATCTATGCACGTTAAAAAGATACCATGAAAATGCGTATAATTAATTTCCTTAGGCCTTGTTGATTACATGACTTGTTGTATACTAGCATTATACTCACGTAATACTGCGACGGCAAATAGTTTTTTTTTTAAATTTTCTTTTGTTTACATCTAACTATTTTATTAATTTTAAAAATAAATTCTAAAAGACAATAAAATAAGAAAAAAAATTATATTGATGAAATAAAGAGAAAAGTTAATAAGATTTTAAAAATTATGTTGATGTGGGTGGATAATTGTGTTAGTATGAGAGAATATATTTTGAATAAAAAGTTAAAGTAAATTAGGAGAAGTATAAAATAGTTAAAGATTGGGTGAATGAGATTAATTTAGATTAAATGAAGGGTCAAGATTTTATATTTATTAAATTTTAGAAAGTATTAAAATTTAAAAGAAGATAAAATGTTAAATGTATCCTGGTGGGTACCGTACCATTTCCCTTCATTACAAACAAAAGCGTGACAGAGACTAGCACGCCGCCGGAAAACTTGAAAAGAAGAAAACGTCTCGCACACGACGGCGCTGCGGGCTGCGGCTGTCGCTGTAATCAATCCGCGCGCTGCGGTGAAATGGAAGGAAGAAACTACATTCCACCAATTAGCGCATTAAAACTGAGGCAAAACCCTCCGCCCCTGACCGATTCCGCTCCGCCGGCTCATTTCGTCATCGGAGATCGCAGGACCGATGTCGTCCAGCATTTAGAGATGCAGTCTCTTCTTGCTGACAACCAACGCCTTGCGGAAAGTCATGTTTGGCTCAAACAGGAGCTCTCCGCCTCGCAAAAGGAACTTCGCCACCTTTGTAACGCTGCCGATGAAATCAAGGCCGAGAGAGACGCAAAGGTGTCCGAGGCTTACGATCAGGCGTTGAAGATGGAGGCTGAGGTCAAATCGATCGACGAATCATGTGCTGAATTGGCTCTAGGCCTAGGTGATTTGCACCAACTGAGATCGGAGAAGAAAGAACTTGATGAGAAGTTGAGCAAGCTCCGTGACGATGCTGCTAAAGCATCAATCGAATGGAATCAATTTCCGATGCTGAAATCGGAAATAGAAACAATGCAGAAAGAAATCCAAAGAGGAAGGTAGTAATCTCCCGATCGATTTCTATATGAATTTATTATTCATTTAATTATTCCATCGGATTAATCTATATATATCTCCATACTGATTGAGGAATATCCTATTAGACGTACCCTAATGATTTTATTGTATTTGAGGATGTAATGCGTTGATGAAATTGAGCTTTTCAGTGAATCCATATCTAATAATGCCTGGCAGTTTGTTGATGTGAATATCTGTATGTGTTTAAACCTGTATATATTCCGGATTAGAACATGAATATTTGGACTGAGAAATTACATAACAGCATGATTAAACTAACATTCTGTGTTTAAATCTATATACATCTCCTCGTTGACTTGGGTATTATTTACTAATAATTCCATATCGCGTGGGTGCACATTAGATCATAGATGTGATGCGTATATGATAATATACTCTACCAGTTATGTTCTATTTCCTGAGGCATTTAATTTTGAGGGTGTTAAGGATTGCTTACTAACAATGCTTATTGCTTTTCGAAATTAACAGTTTGATATAAGCTACTTCAAACTGTTTATTCAAAACCGCTTATGTTACTCACAAATAATCAGATTACCAGTTTGGATAAGTAGCTCCAAACACCCAAAACCTGCTTAATTATCTGCTTTTATCGAAGCGCAATAAGTAGATAAACAATTTTAGTAAACAATCCCAACCCCCCTCCCCTCTATATGATGAAAGAATTAAAAGCCATGTTGGAATTATTGATTTAATCTAAATTAAGTTAGTATTTATTTTAGCTTTATAAAGACTTAAATTAGTTGATACTTATTAGTATGTAAATAGGTATTACATATTAGTGTGTGTGTGTGTATTGCTTTTTATGGAGGGAAACAGCCGCCAAAAAGGCTGCTAAGGCAACAACCATCAACCACCAAGTAATCACTGCGCGATACCACCATCTATAAATATGTGATGTTTCTGAAACTTTAAAATGTAGATGTATGTACCGGCCGAAGATATATATATATATATATATATATATATATATATTCCCGATTTCTACATCTTAATTTCTTGTTCCTGTGATTATCATTGTTTTCATATTTGTTTACACATCAAAATCTATGGATTCATCTTACTTAATCAAAGGAAGGAAGACTGCTATACGGTGTGGCAGTAGTCGAGATGAAAGGGAAGACAGAATTTTAACAAGCCATATTCTTGCTGTTGCCATTGGTGGCAATGGTGGTGACGGTTCATTAATGAATTTATCATGATATGGTCATGATGACTACCAAGTTTTATCTATGCCTATGTTTTATTATGTTCACCTTTGTACTGAATTTCTAAAGTTACACCCTTCCATCTGAATCCATGATGAACTGAGGTTTTAATGCTGTCAACATATATCTTTGTGTTCAACTGCTCATGCATGCAGGGCAGCAATTGAGCATGAGAAAAAGGTGCATGCCAGTAACATTAAGCTAAAACAAGAAATGGAGAATTATAAAATCTTTATGGCTCGTGAGATCGAGAAGCTGCAGGTGGAAGTTATTGATGGAAGGAAGAGAGCAAGGGCAGCAGCTGCAGCAGAAGGCATTTTGATTCCAGGCAGTTTTCTATCCTACATCTTACTCTCTCCCTTTATTTTTAGCTTTATTTAGAGACAACTAATAAAAACTGAGCTTGAATTCTTTTAAAACAGGAACTGGATATGTGAATTCTGATAAGTCTATGATCTTTTTTTTTAACAGATGTGTCTATGATCTGAAGTTTGAACGTACTTTTTCAATGGTGATAGCGTAATATACATCTCATATGATATCATCCTGGAAGTATAGTTTTGAATAGCGATTTCATATTATAAAAATATATTGTCGTAATCCACATGGATAGATCGAATCTGTTTAGACTGTTTTCAACATACAAGTTAATTACTAGGTTTCTTAGATTCCAGAAGAAGAAAATGAAGCAGAAGTTTGGTTTTTGGAATTAGGTTTCATTTTACATTGTCTATCCATTATGAACAGGATTAGATACTTGTGGCAATTATTTGTTTTTGGTTTGAATTCTGTTTTTGGATTGACGATCGTCATACAGTCTCATAAATTTTGGTGTGGCCTTGTGCCATAACTATATAGTAGACTGAAATTCGAAATTAAAATTTAAATATATGTAAAATATATAAACAACAATAGGAAAAGTTAACAGCTTTCCTACTATATCAAAAACATATTGTACGGTTGGTAATCATTTTCTTAAACCTAAGTTTAAACGGTCAATTCTTGTAAACATTTTTGAGTTATCTAAAAATGGATGTCTATGTGTCATCGATCACCTTAATCATGCTCAGCGCTGCCCATGGGATGAAACCCAATTTTGAGTTGTGTATTTCTATGGGGTTAAGTACTTCAAAAGGTGTACTCGTACCCAAGCATCATGATACTTTGCTTTTATAGCTACTTGAGCGTGCACGTTTATATTTTTTTTTAACGGCAAACATACACGCACCCAACTAATTACCCGTATGTCCACATCAAGACTTGAATTCTCAACCTCTTAGAGGAAGGAACGCTTTAATAAACTTATAGATTTAAAAAAACAATCAAGTTGCAATGACAATTTGAGTTCCTTCTAGATTAATTAGCCAAAAAGTCGATAGAAAAAGAAAACTCGAATTAGTAATAACATTAAATTAAAAATTCAAATATCTTCTCTAACTTTATTGATCTTCCATGTCTCTCTCAATTCTCTAATAAACTAGCTCACGATGAGCAAGCGAGTGTTATGCTCATAATAGAGCTATAACGAGCTCGTGTTGCTCATGCTATTAGCACGCCCAACTCATCATATGCTTGTTATCCACAAGGTTGTGGTTGTGATCACGTAGAATAATGTAAACCATGTATGTATTACGTATTACATTGAGTACCGCTCGTGTTGCTCATGCTATTAGCACGCCCAAGTGCCCAACTCATCATATGCTTGTTATCCACAAGGTTGTGGTTGTGATCATGTAGAATAATGTAAACCACGTATGTATTACGTATTACATTGAGTACTATTATGGAATACAATGGTAGTAAGAATGGCAACGAGGCGGGGATTAGTCCGCCTGTCCCCATCCCCGTTTAAGAAAACCGTACTTGCTTAAAAACCCACGGGGATTTAAACGGGGATCCCAGTCGGGTAACCGGGAAAAATCGCGGGGAACCGAGTATCCCCGTTTAATATAAACATGTGATTAAACGGGTAATTTTCACCACGGAGATGCCCGTTAAAGTAAAACTGTGAATTTTCACCACGGGAATCATTACCGTTAAGATTTTGCCACAAGTTTTAGAAAACGATTATACTAAATTATACAACATTATCGAATACAAACATATCTGAACCGATATTTAAGTTTTAAAGAGTCTAAATGCATCAAATATATCAAAACCAAACAATCCAAATAAAGACGACAATAATTCGTGTGAACATGTATAAAGATTTGTATATTTTCTATTTAAAATTAATTTTATGTATTTATATATATATATATATATATATATAATATTACATTATAATTAGGTATAGGGTAATCTGGGCCGGGTACCGGGTAATCAAGGCGGGGATCAATAAACCCGTCCCCATTTAAAATAATCGCGTTTTCCCCGTTCCCAAACCCGCCCTGTTTATGTTGGTTTTCAGTTTTCCCATCGGTTTCGGTTTTTTCTGCCATCCGTAATAAAGTTGGACCGGTCTATCCTAC
The DNA here is from genome assembly GCA_038502395.1 of Dittrichia graveolens. Taxonomy (NCBI): domain Eukaryota; kingdom Viridiplantae; phylum Streptophyta; class Magnoliopsida; order Asterales; family Asteraceae; genus Dittrichia; species Dittrichia graveolens. Next base: position 77,471,027 of record JARJIL010000002.1, read on the forward strand.
ATTAAACCCAAATATACTATCTCTATACTCCTGCTCAATAAGAACACTAGAAGATCAGAAGTTCACACTAGAGTGAAAAATCCAATAAAAAGATAAAAGAAAGAAGAAAAGAGCATATGAATATAAAAAAGAAGACTCCATGTTGGCAACGGGTTTGTGGCCAAAGAGGGCGACAAGAAGAGTGGCAGTGGTAGTACGACTACAGCGACGGAAGCTACTACCATGGTGGTAACAAAAGGAGCAGCGGTGGCGGGCAGCGACAGTAGGAGCTACGGCTGCAGTGGCAGGAGCTACAACTATGATGGCGGCAAGACGTGTTGCGACGACAGCTAAGGAAAAACAATCTACTTTTATTTACAATACGTCTCCAAGGCAGGATGAGATAGTAAAAAAAAGATATTCGTCACTCAAGGTGGATGACAGGGAGAAAGAAGGCTACAACGACCAACTATAGTTCGGTGACAGTAGTGATGGAGACAGAGAGGCAACAGAAGGGAGAGAAAAGGATGACATTGCCATAACCCAAAGACTATGACAGTGTGATACCACATATAATAATAAAAAACCGGTAGATATTACGTATTACATCAAGTAAATTTATACTAGTGATATCGATATAGCTGTTAATGACGATAGTTATTACTATCGGTCCGCTTAACAGAAGTAAAAGATTTTTAAAGTATATTAGAAGTTTAGGAGGCTGGGTACTCTAATAGATGTAAAAGTATTTTGAAGCATAATAGGAGGCTTGCACATCAGCACATGTGATCTATATTCCCTTTCCTCTAATTTGCAATTCTTTTCTTGCCGTAGCTCCTTGCTAGACCCGTTTATAAACATAATAATTTTATACCAAGATTCATATCAGAGTGCATTCTATGGCGGATCCAAGGCATTACCATAACAAGCGCAATATCAAACATCTCAACATGTTTCAAGGATTTCGACAAAATTAACTGGCTAGCAATCCCAGTTCGAGATGGTCAAGTAGTTCACACTTCACAGTTGATATTTGCTTGTAATTTTTAAAAGACGGCCAAAAATTACTAGGTTTGGCTAAGGCACTAGTGTTGTTCACTTGATTAAACCTCAAGCACAAGCACCAGATCATTTGGCCCAAATCCTTTAACAAGGCCATGGTATCGATATTTTCAGGGGCTTTACGTTAGAACCAGAAACCTTATAAACAATATCACATTAATGTTCTTTGATATACGATTCTACGGGCAACACACTACTGCTCCATGAGTTCTAGCAACTTTCCCAAACGAACCCATTCAATGGCATAAATAGCATTAATTGCTTGTCGTGTGAGGAGTACAAAAGCAACTACTTATAAAACGAATATACTATCATGTTTTTAAGCCTGTGTTCTACTCAATCATACAAAAAGGTGCATTTGTTTACATTTCATAGGTTCAAGTGCTAGAAATAAGGTCAATGAAATCATTAGCATGTTAATCCTGCAGTTAACTCTTTTTTCAACATTCAGTCTTTTGCTCCTTTCCCTCCCTGCTTCACGACAAGACAACCAAACAAAGAAAAAGACGACAAACACCAAATCTATGCATTTCAGCATCTTTACTTTGCAGAGTCGACAAGAAAATCATATAGCAGTAAAAAAACACATCAAAGATCCATCATCTGTAGTCCAGATCAGAGAAGCCTGTGGCCAAATGCGTATTGCTAAACGTATGAGCAACCAAAGTGTCAGCACAGAGCCCACATTATGGAATAGCTGTCCCAATAGGAACCAGCCCCATTCTCAGTTTTAACCAGTTACTAAAAAAATGATCAAGTTAGCAACTGCTAATTATAACCTGTCTCCAGTTGACAACTTGACGTGCACTTTCAACCCCCTTCACTCATGAACAGGTTGATTTTGGTTGTTTTTTATCTCAAAAGAATCAAAATAGAAATGAAAAAAATTCTTAAAAGGGGAATGCCTGCCGGGGTTGAAGCCGCTCAAAGTTATATAAATGCCCTCCCAAATAGTTTTATTACAAGATCAAATGCTCTTATGGTAATAACACGGCTCTTTTAAAAAAATCCTATTATATTTTAAAAATACTTTTTAAGAGAAGAAAGTGTTTATACTTATAGTCTTAAACTGAAGATGACCCGACCCAACCCAAACATATGCTACAATGACTTTCGGTAAGGGCCCAATTTGACCCATCACCCCCCCCTAAAAAAAACTTGCCATCTCTAATCTCAGGCCAATCCTTAGGCCTTTAGCCCATCCCTAGATTCTCACCAAAATACTATAAATATAAATAGCAGCAATAACCAAAAGGCAAGACCTTACAATGAAAGATCCAGCCTATCTGGTTTCTTTTTTAAAAATAATTATGCTTCGTTATTTTTATCTACTAGAATTAATGATCATCACAATAAAGAAGCATATGTCTAAAGTTATAATATGCAAATGCATAAGGCCTGTTTTTCTATGTAGTACTTCGTTATTCAAGCAACACTCACCTGAAAATCTCAACCTACCTTATAGAAGCATTTGCAGTACATATATCTCAACATCCACTTGGCACTGGCCTCTATAAAAACATTGACACAGTTCAGATTAATCCCAACTCAACACGTAAAGTAAATAACAGATTTTAAAAGGAAAAAAAGAAAAGAGGAGAAAAGGGGCAAGTGGATAACCTACCTCTTAATCTCCTTTGTAAGGGAACAATCCCCCAGCAATGGACTACAATAAAGGCTTCTCTTTTTGTTCACAGTTTCACTAATTAAATGTGCTCAAGTGAACATCAGTATGGACGAGAACGGTTTCCACCATGATAATTCCTTTCTGGGCCACCATCTCTGTAGTTGTCTCTGCGTCTATCACCACCGCCGCCGCCACCACCATAGCCCCCGCCACCACCTCTTCCACCACCACCACTGTTATACAGACAAGTTAACGTTACAACAGTAACAGAGTGCAGCAAACATGAAAAAGCCCATACATATCTGATTTACAGTCGATTAGGAGTTTTGTTTATCTCCGATGTGTAACCATTTTAAATAGCTAAAAAGAACAGATTAAATGGGTCCACAGGACAAAAGTTACCAACTGTATTTAATTGCATAACTCCTAAATCCTATTTTTTTAAAATAAATCATAAATTAACACACTAACTGGTTCATACAAAAGTCAAAGTGTTCAGAGATAAGATGCTCCAGCCAGGCCCATTTCGACAAATCACCCAGTCCACCCAACCCACCTATCTTGCCACCTCTAATTTCACGCTTAGAGAACGAAAGGAAAGGAAATCTCTTAACATAGCGTAATATGATTAACAGTATATCTTTAAAATACGACACATTGCTGAACATATTATATCCCTGAAGTGGGTGTTCCAAGTTTAAACAGAATACCAAATATATGCATGTTGAAGACTTGAAGGTAGATGAAAAACTTACAGATTATCAAACATATGTACATGATGAGGGTAGCTGAACTAATCAACAGTTAAATAAAACACAACGACGATAAAATGTTGATCTTTTACACAAAAATGGGTTCCTTTAAAATGTGGAACAGATAAAGAGGGTTCCTCTAGATGTATAGACATGGAAAATACCAACAAGAAAAGATGATAATGTGGATGTGTTTAACAAGTTTGATAACGTGGTGATACAAAATCATCACAAGATCAAAATCAATATACCAATTGCTATTTACACAACAAAATTTTCTTCAACTACTGAACTACAAGCCATACAAAAATCTAATACAGGATTTCAATTTTCAAGAAACCTTATACGTGGTGTCACAATCTCAGATTGCATATCAAAAGGTAACCGAAGCTATAGAAAGCATACTGTTTAGAGACATTAGATAAACATTTGTATTTCCCCTTTCTGGTTACACAAACGTATGAGGGAAAGGTGGGATGATAGATATGTCACATATATGGCTTTGTTGGTAACATAACACACAAAAATTAAGCAATATACACACCCTTGCCCATATGCAGGAGGTGCCCTGGGAGCAGATTTCTCAGCCATTCCAACGCTAATTTTGTGACCTCTCAGCTCATAATCTGATGAAGAAGGAAATAATTTAGAAGAGGTGTAACCATAAAAATAAAACAATTTGGAAGAAAGTTGACAAAAAAAGAAAAAAGTTTACTGTTGTAAAATCCGCCAGCAGAATGTGCTGCAGAAGGATCCTCGTAAACCAAAGCAGCATCTCCTTTGTTGTTTCCTTGTTCATCGGTGTAAATCTTAATGTTATAGGGCCACTGATCCTTATAGCCTCGCTTCTGCTTGATTCTCCCAACCTACAAACACCATACATGCAATTCGAATTTGAGTAACCTGTTAACAAAGATCATTGTAAAGCAGTTATTGCTCGATAATACACGAGAATGGTCAATTGTATTTACTTGTCCAATCCCTCCGAATAGCTCTCTCAATTCATCAACGGTCACATCTGAAGGTAAGTTTGAGATGTAGATTCGTGCATTGTCACAGGACTCGTCACAATTTTCATCACATTGTTTAACTTTTGCAGGTGCTTCGGCGGCGGCGGCGGCAGCAGCACCACCACCACCATAGCCACCTTGATTCTGTGCACCACCAGCATATCCACCAGCTGAACCGCCACGACCACTGCTACCACGATTATCAGGCAAAGAATCTCCACCATAACCACCACCACCACCATACGATGGTGGATATGAAGTTGGTCCGCCATTGTAGCTTGCAGGAGGAGGGACAGCATCAGTTCCATAAGCAGGGTTAGCCCCGTATGAGCTAGGCTGTTGAGGGTAACTACTATCAGATCCACCATACCCCACTGGAGCAGCCTGACCATAACCACTGCTGTCCCTTCCTTGGTTGCCACCATAGGTACCACCACCTCCTTGGTTGCCTCCATAAGAACCACTTCCTCCTCTACTTCCTCCACCACTCCCACCATCATAGTTACTCCTACCTCCTCTGTCACCACCATATCCCCCTCCTCCGCCACCGCCACCACCACCCCTATTGTAACCACCACCCTCACTACGTCCACTCCCACCTCTACTGTAACTGCCACCATCATTGCGGGCGCGATCACCACCACCACCACCTGTGCCAGCAGGGGAAGGTGTACCACATTTGTTGCATTCAGTTCTCCAAGAAAAATTTGAGTTGCCACAGCTGCAGTTACAATATGAGATTCAATTTGATAAAAACCATCATCAAGAGAAAAGTCACAACTTCTATTAATTGGGAAGGTAAGTTCCCAAACACTAAGATCTTAGATAAACTTCATATCCCAGATATTAAGAAAAAGAAGATGGTATACAAAGAGTTTATTTAAAAATTGGCTATAAATGGAAGCATTTAGCAACAGTAGATATATAAAGAGAGTGCTCTCTTTAGGGGTTCCACTGAAAACATGCCTTAGAACATATATTAAGTAAAATATTAATTTGTTGCTTAAAACTTAAAATGCAGCTTCCACAAAATTATATAGAACTGACGAGAAAAATAACCTAAATCTATTTGTCTGTCACATGAAAATTAGTTTAGCAAGGTTATTAAATTGCTCTAGATTTCAATAAAGAACAACTTTATACAACTCTTGACATCAAGCTTTCATATCAATAAAGATAAATAGATAAGGAACTTTAAATAAGTTGAAGCAAGCACAGAGATAGAAATTTCACATCTTGACAAAACTCATGGATTGTTAACTCCTACTTGTAAGATTTGTGTTTTTAGTAAGCTTTTCATCCTTTTTGTAGATATGATTAAAAAAATTTATATTACCTAAAGATGCATTGCAAGGATTAAACAATTTCATATGTGGGCCGCGTACGCTACATAGCATATCAAGAAATTAAACAAATTACCCGGGATTAGGGCAAGGCCAATCTCCTTCTCTACCACCCCCACGTCCGCCACCTCTACCACCACCGCGCCCACGATCTCCTCCTTGATATCCACCTCCACCTGTAATTAAAGATAATAAAAGCATAAATTCAATTAAATGTTTCGTGAAGAACATCAGATAACGAATTAAGAGAGATGTACCAACCTCGATTTTGTGAATTACCACCGTATCCTCCTCCACCACCACCTCCTTCTCTACCACCAGCTCCACCACGACTACCATACCCTCCGCCTCCACCTCCACCGCGGCCTCCACCCCCATATCCTCCACCTCCACCGCCACCACGGTTTCCTCCATACGATCCGCCACCACTGCCTCCGTAACCGCCTCCACCGCCACCGCCACCGCTGCCTCCGTATCCTCCACCACCTCCACCGCCGCTGCCTCCGTATCCTCCACCACCGTAGCCACCGCCAGTTCCACCATAGCCACCGCCAACGGGCGGTGGAGCAGATCCATCTCCTTCGTGACCGTAACCAGACATCTTTGTTAGGGTTTCTTTGTGACTGTTTTAAGAGAAAAATAGAGTGAAAGGGGGAGGGGAATTTAGCGTATTTATATACTGCGTGAGTGGCCGTCTCGTTTAAAGGTGTTAAACCCATCACGCATACTTGATAAAATGATACGATACGAATGTGTTTTTAAACCAAAGGAAAATAAATTTAAAATAAAGAAAATTTAAGCTACTATAACTATGTAATTATGTTCTGATAGTTGAAAATAAAGAAAATATTTTCTTTATATTTATTAGTTAGAAATAAGTTCGTTTGCCCATTTGTTTGTGTGGCATTGATATAAAATACAACTAGTTTTACTATTTTTAAGCTTACTACTTAATTTATTAAGGTTGGAACATGGAAACATCTTAATGAGAGTGTTCGGTACATAGATTTAGAAACAGAAAAAGGAAATAGAAACATGTCTCTTGTTTGGTTGTAGTTGAGAAATGGAATTTAATTTCTCTATGGCTAACTCTCTAGAGAAACAAACCGACTCCATCCTTACCAAACTGAAGCCTCCTTCGACCGATCGACGCCTCTTCTTCTTCCGACCGTCGGGTTCTTCTATGGCGTCGGGTTCTTGTTATTCCATTGGCGGCGTCTCTTCTTCTTCCATTAGGTTCTTTTTCTACGCCTCCATCCTCAGCGGCGTCGGGTTCTTCCTTTTCCATCGGTGACGTTTCCGGTAGCAGCCTTGGGTTTTTCTTCTACGACAGCGGCGATGTCTCTACCGGCATCTCTCCAGTGGCTCTAATAAGGTATATTTCTCCATCTCTCAATCGATTTGTTGAACAAATACTATGAATTATAATTTCAAATCTACATTTTGTTTATACATAGATCGACCCATAGATTTTTTAATACATAGCTTTGATGTCTGACCATTAATTTATTTATACATAGCTTTCTCTCTGTTCTATCAATTTCACTATGGTTGTTTAAAGTTTTGGTTTAATTCTCTGTTGAATTTCATGTTGTACCAAATAAGAGAAATAATTCTATGTTACAATTCTATGCTTAAATCTCTATGCTACTAAATAGAAGAGTCAATTCTTATTCTCCAGACTAATTATCTTTCTCTGTCAGTTTATTCTCTGCTCTCATTTCTCTGCATGTTCATTCTCTGTACCAAATGCACCCTAAATGTTAAACCAATATGATAATGTTATGAATAATTAAAAAATTTATCACACGAGTATGTAATTTGTATCTGATAACAAGTGATGCAAGTAAGGGTAAGTGTAAACTCGAATGGAACCTGTGTAATGATGCGGTAGCGAACATGCCATTTTATATAATATAGGCGTATGGTATTCAGCATATACTTTCTATCACATATCGTTTCATTTTTTTCACTTTTTTTCATCAACTATTTTCATCATCTTAAAACAAAATTTTAAAAATAATTTAAAAACATTTTTCTTTTTTTTTTGTGAGGGAAGTGTATATTTATAGAAGAATATGATTATTAGTATGTAAAATATGAGAGATATGAAAGTTATTTGAGAGATATATTAGTAATTTTGATAACTAAAATTTTATTAGATTAAGTATAAAAAAGAATATTAAATGTAATATATTATAGAATACATAAAAATATCATAAAACTTTTTTGAAATATTTGTTTGTGGAGAGGGAAAAGTGCCTTTGTAATCATGGTAGTGGATGTACTAAATCCCTCCACATAACTTGCAACAAATGAAACTTTGTTTACAACAGTCTACTAGATTTTCTTGAAGAGTTATTCTTCTAATAAATATCTTTATCTCTGCTTTATTTTAAAAAATAGGGATGGCTCTTTGCAGGATTTATGCTTGTAAAAAGAGACTTATGTTATTTATATTTTAATAACTTAAGGAGTTATTATATGGATAATGTGTGCAACAAAGTAAGGACATATTTCGTGTCATTAAGTACTAAATAAACATATTAAAAGATATATAGCCTAGTAGCATCCGTACATTAAGAGAGGTTAGAGTGGGTGTAGTTTTGGCGTGGAAGAAGCCAAACCACATGGAAAACCATTCCATAGTGCCGTGAAAGAAGTTTTTGTGTGATGGTATCCACATGCGCAGTGACTTCAAATGTGAATCCACCTATGTTTATTTATTTTTTTAATTTTTGATTGGTAGTGGATGTTAAATGGGTCATATAATTTGGTGTGGTAGAAAGTGATGACTATGAGGCTAAGTGATGAGTTAAGTGATAGGAGGAAAAAAACTGATGTAACGATGTGATAAGTGTGACCATACCGTTTACTCTAAGTGTGGGTAAAGTCTCAAAATTTAAAAAAAAAAATTGTATACTTAGGAGTATAATTGTGAAATATGTGTCTTCTTTTGTCAAAAATAAATACTAAATGAACATGTATGCAACAAACATCTTAGGGGGTGTTTGGTAGAGAGAGAAAAAATTGGGAGAAATGGAAATTGAAATAGGGGAGAAATGGAAATGGGGAGAAATAGAAATGTGTGGAGAATTTGAATTGATTTCCTTGTTTGGTATCAGGAAATAAATGAAACAGATAAATGGTGGCTCAAGTCGCCGGACGGCGGTTGCGGCATTGGCCGCCTTGCCGGACGTCGACGATTATGATTAGAATGTCGGAAACACATTGCAACCGGACATCGACAATGATGAGTAGACATTGACTGTCATTTCTCTCCATTTCTTCACAGTTGGAAGAGAAATGGAAATACAAAGGAAAGGGGAGAAATGGAAATGGGTGGAGAAATCATTTCTCCTCCCAAAACTATAATAATTTCTCCCAAACAAGAGAAACCAATTCTCCCAATTTCTTTTTTCTCTACCAAACACCCCCTTAAAATTACAGTATACTCATTTGATAATACAAATCTGTCGTTAATCATATAAAAAAACTTCATTATTTTTATAAAGTTGTCTTATATTAATAATTGAAAATGAGAATTGAAATGAAATTTAAAAGTTTTTTATTCATGATAGAAATAAAAGGTCGTGTTTGTTTAGAAAAAAAAATCGTTCAAAAGGTTTAAAAAACCGTTTTTATTACGAGAACCAATCTTAGCCGTTTATTTTGGATAATAGAATTCATGGATGAAGAGCGTGGGGGGATTGAGTGTGGCGGAGTGCATGTAAGAAATTCATGTGTGGGCAATCCAATTGAAGGAGGGGAATTGGACGGCTAAGATTGGTTCTCGCAATAAAAACGGTTCTCAAATTAACTTTTCACTATATATATATAGGGATGAGATCAAATAAGAGTGATTTTTTCTAACCAATGATTGACACGTGGCTTTAATAGCTCAAGGGTATAATGGGTATTAATTAATTATAATAATTAATTAATCCTAAATAGAATTTCATTTCTTTCTACTTAAAAAAAATCGCCCCCTCCCATGGTAAGTACAAAATCATACCCTAATTCTTCTCCCATGCCTCTTTCTTGATCGGCCACCTCCCCCTCTCAGGCCGCTCCTGTTGTCGGTTCTGGCGACCACCACCTAACTAGCTTCTAATGATCACAACCACTGGTACGATGCTCCATCATCATTGCCTCCCAAAAAGCTAGATTTTCCGGTCATTATTGAAGTGAAGCCTTGGAACACATCGAGACCCCTGAAGTTTGTTACTTTCGTTCTGACCAGCGACCACCAAAGCTTCAGTATCATTCCAAAATTCGTTGCTTTCTTTCTTTGCGATTTGGCACTTTTTTGTTCTTGATGAAGAGGCTGCCGGTCTAGAACAGAAACAGAGTGATGATTGAATGTATACAAACGGGGAAAAGAGCTGAAGAGACACAAGTGTTGGTTCATCAATTTTTGTATAGGTTTTGTTTAGGATTATCTCGATCTGGAGACCGCCCCTATCCCATCAGCTTCGGCAACCGCCGCTAATGTGAGTTTCATTCATCATCGTCATCCCCAAAACCCTATATTTACCAGCCATTGTTGAAGAGAACCCATGGAATAGATCGATAGCCTAGAAGCTCCTTGCTCTGGAACCTTACCATAGATCTGTCTTCTACTGTTGTGCTAGTAGTTGTTTAGTCGTCAGAGTGGTCCATTAGTTTCGGTCACAATATCCCCATCAAATATCTGTAGTTCTATTCTTGGAGTTCAACAGTAATGATTTTCACATATGTTCATCAGATATATATTATTTACTAGTTATGTTTTTGTTGTTTCTTAAATGCGTATTGTTCTTGTTTCTATATACATGTTGCTTATATTTGTGAAAAATACTTGTGCATCAAAACTGATGATATATGGTGTGGATATCATTTATCAATTTTTATTGATGAAAATTCGTATTCACCAACTTTTTTGATGAATGGTGGTTGGTATCGATGGATTTGATAGTTCATCAATTTTTAAATTAAACCTTCTGAACATGATTTTAGAAATTCAAATGTGATCTTTTGCAATGAGAATCATCTATTGGTTTAGCTTATTTTTAGGATTTCATATTCAATTCCTTTTGAAATTCAGTTTCCTGATTTTTTGTTTGTTCGTAACTGCTGAGCATTCAAAAATATATATTGTTCCTAATTTACCCCTTTGCCTATTTTATTTGATGTAGATTTTGTTAATTTTGATCAGATTTATTTGACTTTTATATTTCATCCAATGGCTCACAATAACTCTTACACCTCTTACCATCACACACCTCTTACAAGAACCTAACCCTATATATATATACTAGCATCATACCCGCGCAATGCTGCGACGACAAATAGTTTTTGGTTTATAATATGTCGCTTTCAAAAATGTAATAATATGTTATTCGTGCGATTCAATGTCACGAAAAAGTTTTCTACAGCAACATGTCCGTTTTTTTTTCAAATTTTCTTTTATTTACATTTAACTATTTTATTAATTTTAAAAATAAATTCTAAAAGACAATAAAATAAGAAAAAAGATTTATATTGATGAAATAAAGAGAATAGTTAATAAGATTTTAAAAATTATGTTGATGTGGGTGGATAATTGTGTTAGTATGACTGTAAAGATTGAGTGGATGAGATTAATCTAGATTAAATAAAGGGTCAAGATTTTATATTGATTGAATTTTAAGAAGTGTTAAAATTTAAGAGGGGAGAGAATGTTAAATGGTTTATATATTAGTATAGATATTGGGAAGGGTTCAAACGAAAACTATTTTTCGTACGAGAACTGCGAGAACCAATCATGGCCGTTCATTTTGGATAATGGAGTTCATGGATGAGAGCGTGGGGGGATTGAGTGTGGCAGGGTGCATTTAAGGAATTCATGGGTGGGCAATTCAATTGAAGGAGAGGGAATTGGACGGTTAAGATGGGTTCTCGTGGTTCTCGTACAAAAAACAGTTCTCGTTTGAACTTTTGCCTATATATATATATATATATATATATATATAGGGGAGGGTTCATTTGAGAATCGTTTTTATTGTGAGAATCAATCTTAGCCATTTATTTTGGATAATGGAATTCATAGATGAAGAGCGTAGGGGAATTGAGTGTGACAGGGTGCATGTAAGAAATTCATGGGTGGACAATCCAATTAAAGGAGGGGGAATTGGACGGCTAAGACTGGTTCTTGCGGTTTTCGCAATAAAAACAATTCTCAAATGAACATTTCACTATATATATATATATATATATATATATATATATAGGGGAGGGTTCATTTGAAAATCATTCTTAATGTGAGAACCCCGATAACCAATCTTAGCCGTTCAATTGTTAAGTGGAATTTATGGATGAAGAGCGTGGAGGGATTGAGTGTGGCAAGGTGCATGTAAGGAATTCATGAGTGGGCAATCCAGTTGAAGGAGGGGGAATTTGACGGCTAAGATTGGTTCTCGCAATAAAAACGGTTTTTAAATGAACTTTTCACTATATATATAGGCAAAAGTTCAAACGAGAACTGTTTTTCATACGAAAACTGTGAGAACTACTTTTAACACCATTAATGACTCATTAATAGGGGTATTTTGGTAATTTATATATTTAGCGAACCGTGAATTACGTATGGGTGAGCCGTCATTAATTTGAGAGGCTTGATTTTCCCGAAATAACCCTCATTAATGTGTCATTAATGAGCTATTAATAAGTCGTTAATGAGCCGTCAAAAAATCTTAGCCATTGATTTATTTTAATCAAGGGCTAAGATTGGTTCTTGCAGTTCTCGTACGAAAAACAGTTCTCATTTAGACATTTTGTTTAAATTTATAAATTTTAAGTGTTTTGAAATGACTTAATTACCTCTCATATAAACTAAATTGAGTAACTATTAGATATAGTTAATAAGATTCTTATATTCCATTTTAATAATTAACTTTACATATTTAAGAAAATCAAAGTCAAACAATTAGTTTGAAAGTCAAAGTCAATACAAATTAACTTAATTATTAAAAATATTTTCATAACCTTTTTTTAATTATGGAAAACAGAAAAGTAAAGAAATGGAAAAAATAAAGAAAATAAACATGTCAACAAACAAAAATTATTTGCCATCACCGTTACATAAATAACATACTCCATACGTTTTGAAAATGGACATGTTAACGAGTAGAAATTATTCATTGCCGCCGCATTACGCGAGTATCATGCTAGTTATATAAATATTCGAGCATTCGAATCGTTCTTGAATTCCCTCTGAATTTTGATCAAGTTGGAGCCTACATCTTGAAGACTCTTCAATCTATTAGACTGAGCTTTAACTTATGTGCTTTTTTATTTTAATAAAATAGAATTTTGAAGCGTTAAATGTTGAATCCTTTTACATTCACCGCGTTTGAATCTTTTATCTGAACGGTGAATAATAAAAAAATTGTTTAATCAATCTACCTAAAGTATCTCATCAATCCTTAAGCATCTAGTATTTTGCCATGCTACATTTTATTCTACATTTGTCTTGTAAATGTGAACATATCTTATTTTATAGTAAATCATTATAAACGTTAAAATGATAAATTTTTATAATTCATGGTGTTCATTAACAATAGAGTCAATACTTATCAAATATTGTGTTACGTTAAATAGTCATTTCATACAAACTATTTGAATCATTCATATCATATAATCAATACTTATCAAATATTGTGTTACGTTAAATAGTCATTTCATACAAACTATTTGAATTATTCATATCATATAATCATTCAACGCTTAAATATTTTGTTTTATTAAACTTCTTAGTCTAGAGTAATCAAGCTCAATCTCACATTGACTCTTTGGAATATTTTGTTTTATTAAACTTCTTAGTCTAAAGTAATCAAGTTCAATCTCACATTGACTCTTTGGGCCATGGCAAAGTTTACATGATAAGATGAAACATGTATTCTAGTATATGGGCAAATAACTTATTTATGCAATAATCTTTTAAACTTTTACCAATCAATGTAACTATCTTAGTTATTATCAATTAATGCAACCATCGTTCAATTTAATACCAATTTATGCAACAATTTATCCAAATGGCTAAAACTTCTTAACTGCCAACCTAGATCCAATTTATGTGTTTTTTGTCATGCAATCAAAGTTGTATAAAAAATTCAAAACAAATTAACAAAAGAATAATGTTTCTATAAAAAAGTGTCATAGTTTCTTGAGCAAATTACACATTTGGTCTCTTTAGTTAGGGGTGTTAATATGGTTAACCCATTCGTGTTCTGGATAAATCAGGACTGGTTAGTCAGGATTTTAAACATAAAACTTCACTCGAAATTCAACCCCATTAAGCTTTGGTTGGTTGGGTTTAGGTCAACCGGGTTTCAAGTTTATATGAACAAGTTATTCGGGTTATTAATAAATGCAATACATGTTCTCAATGTTGTAAAATTGTCACTGTTGATTGATTTAATAAAAGGGAGTCCTTAATCATTTAATCACTTTAGTGCTAATTTACATTACCTAGTGAGTTAAGGGACCATTATTGACATTTAAGAAGCTAGGAATTGTATTTAAACATTTTTAGGGCACAAAATCCTAGGATCTTTTGCTAAACCATTTTACTAGTTGCATTGAGTGAGTTGTGACTGTGTGTGTGTGTGCCGTTCATGTTAAGAAGAAAGAAGCAAGGATCAATGACCATCTCTTCATCAACCGCTTGGGAATTGAGTGAATTTCCCACTCTTTGTGATTAATTTCATACAGATTTTACATCAAATGGTTTGGATTGGAGTGAGTTTATTGGATTAATGTTGTTCAAAAATAAGAAAAGTAGCCGAGAAACATTTTTTACTATAGACTTCGAAATATTTAATACTAATGCAATTAATTGGTAAGGATTTGCTTAAATGATACAAGGAATTCGTAGCATCAAGAATTAGGCAAAATGGTTAAGATTTGAATAATTCAAATCATGATGTATCGATAGTGTTTAGGCAATCACAAATGTCTTGAGTTGATGAGAATCGCAAATCTCCTAGATTTTGGTGAATCGTGAATTAGACTAACAAACTAGTTGTAAATTAAGTGCTAGACTTTGAATCAAAAAGTGTGTGGTTTGACCAATCGGAAGCCTTAAGGATTGAGTATCCTAATGAGATTCTCCGAATCGGAAATTGCGAATGAATGGGTTAAGCTACATGAATAGCAAATTACAATCGTAAACCGGAATAGTAATTGGCTTTTGTGTCAGTCCTAAACTATGAATCAAAAGGGGGCTTTGACGCCAACCGTAAATGATGAATCATAAATCAACCTTTGGTACCAATTGTAAATGATGAATCGTAAACCAATCACAAATCTAGAATCGTAAACCATGTAGAAATCAGAATCTTGAATTGAGATCGCAAGATGAATCGTAAACTGTGAATCACAAATGGGTCTTAATACCAATCGCAAATCATGAACCATGAGTTGTGTAAGAATTTGGATTGTGAATCACTATATTGTAAACCGCTAGATCGCAAATCAGGAACTGAATCGTAAAATGTAGGACTCCTTTAGATAGGGTCTGAAATTCTAAATAGTGTTTGATGATAGGGAAACCTTAATTGTAGGTGATTGCTGGTAATCACATAGTTTCCGGACATTCATTAAGTAAGCTGTTGACTAACGTTTAAACTGCAAATCAAGTGAGTTTACACTCATTTATTCATTATGTTGTGAAGTGTACATATTTGTGTATTGTACATGTTGTTACGTATGTGTGAACAATTATGTGTTGATTGGTTATATTGTTGTAAACCAATAACCAATGAGGTTATCTAATGGCGGTGAGCATCAAAGTCGAGTGGATGATTAATATTGATGTCGGTAGACATCGTTGCCGAGGGGGTCAGGCCAAAGGGGCCATATGTGCTATTGTGATATGATATGTTATACCTACGGTGTGTGCTATTTGTTATAAGGTATGATTATTATGCTACCTCATTAAGCTTTATGATTACCCGTTGTTGTTCATTTCTTTTTAGGTACATTAGGTAAGGACAAGGAAAATACTCCGGCATGACAACAGTACTTCATAAAAGTGTTTAAACAATTTGTTGGCTTCTGATATTTTAAACAATACTCTATTATTATGATATGAAAATAGAGTTGTGTTCAATAAAGTCCATTTTAAAAAAATAGTCCTAAAATTTTAATATTTAATCACATGTGATTCGGTATACAATCACATGTGATTTGTAAAAGCATCACATGTGAATTACGAAAATGCCACTCCGCCCAAATTTTTAAAATTTAATCTAGACCATTGATTTCATTGATTCAAGGGCTAAAATTAATACTTTAGAACTATGAATTAATTATGGACTATATTGAAAATTCTTAATTGAGAATAATTGTAAATTTTATATTTATAAAATGACGGTTTTCTTTAGTATATTGATTAATTTAAAAAAATAGGACGTTTGTTATTATTTGTTTCAAAACAACGTTATTATAAATCAGGAAGCCAAATCTGTACAAACTACACTATCACCTTAAGCCTTTTTCATTTTCTCCGAGGAATAGAAAAAGAAAGGGTTTACTTATTTAAAATGTATTAAACTATACTTCAAATTTTAATTTGTGTATTCACATTCCAAAAATGTTATTGTGTGTATCAAACTTTTAAAAAGTGTGTTATTGTGTATATCAAACTTTCTATTGTATGTACTAAAGTTATACTCTTTTTGCTTTTTTATGTAATCAAAATACATATAATAATAACAAATTAAAAGTTCAATATACACAATAACATTTTTGAAAGATAAATACACATATTAACATTTAGGGTATAGTTAATACGTTTAAAAAAAACCAACCACAATGACAACTAGCTAATTCCGTACTTACAGTTCTCCTGCAAATTTTACAAGTTACAGCATATTTTTATTTTTCTAAAATAAAATAATAAAGTTTGCTGCACCAAATCAATATCTTCATCCCAACTTGTTTCACCCCTCATCTCATCTATATTTCAAACGAACAAATTGCATACAATATCGACCTGCTTGTGTTTAATTTTAATTTCATATGTAATAATGTCTTTTTTGAAAAGTAGTAACATATAATTTCTTTTATTCCGCACATCTTCTAATATAAATAAATGACTAATTTAAATCAAATTTATTGTACGCTACTAGCTCTTCATTTAATAAATCAATTTTAATTGTGCAATATTGACCATGCATTTTGTTAAAAGTTAAAATCTAATTAAATGGGGGAGGGGGGGGGGGGGGGGCAAACCTCATCGAATGTGTCCCAAGGGGAGTGTTTGTAACACCTTAAGCGAATCTTACTACAACAAAACAGGTGATTAGCGACGGCTAAATCCGTCCCAAATCCAGTATTAACCACGGATTTGGATGAAAGGTAGCGACAAATTTAGGAATTTGCTACGAAACGACCGTCGCTAATTGGGACGTAATATTAGCAACAGATTAGAGACCGATTTTATATGTTGAAAATTTGTAACGGATTAGCGACGAACTTGGTAGATAATCTCAAACCGTTACCAATTTGTAGCTAATTAGCTTATTAGCTACATATTAGAGACGGATGTGTTTTGTTGCTATCTCGGAATTGCGACAAAAGTAATAATTTTTAAATCAAAACTGTCACAAATTGTTGCTAGTTGCTAATTTGTGACGGATGAGTGTCTCTAAATTCCGTTGCTATAGTGACGGATTCAGCTGGGGACATTTTATGTGTTAGGTTTATAAATAAACATTGGTCTTACATGACATAACGCGTTTTGATACCACAAGCACGGCATATCCCATAAGACAATGTGCATGTGTTTATCATCCCTGAAAGTTGTAGGTGCGTTTTGTATTACAGACAAAATCACACACGACTTCAGCCCAAACCATTCCTTTCCCCTTGAAGACTTGCCATATTTCAAAAATTCCGACATAATACTCATAACTAAAGTATACTTTGACTACCAACAAAACATTGAAACAATCCAATCCACTATCGATTGATATACCTTAGTGTTGACTGTTGACAAGACATGGACACAAAATCTAAGGCCACAACACAGGCTCTGATCACAGCAACAAAGAAAGGACCAGGGCAGTGTTTTAAACATCCTTATAACACCGGGTTTATACAAAATGTAATCTCCTGCACTAAAAAAGCCCACTCCTACATCTAAATTCACAACAGGTTCATGATAAGGGGTAAACAATATGCATGTGTGTGCATAAACAGTGACACCATACAACTCCCATAAGAAAAGACATGACCGTAGCTCTACCCCTACTTCCACCTGATGCACCAAACCCGACCCACCTGCATAACCCCGTGTAAAAATTAGTCAATCAAATATGTTCTTTTATGGCTAACCCAACTAACATGAGGCAAACAATTCCAATTTAAGAAAATTGAGTCAAAGAAACTAACACAAATTCTGTGGTATCAAATGAAGGTTTGATCTTTACACAAAGAAACAGATCGGGACAAGGTCTTATAAAACGCACTTATAGCACCAGGACCGAGACGACATGCAACTCTGGGAAAAGACTCCACCTAAAGCCACATACTTTAGACATTGGGAAATACGAAGTGTTCCGTGTGCAATTGTGTCCCCTTATAACCCCAAGAAAAACATTCAAGACCGTAACACTACCGCTCCTTCACCTCACAATGCCGAACCTACCCACCAAATATACCCCATTTGCCATTCAAAACTAGGTGCACAGATAATAAAAATAGTGGGGAGGACATTAAAAATCAACAAATAGGTTTGTGGATAATTAGGGGGGAGGGCGATCTCAATGAGAGAAAGAAGGAAGATCTCATGTGGTGGGGAGGGAACTGTTACGCCCACATTATCCAAGTTGACACCGTGGAAATTCCCGTCTTCACTAGAATATTTGCTTCTTTATTGTTCTCCCGGTATATGAAAGCAAACACTCCTTGAAACTCTTCTTCAATAATTTAATTCTTTTGATCACGTCACTCTACAGGTACTTCCCTTTCGTTTAGCAACATCGCAACATCTCCATCACTAGTTTAGAATCCAGTTCAACCCTTTCATTTTTAACATCTTTATTTCACTTGCTCGTCATCACCAGTAGCACTAAGAAAACTGCCTCTAATTCACACTTGAAAATCGATCCAATCCCAATAGATCTTGAGAAAGAACATACCGTTTTCCCTTTGTGATCCTTCCAAACACCACCAATACCCGCCTTGTTACTTTGTCTACAAACTACACCATCCACTTTACACCAGAAAATATCTTTTTCAAAATCCAAAGACTCTGAACTGCGCGTTGACATACCACCAAACCTTTTAACCACTTTCAATGCACTTAAGGTAGAATCAATAGAAGAAACAAATTTCTCTTGCCATTTGACATGAGCTTATCTGCTTATTCTAACCCACTCAGATCACTTCTTCTTCCTTTAATTCTTTCTCTGAAAATACTTAATTGTTCCCAATAAGGTCCACATGGTCCCATAAAATGCCATCATCCATATTCCATAGTTTCAAGTCCCAACCTTTTATCATCAAACCTCTCCATGATTGTACTACTTCAGAAACTCTCCTTAGAACAACCCACTCAATACCAAATTTGATCATCAAAATTTCCATACCCTATTACATTCAAGTAGGACACGGATAGCAGATTCTAATATCAATTTACAGAACTGACAAACTGCTTCATTCTCCCTAAGGCTACCAATGCGAAAGTTATATTCCTTTGTTGGTAATTTATTGATCATGGCTTGCCAGATAAAATGCAAGACTTTCGGGGGAGCCCAAAACAGACATACCATTGCTTCTATCGAATATGACTATGATCCCCATACAGAATTAGCAAAACTTTGAACTGTAAACTTTCCACTACTATTGCACTTCCAAACCAATGAATCAGGCTTATCCCTCCACAACTTTTGAGTATTTAACAATTATTTAAACTCTTCCCATATATTAACCTCCCAATCGAAAACCTGTCGTCGAATACACACTTCCCAAACCCATTTATCTTCGAGCTATTTTCCAAATTCAGGTACAACTCCAACTTTGTTATTAGATAATGCAAAAATTCTCGGATACCTGTCTTTCAGCACTATATCACGTATCCATACATCACTCCAAAATTTTGTAAATTCACCTTTATCGACTCTAATTTGCAATCCTGATCTAATAATATCCTGCCATTCACTTCTGCTGCCAGATAAAATTTTGTAGATTCACCCCTAATCTGATATCCATTTAGATAAAGCAGGTCAAAATTTAAGTGAACATCTTCAGAACATTTCCAATGTTTACACAAAATAATCATTTGGAATCAAACTAGTCTGGGTCGGAAAAAAAATCAACATTCTGCAAATAAAAACATAAATCTTAACCCAAATAAATGAATTTTAACATAAATTTTAACGTTTTAACACAAGTCTTAATCAAAACCTAACAAATTAACAATGTTTCAAATTTTAAGAGTAACTAATTAACAATTTGATTTACATTTTAGCAATACAATAATTTGACTGGTATCACCTAAAATTTTGACTAGTATCATGATGGAAAAATTGATTATAATAAATTTGATAAACAGTGGGATTTAGTTGTAGTGTTGTTATTTTGAGGTGTAACGAATAATGAAGTATCAGCAGGAAACTCCTAAAAAATATATAGAGAAGAAGCTTAAGATTCGTGGGAAAATTTCCAATTACTACATCATACAATTATAAAGAAACAACAATGAGCCTAATCTACTACTACAAATAATTTTACCGTCAGAACCTATGTAACAAAAACATAACAGTTAAAAGAAGTGAGATCAATGAATAGCGAAAGTTTGACCTGCGAAAGGGAATTGAGAAAGAAGCTTTTAGTTCTACATTAAACCTGCAGCTACCAACTGATGGATCAACGGTGGTGATCATTCCCAAACCCCCAAAATCACAACTCTCGGCCCTTAACAATGAGCCTAATCTACTACTACAAATAATTTTACCGTCAGAACCTATGTAACAAAAACATAACAGTTAAAAGAAGTGAGATCAATGAATAGCGAAAGTTTGACCTGCGAAACGGAATTGAGAAAGAAGCTTTTAGTTCTACATTAAACCTGCAGCTACCAACTGATGGATCAACGGTGGTGATCATTCCCAAACCCCCAAAATCACAACTCTCGGCCCTTTGATCATGCTGTTGGTAATAGCTATTAAACGCATATGAAATATTTCCAGGCCACCTAAGGTTAAAACAAGTACTACCAGGTGAAAGTGCAGTACAGTCAGCATTCATGCAAGCCTCCATTGCATGTGCAGTTGCATTTGACATATTTATATTATTATTTACCACACACCATCTTGAAGCAAGATACTCCACACTCTGTGCACTCACAAGCTTTTTCACGCCTTGACTAAAGTCAACGGGGTACTTGAGTTGACCATCAAATGTAAACAGACCCCAATGCCTTTCAAAATTTCCAGCAGTTATACTTCTTTGATCTTCATCTAAAAGGGTGTGAATATAAAATTCTAGTGGCATAGCTTGAGGCCTAAGTGGGGTCCCTTTTTTGGTATGAATAAAGTCTAAAAGACCCTTTGTAAATATCTCTGCATTTGAAACAGTAGCATTTGGAGCTCCATCTGTAGGCCAACCAATCTGGCTAATCACAATATCGATCTGTGGGAATCCTGCAACTGTTAAAGCGGTAATAAGTGTATCATAGCTTAACTCGAGGCTGTTTTTATATGATCTATGGGTGTCATTATGAGGGCGTGCGGTTTCTTTAAATAGGGCAAAATCAAGAGAAATGTTCTTGTTTTGATAGTAACTTAAAAAAGGGGATATGTTAACAAAGAAAGGTGATCGAGTTTTGGTAAGAAAGTTGAGTACTTCAGCCATGGTTTTGTTAATATCGGGTCGAAAGTGTCCTTTTGAGGGAAGACCAGATTCTGACTGGAATGCATCAAAGCTACTTGGAATTACAATTTTAATCTTGTTTGACAGTTTAGCTCGGATCAATGCTGCTTCGATATTAATGGCTGCCCCAACCACAAAAGGATAGAACTGTGAACCATAGCTTTGGTGAAATGGCTCATCTCCAACAACAATGTACCTGCAAAGGTGTACCGAGACAACCCGATGCAACCCGTTTAGACACGTATAGAATATTATTTGTTTAATCTATTACATAACCCACCCAACATGTCCATTTCCAATCACAGGTTAAATATTTGTTGTGGGGTTGAAGATCTAAGATCTGCCCCCATATCTCTGAGCAACAGAAATCAATTAAAAATTTAAAATGAAGAAACCAGAGTTTTATGAAAAGGTAAGTTGCATGTATCATGTTATTCCATACATCTTTGTACATCCTTCCATTAGCTAATACACTTTCGAGTGATCATTGCCATTAGCCTCAAATTCAAAGCATAAAATGGTGTATAGACCTCTAGCAAGAACTAAACTTCATGCAAACAAGAAAGGACAGAAACTGCTCATCCATACATGGCCATCATTTAACCCCTTAAAACCTTCCAAAGCAAATTCCTGATTCTAGTATCTACAACTTTCTTCCTTATTATTCAACCCCTTGCTTCAAAAACATCACACGATGTCAAAAAAATATCTTTTTAAATCACAGTGAGTGACTAAAAACACAACAGAGAACGTTGATGATAAAGGACTAATTAAGTATGTTGATGATAAATGATTGACCTATGCAATTAACTGGTTATGATATTGGATTAGTCCAATAGACCTGAATCAACAAGGGAAAACAGGTCAAGGTGATCCCTGAATGATAAGAATAATCCTATACTAGATACTCTAAAGCACCTAAATTTAAAGGAAGTTCACATTTATCAAAAATTCACAATAATCAGTTTTTCTCACAATAACTCCTTGCCATCTTCTCCAAATATCATTATTTTGACCCTAAATAATTTGAAAATCAGGATTACCAATTATGGAAAGAAAAGCAGGAACCTTATCACACACTCCTTTTGTATATGCCTTTTGGCTTATAGAAGTCATTTATGCAATCCTTAATTCAAATTTGAGATAGAAGGACATCACCTTTAATGCATGTCACCCTTATCACTTCAATTTAGTATTAATTCTCACTAAATACCATTATTTTTCTTCTAAATTAACTCTGAACTTTAATTAGAACTCATGTATAACCTATCGCATATGTTTAATGGACACATTTAATGCCCTAATTGAAGACAAATGGCATTATTGATTATTCTAACAACAAAAACGCACTAACTCTGTGTGTGTGAACAGGGAGTGAAGTGTAACATACTCTATACGGGTATGACCGGAGAGATAGCGAGTAAGGTTATCGTGTACCCAACTCTCGGCTGCCTTGACGGAAGAGTTTAAGGTACGAAGCATGGAATTAGGAATGCCGACGGTGACGTCAATGTTGGAGCCGGAGAGAGCTTCTAGGACTTGGGGGTTGGAGTCGAAGAGTTTAACCTTGGTGAGTTTGTTGAGCTTCAATAGCTCAACCACCTTTGACGGCGGCAGAGGGTGGGAGGCGGTGGTGCCCCAGTTTATTCCGATCGATTGAACCCTAGACGTGCAGTATATCGTAATGGCTATCAGTGTGACCGCCATTAACGACTGTAGCTGTAAACCCATGGTAGCTTGTGATTTGTGTGACAGAATTGTTGGACCTGGTTGTGAACGACTGAACGAACGGTGTTGTGGTCTTCAAACTAATACCTCGTACATATTTTTGTTTCATACTCCTCGACCTCGTTATAAAAATAGTATAAAAATATTTGGCTAGTTGTAATAAACACTTAAATGAATAGTTAATAAAATAACTAATATTAACATACCTATCGTTTAAAATGTTTGTAAGTATATTTATTGTGATATATAAAGAACAAGAGAGACTAGCACCTACCCGCGTAACGGTAAGGTGATGAAAAAATTTTGTTTCGTAACATGCCATTTTAAAAAATGTAATGATTTATTGTTCGCGTGATTCAATATCATAAAAAGATTTTCTTTAGTAACATGTCCGTTTTAAAAAAAAATCTTTTTTTACATAAACTATTTTATTAATTATAAAAGATATTGAAATAAGAAAAAGAAGATTTATATTTATGAAATAAGAAAAAAAAAGTTAATAAAATTTTAAAAATTATGTTGATATGAGTGTATTATACCTGTGTGAGAGTATATTTTAAATAAATAAAAAGTTAAAATAAATTAATAAAGAGAGTTAAATGGTTAAAGATCGAGTGAATTAAATTAATTCAAATAGAATTAAATGTCAAGATTTGTTTTAATTGCATTTTAAGAACTTTAAAGTTAAAAAGGAGAGAAGATATTAAATTATTTATATTGTAGTGTAGATAATAGAGAATAAAAAATATCTTATTAATTAGATAATCATTTATTTATAGATATACGATCGACGAGTCTTTAAAAACAAAACTCTTATCTAATACATTATTCTAATGATATCAATATATCTATTATTAGAGGATTAAGACATCTATTAATAGTTATCTATAACAAATTTTATATTTTAAAATAGTTAAATCTTTAAATTTTTTTCAATTAATATTGTAATACCAACAGTCGTTTTAATAATTATTTTTATCTCAAAATCCATTTCTTTTCACTTCAAAATTTTACTTAGCCGGTTAAACTCCGACGATAAACTTTTCGTCCAGGCAAGTCTCCGACCACCACATTGCAGATTGCACGACCCACTTTCCTTTCAAAATAAGCCTTTGATGATGACAATTGTTTAGGTTTGATTTTCTTAAAATACCTCCAATTAATGTATCATTAAAGAGCTATTACAAAATTTTAACCATTAATTTATTTTAACCAAGTGCTAAGATTGAATCTCATACGAAAAAAAGTTCTCATTGCACACACACACATCTATCTATATTTTCTTAAAATTCAATTAATACATTTTAACCTTTCATTTTATCTAAACTAATCTAATCGAGCTAATATTTAACCATTTTACCCTATCCTTTATTTCACTTAACTTTCCACTCGAATAACATATCATTATATTTTAAAAAATTATATATTACAAAACAAAAACTGTATATCATCATTATATTATATAGATACGATGCTAGTTATTATAATTTTGAACAAGAAGGTGATACATTTAAGAACTTAATATCATAAAAATAGAAATTAGAATGTAATTCCCTTTTACATAAACACAGAAACCCTAAAAAGTTCTCAGGCTCACACTGGACGGTAGTGACGACTCATCAATTCGACACTCGACCGTAATCGGCGAATCATCAATTCGACACTCGACCGTCTGTAACGACTCATCGTTCTCCTTTCCTGTTTATTCTTCCTCCACGGGTCTTCAATCTGAGGTGAGTCTGTACACCCCCTTTTCTTCTACCCTTCTTCTCTAGTCCTGGTTTGTTTGATTTTATATCTATTATTTCGGATTTGATTTTTGTAAAATTAAACCACAAACTTCACTTGTTGAGGGCTATCGTAACATATTCCGATTGATTTTGACTGTCGAGAAGATGAAGTCTTTTTTTGTCTAATGTGAATTTCGATTTGTCGTATTATGATGAAACCCTTTCATTCTTGACGATTTTGCCTCCCTTTTATTGTAAATGCTGATTCATGGATTCTATTCTTGAAGAACAATCAATGATACATGGCCTTAATATTGTGAATTTCATACAAATATTAGTTTAGTAGGATCTGGAAACCGAGAACACCAAGTTTAGCATGTAATCCCATGTTAAAAATTGAAACATTTATTGTTGAAATTTAACTTTACCTCTTGTATAATCTGTAATTTTCATGGGTTCTGTTACTGATAACAAGAACATGTATGCTAAAAGAACAGAATCGAGCGTATAAGGGGAAAAAGAAACTGAGCTGGTAAGTATTGGTTACTTCATCAAGTTCAAGCTTGAGCTTGAAACTGGTGACTCTATCTTACTATCTAGATAGGGGAGAACAAAAAAAAAAAAAAAAAACCAAATTCAGCTTGCCCCATCCGAC
Source organism: Dittrichia graveolens (assembly GCA_038502395.1). Lineage (NCBI taxonomy): Eukaryota > Viridiplantae > Streptophyta > Magnoliopsida > Asterales > Asteraceae > Dittrichia > Dittrichia graveolens. The sequence goes on from JARJIL010000002.1 coordinate 77,496,813, forward strand.
TAATATAATTGTTCAATTCTTTCTTCCTCAACTGTCAATGTTTTTTCCTCAACAGTCAAAACCCATGACGATTTCAAATTTTGTATAATTGTCTGAAATTCGTTTACGGTTTTGTAGTTCCCAATTTGATAATCTCAAAGTGCCAATTGCAAAACAATGAAAAAGTTGATAGAGTTGGGGAAGAAAGCAATGTTCTACGTAAGGGTTTTATCGGGATATGAAGAACGTCGTATCAGATCTTACCGCCTGGATCTCGAAAAACGTATTACTCAGGTAAGCAACTTCACTAGTCTTCTCATTTTTTATTTTTTTGTCGCTGCATATACCCTCAAGGCCTCAATCTCTGTGAAGTTGGGAAATAGAATTGTGTGGGGATGTTGGCTTACTATCAAGTATCAACCAAGCACTTTTATTAGGAATGAAATTCATTGCTTAGTTTCATACCCATTAACCACAAACCACCTAAAATAAATCTAGCTATTTTCACTTTTTTGAATGTTTGGCTAGAATGACAACAAACCTTTCATCTGAAAAAGTCTAGCTATTTTCTACCAAGAGGGTTCAAATGAGATGCACACAAACTTAGAACCATCAAGAAAAAGGAAGAGGAGATTGATGGGTTTGGTCTTGCGGTCAATCAACCTCGCGTAAGATAAAAAAGAATAACTTGGAGACAATCATACGGTATTTTCTCCAAAAGTGGTTTGAAACAGGATGACCGGACAATATATTTCAGTTGACACTGACCAAAATTTTATTTATTATTCTTGGTTGAAGCATATTGGAAGTTAACAAACATAGGAATTATTCTTTTAGCTGTTTACTGGCGTTTAAATTGGATGCAGTTTTACTCACTTGTTGTTTACTTTGCCAACTACATCCTTAACTTTTGTGCTTGTTTATACCCCTGTATTGCTGTAGGCAGAAAGGAGGAAGGCTGAGATTAGAAAGATCCCCGAGCAGCTTATAATATCTGAGGTGCGACAAATGGTGGAAGAGATGCAAGCTGTTAACAAACAGTTAGAGGACACGGTGGGTTACACCTCTTGTTAATTTTATCTACACAACCTACCTATTTATAATATTATATATGGATAGAAAGATACCGAGATACAATTATTTATGATGAAGGAATTAGAAGCGGGTTGGTAGAATGAAAATGTCCCTTTCCTTCTCATATTGCCATTTTAAGAAAGGAGTGAAGATTGGGAAAGTAATTCATCAATTTTAAGACCTTATGGTTGAAGAAATTAGAAACTTTGATGAACCAAACTTGAATTTTTGGTGAGTGGAGGTGACGGATGAAGTTGGAACATTTAGTTTTGGGATATTGCTATAAAATAGCGACTTACTTTCCTCAATGTTCCAATATAAACAACCCATTTTTTTTTATCACCAATATGACCATTAATCTTTTCAACATTGTTCCAATATTCGTATTTGTTGATTCTTTTTTAAAAAGATTGTTTGTCGATCAAAATTTTATGAAGATTTTATAAACAAAAATCCAAAAGATCAATGGTATATAAATTGCTATTGATGATTGATGATTGCATCCATCCACGATAGCTTCAGAGAAAATACTTGTAACCTCTTTCTTATAATCTTATCGTCCATGTTAGCTTTCCTTTTCTTGTTACCAGTTTCATGAGAATGTTTTAGTCTTATTTTTCTAAGAAGTAGCCGTTTGATTAACTGGCAGGAGGCTGCCATTAACGAATACTTCAAGCCAGTTGATAAGCAGGCAGAAATGATAGTCGAAATGCAACTTCAAGAAGAGGAGAAGACAATGAAGCAGATGATGCAAGCCATGAAAGCACAAGCTTTACTTGATAAAGAAGAAGTTGAGAAAAATGCAAATCTGAAAATTGCCGAAACAAAGCAACAGAAAGCAACAGGATAGTTTGACCTACTTTTCGAACAAAAAAGAAAAAAAAAGAGATGATAGTTCTTTCATTCATGGAGGTAAAAATTTTAGCTATTCCAAAATTGATGAACTTTTGCCGACTGCATTCTCTTTGTACACTTGATCGTTGTCGAAATTGTTTGCTGGTATATCGATCGACATGTTATTCATTCCTATCTATAGAAATGAACTTTGAACAAGGTCTGAAGAATGATCTGTAGCAGGTTCTTCCATTTAGCTAAATTTGTCTCCACGTTGGACGAGTATGTACTACTCAAATATGCAATGTTCAGCATAAATAATAGTATGTTGTACTGATAATATTATGTTTTGATAAATTGTCTTCACTAGATTAGTTTTCATTTAATAAAGAGTAAATTATATTTTGTATTCATGTAGTTTGCCCCAAATTACGAATAACTATGGTTCTATTTTACTTCAGTTTCGGTTTAATCATCAAAGTTTTCGTTCAATTTTGGTTTAACCATCAAAGTTTTTTTAAACGAAATTATCGTAAAGTTTGAATTTGTTATGATTTAAACATCAAACTTTTTTTTCAAATGATTTAAACCTTGAAGTTTTGTTAAAAAAACTGATTAATCACTTAAGTTTTGTATGGTTTTTGATTTTACCCTCTGTACTTATTGTTCATTTTACTTTTTATTAAAAAGTTAACAAAACTTAGAGGGTTAAATCATTTTTTAACAAAAAATTAAGGGTTAAATCGTTTGAGAAAAAACTTTAAGGTTTAAACTAAAAAGAAGGTGTAATTTTGAGGATTAAATAATTATAAATTCAAACTTTATGGTAAAACTGTTTGAAAAAAAACTTTGATGATTAAACCGATGTAAAACTTTGATGGTTAAATCATTATTAACCTTTCTATTTTATGAATTTGGTCCCTCATCTATTGGACTAGAATGTCTTTTAACCCCTTATTTGATTTATTTTTCCAAATTTTAATTTGTTTTAATTTTAATACATTCTTCTTGTATTTTTTATTTTAATATTAAATTATAATCTTGTTCGTCCTTTTCCTCCTCACCCCCTCCAGCCATTGCACCCTCTACTCCGGTCACCGCCCTACTCACACACATACACGGATACATATCTGGGAGCACTAGCAAGAACACCCAAAACAGAATAAAAACTCAAAGTGTTTATCACCCAAGAACCCCCTTTTCCTCCTAACCCCTCCACCTCCTCTGCCCCCCATCTTCAATCACTCTTTTGAAGCCAGATTTCATAAAGAACGCACACATTTAAACATTCAAACTCATATCTTTGACACAAATACAAACATAAACCACATAAATACTCAAACTAAAACACACCCACGTATAACATACAATTGACACAAACTCAAACACACTTACGTATAACAAACAGTCGACACAAACTCAATCGTACTTACAATCTATCAAGCTACTGCCACTGTGAACAAACACAAGCTCAATTGACGCAACACATGCACATTCACCTACCATATAGATCAAACACAACTGACACACAACTACCGAAGTTAAACCGAATCGACACTCAAAATTCTACGAAATAGCTGAAAAATACCCCTAACATACCTACCACTCGAACCTACATAGATCTATGTACCGGTCTAAAAAGAAAATAAAAAAAGATAAGCAATAAAAAAGAAGATCAGCCGAAGGTGCCATTAAGCATCGTTGTTGGTTGTCAATCAAAGTGGAGATCGGCGTTGGCAAAGGCATTGGCTAGGTGGTGTTACTGACGGTGGCCGATGATGGTTTCAAAAGTTAGGTTGTGAGAGAGAGAGAGAGAGTTAGGAAATGGGGGCATTTATTTGGGAGAGAGTATTATTTTTTTGTATTTTTTAAACAGTTTTAGAAATCGTTTCTAATTTTAAAATGTATTTAAAATCAAAAGAAATAATAAAAATTGTAAAACCCGTAATTTTGTAAGTTATTAAAAATATATATATGCAATATTAAATGAGAAATTAGTAAATTATATGTGTGCTATGTTATTTAAATGTGATATGTTAAGTATTTATGTGCCTACAACTTAGTTGGTGTTAAAATGGAAAAAGGAAGAAAGGTTAGGGACTAAACTAGTAAATATGCATATATATTGGAGTTGACTCCAATAATTGGAGTCAAGAGAAAAAAAAAGATTTGGAAAGTTGAATAGAGAGAGAGACATGTGGAAGAAGAAGAAAAAGGGGGTTCAAGGGTTTTGAGAAGAAATCAAGGAGGAAAAGTGAGGATCCAAGTGCAAAACTTCTAAAATTTGTGATGGTTCTTCATACTCTTCATCTTGTGCTTGATTTGAATCAAGAAAGCAACCATCCAAGTGGGTTTTGTGAACCAAGTAAGCCTAACCTTTTATTTGTGTTTGATTTTAAGCTTGGAGTGTTGTTTGGGATGATCTTTGGCTTCTATGTTGAAAACCATGTTAAATGGGTCAAGTTTGGGGTTATTGCCAAAGTTAGGGTTTTGAATGAGTCAATGTGTTTAAAGTGTTGAAAAATTGAGTTTGATGATGATCTTACATGGCGTAGTGATGGATTAATGCTAAAAATAAGATTGATTGTTGTGATTGCTGGTTGAATATGTTGAAAACTTGTTAAATGGGTCAAAAATGGGAAAATTGTGGTGTATAGAGTTTTGATGATCAAAGTTATGTTAGATGTTGTTAATATGGTATGTTGAAGTGTTCTTGGAGTGTTTATGTTGCTGCAAATGAGGTATATTGAAAGATATGAAGTTTGGTTATGGAAAAAGGGAAAAGTCGGGGCCTGCAGCAAAGAAAACAGCCCCGGGTTACTGTTCACGGGCGCGTCGCGGCGCGAGCCCCATGTGTCGCGGCGCGAGGGTCTGGTTTTGGGCAAGGGTCATTTTCCAGAGAATTTCTCCCGGCGCGAGACCCCCTAAAATGTCCAAAAACTTGTTTTTGACCCCATTTGACCTTGTAATTGATTGGGGTTTGTTTCTAATGGTTTTAGGGAGTCCGAAAGACCCGAAATGAGCGTTCAAGTCGTGTTTTGAGTCTATGCTTGTGTATAACTTCATTGTATGGTTAACTTAACTAAATTAACATTGTGTTATGATCATAGGATCGTTGTGCAAGTGATTTGTGGCTTTGTTTTGAAGTGGAAGTGATCCTCATCACTTTAATCAGGTGAATTGTGCCCTGCAGATACCCAAAATGCTTTTAATGTGCAAGTCATCAAATGTTTTCTTATGAACCATGTTTATGTATATGTATGGCATCAATGTGAAATGTTGTTGATATTATCATGTTTATGATAATAATTTATGCAGTTGAGTATATGATTCACCTGTTTTGAAGCATGATATGCTATGTATTGATTATGGCAAGTTGTGACCTTGTGTGTATATCTTGCATGGGATTATGTGACCCCTCGGGGTAACTGATTATGTGACCCTTCGGGGTATGTGCTATGTGACCCTTCGGGGTTTATGTGCTTTGGTCCGGACCGCTGTTGTGATATGAACTCTGTACCATAGGGTTCCTAGTCATTGGGACGTACACAGAGGTTCCTGTGGCTTCGGCGATTGGGGAACCGCGAGGTACTGGTGGCTGAGGGATCGGTGCAGAGCGTGGAGGGGTATGTCAGTAGCCATCATGACCGTGTGGGTTCACTAGGCTGACGAGCCACCGAACCCGGGTAACACGAGTGAATTTGGTGAACAGGGCTTACACTCCAGAGAACCGTTGTATGGTGGACTGCTTTGTGCTTCCCCTACCTTGACGGGAGATGTGAACACACCCCCACGAGGACTTGTTGACCATGGTTGGCCCTTATGAAATATACAAGTATAGGTGGACTTGTCCCTCATATCTTGTGTGAACTGTTTTATGATCAATGATGACTTGTTTACTTGTTTAATTGGTTTTGGCACACTCACTAGCTTCTGCTAATAAAATTGTGTTTATGTTTTGTATCCGCAGATAAGCAATAGTATGATGCCGGTGAGGCGGGTAGTCACTTTTGGAAGAAGCTTGTTGCCCTTGGATATGTTTGGAATACATGATTATTCTCTTTTGTTTATCTGTAATTAATGGTCGTGTATTCGGGTCAACAAGTAACACCACCTTTTGTAAATCTGACAAGCTTCCGCATTATGTTGTAAACAAACACACTTATGATGATGTTTTGTTGAAATTCAAAAAGTTTAAATTTGTACCAAAATTCAGGGTGTTACAAAAATATAGGCCAAGGGTAGTTTTGTCCACTCAAAATATGAGGGGCCAAAAATGTAATGGATCTCGGTTGGAAAGGACTAAACCCATAAAAATAGAACTACAACGATCATATCTATAATTTGGGCAAACCTCAGGAACCAAAAATTTAATTTACTATTTAATAAATTTAGGGTTCAATATTCAATTAATGATATAAGTTATAATAGTTATTAGAGTAAATTGCAAATTTAGTCCACATGATTGACTTAAAACTTAATTTTTCGTCCTTTAATTTTCAAAATTACATTATTAATAATTGCGATTTGCATTTTCTTACAAATTTAGTCCTTTATATTAATCGTCGTTAGCTTTTCTGTTAAAGGTCCCTCATGTGCAAGGACATGGGAGTAATTTTGTCCACTATTCTTATTACCAAACACTATAATGGACTAATGAAGGAAATTTTCTATATGTAAATAAATAAAAAAGAAACACGTTACAATTCATCAACAAAATATACAAGAACATTCACACCATTCTAATCAATTATCATCAATTTATCACAAGTACACCACATATTCATATCTTCAAATTCATTAACAAATCATACAAGAACGTCCACAACATTCTAATAACAACCAAAATCAACCTAAATTCAAATCTTAATTACCAAAATCAACCAAAAATAAAACTATTTTTTACACACATTTTTAAAAGTGTTAAATTCAACACTTTCATATCTATACACAAACTTTCGGATCTGTGGTATACAAACACAAAAAAAAGAAAAGAAAAAAGGATGAAGAAAAAGGAGTTGACGTGGATGTTTGGTGTTGTGATTTTGATGGTGAAACCTGTACACACACTTCGATTTTTTGTGCATAGAGGGTAGAGAGACCACTGTTGGTGGTTATTCGGTTTTGTGATTCAATGGTGGTGGTAGTTATACCTCCAAAGGCGGTGACGGTCATCGATAAAGAGAGTTGAGGGCGGAAAGAGGGAGAGGGGTAGGAGGGTTAGAGAGAGAAAGAGACTCCACCGATGATGGTGGGTGGTCTGACTTCTGATGATGGCAGTGGTGATGGTTATCCGGTTGTTCCGATGGTGACGGTGATTGGTTCTGATGGTGGCGACGATTGGTTCTAATGGTGAAGGTGGTTTCAAATGGTGGACTTTTGATGATGGCGGCGCTGATGGGTGTCTGGTGGTGGTGGTGGCGGTGGTTTGTTCAAATGGTGGTGGTTGGTTATGGTGGTGGCAGTGTATATATGGCGGAGAGAAAGAATTTGGTAATTTAGGGTTTGGTAATGTGAGTGATAGAGAGAGATTGGCACATGAGGGATATATAACAAAAAAAACTAACGGTTAGCATAAAGGACCAAATTTGTAACAAAATGTAAATCACAGTGACTACCAATGTAATTTTAAAAATGAAACACGAAAAGTGAAGTTTTAAGTAAACCACATGGATGAATTTTGTAATTTACTCTAGTTATTATATCTTTCTTTGTCGTTGGTTTGTCTTTATTTTATCTAGCAGGAGGTAGCCTGTGCTATCATTTATATATTTTACTTGTAGTTTAATTTTTGATTGGCACATGTTATCCTAATATCCCATTTTAGTTATATATGTATGTGTAGGTTTAACTTACACTTGGTTTTATTGCGATAACCACAAAAACTAAGCAATTAAACTATATGCATCTAAAATTTCGTTGGATTCATTATTATTCATCCTAATTAAAGTGTAACCGTAGGACACTCCCACAATCTAATCTACTCCTGAATCTACACATTTCCTAAATCTACACCTTTTTTTCCATTTCGGGACTCGAAATGACCTAGGCGATTGACAAACACCTTACCACTGGGCTAGAAGCCTAGGGCGTCCACTTCTTGGTTTATTGAGAAAAAGCAAAAGTTTGACTATTGTGTTTTTCCTACTACTAAGACCAACCTGATAAACATTGTTACAAAGACAATTTACTCTTGATGCATGTAATAAACTAATACTATGAGTGTGTTTAGTGTTTGGTACATAACTTTTTAAAGCTCTTTGGGGCTCGTAGCCTTTTGTTTTAAAAGAAAAGGCTACAAGTCATGTTCGGACAAAAAAACTGGAAGCTTTTTTTTAACAAAAAGTTCTAAAACAAAAGGCTTTTTGAAGTAGCTTTTAAAACTAACTGGAAGTTTTTTCTATACCAAGTTACCTAAAATACCTTCTTTAATTGTTTTATAATTCCTTTTATTTTTATGATTTGTCATTTTTTGTCATTTTATACTATTTAGCTTCAGCTATCAGATAATTTGCCAAACACATATATAAATAAAATATACAGCTTTCAGCTATCAGCTATTTCCGCCAAGCACACCCTATATATTTCTATTTCATCCTTTGATCCACTAAATTATGATATGTAGAATTAACTACTCTTGATTTTTTTCTAATCTCTTTTCTTAGTTTTCACACTTGTCTTAATCTAGTGAGTAGAAGCATTTAGTAAGAGTTATTTAAACAAAATTAAGTAGCTAAAATACTAAACTTATAACACCTTGAAAGCATTAAGGAGATATGGGCGACGTTGCTATTGGCTGGGAATATTTGAAGAGACTACATGTTACTATTGACCATCGATGGAACTTGAAATACATGAAATTGAATTGTTAATTGAAACAAATTGATTGTTAGTTATTGAAACAAGAAAAATACAATTGATAAATTTGATACAATTCTCAATTGAAATCTCTGTGTTACCAAACAAGAGAAATGATTCTCTGATACAAATCTCTATTGAATTCTTTGTGCTACCAAACAGAAGATTCAATTCTCATTCTCCATACTAATTCTCTTTCTCTGCAATTCCATTCTCTGTATCAAACGCATCCTTAATACTTTAAGCAAGTGTTTTACTAACTTTCGAGAAATCTACTACTTTGAATCGAACAAATTGTAGACGGTTATACTGATGTAGTACATGCTCGGTTTATGAGTTGGAATATGATTGTTTTCTTATATATATATATATATATATGTGTGTGTGTGTGTGTGTGTATAATATATGTATGAAAATTTAAAAAACTAGGGCGTTACAAAAGAAACACGTTCAACCAGCATGCTGAGAGTAATATGACTTACAAAGTGAAGAAACTTGAAGTCGAGGAAAATTTGTTGACGGTAAAAGAAAATGAACTAAAACTACAATAAAATGTATGTTTCGAAAAATATTTCAAGTTTTACATTGCCCTGTATGATCACCTTACGTGACATATTTCGAAGGCTACTTTGGTGAGGAAGAAGATAATTAGAAAATTGTACATATGTGATGAATGAAATGTATTTTAATTATTATTAATGTAAGCAAAATATTATTATTTGTTTTAATAATTAATATTTTTGTTATTTGTTATATATTTATTTTTATACAATTTATAAATATTTTATTTTGTTTAATAATTAAATATATAATAAAATAAGTTAAAAGAAGTGGAGAAAAGATTGGCTTAGTTTGGGTTAGACTGTAATAAGCATTTAAGTTAGAAAGAGAAAGAGAAGAAAAAAGTGATGTGATGATGATGTGTCATTTGGGTTGGGTTGGGGACCCAAATGACAAGCCATACGGATGGCTTCAGAAAGACAATACCTATGTACTTTGTAACCTGATTAACCCAACTGTATAAATTTGAACCAGAACAACCGAAGCTTAATAGGGTAAGGTTTCCGGAGAAGTTTACTTTTTTAAAAAACCTGACTAATGTGATGGAATTATCGAAACTTGATCTATTTGACTTGAATAGTACCCATAGTGATGGTATATGTGGTTTGGGCTTGTTCAAGAGTGGTGTTGTTGATGATCGTGGTTGAGTCAGGAGTGGTGTTTTTATGTCTTTTTGAATAAAGTGTAATTATGCACACAATAACGAGGGTTATATAAATTGTTTACTATTTTGATGCAAAATTATATTTAAGGTTTAAGATTTACTAGATCAAATAACTACCATTAATTGGAATTAAAATTACAATAGAGAATTTTTTATATATGTCATTCTTAAACCTTAAGATATCGTATTTGTTTACCTAATTTATAAATGTTATGCTTACCATTTATAACATTTAAAAAAAAAATCATATTTAACCAAATTCTTAGTTTTATTATCTTAAAATATTTTATAATCATTTAAAATTCTTTCAATTATAATATAAATATTTGACTTTATTGCTCTAATTGTAAATATGATATTCAATGAATTGTTCAAGAAAACAATTACGTCTCTGCATATGATGATACCCCATATCTGTCGTCATGTTTGCCCGTCCTTCACCTCGACGTTTGCATAGTTGATCCGGGTATTCATGTCATCCTTCTCCATTTTTTAAGTACTTATTTTTTCACATTTTATAATTATTTAAATATCTTTTTATTAACATTTAAGTTTTATTATTTTTTAAAGAACACATATATCGCATACATGTAATCTAGTTGTTGATGTGGCCTCTCCCATTGTAACGCCCCAAAATTTTATATATATATATATATATATATATATATATATAAAGAATGTTTAATATAGTCCATAATTAATTCATAGTCCTAAAAGACTAATTTTAGCCTTTGGATCAATGATATCAATGGTCCAAATTAAATTTTAGAAATTTGGGTGGAGTGACATTTTCGTAATTTTTCGTATTCACATGTTTGATGCTTTTACAAATCACATGTGATTGTATACTGAATCACATGTGATTGAAATCATTGAATATTAAAATTTTAGGACTATGTTTTTTAAATGGACTTTATTGAACACAACTCATATATATATATATATATATATATATATATATATATATATAAAGTAATAATTCCATTAATTCATTAAAGCTTGAATTTAGTAAATATTCCAAAAATGTATCTTAACCGTCACCTCTCAACACGCGAAACTTACGGCCAAAATAATAAAACATTGTTTCCAATTAAAATATCAAAGTAACTAGTTAATTCCGGAAGACTGCTGTCAAGCCGAAGCCTTCCCTTTATCAACCCGAGATGGTCCTGAAAGTAATCAACAAACATGAGTTAAGCACAAGGCTTAGTGAGCACACAACACTCATATATTATATTAGATAACATATTCAACAAGTAATACACATCACATCACATATGTCACACACGCGAGGGGGCCATCTGCTCAAAATGCCACACAGGCGGGGTGGCCATTTTCCTATCATCACTACATTATCACATATGAACACGTATCACAATATAAGATATAAGTTAGTGTAACTTACTTAATCTCAGCAACAGTTGTAAATATAAAAGCATAGTAATAGATATCCGACAAATACACGTCTACCGGCCCTGAGGTCCTTTTGCTCATCTATCTCACTCTCGGACAATCAATACTTGAACACATCTAAATCAAACATTTAGATAGGTATTATCATTAGTTTATACATATTAACTACATTATATCATGCTTGCTATACAAAAGTCTATCTTTAGGCCTTTAAGGCCACACACTTCCACCAATGCTCTACGAACCCTTTGTCTCCCTAAACACCCTCTAAGAATGTAAGTATTTCACCATTAAATCAGCCCAAAAGTAGAAACCAAGTATGAAACTGTTTATTGACCAAATGGGTCAAAAACCCATATGTATGACTTTAACGGACGGACACCAACATGACGTTTTTGAATAAAACTTCCTAAATACAGCTTGTTCCCCTTATCATGAGGAGCTCAACTGCAAAATTTGAGGTCATAACTCGAAAAGACGACAAAAGTCAACAAAAGTCAAACACACTAGTATTTCAGAATTTCTCTATTTTAACCCAAATATGAATATCATCACTTGCACTCTTATATTTTCGGTTTAAGAAACATTTTTAGGGTCATTAGATAGTGTAAAAGCCAATCATTTATTTAATTCGTGCATTTCTTTACTTAACGGGTCATACGACCCGTTTCAAGAAAACTTGCATAAATCAACAATCTACCCATCTTTCATTCATAAACATTTCCAACAATATCACTTACTATAACCTCTATAACCATGCTCAAATTCAATTAGAATAGCTACTAATTCTAAATATTCATGTAATTTATAAAACTTCAAGTTCTAGCAATTTCAATCTAACATCGTAAGTCTAATTTGCAATCCAATTCTACAATCCAATTTGCAATTCAAGTTTCAAATCCATTTGTGATTTCACTTATATCTCTACTTTGCAATCCTACATGATTAACTAGTTTTTGATTAATGTTAAACCTCTATTATGTGATTGATTCCATCCGAAGACCAATTAGTGATTCAACGTCCAACAACCAATTTGCAATTTATATAAACCAAACTAATTTGTGATTGAAGATGTTTATATATATGTGTGTGTATGGATACAATTTTGCGATCGTAAACACCATTGATTGTGCTTTCTTGGCTTAAGGCCTAATAACCGATTATCTATAGTACTATATAATCCATTTAACATTCTCTCTCCTCTTAAATTTTAAGACTTCTTAAAATTCAATCAATATAAAATCTTGACCCTTTATTTAATCTAAATTAATTTTATCCGCTCAATGTTTATCTATATCTATACTACTATATAAACCATTTAACATTCTTTCTCCTCTTAAATTTTAAGACTTTTTAAAATTCAATCAATATAAAATCTTGACCCTTTATTTAATCTAAATTAATCTCATCCACTCAATTTTTAACTATTTTATTTTCTCCTAATTTACTTTATTCAAAATATATTCTCTCATAACACAATTATCCACCCAAATCAACATAATTTTTAAAATCTTATTAATTTTTCTCTTTATTTCATCAATATTAATCTTCTTTCTTATTTTATTATCTTTTAGAATTTATTTTTAAAATTAATAAAATAGTTAGATGTAAATAAAAGAAAATTTGAAAAAAAAAAACCGGACATATTGTTGTAGAAAACTTTTTCGTGACATTGAATCGCGCGAATAACATATCATTACATTCTTGAAAGAAACATATTATAAACCGAAAACTATTTGCCGCCGCAGCATTGCGCGGGTATGATGCTAGTATTATATATACACACTTATGCTCTCAATATGCTTCCTGTTTGCAATCATACTTTGTTCACAATTTGAGATTTCCACTCCTACTTCAATTTGTGTTTCAAGTGTTGACTTGATTGGCATTACTAGGTGTATACCCCTGATTTGTGATTCCTAAACCATAGCTGATTTGTGATTCTGTTGCTTAAACCACATGGGCCATTCCTAATTTGCTTAAACCTACACACTCAATCTCATCTATTGACTCCTTGCCCAAAAATAATAACCATTAATTAATACACCATCTTAAATAATTACCTCAACAATAAAATAAATAATTAAGTTTTTTAAACAAGGTATAAAAACTCGCGCGTTGCAACGTGAATTAAAAAACATAAGAATTTGTATTCAATGATGCATTGTTCGCATAGTCCTTCACATGACGAAATAGTTTCAGAGATGACGAATCAATTCATGAGAGAACTATAAAACCAAAACTAAGCTCTTTCGTTATCTATAATAAACATGATTAATATTATCATATTTATAGTATTATTATTTACAAATCAATAATTACTTCACACAATAGAATGACTCTTCTACTTGTAATAGCATATTTACAAAGTTCTATTGAAATATAGAGAAACAAAAAGATAATAACAATTTAGTGTAACAATTTTGATTTTTTTTTCATCTATGACTTAAAAATTGAACTTTTAAAATTGTTATATTAGAAAAGATATTGATAAAGTTTATTTTAAAATATAAATAAAAACGAAACATTCACAATTCACAAATATATATATTTGTATCTACATCAATATTTTAAGGAATTTGTTTCTTTTTTTAAATAAATATAAATATTAAAAAAATCAAACAATAAACCAAAAAAAAAAGAGCCTTACAGAAAAAACAGTTCATTAATTCATATTGGGGAAAAAAAGGAAAGAAAGAAAGACACGACACATTCGAAACCTTGGACCACAAACTTTCTACCTACATGAGCTGTCGACTCCGCCAAACCTCTCTTTGTTACCAAATTACAACTGTTCACTTCCCATGTCGATGTTACTATATATAATTGTCACTCAGTCACTCTGTTTGACTAATGACTACTAGTCATGTATAATTTAATTTTCTTTAAAAAAAGAAACAAATTCCTTAAAATATTGAGACCACAGAAGCTGGGGAGTTAGACAGAGAGCCGAGAAACGATCAAAGAGAAGATAAAGAAGTACGTACAGAATGGCGGAATCAAGAGGGGAGGTGGTGTGCGTAACCGGCGGAAGTGGCTTTATCGGCTCTTGGCTCGTGCGCCTTCTCCTCGATCGCGGCTACATTGTTAACGCCACCGTCAAAGATCTCAGTTACCTTCAATTTCCTCTCCATGCATATTATTATCTTTTAGTTTCATGGCGGTCCAAGTTATGTGTGGTTTAATTTGCAGATAATTTCACTGCTAACTGATAATTTTGTGTTTGCAAATTGCAAATGTAGAGGACGATAAGGAAACTAAGCATCTAGAATCGTTTGAAGGTGCAGAATCACGTCTCCGCCTCTTCCAAATCGATCTACTCGATTTCGACTCAATTGTCGCCGCCATCACCGGTGCATCCGGTGTCTTTCACTTGGCTTCCCCTTGCACCGTCGATCAAGTCCATGATCCTGAGGTAACCTACTGTTTCTTCGTTAGGAAATCAAGCACTAATAATCTTCTAGTTTCGCGTTTAAATAGAGATAAGTTGAAATTAAGAATAACATTCATCAATTGCTGCGTATGAGAAAATCTTTGGGCAACCGAGATAAGATGAAGTTAAGAATAACCGTTCCCATCACTTCCCCGCTATCGTCACAACCACTTTCCGACCACTCCCACCGCGTTGCCACCGAAATAACGCAAAGACTAGTACATGAGTACAAACATAAGAAAAAGAGAAGTTTGTCTAATTAAGCAAAAGTATAAGAAGTTTGTCTATACGTGCAATGCTAGATTTTTTTCTGCAACATTGAACGTAGATGAAACGTTGTAGTGACAATCCGAGGAAACACTGAAGTTTCCCAAAAATATTATTCAGGAAGCCACTCTTTCCTCAAATGGGTCCATACGAGATCACCATCACGAAAGACAATCTGCCAGGCGATATTTATTGGCACGATCCACATACAGGTTATTATGCTTGTCAATCAGTTGGCGAACTTGTAGATGGAGCTCTTTAATTTGATTAGACTGCTCTTATCCTTCAACACTAAACTGATCGATAATTGGAATACGATACGACTTCTAATTTTGTCTTGGTTTATAATCGATAGAAAGAGCTATTGACACCAGCAGTAAAGGGGACAAACAATGTACTCACAGCAGCAAAAAAGCTGGGAGTTAAGCGTGTGGTTGTCACTTCATCTACTTCAGCCATTGTACCTAGTCCTAACTGGCCGACTGATGTCCCCAGGAGTGAGGATAGCTGGACCGATGAAGAATATTGCAAGCAAAGAGAGGTCAGAGGTTCCTTCTTTTGCACTTATTTTTAAGACAATTACTTTGTTGATCATGTCTTTTCTGTTATATCCTAAAAACACTTAAGATCAGAACCAATTTTGAAAAGTTGCAAAGGAAATTAATCAAGTGGCTAGAAAATTTATGGTGGGTTGGAATGACCCTTCAACATTATATTTTTCTCTTTTTGAATTTTAATAAAGGACTAATATATTAACTCGAGTGATCTTTTTGTCATGTCAGTTGTGGTATCCGCTCTCCAAAACACTAGCTGAGAAATCCGCATGGGATTTTGCTAGGCAGAACGGTGTAGATGTAGTTGTGGTGAACCCTGGAGCAGTGATGGGCCCTATTCTTCCCCCAACACATAATTCAAGTATGCAAGTGATGCTTGGCCTTATCCAAGGTAACTGGAGAACATACACGGGTCGAATTTCAGCAAAACTGTTGATTTATTCTGTTTCTTTGAATTTAACGCAAACTTTGTTTTGTATTGGAGCAGGATGTACGAATACATATGAGGATTTCATCATGGGTTTTGTTCATGTTAAAGATGCGGCCTTAGCTCATATATTGGTGTATGAAAACAAATCCGCAACTGGAAGACATTTGTGTGTTGAAGCCATTTCCCATTATGGTGATTTTGCAGCTATGGTTGCAGAACTCTACCCGGAGTATAACATGCCCAGGTACTGTAGATCAATTTCCTCAGCCTCGCTTTCTTATAACTATAATAAGGGTTACTTGTTCTTCATTATAGGAGATCATTTCTACAATAACATAATTTCCTTCTGAAACTCCATTGTCTTTAAATATAGCTTCTAACAATGTGGTCTGAATAGATTATTATCTGAAACTTGAGTTTAATGAACTTGAAACCAATTCATCATATACTGTAGGATTTGGATAATAAAAGGTGAAATTTAGCCATTTTACATGGTGCAATTTACATCATAGGGGGTGTTTGGATCTGTGTTATGAACCTGATTATCTGATTAGTGAGGCTTAGTTTTTGGTGTATAGATAAATTGATTTCTGTTATGAGTATTGGATTATGAAGGAGCTACACAATGATTTTTCTACTAGCTTCAATGAAAATTTAAAATTACTTTTCAACTGATTTTTGTATTACCTATTTTAAAGACTTTTTCCTCACATTTGTGATTTTTAGTTGTTCTATTTGAAAAACAGACAACTGTTGGAAATGTAGATGATAATGTTTTTACAGAACTTATTAATAGTAATCTGTAAAACTTATTATTATAGTTGATAAAAATTGAGTTAATTATATTATTGGTCATGGGATTTCACTTTAGTCCTCTAACTTTAAAAATTATGAAAATAGTCACCGTGGTTGTCACTTTTTTTCACTTTTGGTCCTTTAGGCTAACTGGTGTTAACTTTAACCGTTAGTCGGGGTATTTTGGTATTTTCTTACTTTATCCTTGTCACCGAACATGGTTTACCCTTTTCTTTTAAACTTATTCATTATTTATCCATTAAACATTATAAAATTTTTATAACTAAAAAACAGTAAAACAAATCACCATTACACATCACTATGTTTCCCCTACAACCACCAACGTCAGTCTTTTTACAACCACCACTGCCACCATTGTCCGACACATCAATGTGTTTCAAATCGAAGAACATGAAACCCATAAAACAAATCACTTTACTCTTTTAGTAATCCATTTTGTTCTTATTTCAAACAAATAATCAATTTACAGATTAATTACCAAAACCCAATCAAGATCAAACAGTGAAGTGGGTTTGCATATACAATTGAACAAAAAAAATGAAACCCTAAATCATTTAAACAATTGAAGATTGTGCAAAAAATATTAAATACATACACAAAATCTACATATGAATAAACAAACAAAATCATATCTAAGGAAGGTGCTTACTTTATACGAGAATCCAAGCACGGTGCCGGTTCTCAACCAGTAAGCCCGCCACCGCCATCCACCGTCCTCCACCATCTACAAGATTCAAATGGCTTATCCACTCTGATGGAATCAATTGTGTATAAGGAGCGGTGGTGGTTCTTGGTTTCAAAATCTACGTAGTGGTGGTGGTCGTGCGATTTCCGAATCATCGGCATGATGCAACCAGATCTCAGATTTGCTACAAATACTCCCATTCGGATTTAGGGCTTTTAGAGTGAGAGAAAGATATAGAAGATAGAGGGTGTGGTGGTCGGACGGTAGCGGTGGTGATGGCCGGGGTCATGTGATGGTACCGGAGGTCTGGTGGTTGCCGGTGGTTAGAGAAGGGAGTGGTGGTGGAGTAGGCCGGGCAGAGAGAAAGACAGAGAGGGATAAGGGTGTGTGTGTGTTTTTTTTTATGAAATAGGGTTGTTTGTTTGGCTTTTTATGAAGTGACTTTTAGTTGAAGGGAATGGATTGTTTGGTTACAAGGATAAAGTAAGACAAGACTAGAATACTTTTTGACTAATGGTTTAAGTTAACAACAATTAGGAATAAAAGTGAAACAAAGTGACTATTTTCGTAATTTTTAAAGTTAAAGGATTAAAAGTGAAATCTCATGACAACCACATGGACCATTTATGTAATTAACTCTAAAAGTTATTTACTTGGGTAAGAAGGTACTTTTTCATCATTTTACCAATTATTTACCTAAAGAACAAGAAATAAGTTAAAACAATAGGAGGTCTACGCACTAGGTCCCGCAACCAAATTTATTACACTTGATTATCTTCAATATCACATATACAAATTCAGAATGCACATAGAAACATTTCATGAAGAAATGATTGACATCTATTTTTGGTTGCGGGATTACCATCATTATCTATTTATCTCTTTTTCAATAGGTTACCTAAAGACACCCAACCGGGGCTAGTGAGAGTGCAAAATGCATCTAAAAAGCTCATGGATTTGGGTCTTCAATTCATCCCCATGGAGCAGATTATCAAGGACAGTGTTGAAAGTTTGAAAAGCAAAGGCCTTATATCTTGAATGACAATGTTGTCCCTAAAGATTATTGGTAAGTTTCTTCGGTGAATGTAATATTGTGTTATTATAATTTTGTGTATGTCTATAAGCTTGAATTCAAAATCCTACTAATACTTATATCAACTTTTGAAACATAAGTTCTTTATATGTTCATACGGCCCGTTTAACTCGTAAAGCTCGAATAGCTCAAGAAAATTAAGCGAGCTTGCGCATGAGTTTGAGGCAATCATTAGTGTTTTAGAGCTTGTCTCGTGAAACTAGTTGAGTAGTTTTTTTTGTTCGAGCTAGAAAAATCATTAAGCTTGAACTCGAGTTACACGAGCTCAAGCAACTCGTTAATTGCTTGATTCTTGAACACCCCTAACTAAGACCAACCTAATGAACATTGTTACAAAGACATTTATTAAGGTGTGTTTGGTTGAACGGAATGTAATGATAAACGAATGGAATGGACAAGGTAATAGTATGAGTGATGGAATTGAATGATCCATTACATTTTATTATTATGTTTGTTTTACATACAGAATGGAATGAGTCATTCAATTAAACTATCTTTATATATATAATGAAATTTCTATTAGAATAATAATTACATACGACATCTTTAGAGAACGTGAAAAAACTTCTCTTATTTATATATTTTTATTTGAAAATTATATTCTCTTTATCAAAGTTTTATACTTTATACACACATTTCTAATATTTCTAATATGTATGTTACTTTTAATTAGTTAATAATTTAGTAAAAGTATGTAGATTAACAATTTATTAGATAAAAAGATTAAGCATAAAAAGATTTAAAAAAATTAGTTAAGATCATTATAGAAAATATCATTATAGTAAATTTTTATAAATATCTACAAATAATGATATTAATGTTAGTTAAATACTACAAAAAATTAGATTTATTATTAAATTTCAATTCATTCCATGATGGAATGAGAAAAAACACCCATTCTCCATGGAATGAAATTGAAGGAATCACATTCTTATGTAATGATTCATTCAATTCCCGCATGATTAACAAATAGATTTTTTCATTACGACGGAATGACTTATTTCATTCTCTCTCTCAATCATCTATACCGGACACAACCTTACCTTTGTTGTAGTTAAAGTGTTAAAGAAACAAAATTAGGCAACTAGAATCATAAACTTACTTACAAGCTTACTAACATGCATAAAGCATAAAAGAGATACGAGTCAGGTTACTATTCGTCTATTGGTCATTTGGTTGGGACTTTTTGAAGAGACTGTAAATTATTAAGTAGTAGAGTTATTTTTCTTTTTGGAATTTCACAGCTATGTATGTGAATTTGTTGGAAAACTGAAAGACTCAAAATGAAACAATTTGTTTACTTAGTTGGCGTGTTAGGAAGACAAAACCAATGCAATTTGTAGCTCGATTAAACTAACTATAAATATGAAACTTGATTGACTATAAATTTGAAGCTTAATAGTGTAAGGTTTTCCGCTTCAACTTTCTTGCCGGATCTGTAAATGGGTTTTTTAATTTGTAAATGGTAAGCTTTGAATTTGATTTGTAATTTGGTTTTTATTTTGATATGTATTCTTTATTTGGTTCATATGGGTTCGGGTGGTGTGGCAGAAGGTGGTGTGTGGTGGTGGTTGGGGGCAGAGAGAGGATATAGACGGTGACGAGATGGTGGTAGTTGGGTGGTGTTTGTCGGAGGCAGAAAGGAAGAGAGGATCAAGACAGTAACGATGGTAGTTGTATGGTAGGGAAGACGTTAACTTTGGTTGTTAATTGGTTTGACAAGGAGGGGGTTGGTATGATTTTATTTTTTTAGTTTCTTTAATAAAATATTTAAACAGTAATTAATAAATAAAAGTCAAAATAAATTAACAAATTATTAAGAAAATAATATTTTGGTCGTTTCAAGTGAATATGGACCATGTATTAAACAAAACCCAAATAGTACGGATTCAACCGTAATAAATGAAGTTCAAGAGACTGTTAGTGTAATTTGTGATAAAACACGTGGACCAAACATGTATTTTTCATAAGTTTTTAAGAGTAAAGACTTATTATCTTGGAATTTTAACACATAAAGGTTGTATATTTATTAGTCTCATGACTCGTATTGCTTTATGTTAAGGTGTACAAATACTATCATCATAGTGTTCAATTTTAACTTTTATAGTACATAAATATGATCGAATATTACTCCCAATATTACTTCAAACTTAGTAACATTATTGATTACCGTTAGACACTATTTGCATTTGCCGTTATCTCATCCGTCTTCCCCATCACTAGCCACCATAAAAAACTCGTCACCACACAATCTCACTACAGCTTTATGGTTTAAGATAACTGAAAAACAATTAAAGAAAGTTATGCTTCTTTGTAATAAATCCGTGGCTAACAACGGCAGGATGGACTGGGCTACGGCTTAGGACAACATTTGTTTCGGGATTCAAATGGAAATTTGTTCAATACTATAGCAATGAAAATTGTGAAGACTTATTTGCGTAATCGAATGGGTGATGATATTTTAACTTGTGCGTACTTTGTGCCGTAGAAAAAGAATCACGTGTCAATGTTATGAATGAAGATGTAATTAAGCAATTCTAAAAGATGAAAGAACGTAAAGGACAAGTGTAGATGTAATATGTTTATCAATGAAAGTCGTATTTTGCTTTTACGATGATTAGTTAACTGCTTTTATGTTATTAATCATGCCTCCCATTTCTCAATTTCCTGGATCCTCCATTGTTTGTTGGTGATTGTGGTCGAGTCAAGACTGGTATTTGTATGTGTTTTTGAATAAAGTTTAATAAGCGCACACAATTATGAGCATTACCTAATTTTTTTTTTCTAAACTCTCCTTCATAGTTCATAGTACTATTATGACGCAAAATTATGATTACGAAATATTAGTTATGATTGTTATTTTTAAAAATAAATATTACCTTTTTACTGTTATCAACAACTTTAAGGGTTGTTGTTATCATTCTCCAATTATATATAGGATTTAAATTTTATTAGATCAAATAACTACCATTAATTAGTGGAAATTTTATTTTCTTTCATACTAAATACTTTATTATATACTCTTACTCGTTAGATAATAACACACGAGATCAAGTAATTTCCTTCTATTATACTTTTTTTTTAATTTTCGATACATGTCTTAATCTAACTAATTGAGGGATTTAGTAAAAAAAAAAGTTCTTTTAATTGCTTCAATTAGTTATGATTAAAACAATTGTTATCTTTAAGATTAATACTGAAATACAGCTTTATGGTATTATATTAAGGTTTATTTCACATAATAGTAATCAAATTTGAAAACTGTTTTATCAAGGTCATTTATGAGTTATTTTATAATATAAAATAAATAAAGTAGTAATCTTGACCAACAATTTTCAAACTTGATTACCGTTAAACGTATTATATTGCTGAAAAACAATTACTTCGCTCATTGTCTCTCTGTTTGACTAATAACTACCAGGGTATAAATTACTTAAAAAACGGAAAAAAAAAAAAAAAAAAGAAACGAAAGCCTTAAAATATTGAGACCACAGAAGCTGGGGAGTTAGATAGAGAAAGGATCGAAGAGAAGATAAAGAAGTACGTACAGAATGGTGGAATCAAGAGGGGAGGTGGTGTGCGTAACCGGCGGAAGTGGCTTTATCGGCTCTTGGCTCGTCCGCCTTCTCCTCGATCGCGGCTACATTGTTAACGCCACCGTCAAAGATCTCAGTTACCTTCAATTTCCTCTCCATGCATATTATTATCTTTTAGTTTCATGGCGATCCAAGTTATGTGTGGTTTAATTTGCTGATAATTTCACTGCTAACTGATAATTTTGTGTTTGCAAATTGCAAATGTAGAGGACGATAAGGAAACTAAGCATCTAGAATCGTTTGAAGGTGCAGAATCACGCCTCCGCCTCTTCCAAATCGATCTACTCGATTTCGACTCCATTGTCGCCGCCGTCACCGGTGCATCCGGTGTCTTTCACTTGGCTTCCCCTTGCACCATCGATCAAGTCCACGATCCTGAGGTAACCTACTGTTTCTTCGTTAGGAAATCAAGCACTAATAATCTTCTATTTTCGCGTTTAAATCGAGATAAGGTGAAGTTAAGAATAACATTCATCAATTGCTGCGTATGAGAAAACCTTGCAATCGAGATAAGGTGAAGTTAAGAATAACCGTTCCCATCACTTCCCTGATATCATCGCAACAACTTTCCGACCACTCCCACCGCTTGCCACCGAAATAACACAAAGACTTGTACATGAGTACAAACATAACAAAAATAAAAAGTAGACGAAAAAAAGTAAAAAACATGTATAATCCAACTCATTAGTGAGAGAAAGGTTAAGACAGAAGAGAGAAGAAGAGTAGACGAGATATAGATTGAGACGAAGAACAGCTAGGCAACTGAAAAAGAAGAGAGAAGTAGATCAGTAGAGTTTCAGTATACTGTATCTAGTGATGACATCATGTCATCCTCCCGACTTGTACTCGCTGCATCATTCTCCCTCAGCTTGAAAAAGACTCGTCCCTAGTCTGCTCCATCATCAGAATCTCCAACATAGTGTGACAAATCTGTAACATTGAACGTAGGTGAAACATTAATGTAGTGACAATATGAGGAAACACTGAAGTTTCCCAAAACATTATTGAGGAAACCGCTCTTTTCTCAAATGGGTCCATACGAGATCACCCGCATGAAAGACAATCTGCCAGGCGATGTTTATTGGCACGATCCACATACAGGTTATTAAGCTTGTCAATCAGTTGGCGAACTTGTTGATGGTGCTCTTTAATTTGATTAGACTGCTCTTATCCTTCAACACTAAACTGATCGATAAATGGAATACGATACGACTTCTAATTTTGTCTTGGTTTATAATCAATAGAAAGAGCTATTGACACCTGCAGTCAAGGGGACGAACAATGTACTCACAGCAGCAAAAAAGCTGGGAGTTAAGCGTGTGGTTGTCACTTCATCTATTTCAGCAATTGTACCTAGTCCTAACTGGCCGCCTGATGTCCCCAGGAGTGAGGATTGCTGGACTGATGAAGAATATTGCAAGCAAAGAGAGGTCAGAGGTTCCTTCTTTTGCACTTATTTTTAAGACAATTACTTTGTTGATCATGTCTTTTCTGTTATATCCTAAAAACACTTAAGATCAGAACCAATTTTGAAAAGTTGCAAAGGAAATTAATCAAGTGGCTAGAAAATTTATGGTGGGTTGGAATGACCCTTCAACATTATATTTTTCTCTTTTTGAATTTTAATAAAGGACTAATATATTAACTCGAGTGATCTTTTTGTCATGTCAGTTGTGGTATCCGCTCTCCAAAACACTAGCTGAGAAATCCGCATGGGATTTTGCTAGGGAGAACGGTGTAGATGTAGTTGTGGTGAACCCTGGAGCAGTGATGGGCCCTATTCTTCCCCCAACACATAATTCAAGTATGCAAGTGATGCTTGGCCTTATCCAAGGTAACTGGAGAACATACACGGGTCGAATTTCAGCAAAACTGTTGATTTATTCTGTTTCTTTGAATTTAACGCAAACTTTGTTTTGTATTGGAGCAGGATGTACGAATACATATGAGGATTTCATCATGGGTTTTGTTCATGTTAAAGATGTGGCCTTAGCTCATATATTGGTGTATGAAAACAAATCCACAACTGGAAGACATTTGTGTGTTGAAGCCATTTCCCATTATGGTGATTTTGCAGCTATGGTTGCAGAACTCTACCCGGAGTATAACGTGCCCAGGTACTATAGATCAATTTCCTCAGCCTCCCTTTCTTATAACTATAATAAGGTTTACTTGTTCTTCATTATAGGAGATCATTTCCACAATAACATTTTATCCTTCTGAAACTCCATTGTCTTTAAATATAGTTTCTAACAATGTGGTCTGAATAGATTATTACCTGAAACTTGAGTTTAATGAACTTGAAACCAATTCATCAATCATCATACACTGTAGGATTTAGATAATAAAAGGTCAAATTTAGCCATTTTACATGGTGCAATTTACTTCATAAGGGGTGTTTGGATTTGTGTTACGAACCTGATTATCTGATTAGTGAGGCTCAGTTTTTGGTGTATAGATAAATTGATTTCTGTTATGAATATTGGATTATTAAGGAGCTACACAATGATTTTTCTATTAGCTTCAATGAAAATTTAAAATTACTTCTCAACTGATTTTTGTATTACCCTATTTTAAAGACTTTTTCCTCACATTTGTGATTTTTAGTTGTTCTATTTGAAAAACAGACGACTGTTGGAACTGTCGATGATAATGTTTCTACAAAACTTATTAATAGTAATCTGTAAAACTTTTTATTATAGTCGATAAAAATTGAGTTTTTCTTTTTAAAATTTATTTACTTACGAATTATGTACCTAAAGAACAAGAAATAACTTAAAACAATAGGTCTATACACTAGGCTCTGCAGCCTAATTTATTACAGTTGATTATCTTCAATATCACATATACAATTTCAGAATGCACATCGAAACATTTCATGAAGAAATGATTGACATCTTACGTGGATGAAACAATAAATTGAGTTTGAAAACCTGAAAGTTAATCATCCATTGTAATGATAAGCTGTGGGGGGATTACCATATCATTGGATCATAGTAGAACAAACAATCTTCCACCTTATGGCGCCATGAGAACACAAAGTATTCTCCCGAATGTATATTCCATGTATAATCTGCCTCTTGCATTGCATGTATTCAATCTGCATCAATATTTCAGTACTAAATGTGAAATTTGAGGTGTAAAGCCCTCGATCGGGATTACCATCATTATCTATTTTTCTCTTTTTCAATAGGTTACCTAAAGACACCCAACCGGGGCTAGTGAGAGTGCAAAATGCATCTAAAAAGCTCATGGATTTGGGTCTTCAATTCATCCCCATGGAGCAGATTATCAGGGACAGTGTTGAAAGTTTGAAAAGCAAAGGCCTTATATCTTGAATGACACCGTTGTCCCTTGGTAATTAAGTTTCTTTAGTGAATGTGTTAGAACTTAAAGTTGTGCTCATTTTATCATTTTAGTTAAGTTTTGCTTCTAGTTGTATTTCATAGAAGTATAGGATAGATTGTGAAAATACCTGATATGTATATAAACAATGTAATTAATCCTAATTTATTTAAGCATTTCATATTCTAAAATCAAAGAGTGTGTTCTTAGTTTTTCTCTCAAGCATTCATACTAAGTTCAACATCATTATTGTGGATTTGCTTCAATACCATTGGTACTTAATACAATCGGAAACCCACAATTGGTATCAGAGCCAAGAGGGGATCAAAATGTTAGTTTTTAGTAAAAAGATCGATTAAAAGTAAAAGAATCGCTGCTTTCTGTTCTTTTCATAGCCGCTGCCATTGATTTTCTTAATCTACCTGCTTGCTTGGTTGAATTAAATCACCTATTTGCCAGCCTGCTTCGATTAATTCTTCTGCTTGTTTGCTTAAAATAATTCTCCTACCTGCCAACTTGCTTAATTCCTTTTCTTGCAACCGTACACGAAGACCCCTAAATTTTTTTTGGTTTTAAGTGTTTAATTCAAATTGATCATCATTTAGTGTTGTTTGATTCAAATTAAGGATTGATTCATCATTCATGGTTTGATATTATTTTCGAGTTATTGGGGCTGAAAATTAGAAGAAACAAAAATTATTATTTTTGGATTGGTCTGGATTGAGATCGACAAAAGTTCTTTTCAATTGAAAACATTCTTCAGGTTGAATTGAAAAGTACATGCATTCTTGAATTGAAAACTCCAGGGTTGCTGTAATTGAAAACTTCGTGGTTGATTCTTAACGGAGAAGTTGAGAGTCCTAATTGAAAACCCCACGAATTGAAAAGCTGCCATTGAAAACCTCCGCAATTGAAAAGTGCGATTGAAAACTTCAATTGGAAACATTGAAATTGCAAACCTTAGTTGCCCTCCCAATTGAAAGCCTCACAGTTACACCATATCAATTGAAAACATTACAATCGGAAACCCACAATTGAAAAATTTTCCATCCAAAACTTCAACCAAAACTTTTCAACTGAAAACTTAAATTGAAAACTTCAAGTTTATAAGTTTCCACCTTTACCTTTCACTCAAAAATCTATTATCAAGTATCAATCATGTTTGATATTACCATAGAATCCAGGTTTAGTGTCAAAGAAGAAGAAGTTAATGAATTAAAGATGAAGTTAGTAGCAATGAGTAAAAACTCTATCTTCATGTAGTTTTTGGACAACAACAGAAAAAGAAAGCACATGAACTGGAAAAAGAAAATGCTAAACTTGTTTTGGAAATTTTTGACTTGACTAAAAAACTCCATATTTCAGACAAGAAGAATCATGATTTTAAGATCGAAAAAGATGCCAAGATAAGAAATCTTGAGAAACAATTGTTGAATGAATATCAAATAACCAGGGATATTCAAAATAAGATGAGATCAGAAAGAGAAAATTTTGAAACGGAAAGGAATCAGTTTGTCCTTAAAATTCAGAAATTGGAACAAGACTTACAAAATTGTGTAAAAGGAAAGGTCACAACATCTTCTTATTCTAAAAAAGGCCAAAAGTGTAAGTCTTTCAAAGGAAAAGAAATCAAGGGGGTTCCTGTAACAGTCTATATTGGTAAATCATCAAAGAGTGTTGTGGATCCGAAAGCCACTTATTCTAAGGATGAACAACCACATTCAAGTCTTACACAAAGAAATTCATAAATAGAGTCAATCTTCGGAGAAAGCTTTGGAATGAAAATAAAGATAATTCTAAAGGAATAAAATAACGTCGTCTTTCACAAAACAATTATGGTTATGTTTCTCATGATACTCATCATGTTACTCATACTTTTGTGCGTGTTAGTCAAACAAGATCATTCTCGAATGCTAACGTGAATGCACGTCTTCCCACCTTGCATGAACTTAAATATCCATTTATGGTTCGTTCTGTGAAACATCTCTTAAGACTTTCTAAAGAGAAGATTTGCATAAGACCACATCACCTTTCACCATCTGTGTACCATAAGAAGATATATGTTTGAAAGATTGAGGAGGAACAAGGTAATGAAAATATTTGAAGTCATTGTTTAAGATCAAGAGCTACATTCGAGGGAGAGTATATTTTTTGTTTGATGAAAAATAACTAGGTTGCTGAAACTAAAGATTCCCTCAA
Organism: Dittrichia graveolens; assembly: GCA_038502395.1. Lineage (NCBI taxonomy): Eukaryota > Viridiplantae > Streptophyta > Magnoliopsida > Asterales > Asteraceae > Dittrichia > Dittrichia graveolens. The sequence continues at coordinate 77,524,614 of JARJIL010000002.1, forward strand.
CATTCATATTCTATTTATGCTCAAGATCAACTTCTCCAACGAAGAAAATATTTTTTTTGTTTACATGCTTTATTTGTAAATAGACACAAATGGTGAGAATGTTAGAACTTAAAGTTGTGCCTATTTTATCATTTTAGTTAAGTTTTGCTTCTAGTTGTATTTCCTATAAGTATAGATTATATTGTAAAAATACCTTATAGGTATATAAACAATGTAATTAACTCTAATTCATTTAAGCATTTCATATTCTAAAATCAAAGAGCATGTTCTTAGTTTTTCTCTTAAGCGTTCATCTAAGCTCATTATCATCATTGTGAATTTGCTTCAATACCATTGATACTTGATACAATTGGGAACCTATAGAATGTAATATTGTGTTAATATAATTTTGTCTATGTCTATAAGCTTGAAATCAAAATCCTACTAATATTTATATCAAGTTTTGAAACATAAATTCTTTATATGTTCATTCGGCCCTTTAACTCGTAAAGCTCAAATAACTCAAGAACTTGCGAACAAACTGAGCCAATCATTAGTGTTTTAGAGCTCGTCTTGTGAAACTAATTGAGTAGTTATTTTTGTTCGAGCTAGAAAATCATTAAGCTCGAACTCGAGTTACATGAGCTCAACCGCAATAGCTTGTTAATTGCTTGATTCGTGAACACCCCTAACTAAGACCAACCTAATGAACTTTGTTACATAGGCATTTACCTTTGTTGTAGTTAAACAAACAAAATTAGGCAACTAGAATCATAAACTTACTTAACAAGCTTACTAACATCCATAGAGCATAAAAGAGATACGAGTAAAGTTATTATTCGTCATTTGGTTGGCAGTTTTTGAAGAGACCTTAAATTCCGAAGTAGTAGAGTTATTTTTCTTTTTGGAAGTTCACAGCTATGTACGTGGATTTGTTGGAAAATTGAAAGACTCAAAATGAAACGATTTGTTTACTTAGTTGGCGTGTTAGGAAGACAAAACCAATGCAATTTGTTGCTCGATTAAACTAACTATAAATATGACACTTGATTGACCCGAACCAGAAGCTTAATAGTGTAAGGTTTTCCTCTTCAACTTTCTTGGCGGATCTGGATCTGTAAACGAGTTTTATGATTTGTAAATGGTAAGCTTAGAATTTGATTTGTAATTTGGTTTTGATTTTGATATGTGTTTTTGATTTAGTTTGTATGGGTTGTGGTGGTATGTGGTGGTGGTTGGAGGCATAAAGGATATAGACGGTGGCGATGATGGCAGTTGGGTGGTGTTTATAGGGAGCAAAAAGGGAGAGAGGATCAAGACGGTAATGATGGTGGTTGTATGGCCAAGGAAGATGTAAACTATGGTTGTTGGTTCCACAGGATGGAGCTGGTATGATTTTTATTTTTTAGTTTATTTAATAAAATATTTAAACGGCAATTAAAAAATAAACGTAAAAATAAATTAACAAATTATTAAGAAAATGATATTTTGGTCTTTTCAAGTGAACATGGACCATGCATTAAACAAACTCCAAATGGTACGGATTCAAGTGTAATAAATGAAGTTCAGAGATGGTTAGTGTAATTTGTGATAAAAGACCAAACGTGTAATTTACACAAGTTTTTAAGAGTGAAAACTTATTATCTTGAAAATTTAACACATAAAGGTCGTATCTTTATTAGTGTCATGACTCATATTGCTTTAAGTTAAGGTGTACAAATACTATTACCGTAGTATTCAATTTAAACTTTCGTATAACATATATATTATGCTATGATTGAATATTACTACCTATATTACTTCATACTTAGTAACATTATTTTTTACCATTAGACATCATTTGCATTTGTCACTATCTTATCTTTCTTCTCCATCGCTAGCCATCACAAAAAACTCATCCTACACAATCTCACTACAGCTTTATGGTTTTAGATTACATAAAAACAATTTAATAAAATTATACTTCTTTGTATTAAATCCATGGCTGACAACGGCAGGATGGACTGGGCTACGGCCCAAGACAACACTCGTTTCAGGGATTCAAATTGAAATTTGTTCAATACTATAACTAGGCATCATCGTTTGTTTTTTCCTTTCACCAAGAAGCTATGCTCGTTCCGACTTCCGAGAAATCGTTGATTCATTTGGAGTTCAATCGACAATAAATGCGGCTTCTTTATTTCCGATATTTGTGGCGACTCTAAGGTGGAAACAGTAGATCGTATACTTACAGTGAGAGAAAATGTCATTTCAATGTTAAAGTTCACTTACAAAGAGCTCGGAATCGTATGAAACATTTTGCAGGCGAAAGTCGACCAAATCGAGTATTTTCAGTGGGTGATTGGGTTCCTGTTAAGCTCCAGCCACATAGACAAGTTACTCTTTGATTACACAACCCAAAAAAGTTATCTTTTACGTATTATGACTCATATCAAATTGAAGATTGCATTGGTGTAGTTGCTTACATATTAACATTACCAATTGAGTCGAAGATGTTGGTGTTTGCCCACTGACACACCTAGGCCGGTATCACTGTCGATGAAGCACAAGCCTATTGGGTCACATGCCAAGGATTGACCCCAACAGCCCACAGGAGGAGGAGGAGAAGGTAAAAAGAATCAAAATTGGTTTGATTCGGGTTACACGACCGTGAAGGACGCTCCACGAGTCGTGAAGCTAGGCGCCCTTACAATAGCTCATCGGCCTGCCACGAGTTGTGATACCCTAGGGCTTCATGAACCGTGAGAAGGTCATGAAAGACCTTGAAAAGGAAAACTTAAGTGTTACTTTAATTTTATTGGACCATTTGATGGTACAATCAAAATTAAGCTTGGTGGCCGTCCTTGGAAGCTTAAAGGGCAACTTGTTGCCTATAAAAAGGCTTCTTACTCCTTATTGTTACCTTCTTGGACAATTTGCACTCATACACACATATACACTCATACTAATAGAGTAAGTACTTGTGGCTGTGCATATAAGGGGTTAGAGGTTGTTTCTCGGTTGTGGTTACAAAGGTCGTGAATCACAAGAGGTGCTAGTACGCCGGGATCAAACATACCTGGTGTTGATTTCAACTAGGAGTGGAGAGTCACTTGTTCACTACCTTCATCCCGAGCTTCACTTGCTACACCCGATCTTCTAGACGGTATATCTCTTTCCTTGGTCCTTTTCTTTGTTGTACATCTCTTGTAGTTGGATATTTGTAGTGGAACATCGTTGCATGTGTGTTTTCTCTATGTTTTGATGCATGAATGTGTGATTTTGTTTATGTTTCCGCTAAAGATTCACTCAGTTTTCCATGAGTCTCAATTGAAGAAATGCCATGGAACTTATGTTCAATCAAGTACCTTACCAAGTTGCAATGAAGAAGGATCATTATGTAAGGTTCCAATTAAAATCTGGGATAGAAATTGGGCAAATTAAACAATCAAGGTGTGTGTCTCAGTTGAAGAAATGCCGAGTCCCAAATCAGATGAAGAACAGATGAACTGTGAATAAAAACAAGTGATTTCAATTAAAACAAACAGGACTCAACATGTTTTGAGGTTTTGTTTTAGAATCTGATTAATTGATGATTTGATTGCATATGTTTTACGATCAATTGTTTTTGAATTTGGTCATTGATGAATTGTTGTTTTGATCTAATTATTTTTAGTTTTTTAATATGTTATCTGATCTGATGAATTGATTGAATATGCCATTTGTCAATGTGGTGTATGTATCGGTGTTGTGTATCTACTTTCTTCATTCAGTCTGCTTAATCATAGAGTTGCCTTTATTTTTTTATTTCATTTTATTCATTCTTGGGCTCTGCTTTCAAATTCTATGCTGGTTAGATGTTTTATTTATATGATTATATTTAGGGAAGTAAACGAGATGAGCTGAGTTTGAAGATAATATTTATTGAGTTGGGCTTGTTTAGGATTTTTTAGGCTTGAGCTCGACCTTGGCTCGTTTAAAGCTCGAGGTCGACTCGTTTAAGATACATGAAGTTCGGCTCGGCTCGTTTACACTCGGATATTATTTTAAATTTTTAATAAAAAACATACATAATGAAATAAATTTGACTTTGCATATACCTTTTAAATAACCTAACTCATCCACCAACACACTTTTCATAGCAACATAATTCCCTCACATCCATGAACATAAATTTTAAGACTACATTTTCTTATTTATATTTATTTCATAAATTAAGAATTTTTTCTTGTTTTATTGTTTTTAAAAGTTACTTTAAAAAACACACCCTTGATGAAAAAATGAGAAATAAATGAAAACGACATGTTATGGAGTAGAAACTATTCGACTTTCGTAAAAGTGTGCAGAATTTAGAGATGACAATAATGTCGTGTTAGTATTAGCGTGTTATGGGGTCACGGGTTGGCACGTCCAAAACACCTTACTCGAACTTGACTTGTTTATTTATTCGTGTTAGAATTCAAAACAGTAACTCGTATATGTGAGACCTGTGTAACCTGTTTAATTATTCGGCTTAACACGTTGACATGTCATTTGTAGGAAGGTGGGTTATAAGAGGGTTAGCGAGTTGTAAACGGGTCCACGAGTTGGAAGGTTAACAGGTTTAAAAATTACATGAGCTACCAAAATCCATAATTTCTAACATCATAAGCTTTAAAACTTGGTTTATATATGAAAAATATAGAATCTATATAAATATGAAACTGTTTTACGTATCCACGTGCGGAAATTTATATGACACTAATCTTGCCTAATTATTATTCTTATTAGGCTACACGCATCCATCCCGCAGGATGGAGCGTGAGCCCAGCTTCACGTTGAGTATCATCCCCCCCCCCCCCCCCGCGGCTAATTTCTAGAGTGAGGGTCTCTGTAAAACCCGTGTTTTTGTAAAATTTTAAAATATGTATAAAATGCCAATTTACTTGCCAAGCAATAAAGTAATGTGTTTTGTTGGTATTTATGTGTTATTAGTAGTGTATTAGTGTTTTATTAACCAAAATGATATATAAGTGTAAAGAGAATGAAAGATGGGGGACTAGATGTGTAAATATGGGTATATATGTGTGGTAGACTCCAATTATTGGAGTCAAAGCCACCAATTTCTGGATCCTTCATCGTGAGATGGTTCTAGAGAGAGGAAGCTAAGAATAAGGAGAAATCAAAGAAGGAAAGTGTTGGTGATGAGTTTGATTCAAAAAAACAAGTGTTTTGGGTTTGAAATCCTTCATTTTGAGCTTGGATTGGGGCAAAGAAGCAACACAACAAGTTGGGTCTCAAATCAAGTAAGTAAATCTTTAAAATTGTGTTTTTTTGAGTTATGTATGTTGTAGTTGGTGATTCTTGGTTTGATTTTGGGTTTATTGTGTTTAATGGGTCAAGTTGGGGAATTTGTTGAAGTTAGGTTTTTGGTATGATCAAATGGGTTAAAGATGTTGATAAATGAGTTTGATGATGGTTTTATGTGTTATGATGGTGAATTGATAGTTGAATGTAGTGATTGTTGGCTATTTTGTCAAGAAGCTTGAAAATGGAGGAATTAAGGGTTTATTTGATGATTAAATTGTGTTTGAATGTGGTTTAAAAGGGTTGAAAATGGTTATGTGATGGTTATGAAGTAGTTTAGTGGTTGTTTTAAAGTTATATTTGAAAGATTGAGTTTTGGGTTGTGTAATATGTGAGAAAATCGGACCCTGCAGCAAACAAAACAGCCTAGAATTACTGTTCACGGGGACTCGCGGCGCGAGCCCCATGTGTCGCGGCACGAGGCCCTCCTTTGGCGAGGGTAACTTTTCCAGAGATTTTCTCCCGGCTCGAGGCTCCTTGTCTCGCGGCGTGAGGACCCTAGAAAGGCCCAAAAACTTGTTTTTGACCCTATTTGATCTTGTAACTGATTGGGGTTTGTTTCTAATGGTTTTAGGGAGTCCAAAGGGAGTCTGAAAGACCCGAAATGAGCGTTTAAGTTGTGTTTTGATTCCACTCTTGTGTGTAACTTCCAGGTATGGTTAACTTAACTAAGTTAACCTTGTGTTTTGGTGATCATAGGTTTATGATCAAGTATTAAGCTTTGGTTTGGTTGGGGTTGTGATCCTCATCACACCCTCACGTGAGTACACCCTGCGGATAAGCAACTGTTTAATAAGATTGCAAGTCATCATGTTGTGTTTTGATTGTTTGGCAATTGTTAGATGAATCTTGATGATTCAAAAGATGTGGATTATGAAACTGTTTTATAAATGCGGGTTATATGAATTGAAACTGTTTATGGGTTTTGAACTTACAGAATATGTAAACAATGTATTGTTTTATGCTATGGTTTTTGTAAAGTATAAATGCTTTATGAAACCTTTGGGGTTTAAGAATGTGGAATTGTGAATTCAAGTTAAGAGGTGTTTTAAATGATGGTTTTCTAAATAAGACCATTGCTCCATGTTGGAGATGGTCTAAGCTTACATTGTGATTAAAACTAATGGTTTTGAAACAAGGTACTCCATGTTGGAGTGGACGTTGATTTTGAAACAAAAGATATGGTTTTGACTTAATGAGACTCATGTTTTCACTAAAGATGTTTTTAGGCATTGAGATGCTAAATATGGTTTTGATTGTGAGCATTTATGTTCAAGTGTTATAAATTGTGAAACTTGCTCGTTTTATCGATAAGCTAATATGTTTGGATTAATTGGCCTTTATGGCAAGATATTTGTGGCCTTTATGGCAAGTGCTTTTATGTGACCCTTCGGGGTAAGTGATTTTATGACCCTTCGGGGTAAGTGATTATGTGACCCTTCGGGGTATGTGCCTATGTGACCCTTCGGGGTATATGTGCTTCGGTCCGGACCACTGTGTGATATAACTCTGTACCATAGGGTTCCTAGTCATTGAGACGTACACAGAGGTTCCTGTGGCTTCGGCAATTGGGGGGACCGCGAGGTACGGGTGGCTGAGGAATCGGTGCAGAGAGTGGAGGGGTATGTCAGTAGCCATCATGACCGTGTGGGTTCACTGGGCTGACGAGCCACCGAACCCGTGGCAACACGAGTGGATTTGGTGAACAGGGCTTACACTCCAGATAACCGTTGTATGGTGGACTGCTTCGTGCATCCCCCACCTTGACGGGGTGATGTGGTTATCCCCCATGTGGGCACGTGTTGACCGTGGCTAGCTACCACGTGGATACATTGTGGCCGAATGGACAGACCCGCATCCTTATGTGCTATTGTGTATGCTTTTTAAAAGCTTAATTGATTGCCAAACTTATGTTTTCAAAAGAAGAAAAAGGATGACTTGGTTTTGATAAAACTAATGTTTTTGGTTGTACTCACTAGCTATGTTTATAGCTAACTGGTGTATAAAATATTTTGTATCCGCAGGTTGTATAGATGCCTTGGTGAGGCGGGTAGTCGCTGTGGGCTTGGCTTTGGCTTGGTTACAATTCCGGTAATTCTGGATTTCCTACTGGTTTTAATGGTCGTGAGATTAACTGTGGTAACACCAAACGTTTTGGGTTATAATTAACAACAATGGGTATTGTTGATATATTTACAGAAAAATTAAAAGGCTTCCGCAAAGAGTTACAGAGATTTGTATACAGCATGATTTAAATTGAGTTTTGAGAAAATTTAAATTTGTACTGAAAATCAGGGTGTTACAAGTTGGTATCAGAGCCTGGGTTTGAGTGAATCATGCACTCGAGTTAGTGTTTGGTCTCAAACCAGGCCGACCATTACAGGAAATCCATTTGAGCTGGAAGGGGTAACTTGGGTTAGGTTGAGAGTTGCCTGAGTGTTAGGTAACTCAAGTGTGTTGCTAGCCCTCTGTTACTAAGTTTGACCTCTGAGATGAGATATATTTATGAAAAGCCTACCTTGGGTAGCAGCTTAGAAGTTAATTGTACTTTTGAGTACTAAGAATAGCTGTCCTGGTTCACGTAGAACCTCGGATAGAGACAGAAAGCTGTTTGAGCTTGTGTTTAGAATCCTGTATTATGGATAAGTCATTGATGAATCCTTTGTAAGGATATCTTGGTTTAGAAGGAAAGATTTCCTTGGTGATATATGTGACGCTTTGAGCGCTTGAATGAGAAACTAAGTCTTGACTAAGATTAGTTTCGCCAATAGAAACGTGGGATTTTGACCTTAGAAGCTTTGTTTAGTATGCCTTAATGATAAGGTAAGTGAGTGATGAACTCCATGGAATGGAGTTAGGCCAGAAAATCAAGGAGGGAGGCATCTTATGTGAAGTGAGATAAAAGACGATTTAGTCTATGGAATGAACCCTTCATGCGACTGCGGTTGCGGGTTCGGATCCTTTATGGATGATTGATAGAGTCATCTGTTAGTGACATTCTATGTGTTTTGGACTTGAGAGCTGTTTCTCTATCTAAGTATAAATCCTATCAGGATTATTGGTTAAGTTGAAATTGAAAGTGAAGTTATTGTTTCATGTATGATAGACTTACTCTCATGAGTTACGTTATAAACGAAATAGTGTTTGTGTGTTTCTCCGAGAGAAACAGGAATCTTCTTTTGAAGTGTATATTCTATGATAGAAGAATAGATATTGTGTTACCATCGAGGTGGTGTGGTTTGGTCCAAGTGAGTTGGACTCCCCATGAGAATCATGTATAGATCTTGTGATCTAAGGAGTCTCTCGTTGAGAGATGATGTAGAATGTAACATCCTCAAAACGGGCCTAGACGTGTCCGAATATGGTACGTTAATTATTTAATTTAATTAAATAATATATATATATATATATATATATTCTAGGAAATGATATAAAATATGAAAAATAATAAATAAAAAGGGTTATTAAAAATATTAATAAATATAGATAAAGATTATAAAATATCGAACGGTTTCAAACGAGGATTCTAAAAATATCCTCGTTAGTTGAAACGGTTAAACAAGAGATGAGTTGTAAGTTGGAAAGGGGAACAAAATACCCACTTGTGGATAATAATTATCCACAAGTCGGTTTTGATAAACACAGACTTCTACACACACGTATACACACACACATCTTCAAAGTCTGATTCTGTTCTTGCAAATTGAAGAAGAAGATCAAAGAGAGCTTAGCAAACAACAATTTCCAGCAGCAAATAGAAGGTCAAATCCATCCTAGAACATCATCTTCATCATCTCCATCATCTAGTAAGCTTCATCCATGGCTTTCTCTTCATTCTTGAATTTTGGGTTTTTGAAGAAAACTCATAAACTCTTGTTTCAGCAGCTAAATAAGGATCAAAATCATCCCACAAGTTGTTTCTAATCATCCTTTGATCATTGTAAGTGACAATTAATCCTTGTTCTTGATTATGCCTTTCAAGACTTGAAATTCTAGGTTTACAAGTGAGTTCTTTGATTTAGCAATCAAGAACTGAAATTTATGATTGAAATAAGTTCTAATATCATTTATAAGTGTATAGGAACCAATTCCATGAATTAAAGTAGTGTTCTTGATGAGTTTTGAATTTTGGCTCAAATGGGTCAAAATTGGTCAAATACGGGTCAAACTGATTTTGACCTTCAAGAACTGAAATTTAGTATTCTAATTGATCTTATAACTTGTTAGGATTGATTAGAACTCAATTGGTGCATTAGAAGTGGTGTTTATGCACAAATCCAATATTTAGCTTAAATGGGTCAAAATGGCCTAAATCTGTTTTTACACATCAAGAACTGATTTTTAAGGTTCTAATAGGTTCATATGACTTGTATGAATTGATTAGAACATTGGTTTTGAATTGGAATGGTTGTTTTGTTTGAATTGGCTAAAATAGTGAAAAATAGGCCATAAATAGGCAAGAAATTGGAAAATGATACCAAACAAAGAGTTTAAAGGTTTTGGTCAGTTGAAACACCTTCAATACATTATATTAGGTGTATATGGTGTGTTTCAAGTGTTGGAATTGGTCTACACCAAGTTTTGGCCATTATGCGCACATCTTTGTCCATTTAATTGTGATTTTCGTATGAATTAATTGGATAGGAGTTTTTGATGTTAGAAAGCTTCAACAAGTGTCAAATGGTCCTATGAAAGACTAGAATTTTACCAAAATTGATTTGGAATTGAAATGAGCAAAAATGAGCCTGCTGTGCACAAAACAAGCACCAGCTGCAGCTGCTGCACACTGGTCGCGGCGCGACACCCTTGTACACAGCCTAATGTGCTGTTTTGTGCCACGTATTCAAGTGTTGTTGCTTGGGCTGCTATAGTTAGTTAATAAATGGTAAAATAGCATCATTAGGGTATTGTTTCAAGTATCCTAGACGTTCCTCGCGTATTCAAATGATTGATGCGTAAGTCTTGGTATTATAGGTTGAATTGACAATCCGTGTGTGCCAAAGCAAGGTCTTTGCTTATTCTAGCCTATCAGGTGAGTGACGAATGACATAACAATTAATATACCTATAACATATATTAACAATGATCACGGAATTGTATACCATGATTTGTACACGCACTTGTTTAAGTGTAGGATTGCATGATAATGCTAGAACTTACCATGTTGACACAATGTAGTATGCACTTGTTTAGGTGTATGCTATGATGATAAATGAGTATATGCGCGCATTGATGATTGATTGATTGATGATTCGGTTGAATCATACTATTTGTTTGTGATCGGTACGGATCTATTGGGCAAGGTTTGCCCCGGACCAAGTTGTCCTACTTATTGGGCAAGGTTTGCCCCGGACAAGGTTTTTCCTCTTCGGGTATAGCTGCGGTTGTACAACAGAGGAATCTGTTGATTCCAAAACGCAACGGTGGACGCTTAACAGCTCCCCCACCGGTGCGGTTGATGTGTCTGGTATCCCAGTTTGGTGCATTGAGCCGGGTTAGCTCCCCTGCAAGATATGCTACCTCCTGACTACGCCAGCTCATCGCGAGATGCTAGGATAGAACTATCTGAGCATGATTGATGATATGTGATGTACTTATATTGATTGCATGCTATTTGGTACTCACTAGCTATTATAGCTAACAGATGCTACACTCCACATGTGCAAGTAATCCTCAGTGAGCTCGGGAGCCTACGGTTAGTTAATTGCTTTGGGAGGAACACTGCTTTTATGTTTAAACTCTGTTGAACTATGTTTATGTCTGTTTAAGATAATGGTCAGCCGGTTATGTATTCCGTAACACCAACTGTCGTTTGTGGCATCATTTTGAATGTTTATATAGTTTGCCACGTGTTTTTACTTCCGCTGCATTTTTAAATTATAAGACAGGTTTGATTGTTCTATTTACAGTCAAACCCACGCAGTTTGAAATCTTAAATGGTATTTTAAAAAGAAAAATTTGGTTCTAAAAATCACGGTGTTACATAGAATGACTAAGATGAATTGAAAACCTTTAGTCACGTAAGCTCTCAAGTATTTATTGAAAGCTATAAGCCGCTTCTAGCGCTTGATAAGTGCTTAGTGGAGATAAGAAGTATAAAGTTAGTTGGGTAATCCCAATCGTATCTTGTGATTGAGATAAGGTAACGAAATGTTTAAGTAAGGTTGTACTTTGAGTAACCTTATGATTAAGTTGTTGATTAACCTTAGAGATTTTAACTCTCTAGTGGTTGAGATTTTATGAAACTAAGATTGTGATGCTATTGGTTAGTGATTTGATCACTTACGAGTCTGTGTAACCAAATCTCTCTTCTTTGATGATTTAGAGAGTTGTATTAAGAGTTATACTTAATAGGGTTCCTTCAAAATCCGTTCCAAAAACCCCTTTTGAAATATGGACGGGAAGGAAACCTAGTCTTAAGTATATGAAAGTATGGGGTTGTCCGGCTGAAGCTAAGCTTTATAATCCCCAACAAAGAAAACTTGACATGAGAACTGTAAGTTGTTTCTTTATTGGCTACCCCGAACGTTCAAAAGGGTATCGATTTTATTGCCCGTCACATACTACTCGCATTGTCGAGACTCGACATGCTGAGTTCCTAGAGAACTCAAACATTAGTGGGAGCAATGTATCTCATGATATTGAATTACAAGAAGTGCAAGAGGAGGGGCCAATAATCTCCGTACCTTTTCAACCTATTGCACCTCTTGTGGATAACAATGCCCCACCTAATGAACCTCTCGATGACACGTCAATTTTTGAGGCAAATAATGAAATACCTCAAGCTAGTCAAATCCCTGAAATCATGACTGAAACTCAAGAACCCGAACAACCATTAAGAAGATCACAAAGATCTAGACGGCCTACTAATTTTGATGATTATTTAGTTTATCTTAATGAGGATGATCTTGATATAGGAAAATGCAATGATCCAATATCTTATAGTGAGGCCATTAAAAGTGACCAATCTACTCACTGGAATAAAGCAATGATTGAAGAGCTTGATTCCATGAATAAAAATGACGTATGGGAACTTGCTGAATTACCCAAGGGTGTAAAAGCCATAGGATGCAAGTGGGTATTTAAAACCAAATTAGACCCGAAAGGAAACGTCGAGCGTACAAGGCGCGATTGGTCGCCAAAGGCTACACTCAAAAGGAGGGAATTGATTATGAGGAGACCTTTTCTCCTGTTTCAAGAAAAGATTCCCTAAGGATCGTTATGGCGTTAGTAGCTCCTTTTGATTTAGAGTTACATCAAATGGACGTCAAAACTACTTTTCTTAATGGTGATTTACATGAAGATGTGTTCATGACCCAACCAGAGGGTTTTAAGGCTAAGGGTTAAGAACACTTAGTATGCAAACTTAAGAAATCAATATATGGGTTGAAACAGGCATCACGCCAGTGGTACCTAAAATTTGATGAAGTCATGAAGAAGAATAACTTCAATAAGAATCAAGTGGATCAGTGTATCTACCTCAAAATGAGTGGGAGAAATTTTGTCATACTTGTCCTTTATATATGTTGATGACATTCTATTGGCAAGTAATAATCTCGATTTGTTGCATGAGTCAAAGCGATTACTTTCACGATATTTTGACATGAAAGATCTCGGAGAAGCCTCCTATGTAATAGGCATCGAAATTCACCGAGATCGGGCCAATGGGACATTAGTATTGTCTCAAAAGGCATACATCGAACGTGTACTTGCACGTTATAACATGCAACAATGCTCACCCTCAATTGATCCAGTAGTTAAGGAGACGTTTTCGGCTCTTTCCAATGCCCGAAAACGGAGGTAGAAAAGGAACAAATGAGGTTAATTCCTTATGCTTCCATAGTTGGAAGTTTGATGTATGCACAAGTTTGTACTCGTCCAGATATCGCTTATATATCTGGTATGTTAGGCCGGTATCAATCTAATCCCGGCCTTGATCATTGGAAGGCTGCTAAGAAAGTCTTGCGATATCTTCAAGGGACAAAAGATTACAAACTTGTTTATAGACGAAGTAATGATTTAGAAGTGACGGGATTTTCTGACTCCAACTTTGCTAAATGCAAAGACGATAAAAAATCAACGTCGGGATATATTTTTATGATGTCAGGCGGGCCTATCTCTTTGAGGAGTCATAAGCAACAGTTAACTACCACCTCTACTATGACGGCAGAGTATGTTGTAGTTTACAATGCAACATGCCATGGAATGCTATTGAGGAATCTGATTAAAGGACTCAAAATCGTAAACTCCATTTCAAGACCATTGAAGATTTATTGTGATAATTCTGCCGCCGTAAGCTTTTCGAATAGTAATAGTTCGAGTGGCGCCGGATTATATCTCGATACAAAGTTTTTGTTCGTACGAGAACGTGTGGAGGAAAATAGTCTTTGTATCGAGTACATTAGCACTCATGATATGCTTGCGGATCCGATGACGAAAGGTCTACCACCCAAGGTTTTTCAGGAACACGTAGCTAAAATGGGTTTTAGTCGAGACCTTATTTGATGGCATTGTGCTTTATGAACAATTAATGTAAATAATGATTTCCTCGAATGTAATACTTATTTGTCTATTATAATTTACCATGCGCACTAACTTTGGTATTATAGATAAATTCTTTTACCACATTATGTTTAATCACTCATGTCTTATGTTTTTACCATTGTATGATTTGTGGGGGTCCTGTATCTATTGAGATACGTGTGGCTGTACTTTTCTGCTATGATAAAACTATAAGGAAGTAACACATATATTTGGCCAGTCTAATGATAAATGGTCACAGGCCAAGTGGGAGAATGTTGGATTATTTACCCAACGTAATATGGCCTTATGACCATTATGTGTTTTTATAATAATATATTATTTGATGGGAATAATATTTAAGGGGTACCATAAATGGGTACTACTGTAGTAACACCCTTTGGGATTCTATATAAGGAATATCAACTATTGTGAAAAGTATAACTGCAACAATTCCAACGAATTGTTCTTTGACTTTTCTCTCTCTCAAAACAAAACACCATTAAACAAAGGAGAGAACCTCTTGATTTCCATTAAAATATCTCCATCAATTTTGGAGTCCTACAAAGGATTACAAGAATCAGAATCGTGAAGTAGAAAGGAGAAGCATGGCATCATCAACCAACTCCACAAATATTGGCTTTCCTTCAAGTAAGTCTTCTTGTCTCACATGATCGTATAATCATATTGAATAAACATGATAAGATCCACATGTTGGAAGGTTAACAGGTTTAAAAATTACATGAGCCGCCAAAATCCATAATTTCTAACATCATAAGCTTTAAAATTTGGTTTATATATGAAAAATATAGAATCTATATAAATATGAAACTGTTTTACGTATCCACGTGCGGAAATTTATATGACACTGATCTCGCCTAATTATTATTCTTATTAGGCTACACACATCCATCCCGCAGGATGGAGCGTGAGCCCAGCTTCACGTTGAGTATCATCCATCCCCCCCCCCCCCCCCCCCCCCGCGGCTAATTTCTAGAGTGAGGGTCTTCATGGGTTTAAACTCACCCTCTCTCTCAAAATTTATTTAGGGAACGTTTTGTTAAATAGAGGGGAATGAGAATGACAAAGGGTAAGGGAACACAAAGAAATGCAATGAGCATTCCCTAGAATTATCATTACCATTGATATTGCTTGATTAATTTAGGTAATCATTACACATACATATTTATATTAAGTAGCTCGGTGGTGGTTAGTGGTGGCAATGGTGTTGATGGTTTTTTTGGTGGCAGTAGTAAGTTGTGGTGGTGGTTGGTGATGGTGGCAGCAACCATTAGGGGAAGTGATCAGTGGCTGCGGGGTGATGTTGGTTGAGTTGGTGATTAATGACAATTAGCGGTGGCGAGTGTTGGTTGACGACGGCGGTGGTTTTGGTAGTAGGTAGAGGTGGCGACATGAAGTGTAAATGGTAGTAATGGCAATGATTGACAGTGTGGATGTTGTTGGTGGTGGCAGTAGTGGTGGTGTCAGCGGTTTATGATGATGGTAGGAGCGTAGTGGTGGTGGTGGTCAGTGGACTAATACATACTTGATTCCACGGTGATGGTGGTGGTTACGGTTGATGGTGGTGGCGGTGGTGAAGATGATGTTTGTGGAGTCGACAATCAACGGAAGTTGATGGTGACAAGGGATGGTTGATGATAGCGACGATTGTGACAGGTGGTGTTGGTGACGGGGGTGGAGGTGGAGGTGGTGGTAGGGGGTGATGATTGTGCGACGAGTTACGACAGTAAGGTGGTTTTGGCCGGTGTTAAAGCTGGAGGGTGGTCGTAGTAATGTTGGTGGTGGTTGGTGATGGAGGTGGTGATTGGTGGGGAGACACATATACCTTGATCTACTACCCTCAATTTATTAGGAAATGATTGATTACTCATTAATAGGTAATGATTGATTATATTCTACCTAACCAACCAATATTAATCATTATCATTTTAATTCCCTACTTCTTAAAATCTCCGACTAAGCACACTCTTATTTATTTTTTTAAAATAGGAAATGGTTAGAGGGAATGAAGATGAGGGAGAAAAATAATGTAAGTAATCATAAAAAGTCGTGGGATGGATGTACGAACCCAAACTTAAACCCTCTTGCTGGAATGGTGTGGTTTCGAAGATTGCCATCGTCGCGTAGAGAATATAGTTCACTACTTACTCCTTGTGCTCTAACAAAGTGAAGGTGAACGAAAACCTTAAAATATCCAGACCACAGAAAACTTTTTAATTTCTATGGCGGAATCAAGAGGGGAGGTGGTGTGCGTAACCGGCGGAAGTGGCTATATCGGCTCTTGGCTCGTTCGCCTCCTCCTAGATCGTGGCTACGTCGTCAATGCTACTGTCAAAGATCTCAGTTACCTTCCCTCTCCATGCGTATCATTATCTTTTTAATTTCATGGCGATCTAAGTTATATTTGGTTTTGCAGCTAATTTCACCCGTAACTGATAATTCTGTTTTGCAAATTGAAAATGTAGAGGACGAGAAGGAAACTAAGCATCTAGAATCGTTTGAAGGCGCCGAATCACGTCTCCGCCTCTTTCAAATCGATCTCCTCGATTACGAATCCATAGTCGCCGCCGTCACCGGCGCATCCGGTGTTTTTCACCTGGCTTCCCCTTGCACTGTAGATGAAGTCCACGATCCCGAGGTACCTTACTGTTTCTTCGTTTGGGTATCAAACAGTAAACTCATCGGATTTCGATTGTAAAGCAAGTTAGCACCAGCGGTAGGGTTTGATTTACTCATAACAAGCTTTTTTACTCGCTGTTTTTAAATATGAATTTCAAAGTAACAGCTTCAGAAAAGAGTTTAGTTTTTTAGCACAAAGTGATTTGCAAATAGGCGAAAAAAATCTAGTAGTTTACATGAGATTTAAACAAAATTTGTGAATATAAATACTAAAAAACATTTTTTGTAGTCAAAACTGTTCATTCAATCAAATAAATAGTTTTTTTTTTTTTTAACTATAATCAGTATTTGGGGCTGCATAGTTTTCATGCTTATTGGCTTATTGCGTATTTTGAAAACAATAAGCACTTTTGAAAATTTTGGATTGGTTTATTCGCTTATTAGTTTATCTTTTTTGCTGAAATAAGCACTTTTTACTAAGCACATAGGTGCGTAAATGCTTATAAGCAAACACCGAAGCTGAAAATATGCACTCACAAACACCCAAAATGTATTTCCATCTTCTGCATTTGTGCAAAATGGTACAAGCGTTTAAAATTTTTCAAGAAAGATCAATAACTACATAAATTTGTAGAAAGTTCTATTGGTCGATAATTGATATGCAATTTGGTTGTAAATAGAACATTATATATGATATGGCTTTTATTATAGTCTTGGTTTCTAATTGCAGAAAGAGCTACTGGCACCTGCACTCAAGGGGACGAACAATGTACTCACAGCAGCAAAGGAGCTGGGAATTAAGCGTGTGGTTGTCACTTCATCTGTTTCAGCCATTGTTCCTAGTCCTAACTGGCCGGCTGATGTTCCCAAGAGTGAGGATTGCTGGACTGATGAAGAATATTGCAAGCAAAAGGAGGTCAGAGGTTTTTTTTGCAGTTTGCACTCATATAGTCATATTCAAGATAATTACTCTTTTGAACATGCCTTTTCTATTACATTTAGTCATTTTGATAAATCTTAAGATCAGATAATGAACAAAAAGATTGCATTTGGACTTTTGATCATGTTCAAACCGAATTAAAACAATTTTGAGAAGTTGCGAAAGAAATTAATCATGTCGCATTCTTAGAGATTTCACTCTCTTTGCTAAAGATCGGTTGGACAATAGATCAATTTGGTAGAGGATTTTAGGTAGATTGGATTGACCCTTCAACATTAATTTTTTTTCTCTTTTTTTAATTTAATAATATATTAACTTGGGTGATCTTTTTGTCATGTCAGTTGTGGTATCCGCTCTCCAAAACACTAGCTGAGAAAGCCGCATGGGATTTTGCTAAGGAGAAAGGTTTAGATGTAGTTGTGGTGAACCCTGGAACAGTGATGGGCCCTATTCTTCCTCCAACAATTAATGCAAGCATGCAGATGATTCTTCGTCTTATCCAAGGTAACTGAAGCACATATACGGGTGGATTTTCAGCAACACTGTTAATGTCATCTGTTTCTTTTAATTTAGCACAATTATTTTGTATTGGAGCAGGATGTACGGATATATATGAGAATTTTTTCATGGGTTCTGTTCATGTTAAAGATGTGGCCTTAGCTCATATATTGGTGTATGAAAACAAATCAGCAACTGGAAGACATATGTGCGTTGAAGCCATTTCCCATTATGGTGATTTCGCAGCAAAGGTTGCAGAACTATACCCTGAGTATAAAATTCCCAGGTACTGTAGATCAATTTTCTCGGCTTCCTTTTCTTATAACTTTGATAGGAGTTACTGGTTCCTCATTCTAGGAGATCATTTTCAGAAAAACCGAATAAGATATTTATAGTTCTGTGTAGGATCTCGATAATAAAAGGTGAATCTAGTCATTATGCATGATGCAATTTACTTCATAGGGGATGTTTGGATGTGTTCCATGAACCTGATTATCTGATTACTACGGCTTGGTTTTTGGCAAGGTTGTAAAAATCGGTCGGCGGTATGTCGGCGGTCGACCACCGCCAAGCGATTAATCGGTCTTGGCGGTGATTAATCGGTTTCTCGGCGGTGACGATAAATTTTAAAGAAATTGGTTTTTTTAAATAAATATTAGCCGTAGGTATTTAATTCATACATGAAATAAATTAAATTATATAAAAAATAATAAAGTAATATAGTTTTATACAAAAAAATTGTAATTATATAATTTTATATAGTTAAAATATATTTAAAATTTTGAAAATGGAAGTTGTAAAGGCTAGAGGCTGATGAAAATGTAAATACTTGTCTCCTTGAAAACATTACCAATTAACACCACACCTACTTATTATCTATTTTCTTTTGAAAATGCAAAACCTTGAAGCCTCTTAGCCTTCTCCCTCCTCTCTCTCTCTCTCACAGCCCACACCTGATCTTCTCCGGCGAGAGCTCTTCTCCGGCGAGTTTGTCAACTATGGCGGTGTCTCCATGAGAATCACAGATGGCAAACCGCAAAGGTAAGATGTATAACTTCTGAGCCTTTTGTTGATTCGAGCCTTTTGTTGAATCGCCGGAGGGTGTGGGTGGATCTCGAGAAGTAGCGGCTGTTTTTTAGGCTGTGTTTAGGCTTTCCCGTATTTAAAACCCTAGTTTTTTTGTTGACCGATTTTGACTGCCTAGACCGCCAAGAGACCGCCCAGACCGATTTTGACCGGGACCG
Source organism: Dittrichia graveolens (assembly GCA_038502395.1). Classification (NCBI taxonomy): domain Eukaryota; kingdom Viridiplantae; phylum Streptophyta; class Magnoliopsida; order Asterales; family Asteraceae; genus Dittrichia; species Dittrichia graveolens. The sequence goes on from JARJIL010000002.1 coordinate 77,543,760, forward strand.
AGAAATTTGGCCAACCATACGATTTATCACTCGGCAGGGCACCGATAACCGCCTAGGCGGCGATTAATCGGCTGCCCAGGCCGATTTTTACATCACTGGTTTTTGGTGCTTGGCTAAAATAGTTTTTGTTACGAGTATTTGGTTATTTAGGATTTATGTAAGCTTTGTACTGGTGTAAATGAAAAACTATAATAACTTCTTTACCATTTTTCAAAACCTTATTCTAAAGACTTTTTCCCCTTATTTGCAAAACAGCTGCCTGTTGGAACTGTAGATGACAATGTTTTGCAAAACTTCTTTATAGTCATTTGTATATTATTATAGTTGATAAAAGTTAAGTTGTCATTTAACAATTTATTTACTTCACTAATAAGGTACTTTTTCTTCATTTTATAGGTTACCGAAAGACACCCAACAGGGGTTAATGAGATTGCAGAATGCATCTAAGAAGCTCATGGATTTGGGTCTTCAATTCATCCCTATGGAGCAGATTATCAGGGACAGCGTTGAGAGTTTGAAAAGCAAAGGCTTTATATCTTGAATGACACTGTTGTCCCTAGAGATTATTGGTAAGTTTCTCAAGTAAATGTAGTTATGTGTTATAACATAAGTCATAACTAGTTCCATCCCTGTTCTTATGAGTGTGTAAGATATGCCAAAAGAACGCCACATATGCATTTTATATGTAATATGTTGCCAAGTCTTTTGGGACAATGATATCCCAACTCTGTAACTATCGTTGTGTGGAGTGTAGAGTCTTTTAAATCCAGACCGACTATGGAACCAACTGCACTATCGGTTAATTAGTTAAACTGATTGGACCCGTACCCAAACTGATGATGTCATAATTACTTAAATCTTAATTTAAAAGTTATAAAAATATTGAAATACCATAAAATCATAAAATTATAAATTTCCAACTTAAATACAGCTATTAAGTTTAACACTTTTAAACAAATATAAAAAGTTCAACACTCACATGAGTTTGGTCTAGCCTTAATTTATGTTAAGTCCCATTCTAGGCAAATGTGTATATTAGAGGGTGTATTATTTTGTCTGAAAAAAGAGTAAGGATTGCATCAGTTATCCAAGCATAAACAAGTTCAAACATGAATCATCCTAGACATACCTCTTTCATTGATTTTAACTCTTGTGTAGATTTTACGAGTAGAAAGATAAGTAGGAGGAAATGGTAGGAGGGTATGTCAACTATCTTAAAATATTGAAAGTTTTAACACCTTAAAGTTTCACGATAGGAAGTCAAATCAAGATCCTCAAGTATAACCACATCATCTTTATTGTGTTAATTTCCTAAAATATCAAACAAATAGATAATGTTGACCGCGGTTCTAAATAACTTAAGGCGTAGGGTGGCGGTGAGGTCAAGCCTCAAACTTTAAGAGTCATGGCGTTTTTTAAGACGTGACTTAAAACAACAATTTTGTATAGATTTTATAATTATATATATCCAATTTATCATTATTAATATATAAATTATATAAAGTTGCACAATGAGGAGCAAAGTAACATTTACAAATTACAAATTTATAGAAGTTCAATATATGCGATCACAAAACGTATAAAAAAGTCCAATTTTCTTTAAAAAATATTTTCTGCGTGCTACGTCTTAAAAAACTCGTCATTTGGCGCGTAAAGGCGCGCCTAGGAAAGCTTTGGCGTGTGCGATGACTAGGGCCATATCTTAATAGTGCCATGTCTCATGTCTTGACGATGTCATGGTATGCCTTTTAGAACACTGATGTTGACAAAGCATGCTAATACGTTATGATACATCATTTAAATACCTTGTCCTTTATAATATTAACCTCTAGTGTTTGAGAAGTTTATTTGGTGGCTCTTCTTGGAACATACTCTTTGACTCATCATTTTTAAACTCTTCTCTTCCTTGCAGTGTCATAAAAAGTAGTCTGGGCGGCCGATTAATCACCGCCTAGGCAGTTATCAGTGGCCCGCCTGCCTAGAAATCAGATGATGGCCAAGTTTATCGTTTGTGGTCAAAATCTAACGTGGCTGGTCTAGTCGATCAACTAAAGTCAAAAAGGTCATGGTTTGACTTGATTAAAAAAATTGAAATCAACTTTGCTTAATCCGCTTAGGGTTTTTGGGAACAAGATTTATAGTTTTTATTTTTCAAGCTTGTTAAACTTTTGATGGTTATTGACTTATTTTGTTAGGGTATTGTTAATATTTATTTTTTAAAAATAAATTTCTTTATAACTTAGGGCCCCCGTCTAGAAACCAATGAAGGTGGCCTAAGCTAATTAATCACTTGAAGGTTGTTGACCAAATGTATACCGTGTTGCGATTTTTACAACCTTGCTTCCTTGCCTCTGATCGACTACCCAAAATTCTATTTTATCAATACATGCATGATTAATTAGATTATGAAACCTCTTCATCATAATTGATCATAGAAAATACAGTTGTCTGTTAACATCTGTTATAATATTATACGAAAACAAGGTGGTTTCTAGAATTAAATCTACTTGAATTGCTCATAAAATCGTGTGATATACTTTCTGAATTTGATATTTCGCTCCTATGTTGTTGTAGACACAAGTTATAGTAAACATTTAGGGTGTGTTTGGTAGAGAGAAAAGAAATGGAGAGAATTTGTTTCTCTTGTTTGGGAGAAATGATTATAGTTTTGGAAGGAGAAATGGTTTCTCCACCCATTTCCATTTCTCCCCTTCTTTTGTATTTTTATTTCTCTTTAAATTGTGGAGAAATGGAGAGAAATGACAACCAATGTCTACTCATCATTGTCGATGTCCGGTTGCGATGTGTTTCCGGCATTCTAATCATCATCGTCGACATCCGTCAAGGCGGCCAACGCCGCAACCGCCGTCCGGCAACTTGAGACACCATTTCTCTGTTTCATTTCATTTCTGATACCAAACAAAGAAATCAATTTCAATTCTCCACACATTTCTATTTCTCTCAATTTCCATTTCTACCCTATTTCCATTTCCATTTCTCCCAATTTCTTTTCTCTCTACCAAACACCCCCTTATAACGTCATCAAGTCGTTGGTGCTCCAATCAACCTCTCCTTTTTGTGCACATTCTTTCAAAGACATTCCACTTCTGCTTAGAGCCAAAAGACACAGTTTGACTTGAAATATCAATTGCAAACTTTACAACTTCATAGCATCTCTCTCAAACAATTTTCACCCTTCATTACCATAATAACACTATAAAAACATTAGTATGTAGTTAAACTTATGTGGATGAGTGCACTGACGGGATCAAAAGCAAGTTTCCGGCCAAAACTATTCTCACGGTCACATGATTTCTTTAGCTCTTCAAATCATCATTAGTAATCGCCTGCTCTACAAGCACCCCTCCAACCACTTTTTGCTTCTTACAAAAGCTATCTTGAGCACTTGGTTAAGAAAAGGCGCGTTCTGATGTTATTGTTGATTGTTGAGAGTTACAGGATGCGATCTGATCGCATCAGGACCGCTTCACGTAAGAAGTGGCATTATGTAAGTTTTATCCGAATGAGCTATTAAATTTGGACAAAAATTTTAATGGTTGATACCAATTCTTGAACTAAATGATTGTCGAAGTGTTGAGCGTTGTCTCAGGCTTGTAGCTGAAACCAAAGTGCAACCATTGAACAGTATGAAAGCAGCAATCGAGATGCATAAATCGAAATTCGAAAGCAGATATATCGTGAAGGATAAAATCGAAATTGTTTGTTGTGTACTTTGTTATTCACAAACTACGTTTCCATATTAACGTTGTTTTTTGAACTCCTTTTGGTATGCAAGTGAAGTATTTTGATAGTTAAGCGTTTACAAGGTAATTTACAAATATTTTTGTCTCGTGTGCGTGATTTGAACATAGCTCATAAATCATGTTTAGAGCATGGAGAATGGTTTGATCATATCTTTTTAATACTTAATGTCATATTAGCATCGTATTATCTATATTTTATTTTTTCTTCTTCATACTTCAACTTAGAAAATACTTATACTCTACATATTGAAAAAAAATACCTCTCTCTCTCTCTCTCTCTCTCTCTCTCTCTCTCGGTATAGGCGTATAGCAATGTCAAGAATTATAGCATTTTCTGGTATCAAAATTAGTGGGTGGTGTTGAGGGGTGTTACTAAATGCAACATCATCAATACAGTATGTATGCTTGAGGTGTTCCGCATGACCTTAGAATGGTATGAGTAGTTACCCTGCACCACATCTATTATACAGTCACACAAGTTTTTTTTTTCTCTTACCACTCAATCTATCACCCAGTCCCATCATGGTTACTTCCTACAACATCATAATCTAAAACCCACATAATATATATTACCGAATAAAAAAAATACAAGAAGAGAGACAGGTCCACCAACAATCACCACACTTTCCACCCCCATGTGGTATCCACTTCTCAACTCTTTTCACCACTTGGTTATGGTGTGACACCACTCTCACCATCAAGTGGTGGCTCCCCCACCCTCCCGATACTAAGGCACGTAGATAAATTGTTTTTGTCCATTCACTCAACACATTCAATGCTTGTTTGTTGTTACAATAAAAACAACCACACTTGATGCAAGTGTAGCCAAATTAGCCACATAACAGAGTGCTCAATATCCTTCACTAGTCCACATAACAGAGTGCTCAACACATTACAATCACTTCTCCTTTTATTATTATTTAGATTAGATAGATTAGATTAGATTTGTCCTTTTTTTAATCATTTTACACTGTCCAACTCAAACTAAAAGCTGCTATGCAAACACATATATACCAATAAAAGTTCTAGTTTCCGGCGATTTCTATCCAATAAACCCTAAAGCCACTTGAGCGATGCCCATAACCAATAGCTTTATATTATTCCTTTGGTGTTGGGCCCAATACCACAGAAAATCGATTGATGCACACTCATTGAATCATAAAATTGGGCTACTGGCTTAATCATAATTTGTGCTACTTATTTGACCCAAACAAAGCTTTCATCTTACGATGTGCATTCCAATGCCAAAATTTAAGTAGCATAATTGAACTCTAACGTAAAGACTTGTTACCCTTGCAAAAAACATGACGTATGAAAATTGAATTTCAACATAAATAAAGATCTATTATAAATTGCCAAAATAGTAACTATCTTTTGTTTTTTTATAAATATAAATATATATATATTAAATTAAATTGAAAATGGTAAGGTAGATTGTGAATAGATCTGTCGAAATAAGAGCCGCAAGCTCCTCACGTTGAAATTTATTGCCTTGGTTGTTGTCTCTATTGTTGCACTCTAAAGCGAAAGATATGAAAAACAACAGAATTGCCCCTTGTACTTCTTGTTATTTGCATTTGTGACATAAATTCCCACTTTCTTTTTTTAAAGGGATTCGGGTGTGAAACCCTAGTGTGACTCTTCACATTCATCTTTTTACAGTGTTACTTGCATATCATTCTAGGTGTGAGTGAGTTGGTATGATTTTCAAATGTGAGGAGACTCACACCGAAAACATGGTACATTATTTCATTTTGTTTTTAGTGAGTGGTGTGATGAACAGATGAAGTATAAATCTAATGTGATATATGTGTGATTACTAGTATGATGAGGATAAAAGTTGATATGGTACAATATGATAGGTGTTAAGCATTCCATCCCTCTTATACCATCTATGTAACTTGAGCCCCCCCTCCCTCCCTCCCTCCTTTGGGTTCCTGGGGCCTGCGGGTTTGATGCGGGGAACACCACTAACCACCCCTAATCCCTCATTCCCAACCCCATCTGCTTGAGCAACCCGACTGTTACCCTCCGACTATTTTTAATATTATTATGTTGAACAACGTAGTTTTAAAAAACAATAATTGTCTTACATATTCAAACACTATATAAACCAAATCTTTTACCAATTTTTACACAAAACTCTCCCTACGTTTTCTAACTCTTCAAAGTTTCCAACATCTTTTATTTATTTATCTCCTCTCCTCATGGATCAAAAGTTATCCAAAACAAAGTCCAGACGTAACCAAACGAATTTTCCGGGTTCAATCTCACAATCTTCGGATAATCAGTTCGGGGTAGACACGTCCTCACCAACCTATAAACCGTCTCCAATAATTCCTCAACAACAATTTACTTGACGGGGTTGCTTCAAAAACGTTTTGTTTTGTAAATTTACCCACTTTCTCTCCCGTATATCAACTCTTCCTACTCAAGCTACGACATGCCAACTCCAAATCTCGACCCAACCGGAGATACCACAATTGCAAGACAATGAAGTTGTTTCCGAAACGCAACCGAAAACACTACAAACAGTAATGGAAACACAACAAAGGGAAAAGGGAAAGGAAATTTTTTTGCCACAACAAACCGAAAACACTACAAGAGTGAAACTGATATCATGAAGTACAGAAGAAGCGGTCACATTGGTATCGGCGTGCGTTGACGTTTTAGATGACCCCGTTAGCGAAAACCCGCAATATACAATTTGTTCTTATATTATATATATAGTTATCATTATTAGTACTGTTACTATATATATAATTACTAGTATGTTGTTATTATTATTATTATTATTATTATTATTATTATTATAACCTATACAAATGTAGGTTGTTTTGGGGTCCCATTATCTTCTTGTTTTACCGGCAAATGAATCGGGAAGAGCATGTATAGGAACATTTATCTAGTGAACTCAAACTTTAAAGACTTAAAAAAACAAAGATATCAAAGTTTGCCGACATCTACAGAATCTTGATAAATAGTAGAGGTGGAAAAATAAGTGCAGCTGATCTTTTACATATTGCTCACATACGATACCAAGATGATAACAAATAAGCGGCATTCACTCATGAACTACTTTGAGTGTCATTAAAAAAGGGAAAAGGAAAAGAAAAAGAAACTACAGAGATGACCTAAGAGGCTAAGATAGACCATTTGTTTCTTGGGTTTGTTTGGGAGCACCCATAGTCCCATACTAAACCACTCCCTCCTTAATCCTCCATTTCATAACCATCGGATTCTACAACTTGAGACATACTCCCCCCACCCCCACCCCTTTTGTGTTTCTTGGGTTTGTTTTAAGCACTCATATTCCCATATTAACCCCCCCACATTTCACTCCACTTCGTTCTACTTTCTCTTTATCTCTCTCATCTTTCTACCCCTTATCTATTTCTTTTTTTTAATAAATATTACATAAGAAAATAAAAAGTAAGTGTAAAATTGTGAAGAGTGTTAGTAAGCTATAGAAAAGGAAAAAAATGAAAGGTGATATTGCACTGATGCCGAAAAAGTGAAGAGAAATAGAAATATTAAACTATACTAATGACGTATGTAGCAGGAAAAAAAGGACAAAGAAAGAATAATATGACGTTAATACGAAAAATGAAACAGAAAATGAAAGAGTTATGTTATACCGATATTATACAAAACTGCATTTTAATAACAATCTCAAATATTGGAGGACTAAAATTGTGAAGCTTCCGAGGTACCAAGAAATATCAGTACATTCTCCTTTCTTATAACTGCCACTCACATTACAACTTCTTCAAACAATCAAAGCTCAACAAATTTTCAACCATGGAAGCTCGAATTCTGCTCATATTCATCATCTGCTTGTTCACAATCAATACTTGTTCATCATCATCCGATATTGTGGAGATCCTTCCTCTCAAAGAAGCCGATAAGGTTCAAGTGACCGTCTACTATGAATCACTCTGTCCCTACTGTGAGAATTTCATCGTCAATTATCTGATCGATGTATTCACTGAAGGAATCGATGCCATCGCCGATGTAAAACTGTTTCCGTATGGGAACGCCAAGGTCAATTCCAACGGCAACATCACTTGCCAGGTTTTCCCCCTTACTAATTCCCGATCTCGATTGCTTTTACCGATTTTCCAATCATCATCATTGTTCAGTTAGTTTGTTAATTTTCGTGGAGTTAATTAGGAATCTAACTATTTGTGCAATTCTTACAGCATGGTGAGCAAGAATGTTTACTTAACACTGTAGAAGCCTGTGCAATCAATACTTGGCCTGATGTGGTAAGGTTTTAGCTCTTTATATCTTTATTATTTTAATTTTTGAGGAAAATTAATGGTTTACTGGTTTTGCCTTGTAAAGCACGAATTTGGAATTCCGGAAAATAACTGAAATTAGAGAGATTTGAGCAAGAATTAATAGTTTACTGGAAGATTATGTTGTTTCATCAGGATTATTGAGACTATAACTGGGGCTTAGATTAATTATCAAAATATTTATTAACTGCTAGGATGTAAAAACTGGTTCGAGTTTGAAGTTTTGCTTGTATTTAAACTGTATTAGCAGCAAAAAGTGAATCAATCCAACCCCAAGTCCTAATTGACACTATGATAATCTATTGTGGATTGAGTTTTATATGAGTTACAAATAGTGTTTAAATTCTTCAAGTGTGAAGAAAAATATAGCATTACTTATGATACTAATCAAGTAATCCAGAATTTTTTTCATAATTCGAAAAACTCAGCTTCATAATACTTATAAGTTATTATCAAAATATGCTTGAGTTTAAATAGGAGAATAGGAGCAGCCCCTTTTCAATTTGTTTACGTTTTTCTAAAATATGTAATCTGTATGCAGCATGATCACTTCCCTTTCATCTTTTGTGTCGAAAGATACCTCTACTATGGCAAGTTTGATAAGTGGGAATCGTGCTTTGAGGAACTAAGTTTGGATCCAAAACCCGTGAAGGATTGTTACACTAGCGGATATGGAAACCAGGTAAAAGTTTCTTGATTCACATGCCTGGATCTTCATAAATTATACATAAACTGGCAATCAATTTGATCACTTAAAGTTTATAGTTCACATATGGTTAATTTGGATTTACATCTTGCAGCTTGAACTACAATATGCAGACATGACAAATTCTCTTCAACCGCCCAAAAAATACGTGCCATGGGTTGTTGTGGATGGAAAACCACTTTACGATGTTAGTTTCTTCAACTCAAGTCTCAAAACCATCAATTACTTTCCCTTAGTAGTGGCAAATACAAGTATATAACCAATTTACTTATAAATGGGTCCATTGGATGTGTTTTATGATTTATTTCAAATGTCTATGCTACTTAGAAAACAAACAACCTCTTGATCAGTATAGAAATAATGTTTTCTGAGCATTGGTTATTTAGAAATAAATATATCAAATTTTGGACAAAAGTTTTAGTGAGTAAATTTACCCGAGCTAAAGGCTACTACATGTTTCAACCAGATAGATTTCGACAAGCTATCCACCTAACCCTGTCCATCTACCACCTCTACTTCGTTTGTCTGACGTTCAATGTTTATTTTATTGTTTCAGGACTATATTTACATCATAACCAACATTTGTGGTATGTACAAGGGCCCGACATTGCCTAAAGCTTGTCTAAGATGTCTTGCATCATCTGGAAACCACATCGGCGCCGCCAAGGACAGAGCAATTCCGCTTCATCCGGTTACTTATGCAGATGAACCATCAAATCCTTTACTCTCAAAGCTTAGATCATCCTTGATGTCCTTAATGTTCAAGAGAAACATGGCAACCTAAATGCAAGGTGGTAACACATAACAAAAGGAGAAATCATATACCCCATTGTAAATTTGTATAATAAATTAAAAAAAAAAGCTATTTGCATCTTCAATAACCGATGTTCTCACTTCTTATTACTAACATGTACACCCCACAAGTTGAGTGAAGTGCGAATATCGGTTCTTGATGATGCAAAACTTTATTAGGAAGTTTTACGTACTTCTGTTAGCAACTTATTAAAAATATTATGTAATTTAAATCAGGAGATGTGTGTATTGGTTTTTAGTTTTTACATATTGAATATTGTACTTTTATGTATGGGAAGAATGTGTAGTATATATGATATATATGGTTTAGTCACATTTATTATGCCTTTTCTTTTGTTTTTACAACTGGAGAGCCAAGGGATGTGTTAGGAGACTATATTCATTATGCTAAAATATAAGGTTGAGCACAGGGAGTGGCCAGGACTAGTATGAGAACATCGCCAGTGGTTGGTGGAATCTTGCAAAAATTTATTGATTTAATTAATCAGTTATATAATTATTATTTTATTTTGTTCTCTTTTTAAAATTTATTTGTTGTATTTATACGAATTTAAGTTCTATAAATTCATGTCTTTTATGTTCTTCATTCATCTTCATCTTAATACACACGTTTGCACATTTAGATATGCAGGAAATTAAAATTCATTATCATTTACACATTTAAACCTGGAAATATTCATCATCATTGTCTGTATCGTTGATTTTGTTTGTAGACGAAAGACTGTTTGTTACTTAACGTGATATGATGAAAGTAAGAGATCTTAATTACGACATTCCATGATTCCATCGAAAGAATGGGGTAACGTTTTAAAATGATTAGCTTAAGAGATTGAGGTACGTGTAAGTAAAATATATCTATTTGACATTACCTGATAGTAATTTAAACAAAAGTTAGGTACTAAAACCTCTTTTAAAAATATATAAGCAATTAACATGTGTTACTAGAATATAGTGATTTAATCGGGTTCAAGGTTTTATCGAACTACTTGAGTTCGATTCGAGTTTGTAAGTGTTTGAACTGAGTTTTTATAGAGTTCGAGCAAAAACTCGAGTTTAGAAATAAGCTTGAAATATATAATACGTCGAGCTCGAGCTTATATGGACTCGGCTAGAAGTCATTTCAAGTTTCATATATATAGTATATAAGTGTGTATGTAACTATTTATAAAATTTAATTTACAAATGTTATTGTTGATAAATTCTATTGGATTATTGTTTTTGATTTATGTTCTATTTTCTTTTAAATTTTATACAAAGTTAAAATATGTTGGTTATTTAATATAGTTTTTCAATTAAGTTTTGTTAATCAAGCTTAATTTTGAATATTTATTCTGAGTTTTCCGTCAAGTATATTCGAGCTCGTATAAATATGCTACCTTCATCGTCAATTTCTCCTTACTTATAATTATAAACTCACAGCCCATAAACATTAAACACCCAAATGATTCTTAAGAAAGTTAATGTATGCCACTATTTGCATTACGTTGACTATTTATAAAGTTTTAGAACCATCAAAATATAGAGTTAATTATACATTTTTTTAAAAAAAATTATGTCTCCTGTTTAATGATGGACGGAGTATATTTAAATATATAAAGAACTCTTTTGAATTGAAGTTTTTATCCAAGTAGCTAGCTACATCATTATTTTATCAACATGAATATGTAGTCAATATATATATATATATATATATATATATATATATATATATATATATATATAATAAACATAAATAAATTATATCAAAATAATGTGAATTTTGAAAACTTAGTATATTAAAAATTAGATTTTAAAAGTCTTATACATCGTATAAGTAAAACATTAAAATCTAGTTATACAGTTATAATTACAATGTAAGGTTAATAACGAAACACCTATACATTCACCTATATATTCGCCTTTCAACACTTTTCTATTTTTGTCTTATTCGCATGATCACATATAATTTTGACTTGCTAATTGCCATCGGTAAGATAAAACCTCTCTTTTACTTCAACCAAACATGCTTATATCGTTCTTTTTTCTTCTTTGGTCACACCCCTGTTTCCTTCTCTTCTAAACCCCCTTTCATTTCCTGTTTTTGATCATGATAACAAGGGTATGTATGTCATGGAAAAATAGGGTGAGCCAAGAGCCCTGAGCCCTGTTTGTTTCGCAGAATTCGAAAGATTGAAATTGATTTTAATTTCATCAAATCTACATATGGAATGAATTTTTCATTACTTAAGGGAATGTAAACGTTTCAAAGAATGAGATTCAAAAACAAGTTTACCAAACGCAATATAGCACGGAATTTGATTTCAATTTTATTCTATTTATTCGAATTCTGAAAAACAAACGAAACCTGAGAGTACGTATGTACGAGTGTGGTTGAAAAAACCATGTTTTTTTAACAAGAGTAATAGAATACAGATATTATTTAGTAGTTAATAGCAGTAAATGTTTTTTTATTAAAGGTATTAAGATGCGACTAACATGTTTATTTTTTTATATTTTTTAAAGAGTTCAAATCTCGTTATTAATATTATTGGTGTAAATTGTTCGGGATATATGTTCTATTAAAAAAATTAGTAGCTATCACCCTAAGTGAAAAGTTTATTTGAGAACTGTTTTTATTGCGAGAACCGCGAGAACCAATCTTATTCTTTCAATTCACCATCCTTCAATTGAATTGTCCACCTATAAATTCCTTACATGCACTATGTCACACTCAATCCCCCCACGCTCTTCATCCATGAACTCCATTATCCAAAATGAACAGACAAAATTGGTTCTCACACTTCTCGCACGAAAACAGTCTCGTTTTAACCCTTCCCATCACCCTAATATCTCTTTTTATCTTAAGAATATAATATTCATAGGATAAGTTCACACTCTATTAATACCAATTTTTGAAGTTTAGTCGCTAAATACGACAAATCTTGTCAAATTACGCAACTGGACAATTTTACCCTTTGGTAGTGTACATTTATACACGCAATTATGCAAATGCCTAAAACAGTAAACCAAAATACGAAACTGAACGAAATGCATAATGGCAGCAATGTAAATAAACGTAACATTAAGACTAGTTATGGCTGTTGAATCAGTATAAAGTTTATACGAAACATAACACCTTGGACTTTCCATTCACCGTGGGGTAGGTAACAATGGAGGCTCATCGTCGCAATAATCGCCGATCAGATGTTCTACTACTTCTCCTACTTGTCTCCTTAGCTGCTGCGACTCTCTTGCCGTCATCGGCGTCCCCGGTCGCCGTCTCCGATGGTGAAAAAGTGGAGTTAAGTTTATACTACGAAGCTCTGTGTCCTTACTGTGAGAATTTCATACTCAACAATTTATACAAGATATTTGATAACGGTCTGATTTCAATCGTCGATCTCAAGCTTAGTCCCTATGGAAATGCAAAGATTAGTTCCAATGGCACCATCGTTTGCCAGGTTTATACTTTATACACTCCCTTCAAATAGGTTTTACCTTTCGTTAATTGAATCTGTAGACTATATATGATTGGTTCCATTCGACGCAATTACTGATTGAATTGGTTTGTGTTATCCTAATTCCTGTAATCAGCTGATTAATTGTGTATTTTTCGTTAAATTTGAAGCATTTGTTGTAGGTGAATTCTTATTGTTGATGTTACATCTTAGTCAACGGTGAATTCGCATGAGTATTTATAAATTAAATTAATTTTGATTAGGTTAATTTTTAGGTTACTTAGTAAATAGCAAATTATTCATATATGAATACAATTGAATGCAAATAGGAATTGTAAATTTCTTTTAGTTAGACTCATGAGTAGATGTTTATGGATCTTTGTGCTTATAATAGAGATCAGGTTCCTATAGAGATAATAATCGATTTCTTTTAGTATTAAGTTGGTTCTCATAGAAAGAAGTCATGGATGGAACTTGTTTGATACTTGGATCACTTTTGAATTATTGGGACCAAATATAATAAAAACCACACATAAGTGCAAATTCATTCTCGGCTACGGTCATGTTATTACTGAACACTACCACTTGTTGTTTTATCGGACAGTCACTTAAATAGAACATAACTAAAGACTCGATAACTTTCTAACTCTCTTTCATTTATGTACACTGAGATGGTGTAATTCTAGATGAAGAACTTACACGTTTACAACAACTCTAAACGCTTGTCACTTGTTTTTTATTAACTTTCTAGCTGTCCTTATGATATTTGCAAGTTTTGATATTTATGAGTGGCCACTGTAATGTTCTTTTTCTGAAGAAATTACTTGCTGTAAAAGAAATGTTTGTTGTTCCTTCTTCCTGATATTTTGTGTTTTCTACGGTCTTTGATTTCTATTATTAGAATGTAGTTATGCTTAAAACATATTTTGAATGTACTAAGATGTTTTTTTTTTGTGATTATGTTGCAGCATGGTGAATGGGAATGTGTGCTTAATACTGTAGAAGCTTGTGCAATTCGTGCCTGGCCTGTTGTGGTAAGATTCGTCAAAGTGTACACCTATAGACAAATGTCTCGACTGTTTTTCAATAATGTCAAGATTCTTATTGTCAACATTTTGTTACAATTCACATGGGAATATTAGGAAGATCAACTTGAAATTTTGTTCACTGAAGACAGTTTTTTTTAATTTACTTTATGAAGTTGAATTGTTGATGCATCTAATGCAAGTTATTATGCAGAGCGACCACTTCCCTTTTATCTATTGCGTGGAAAGTTTAACTGCTGTAGGGAAATATGCCGAGTGGGAGACTTGTTTTGAGAAATTAAATCTGGACCCCAAACCTGTTACCGATTGTTACAATAGTGGTTATGGGCATGAGGTTAGTTTTCTTGGCTTACTGCACATATGGTGCCCACATATCGATATTTTGTATCTATGATCACTATACATTTTATTTGCAGCTTGATCTACAATATGCCAATGAAATAAATGCTCTTGAACCTCCTCACACTTATGTGCCATGGGTTGTTGTGGATGGACAGCCAATTTATGACGTGAGTATTTTGTATTCTTATTAAGATAGTAACCATTACATGTTTTGCCTACTTCTTTGCTGAAAAAATGTTCACATTCCATATGCCTATGCCCAAAAAAACGTTACATGTGTTTTGTGACTTGTAGGATTACCCAGATTTCGTGAGCTTCGTTTGTAAAGCTTATAAAGGCTCTAACGTGCCCCAAGCATGCCTTGATTTATCTCAGCCAATCACCACTCAAAATTACATTGCAAAGCCTCTCAATCATGTCTGCTACAAAGAAAAAGACTACGCGAAGTCGAAGTCAACAATTTCAGAAATTATATCAACAGTAGCTTCTTGGATGCAGCATTTTAGCATGGCATAATTTGTGTAATATTTATGTGGTATGTTCACAAACTCATCCTAGTAACTTCTTGTTTTCAGTATGTGGTCTTCAAGTGGTTTGTTGATAACCAAGTAAGTTTTAGACATGTATGGTTATGATACTGATCCGCAAGTAATTGTTGCAAGAATGTGATGTTATATGCTCGTTTTAGATGTGGTTTCTGTTTTTGATCATTAATCACATAATGTAAATGTTTTTGTTGGTGAAAGTTTTTGCCGCACTGTTTCCGGGCGGATACTCACACTGAAGTAGGGGTGTAAACGAGTCGAATCAAGCTCGAGCTCGACAGGGCTCGATAGCTCGACGAAGTTTCATACTTGAAGCTCAAGCTCGGCTCGCAAGGGTACACTTAGCTCGAGCCAAAGCTCGAAATATAAAAAAATTAAATTCAAAAACCAAATTATTCAAAATATAGATAAAATCTGAAATTAATGATTTTTTAGTAACTACTTATTATAAATAGTATGTATATAAAGTAGATTTGTTTCAATAAGTACTCCTTTTTAATATGTTTTAATATTAACTCATCATATATACATATTACATATATAAATATACATA
This sequence comes from Dittrichia graveolens, assembly GCA_038502395.1. NCBI lineage: Eukaryota > Viridiplantae > Streptophyta > Magnoliopsida > Asterales > Asteraceae > Dittrichia > Dittrichia graveolens. Next base: position 77,559,267 of record JARJIL010000002.1, read on the forward strand.
TACTATACAAGACTCGAAAAGCTCGATAAGGACTCGAGCTCGATAAGTTCGACTCGAACAAGCCGAGTTTGAGGTACTCGATAAAAGCTCGACTCGTTTACACCCTACTGAAGATAGGGGTTTTGGCCAACAATTAGGTTTTCTAATTATGTGGTTGCCTGAAGCTTTGATCAGATTGCCGCCTGTTCTGGGTATCTTGCTAAAATGATAATTATGTAGTATATTGTTGCCATTAAGAAAAATCATTTTATAGTTGAAGAATTAACAGTTTGGACATAAAAAGGGATTTAAAAGGGAGCATGTCTTAACGTGTAAATCAAGTTTGAGTAGCTCTTTTAAAAATAAACATAAAGTATGTTGCATATATCAAAACAAATAAAAATGTAGACATTGACCCTTGAAAATTATTGGGTCCTTGAAATTAAAAACTATTGCACAAAATTTTGGTGTAATTGTGTAAAATAGAAACAATTTCTTCAAATTGTTAAGGAAAATGTCATTTTCTTGTACTAAATCTTCCAACTTACTAAATGTTGACACTCGTAATTAACTAATTCGCGTTTCTAACCCCTTTTGACACTTGTTTTGATTTATTGAGTAAAATGGTTTAGTATAATCTTAAGATGATCTAGTGGTAGGATACTTGAAATGTCTTATTTGGGTTCGAATCTTGTTAGGTGTAAACATATTAAATGATTGGAGTTATTCGAAATGGCTAGGCCACATCCCTTAAAAAAATTATATACAAGCTCTTAATTAAAAAAAAGTTAAGGTTTGAATTAACACATATTATTAACACCAACAAAACAACGTTGTCGAGAAACGTTTAAAATAAAGAAATAAATGTTGGTAGTGAGAGATAAAAGAGGGAGAGAAAAAAAGAGAAATTGCATGTCAAAAAAATAGTCACACATATAATATACAAAACCATATAACTTATAGTCGAGCGGTATCTAGTGTTCTTAGTGTCTCATAAGTTACTGAGTTCAAATCTCGTAATGGATAACATTGTGTAGAATTTGCTCATTAAGTTTAAATTTAGGATATATATATATATATGTGTGTGTGTGATAGCCGTTCAGAAAATATATATATATATATATATATATATATATAACACGAGAGAGAGGTTATTAGCTTAACATCTAACCTTAAGACTGCATTGACACATTTTAAAAGAAAAGGCGATTTATGTAATTTCAAAACTCAAAAGGATGAAATGCGTAATTTGCAGAAAACCACAAGGCTAAATAATTAAATTTGCTTACAAATTTATCACATTTTTGAACCAATTGAGTTTTGAAGACAAACACAAACACTACAGGAAGAGAATAATATATATTTGACGAAGGGAAAACAGAAAGAGCACAGAAAACGGATACGATGCAACCAATTTGATGATCCGATCGCTGGTAAATAAATCCTGTTCTTTGTTTGAATATCATTGATTAGAATTTACAATTATGCGATACATTTTCACTCAAATGGCCAATCATCCTCTTCCATAAGGATGGCGATGGTATGTGATTCAATTTTTCTAAATCTTCCGTTTGAATGGCGTTTTTCAGATCATGTGATTAATTCTTATAATTGCGATCTTAATCGTATGTGACTATCGGCATTCATATCCATGTTTATGCGATTGTCATCTATCTGGGGTTTATTTCTTCATTTCTTGTTTAGGGGGGAAATTTCTGATTGATGTGATTGTAGATCATGTTTTGTTGTCTTGAATCCTTCTTTGATTTAGATTTTAGATGATGATTTTCATGTAAACGTTGCTTTCGATCTCTTCATGTTTGGCGTTTTACCAAAGAATTTACGACGAAAGTTAAGAAAAAATGTATATTTTATCATTAGAATGGAACTCAGATTTATGTATGTTCTTCTTCACTGTATTATATATCCATGAATAATAATGATTTAACCATTAAAATTTTAATTTAATTTCAGTTTAATCATAATTTTTTTTGTCAAACGGTTTTACCATAAAGTTTTAATTTATTATGATTTAATCCTCAAAGGTACAACTTTTTTTTGCATTAAACCTTAAAGTTTTTTTCCAATGATTTAACTCTTAAATTTTTATTAAAAAATAGTTTAACCCTCTAAATTTTGTTAAGTTTTTAATAAAAATAAAATGCATAATCTAGTAGGGAGGGTATAATCGAAAACCATACAAAATTTAAGCGATTAATCCGTTTTTTAACTAAAAAATCTTCAAACGAAAAGAGTGAATAATGATTTAACAATTAAAGTTTTAGTTCAGTTTCGGTTTAATCATCAAAGTTTTTTTTTCAAATGATTTAACCATGACGCCCTAGATTCCACCATTCCACTCCACCATTTCTACAAACTCACGCAGGGGTGTAGCCGATCTTTGGTTCAATTGTAATCAATGAACACGAAGTAATGAATTCACAAAGTTTGTGGCGCCATGTGACTGATTGATGACAACATCTAATTCTCGTCTCCATTAAGGCATCCAATCACACCCGACTACTTGAATCTTGGTATGCCCCCGATTACGGCCTTCCATTGTTTTCTTTGGAATTTTCGTAGTGTTTGCCTTGGATTAGAGCCTTCGATTATGTTAGAATTTTGGGGTGTTTCTGTTTTACTAGTTTAGCAAATTGTGCTTTATGTTATTCTCATTATATGTTCTTTGATTATATCTCATATTTACACTCAATTATGCACAAGTATTTAGTATCCATTTGGGCATTTGGTTGCCAAGTTTTTTATGATTACTTTTCTTTTGTGTGGCCAATTTAATATTGATTCAAAATGACACCTCCGCAAAAGTGCCAAATTGCCATTAATTTTATTTCAAAATTTGGGCTCTCAAATTGCGGGCTTGAATGTGAGGCATTTTTCGGTCTTTTTTGAATTCGGTTTATATGATTAAAACCGAAAACCAAACCGATTGAATTCGGCTTTTGGTTTAGTTTGATTATGTTATACTTTTAAATGGCTTCCGTTCAGTTATGGTTTTACCAAAAAAAAAAAACAATAAACCAAACCGATGAACACCCCTAGACAATAACAACAACAGATGAGAATTTAAGAAACTTTTGTTAACTAACCCTGGAGCAACATTAAACAAAATGCATACCAAAATGACCAACAGTATAACTTTTAAAACACAAGAACAAAATTCATCATTTTGGGTAAACACAAAAACTGAATGTGTATTTAACTATTTTCTTTATATTGCAATATGAATGGAATGTATAGATGTAAATTTTTAATACTTTTTCAGAGATGGAGGGTATGTGATAGTTCAAAAGGAAATATTGACTCATCGAACAAACAAGAAATTCTCCGAGATGGCGAATGAAGGTGGCAACACCCACGATCCAACCGCTCGACGCCGGCGAATTGCTGAGAAAGGATCCGACCGTTTGGCTTTAATTACTGGTGGCCGTGCCACTAATGTACCTTCTTCTGCAGGAGCAACAACTCATTCCTATAATGTATCATGCCCTCCCACCCTTACCCGTTTCCAAGATCAAGTCCTTCCTTCCGGTATGTTTTCTAAATCCTTTTTCATTTTTTAATTTTTTTATGACTTTAATCTATTCTTTTCAATAATTCATTTGTATGTTGATCCCTTTTTTGTTGTTTCCTAATGGAAAATCCTAACTGAATTCTTTATTAACCTAGCGGTGATATCGGTTCAAAAACTGGACTGCATCGGTCCGAAAGGAAATTCGTAAAAACAAGGACCAAAGACCGTTCCCGATCTGGTTTAGTTTAGTTCATTGATTTTTCGGTCTTTATACACGGTACCAAACAAAAACCGGACCAGAACGAAACCAAAAATCTCTAAAACACAAGAACCGGAGACCAGACCAACCGTGCTCGGTCCAGAAGAATAACCCCATAAGGTTAGACTTGAAGGAAAGACGATGATTTAGAATGCTCTAGCAGAGGATTAGGGTTCCTAGATGAATAGGTTGATTTAATGATGTATAAAATTACAAGAATGATGCGTTTGTAAAGAATTAATTCACTACATATAGTAATCTTAATGTGAAAATCATAAAAATTTAGGATGATGTAATGATGTATCATGTGAGCGTTTAAAGTTAAAATTGGACGACCTTCAACCTATCACACCAGATTATTTTAACTAAATTATTCTATAATGTTGCAGATGAAAACAATGATGAAACTGGTTGTTTGCGCAAATCCGAGTCAACTAAAACAGAATCCTCTAGAGAAGCCAACGAAAGACAATCATCTCCTAACAAATCAAAATGTGAGGCTACTTCAAAAAACAAAATCTTGCTTTACAAAACTGTGAGCCCTATACAGTTGCGTCCTGCCATTTTAGCTTCGCAAGACATCCGGCGCAAGTGTTCATTTTTTGCAGGAATTGTGGCTCTGTTGTCATATGTTGGGTTCCCCATTGTAGGCAGTTACATTATAAGGAGCATCATATTATGGAGGCCACTTATTCTACTTTTACTCAATAATGTCATGATTACTATTGCACCTCTCCTCATAGATGCTATGAAAATGATTCCAGATGCAACAAGTGAGGAGGCTGATTTTTCTGATAATCTGGGTACGCCTTTTGAATGGGGTATGTTGTTTATAACAGGTTTACGTTCTTTATTCATGGATTCGTGCATTTACTCGGTAGTTGTTGTTTGTGGCATGGCCTTTTTGCAAAAATTAGGGTTCTAGAATAAACTTTATTCGCCTTGTTTCATGGCGTTGATTCTTAGTTTGTCCATTTATTTCTCCAAGAAAAACCTTGAGTTTGTTGTTAGCGAATTTTGTCTATGTATTTAGTTATACGTGGGTAGGGTCTATTATTCATTTGGCCTTTTGTTTATATCTAAATTTCTTGTGACATATGGTGCGTAGTAACTAGTAAGGGTTTGAATTAGCTTATTTTTCCGACTCCCAAGCTTATTAGAATTTTAATAAGCTTATAAATTATTTTTTTGTCGATTAGGAGCTTATGAAATTAACCAAGTATAGGTTATTAAACTTATGCTCTTAGGAGAGTAAGCCAAAATCGACTAATATACAAACTTATTTTAAAAAAACTAATTCAAACACGCTCTTTGTTTAGACATGTCTAGATGGTAAGAAAAAACACATATTATAATATTCGAATGTGCATATCTTAGTTTCTTTAGATTAAAGAATTTATTAAGATGACACTAATTTTGCTATCAATGAAAAATCATTACACTATGCGAGAGAGGAGATAAATTTGCTTTGCTTTCTCAAATAACAAGTCTAGTGTATTTGTATTCGTTGACATAATCCATATATGCAATCTTGATTAAGCTAGGTGTTATTCTATACACCATAATCTACTAACACTATTGTAAATTAGGTTTAGTTAATGCATAGAAACAAAAAAAAAAGTTAGCTTGTCACCTAATAATTAATCGCATATACATAAACTAAGGTGTGGAAGCAAAATAGATAGTGTATGTAACTTTACCCATCTAAAAATAAATGAAAATTGGTATTATGTATAGCAAAATGGAGGTCTAGGGATCATAACCATTACACACATATTTCTTGACATTGGTTACGCGATTTACTTACATATTGGTATTAGACCAGTGAGAATAGAAACCTCAAAAGTGGTTTACCAAAATATATGGCAAAGTCATCTTTATGGTTGGCTATCTTGTTTGTTTTAGAAAACAAAGTTAACAAATTTGTAGGTTTTCTAGGTTTCTTGGGGTATCGAATAACTTATTTATCAGATTAAGTGTCGCTTTACTTAGCTTCACAACCCGAAAGAGGAAGGGGGTGGATCAGGAATCTCCATAACCATTATCTCTTCAAACCCCAGATTTCAAAGTTCGATCAACTAGTGGAATATTAGGTTGGTGATAAACAAACCAGTTGTGAGATATGAAATCTCATGTATACATTTTCATGACCACTACCTCTTCAGACCCCAAATTTCGAAATTCAATCAACTAGTGGAATATTTGGTTGATGATAAACAAATGAGCTATAAGATATGAAAATCTTATGTATACATTTTCATGAGATATAGGTGGACGAAAAAAGGAGTGAGTGAAACTATGAGATAGATTGTGGATGTAATTATGTGATGAAAAAAATGTGTCAACCATAATGACACCCTTTGTATTACAAATTGGACATGCTGGACGATGTTTCATGTGAATCTGAATAGCGGATTCACGCATTATTGAGAATCTATGAGGTAAAATGACCATCTACAAGTTATCTAATGAAGCGAAAGATTGTGGTTAGTCAAGGAAGTGGATAAACCTTAAGCATGACATAAGGTTCAAGAAGTGACTCAAGATTGGTGTTTTCAAGTCACCGGTGGAACAAAAGGTATGTTGTGTTACTAGTGAGCCGGAAGGTCAAAATGGTTGCCTTAACTTGTTACTCTTAAAAGACTCCCTCTTCCTCTTTCAATAGGGACTTGAATCTTTTTACTATCGAGAGTAATTGACTTCATCGACACACGGATTTTCAATCACTAGTATTTGCAGCCATGCCTCCCTCTCATTCGTCGGGCTCACCTCCTTACTCTCTCAAATCACGCCACTATCTCCTCCTCTCAAGTGTACTCTTTAGTTCGGTTTGTTTCGGTTTCAAGTTTTGTTCATTAAAAATACTAAGTGATTCTATATTTAGTTAGAGTTAAAAGGTATATATCACTGTGCATGTTGGTTCAACTTTTACATCATAGCTGTTGTTTTTACCATAGATTTTTTCAATGAAAAATGATATATTCTCCTACCTTTTGTTCCTACTTCATCCTTATGTGTAAGGCTTAATTCTCTTTTTTCATATCATCCTTTGATTTTGACACTTGTCTTGATCAAGTGAGTAGGAGGATAAGTAGAAACAAAAAATATGATATGTGTAAGGCTTAATTCTCTTTTTTCTTAACAACATGTGATGTTTGTAAAAGCATCCTCAGAACCTTCCACCGGTGAACCAAAACCCTTCAAAGCTGTTACTTCTATAAACAGTTTCACTACTGTTGAAAACAGTCCCCATCTTTACACTAACAGTTCCAAGGAAAGTCCAAACAGTTTTCATCCAAAAACCTCAACTGTTAGTATTAAGACCAAAGGAAAGAAGGAGATTGATGAAGTTGCAGTTGCAAAACAGAAGAAGGAAGCTTCAAAGTCAGAATCCAAAAACAAACATGTGAAGAAGCATAAAGAAGTGCCTATTTGCACATGCAAACTGCATGGTGTGCAAAAGTTTCCTCCTTCAGCACCAGTGAGGGGAAATCAAAGAAATAGAAACCAATTATGGGCATAAAGAAGTGGGATACCTATAGTCAGAACTAAAAAATGTTACATTTGTGGGAAAGCAAATCACTTGGCTCACAACTGTTATCATAATAAACATTTCTATAGGACCCGGAAACCAAATCCCAGAAAACAGTCTAATAGTTCTTCAGCTGTTAAGCCAAAACAGTCTAACAGTTCTTCATCTGTTAAGCCAAAACAGTCTAACAGTTCTTCAACTGTTAAGCCAAAATCAGAAAATGTTTGTTTGGCTTGGGTAAAATTGCAGAAACAACCAGTTTCTGAAGAGACTAAATCTGATAATTCATCTGAAAGTCAAACCAAGTCACATGTTAATCACAACAGTTGGAAACCACATGTTCTCACTAAATACTCTTCACACAAGATAGAGAAATATGATTGGGATGAAATTAAGAAAACTCAATCTGTGGTTAAGTATTATGACATGAATGGTGTACCCAAGACCTGCATGGCCTGGGTACTTCCTACTACTAACTGAGTTTATTTTGTGCAGAGCATTCATAGGGCCAATCAAGGAACAATCTGGCATGAGGATAGTGGATGCTCAAGGCACATGACTGGAAATCCACACTTCTTGAAGGATTTCAAAAGAATCAATGGAGGATTTGTAGCATTTGGAGGAAATCCAAAGGGAGGTAGAATCACAGGTAAGGGAGCTGTAGATGCAGGTAACCTTACTTTTAATGATGTTTACTTTGTAGAACAACTCAAATACAATCTGTTGAGTGTGTCCCAAATCTGTGACATTAGAAACAAAGTAGTGTTTATAGATACTAAATGCATTATCCTTTCAAAAGATTTTAAGATAACAGAAAAAGACATTCTTTTAAGAACACTAAGAAAGGATAATGTTTACTGTTTGGATACACAAAAAGTTGCTCAGCAGAATGTTTTAAGTTGTTTACTCTCCAAGGCATCTCATGATGAGTCTGCCATTTGGCATAGAAGGATGTGTCACATGAACTTTAAAACCATGAATTTGTTAGCTAAAAACAGTTTGTTAAGAGGTTTACCTCAAAAGGAATTCTCATGTGATGATCATTGTATTTCTTGTCTCAAAGGCAAGCAACACAAAACTTCTTTTAAGACCAAAGAAGTTTCTTCCATCTCTGCACCATTACAGTTATTGCATATGGATCTTTTTGGTCCTACATCTGTGGTTAGTATAGGGAAGAAAGCTTATTGTTTAGTCATAGTTGATGACTTCACCAGATTTACTTGGGTTCAATTTCTTAGATCTAAGGATGAAATTGCAGAGTTAGTTAAATCTCTTATTCTTAGAATTGAAAATCAGTCTGATTTAAAGGTGAAAGTCATTAGGTCTGACAATGGGTCTAAATTCAAGAAATATGAGCTAAACAGTTTCTGTGAAGAGAAAGGGATTGAAAGATAGTTTAGTGCTCCTTGGACTCCACAACAGAATGGAGTGGCTGAAAGAAGGAATGGGACTTTGATAGAGGCTACTAGATCAATGCTAGCTAAGGCTGAGTACATTGTTGCATCAAGTTGCTATTCTCAAGTATTATGGATTCAGAATCAGGTTCTGGATTATGGTATGACTCTTTTGAATACTCCTATCTATGTTGATAACACTAGTGCTATCAGCATTGTGAACAATCCAGTGAAGCATTCAAAAACAAAACACATAGAAATCAGGTTTCACTTTATCAGAGACTGCAATGAGAAAAAGTTAATCCAAATTTTAAAAGTACATACTGATGATCAGTTAGCTGATCTGTTTACCAAAGCATTTGATGTGAGCAGATTTAACTTTCTAATCTCAAATATTGGCATGATTAACTTAGAATAATGCTTTGTTAGCTATTCTTTCTATGATTTTTGTGTTTTCACACTAAAAGTTTCAAACTGTTAGTTGTCAGTCTAACAACTGTTTATGAAAGTATTCAGGGCTTTATAGTACAAATTATAACTAACAGTTGTCAACTGTTAGTACTTTGGTGTTACAACTGTTAGGCAAGCAGCCTAATCAGTTAAGGGGGAGTGTTGCAGTTGAAGTACTTTAACCAAACAGTTTTCAACTGTTAGCTCCATATCTTCCGTCAACTGTTAGTCAAGGGTATTAACGTCTTTGAAGATATTCTGAGGGATATTGAATTGCATTTAATATGCATTACATATATAAGTCATTCCCTCCTCGCAGTTTTCTTTACGCTTACTAACATTCAATTACACGCTAAAACCCTAGACGCTCTCTTCGAAATCGCCATGGCTCCCCTTTCGTTTGTCAAAGAACACAACATGCTTGCCTTCCTCTCCAAACCAGCCGAGTTGCATGTCTTTCATGACATGATCGACTATCTCACCCTGTCAAATCTCAATACTGCTCTCATCATCAATCCCATCATTTACATTTCTCATCTTGATCAGTTCTGGAAAAATGCTACGCTCACTGAAATATATGGAGTGCAATGGATCACTTCAAAGGTAGATAGCCATGATGTTTCAATCGCTGAGAACACCATCCGTGAACACCTTCAACTTAATGGTCTTGAGGGTGAGTATTCTGATACAGTCTCCTTGGAATTCTTGCATGAGGAGTTGATGAAACTGGGGTATGAGGGCCCTAGGGGAAAGGGTACCTTTTACAAAGGACAATTTTGTGCTCATTGGAAATATTTAATACATACCTTACAACAATGTCTAAGCCCCAAACGAACTGGCTGGAATGAGTTTGGAAGCAACATTGTTTTGGCCTTAACCTGTTTGGCCAACAATCGTTGCTTCAACTTTTCTAAGTTAATTTTTAATGGCATGGTAAAGCATCTCGGGACCAAATATGGTCTCTTTTTGATGTACCCCAGATTTGTGCAAACATGTTTAAACTTTTTATTGCCAAATCTTCAAACTCACAAGAGGCTTCTGATTCCCTCTGCTCATGTGGCCTCCACATTGAGCAAACTGTTGATTAATGGGAAGAATTTCTCAGGTAACATCACTCCACCACTCTCTGCAATGGTGGAGTTTCTTTCAAGAAACAGAGCTGCCAGAGTTGAGCATGAAGCCCAAACTATTGCTACATCACCAACTCTGGAACCCATAGCTCACGATACTCAAATATCTCCCTCTGCTACTCCTTCTAAAGCTACAACACAAGCCCCCTCACTTATAACATTCGGAAAGAGGAAGAGAACTGTCGGTGCTCCTTCCACCACAGTCCCACCATCCCAAACTGTAAGCCCTGCACAGGTGCATTCATCTGTGCAGAATATCCAAAGGGAACCTATTGTGTTGTCTCCCAAGCACACTGAGGAGGTGATCACTCCAAAGGAGGGTGATCATGTGGTTCTTGAGGCTGACACTACTATTTCATCCTCAAGGGGTGAACAGGGCAGTGTCAACATAAGTAAGACCTCACCCACGGCAACAAAGATTGGTCAAACAGCTTTTGGAATCCCCAGTACCAAGAACAAAGGGGTACTGGTGAGAGATCTTCTAGGAGTGACCAACCAGTTTTATCTGTCGATGATATGTTTGAAGTGGCAACACTTGCTGACATTGAGGCTAGCATGAAACACAAAGCATTGACGAATCCTGATCTAGTACCATTTCTTGCTGCCTTTCTTTATCTCAAAAAGAGGAGTACCTTACAAGACAAGCTGCTTGCCAAGCATAATGAGCTAATTATTCAACAACACAATCAAATCAAGGCTTTGTCAACCTCTCTATTGCAAGCAACGGATGTTCTTCGAATGCATGATCAAATGTTTAAACAAATGCATGCCTCTCCCTCTAAAACAGTTCCAATCAAAAAGGGGGAGAAGGAGCAAGAGAAGGATGTGCAAGGTACACAAACAGCTGCACCAGAACTACTAACATTTGCAACTCCACAAACAACAGTTGCTCAAACAGTTGCATGGGATCAACCACAAGAAGAGAAATTATCTGCTGTTGATAGAGTGTTGATCAATAGGATGATCATGTCTGGGGATTATCCAACAACAGAGGTATTCAAATCATGGTCCAAAGCTAAGCAAAATCATTTGATTGAAGTTGGTGCTCAAACGCTTAACATTAGCACATTCAAAATGGCGCAAAAGATTGATGATGGGTGGCTGGATGGAAAAGTATCTAAACTGGAGCCGATTGCACCTAAGCCAGGATTCAAAGGCATTGCAATTCAAGAGTCAAAGAAAGATGAAAAGATGCCTCATGTGCTAGGAAAAGGAAAGAAAGTTGTTGTTGATATTCCAAAGTTAAAACTTTCAAAAGAACAACAAGAGGAGTATGATCATGAGCTTGCTCAAAGGCTAAATGCTGAGATGGAGCAACAAGAGCAAAAAGATTTTAAATTAGCTCAAGAGATGGCTGCTGAGATCACAAAAGAAATTGAAGAGGAAGAAAAGTCAAAGAAGGCAGATAAGGGGGTAAAAAGAAAGAAAATTGAAAGAAAGAAAACAGTTCCAACTTCAAAGCCAACAGCTGCAAAGAAAAGACAGATATCTAAACCTAAACAGTTTCAACAATCCCAAACAGTTCAAACATCTAAAGAGAAAGCAAAAGCTGGTATGGTTCAAACCATTTTGCAAGATAGGCTCAGAATGGAGGTTGTACAGAAGCTAGATCAGCTTGTGGAAGCTCAACTTGAACAAAAATCTCAAATAACTGAGTGGAGATTTGAATTGTTAAGAATTGAAACTGGGAAGCAAGGAGTAACCATTGTGAGAGAGATTGAACCAATCGAAAGCTATGCAAGCTTCTTACAGTTGATGGATAGTGTGACCAGGAGAGATGTGCAAGAATTATATGAATATGGTCTAAGATACTATGGAAAAGATGTTGGCATTGAAATCAGAGTGATGATGAGACATTTGGCAAGTGTATGTGATCCTTTGAGCGTAATGCAGATGTTAATAGCTGAGGAAGCATTCCTAATAAGTACTGTCAAGGTGTATGCTAAGTCAAAGACTTACAGCATTGTAATAGGAAATGCATTGAATCAATGGTTTGATCTTGAATTCATAAAGCATAATAAAACAAAGCTCTCATATCTAATAAAGGCAAAGTTCTTTGGCCCTGCTAAAGTTAAAGAAAATCTTCTTCAGAGGCTCAAAGAAAGGTTGAAATCCCTACAGTCCAAGAAAGGTTAAATTTCAAGTTTTGATTGAAACAGTTTTGCATAATTTGCTTATGTTAAGTTTTCTGTGGTCGAACCCTATAAACAACTTAAGTATATTGTTCAATATCTTAAGTTAGGGGGAGATTGTTGGGAAATAGGCTAAGTAAGTTAAAACTGTTAAACATGCAAAAGCAAAACTGTTGAAGTAAGTGTTGAGAAAACAGTTTTGAAACTGTTAGTACAAAAAGATTCAGAACTATTAGTTATATCACAACAACTGTTGGAAGACAATGAAGAGAAGACTGTTAGAAGAAACTCAGAACTGTTTATTCAACAAACAGTTTCTGTTGAGATATTTATGGAAATTGCTATCTTCGTAGATTTAAAAGATATCTTATCAAGATTTGAAGATTATCAAGATTATCTCGCAAAGATAGAAGATTAACAAAATTCAAAGACCTAGAGGGTTATTGATGTGCGTTTTACGTACTAGTTTTAAATTTATATTTTACCGAATTATTTACTAAAAACTGCACGAATAGGCAAGTGTACCTAATCGTTTCGTATTATAGTTAGTAAGTCGGGTGTCGAACTCTTGGGGAACGGGAGCTAAAGTGATTTTATCAATTTAACTAAGAATTAACTAAAATAAACTAATTAAACCAAATAAACACAATTAAACTCAATAAATGCAATAAAATACTAAGCTAAAGCAATTAAACTATATTAAGGGAAATTTGTTATCAAGATTAAAACTTTATTATTCTAAGTGACTACTAACACTACTAAATTACCAAAAACAACCAAAATAAGCAAAAAGCAAGAAACTTTGTTGGATTAAGTATCAATTAAAAGGCTTCCCTCCCTAGATTCAATTCCACCCTTTTCAAGTTGGTTTTATAAATCAAAATCAATGCAATGGACAATTAATAAACACTATACCGATTCCTATATTGTTAGACTCTTGATCCGAGTATCCAACTTATCTAATCATGCAATTAACTAATCAATTGGTCATTAAATCAATTAACTACACAATTAAGCATATTTAAGTTCGTATCTATCAAGATCTAATCTTTAATGATTGATTAAGTTACCAAATCATTTAATTAACACATGAAAGTCATCATATATCAATTCTAACACATTAAAGTTCCTATCTTGATTGTTTAACCCTAGGTTTTGATCAAACACTAGTCAACACTAATTATTGGTTCTAATTAGCATTGATTAAAGTCATATAAATGGATTGGTGGTCCTCCAATTTACATCAACTCAGATTCTAAACAAATCAAAAACAGAATTAAAACATGCTAGGATCATTGATTAGACTTGAAAGATAAATATAATGCCATTAAAGTCAAAAAGATACAAAATTAACCAACTTGATAGAGTTTCATCTCCTCTAGGGAGGAAAACAGAAAACCTAGCCTATTACAAGCATACTAGACTTCTGGAAATCAAGATTAAACATTAAGAATGGAAGAAAAATAGAAAAACCGTAAAAAGCAAGAATTCCAAGCCTTTAATCTTCAATTGTAGCTTTAATCCTCCAAATCCGAGCTCAAGTCTTCTGGGATGTGTTAAGGGATGTATTTAGCAGAGGAATGGTGGAAGAAATCGGGTGGTTAACCCTTTTTCAGATCTGTAAGTTCGTTTAAATAGATTTCCGAAAACAGGGGCGTCGTGCCGTGACGAGAAAGTGTCGCACCGCGACGAGGCATTTTAACCCGATTCCAACTCTTTCAAATTTCAAAGCCGGCGTCATCCCATCGCGTCGCGCCGCGACGAGGTTCTTGGTCGCGCCGCGACAACACGTGGCGAAGAGTAGGACCTTATCCGGAAGACTTCATAGCGCCGCAACGCACTAGGTGGTCGCGCCGCGACACCTCTTTGGGCGGCCGGATCACTCTTTTCTTAGGCTGGGCCTATTGGGCTTAGCTTCTTTTTTCTTTCTTTCTTTTCCTCTTTTTGGGCTTCTTTCTTTTTTTCTTTTCTCTTCTTTCTTTGGCCCAATTATTTTTTCCGATTTATTTTCTCGACTTCTCTTTACTTTCTCGACTATTTGGATATTTCGCCTTTTTAACCTGAAAACATAAAAGAAACGGTAAACGTATCTTTTTACAATTAAATAAACATTTTTCGGCTAAAACCAACCCGATATCGCATAATATTTATATATATTTAGCGCGATATCAGTTATAAATACTCTGTTTAGAATAGTTTGTTAGTATTGATTTTGATCAATAGTTTTACACGTATTCATATTGTTTATTGTTTTCAGAAAGTGTATTAGCCTCCAAGTTTCTCTGAAACCTAAGAACAGTTTGTGTTCTTCGTCTAACAAAAGAGTTAGATTAGAGGGGTTGGTGAAATAGTGTAATCATCTTTGATTATTAATAAACATCTTGTGTTTGAAGTTATTCTTTGAATTGGTTGAATTTGTTCTTGTGATTAAAACCTTTATTAATCAATTAAGTGTGATTCCGTAACTTCTTAGTTGATTGTGATTAAATTCAAATATTGTCTTTTCATACAACTCTGATTTAAGATAGTAAAAGATAATTCTTGTTATTTTGTTTATCTATGATCCTGACACCCTGTTCACCAAATCCACTCGTGTTGCCATGGGTTCGGTGGCTCGTCAGCCCAGTGAACCCACACGGTCATGATGGCTACTGACATACCCCTCCACTCTCTGCACCGATCCCTCAGCCACCCGTACTTCGCGGTCCCCCAATTGCCGAAGCCACAAGAACCTCTGTGTACTTTCCAATGACTAGGAACCCTATAGTACAGAGTTATATCACATAGTGGTCCGGACCAAAACACATATACCCCGAAGGGTCACATAAACACATACCCCGAAGGGTCACATAATCACTTACCCCGAAGGGTCATATAGCCACTTACCCCGAAGGGTCTCATAAATCACATACCCCGAAGGGTCACATAAATCTCATGCCAATAAGGCCAAATATCACAAACACATAAGTGTTACAATCATATCACTTGAGCATACATGCTCAACAAAACAAAACCATAATTGGCATCTCAATGCCCAAAACATCATTAGTAAAAACATATATTTCATTTCTCAAAAATCGTTTCATAGTTGGCATCTCAATGCCCAAAATACACCTTAAGTGAAATCATGAACTTCATTAAGTCAAAACCGTGTCTTTTGTTTCAAAGTCAAAGTTCACTCCCATATGGGGTACCTTGTTTCAAAACCATTCATTAATCACAATTTAAACATAAACCATCTCCAACATGGAGCAATGGTTTTATTTTGAGAAACCATCATTTAAAACACATCCTAAATCAAATACACAATTCCTCATTCTTAAACCCAAAGGTTTCATAAAACATTTATAGTTCACATGAATCATAGTGTAAAACAATACATGATTTACACCTTCTTTAAGTTCCAAAAGCCTCACAAACATATGCAAATCGTATAACCCGCATTTATAAAACATATACATAATCCACATCCTTTGAATCATCAAGATTCATCAAACAATTGCCAAACAATCAAAACACAACATGATGACTTGTAATCTTTTCAAACAGTTGGGTATCCGCAGGGTGTACTCACCTGAGGGTGTGATGAGGATCACAACCCCATCCAAACCAAGGCTTAATACTTGATCATAAACCTATGATCACCAAAACACAAGGTTAACTTAGTTAAGTTAACCATACATGGAAGTTACACACAAGTGTGGACTCAAAACACAACTTAATAGTTCATTTCGGGTCTTTCGGACCCCCTATAAACTCTCTAAAACCATTAGAAACAATCCCCAACCAATTCCAAGGTCAAATGGGGTCAAAAACAAGTTTTTGGACCTTTCAGGGGTCCTCGCGCCGCGAGACAAGGTGCCTCGCGCCGGGAGAAAATCTCTGGAAATATGACCTTCGCCAAGAACACACGTCGCGCCGCGACGCCCGTGAACAGTGTTTTCTGGGCCTTTTTTGTTGCTGCAGGCTCCGATTTTTTCACATATATACCAAACAAAAACCCAATCTTTCATAATAAGCTTAAAAACAAAACCACACTACCTCATAACTACTTTATAACCATTATCTAACACATTTATCAACAAATTAATCATCAATATCCCTTTCTTCCCAAATTCAAGTCATCTGACCCATTTAATCAAACAAACACCATTTCAACCATAGTTTACCAACATAAGATGTACATTCACCATAAAACTCATTGATCAACACTTTTAAACATATTTGATCATTCAAACCCTAACTTTCCATATTTCCCCAAAATTGACCCATTTATCATGATTTTTCAACATAGAAGCCAAGAATCATGTCAACCAACAACTCAAACTTAAAATCAAACACCATTTCAAGATTAAACTTACTTGATTTGTAAATCCAACTCAATCCCCAACTTTCTTGCTTCAACCAAGCTCAAGAGTGAAGAAAATTGAAGTCTAAACACTTCAAATATTGAATCAAACCCAAGAACTAGCCATTTTATCTTTGATTTCTTCTTCTTCCCAAGCTCTCTCTCTTCTCCCTTGCTTCCCCCACGTTTCTTTTCTCCTTCCAGAATTTTCCTTTTCCTTTTTGACTTCATTTGATGAAGTCAAGATATATATATATATATACATATTTACATCATAGGTCCTCCATCTTTCTTCATCCTTACATTTGTTACCAATATATATAACACCTAATTACCCAACATGAATATATATATAAATAACATCATAACCACATAATTTAATAATTCTTACAAAACTCGTATTTTCATAAATTTTATAAAATTTCGGATTTTACAATTACTTTAATTATTAAGTAATTATTATCACCTTATTTAATTACCTAATTATTACGTTATTATTGATTTGCT
This sequence comes from Dittrichia graveolens, assembly GCA_038502395.1. NCBI lineage: Eukaryota > Viridiplantae > Streptophyta > Magnoliopsida > Asterales > Asteraceae > Dittrichia > Dittrichia graveolens. Next base: position 77,576,530 of record JARJIL010000002.1, read on the forward strand.
TTTTATGCTATAACTAGATTAGATACTCGTGTGATACACGGATTAGTTTAAAAAATAATAAATACTAAACATTAATTAAAAAGATATTATAGTTATAAAACACGAAAAAATGAGAGTTAAAAAAATAGTGACAGATGACGTCAACACCTAGACCAGCGATGGAAGTGTCTATGCGAGCTTGAGGGCATACGTGACGACGAAAACATGATATTATGCGAAGAGACACGATTATATTTCTTGTAAAATCATTAATTGTGATATAAAATATTTTAAAATTATAAAATTAAGATTTTGGTTAAATATGAAATTTGAAATGTTATAAAGGGTGAATATAATATTTATAAATTACGGTGAAAAAATATGATATTTTAACATATATGAAATTCCTATAATAATTTTTGATTCAATTTTGACCACAAAATTGAAATTCTAATATTGATGAAATTTATGGTTAAGATTGAGCAATTAAATTTATTTTATTAAATAAACGATTAGGGTCTTTCGATAAATTTAATGCATGTTAGTTTTTTATTTATATTAAAAGTTTTACAAATAGGGATAGGATAATCTATCTTAGGTACTTCCATAAACAATTAAATAAGGGGTATATTAATCATTTTGTATTTATTTGTAGTTAATAAAGGATAAGTATTTGTGTAATTTTTAAGCATGAATAATTATAATAAATACATGTAAAATTTAATATCTACATCTATGTAACAAATATATTATATTATATTTATATTCGATTTTGATTATAAGTAGCAATGATGTTTAAGTTATAGTTTTATTGTTTATTGTTTATTTTGATTTGATAAAACCCATAATAAATACATGTAAAATTTAATATCTACATCTAATAAAGATATTAAAAACTCTATTCACGTAAACTTTTTTAATGAAAACCCAATGCAAAATTTTTAAATCAAAAGTATATACATGTAAGTTTGTATTATTTTAACTTCAAAAAGTTAAAATTGATTTTTTTAATTCTAAATAAATAAACGATCAAGATTAAATCTTTTGCTAAATAAAATATTCAAATCATTTACTAAATTTTTTTAACTAGTCTTTTATTTATATTAGAAGATGGGTTGATCTATTTGAAGTTTGAACCCTATAAAATCTAAATATCCCTCTTTATCATTACACTTCAAAATTTTTAAATAAGTATAACTATTACATAATTATTTCTAAAATAATTATTTCATAGTTTTTTGTTTTCAAAGTCATAATTATAGCTTTCTGTTTTATTTATACGAGATAATCACGGGAAATCTTTTTTAATTATATCTTTTTTTAATTGTAAATTTCTTTTTAAAACTATTATAAAATAATTATAATCTTATTCACTTATAAAACTATATTGTATAAAAGTATTATAAAATAATTATAATCTTTTTTAGTTACGTCTTTTCTTTTTAATTGTAAAATAATTTTTTATAGAAGTATTAATTATCTATTTAATTCGTCATTATATTTTTACAATATTTGTTAACTTCACTATTTATCTTTTAGAAGAAAACTTTACTTTTTAATTTAAAATTTATGTAATAAATGAATAACAAACAATTGATATTAAAAAAGGTAAAAAAAACAAAAGAAAAACTCACGCAAAACGTATTCTTTTTTATGAAAGTATTATAAAAAATTTATGAAAAGTTTTATAAACAAAACAAAAAAAATAAGGGTTTAGTTTATAGATATGTACTGAAGTTGTCACTTTTTGCTATTGTATATACCCAAATTTCAAAACTACTATTTAATGTACTGAACTTTATATAATTACCATTTAATCTAACCTAGTATAGTAGGTAATCTGCTGACGTGACACAAGTTCTGGTGACGTGGCTACTGAGGTGACATCTTATTTGGATTTTCTTGTTTGAATATAAATATAAATATAAATTAGTATTATTTATTTATTATTCTTTTTTCCATTATGTCTTTATCGATTCAATGCTGATGATAAAAAAACCCAAATCTTAGATCTTCAACTATGATCTTCATCTGATTCAATGGTTGGTTATAAAAGCACATATCTCGATCTATATTCGATTTAATGTGCGTTCTTTGAATCTTATTCTCAAAGTTTAATGGCTATCGCTACTTGTGTCTTGATCAATTTTATGATGAACCCAATCCACACGAAGATTTCAAGTCACTGATTCATTTGAAATCGATTTATTCAGTCACTTTGATTAAGGTTTTATCGATTATTGCAAATCACCACCCATTCATTTACAGAGGTTTCCATTGCTTAAGGTTTTGATTAGGGTTTTATCAAGTTCCAGATCTCATTTTGTTCGGTTGTTTCGATCTTCCATTGCGGGTTTACAGTCGATTGGGTTATTGATTGAAGGGTCGCTTGCGAGTTTCCAAACCATCTGGTCGATTGGGTTATTGATTGAAGGTCGCTTGCGGGTTTCCAAACCATCTGCTCAATTGAGTTATCGATTGAAGATCGCGAGTTTCCAAACCATCTCCTTTGACCAGGTTTTAATTTTTGTTCTAATTTGTGGTTTCCATATCCAGATCAAAGGTATGTTTTGATACCCATATCTGCTCGATTTTCATAACATTTTTTCATCTTTTGATTTTTTAAGTTTAGATCTGTAATCTAGGGTTCATAAATTACTGAATGTTCATTTATAGGATTGTTTATTATTAATTTGTTCAGTTCAGATTGTTTCTTACTTGAATGTTCATCTAATGGATTGTTTCTTGATGACTGTTACTGAATTTCTAGATTGTTTTTGTGATGTTTGATTTACGCCCTCTTCAATTTTGGATTCAAGATGCTATTTAGGGTTCTTAATATTACTTGAATGTCCATCTTCTTCATATAATTTCATCTTTATGTTAATTTTTTTTATTAAATGGTAGTCTATGTGGCATTTGATTTATTCAAAAAAATAAATAAAAAAGAATTAAATTACAGGCTACTGGTTTAGAAGGTAACTTGGGATATTAAATGTTAGTTTTTCAAACATGAATACACTAAATGGTGTTCAAACTTGAGTATATACAATAGCAAAAAGTGACAACTTCGATAAACTTTCGGAAACTAAACCTAAAAAATAATTATTCGTCTCTCTATTTTTTAAATATAAATACAAAAAAGTATTTTTAAAAGTATTAATATTTTTTTAATTCTTCATCTTATTTTTATAATTTTTGTTAACTCGCTATTTTACTTTTAGAAGAAAACTTCATTTTTTAATTTAAAATTTATATAATAAATGAATAACAAACAACTGATATTAAAATAAAGTTAAAAAAAGAGCAGATTCACACAAATGAAAGTATTATAAAAAGTTTAGGAAAGTGTTATAAAACAAATTAACAAAAGTTTTAAGACTAATTTGTGTTATTACGAGGTTTTTCTAAACCCTCGCTTTGTTGCGGGAGAATTCATTTTATGATACAAAATTGATAAAAAGTATTAAGCATTGATTTTCATTTGATTAGGAAAACTATTATGAATTTATATCATTCCGTTATACTTAATTAGTTGTAAATATATGCATGATTAATAATAAGTCATAAACATGACTAACTTTCTAAGCTATGAAATTTTTTAGGTTACGGTTAAAAGAAACTTTTTTTATTATTTTATTAAAATAATAACTTTAAATGATATAGTTAATCAGAACAAAAACCAAATGATTTTTGGCCTAGTGGTATTAGGTGATTTTAAAGTATTCCTCTTCCTTTTTAAGGTTCAAGATTAAATTCCAAATATAAACATATGTGAAAATTAGGATAGAAGTTTGCGTTTGCTGTCTAACAAAAAGTTAATTAATTACAACCAAAAATAGGTTTTATCTAGAAAAAAATTATGTGGGTTGTATAACTATTATGAATTATCATTTCAAAGAAGATTTTAAAAAATTACTTTTTAAAAATAAATATATTTTATAGAGTAACTTTCTTTTATCTATATATTAATAAATAAAAATTATTGATTTTAGAGTTATTTTATAAATTATTGTAAAATTAAAGGTATTATTGATTTTAGAGTTATTTTATAAATTATTGTAAAATTAAAGGTGGTTTTAACAGAATACAAAGTATTTAAGGTTCTTTGTGAAAAATTAAGAATAAAAAAAAAGTAAAAAAAAAGAACAAGTTTTCTGAGAATCAAACTAAAGACCAAATGAAGAGCTAATGCGCTTACAACTCCATCTATCCCAAATTTTATTTCATATTTGCTATTTCTAATATTTACAATCTATATTTTTTTCCCTGAAAAGTATATATTACTATAATTTTTTTTGATGAAATATGAAAAGAAATGATGTTATTTGACCTTGGTGTACGCTCCTAGCAACTCACCAGAAGCATTTTATAATAATAAAATTTTAGCTCTCATATGCAAGGGTGATGATTATAGCAAAACTCCTTAACTAATGTACTTTTATTTGCTTTAAGAAAAAGGTACATTACATTTTAATATAAAAATATAAATTTTTGTATTTACTATTACAGCTTTTTATCATATTTTTAAATATGAATAAAAAATAAAATAAAACAATTACAAATATTTCTCACCCAAAAACCCACACACCATTTCATCCTCCACCTAAGAGTATAAGGAGTGGTCATATAGAACCATATCTAAATATACTATCATGTCAGTTTTTTTCCCCTATCACTTAATCAACCATTTAGCCTTGTAGTAGTCAGTTCTCACCATACCAAATTGTGGGACTCACATATTACTCAACCAACCAATCAAATTTTAATAAAAAAGGTTTAAAAGATAAGTTTCCACCCCACACCCGTTCACATGTGATGAAATACCACACATCTCCTCTCACCACACCTTAAGGGAGTGGTACCAAACCCACCCCCAAGTGGTTACCCCACCACACTCATTTACCACTCTCCACTCTTTATGCTCTAGCCCATTCAATTGAAACTCTAAACAGTCAAAATTCTATAAAAAAATAATGATTAAGGGTATGACCGTATGAGTGAGTATAAGTACCGAAAATACTGAAACGTACCGGAACCGGTACCGAGTTAGAGTTTTTGGTCCGGTACTCGGTACTTGAAATATTGTTAAATCGGTATTCCGGACTAGTACCCAACCAACTACGTAAATTCGGTACCTAATACCGGTACCGTATATGAATACCCGGTACGGTATTCAGTACCATCTTTAAATCAAATTCAGTAATCGGTAAAATCAGTACCGGTATCATGCTCACCCCTAATTAGGGGGAGGGGGGGTAACTTGACAAATTAGGGGTTCAAATAGTAGGACCATTCTTTTAAAACACTCAAACCATCCCCAATTCCTCATTCCAATATTTTTCTCTCTCCCAACTCAATCTTTCTCTTTCAAACATCCCACTCGCCAGACACAAATTAGGGGTTCAAATAGTAGGACCATTCTTTTAAAACACTCAAACCATCCCCAATTCCTCATTCCAATATTTTTCTCTCTCCCAACTCAATCTTTCTCTTTCAAACATCCCACTCGCCAGACACAATTAAACACCGCCGCAACTCTCCAGATACCATCGCCACTAGCCCGACACCGTCGCCACTCGCTGAAACTACAACCACTAGTTCACCGCCGCCTCTCGTCGGAAAATCTATTTTACATATACACACAATAACTAATACATGTGTAAGTAATCATTTATACAATAACTCTGACTTTTTCTGGTTTTTATACATTAACTTTTTTTTTGAACAGCAAAGTTATGTTAGTGGGCTTGGTCCGTAGTGACATCCATATAGGACAGTATGCGAGCCCCAATCCAAGTTAGTAATTAAACGTCTTTGCCTGGGTTTGAACCCAGAACCTCCAAGGAAGGTTTTACCTTCCACCTCCCTCTTAACCACTAGGCCAAGAGATCATTGGTAAGTTTTATACATTAACTAAATCTAATAAAATGATTTATGATAAGTTTTGGTTGCGTATAGAATAACTCTCGAGTAGGAATTGGATACTCAAGCGGCTAAAGGATAAGTTCACCGTTTATCATAACTCCTCTTTGTCATCGTGTCGATGAATGAATTAAAAGCACAAATGTCAAGAAACCACGGAATTGGACACTTTCACCCCTTCGCTACTACATTCCAGTTATTCATGCAATTGCCTAATAAAGCTGGAGAGATACACGATGGTAAGGCATGTAAATAAACGTATTATCGTGGGTATTTAGCCTTTAGAACCGATTATAATTTATAAATAAGCCCTGTTTTTATTTTTTCACCGCCAGGTACCTAACATGGAGTCCCATCGTTGCATCAATCTCCGATCAGATGTTATACTGTTACATCTTTTAATTGTCTGCTTAGCCGTGATTCTCCTTCCGTCGTCTGCGTCGTCACCGGCCGACGTCGGCAGCGAAGAAAAAGTGAAGTTGACAGTATACTACGAAGCTCTGTGTCCATCTTGTGAGGATTTCATAGTGAACTATCTGTACAAGATATTCGATAATGGTCTGATTTCAATCGTTGACCTGAAGCTTAGTCCCTATGGAAACGCTAAGGTTGGCTCCAATGGCACAATCGTTTGTCAGGTTTGTTTACTCCCCTTCGAAATTAAGATCAAATTTTCACATTTATTGAATATATAACAATAGTTTTAGTTATTTAAAAGTGCTTTCATTGAGTTATATATTCACTGTTTGATTTTGTTTGAGTTACGTATAAACAGCGGATTAGTTGTGTAAATTTGGTCGGTGATGCAGGAAATTTGAAGGAGATGTTTTAGCTTTTAGGTATAGTCACTTTAAATGCTATCAACTTAGTTTTTAAAAAGGATAAATATTAAATATTAATAAAAAAAATATTAAATAATTATAAAATACGAAATAAGTTAGAGTTTAAAAAAGTTGAGACAGACGACGTCCACACAAAAACCAACGGCACAAGGTTGCTCACTTTAAAACAGCATGCTTGAGGGGTTCTGGTGCGCGAAGCGTTGCGAGATGTTGCCTCAAACGCATCCCGTATGTGATGCGATGCGTTTTTCATGATGCGGTGTGAGGCGTTGTGATGCGGGAGGCGTACGCTTTTTATGCATCATGTAGTTTAGGCTTTTTTTTTCATATTCTAGCTATTTTAAAAGGCTGTTTTAGAGAACTATTGAGTTTAATTTTTACGTGAAGTGAGCTAATTATAAAGAAAAATGCTTTTTAATTGTAACTTAAATTCTTAAAGTCGACCTCGAGTTCTACCTATCATGGTTATTGTCTTCTATAATAGTCGTAGTTGCCTTCTAAACCTGAATTTATCACCACACCTCGGCTTCCAGACCCTTAACGCCTCAGAGCGCTTCACGCTTTTTCGAACCAAGCAAGGTTGAGAGTGACGGCAAAAACATGATATCATGGTATGAATAAACATAATTATATATTTTGTATGAACCATCAAGCATTATTGTTATAATTAGAGCAAGGTCAAATATTTATTAGTTGTAATTAAAAAAAACTTAAAGTAATTATAAAATATTTTAAAATGATAAAATTAAAAATTTGGTTTAAAATGATATTATAAAATTTTATAAAAATTAAATATGTTATTTATAAATTATGGTAGATAAATATGATATTTTAAGTTTTTAAAAGAGTATACACGAAACTCTTCTAAAATTTGATTCAATTTTGACTAACAAAAGTCAAAATTAAAATTCTAAATTTTGAGTAAATGTATAGTCAAGATTTGATAATAATTTTATTTTATTAAATTAAAGATCAGCACCGTATAATAAATTTAATATATGTTGGTGTTTTATCTATATTGGATGATTTATCTCTTTATTGATTTTCATTCTAACAAATGTTACTTATATGAGTTTTAACATATGTTTGATTTAGTAGGGGGTGCAAACCCTCTTTTTTTTAATATAAAGTTAATTTTATAAATATTCCTTTAACTATTCTTAAATTATAATTTTAGTCATTTATTTAAAAGATTCCAAACTTAATTCTTTAATTATCATTTTCTTATGAATTTAATCCTTTTTAACGTCTGTTAAGTCAGTCTATTAACTTTTTTGAAGTGACCTGTCTATCCTTATCCTTATTTTTATTTAATTTTTTAATAATAAAATCATTATTATTAATCCGACCCCCCTCTCCCTTTTCATTTGTCGCTTGATGGTGCACCCAAAAGCACCAGCACCACCGTGAAATAAGTACTCACCATCTCCAACCCAGCTCCACCGTCTACTATCTTCCTGTTACCACCTCCGTCAAACTCCGACCTCCTCCACATCCCATCATCGCTGCATCTCCGTTCAACAACACCACCACCACCCGCCTGAGACACCATCGCCGCTGCCTTCCTTCTCCGATTGGTACTGGTTGAGTGTGTAATCAAGATTCGATGGTCGGTTATCTCTACAGATCTTCATCTTCATGTGTGATTTAGGGTTTTTTTTACTTGTTCTTGTTTCTGTTTATCTCTGCTATTTAGAGTTGTTCTTGGTGATTTTTGACTTTCTGGTGTTGATTTGTTTTTGCATATCCAAGTTTTCATCTTCATGGTGTTGATTTTTGACTTTCTGTGATTTAGGGTTTTTCTTTTCTCTTGTCGACGGTGGGGCGAGGGTGGGGGTGGGGCTGCTGGTGGTGTCTCTGGTGGCATTTATGTGGTGATGGTACGTGTTCTGGTGGTTGTGTCGATGATTAAGGGGGAGGAGAGTGGTGGTCGAAAACGGGAAAGAAGAAAAGCGGGTGGTTATAGGCGGAGGAGGGTGGGTGAAGCGGTAGCTCTAGAGAGAGAGGGGAGAGAAAGAGAGAGAGGGAATTGACGCACTTTCAATATCGGGGAGAGAGAGAGTGTGTAGTTGATATTTATTTAATAAGATTAAAATAATATTTTAAATTAATTAAAACTAAAAAATAATAAAACGACTTAAATACCCTTACCCTTGACTTAGCAGACTTAACAAATAAAACCTATTAGAAAGGATTAAACTTGTAAGAAAATGATATTTAAAGGACGAAATATGCAAATTTTCTAAAAAAAAGACTAAAGTTACAATATGAGGATAACTAAAGGATTATTTATGGAATTAACTCTTTAATACATAACCAAAGTGTTTGTTTTAACTTATCAGGGCTTACAAGATTGAAGTATATTTTTAGACTTATGAGCTTATTACGATATAAAATAGAACTATAAACCGAACTTTGGAAAAAATTAAGTTTATGAAAAATAAGTCAAGCTTATAAGTAAAATAAGTTAAATCAAACACCCCTAAATAGTGAATTATGTGTACTCAATACAATTGAATACAAGGAGGAAGTCAAGCTGAAATTCATAATGAAATCATGTCACCAGGAGAAGTAGGACCATAAAAAAGCAAAAAGGAAATACTTAAGAAAAGCATATTTGAAAAGGGTGCTACTATTTAACCCCCTCCTCTTACAAACCCACATATTAAATTAAGAATGTTATATTTTCAATACATCTTTTTCACTCACATATGTCAAATGAGGGCTAAGTAGATAATCAAACGGGGCTATATAGAATTACCCATTTGAAAATATATATATCTGTGTGTCAATATCCACCAATAAAAATAGGTATGATTGATTGGTGTAGAATATTGCAGTATCTTTGTCAATGATCCATTTCCTTCAATATCATGGTTATTCTTGAAAATAGCCAGTGCCTGAAAGCTTCATCACTTTTTAAACTATTAGGATCATCCTGCATAAGCTCAAAATCATGACTGGCTCTCCTGACTTGGATCATAATATAACTAGACTCGTAACTTTCTACATCGTTGCCTAAAAAAAAGGTGCTCCCCAATCTTAAGGTTGTGGGTTTAACTACTGATAGTGAACATATGGTTCAAGTCCTGGCAGTGCAAAAAAAAAGGTGCTCCCTAATCGCTGCTGCAGTGCTGCATGGCTGGGTACACTTAGCTGGAGTGATTTCAGAATCAATAGGCAAAGTGCAAAAACAAAATGGATCCCATAGAATTTTATAACCCGTTCATTCGAAAACACAATGCAGTGTAGCTATGAAACTGGTAACAATACAAAATGATTACCACTTGCTCTTTGTTTATACATGAAAAATTAAGTGAATTGTATGTAGTTTTTAGGGGTCTTTAACATATGCTTGGTAGGAAGGATTTTAATTTTAGTTACATAAAGATAACACTTAAAGAGTTTATCTTCCCTTCTATAGCAGATCTTCGCTAAAACCTGCAGCCTTAAACATGCTTCAAATGAATATTATTTTGTTTATGTTGCAGCATGGTGAATGGGAATGTGTGCTTAATACTGTAGAAGCTTGTGCAATTCATGCCTGGCCTGCTGTGGTAAGATTCATCAAAGTGTATGACTATAATCACATGTCTTAGTTTTTCTATAAAAAACTGGCAAAACATAAGAATTTATGGACCATTATTCATACTACTGTTAATAATATGTAAGCTTGTAGCATTGCTTCTTCTAACACAAATATATGATGCAGAGTGACCACTTTCCTTTTATCTATTGTGTGGAAAGTTTAAATTATGAAGGGAAGTACGCCGAGTGGGAAACTTGTTTTCACAAATTGAATTTGGATTCGAAACCCATTACTGATTGTTACAGTAGTGGTATTGGACATAAGGTTAGTCTTCTTGCTAATCGAATATTAATTGTCAGCGTTTATTATTTATCTTTGCCGTCCTTTCCAAGATGAATGAACTACCAAAGATATTGTTTATTGTAGGCCTAAATATATCGTTGCTAATTAACTAGAAATGTTGAACCTTCGGGGCCTAAAAAACAAACAAGTGTACATTCATGTTATATTCTTTTGAGTCTTTTAAGTGTTGTTATTGTTGTTGTGGATCTCAATTCGCTTTTCTTTTCTTTTTTTTTCAAATTTCCTGCTCCATGTTATCGTTATACGTTCATTTGGCAGCTTGAGCTACAATATGCAGATGAAATAAAGGCTCTTGAACCTCCTCATGCTTATGTGCCGTGGGTCATCGTGGATGGACAGCCACTTTATGAAGTGAGTATATTGTAATTTCCTGAAGATTGTATAGTTCAATCTCATGATCTTTTCAATTAAAATGTTGTACCAAAAGCCATTAAAAAACGAACACTTAGCAAATACACGGGAGTCGTTGTATATCAATAACTTAAAGCTCTGTTTTCATGCTGAATGTTACAAATCTATAATTTGAAGGATCAAAAACCACGGAGTTGCGTATGTGGGATGCCACCAGCGGCTGTCCCAAACCAAAATCGCAACATTTTCTCACCAAATTAGTGGAAAGGAATCAGGTTTTTAAGAGTGTATTGTTTGAATAATTTAATTGATTTCTGGTTCATTAGAACACCCCTTTTCATTCAACCACCTTTTGTTTCTTTATTCGGTTTCAGTATGTAACAGCCTATGATGATATAACGAAAATCGTTTGGTGAGTTGCAGGATTACACAGATTTCATAAGCTTCATCTGTAACGCTTATAGAGGCTCTAATGTGCCCCAAGCTTGCCAAGGTTTATCTCACCTTGTTACCACTTCAAATTACAGCGCAAAACGTTCCAATCATGTCTGCTACAAAAAAGACGACAATGCAAAGGCAAAGTCAACGCTATCGGAAATCATCTGGTTAACAGCAGCTTCTTGGATGCACTATGTAGGGATTGCAGAATGAATGTAAGATTAATGGTATCTTCACAAACTGTTTTCCTAGCAACTCCTTGTAGCTGTTTGTTAATAAAGGAAGTTGTAACTTATAAACATGTGTGCTGTGATGTTGATCCACATATGTAGCTTTTGCACTGATGTTTGATGAAATGTTATAAGCTTATGGTAAATGGGGCTTTTATTTTTAACTTGGATATCTGTGTAGGACCCTAGGCTATGAACCAGGGCCGGCCCAACACATGTGCGGCCCGTGCGCAGGCCCAGGGCAACAATGGTCTTAGGGGCATCATAGGTTCAGCCCATTCACATGTATATCTAGCCTCATTTATAAATATAGAGTTGATCTCAAATAATATCTGATTGTTTTTAAGACCACTGCTGCACTGGGCACTTGTGTAGAGTTGATCTCAATAATATAGAGCTGATCTCAATAATATAGAGTTGATCTCAAATAGTTTTTAAGTTGGACACTTGTGTACCTCATGATTTGATTCGACTCTATTACACCCTTGCTTTTGATGCAAACAAACATAGTTATAAACCGTTTAAGGGATCCAAACAAAGTAATAAACCGTTAAGGGGTCCATGTAAAGCGTAAAGACCAAAATATGGAGAGTACTTTGAAAGGTGAGGGGTCCTATTTGTTAATATCAGAAAGTGAAAGGTCAGACCCCATTTTGTCTGTTTTTAATTTATTGCCCTCTCCCCGATTTTATTTCTCTGTCGGAGTCTCCTACAGCATTTTGTCAAGTTTAACTCTTTATCCTTTAACCCAATTTTTGTTTTATTCTTTTCTTTTTTAAATAAATAAATTTGTTTTCTTTTCTTTGGATTCTGACTCATGATTAAATGTTTTTTAAATATAGTGCTTTCATTTGTTTAAAAAGAAGTAGTTGATAAATAAAACATCTATCCACTTGGTATCGAACTTTGACGTTAATAATCACTAATAACACCCTAAAATTTAACTGGTAGCATTCTGATAAGAATCTCAAAATTTTCCAGATTGTACCCTAAGTTGACTAGTGACCCGTGCCACCATAACGGACCATGTAAGTCCACCGTTGGTGGTCATGATTCTATACATTAGAGTGTAGGGAGGGACGTCATGGAGGACCCATATTGTTGAGGAAGGAGTCCACACCATTGTTTCAGGTGATCGTTGTGCGTGATGGAGACTATGTGGAGAGGCAAGCGAGGTGATTAAGGCTTTCCACATTTTTTATTTGAATTTTGATTGGTTAATTGATTGGTAGCTGGTGTAGTAGGTGGATCGAGAATTTGGTATAGTGAGTAATGATCACACTATGTCCAAGTGTTGTGTGGAAAAAATGGGCATGAAAGTTTCGTGGAGTGTGGTAAAAAGTTACCACTATCACAAGCACTATTGGCAATATGTAATAACCTGTAGTTGCATTTGTGTTATTGGTATTTGGTGTTCTTGATGTCATATATGATTGTGAGTTCAAATTTTATAATAAACAAAATGGTATAAAATTATATTTAAGTTTAAAAAGTATGTGTATTTAGTCATTAAAAAAATATTTGTGACTCTTTGTTATCAGAGCTGATTGGCCTCCCACCCGAGCAACACACCATCGTTGTCGGGTGGGTTTAGGCCGGTTCCAACCATGTTGGCTTCTAGCACTAGTGCTAATCATGCTTTTTTTCTTTTTTTTTTCTTTTTTCCCTTTATTACTCACGTCTCTCTCCTCTAAATATATATTTTATAATTAATAATATGTGTGAGTTAATATGGGTTGGATGTGGGGGTTTATGGGTTAGAGAGGGTTGAAAGTGAGAAATAATATAGATGGTGACAGTGAAAAACTTCAAGAAACTCCAGGTTAGATGCTGATGGTCTTATAAATCTATATTATGTTCAGTATAGACTTGAACTCAAAATCTTAAAAATCATTTTAATCACCTGATACAGCTGGGCCAAATAACCTTTGGTTAAGTAACGTCGTTAATTTACTTGGTACTTTCTAATTTTGAAAATAATTAAGCCTAGTAAATCGACCTAATAGGCTAATAGTGAGATGCTGACATGAAAAAAAATCAAAAGTAAAGATAAAAAGGAGAAATAGTTAAACCATACATCAAGTATAGAGATAAACTTTGATATGTATATGATAAGTCAACTATATTTAACCTATCGATTGAGGACATGAAATTTATAGTGAACTATAGTGATTAAACTCTAACACATGCTCTTTACCATAGATTATGCGATTTATTTCTATGTTGATCATGAAAACAGTTACAAAGTTGGTGAATAACTCATAGGTTACCAAAAAAAATATTGAATGAAATAAGTTGATTATCTTTGGTTGATTTATAAAGACATTTTAACGGGCTGTTCGAAAAAAAGAAAAAAAAAAGACATTTTTTATGGACCTCAATATAAACTTTTTCTTTCTTTAAGACCATCTCCATAACCCATTCTTTAGATTTACTAATCCATTTTTACATTAGCGTCATATTATTTCTCCCTCGCTTCTCAATCCAAAAGTTAGTATAACCAATTCAATCTTACACCACTTTTTATTTTATTTCAATAATAAAGATATAAGAAATAGGAAGGGAGAAGATGGAAGAGAGATAGAGAGAAAGGGAGACGTGGTGAGCATCGTGTTAGTGAACTAAAAGCTGGAACCCAAATCAATCCAACGGGACATGTATGGGTATTCACACTCAACCCAAACCAGCCAAATGTAAACTCGAATACAATAAAACATCTTAACTAATATCAATGTAAGAAATATAATAAATGTTGTAATATATGTTAAGGGCAAAAAATGATATTAATTAAGATGTTTTATGTTTAATGCAAACAATATTCTAGTTTTAAGTTTGATATATTAAATAGTTAATTTTAAAGATAGATACATATAATAGCAAAAAAAGTAAAATTTAATTAATTTTAAAGAAGTATACAAATCTACTACGAACTCTCTTAATCGTGTAGGAAGCAGTCAAGGAGTAAATTGTAAAAGATTCCAATTAACCCCCATTAACTAATTTTGTTAATGCTTTTCAAAAAGATTATTTTTGATACTCCGGACGAGACTCATACAGGCGACACTTTCAATGATGTTGAAAACTTTGGCCGGAAAAGTAAAGGATTTGTCTTATGGAACCATTTTTAGAAATAGAGATGGATATTTCGACTTCTGAAATTAATTAATCCAAGAAAGATACAATATCATTAAAGTAATATTACAAGTTAGTGAAACATATATTTTTCTTGAATGAATTAATTTCACAAGTGAAAATATATTCTTCACTTTAGAAAATGGAAATGAATGGTAAAGATAAGCAGAGTGTAAGTTTTGCTAGAAAAATTAGATGTAAACAATAAAAATGGCACAAAACATTTACTGGATCGTTTTAAATATTGTCTAAGATCATCTGTAAGAGATACATGTCAAAACATCTTGGTAGAGATCTTGCTGAGATGACTATATATTATGAACGAGTATCCACTTTCAATGGTAGATCACCATAGTTTTCAAAAGTCTTGTTGTAGGTCTTCAGCCTTGTTTTAGGTTCCTTCTCGAATTACCATCAAGATCGACATTTTAATGATATACGAGTTTGACTAATAATTCTTAATTATATGTAACAACCTCAGATTTGGCCTACATGTGTTCGAATCTAGTACTTCTAAAAATCCTATTTAAATATATATATATATATATATATATAATTGATTTATGGGATAAATAGAAGAAGGTAATAAAGAAATGATAGTATTAAAATATTATTAAAAATAGATAAGAATAATAAATTATTAAACGGTTTAGAACGAGGTTTCCAAAAATATCTCCGTTAGTTAAAATGGGTACTCGTGCGTTAAGTTGTAAGTTGAAAAGGGGAACAAGATACCTACTTGTGGATAATAATAACCCACATGCAGGTATCTAGCTATACACTCACGTGTATAGCCACCTCTTCACAAACACTGACTTTTTTCTTCCTTTCTTGACTTGGTGTTCTTAGCTTTGAAGGAGAAATCACAAGATATCATTCAAGTTTCAAGTTGCTACAAATTCAGGTGTTAAAATCAAGCTCTAATCTGTTGTCAACCATCATCTTCATCATCTCCACCTTGTTGGTAAGCTCCATCTCCATGTTCTTCAAGTTTTTGACCATTTAGGTCAAATGGTCCAAATTTCCAAATTGACTTCTACAATTGATTCTATTGATTCCAATCTGTTTCTATATCAATTCTAAGTTATAAACAGTCAGATTCTTGAATTAAAACAGAGTTTTTGATTGAATTCTTGAATTAAAGTGCAAATGGGTCAAAATGGAGATTTTGATCCCAATCCTTGAATTAGATGTTAAAGTATGAATTGATAGTTATTTCTAGCTTAGTTTAAGTACCTCTCTCATATGTGAACACTGGAAATTGGATTGGAATCGATTTGTTGTGTTTTGGGGTTGAAATGGCCAAAAGTAGGGACTGGAAATCGCACTGGTCTGTGCAGACTTGCTAGCGGGCGCAAGGACCACCCTTGCGGCCGCAAGGGGTATTGCTTACGGGCGCAAGGGATTGCCTTGCGGCCGCAAGGACCTCCTTGCGGGCGCAAGCAGTTTTTTGCCCTTGTGGGCGCAAGTAGCCTTGCTTGTGGCCGCAAGGAACCCTGTTCCAGCATACCGTTTGTTGTTTCGAGTTGTTCTGATATACGGGGTGTTTGTTTAGGTACTCTAGTTGGTCCCGAAGCATCTGTAACGTAGTGTTTAGTATTCTAGTTCGTCAGGTGAGTGCCTGATAACATACGATTAATATATCTATAACATATATTAACAATGATTACAGAATTGTAAACCATGATTTATACACGCACTTGTTTAAGTGTAGGGTGCATGATGATGCTAGAATTTAACATGTTGACACAATGTAGTATGCACTTGATTAGGTGTATGTTATGATGATAATTGATTATATGCGCGCATTGATGATCCGACTGGATCAGATTATTTGTTTGTGAATGGTCTGGATCTTATGGACAAAGCTGTCCTACAATAAGAACAAAGTTGTTCTACTTTAAGGACAAAGTTGTCCTCTGTGGGTATAGCTTATGGC
Organism: Dittrichia graveolens; assembly: GCA_038502395.1. Classification (NCBI taxonomy): domain Eukaryota; kingdom Viridiplantae; phylum Streptophyta; class Magnoliopsida; order Asterales; family Asteraceae; genus Dittrichia; species Dittrichia graveolens. The sequence goes on from JARJIL010000002.1 coordinate 77,593,258, forward strand.
TGTACTCAGAGGAATCTGTTGATTCCAAAACCTAATGGTGGACCGCTTTACATCTCACCCACCGGAGCGGTTGATGTGTCTGGTTCCCCAGTTTGGTGCATTGAGCCGGGTTAGCTCCCCTGCGAGATATGTTACCTTCTGACTACACCAGCTCATCGCGAGATGCTAGGATAGAACTATTTGGGCATGATTGATGATATGTGATGTATTTATATTGATTGCATGCTATTTGGTACTCACTAGCTATTATAGCTAACAGATGCTACTCCTCACATGTGCAGGTGATCCTCAGTGAGCTTGGGAGCCTGCGGGTAGTTGATTTTCTTATGAGGAACACTGTCTTTTGTATAACTCTGATATTATGTATGTTTGTAACAGATAATGGTCGACCGGTTAAGTAACAGTAACACCAAACATCGTATGTGGCAATTTTTGAATATATAATATTTGCCACTTGTTTTAATTCCGCAGCGTGTTTTTAAATGAAAATTGTATATTAGTATTTTAAAAAGAAAAATTTGGTTCTCAAAAGCACGGTGTTACATTATATATGTAAATATTGAAACATGGACATGTTTATGAACTTAGGCGTAAAATAATCCAACCATGTATTTTTCCAGATTTTAGATTCGGATTCATGTCTTACATCTGGTTTCAAGTTCGGGGTAAATAATAGATCTAATAGGATGACCCGAAAAAGATCCTCAATAGGCAACAAGATGGAAATAGGACGACTTTTATAATCAAAGTCAGGGCCATGAATAAAGATACTCGAACACACTCCTTTACTATCGTATAGTTAATCATATGAGATAAATTGAATATAATTAAATGAAGGAAACAAATGTTTTGAAAATAATAAATGAAAGATTATACTATAGAAATTAACAATAAGAAAAACCTAGAATTTTTTTTATGGTAAACATACATCCACTAAATAAATCCTTAAATCCACTTTATTGTACACAATAGAACTTGAACTCACAACCACTTGGGGAGGGGCCACCATGCCACCACTACACAACACCAAATACTGCTGGACTATAAGTCTTTAAATCCTATATATTGTGTACAAGAGGTTATATATCATACTTATAATTCTACTAATAAAATCAACACAAGTGATAAAATAAATTAACGATATAAGGAAAGAGAATTAGTGGATTTCACATATCATCTTACCATAAGTAAGAAAAAAAGTAGGAGTATATCACTTTTCATTGTGTAATAAGAAAAAGCTAGAATCTAGCGATGCAGTGTAAGAGTTAGATACTTATTTTTAGAAAGGAGTTTTATTTGCTCAATTTATAATTTTATAACTTCAAATTTGAATGTAATTAATCACAATATCAATTTTGATTGGATCTTATTTTTCAAATTTGAAGGGTTACAAGGTGTTGACCCTTTTTTAATCAACCTAATTAATTATTAATACTAATTTAAAATTGCTCTACTTCATATTACTACTTTAACAATCTTTTTAGAATTTTAAAAATGTTCACCCATTTTTTCTTCTTCTCTCAAATAACCATTCTTAACTCATCATAACAATAATCATCTGTGCACTACAACAAATATGGGTTTTCCTTACGTTTTATCAAAAGCGTGTAGAATTTAAAAAAAATACACACTTAAAAGTGTGTAAAATAGTTTAATCAAATGTAGGTAAAAGCAAAAAAAAAAAAACTCACACTTTTAAATGTACAATTTTGATTTTAAAAAGTACACACTTTTAAATGTGTAAAAATAGTAATTAATAGAAGTTAAGAAAAGTTCACGCATAAAAGCGTGAACTTTTATAACATATAGATATTTTTAACATTTTCACAATTAAAAATGTGAAAACTTTAATTATTGTTCACACTAATAAATGCGATACTTTAACTATATTTATCACATTTTTACATGTAAACTTTATAAAAAAAATTGTCACATCATATTTTTTCACACTTGTTTATATTTCTTTATATTTTAAAGTGTAAAAATATTAATAAAAAAGTATAAAAAATCAACATATTTGTTGTAATGGTATATGATATTATGTTTGATCCTATCATTATTTTTATTATATTCGATGGAGCATATCTTTTAAACTTTCTTAATATGTCGGTATATTTTATGCATTCCTTTAGGAATCTTTAACTTTTAGGATTTTGACTTGAATACAAAGTTTCTTTATTTTACCCTACTTTAGTATTAGAGTATGGCATCAGATATTTTATTTTACCATACTTTAGTACTAGAGTATGGCATCAGATATTTTATTTTATGTGTGCTAGTAAAGCAAGTCGAAGATATGTAATTATATATATGCCCAAAAATTTTAGTAAAGCAAGTCAAAGACCTATGCTCTAAAGTTTTGTCTTCACGTACCATTGTATCTACTGGTTTAAAGAATTGTATAGTGATTGATTAAAGCAAACAACAATAGACAACATGTCAACACCCAATTTTGCATAAGCGAAATAAGAAGAGGTAAGATATAAACAGTTATATCTCTATCTGTAAGTAGAGAGATTGTTTCCTAAAAAACCTCCTTCAAAGAACAAACAAATAAATAATTAATTAAAACATAAAAAGATAAATAAATAAAAATAACTAAATAAATAAATAATGAAAAATAAAAATAAATACATAAATAAATACACATGTGTGCGCGTGCGCGCACACACACATATATATATACTAGCATCGTACCCGCGCAATGCTGCGAAGCCGAATAGTTTTTGTTTTGTAATATGTCGCTTTTAAAAATGTAATGATATGTTATTCGCAAAATTCAATGTCACAAAAAAAATTCTTTACCAACATGTCCCATTTTTTTCAAATTTTCTTTTATTTGCATAAACTATTTTATTAATTTTAAAAATAAAATCTAAAAGACATTAAAATAAGGAAAAAATATCATATTTGTGAAATAAGGATAGACAAGTTAATAAGATATTAGAAATTGTGTTGTTATGGGTGTATATTTATGTTTGTGTGAGAGTATATTTTAATTGATTAAAAAGTTAAAGTAAATTAGGAGAGAGATTGGAATGGTTAAAGATTGAGTTGATGAGATTAATTTAAATAGAATGAAAGGCCAAGATGTTGTTTTGATTGAATTTTAAGAAGTCTTAAAATTAAGGAGTAGATAAATATTCAAGGCACACAGGACTTTATTTGGCTGATTATGTCAACGCTTTGGTGATAGAACTTATTTCTTATAAACTTATATATGTGAGGTTGAATAAATATGTTGAGTTAGCATATGGTCATGTGTGAATATGCTAGCTATAGTTGGACAATTTATAATTGTTTTCTATGAAAATAAAGTTTATTCCAACTTTCAAAAGGTAATCTTGTAGTAATTTACAATTTATGTTACTAAGATACGATATTTGATTAGTGGAAAATTGCAGTAAGTTCTCTGTCAAGTAAAATTTCTAGCTCGAAATCATATATATTTCAAATCTAAGTATGCTTTGTCATATAAGGATCTCATATATTTAAAGTCCACTTTGGGTATGTCTACTCATTAACTAGAGTATGTTTAAGTCGTTTTACTTCTTCCTAGTTATAGTCCTTGTTTCTTTTTATGTATAGACACACACATACTCTACATATTATAAAGTAGGCAAAAGTTCAAACGAGAACTGTTTTTCGTACGAGAATCAATCTTAGCCGTCCAATTCCCCCTCCTTCAACTGGATTGTCCACCCATGAAATCCTTACATGCACCCTGCCACACCCAATCCCCCCACGCTCTTCATCCATGAATTCCATTATCCAAAATGAATGGTCAAGATTGGTTCTCGCAGTTCTCGTACGAAAAACAGTTCTCGTTTGAACCATCCCCTTATAAAATATTACTTAAACCTTTTCGTCTAATATACGAGTTTCTAATCTAGTTTCAATAACATAAATAAATTGAGCAATGTTATATCCTTGAATTTCTTCCTAATTATCTCTCTAAAAGGAAATAGAACAAATAGTAAATTTGTGTTCCCCGAGCTTAGAGAAAATAAAAGAAAATTAAGGAGATAGAAGAAAAAAAATTTAGTTTTTCATGTTCTTACGTTTAAAATAAAGAAAGATAAATTTTACTACAGAAGAATGTTTAATATAGTCCATAATTAATTTATAGTCTTAAGGGACTAATTTTAGCCTTTGGATCAATGACATCAATGATCCAGATTAAATTTTAAAAATTTGAACGGAGTGATATTTTCGTAATTTTTCATAATTCACATGTGATTGTATACTGAATCACCTGTTATTGAATATTAAAATTCCAGAACTATGTTTTTTAAATGAACTTTATTGAATACAACTCTTTTACTATAATATTTTAATTTTTAAAATTATAAGTTGTGATTCGAGATAATTTAGTTGGTGATGAATAATTATAAATACTTATGATTCCTTTTTATTCAAATCTTCCACTTCTATAAGAAAATTTTAGTGGACAAAGTTATTCACATTTTATAATTTTTTTAACAGCCGGATACTATTATTTCTAAATTGGTAAACTGCGCCAAAATACAACGAAGTTTAGCTAAGTTATCATTATATATAACGAACTTTAAAATTTTAAAATAAATACATTTAAGTCTCTTATAACTTCTATATAGGGTTTAGTTCATCAAAATGTATCAAAGTTGTCATGTTTTGCTATTGTATGTATTGGACTTAAAAAATTTCTATTGTGTATATCGATCTTTTAATTTATCGATATTGTGTGTATTAAATTTTCTATTGTATGTACTAAACTTGTAAGTTTTTTACTTTTTTATGTAACCAAAATACATATAATAGCAGCAAATTAAATGTTTGATACACACGATAGAAACTTTTAAAGTTCGATACACACAATAGCAAAATGTGACAACTTGGATACATTTTAGTGAACTAAACCCTTCTATATATTGTATGCAAGTTGTACGTCACCTTATAATTTTTTTCTTACTTTTTAATTTTTTTGATTATTATGTTCATCATGTTTGTTCTTCAAATCCAAGAAAACTCAAACCCCATTAAATCGAAAATGCAAAAGAAGCAAAAACACAAATAACAAATGTCTTAATATGTATCAAATCGAAAATGAACTCAACATCTCATTGAAGTCCAACTACATTCAAATACAAGAACACTTTTAGATATTGCCTTCTTCTTATCCATGCGTCTAATCAGTAACTAAATCCAAGCCCCAAAAACACATATAACATAGATCTAATATGCACCAAAACTGCCCAAAATCGCACCTTCAGATCTGAATGAAGAGAGAGAAAACACATTTGAACCAAATCAACGGTGGTTGTGGTGGTTGAATCGTCCCATGGCTTCTTCCGGTCAGCAAAAAAACATGAAGGGACGGCGGCGGTGGTTGTTTGATGGGGACTCAAGAAACCCTAAGCACGACGATTGTGGTAGTTTGAAGGAGACGCAAGAATCCCTAATCACGATGGCGGTGGTGGTGGCACATTCAAAATATCACATAAAGATCTAACTGCAAGAAACCCTAAGCGTAGTGATGGTTTGAAGTTGACGACCGTGATGGTGATTTAAAGCTGATGATTGTGGTGGTGGTTTTGAAGGCAAGGCGGGGGTGGTGGTTTGAAGAGTAGACGGCAGTGGTGGTGGGTTGAACGCGACGAAGGTGCTGGTGGTTTGAAGGAGACACTGGTGGTGGTGGTTTGAAGGCGACAGAGAGTTGATCAAGGGGTGTGCTTAAGGTTTGTTTGAAGAGCAAGGGTTTGTACAGATCTTCAAATGATCTTCATATATTTGAATGAAAAAAGTCAAAAAATAACAAGAAAATTAAGATAACTGGTTGTTCACCGGTTTTCAAAGATAAACTTGCATATAATAAGAGTCATAAGAGAATTGATTGTATTTTTTTTTAAGATTTTAAAGTTCGTTTTATATAACGACATCTTAACCAAAGTTCATTATATTTTGTTACGGTTGTCTTTTTTAAATCTACACTTTACATTCACTATGGATTATAAGGATCAAGTGATAGACCTCATCCGATCTATAAACCCTTTTAGTTTTTTTTTTTAAATTTTATAAATAATATAAATATCTTGTGTTAATAAATTTATTCCGTAAGAAAAAGAGTAGATAGAAGGGAACGTGGGGAAAAGGAGAAGCAAAAGCAAGCACGAGCAGGCACCTGAGGTCAGGTAGTAATGTAGTATCTTACAAAACGTAGCAGCCCCACACGTGCATCTGATCTGATGTGAGCCCCTAAAATTCGACGGGACCATCACTCGGTTCACCTTCTCTCCATGTAATGTGGTCCATGCTTCATCCCTAATCATACAAATCATAATTACTTCATCTTTATCGAACCATTGTTAATTAATAGAAAATTTTTATGTTCTTCAACTTATTTTATTAGTGTATATATATATATATATATATATATATATAACACATATATATACATTTGAAAACTGTTTTTATTATGAGTATCGTGAAAACCAGTGTTGGTTCTTAATTAAAATAAATCAAGGGACGGTTCGTTAATGATGCACTAATAAGAGTATTTTGGGAAATCAAGTCTTGTTCTTTAATGACAAGTATATAAAAGACCAAATATCTCTATTAATGAGCATTATGATGGTTACAAATGATACTCATGGTACTCCCAATAAGAACGGTTCTCAAATAAACACTCATATTATATATATAGCGTTTATTTAAGAACCGTTCTTATTGTGAATACTGCGAGAAACAATCTTGGTCTTTCATTAAAATAAATTAATTGCTCATAAAAATGATGGCTCATTAATGACGCATTAATGAGAGATATTTTGAGAAAATTAAGTCTCGCTCTTTAATGACGGTTCGCGCGGATACAATTCATGTTTGGAAAAATATATAAAAAACTAAAATAACCATATTAACGAGTCATTAATAAGCATTAATGGTTGCTACAAATATTATTCACGATACTCGTATGAAAAATGGCTTTTAATTAAATTTCTCTCTCTATATATATATATATATGAGAATGAAAGACCAAATTTAAACTAATGTGAGAATGGAAGCCCAAATTTAAACTAATGATCAATGAAATCTGAAAATCAAGGTAACAATTTTGTAACTATAGAAAAAAAAAGGTAAAACATATATAGATTTATAGGGTAAAATTGAAAATTGGTCTTCATAAATATCAGACGTCTTCTTTCTTATTATTTTTTCTTTTTTTTTATTTTAAATATTTGCTATATTTTTATACTTCAGATATGTAACATCTCAAAATAATTTTTTTTAATTTATATATCAATGTAGTGTACAGTCATATCATTCAATCAAATTCGAGACGAAGTTTCGCATCTAAAACTGCACGTCATAAATAATTTCCCGAATTTAAAACAAGGTAACTAATTACAAATACCGATCCAAATATTCAATTATGAAAATTCAAAATAAATAGCGGAAATTGTTTAGTAAAGGATGAACTGTCTCTACTCTGCTAGAGCCTTCTCACGGTCAAATCTTGAAAAGAATTTAAACAACAGTAAGCATGACGCTTAGCGAACACATAACTTACACACTACACTAGGCATGTACATATTACAACATCATCCATTATCACACACTATTACACATAATGATGAAGCAGTGTAATGATGACGATTTCACACTTTGGGTCACAATTGACTATCCAAGTCGTACAAATGATTTTACATGTCTGATTATATATGCCCGAGTTGTGTTTTCACTACAGTATAACACAACCCTTTGCTTCACATAACAACAGATTAGTTATACTTTCACAATCACATACAAGTACATTACACACTAATATAATGAGTAAGTTAGTATAACTCACCACGTATCTAGATGATTTGCATCTACAGGTAGCCACCTACAATTAGGGTTCCAACATCAATTATTTGCATTTTCAATTGAACCTCACTATATATATATATATATGTGTGTGTGTGTGTGAGTGTATGTGTGTATGTGTGCGCGTGCACGCACGTGTGCACATACACACGTGTGTAAATAGAAAATGCTCTTTTTTTTTTCTCTTCACACAGGGTTGAAAATTCACAAAACGCCTATCCTCTACTCTTTACCATTCAAACCCTCTCCCCTCTCTCTAGATATTTCTAATTACCCAAACCCTTAAAACTTTCTTCTATATTTGAAAGCCATCGATTTTTTGGGCAAATTGCATTAAAACATAATAAACTTTGTCTTAGTTACCATTATATATAATCAACTTTATTTCCTTAAATATAATACAACCAACTTTCATAATCCTCAAATTGTATGCAACTTGTTGTATTATATGAAAGTTATAACAAAGTTCATTATATACAATGGTAACTAAACAATAGACACATAAAAAAGTTTTTTGCATACAATGAGAGGATTATGAAAGTTAATTGTATTATTTTTTAAAATTTAAAATTGATTATATACTATGCTAACTAAGACACAGTTCATTGTATTTTTATATAATTTGCCCATTTTTTTCTTGTCCATTCTTATAATCAACAAATTTGTTATATATATCAAATTTTTTATTTGTTTTTAAGCTTCGGTCTATTAAATACATAGAACTATGATCAATTTATTATCTTAACACAATATATTATGTAACATCCTGATTTTCGGTCTAAATTTAAAATTTTCAAATCTCAATTTAAGACATATTTTACACAAACTCTTAAAACTTTTCGCGAAAGCATTGTAATATTCTTAAAGTATTTCAAATAAATACAATAATATTTTAACAGTAAATTTTATCTCATAAATATATCCCAAAAGCCTTTTGGTGTTACTACAGTTAATCTCACGACCATAAACATAGAGTAGGAAAATCAAGATTACCGGAAATGCAATCAATCAAATACTATGCCCAAGGCATCTACCCGTCTCACCAAGGCCTCTATACAACCTGTGAATACAAAACATTTAAACACACCGGGTTAGCTATAAACATAGCTAGTGAGTACAACCAAAAATCATTTATCTTTACAAAACCAAGTCATCATTTTTCTCTTTTGAAAACCAAGTTTGGCAATCAATAAACTTTTAAAATCATACATAATAGCACATAAGCACATAAGGATGCGGGTCTGTCCATTGGGCCACAATGTATCCACGTGGTAGCTAGCCACGGTCAACACGTGCCCACATGGGGGATAACCACATCACCCCGTCAAGGTGGGGGGTGCACGAAGCAGTCCACCATACAACGGTTATCTAGAGCGCATGCCCTGTTCACCAAATCCACTCGTGTTGCCCCGGGTTCGGTAGCTCGTCAGCCCAGTGAACCCACACGATCATGATGGCTACTGACATACCCCTCCATTCTCTGCACCGATTCCTCAGCCACCCGTACCTCGCGATTCCTCAATTGCCGAAGCCACATGAACCTCTGTGTACGTCTCAATGACTAGGAACCCTATGGTACAAAGTTCATATCACACAGTGGTCCGGACCGAAGCACATATACCCCGAAGGGTCACATAATCACTTACCCCGAAGGGTCACATAATCACTTACCCCGAAGGGTCATATAATCCCATGCCCCGAAGGTTCATATAATCACATGCCATCAAGGCCAAATAATCACATGCCATAAAGGCCACAAATCACGTGCCATAAAGGCCAAGTAATCCAAACTTACAAGTTTATCAAACAATACAAAACGTGTCATAATTATATCTCTTTGAGCATAAACGCTCAACAATTAAAACCACTTTTGGCATCTCAGTGCCCAAAACATTATTGGTATAAACGTATCTTTCTTTCTCAAAACCATGTTACAGTTGGCATCTCAATGCCCAAAATGAACACAAGATGTAAACATATCTTTCTTTAACTCAAAATCATGTTTGTTATTTCGAAATCAAAGTTCACTCCAATACGGAGTACCATGTTTCAAAACCTTCAATTAAAACTAACTTTAACTTTGACCATCTCCAAAATGGAGCAATGGTCATATTTTGGAAAAAAACATCAATTACACATCTTAAATCAAATTCACCATTTCACATTCATAAACCCAAAGGTTTCATAAAGCATTTATACTTCACGAAAACCATATTATAAAACAATACATGGTTTACGCATTCTTTAAGTTCAAAACTCATAAACAATTTCAAATCATATAACCCGCATTATGTAACAATTCAATAGTTCCACAAACTTTGATTCATCAAGTTTCATCCACAATTGCCAAACAAACAAAACATAACATGATGACTTGAAACTTTTAAGCAAAAGTTAGGTATCCGCAGGGTGTACTCACCTGAGGGTGTGATGAGGATCACAACCCCATCCAAACCAAAGCTTAAACACTTGATCATAAACCTATGATCACCAAAACACAAGGTTAACTTAATTAAGTTAACCATACATGGAAGTTACACACAAGTGTGGACTCAAAACACAACTTAATAGATCATTTCGGGTCTTTTGGACTCCCTATGAACTCCCTAAAACCATTAGAAACAATCGCCAAACAATTACAAGGTCAAATGGGGTCAAAAACACATTTTTGGCATGTGCAGGGTACCTCGCGCCGCGAGACACTATGGCTCGCGCCGCAACAATTTCTATGGACACAAACCCTACGCAGATCCGCGGCCTCGCACCGCGACACCTTATGCTCGCGCCGCGAGCTTGTCGTCAACAATAACTAAGGGCTGTTTTCTTGCAGTAAATTCGACCCATTCAAAAAAATTTCAAACAAAACTCATTCCCAACATGAAATGAAGTTCAAGAGTCCACAAAACAACCTCAAGTATCACCACATAACTTCAATCTATCAAAACTTGGATAATTAAACCCTAAATCAAAGTTTTGACCCAATAACCAAAAACTCTCAACATCCAACAACAATAGATCATCAATCACAACAAAGGACTAAAATCAAACACAAATAGAGATTAGAACTTACTTAATATTTCAACCCCTTCTTGTCTTTGACCCACCAAGTTAAATCAAACAACAAGGAAGGAAGAACAACTTGATTTACCCTATTTTGACTTTAAAGTCAACCACACCACCCATCTTCTTCTCTTTTCTCCTTGTTGAAGCATTTTCTCCAGCCCTCCATCTCCTCTCGTTGCTTCCAGAAACTTGGAGCTCTTCATTGACTCCAATTGAGTCAATTTGGGATTTTTATAGCCATTTTTTACTCTTAGCCCCTCCAAAGTCCCCACTTGACATATTTGGCCCTTCAAGTTCCATCCAATATACATACATGACAATAAATCATAAGCACATAATTTTTTTTACTAACTCTTCTATTAACTTTGTATTTTATATATTTTATAATTTATAAAATTTCGGGTTTTACATATTACTTGTTAGAGGTTCTCATAATTATTGCCTTCAAAATAAACCAAAAACAATTACTATTTGATTAATTATATATAATTCAAAAGGATCTTTAATTTGTGGGATTTCGATATATATAGGGGAATGTTCATTTGAGAACCGTCTTTATTGCGAGAACCAATCTTAGCCGTTTATTTTGGATAATGGAATTCATGGATGAATAGCGTGAGAGGATTGAGTGTGGCAGGGTGCATGTAAGGAATTCATGGGTGGGCAATCCAATTAAAGGAGGGGGAATTGAACGGCTAAGATTGATTCTCGCGGTTCTCGCAATAAAAACAGTTCTCAAATGAACTTTTCAATATATATATATATATATGTCATGATTAGATGACTATATATTATTTTGTTTCGAATGTACGTCCATGCATATATATATATATATATATATATATATTTGTACAAGGAAAAAAATGTTAAATCCTCTTACCATAGTACATGTTAATTAAGTTATTCATCCAAACATATATAGAAGTACGTCATCTTGTTTCACATTCTTTTGAATGATTAATTAAAATGTGGTAACTAGCTGGTAAGATAAATAACATGAAATATCATTTTCTTACAATATAACATTTATCATTTTTCAATCCTAATGAGTACGTTCTCTATAACATTTTAGTAACTAGTTTACAACTAATAGAATATGATATAGTTAATAAAATGTAAATATAATTAGAGAGTATCTATACTTATGCTATTCAAAAGAAATTAATGTTCCTTATTAAAAAATAATAATCAAATTTTGAGAAGTATAATTAAAACTAACTAACTATTAATTATTGTAAGTTTGTGGGATTTCAGTTCAAAATCAATTGGCTATAAGTAAAGTAGCTCAAGACGGTTATTAAGCATATTACAAAGTTATTTTTCGTCTGATGTGGAACATAAGTAAACACTCATTCTCATGTGCGGCATACTTTTTTTTCCACCAAACACATAGATAATCATGAGTTACATTGTATCAGAGCAACTGACTATAAGTAGATTAGCTCAAACCTTATTAAACACATTATAAAGTCATTTTTCGTCGGGTGTAAAACATAACTCAATAATTATAATCCTGGGAAACTTGTTGGAGCTAAATAATTATTTATTTTGGTTTCTAGCTATCTAACACTACAACGATCATTTAAAAAAACAACTTACTTGAAAATACACATCCAAAACTTTGTCGAGTTTTACTTGATTTAGCTATTTATTAATTATTATTCAAATGGTTTATTCCTTCCATGATCATAACTGGCGTAATTGCATCCATTACTACAAATACAATAATTATTCCGTTACTACGTACAAATGCAAGCATGACCGACTCAGAGAAATTAATTTGACATTTTCTTCCTTCTTGTTAATAACAATATTACTAGAAAATTAAGATATATGTTTATTTCTTTTTATATTTCTATAAAAATAACTTGTGATCTTTACAACGTTCGAAAACGTACGTTTATTACAAAATCAAATTTTTTTGAGAGGGAAACTATTAAAGTTGTAAACAAGTCGAACCAAGTCCGAGCTCGACTAAGCTCGAGCTCCGGCTCGTTTAGCTTATGAAAACTCAAGCTTGTTTCACGTTTGTGTCATAAGCTCGAGCTCGGCTCAAGAGGAATTTTCACATGGTCGAACTATGCTCATTTATTATAATTTTTATTATTTAAATATTTATGCATAGATAAATGTTTTTTAAATACATTTTTTATTATAACTATCTATACAATAACATTTATCATTTAAAATTGTGTGTATATATATATATATATATGTAAAAGTTCAAACGAGAACTGTTTTTCGTGCGAGAACCAATCTTAGCCGTTGAATTCCCCCTCCTTCAATTGGATTGTCACCCATGAATTTCTTACATGCACCCTACCACACTCAATCCCTCACGCTCTTCATCCATGAATTCCATTATCCAAAATGAACGGTCAAGATTGGTTCTCACAGTTCTCGTACGAAAAACAGTTCCCGTTTGAACCCTCCCTATATATATATCAATCTTTATTGCGTGAATATATTATAATTTTTATATACTTATGTTTTATAAGTTAACAAGATCGTTAGGCTCGCGAGCCTAATTAAACTCACTAAGTGAAGCTCGGGCTCAAGCACATTTATAAATGAGCTTCAAGTTATGCTCAGGTTGAACTCGAACTCATTTAGGCTCGGCTCGTGACGAACTTTTAACGAGCTGATCACTCAAATAGCTTTCGAGTAGCTTGACTCGTTTACACTTGTAGAATTGTAGAAACTATAAAGAGACGATATATCCTCTTACTATTTTCTCCTATTTATCCTTCCACTCACAAGATGAACACAAATGTCAAAATTAATAGAGGGGGTGAGGAAAAAGAATTAGTATATTACACATGTTATCTTGTGGTGAATAGAAAGATTTAAAAGTATGAAGAAATAGTAGAAGGATATATCATTTTTCAAAACTATATTATGATTTCTATCGTTTTTAATTTGGTCTACATATATGCATATACCTTTGTAAAAATTGATCGACCAAGTTGACCTTACGAAGATAATGCTATATATTGTTCATTAAGAATATATATTTTTGAAGAAATGTCATCTCACATAAAAAAACAGAATCATTTTATTGGTTGGAAAATAGTGTAAAGAGGTAGAAAAATCCAATAAAGAAACGGTTAAAGAAGTTTGCTTATTCATGAATCAAATATTAAGTTTGGAAAAACCGATAATTTGAGGTTGTTGAAAATTAACTTGTTTCAATCAAATAGTAAACTTGTAATTTTAAAACAAACGTTATTAGAAATATCTTATTTCTTAACATTTAAATTTTTTTGTCTAAGTTATTTTCACTTATAAAAATATACAATATGAAAATATATAATATTCGCATTTATAATTATAGAAAAAAAATATTTAACCATTTGTGTAAAATTTAAATGTGTCTACATTTAAAAAGCATGGAGATTAATTCTTTGCATCAAAATTCTCTATGTTTCTCTTGACGTGGAGAAACATGAAGAAATTTAGTGCAGACTATTAATGATCCTTGTGGTTCTCTTGATTTTTTACGCGCTTATGTGTGCGACCTCTTTTTGTCTACAATCATAAGTGTAAACATTGTTATGATATTTGTGCTTAAATATCAAATATTTACTATAATAAAGTACTATAATCACTTTTAACAGAAGCAATCTCAGAATGATAATCACTTTGCAAATTGTTAAGGGATTTATATTTTGTAGGATTTACATATGGCATAATTATAAATCTTGTTTGATATTTGGTTGACATAATTTAACAAGATTTGCATTTGTAAAATTATGTTTATTTTGTAAATCAATCATAACATTTGGATTGTTTCTGTGCAAAATAAGACAATTGCCCATCAATTATTTTTTATACACTTTTATGTTTTATAATTTTATTAATAATTTAACTTATAACTAAATAATAAATAAAATTTATTTGAATTATCAACACAGATGAAAAAACAAATTATGAACATAAATATAGAAGAATGTTCAATATAGTCCATACTTAATTCATAGTCATAAAGAACTAATTTTAGTTTTTGGATCAATGGCAGCAATGGTCCAGATTGCATTTTAAAATTTGGGATGAAATGACATTTTCGTGATTCACATGTGATTCTTTTACAATTAAATCACATGTGATTATGTACTGAATCACCTGTAATTTAATATTAAAATCTTAGGACTATGACTTTTACATGAACTTTATTGAACACAACTCTATAAACATAAACATAAATAAACATAAATATGGATGACTAACAAAAAATATCTTGCAACAAATATACAAGATGTGGCTGTGAAATTGAAAACATGTGGAAAACATAAACAAGATGGTGGCTGCTTTTTAGCTCATGCAATAATTGATCGCCTCTACTCTTCAAGAAAAAAGTTTACAAACCAAAATTGATGAATGACGCGACCTTTTCCTCTAAATTGATAGCTTCCAGCTTTTTCTTCATCTTTGTCAGAGCCTTTTCCTCCATAGTCAACCGAAATAAGTCGGATCTTTAAATAGGGTTTAAGGTTTAACCTTTTCCTCCCTAACCACAAGCTAGGGGAGCTGTCATTGCAGGGGAGCCGCGATTGCAAGGCGAAAGAGGAAATGACGCATGACAAGTTGTTGGAGATGTAAACCAGTGTTCAATCGAAGGAGAAATAGGTCCCTGTTTGTTCTTAGTAGCCGAAGATAAGAGGAAGTCAGGTCGCCGGAGATGAGAAGGAAAAGATGTCATTGCTAAAGATGAAACGGAAAAGGTGTCGTCGCTAGAGATGTGAGGTAAAAGTCGTGACTGGAGTAGCACGGTATCTTGAGTTAGAGTTTTAGTTTGTGTTCATGATTAGAGATAAAAAGGGTAATATGGTAAAAGTAGCTATCCTATGTAGGATTTTAGAAATCTTAAGTACCCTCTTATATTATTTAAATCCCTCCCTCATATGACATTGTGGATTTTCTAGGAAATCGCTTCATTTCAAATCCCAAGCTCAGTATACAACAAAACATAAATTTTTTAGAATTTAAAATGCAAATCCTAGAAAATTTCATAAACCAAGCACTCAAATAGGGCCTAAATGCTTAAATTTTAATGTGATACTATTCATCCCTTTTTACACCAAATTAAACTATATATATATATATATATATATATATATATATATATATATATATATATATATATATATCAATGATCGCTACATAACCTCACTTATATACAGAATCATTTTAAGACCACTGGATCAAGACAATTGAAGGCTATGATTAAATCTCAATTTCCTATTAAAAAACAATTGATTGGATAGAAATCAAGTAGAATGGGTAATATAGGATTTTTGTCAATAAAAACCCAAAACACGTGTGTCTCTCCTAAAGTCTCTACCATTCTCTCTCTCTCTCCCCGGTTAGAAATTCCATGAGAACCAACAGATTTCTTCAACCCATTATCCTCACCGATCAAAGGTGCTTGACTCTACCTATTTGTCGATCTTTCTCCGTCATGGCTTTTGCGATGGCAACTTGTTCTTTTTAGAGGCCACATGCCTATGTGTTTTTGTAGCGGTGACTGGGTATGGTTCTTTTGCAGTGGTGACCTACTCTCGTCGAGACCAAATGGACTAAGCTACTTATAAAATTGCAGGTTTCAACTTCTTCTTTATTCAATTTTGATGGCTGAATAGGAGGTGGTTCATAACTTCATACATCTTTCCAAATCTGTTTTCTGAGTCTCAATATTATCTCTTTTTTCTGATTGTGGACTGTGCTTCATAAATAAACCTAGCATCACGTTCGTGAATATGCATGGAGCCACCAAAATTTTTGAATATGCAATTCTTGTTTGAGGTTCCAATTACAATATGCAACAAGTTTTGAATTCGTGATGACAAAAACAAAGTAGGTTTTGTGTAACACCACTTTTCAAAAGATATCAGAGTTTCACAAAATATAATTTCTAAGTACACATCTGCTAACTTTTACAAAAGTAGTGTCAAAAGTTTGCTTCTTGAAAACCAGAAGCTATCTAGCTGATCATTTCACTAGGGTCTTACCCTTGCTGGAACCTGTGCCACCTGCAACATGTAATACAGAAACATAAGCTAACGCTTAGTGAGCATACTGGCTGAACATAAATAACATATAACAGGAGTAACATCTCCCCGGGATGTCTTGCATCCAAGCTTGTAACAACGGGAGTACAATCTCCCAAGGATGTCTTGCATCCATACTGTATTATCGGCAATCCTGCACAAACTGTTACGGTGCTAGGGTTTATCTACACCTCAATGTAACATATCCCCAGCGCTTTTCTTGGGTATAAAGAGCTCAATATACCCCTTTACACTTTCCAAGATACAAAGCTACAGTTGCACGTACTAGGTATCCTCTGTGTCGGGCTTATCTACACCTCGCGGGTGTAGCCTATCCCAGCTGCTATTGGTACACAGCTCGTTGTATACCCTGTCACTGCTCTTGGGCATAGCTATGCTCAGGACATGGCTATACACATGTATTTGCATCACGTATACATATCATATATCATATCCTTTCGTATCATATCATTTCACCTTGTGTATATAAACATATTATAATTCATGGTTACTTACACTGCTTTGGTATACATCTACACCCCATGCGTGGCTATATATCTTAACACTGTTCTTGGTACAAAGTTACACCTCGCGCGTAACTCTATACCTTGATGTTGTTCATCAAACACATATACAATTATATTACATAATACAGATATCATGTTGTTCATTTAATACATACTCATATGCTAAACATGCTAAAGGAATAGTATACTCACTTTAGTAACGAGGATGGTTCAAATAACAGCTCAAATATCGATAATAAAGTCACCGTATACGTCAACAAATAGTACCTACAAGCAATATATAGGAATTATACAAATTCTAAATATTCCACGCTGGGCATACCCTAAGCACACCCTAGGCATGGCTATGCCTTTCCCTCAGGCACGCCCGTGCCTTAGTCAAAAAGCACAAAAAGTACCTTATGAACTAGGTTTTGCCACAGGGCGTTAGACACGCCCGTACCCTTCATGGTCACGCCAGTGCCTCCCTTGGTCTGCACCAGAAAGTCTTCCAGGACGTTGTTTTCTGACCAAAACTCAACCAATATTCATTCTAAACGATTAAACACTGCAAAGGGGTGTTTTCTTACACCCCTAACAGCTTTGTACATCAATAAACACAAAAATAATAATCAAGATCAATGATTCACCCCTTTAAATCCTTATTTAACACATAAGAACACTAAACTACTAACCAAACATACCTTGATCTACTATGGATTGCTTGGAAGCTAAAGAAACACTATAATCAATGGGTTCTTGCTCCAGAATCACAAAGGAAATGAAGCTATATGTGGTTGGTATAACTTGAAGGTTTGACTTTCTAAGTCAAACTACAACACACATATATATAATAATACTTTCCAAGAATTACCAATCAGCCCCTGAACTTATCATATTTCAAACTGATAATTTTAGCCCCTCTAGTTTTATAAACACCTCTAATCTTTAATAATACTTAGCCATAACATCTTTTGAACTTTGGGGCGTTACACTTTGTGTTTCTTTTTGCAATTATTTTTGTTTGACATAAATTAAGGGGCCTTTCTAAAGTGCATTTTGGATTTTTTGAGGTTGATATACTAGTTAAGGGTTACTGTATGAATATGCATATGGATAACGAATATGCAATAAGTGGGTTAAGTTGCAAATTTACTGATGTTTGAATGTGAATCTTCAATTTGGTTGCACTTTGGTATATTTCCACTCTCTTTTATAAATGCATGTGATTTTTTGCTTTGTGATAATGAGTGATTACATGAACTTGCATATTCAAAGATGTACATGCATTTTCATAAAAAAAACAGAAATATGTCGAGTCTAATTTTGAATTAAAGATGATAAAAGCTTATATTCTGGTATAACTTTTTTGTTAAAAATCTTAAATATGAAACGGTTAAATGTAAAATCTAGTGGATTTTTTTTATAAATCGGAAAATGCTGGGGGTGTTTCAATGCCTATGTGATACTGTATGGAACCTTATATCATATATATATATATATCCATGTTTTACATCTTATACCGAATTAATGTTAGTGTTCTTAACCAATACCACTTATCAAATCTTCTGTCATATTTTCTTAATCACAATATATATCACCTATATATCTTATCCAGAAGGTTGTTTATGTCGAGCTGTGCCCAGGATCCTTTGGATCTAAACCGACTCTTCCCAAAGGACCAATCCATAGGCAATATTCAACTATCCTGACTGCCGAGTAAAGGAGGTTGGGAGTAGGAGGCTCGAGACCTCGACCTCTTTCTCATCCAAAGACCCACACACCGGACAGACCAAGCATTTGTGCTTGGGAATAGTACCGGAAGGTCAAAGCCACAACTGTATATATCACGTAATTCACTCTTATCAAGACAGTAACACACATATACAATCAGAGGCATTCATATAGGCGTTGATGTCCATACTATAGGGTGTATATATCCCCAGCTAACTTTATATCCTCTTCATATTATATTATAATCAATTAATATAATACTTTATCGTTCTACATAAAAGGTAAATATTGATGTATAAACATTTATTGATTGAAGCTTGGTTATAACTTTAAATAACTTAGATTTTGTTAATAATTCAAGACGGATTATCATTCGACATAAAAAGGTCAGGAAACTCACAATGACGAAATTATCTAAATAAGCATGGGAGATCACAACTTGTAGGATGAAACTATCCGTGTGTTTTGATTGCTTGTGTACAAGCGCTTGTTAATCTTCATATTGTCGTGCGGTGATCCTTTAAGTTTGTGAGATTATTGCAATGGCTAGTTCTTAAGGTTGTCAGTTCTTAGTTGTTAAATTTGAGTGGTTGTTATTGTTTTGTTCCGCCAGCCATCCTTTTATTTGTTGTCTGAAGTTTTTGTTGTATTTTCTAACATCTTATAGGTTTTTTAGAGCATCAGGTATGCTCAGCAACAGAAAGAAGAGGCGAAAATACACTAATTGGGGAATTAGGAAAAGTGGGACATGGAAGTGTATGTGTATGAGATAAAAAGAGAGAATGTGAGGGAGAGAAATGCTCATCACAACGGGTATATCACCAATCAAGGCATATAAGTAGCTAGGGGTGACGCATAAAGGTGGTGCCACTTATGCATCCCACAAGCTCGATCCCTATATTTTTTATGAGATTCTCGCAGTTCCGACATATCTTGCCTTTTAAAATGAAAATAAGTATATTAATTAATGAATTATGTTTAAATGGGTACATAAATACAAGAGAGGTTAAATATCCTGCTATTATTTACTCATACTTATCCTCCTAGTTACTCATAAGATCAACGCAAATGTTAAAATCTATGAAGGATGTGAGAAAAGAAAATTAATATATTCTACATATTATTTTGTGATGAACAGAAGCTTAATAAAGTAGTGACAAATTAACAGTATAAAGATATATTATTTTTGTAACTATAAAACTGAAATTGTTCAAAATGTATGACAATAGCTATTAGCTAGCTAGGATCAAAAGGGATCCATGATTTGTGGTTCCAAAGAGAAGTATGAAGAGGCCGAGAGCAGCTTTAGATTATTAATTGTATATACTGAACGAAAAACAAAAACAAAAGAAAAAGATTGCATAAAGAAAAATCTATATTACTATATCAGTGAACATGTAAAGCCATTTTATGTGTATAATGTTTTTATTATAAAAATTATTATTTTAGACTTTATATTAAAAAAATACATGCATACATGAATATAATATAAGATATGTTAGCGCAAATGATAGAGTATATATATGTTTTTAGTGTGCAAGGAAACTGTACAAGGAAATTATTAGGGTGAATGCAAGTAATATTGAAATTACTATGTTTTATGGTGTTATAAATTTCCAATTATAAATAATGCTTTGAAAATTTTCTACAAATAGTTTTTCAACGATATACAATTTATAATAATTAATTAATAATCCTATACTGTAGAAGTAACAGGAGCAACCTCACTACTAGAAATAATGCCACTAGTTCCACCACCATCATCCACCACCACCACCGACGTATTTGCCGTCGCCGTCGTGGTTGCGCCAGCTGAACTGCCACCAGCACTTCTTTTTCTCTTCTTCTTTTCATAAGGAATCCCCCTAGCCTTTGCTTGACTGTCTTTAACCTCTCTCAAGTATATCCTCACAGCTCTCGCACCAAACGGATTTGACTCCGGCTGACCGCCGTTCTCTTCATACGCCGCCCTTAGCCGGCCGATGAGTGCATCAAGGCTACCCCAAGCTTGTTTCAATGGACAAGCACACGGCGCCGGCGGGTTTGGGTAGCCGAAGTAAGGACAACCGGTGACGTGCACCTTCGTCTTCCCGAATTGATCAAGGTACTTTAGAAACTCGATCACGTGAGCGCCGCTGCACCGTGAAAGTGTTAACGGCGGTTTGTGGTTTCTTAGGTACTGAAGAAACGTGTTCCAGTCACGCCGTTTCTGTGACTCGTATCGGCTGAGCGGCGGCGTCTGGGGTTGAGACTGTGAACTGGTGACGCGCGTGTGAACCGAGTCATGACCGGGTTGCGACGGGCCGGGAGTTTCTCCCGATCCCGAAGGTAAATCCATAGGTGGGAAGATTGAAAATTGCTGTTTTTGGGGGGGTTTTGGATTGATTGATGGATCGATTGATTGTGAGAATGAGGGTGATAGTGTAGAGAGAGAAGGAGAGAGAAAGAGGAGAGAGAGAGAGAGATGATGATGGGACGTAATTTAGAAAAGAAATATGAACGAAGGCTCCTCCTTCTCGCCAGAGGCAAAGACTCAAAGAAACTTATTATTCTTGTAGGATCCACGCTTTCTTTGTTTTCTTTAAATATTTTCACGAACATTTTTGCATGGTTTTACTTCCAATATTTTCACCGGAAATACGATTGTAAAAACTAAAAACTCTTTTCCCTTTTGATAATTTACATAACCTTAAGTATTTTGAAAATATGATTTATATATTTAATAATAAAATAAGAATAAAATTAATACAAAAACCATTAAATGATATTAATTAGTTATTAAATGGAATAGTGTAATGAAATCAAAGAGAACAAAGAGAAAACAAAATAAAGTAGGGATGAATATTAATTATTGATCTTTTAGATAGTCTGTTTATAGATAATAATGTATAGTTGAAGTAATATATAAAAACCAATATAATAATTATGCTTATACATAGAGTAATACTTGGATTTATCTAACTAATAATAAAAGAATATGGATATATATATATATATTATATACTAGATTAAACGTCAGTATAATACACGGGTTGATTTTAAAAAAGGGTTTAGTTTATTAAAATGTATCTAAGTTATCACATTTTGTTATTATAAATATCGAACTTTAAAAGTTTATATTGTGTGTATCAAAGTTTTAATTTGTTGCTATTGTATGTATTTTGGTTACATAAGAAGGTAAAAAAGTTACAAGTTTAGTACATACAATAGAAAGTTTAATAAACACAATAGAGACAAATTAAAAGTTCGACACACACAATAGAAATTTTTTAAATTCAATACATACAATAGCAAAATATGACAACTTGAATACATTTTGGTAAACTAAACCCTTTAAAAATGATAAAGATTTAACATTAATATAAAAAATATCAAATGATTAAAAAAACACGAAATAAATGAGAATTAAAAGAACGGCGACGGATGGCGTAAACACCGGTGGAAGAGTCGGAGCGAGAATGATGACAAATGTGACGGCAAAAACATGATATTATGATACGAGAAGACGCACGTATATTTCTTGTAGAAGCAATCGATTATTATTGTTACAATTAGCGGCAATTAAGTTAAGTATTTATCGGTTATAATTAAAAAGAATTTAAAAAGATTATTAAATATTCTAAAATGATAAAACTAAAAAATTTGAAATGTTATAAGACGTATATATGATATTTGTAAATCACAGTGAGCAAAAACGATATTTTAAGGTCTAAAAAGATAATAACACCACTAATTATGTATAATCATTAATAATTCTAAAGAAAATATAAGAACTTGTATATCAAAATTTTGTTTAACTCTTTATAACTTATTAAATATTTCGCATAATGTTTTAATATGATAAATCAAAATATTAAAGTAGCTAGTTGACTTATTATATTTAAATTCAAAATATATTTGAATTAGTTTGATCTTTAAAAATTTAAATTGATTCTCTAATTTTAATTTAATGGGTGTTTAAAATGTTATAACTGAAATTAATTTATTAAAATAAAAATTAGAATCATAAATAAATTTTATCTCAAGTAATCTTTTATTTATATTAAAAGATTTATCCATAACACTTCTTAATTGTATATGTATTGTTTATGTGGTTAAAAATCCTACTATATTAAAAAAAAAACTAGTGGAATGGAAAAACCAAGAGTACACAATATTTTTAATACGTTTAGGAATTTTGTTTTACTAAAAATCCTACAAAGAAACCCGTTGAGACAAAAGTACAAAGACAACGGAAAAAAGTATATATATATTTTATTTCTCTAATGATCACGTTACTTGAGTTTTTAAATCTTTATAACACATTGTCATGAACCAGCTTTCAAAATTATTGAATTTGAAAATGTCTTGATAAATAAAGGGTTTAGTTCACTAAAGTGTGTATTAAACTTTTAATTTACTGTTATTGTATGCATTTTGGATACATAAAATAGAAAAAAATGTATAAGTTTAGTACATACAATAGAAAATTTAATAGACATAATAGTGACAATTAAAAGTTCAATACACACAATAGAAACTTTTTAAGTTCAGTACATCCAATAGGAAAACATAACAACTTAAATACATTTTGGTGAACTAAACCCATAAATAAATTAAGTTCTCACTTGAACGGATTTCTTAAATATATATCTGAGGATAATATATTAAAAAATATATTTCTTGCTACTTCATTTTTTTATTCTTCAAAGATTTTCTTAACTACTCTATTAATTTTAACATTTGTCTTGAATTTATGAGCATTAAGATAAGTAGAAATATTTTGTACAATTATACGAAAACTTTCTGTTATTACTTTCACTACATAAATTTTTTTAATTTCAAATGTTTTCAAAAATTCTTGTGCCAATAGCCATTTTTTCCAACTCGTAGTTCTATTTCATATTTTCATAAAAGAGTAATTTATCACATCACAACTTTAAGGAGTTCATGTCCGGAACATCGCAGGGAGCAGCGGACTTGATTTTTCGTTAGTTGCTTGCGTCTTTCTATATTAGTTATTGGTGAATCATCTCTGTCTTTGCATTTTTAAGTATGCATGCTTTCATGATTCTCGTAATCAATAAGAAGATCTAAAGTTATTGTATTTAAAAGCATTTTGACATTGATTTTTGTTATAAATATATATATATATATATATATATATATATATATATGCCCTATTTATTTAGATACTATATATTATATTAAGATTAAGATATCTTTGTCGTTTCAGGTACTAGAAGTTCTTATAAAACCCCTTGAGTTTAGTATCTCTTTTGGAGACTCGCTTGGGGTATTATTACTAATCAATTAATGTATTGCTCCGTTCCTTTTTGCTTTTGAGGAATTATGTGTTGACACCAAATTGTCTACAATGCTTCATGCTTGTTATAGACTCTTGTTAACAACTATTTTTTTTAGAAAACATACCTTGATCGAAGCATTAACACGTAGTATATGTGATTTAATACCCTCTTTAGTCGGTAAACATGTATGACTTTTACTTAATAACTAGTAAATGATCGAATTGTTCTTCAAAACTTCTGATTCTTATAATGAGAATCAATATAATGATAACTCATCGCAAACTATTTCAATTCCTATAATCATATAACACTTATTTGTGAAGCTGATAACTATGATACACTTTGATTACAATGGTTGTTTTGTATAATTTTGGAATACACATAATTATAGGTATGCATGACTCTATTAAATATTTTATTAAGAGCTGCTTGACTCGCTAATATAAATGGGACGAAGAATAGGGGAACATACGCTACAAAAAATACGTTATTTATCTACGTTTTATAAAAAGCGTATAAAAATTTTAAGCTTTGTCACGCTTATAATTGTGAAAAATAGTTTAAAAATAAATATTTTTTGAAAAAGAAAAAACTTAATATCTATAGACGTACACATTTGATTTCAAAAGTCCACGCTTTTAAACGCGTGAATTTAGTAATAAATAGATGATTGTAGAAGTTCACACTTAAAAGCGTGGCCTTTTGTAAAAATTATTTTCAAATTTTTCACGCTTAGAAGTGTGAGAAATTCGATAATTTGTCTATACTAATAAATGTGATTCTTGACTCCAATTTTCACACTTTCAAATGTAAAGATTTGGTAGAAATTAGTAACACCCAAACACTTGATCGTAATTCTTTACGGTTTTAAATGTATTGATATTGATAAAAATGTGTAGATAATTGACACCTTTTTTGTAGTGGTACTGCGATTCTTAGGCGGAAATAACTGGTAGTTGTAGCTGGAAACTGTATATTTTAGTTATATACGTGTTTGGCAAAGTAGCTAGTAGCTGGAGCTGAATAGTGTATAAAATGACCAAAAAAGGACAAATCATAAAAATAGAAGGAATTATAAAATAATTAAAGAAGGTATTTTGATAATTTGGTAGATAAAAAGTTTCTGGATAGTTTAAAAACTACTTCAATTTTTTTTTTTGTTTTAGAGCCTTTTGTTTTAAAAAACTTCTAGTTTTTTCATCCAAACATGACATGTAACTTTTTCTTTCAAAACAAAACGTTACTAGCTTGAAAAAGCTCCTTATCAAATACACCCTAAAGCTAGATATTGTCACTTGTCAGTGAATATAAATTTTACTACAAAAGATCTGGTGATTTGTACACTTTTACTACGTTTATACGTACAATTATTAACTAAAACGTTTTTGATTATTCTACTTAAGTTTAGATTAATTTAACCTTTTCTAATCTTTTGTAACCTGGATCTAATTACAAAATAACTTTTGATATATTGTATTTTAATAGTTTAGAATAAATTTAAATATATAGGTATGGTTATGAGAAGACCGAAGACGAAATATAGAATGAGAATGGGTATTTTCAAATTACAATACGTCAAAGACATTGTCGGTGGATGTTTGTTATACTAAAAATATATATGATTTACTTATACTATTATTTTATCTTTAATTCAAGAGTTAGTTACATTTTGGTCCTTGTGTTTACCATTTGTAAACGTCTAGTCCCGAAAATTTACGGATCCAGTCTCTCTTGATCCGATTTTATTGTATTTTTTTGTAGGGGTATTCACGGGACGGGGCAGGTAGTGAGAAATTTGACAAGTGCATATACGGGGCGGGTACCCAGTTTTAATTACCCGAATCCGAACCGGGAGAGACATGTACCCACACTAAACTGAACCTGAACGGAGTAGGTACATGCTACATTTTGACGTGTGTTTTGATGTACAAAAAAAATTACTAGAAATTGAAGTTATTTTTAACGAACTAAAACAATTAACACTAAAAAAATACTAGAAAATAAAACTAAGACCAGAGTGGATTTAAGTTATCATTCGTCGATAAATTAGAAATATCACCTTATTAGAGTCGCCGATGTGGTAGTACAATGGCTCGATCAAGGTTTTCAAAGAAAGGGGATAACAAAATCAACAGTAATGGTAGTGAACGATGAAAACACGGTATGTGAGTCAGATTTTTTTAAGCTTAGTAATTTTTTATTATGAAATGTTAATACATATATTTTTCTTAATAAACTAAAATATATAGAGGTTGGCGGGTATCCTTGGGTAGTAAATTAAGAGATCCGAACCCAACCCGTGACTCAACGGATACTCTTATTTTTAGAATTTTTGGTTTACGGGTTGCTCGGGTATTAGTTTTCTCGATTTTGGATCATACAAGTTAGTTCAGTACTTTGGTTTCCTTAATTTTTGTCCCTCTCAAACTTAAATTGACCAAATTACCGTTGAAAAGGTGACTTAAATCTCCTTTAGGGAATCATTTCAATAATTGTTTCATGTTGCCAAATAAGAGGGAGGTGGTAGCCGATGGAGGGGGAAAGAGGTCATTAGTGGCGGGAGGAAGAAGGCCAACACAGGGGCATGTCTGGTGGTTGTTAAAGTGTGTAAAGATGTTCAAAAGAGAGAACAAAGAAGATGAAGTAGGAAGACACATAAAGAGAAAGGGCAAGGGTTTGACATTTTAAGTGAAATGACAAACTTAACTAGCATTAACTAAATGACCATCATTGTTACAAGTTTGCGTATAAAGAATTATACATAATTTTGTATTTTAAAGAACTAAATATGAAACTCAGACAAACCTAAAGAAAATAAAAAAGAAATAAAAGTATTTGTGCCTTATCATATGTACAATAGACCGTGAATGTGATAAATTGTAAACAGTAAAAACCATTAGCATAGTAAACAAAGTTGTTGTTAATTGTAATAAATAAAAATTGTATAGGCATAATATATAGTTGTGTGTTTATTTTGTTTGTAAAAAAGGCATCAAAGAGAGGGTTTCACGTGGCGGGTCCCAAGTCCACGAGACAATATTACTGTTCACCATCCTGACGACCCTACCATTCTCTCTCTCCGTATCTACCTTTCACTTTTAATATTTTAATTTCTTATTTTATTTCAAGTTTACTCCTGGATCTTTCTTTGTTATATATAATTATTATTTTTTTAAAAAAAGTATATAATAACAAATACGAAAATATGATAACTAAACTTTTATACAAAATCATTATAACAACTATGACAAATAATTAATTCTTTATTACTTATAATTAAAAATGGTTTAGAAAATATTTTAAAACGATAAAACTAAAGGTTAAGTATGGTATTTTAAAATATTATGAAGGGTAAATATTAAATTTGTAAATTAGTGTAGACAAATATGATATTTTAATGTTTAAGAAGCATATATGATTATCTTTAAAAAAAATATTCAAATTAAAATTAAAATTGAATCTAATTTTGATGAAGAAATATCAAAATTAGATTTTAATTTTTATCAAAATTGATAATTAAAATTAATTTATTAAATAAATAGCTAGAATCGTATAATATATTTGATTAAAATTAGTGTTTTATTTATATTAGAAGGTACAAGATTTTGAAGGAAATCCATATCATTATGAAATTGAAAGATATAAAAAAACATCGTTAAGTGCTAAGTACATAATGCTAATTATGATTACTCCTCTACAAGATAACATATTAAAGTTTGAGGAGTGGTGCGTGGTGGGTAATTTGAACACCATTCCGGGTTTGGGTATCGCATCAGCAGGGAGGAGGAGAGGAAGAATAAGCATTTGGTTTGTTGTACTTTGTGCTTGTTGTGTTGTTTTTATTAGCACAAATTGTATTAAAATATAATAAATTTTATATTAGTTATCATTGTATATAATTAATTTTAAATTTTAAAAAATAATACAATTAACTTTTTTATGTGTATGTTGTTTAGTTACTATTATATACAATGAACTTGTCATGACTTTTATAGTATACAACAAGTTGTATACAATGTGAGAATTATGAATGTTGGTTGTATTATTTTAAGAAAATAAAGTTGATTGTATAGAATGATAACTAAGACAAAGTTAATTGTGTTTTAATGCAATTTGTCCTTTTTATTATTGTTATTTAAAAGTAGAAAGATGACAATTTTTGAAAGTTAAAAGTTGGGAAAGGGAAAACCACTCATTATTTGGACCCTCTCTTTCTTAAATACTAGACATGTCACATTAATTAATTATAGTTTTCAATATAAATCATACATTCACATATATAAAATCAAATGGGCCAATTTAGATTATCAAGGATGTTCAAAATAAAATCACCCTTGTATAGATTATATATTTAAAAGGGCACGGTTAATCGCAGTTTTTCTAGCTAGCTAATCAAACCACCTATTATTAAGTGTGGGGCACATCATCCTTAGTGGTTAATAGTAACCACTTTCGTCACTTATATGCGATATGTTTGTGATTGTCTAATTGAGCATATCAAGAAGAGGGAAAGAGGGATAGGATATACATCGAGAGTTGCAGTCTGTGAAAGTTTATTTGTAAAGATTGATTAGAAAGAGTAAACTAAATTGTTGTTTTTAAGAGGTAAATGTATGATGCCTTTTTCATTCTTTCTGTGGGATAAAAGTTGGACCGGAAGCCTTTTTTTTAACTAAACATGATCGTTTTTTCCTCTTTTTTCAGTTGTGCGTGACATATTCATGGATCGATTAGGGTTCTAGTATGGGCCAAGAACGAAAATGGAAAATTACTGCAACATCATAACCCTAAACAATATGTGAGAACCCTAAAATGATGAAGATTGTGACCTCAAATGGAACATAACTGCACATTCAAAAGAAGATGATTGACAAAGTGATAACCTAAAATGAAAGTAGAAATGTCTATGGTCGATTGTTGGTCGTTGATCTGTGAGGTAAAATTGAACAAATGTGATTTGATTACAATAGTTGATGATTGTTGGTCTGTTATTTTGTCTAGCAGAAATGTTGATCTTCAAAATCAAACGAGGGGTGAGTGTCCTCGGATATTGTCGTTGACGTAGGAGCATAAACATCAATCGTTGGTCAACAAAATGGATTAGGGAAGAGAATATAGGATTGGCGAGGAGTGTAAACATATGCAAGAAACAATAACCTTATAGAGTTTCAAATTTTCTATAAAAAGAGAAAAAAAAATTCCATACTTTTTTTATTAGTTAAAAACAAACGGTCTTTTTCTTCAATGTTTGCACGTCCACAAACAAAATAAGTATATATTTGTTCGAAAACAAAAAAAAAACAAAGATCACCTAAGAAAGGTGATTAAGCATGTGAGAAGAAATGAAGAATTTCACAAGAGGGTGCAAGTAACTACACTATATATCATATGTGCTACTATTTGAGTCCCTCAATCAATTACAGTTTCTAATATAGATACTATACTCACATACATCATATCACATGAGTTAAATTAGACTATCAAATGGGTCTAAATAATCACACCCATATCTCATTGTGTATGATGATTAAATAATGATAGATTATATTCTAAACGAATATTATACGCAAATCGCGTCTCTTAATAATCCACTGGTCACTTGAGTAGGCGATCATGTCACGGTTTTACCCCAAAATAATGGTTTAAAGTTTGTTGACATCAGAACGCGTATCTTATCATGCGTATAAACAAATACAAAATCATGCCCTCTTTGACTTTTAAATAACTATTTTGTACAGGTGATCCCCAAAGTTTATCTAATTTGCAGAAACTTATTTCATAGTTTTAAATATGACAAACAACCCCCTATTTATCTTAAAGTTTCCATGTTTGATAAGGTTCAAGACTTCAACTAGCAGAGGAAGGGGTTGATTAGTAATAGTAGGTACGACTACCCCACCCCCTCTCCGATTAGTGAATTTTGAGTAAAGATGTGAATCATAACTATTATGAAGACGAAAATATAATTTGTTATTCATCAACACTACTTAAGAGATGATTTTATAGATGGGTTTTACAAGTCCATATGCACCTTTATGTCCTTAAATAATTATTGTTGCAACAAGTAGATCAATTGAGACGTGACTGTAATGTTGGAGGAGACCACAAAAGTGGCATTGGAGAGCAATAGAAGGAAATTGTTGAATGTTTCAAAGATCGTTAGAAAAAGATGTTTCTAATTAGTCGCGATTTACGAAGGTTATATTGTTCTCCAAATAATGTCATTTTGGAAGATAGAACAACTAATCTTTGAGTAAAAACCCTAGGTTTATCTTGAATTTGAATGCAAAACAAAAGGAAAAAACATGTGTTTAGTTGTGTTTGGGTGCATATGATTTGAGGCAAATAGTATAATAGTACCAAATCTTGACATAGAACATTGGTTATGTGCAATCTTTCAAATAAAATGAATGAAATTTTATATATTAACCTTATGAGCAGATAGGATCTAAACAACGCTCATATGGACTCATATCCGTTTAGAAAAAGGATAACGATAACGAAACATGATATTTACCACACTGCTTAATTTATAATTTGCAATGATAAACCACGATTTGTATACCATGTGGACGATAATATCCTCGAGTTCTAAGCACTTAATACAAGTTAGTCGCTTCATACACAAATTAGAATCTAGTAAGTGTATACATTTGGATAGTCTTTAAAGATTAAAATCAAACTGAAATTTTGACAGTTAGAAATTTATGTCAACTAATACAGCAGGGGATATTATAACTGAAGGAAAATCTGCAACATAAATAAGTTTTATATATTTATTTAAGCATTAAGACAATCTGCCAAACATGTTACACTATTAAAAGCATTTGGTTTAACCATGTTCAAAGTGAGATCTTAATTTGGGACATGGGTAACAAACCAGAAAACAGTGATAATTTGAGGCACCTATGATTATGCACCATCATTGTTTGGTGAAAAGCCAGGTATGTAAGGTTCTTTAACAGAGCTAGTGAGCCTATGATTCTCTAGACCCTCGGAACCGATTCTCAATTCCACCGACTCTACAAAATGCTCAGCTTGATCACACACCGATAGAAAGAACATCTGCTTTAGGTGGAAGTTGTCTAGGGCGGCTTGTGGTGGAACTCACTTAGCAGCCAGAGTCCCGTTTGACTTCACATAAGGTGGTTAATGCATTCACGAAATCGTCATAAGCAGTGCTCAAAGGCCAAAGCATGAACAATGTCATCCATTCGATCTTATTGTGGACAAACTTCTTAAGTAAACTGCACCAAAAAAAAAAAAAAAAATTTAGATGTTACGGATCCTCTTAAACTTTATGTAACTAATGTAGACACTTGTTAAAATTCCATAATTTCTTACAAAAGTCAACATTTCATGACCTTTTGTTGAATGTTCGTTTAGGAGGATTTATAAAAGTACGTTTAAAATCATTATTTGCCACGCAATTGTGACAAGTTTTGGAAAGTGCTCGACTCTTTTGTCGAGAGAGCCGAAGTATACGTCGATCAAAGCATATACCCATGTAGAAAATGTCTAAACTACAACTTAATTCACGGATATTTTAATAATGAAAAATCATATACATAGATTTGGTTTATGTCAATGTTATATTACAGGGTCTATCACGGTAGAGCTGTCAATGGAGTAGATCGGATCGGATCTTTTAAAGATCTGGCCTGACCCGTAAACCATTTAATTGGATTTGGATCGGATCAATTATTAATGGATCTTGAACTGAAGCGACTCATTTAAAGATCTGGCCTGACCCATAAACCTTTGAGGGTTTAAAGGTTTTCTTATTTTATTCACTTTTTCTCAAGACGTTTTTCATGAATTTTATTCGGCTTCCAATTCGTCGATTGATACTTTGTTCTCTGTTTTGTGATTCTACATTTGCATCATTTTAATTTAAATATAAATGTCGTTTTTGGTTATATCAAAACAAAACCATCAAAGAATTTGAAAACTAGAAGAAACGTGAGTAACATATTTCACTATTTAGTTTATAATATTGAATTATAAAATTTAATAATAAAGAACATTTTGTTATTGGAATCGTAACTCAAGAGTTTGTAGTGAACAACAATTTTTGTTATTGAACCACAAATTATGAGTTAACGTCATCGAATTAAATCGTTATTATTTTAATTTTTATTTTATGATCCGAAATATTGTTTTATTTAATATTTTGTTACAAACATGTTAATTAATAACAAAATGATTGATTTTATGTGCTATTTTAACACGTAATTTCTTGTCTTTTTAACTAACTTCCATTATTTATTTATCTTAAAAAATAATCAAACTTTTTACGTTATTCGTATATTGTGGGTATACGAGGTCCCCATATTTAGACATCGTAGCTTCGCCCCTGCCCCTGCCGACTAAAGTCAATCAAATATCAGTTAATCATATAACGGTGCATGTACAATAAGAGGATAAACTACCACCTCCATTGCCGACCACCCACCCACCGCCCGCTGTCGCCACCTCCACAACCAACTGCCGCGACCTGCCATCGTGAGCAATGACAGGTAGTGGCGGATGGTAGAGTGGTGGACGGTGGTGGCGGCGGTGATCACGGTGGTGTTGGCGGTGGTTCGCGGGGGCGGCAGCAAGTGGTGAGGCCGATGGAGAGCGGCGGCGATGGGGGCAAGTGAGTGGAGGCAGGCGGGCGGTGATGGGTGATCAATGATAAATTGATAAAGATGGGTGACGGCGGGTATTTTATCATAAATTACAAATGTAATAAAAATATGAATATGTTTTTAAAAGAGATGTGATATATCCTATAACATATGCCTAGCTTTTGAAGAATTTATACACCGTTATATAAGTACGTTACGGCTTCATGAAGTTACATATGTTAGTAAATAGTTAAATGCCTAAATTCATATATTTAATTGGTTATATTAGTTTCTCAAAAATTATGTTATGTTGCTCTAACAAACAAATAGTCAAAAAAAAAAATTAGAAATGAAAACATTATACATCATTGATTTCTCTGTATTGCAACAGATCAGTAACAGACAGTTCTTGGTTTAATTAGTTAGATAATAACATGTATCGATCCTTTTGACTTTTTCAACGATTCAACAAAATCGGAGTGATCGATGGAGGGAAATAGATAACGATATATACATAATCAAATAGCGCTACGTACTATGTAAATTAACAAGATTTGAAATTTGAATTAATTCAGATAACACTTATTCCTGCGATTAATCAAACCACTCCGGTATGCACCCTTCATTTTCTCTATACAGTTCCATCATATATCGATCCATCCATCCGGCCTCTATCCACAACTAATGGGGTCCCGATCAAGGACTAGAAAGTTAGCAGATGTTAACGAAAATCTCCATATTCAACTTCCTGAATCCTCCACGCAACCAAGAACAACTCGTCCCCGACTCGAAATCGACCCATTAGGATTCGGTATACAACTGCCGCCACCATCACCTGCAGCAGTATTACCACCGGAGGTTAACACGGATGATGAAGATACCCAACTTACTATGTATTTCTATGTCCACCAGTCAGAACAACAGCAACAACCTCAACCACAACAACTGCCACTGTTACCACCAACAGCAGTGATGGACGACAGAGATCAAGATTCCATTAATCGTGAAACCGAACTTACTATGTATTTTTACCTCCAAGAATCTCAATCTCAATCTCAACCGCTACCGCAAACCCAACCTCAACCGCAAGTCGTAGTGGCACATGATCAGGGACGTCGCACGCGTAAAAAGCCTACACATGCACCACGTGAAGGTAAATCCCCAACCATCCAACCACCGTTCCCTTGGGCCACTGACCGTCGTGCACAAGTACACACCCTAGAATACCTAACAGATAATGGCATCAAAACCATATCCGGGGATGTGCAATGCAAACGCTGCCAGAAACAGTATCAAATCCAATACAATCTTGAACAAAAGTTTAAGGAAGTCTCTGAGTACGTGGCGAATAATGATTTTAAAGACCGAGCTCCGGATCAATGGATGACCCCAATACTGCCGACATGCGATTTCTGTCATCAAGAAAACAGTGCGAAGCCCGTGATGAACAAGAAGAAATCGATCAACTGGTTGTTTTTGCTTCTGGGTCAGATGCTTGGGTGTTGTAAGTTGGCGCATTTGAAATATTTCTGTAAGCACACGGGGAACCATCGAACTGGTGCGAAAAATCGGGTGTTGTTCCTGACGTATCTAGGGTTGTGCAAGCAAGTCAATCCGGATGGACCTTATCATTATGATCTAGATAAACAACAACAATTGTACCCAATCTTATCTTGATTCGCGGAGTACGGAAGATGTAATTAGTTGATTGTTTGTTGGTGATGAACAGCCTGATAAGGTACTCCTTTGATTGTTTCCTAATTAGAAGTACTACATTATTTTGTTTGCATTTCTTGAGATGATTTAAACCGTAGTACGTGTAATTACTGTTTTTTAAAATATTTCACATGATCAATCTTTAAGGTAATACATGGTACGTGTACGTTATAATATTCTCATTTGGGTTAATTTACATTCTCTTATGTTGTGGTTAAACATAACTTAATAGATTAATTTAATTTGTAGGTGTCAGTAGATCATAATAGAACATTTTTAACTACAATATGAGAGAATCTTAACCCATATAGTTTAATGATTACAAGTCTCATTTAATTGATATTTGACTTTAGAAATAACAAGTATATGACCTAATAAAAGTTAGTAGTTATGTTAGAGAGACGTGTAATTAAAAGATGATAATAATAAGAATTAATTAAGACATGATATTTTTCAATTATCATGTAATACATTGCTTGGTTCAAAGAAATTATAAAAATTAGGAATTGAAGCTTTCACAATCACTTTTAAAACGACATATCTAAGGCTGTTTAGTTACATCCTCGCCTCCTCGGCATGCTTTGAGATCCATGTACAACAAATTACCAAGAGTGTAATTCTACGATGACAATGAGGAAAAATGTAATTCCATGAAACATGTGATAAAAAAAGAAGGAAATGTTGCACCTTTATGAAATATCAAAAAAAGAAATTATTATAATTTAAAGAATGATAAGCTCAACCCGAGCCGTAGATATAAGAATAAAATTAAGAAATGATTTTATTTTTTTAAAATAATCAATAACTTTATTTCAAGTATAGAAAGACGTTGAAATCCGATTATAAGGTAAATACCAAAGAATCCACCGCATCCCATGAGGTCGACCACAGCCGATCAGTATCATCTAACATAGAAGACGTGTAATTTTCATTTTTAAAAACTAATTTCTTTTATATTCTATATATATATTGCCGACGGTTAGTGAGATTGAAATATATTTGTGTTCATTAGATCTAGCATAGAATAAATCCTGACCGTGTTAAATACCAAAGAATCCACCGCATCCCATGAGGTCGACCGTATCATCTACCCACGTCCTTCTTTATAGCTCTCATCGCTTCATCCAAATCCAAACAAACACTCCTAACATCAAGCATTGACGAATATTTGCATTTAAAAGATCACTAACCACAAATCTGGACACAGTAGAAATGTTCTTCATTCGCCATCAACATCTTCAATGTCTTTGATTAGTTT
Organism: Dittrichia graveolens; assembly: GCA_038502395.1. NCBI lineage: Eukaryota > Viridiplantae > Streptophyta > Magnoliopsida > Asterales > Asteraceae > Dittrichia > Dittrichia graveolens. The sequence goes on from JARJIL010000002.1 coordinate 77,629,327, forward strand.
AATCATCAATTTTCCTCTTATTTAGGATTTATTGGCAAGCTCTATCAGTTTTTCTAGATTGCAAGTTTGATTTGACGTTTAAATCAGGGCTAACTATGTATTCAAATGTATTCGTTCTACCGTGTGTTTCATCGTCATCGTCTATCTTTTAATTTCAAGAAGACACGTCTCAAGTACTCATATTAGGTGAGTTTTTTTCCAATATAATATCATTGATGGTTTCAACATTCACCCTATGTTTTGTATATTTCAGTAGCAATGTCCAACAAGTTCTTTTCCTTTTAACTTTTTGTTTCATTAACAGTTCATTTTTGGTTTATGTATGTTAGTAATTTTACACCTGCACCTTACATGTTGAATGAAGCGCCTCATAGAGTTGCAGAATCTAATCCTCATGTACCTAGAAAGTTTTTTGTTTTACATGATGACTCAAAATGTGTTTTGTGTTGATCACATTGGTAAGCGATTAGGCAAACAATTTCCAGGTTGCTACATTACTCAAATTAATCCAAATTTCACTTAATTTCTAAAACATTGAAAAAGGGAAGGGACAAAGTTCGAATAGATAATATCATGTCTAGAGAGTAGAGAGGAAGCATTGTAAGTTCATATGTACGTTTTAATTAGACTATGTTTTCAAGATACGAGTTTGCATTTTCTGAGTAATGGAATGAATTAATGCCCCGTGCATAGTGGATACCCATATTTTTTGAGTTATTTCATCAGGCGTACTTACGAAGCTTGATTTACTTGGAAGAATCTAATTAATATCCCCTTATGATTACTTTCTCTTTATAAATAAGATCCCTATTTGGCAGTTCCCAGTTACATACATCGCTTTGAGCCTTTGATAAATCGAAACAATTAATTAAATCACATTAATAATAAACTGGTTTTTGTTTTCTTATTAATCTGTGTGGAAGTTTGAAGTCAATCGAAAATTGAGCGGACATTTTAGAGGAGAGGGTCCTATTTTCTTGAATTAATGCAGTTATTATAGTAAAGTAAGTAAACTGTCTTATGGTTTGGTACGACATCGAGATGGTTTTGTTGCTGAAATGTTCAAGACAACAACCAGTTTAAGTACAATTGTCATACAGATGCTACAAAAGTAAGGTATTTAAGATATATTTGATTTCACTTTCTGGTAAATTTAGTAGCTACTACTATGGGGAGAATTCAGCTAAAAAGATGGTAAACAAGTATTATCAAATACCACAAGTGTAAATGACAGGGGTTTGAAAGCCGATTCAGATTTGATTCTAGACAATTTGGAAGCATTTAATTTGCAATAGCAAAATCGATCGATTATTTATTATTGAAGCAACAACCCGGACACCGTACGGGTATTATACTAGTTCTTATTGTGGTTATGATGTAATAGGCTGCCGGTCTTATGAACGACACGTTTTCTTATGAATAGAGTTGCTTAATATATATATATATATATACACACACACACACACACACAATACAGAAGACAAATAGCTCACAACGATAAATCAACAACCAGACATCTAGATGAACACACAACATATATAAGTATTGATAACCTTGGGCTCTTCAGCCTTAGACCTTGGACTTGGAGTTTGGAGTTTGGAGTTTTTTTTTTCCTTTTTAAAGTAAACCAAGAATTCTATTCTAAACTAATATATGCAACCAATATATATATACCAGCGATATGGAGAACATTTGAGGAGGTATATATTGATCTTCTTTCTTTCTTTCAGCAAGAGGTACGTTATGTTAATGGGTCGGAGTCTACTACATGGCTATGGAATTTGGATAATTCTAGTGTGTTCTCGGTTACTTCACTTAGACAAACTTTTGATTCCAAGTTCCTTTCAAACGATCGCGGCTTCAAAACTTTGTGGTTAAAATCGGTTCCTGGTAAGGTGAACATTCTTGCATGGAAACTTCAACATAGAATGCTTGCTACCTTGACAAATTTGATGAATCGTGGTATTTCAATTGAGAACCCTTTATGTCCTCTTTGCTTTCTCTCCTTAGAAACAGAAACACTTGTTCTCTTGGAGTGTCATGTTGCAAACTTTTTGATTATGGAGATCTGTAAGTGGTGGGGGATAAATCGTCCTCTTCAACCGACGGTTGATGCCTTATTACAATAGGGGTTTGAACTGGAGTTCAAAGGCAGTTGTCTTGAAATTTTCTCATCTGTAATTTTTACTTACTGATGGGTTCTTTGGAAATTTAGATGCGATAGTCTTTATAGGGCCTCAACAGAATCTCTAGTAAAATTATTTGGCAAGTTGCAACACTATTCTTTCATTTGGGTAAACTCTAGAGGAGGTAAGAAAATGGTTCTAGACTTGGTTGGCCGGGTATGTAACCATTGTATTGTATCTTTTTTTAGACTTGTATTGTGTTTGTTTTTGCTCTAGCAACTTGCTAGCTTTTTAATAAATTGACAGCTGTTGTTCAAAAATATGCAACCAATCAACTATCATGAACCCTACCTCACAAGTCCTAACTTGCACATCATTCATGCCAGACAAAACCAAAAATAAAAAGTAAAACGCACCACTTTAATATCTTTTTTTGGTAGTTGGATTTCCATCTATTTATTAATATGAGATGTGAGTTGAGGAACCAAACAATCTTCAATGAAACCCCGAACCTAAAGAGATTGATCAATGCCTCAGATCAGAAGTTGGTCATCTCCTCCGTGAAAATTCCTCAACCGTCGCAAAAAAAAAGAAGTTTGTTGGCCGAGTTACCCAAACTTCTCAGGGGATCAAATCAACCTTACCATCTTCTAATCTTCTAATATAAATAAAAGACTAATTTGATAAAAATTATTAGATGATCTGAACTATTCATTTAAAAAAAATATTTAATCTTGATCATTCATTCACTTAAAATCAAAAAATCAATTTTGACTTTTTAGAGTCAAAATTATTAGAGATAATTTCATATATGCCCTTATTAAATCATATAAAATCATATTTGTCCACCTTAATTTACAAATATCATATTTACTCTTTATAATATTTCAAAATATCATAATTAACTAAATTATTAGTTTTATCATTCTAAAATATTTGATAATCATTTTAAATCCTTTTTAATTATAACCAATAACGTTTAACTTTATTACCCTTAGTTGTAACAATAATGATTGATGACTTATATAAGAAATACAATCATATCTCTTCATATCATGATACCACGTTTCTACTGTCACTCGCGTCGATGATTCCACTTCTGGTTAGAGTGTTGACGCCGTACGTCGTCATTTTTAAAATTCTTATTTAATTCGCGTTTTATTATTATTTAATCGTTTTTAATAATTTTTAATACTTATTATCGTTTACACTAACCCGTTTATCACACAAGCATTTAGTCTAGTTCCCTTTTAATAGATTTGTGTGTGTAAAGTTACTTTACTAAGTGATAGTGATGCATCATAAACTTGAAGACAAATGACAAAGAATTCGAGAACCTTATGAAATATTTGGTTATTAAACATGCATGTTGACACCATTAAAGTGACCATCGAAGCAGGGTCAGCCCTGGGTCTGGACTACAAGGACAACCGTCTAGGGTAAAGGACCCAAATTTTGAAGTACCTCTCTTGTCTAAAGACATAGCCCATACAAAGAAGAAATTTAGTCCAACAAGTAAAAAAGAGAGCCCTAAAAACTCCCGGTCAGTCCCTCATTCCTTTCCCTCTGTAGTCGTGCGGTGAACTTGGAAATTGAAATGTCAAAAGAAAAGAAGAAAATGATCGGCCATTGCAATCTTCATCTCTCTGGCCTCTACTTCACTGCTTGCTATCACGACTCATGTTCATGAGTTCATCCCAATCTTTTGCTGTGTGATTGTTTCATATTTGGTTGTTCCCGACTTTATTATACTTTTGTGACAGGTTGTTAGTGGCTGACCTCATGAATGGTCACTTTCGGCTACCTCCCCCACTAATCATTGTCCCTCACTCAGATCTAACTACGTTGTGGTGCGGTTCTAATAATAAAATGCTTCGTAACACATTGTTAACATTACGCACCACGTTTTGACTTTTGATGAATAAAAGGCGTCATGTTCTTACTTAATTCATAATCTTTCAATTTTCGTTCCTATTTAACGTTGAAAGCAAAAACATTCTTAAATGAATATCAATTCCATATCTTAAATGGATACAAGTACATAATTTCATGTTGTTACAATAATAAAATAAATGGGATTAGAAAATTAATTGCAAAGGAAGGTTGTAGAGTTATTTGGCTTACATGAGACAAAATCGTCATCTTTTCTTTTGATTTAATATGAGAATTCTTTGCAAATAAAGATCACTGTGTGGGAGTCTCTGGTTTCTCTAATGAATGATCACAAAATAATACTGATCTTGTTTGGAGATTTTAATGTTGTTAGGAAAAAGGAGGCCGGAACGGGATGAAGAAAAACACTTTAATGATTTTATCCTTAAATCTAGCCTGCAAGAGATTCAAATGGAGAGGAAACGGTTCACTAGAGTCAGTTTAGATGGGTTAGAGATAGGCAAGTTAGACATACTTTTTGTCTCTCCCTCATTTTTGTTCAAGGATTGAGGCATTCATATTTTTGGTTAAAAGAAAGGGTTTACTATCTAAAAGTGTATCGAACTTGTCACTTTTTGCTATTGTGTATACCCACCTTTCAATACTACCATTTAATGTATCAAACTTACAGAAACTAACAAAAAATGTATCGATTTACCTTTTGGTCCGGTAGCCTGTAGACTGAGGTGCTGACATGTAATAGCTTTGCTTAGGTGGCGTGGCATGTGTGTATCATTAATTGACGTGGCTATTTCAACGGTTATAATATTGACCAACCCGACCCAGGTTGTGTCCGGTCGTATTCTCCATAAATGAGACCATTCTCAGTTCGTGAATCGTAGAAGTTTTCTTTCCGCCAAAAACGTCCATGAACTCTAAAGTTCGGTGAAATCAAACAAGAATCGTGCCCTAATTTTGAAGTTTGTTTGAAGTTTCAGGTATGATTCTTACTTATTAAAGGTTTATTATCTTTTCATTCGTTTGTCGTTGTTGTTCTTGAGAACAGATTGTTTGATATCGTGCATTGGAGAGTTGTACTTTGAAAAAATTCAAAATTTTCTTCTTCATTTGTAGTCTATCAATATCATTTTGATTCTGTTTGGGTTATAATGAAGTTCGTCAACTGAAATTAGGGTTTTTGTGATAGGGTTTTAACGAATAATGGTTTTTTATGGTGTACAGGATGATCACAACGTACCTATTAACAGTGCATCATGATGGTTGTTTCATGTACCACCCACTAAGGTATGAGAATGGAAGTAGTTTAGATATCAGTATTACTAGAGTCTGTTATGAGGAAATGTGTGCTTTTCTTGAAAGAGATACTCATAGTGTTATATCTGGGTTATATTGGTGCCCTCCTGGAAATGAAATTGAAAATGGTTTAATGAAGATAGAAAATGACAATGATTTATCAACAATCTTTGATATTGGGGATGCTTATGGCCATATGAATATTTACATAGACCATTTTGGTGATGATATGAGTAAATACGTGGTTAACACTGATGAGGCCCATGACAACATAAAAGGTGATGAAAATGATCAAGGTGATGAAGGGAATGCTGAAAATGTGATGAATAAAAAGGGTATAGATGAAATGGACTTAGAACAGGGTATAGATGAAATAGACTTAGAAGAGGGTATAGATGAAATGGACTTGGAACAGGGGATAGATGAAATGGACTTAGAACAAGGGTTGGATGAAATGGAAACAGAAGGCAGTGATGAAAACAATAGTTATGCTAATTCCTTAGATCATTTGAGTAAAGGAGAAAATGAACTAGCACATGTAAGGTCAGAGAAAGCAAAGAAAGAAAGGAAAGTAAGAAGAAATGTTGAATTACTAAAGCATGTTGTAAAAAATGATCATGAAGATTTTTTGATTTAGTTATGAACTTGTTGATTTAGTTATGAAGAAATATAAATGCCATGTAACTTTTAACCAATGTAGGAGGGCAAAGATATGGGCACTCAATGTGTATGAGAAGTCACTAGTGGAACACTATGGGATGTTAAGATCTTATGGAGATGAAATTTTGAGAAGCAATCCTGGATCCACTGTTAGACTTGGAGTCACTACCAATCCTGATGAGAAAGTTTATTTTGATAGATTCTATGTTTGCTTGCATGCACTGAAAGAAGGATGGAAGAAGGGTTGCAGGAAGATAATTGCCATTGATGGGTGCTTTTTGAAAGGAACATGTCAAGGAGAGTTGCTAACTGCAGTTGGCAGGGATGGTAACAATCACATCTTCCCCATTGCTTGGGATGTGGTCAATGTGGAGAATAAAGATAACTGGTTATAGTTCATCAGTTTGCTTGGTGAGGATTTGGATATACAGCATGGTGAAGGAGTAACTTTAATGAGTGATCAACATAAGGTATGCACAATTATTATTTAAAATCTTTTATACATATAATGTTACAACATTTTCTTTGTAATGCAGGGGTTGTTCGAGGCTGTGAAAGAGGTGATGCCTTATGCTGAGCATAGGCAGTGTGCTAGGCACATATATGAGAATTTCAGGAAACAATACAGTGGAGTTGAATTTAGGAATTTGTTTTGGAAGGCTGCAAAAGCATCTTATCCTCTAGAGTTTGATAGGATAATGACTGAACTTAAGAGTGCAAATCGAAATGCTCATGACTACTTGGTAAAGAAAGATCCAAAAACTTGGTCAAGAGCATTTTTTCAGTTACACTCTAGTTGTGAAGCAGTAGAAAATGGATTTAGTGAATGTTTTAATGCAATTCTTGTGAAAGTTAGATCTAAACCCATTATAACCATGTTGAAAGCAATTAGGGTCATATTGATGGAGAGGATGGAAAAAATGAGAAAAGTTAGTGAATCTTGGAATTTTGATATATGTCCAATAATAAAGAAGCTTGAAGGGGCTAAAGCATCACACAAATAATATTATATAATTATTTATTATTTTGTTAATTAATTTAATTCTGTTTAATTATTTAACATTTGGTTTATTTATTTATTTCAAGATATTGGAATGTCATACCCGGAGGTCCAAGAAAGTTTGAAGTTAGGCAGGGTCATGATGCATTCATAGTGGATGAAGAAAACAAAACATGCACTTGTAGGATGTGGCAGTTGTAAGGTATACCATGCCCTCATGGAGTTGCAACAATCTTCTTCCTTTATAAGAACCCAGAGGATTATGTGCCCAATTGGTTTAGAAAAGAAATGTACAAAATAACATATGGGGCATATCTGCAACCACTAGAAGGGATGAACCAATGGCCACCAAACAACTTAAACAAACCATTGCCTCCTAAACCAAGAATAATGTTTGGCAGACCTAAGAAGAAGAGAAAGAGAGCTATCCATGAACAAGCGCCTCATTCTGGAGAGTTTCAAAGATTGGTGCCATTATGTCATGTCGCAAGTGTGGTGGTCAAGGCACAACCAAAGAGGATGCAAAAAGGGGGTCAAGGTAACAACCAAACAGGATGCTAGCCCAGTGTCAAGGTATACCAAATCAACTGCCAAATCATCTGTCAACACAACTCCAAAAGCAAGTGAGAAAACTGAGATTGGGTAATGGATGAAAGTTGTGGATAAAGGAAAAGGAAAGGTAAGTGAAGCTAGTACAAAACAAGTTGAAGAAGGTAGGATACCATCTGTTGGAGGTTTTATGGCAGATGCAAGAAAGAATGTGACAGTGACTTTAATCACATCTACCAAAAAACAGAAGGAGAAGATGGTAGGACACCTCATGCCAATAAGGAGGCAAGCAGCTGCAAGAATTGCAAAAATCAACATGCAGAAGAAGGTAGGTGGTCCTAGCAGCAGCTCTATGGATCCCATGGATTTAATCTGATCAAACAGATTATGTTGCTCTATTTTGTTTTTTTTTGTGGTACAAATGGTTGTGTACTGATGAAACACTAACTAGTTATTTTGTAAGTATGATCAAACAGAAAACAATACAAATGGTTGTGTAATGATCTAACTGATGTTTGTGTAGACTCACAAACAGATACATGGCTCTGTAATGCCATAATATATATATTTTGTTAGTATGAATGGTTTAACTAATTAAGAATTACCTATGTCCACTTTATATTATTCTGTACATCTTATATATCTTTATCATTCTGTGAATGGTTGCAATATTTCATTCTGTACATCTTTAGCAACAAGTATCATTCTGTGTATCATTATGTAAAATTTATATATGTGTATCATTATGTGAATGGTTGCCAATTTCATTCTGGTATCATTCTGTTAGTTGAATGGTTGCCAATTTGATATGTGTATCATTCTGTTAGTTGAATGGTTGCCAATTTGATGATGTGTAATAGGTAAAATGTGATTTGATGATGTGTATCATTGCCATATTTTTTCTATGAACAAGTTACAACCACTGTGAAACAAACCACTTTGATAATACCTAAACACATTTCATTCATAAAACATAACTTACACAAATACATACATTACACATTCAACTATTTCTATTTCATTCATTGACTATTACAAAGCCTAAACACATGATCAATACAACTAAACACAAGAGCAGCTTATCATACACTTTCATTTTACTCTTTGTGTAAGTCAAATCTTCCTTTATTTTGACTAAATCAGTTTCATTGTCTTCTTCACACTGGACCTGCTTCACCTTGCTTAATCTTCGAAATTGATTGTGCAATTCAAATAACAAATCCTTATAGTACTCACTTGTAAGCTCCTCATCGATCCATTGAAACATCTTACACTTATGGCCATATTCCTGCCATTTTGAGAACAAATTAGAGCAACCACTTGCACCTCAAAATCTAACATAAAAAAGCACAGAACTTTTAAATTAGGGCACTTACATAATTAGGGCAGCCAAAAAACCTCCTACCTGGATTGTTCATTGTCCATGATGTTATAATCTTCGCTCTTTCACCACAATAGCAAAATACATTGGAAGCCCTAATTGCTCCTAAGTTACGATTTGATGATGACGAAGACGCCATGACAGTCGATTGGAATGAAGATTTTGTGAAGTGAAGAGAAAATCTAGGGCATTTATAGACGTAAATATCGATCGGGAAGCTTTGTAGGAGATGAAGCTTTAAATTTAAAGTTTAAATAAATGCCACATCACATTTTACCTATTACACATCATCAAATAACAGGTAACAAGTTGCACAATTCATTATTTGGTATAAATAATAGGTTTGATACGTTAAATGGTAGTATTGAAAGGTGGGTATACACAATAGCAAAATGTGACAAGTTCGATACACTTTTAAGTAGTAAACCCTAAAAGAAATGATAAAAACTAGGAATTGAAGTTTTCACAATCACTTTAAAAACGACATATCTAAGGCTGTTTAGTTACATCCTCGCCTCCTCGGCATGCTTTGAGATCCACGTACAATAAATTACCAATAGTGTAATTCTTGTTACGATGACAATGAGGAAAAATGTAATTCTATGAAACATGTGATAAAAAAAGAAGAAGGAAATGTTGCACCTTTATGAAATATAAAAAAAAGAAATTATTATAATTTAAAGAATGATAAGCACAACCCGGGCCGTAGATATAAGAATAAAAGAAATGATTTTATTTTTTAAAAATAATCGATAACTTTATTTCAAGTATAGAAAGAGTTGAAATCCGATTATAAGGTAATATAAAAATTAAGAAAAATTGATTATACAAACAATATAAATTGTAATTTTCATTTTTAAAAACTAATTTCTTTTATATTCTTATTGTGGTTATGATGTAATAATAGGCCGCCGGTCTTATGAACTACACGTTTTCTTATGAATAGAGTTGCTTAATTAATAAATTTGAGGTTACAAAGTTGTGGAAACTCGCTTTCAGTTCTCCTTCATTCTAGCAACAATCATGATCAAACCATCTTTTATTTTACAATATTTATGAAAGAAATTCAAATTCAAGGATTTCGCATTAATTTCTCTCTAATGATCCACCAACACCATTCTTAAGATTCTACAACCATGTTATTCAATTCAAAGTTATAAAAAAAATAAGTAAACTTTATGGAAATTAAGTTTGTAATTTTATCAAAAAGGGTTAATAATTAGTAAAATAGTCCATCATTAATCATTAATATATATTAACAAAAAATAGATTATAATGTCATCCTTTATTTTTTAAATTTTATTTCATCAATCATAATCCCTCATGTCCTCAAATGGCTTTCATAAGCTTATAAATGACATCATAAGGCTTATTCCATAGAAACTAGTTTATTTTGGATAATGGAATTCATGGATGAATAGCATGTTGGGTTTATGGAGCTTATCATTCCCTCGATCCGGTCAAATCCACGACTCTTAAACTCACCGCTTTTGTAGCAATGCAGGAGCATCCCACATTGGTGAGGCAAGGAGATTCTTTCTCCTTATAAGGAGGGGAGATCTTACTCCTACCACACGACGCGTTTTAAAGCCGTGAGGGGCAACCTAAAGTGGACAATATCGTTGGTCGGTTCCCTGGTTGCAATCCTAACAGAGCGTCGAGGATTGAGTGTAGCAAGGGCATGTAAGGAATTTATGGGTGGGCAATCCAATTGAAGGAGGGGGAATTGGATAGCTAAGATTGGTTCTCGCGGTTCTCGCAATAAAAACGGTTCTCAAATAAACTTTTCAATATATATATATACACACACAAAATAAAGAAGACAAATAGCTTACAACGATAAATCAACAACCAGACATCTAGATGAACACACAACATATATAAGTATTGATAGCCTTAGACCTTGGAGTTTGGATTTTTTTTTCTTTTTAAAGAAAACCAAGAATTCTATTCTAAGCTGATATATGCAACCAATCAACTATCATGTACCCTACCTCACAAGTCCTAACTTGCACACCTATACTTGATCACATCATTCATGCCAGACAAAACCAAAAATAAAAAATAAAACGCGCCACTTTAATATCTTTTTGTGGTAGTTGGATTTCCAACTATTTATTATTTATTAATATGAGATGCGAGTAGAGGAACCAAACATGCAATCTTCAATCAAACCCCGAACCTAAAGACATAGATCAATGCCTCAGATCAGAAGTTGGTCATCTCCTCCATGAAAAATCCTCAAGCGTCGCAAAAAAAAAGGTTTGTTGTCCAAGTTACCCAAACTTCTCCGGCGATTGATCAAATCAACCTTACCATTTCCTTTTGACAGATTTGTGTGTGTGTAAAGTTACTTTACTAAGTGATAGTGAAGCATCATAAACTTGAAGACAAATGACAAAGAATTCGAGACCCTTATGAAATATTTGGTTATTAAACATGCATGTTGACACCATTAAAGTGACCATCGAAGCAAGGTCAGCCCTGAGTCTGGACTACAAGAATAGCCGTCCAGGGTAAGGGATCCAATTTTTTAAGTACCTCTCTTGTGTAAAGACATAGCCCATACAAATAAGAAATTTAGTCCAACAAGTAAAAAAGAGAGCCCTAAAAACTCCCGGTCAGTCCCTCATTCCTTTCCCTCCGTAGTCATGCAGTGAACCTGGAAATTGAAATGTCAAAAGAATAGAAGAAAACGACCGGCCATTGCAATCTTCATCTCTCTGTCCTCTACTTCACTGCTTGCTATCACAACTCATGTTCATGAGTTCATCCCAATCTTCTGCTGTGTGATTGTTTGAAATTTTATATATTTGGTTGTTCCCGACTTTATTATAGGTCACCGTTCATTGCAAATTGCAATCTCAGGCCACAACCTTTAAGTAATTTCAGATTTCGAGTTTTATTACATATGTACTGTATAGATTGTTTGATTGAAAGTATATTTATTGTTTAGATTATTAAGATCAAACTCCTATTTATAAGTGTTAATAAATGAAAACACGTCATGACGGGCTGTTAGTGGCTGACCTCATGATTGGTCACTTTCGGCTACCTCCCCCACTACTCATTGTCCCTCGCTCAGATCTAAATACATTGTGGTGTGGTGCTAATAATAAAACATTTCGTAACACATTGTTAACATTACGCACCGCGTTTTGATGAATAAAAACGTGTCGTGTTCTTGCTTAATTCATAATAAAACATTCTTGTAACAAATCGGTTTCAAGTTCTTCTGTGGATATTCGTCTGGAAAATAAATTTAAAGCTTTCATAGATGAAGTTAAGCAATGGCTTAATAGTTTTTTGTTAAAGGATCTAGAAAGGAAAACTTCCATTCACAATCAGTTATTGCTTTAAGACCTACAGGCAGAGGAATGAGGGCTAAGTGATAAAGATTTAAATGATCGTGAAGCAGCACTAACAAAACTCTTTTCGTTATAAGACGAAGGGATTGTTTGATTCATAGGATTTCGCAGGATTTGCATTTCAAATCCCTTGAAATCCCATTTTTGATAGAAAATAAGAAGGAAGAGATTTATATTTCAAATCCTATAGATATGGGATTTCAAAAGAGGGATGATATTTCTAAATCCCTCATATGTGGGATTTTAAAATCAGGACCTATCGAACTAACAATCCACTCTCGCCTTCACCATATCAACCGACACAACACTCTTACCGTCGTCGCTACATTAATTGGTCACCACCATAACCGTGACCGGCATCACCATCTTTAGCCTCCACCATAACCGTAACCATTACCCTTTACCGTCGCTGCATTAACCTCCGCTGCCGTCTCCCTTCCCCACCACCGTTGCCATCACCCTTTCCCGTCTCCACCGTCTTTCTTTCCTGTCTCCGCCGCCGTCGTCGTTCCCCACATCCGCGGTTATCATCCTTCCCCGTCTTCACCATCGCCCTTCCTCATCTTCTCCGTTGACTTTCTTCGTCTCCGCCTCCATCATCATCTCCCTTCACCGTCTTTCCTGTCGCCGTTAACCGTCTTTGCCCTTCACAATCTCCGCCATTCACCGTCTCTGCCTCCATCACCACCACCTTTCACTGTCTCCGCCACTGCCGCCTTTCACCATCTTCGCCACCGGCAGCCGCCCTTCACCGCCGCCGTCGAAGCCGCCCTTCACCGCCGCCGTCGCAGCCGCCCTTCACCGCGTCTATCGCCACCTCCCTTCAATGTCTCTGCCTCTATCGCTTTTCCCTGTCTCCTCCGTCGCCGTGTCCTGTCTCCTTTGCCGCCCTTACCGTCTCTACTTCTGCCGCCGTTGCCCTTCATCGTTTCCGCAGCCACCCTTCACCGTCTCCGCCTCCACCGTCACTGCCTTTCACCGTCTCCGCTTTCCCTATCTCCGAGCTAGTCAAGTTGTGAAGGTGAGTCAACTTCTCACCATCCTTGCCCTAGATTGGGGTGTTCATTTTCGGATAGTGCATTTCGCTATCCGATATCCGAATCCGAAATGTTGGATATTCGAAATTTCGGATTCGGATATCGGATAATCCGAAATATCCAAAATTTAATACTAAGGTTTTTTTTACAAAGAGTTTTTCCTGGTTAAGGCTCCTCCCGGAAATTTAGTACTAAAATCACATGTCCTAAATATTAATTTAATTAGAACTAGAATTATTTTTACAAACTTCATTCAATTCCTTTAAAAGCTAATTTATTTTTTTCAAATTAGAATTACTTTTACAAACTAATTAACTACCCTTCACATAATTAGATTATCAACTAAATTATACTATATGAAAAATGTTCAATATAGTTCATATTTAATTCATAGTCCTAAGGGACTAATTATAACATTTGCATCAATGGCATCAATAGTCTATATTGCATTTTAAAATTTTGGGCGTAGTGGCATTTTCGTAATTCACATGTGATGCTTTTACAAATCACATGTGATTGTATACTGAATCACATGTGATTGAATATTAAAATTTTAAGACTATGGTTTTTACATGAACTTTATTGAACACAACTCTATACTATATATACGTAGAATTAAATTAATTAATTATTCTTCAACTTGAAGCAATATATAGAATATAATTAATGAGGGAAAATTAAGGATAGTAAATCAATTATCTCTAGATGAAGAAAAGCAAAAACAGAGTATAAACAATTGGCCCGAGTGTATCTAAATAAACATATAATAACAGATCAATCGATCGATCAATGTAAAAACTAGATCATCAAGTATATACGATATCGATTTAGAGTTTGGGACATCTAGGGATTTTTTTCATATTATATTTGTTATTCAAAAAAATTAAAAAATATATTATTTCGGATATCTGAATATCTAAAATTTTGGAAAAATGTTATCCGAATTTCGGGTATCCAAAATTTTGGCTAATTTCGGATCGGATTTCGGATTTGATACAGATACTTTTGAACACCCCTAGCCCTAGATATCCCATTATCTTTTACATGAACCAAACAAGGGATGTGATTAGATTTGAAATCCCTTGAGAATGAGATTTGGAATCCTTAGGATTTCAAGTTCATAAACCAAACACCCCTTGATATCGCCCAAATTGAATAGTTATTTCGGGGCAATATCCATCGTTTTGTATGGTTTTATGAGTAATTTGGTCTTAATTGATACTTAATTCATTACTTTTGATATCTCAGGTCTTTAATGATTTATCCATGGCAAAAGGGAGGAAAATCCCCAAAATTTGGAAGAAATGGAGAAATCATGTTCCAGACCCGTTTGTACGGCCGTACATGTGCCAGACGTTGATGGCATATTTAAGCATTTTTTTCTCTTCCTTTTGACATAACTCGTTTTCCAGCCCTAGAACCTGAGGAGAGACGATTTTTCTGCACATTTTCTAGAGGTTCAAGTCTAATTTTCAAAGGATACATCCAAAGAGAACAAGATTTGGAGTTTGGATCTTGACTTGGAAGCTTCATCTTCATCTTCTTCCTTGGTTTCTTCAAGGGTTTAAGCTCTCCTTCATGTCTCCTTTAAATTTCAGTTTTGTTTACTTAGATATCGTAATGTTTAGCATGAAGTAGTTAATTTTAGTGCTATTAGATGAGATTCAAGTAGGTTATTGACTTGGATTTGGGATTTTTGTGGGTTTCCCCAAATTCCACCATTAATGGAAGCTTCAAGCTAGGGTTTTTTCTCAAATTGCTTGAATTCATGTTTTCACCCAAATTTCCTTGACTAATTGATGTAATAGACCTATTGTGTTGATTGGTTCTTGGTTTCTTTGCAATTACTCCTAGTTGTGATGCCCAATTTGTGAGAATTTACACTTGGGTTTGGGTTTTTACCATTGTTTGAGCAATTTGTTGATGAAATTGACTTTGAAATGCCTATCTTATGATTAGTCAAGTGTTGGAATATCTTTAAAGTTGATTTTTGTGAAATTGGCTACTTCGGAGAACTTCGGGGGTTAGTTTTCAAGAATTGATTGTTTAATTAACGGAGAACTTTGTTATTAAACATGTTTAATACAACACTAAATCCTTGCTTGAATGTTTTTAGAAAGTGGTAGATTCTAGTCACTCCTTAGATCTTGTAAAATCATTCTAAGGAGACCTTCTTGTTTGATTTTATCTAATATTTGAAGTGTTTAGATGGTTTAAAGTCTTGCCCATCAAATTTATCAAATCCTTGTCAATTAACTCTATTTGTAATCGAGTCTAGTAGCACTTCCTTCTCAAATCAAAAAGTTCTAAAAAAATATTTCGTCTCTTTTATCTCGCTTGTTTTGATTGTTAACTTTAGGAATATAAACATTTGATCATAGATTAATTAATGACGACAACTTAGTATTGAGATTTCATCTTGCTTCCTTGAGGTTCGACACTCGGTCTTACCCAAACACTTTACTACTATACGATAGGTTCACTGCCCGGTGTGTAGTTTAGTCTAGTATTTCCGTTTTATTTCAAATCATTTTTCATATATATAACTGCACAACATCACCCCTGAAGAGTACAAAGTGCAATATCCAAAATGAAGAGTGAAGTAGGCTTTCGAAGGTAATGGGACTACACCAAATTTTTTCATGGTGTGGTTAGAAAGAAAATTAGGAAACGGTCCTTAAAAGGCAAGTGTTAGGGGGATTGGGTTACTTCACCGGCAGAATTTAAGAAACTTGCTTTTGTCCATGTCAAGAGCAGATTCAAAGAGTCAACCTCTTCTAGGACCATCCTTAAAATTCTTCTTTTTAAAGGGCTTTTAGAAAGTGATGTTGTCTTCTTAGAAGCCCGAAGAAATTAAGGGTGTGATTTGTAGTTGCGCAGGGGGAAGTGGCAAAGTGCGAGATCCATATGTGTGGAATTTCAATTTTATCAAAAATCATTGGGTTTGGTTGTGGATGATTTCCTTGCTTTTTTCCAACCATTTGGTTAAAACATTTGTTTTCCACCAAGACAAAATATCAAGCTTTGTGTTTTTTCTATACTTTATGTTGGTGATAATTATCAAGCTCTAACGTAATACCTACAAAAAAACTTATACATTCAAAAGATGAATAAAACAAATTGATACTATGAGACCTATATGATTATTCTCTTCAATGAATGTATAATAATAGCTTAAAAACCCTCCTCCCCTTCAGTACTGTTGCGACTCGAATCACCATCTGGCCAATTCTGTGTACTTCCATTACTAGAATTTTCATATATTGGATATGATTATCTCTTCCTTATTTACCTCCTTGATATTATCCCTCTATTTTAGTATAACCGATCATGCATATCGGTTCCTTTTTTTTTCTTCCTTTATTTTAGGCTTGTATATCTCTTGGTGTTGTATATTTATTTTGGCTTTCTTTGTAATCGAGAAGATAGAATCAATAATACAATTGAATTCTTTATGGTATCAGAGCAGGTTCGAGCCTGCTCTCTCGAAAACCCTTAAAACCAGAAAATCAAGATCGACGCCATGGCTGGTGGCAAAGAAGATTCGAACAAAAACGAGAAGAACGAGAAGAATGGTCCAGATGCTAACTCCCCGTTTTACATTCATCCGTCAGATTATCCTCGACAAATGCATGTTAATGATGCTCTAACAGATAGCAACTACAACGACTGGGTTCAAGAGATGGAAAATTTCTTGTTTGCCAAGAATAAAATAGGTTTCATTGATGGGACAATCACGAAACCGTAGAAAACCGCTGCAGATTACATGCCGTGGATGCGATGTGATGCGATGATCAAAGGATGGTTAACGACTGCTATGGAGAAGGAGATCAGAACCAGTGTCAAATATGCCAATACCGCCTCTGAAATGTGGTCTGATCTTCGTGAAAGGTTTGGCAAACAAAACGCACCTCGTGCGTATGAGTTGAAACAGGCCATATCAAATACTCGACAGGAAGGAATGACGGTGTCGGCTTATTACACCAAACTTCAAAGCTATTGGGACGAGATACAGTTGGTCCTCAACATTCCCAAGTGTTCTTGCAATGGCTGTACATGCGGATTCGGTAGGTCTCTTAATGATCTCGGAGAACAAGAGAGGCTTTATGAGTTTCTTATGGGTCTTGACCCCGATTTCTCTGTCATTAGAACTCAAATTCTGGCTATGAAACCCATCCCTTCTCTTAACACTGCCTATCATCTAGTTGCTGAAGATGAACAACAGAGAAGCATCACAGAAGTTAAAAGACCTGTTGCTGAGGCAGCAGCGTTTCAGGCATTTATGAAGCACGAGACCAACGCTAATCAACAAAACAACAAGCACGTGAAAAGGAACACAAAGCCTGCAGAACATTGCAACTTCTGTAACAGAGATGGACACAGCCGTGAAGGTTGCTTCAAGCTGATTGGTTATCCTGAATGGTGGCCAGGAAAGAATAAGCAAGACAAAACCAAACCGAAGGCTGCCTGCGCTGAAGTGGAATCAAGTCCTATTGAGGGCCTCACTAAAGATCAATACCAACAATTTCTCAAGCATTTTGCTTCTGAAGAGACAAAGAATGATACTCCCACAGCCAACATGGCAGGTAACGCATGTCATAATAACTCTTGGATTGTTGACACAGGAGCCACCGAGCACATGACGAATCGAGACCATATTCTCGTGAACAAAACCTGCTCATCTGTTGAAGAACCAGTAAGCATTCCTAATGGAGAAACGGTTCCTGTAAAGGGAAGAGGAGACCATACTTTGTCCAATGGGACTAAAATTAAAGGAGTTCTTCATGTCCCTGACTTTAATTGCAGTCTCTTGTCCGTTAGCAAACTTACAAGTGATTTAAATTGTGTTGTAAGCTTCTTTCCAAAATTCTTTGTCATACAGGACCTAATTTCGAAGAGCTTGATTGGAGCGGGTGATTGCGTGAGTGGTCTATACCGGATGGAAGCTCTTGGACAAGAAAGAAAGGCAATGGTGTCGGAGGGAAGTATATGGCACAAAAGATTGGGACATGCAAGTGAAGAAAAGCTAAGTCAAATAAGCTTTCTTAGAAATTTTTCTTTTAGAAATAAAGGTCATATTTGTGATTCTTGTACTAAGTCAAAGATGACAAGACAACCGTTTCCCATTAGTGTTACTAAAACAAATGCTTGCTTTGATTTAATACATTGTGATTTGTGGGGAAAGTATCGAACACCATCCTTTTCAGGAGCGAGTTATTTTTTGACTATCGTTGATGATCATAGCAGGGCGGTTTGTGTGTTTCTTCTTAAACATAAGCACGAGGCAAGCACATGCCTTATTGATTTCCGCAAAATGATCGAAACCCAATATGAGAAAAATATTAAAAGAATCCGTTGTGATAATGGTGGTGAATTCACGTCGAATCAAATGTTAGATTTTTATGCAAAGCAAGGTATAATCTTAGAGACAACATGCCCCCACACTCCACAACAAAATGGAGTTGTGGAGCGAAAACACCGTCATTTACTCGAAGTTGCTCGTGCTCTAAAGGTTGAGGCTAGCCTTCCCACAAGGTTTTGGGGAGAATGCATTTTAACGGCCACTTATATTATAAATAGATTTCCCTCCAAAGTCATTGAAAATAAAACGCCCTATGAGGTCTTGTATGGTCATAAACCAAATTATGATCATATGAGAGTCTTTGGGAGTTTAGTTTATTATCGAAGCACAGAAACGAAGGGTGATAAATTTGAAATAAGGGGAAGGCCGGGAGTCTTTGTTGGTTACCCTCAAGGAACAACAGGCTACAAGATATATGACCCAAGCAACAAAAAAATTATAGTGTCAAGAGATGTAAAATTTGCTGAAAACGCCTTCCCGTTTAAAGTTAGTTCTAAAGAAAATGAAGAGAAAAGTGAAGACGTCATGGACGTTAGTGATGACATGGAAGAAGAAAATGAGCATGCTGATGTATCTGACAAAGATTATTCAAACTTGCATGAAGCTTCAAACAATTCCACCAATGAAGAGTCACCCATGCAAGAAGTCAATATTGACATGCAAACTGATGAAAACACTCAAAATGAGGAAGTGAATGTCGATGTTAACCAAGGAAGGGAGAAGAGAAACAGATCTAAACCTAAGCATTTTCAAGACTATGAAACCAATCTTCTTCCATCGCTAGACCACACGCAACCGGCTCCAGTTCGGGAACAAAGCTCCACGGTATATCCTTTAGCTAACTTTGTATCGTATGCAAAGTTTACTAATTCTCACAAAGCTTATCTGTCGGCCATCACTTCGAATGATGAGCCTAAAACTTTTAAACAAGCCGTGCGGGATAAAAATTGGAGAGATGCTATGGAGAAAGAAATCCAAGCTTTGGAGGAAAACGATACATGGTCTATTGAAGACTTGCCGAGTGGAAAGAGGCCCATTGATTCAAAATGGGTTTACAAGATTAAATACAAACCAAGTGGCGAGATTTAAAGATACAAGGCCAGGCTTGTCGCAAAAGGCTTTACTCAAATGGAAGGTGTTGATTACCATGACACTTTTGCACCGGCTGCTAAATTGGTAACCGTTAGAACCCTTCTCGCCATTGCTATTAAGAGAGACTGGATCATTCAACAATTAGACGTTAACAACTCCTTCCTACATGGTGACTTAAATGAAGAGGTCTACATGAAAATACCAGAGGGCTACGAGAAAGGGGGAGCAACCAAAGTTTGCAAGTTAAAGAAGTCTCTTTACGGCCTAAAGCAAGCTTCGAGAAGTTGGTATCAAAAACTCACCTCCGTTCTCACCGAATTACAGTTTGACCAATCTCATGTGGATCATTCCCTTTTCATATATAAGTGTGGAGAGGTTTTTATGGCCGCACTTATATATGTTGATGACATGATCATCGTGGGAAATGATGCTACCAAGATCGAAGAAGTGAAGGCATTGCTAGACAAAAGATTTAGTATCAAGGATCTTGGAGCTCTAAAATATTTCCTTGGTATTGAAGTTGCTCGGACAAAAGACGGGTTAGTTCTTTATCAAAGAAAATACATCCTAGACATCCTCGAAGAGACTGGCATGACGGGATGTCGTCCTTGCTTATTCCCGATGGAACAAAACTTAAAGCTCGAGAAAGACGGAGAAGAACCACGTGTGGATGCAAGCAAGTATCGAAGGTTGGTGGGAAAGCTTTTATATCTCCAGGCAACGAGACCCGACCTCACATATACTTAAAGACAACCGTGGGAAAAGGCTTATTCCTTCCAAAACAAGGTGGAACAAACCTCGTCACTTATTGCGATGCGGATTGGCTTGGATGTCTGTTTCATGGAAATCAAAGAAGCATTCGGTTGTTTCCCGTTCGTCCGCTGAAGCGGAATATAGAGCTATGGCAGCTACGGTCAGCGAAATTCTTTGGATGAGATGGCTTCTTAGTAAACTCGGCGTGAAACAAAACGAGCCAACACCTATCTTCTGTGACAACCAGGCTGCTCGTGATATCGCCAACAACCCCGTCTTTCATGAACGGACCAAACATGTCGAGATGGATTGCTACTTCGTTAGAGAAAGAGTTGAGTCTAAAGATATTGTGCCCCTTCCCATTAACACCAAGATGCAAATTGCCAATCTCTTTACTAAAGCCTTGGGTCTTCAACAATTTGAGTCATTACTTGGCAAGTTGGGCATGCAAAACCTACATGCTCCATCTTGAGGGGGAGTATTGGATATGATTATCTCTTCCTTATTTACCTCCTTGATATTATCCCTCTATTTTAGTATAACCGATCATGCATATCGGTTCCTTTTTTTTCTTCCTTTATTTTAGGCTTGTATATCTCTTGGTGTTGTATATTTATTTTGGCTTTCTTTGTAATCGAGAAGATAGAATCAATAATACAATTGAATTCTTTATCATAATCTTGGAACAAATGATACTCAAGCTCCTTCAGTTTTACTATTTACCATTGGACTTTTAAAAACCATCAAGCTTTGGGAAATAATACTCCGTTATCTTCACTTTGAATCTTGGATCTAAAACTGCTACTACTCTCATTACTCCATCTACAATAGACCAATATTTATCAAACTTAACAACCATTTTCTCCACTGTAGTTTTTATTATTTCATCTTGATCTTCACTCAATGAAAATCTTATCTCACATATAGATTCGAAAAATATATTAGCCTTAGGATACTTGATACATGAAAACATCAAAATCACCTTATAAAATAGTTGCAACTTTACACAAGCTAATTATATTAGTGATTTGTATTTGAGTCCACACAGGCTAATAATATTAGTGATTTGTGTTTAAATAATATTAGTGATTTATATTTATACGTTGAATATTAACATCACTAACATGTAGATAAATAATTAAATAAGTTGTTTTAGATTATAGCTTTTGAGTAAAAGAAAACATGCTTTGATTAATAGTGTCAAAATTATAAAATAACTATACATGATTGAAAAAAAAAAGATTTAGTTAACTAAATATATCCAACTTGTCACGTTTTGTTATTGTGTGTATCGAACTTTAAAAGTTTCTATTATGTGTATCAAACTTTAATTTGTTACTATTGTATAAAATTTGGATACATAAGAAAAAAAATGTATAAGTTTAGTACATACAATAGAAAGTTTAATACACACAATAGCGACAATTAAATGTTCAATACATACAATTAAATATTTTAAAATTCGATACACACAATAGTAAAATGTGACAAATTAGATACATTTTACTGAACTAAACTAAAAAAAGAGGGTGGTTAATAAGTTCCGCATAGTCGATGACCAGATAGAGATGTTTATTGAATTTTAAAAATACTTAATATAACTATCGAAGATTTCATTAATTTTGTTGTCAGTTGTAATTTAACACCTTCAAACGTTAAGTTTGAAACTAGCTAGAGAGTGGTGACCACCACTATTGAACAATCATAATTGACTCTTACAAATCTAACATCAATTGGTCCAAATATACAAGCTTTTGAACAAATCCAAACATACAATTACAGAATATGAAGAACACACAAACACTCATCAAACCCACACAACACAATCTTGGTTTGTTCAAAGATAAAAACACACACCAAACACGAATTAAAAGGCACGCATGTATAAAGGGTTTTGAACACAAATTTACTTGAAAATGGTGGTGACATTGGTGTTTGCTAGTTTGAGTCGTATAAAAAGTGAGAGCACTACAACAAATATATTGATTTTTCACACTTTTTTAATAATATTTTCACACTTTAAAATGTAAAAAATTATAAATAAGTGTGAAAAAATATGGTGTGACAAATTTTTTTGTAAAGTTTACATGTAAATATGTAATAAATATAGTTAAAGTATCACATTTATTAATGTGAACAAATAATTAAAGTTTTCACACTTTTAAGTGTGAAAATATTAAAAACATCTCTATGTTATAAAAGTTCATGCTCTTAAGCGTGAACTTTTCTCAATTTCTAGTAATTACTATTTTACCACATTTAAAAATGTGAACTTTTTAAAATCAATATTTTACATTTAAAAGTGTGAGTTTTTTTTTGTTGTTATTACATAAATTTTGTTAAACGCATTTTTTAAAATTCTATACGCTTTTGATAAAAACGTGAGGAAAACACATATTTGCTATAGTGGAGATAGGTAGAGGTGATGTGTGATAGTGGTGGTTGATCATGTAACATGTTGGAGTTGGCTGCTACAAGGCGTAGTATTAGTAGTGGCTACCTAGGTGGAGACGGCTATTTGTGTTGTAAGGTCTTAAAACAAACGTTCTAAACGCAGTATAAACAACACAAGAACACCACAAAATGGATCCATGAAGTGCATACAGGCAAAAACAAAGTCAAAGGTTCATGAAATAGACCTTAATCATTTAAATTCAGATTAATTAGGTGGCGAGATAGCAACCCTCTAGCATAAGGATATGTCTGCAAGTACCCCAAATCCAGTGCTAGCTTGTTGCAATCTTTCAGCATCCAAGACAAAAGCTTCTTGAACACACTTTCTCTCACTAGAAAGGTTTACTCTCTATAGAATTGAATAAGAGCTCCCACGAGTTCTCGATCACGTACTTGCTCATATGAACAGTGATTAGTTCATACCGGACAAAAATAGGCTTGATTATTCAACTCCATAAGTCTTACACATGACCATATATGTCCACCTTTCGCACTAAGCATGCTCATGCATTAGACCAAGCACGGTTGTGCTTAGTCAAATGTGTCATTCACCATGCACCTCTTGTATGCCTTGTCCAAGTCAGACTGAGCACGGTCGTGTGCCTAACCAAGCACATTCGTACTTAACAAAAATTCCACTATTATGAATTTTTCAATTTTTCGCATTAAAAGAAGATTCGATATATTTATATTCATAACAAATTTATAAATATCATTCTAGTAAGTAAAAATTCAAGGATTGGCAGTTTACCGATTTTTATAATCTGAACTATTGTTGATTTGATTTGCATGTGCGGCATAATTAGTTCTGTACCAATTACAATATCATTAATTTCTCGTGCATTAGACAGATTCCTCATTGGTGACTATAGATCGAGAGAGTGTTAATTTAGAAAGGAGGAAATAGAATGTGGTTCACATGTGTGTTATGCTTAGTTCTCGAGTTGAGAGAATAAAAAAGAAAATCCGCAAGAGAAAATAATGGGAGGAAATGATAAAAAAAACTTCAATGTATTGTGTTCGTGAGTAGAGAAAATAAATAAAGTGAGAAAAACAATTTTATTATGTATTCTTAAGTTGAAGGGAAATAAAAAGAAAATTGTATCATTCTATAACAATATCATTATTTTGTAAAAAATATTAAGTGAGATTAGATGTGAGTTAATAATTAATAAAACAATTATAACAATTTTTATATTCCCTTCTAAATATTTCCACATTTAAAGCATCTAATATACCGACGGTGAAACTGTGAGTTCACCCATATTCCCTTGCGGCTTCGTGAGGAACACTAATCCCATGCCCCTCTCTACCCCGCTCCCTTCCCTCTTACGTCATGTTCTCCTTGTTCTCTTCCCTACAACAGTCAAAATTTCGAGAAAAGTATAGCCGTTTAATGACTATAATTTTTCCCCAAACAATATAAATATCACTCACATATTTCACATCTATTTCTATACATTTGAAGCATTCTACTAATCCAAACAAAAATGAATCTCAAGGTCCCCTCATTTTTCAAATACAGATTATAAAATATAATAATATATGATAATTGTGATTTGTGAGTTGTCATAACCACTTCAAACATGTAAAATTATATATATTAAATAAGCTTGCTATTTATAGGGATGGTATCTCTCTTGCAGTTGCTCAATAGTCAATACCTGATCATTGTGAGTTGTCATACATACTTCAAACAACTAACAAATTTTAGAATTTTGCCAATGCATACAAAAACTTATCATAACATGTCTTTAAATAATTGACGCATATAACCCAATAAATATATGAAACGCTGATAAATTATTTTCATTATATTACTTGTATATTTTTAAAAATTTTGTGGTTGTGTCTTTAATTATCTCATAATCAACATTTTAGAAAGTTATTTTGTTTTTAAATAATTTTAAAAGTCCTAAAATTGTTGATCTTAATATTTTTATTTATTTATTTATTTTGTTTCGCCAGCTACTCGTTCACTATCACAATATTCCAATTCAAGCCCTTCCTTTCATCCCCACCACCATCACAAATTCACAATTCTCAGGTCAAACTCCCGCTTCAAGTCTTCCATTTCTCCAATCAAATTACAGTTCTTCAATTCTCTATGGTAACTGAAGTTTTGATCATTCCTTAATGGGTAAAGGAGGCGGGTGTTTCCCCAGCAAAAACAGATCACCGGATATTGTTGAATCGGATCCAGATCCTGCTCATATTCCAGTAAGCATCAACGATAATTCAATCCCAATCGAATCAGTTTATCAGCCGGTAGAATTAGAAACCAGGAAATTAAGAATCTTTATAGTGTTTTACTCGATGTACGGGCACGTTGAGAGTCTGGCGAGGAATATTAAGAAAGGGGTAGATGAAATTGACGGAGTAGAAGGTATTTTGTTCAGGGTTACTGAAACGTTGTCCGCGGAAACTCTGTCAGCGATGAAGGTTCCGGTGAAAGGTGATGATATACCGGAGATATCAGCCGAGGAACTGGTGGAGGCTGATGGGTTGTTGTTTGGGTTTCCGGCGAGGTATGGGTGCATGTCGGCGCAAATGAAGGCATTTTTTGATTCTACAGGTGGGTTGTGGAAAGAGCAGAAGCTCGCCGGAGTTCCTGCCGGATTTTTTGTCAGCACCGGCACACAAGGGGGCGGCCAAGAAACCACAGCGTAAGTTTTCTTGGTATGTTTGTCTAATTAATAGTCCGGAGTTTTAGTTAGATAAATATCACATTTTTTAAAACTTTTATATAGTTTTATGATATATAATTAATGCACTATTTGAAAAGAGATTGATATATCTTTCTACTTTGATCTCAAACGGTCTTTATCCCAACTGTATCTAGTATTGTGGAGTGATGTCTTTTCTTAAAAGATTGTGGGTTCAAGTCAATAAAATAGATTTAGGAGATAAGTTTAATGGGTGTATGTGTTTTATGTTAAAAAAAGTATTCTCTTACTTATCCTCCTACTCATAGGATATAAAAATCAATGTAAGAGGTGAAGAAAGAGAATTAGTAAACTCTATATATTATCTTATGGTAAGTAAGAGGATGAAGTATAAAAAAATAATATGATGATGTATCATTTTTCATTTGAAAAATGTAATTGCTGGTAAAATACACGAAATTTGGTAAATCATTAATATCAATTTTTGTAAGTGTTATTTTGATACAAATTTAAATAAATAGATTTTTTTTAACAGCGAAATTATGTTAGTAGGCTGCATCCTTAGTAACATCAATATAGGACAGTATGTGAGTCTCATGTCACACGCTATGATGGAATAAACCCTCTTTTATTATTTTCAGAAACCCCCCACAACGTGACTCGAACTTGAGACTTTACAGTGGGGTAAAACCCTTCATACCACTCTGACAAGTCTTAGTTAGTATTTAAAAAAATTGATGAATGTTAAAAAGTTTGATGACGGAGTAACGACGTACTTGAATTTTAACAATTAAGACAAGGATGTCGATATTTTCATAAAAAAAACATGAACGACGTACTTGTATGTTTGTGACGGAACAAAAAATTTTATTTTGTTTCTTTATTATGTTTGGTTTATGGTTTATATGAGTAATAGAATTATTATAAGATATTTTATTTTAAAATTGTAATATTTTATAAGTATCTTTTAGTTTGAATGTAAAATTTTTTTTGTTTCAAACTTCCATGTTATATATATTCTTCTAAATATATATTTACTTATAGTTAGTTTATAATTTAATAAATAACTATGCTAATTTTTTTTTGTCTTTAAAAAAACCTAGACCGATTCATAGAATTTTTTTAAAAAATACTGTTTATCTTAAAGTTATAAATATAAAAGGAGTTAGTGTTAATAAAACTACAAAAATAGATTAAATTTTAAATATTTACTGTATTCCTTAAAGAGTTTAAAAAAAACACCACCCTTGCAAGGAATTAAAATGAGGGAACACCATTCTTTAAGGAATAGGTTATTCCATTTCTAAATTAGTAACAAACATCAAACATGATTTCTCATTATGTCTGAATCTTCTTTTTCATTCTGTCTATAATTCATGTATACCAAACACAACTTGAGTTTTTAAATTGTATAACATTATTTGTTGAAAGACTTAAATTGTATGACATTTATGATTTTTTCTTCAAATTCTCCTGTTTCTTATACGTTTGACGATCTTTATTTACAACGTATTGATATCATCATTTCATACCAACTCCTATATTTTATTGTAGAATGAACACAATGTCTAATGTTTAATGTATTTATACCACATGAAATTGAATAGTTAAATTTATAATATGCTTATAACACATGAAATTGAATAGTTACACTCAATGTGTACTCTAACTCATGTAACAAAAAACATCGTACCATTTACAATTAACCCTAAACTTACAACAAAGTTTATAATCCTCAAATTGTTCCACATTTAAATAAGGTTTCTTCATTGTTGTATTAGGGTAAAAAAGAATTTAATAAGTTTTATTCAGACATGATACATTTTTATTTTAATGAGTTTTTTTATTTTGTGCATAATTAAAATATACGACTATGTATTAAACCGAAATGGAAAAATAATATATAATGTATGTTATGCAAAATAGTAAATGAGTTGATTTTTACACGAAGTTTTTTTATCTGATGCACTTAATTGGGATGTTTTATTAACTAGTTTTATAGCTATTAGATGGTTATAACTTATGTTTATGTGACGGTGAGAATCACCTTGATAAGTAGTCATTATAATCGTTACTTGATCTTGAAAAGATTAAAAAAAATAAGTAATCTTTACTCGTGACAAGTACGTTTTATAAAAGTATAAGCTATGTTTAATCTTGTTGTACGGGCCTTTTGGTTGCAGTTGGACAGCAATTACACAATTAGCACATCACGGGATGCTATATGTTCCGATTGGATACACATTTGGTGCCGGGATGTTCAAAATGGAGTCGATCCGAGGAGGTTCCCCGTACGGTGCGGGTGTGTTTTCAGGTGATGGCACAAGGGAACCCAGCGAAAGGGAACTTGAACTTGCACAACACCATGGTAGGTACATGGCCATGATCGTTAAAAGGTTTCAACCTAGCTCCTCGGTCACTGAATTAATTACAACCCAATAATCGCCTATGAGACCATCTTTCGATATATATGAGTTACATGAGAGGGTTTTTTTTTATGATTATTGTTTTGGAAATATTTATTTTTCTCACCCAGTTTGTAGATTGTTTGTGTGTTGATAACAACTATATATTTGATACAGTAGTTTTATCATGTAATTATATTTATCAATGATTTTTATGTATATGTTGATTTTGTGTTTAAAATCATATCAGAATTCATATATTCACGTTCTACTCTTAGATGCTAAGCTGTTATGACTAAAGCGTTTACTACTAGATTAAAAAAAATTCCTAGTGATCAAGAGGCTACTTTTTTCTTATATATTGGTAGCCGTTTTATTTTTATGATGTAGCTTTATCAGTTATGTTAAAAATATATTTGATGTCCAACAATAACCTCCCCGCATTATAAAAGAATCGATCATTCTCAATTGTTCCTCTAATAGTTGACAAAATGAAAGTTTATACCGGTCATAAGGTCCCGTGGATTTTGTAACTAAACAACCCCATGAGGACGAAGATAACACTAGACCGTTTTCTAATTATTTTTTATTTTTTTCCTCATATTTTTATTTAAGCTTTTATTTAAATTTCTATAAACATTAAAAAATCATTTTTGATATAGGTATAAATATTAATATTTCGATCTTAACACTAATTTATTGTCTAATATTCATGCTTTCAATTAAATCTT
Source organism: Dittrichia graveolens (assembly GCA_038502395.1). Classification (NCBI taxonomy): domain Eukaryota; kingdom Viridiplantae; phylum Streptophyta; class Magnoliopsida; order Asterales; family Asteraceae; genus Dittrichia; species Dittrichia graveolens. The sequence goes on from JARJIL010000002.1 coordinate 77,658,097, forward strand.
TCATATTTTTTATGTAAATAAAAAAGAAAGAAAAATAAAAAAATAAATAGAAATAATTATTTCATGATTATTTAATTATTAGAGGGTTAAAAAGACAAAGAACAAAATTATAATATTTGGGTTTCTATACCTTAAAATCGAGACAAGAGTTAATTTCATCATTGGTCTTTTATGGCTATACAAAATTTGCTAGTAGTTTCGTTCTGTGGATTTCAAAATTATATGTATGATTCTTTGTTAGAAGTTGATTGATTTAGTTCACTAATTACACGCGAGTTTATTTTTATAGTTAAAACTTCTCACGTGCCTTATACACAATATTCTATACTTATAAAATAACACAAACCCTCCCCCACCCTTTCCGTACAAAGACCCCCAAGCTCTCTCACTCCTCACTCTCTCTAATGTCTCATTCTTTCTCTATCTCCCTCTCACTTATCTCTCATTGTTAGAGTTGTAGAAAGTTGTGGATTGTTAATTAAAGTCGTCGGACCCAAAGTGATGAATTTTTTTAAAATCAAATTAAAAGCCACCACCTGAAATAAGAGACTTTTGAAGTTCCAATTTGGAAACTTTTCATATTGTTTTTAGTTTTTCAGAAACTTTCGAAGTTTCATTTCCAATTTGGAGAACATTGAGCATTCAAGATTGATCCACCATCATGAGCTTTTACTACCCATTCGCATTAGGTTTTGTGAGGGTAACATAGATTTGAAGAAGAAAAATTCGATCATATCATCTTTGATAGCATCTGATTCGAATTTGTAGTTAAAAAACTTGATTGTTCATGAATGAAAATAGGTATCATTGTGATTTATTTTGTGTGAGTGACATGACTTGAAGTAAAAAAATCGATTTCTTTATTGCTTTTAGTTATGATTTTGTCCATGTTACGATGTTAGGATACAGAATAGCGTGATCTGTTTGTTTGGTTACTATGTCATCGTAAACTTATTCTTGCTGATTGATTTGAAGTAAAAAACATGATTCCAGAATCAAAAAACATGTCAGAATCAATTTTTATTGTTGCATTTCTTAATCTGTGATGAATTATCAGTAAAATATAAACATGGACTATTTTTTGGTGTTGCCTTGATTTGTTTGACCAATACTAGGTTTGAAAATTTCTAACTCGTCTCGAATAGCTAAAGTGATGAAGAGGATGAACATATGATGAATTTAAGTGAAATTAGCAAAAGTAAATGAAAATTAAGAGGGAAAATAATTACATGAACAATGTGTTACAAGCTTATGTATAAAATGATGTAAATGTCCTTATAAGGGAAGCTATACATGACACGTGAAGAAAGAAAACAAGGCATTTAACGTCCATCAAGAATAAAGAACGAAATTCGATCAACCGTTCAAAATAAAAAATTAATTACATAATTTTAGATCGTAAACAACAAAACTAATAAATTTTTATAATTATAAGAATCAATGTAGCAACAACAATACCTAATATCATCTAAACAAAATACGAGGAACGTAAGAAATAGACAATATTAAATTATAACAAAATTAATTTTTTAAACACTTAAGAAAATGTGACAGTTAGATCATAACGATTACAAAGTAAAGATAATTCAGTTTTAAAATTTTGTAAGGGGTATTTATTTTAGCTTATGATGTAATTATTTTCTGTAAGCTAGTTTTATCTATTTATTTTTTATTTTATTAGTTTATTATTTCTTATAATATGAAAATAAATCATACTTATAAAAAAAATAAACCGAAAAAAAAAATAGTTTATTAAAATTAAACCAACAAACACTCCCTTACAGGCTTATAGCTATAACTATTCGTGTGGCCCTGATATCCCCGCGAAAGTTCAATGTTGGATAAAAAATTCTGCCGATAAAACTAACATTTGCTCTGGGTTCAAGTTCAACCCATTGCTCGCAGTCGTTATGCTTTTGAAGCGATAGAATTCTCCATTCCTCAACAATGGAGACTCTTCTAACCCTTAACCCCCTAAAAACCCATACCCATTTCTTAAAATTCCCCAATTCTCGAATTTGCAGTCGAATAAGCAACCAAAGATGTTCCCTTTTCACAATTTCTTGCAAGCTCTCATCACAGCCCTCCAAAGATACCACCAAGAACAAGGTTGTGGTCCCTGGTGCAGCACCGTCTCTATCGGAGGAAAAGGAAACTCCGGCAGCGGAAGATTCCCGGCGAAAGAAGAAAGTCTCCGGCGGAGGCGGGGTGTTGATGAAAAGGTTGTCAAAAAGAGCTTTGGCGTTTCTTGCTAATTTGCCTCTGGCTCTTGGTGAGATGTTCACCATTGCTGGTTTGATGGCTTTGGGTACGTACTGAAACTGAATTGCTTGTATGTGAACTCATTTTAAAAAAGATGCAGTTTCGCTTTGAAAGTCAATCTAATTACCTTTTGACATTGTAAATCTGATATGGGTTCCAAATATTTTCTTGCAATTGTTGTAGCTATATAAAACCATGTAACAAGTTCTGCAAATAGAACATTGTTTGTATAAATTCGTATTATAAGTTTTCATTTGAAACACAATGTTTGACACTACGAAAGTCAAAATCTGTATTCTTTTTGGAACTGATTGATGCATATATTGAATTTTATGTGGGATCAGTACTTTCTAAAAAATCTACAAAATTAGGAATGAAATCCACTTCAATTTTGAGCTTGGTAGATGATTAGAAAGGGAGTAATTTTTTTCTAAGTCCAAAGAGTGAATTAGTCATCTTGAATTTATGTGTGATTACATTATATATTACTAAACTACAAGTGGCCATATCAATCCTTTTACTTATGAATAGTTGATTTAGGTTATGTAATTTCTCAAACAAGCCAATTGTGTCAAATTGAAAAAAGTAGCCAAAAATGGGAAGAGGTCAAATGGTTAATCAGGTTGATAGTGTCCCATACTAAAATATGACCCATATCAGCCAGAACCCATTAGACCCATTACCAAACTCGCCTGACCGGCGCAATTTGCCACTTGTTATGAATTGACATCATCTTTATGCAATTGTTTATGCAGGCACTGCAATAGATCAAGGTGAGGCTCCAGAATACTATTTCCAAAAATACCCTGAAGATGCTCCAATTCTAGGGTTCTTCACATGGAGATGGATACTCACCCTTGGGTTTGATCATATGTTTTCATCCCCGGTTTTCCTCGGAACTATAATTCTCTTGGGAGCATCTCTTATGGCTTGCACATACACCACACAGATTCCTATGGTCAAGGTAGCAAGAAGGTAAATAATAAATCATGGTTGCAATTATGCAAATGTATTTCCATCCTATGATAATCTAGTCTAAGCTAACCTCCATACTTGAATTTTCAATTTGTAATGTTTCTATGATAATTTGTTAAAGTGTGGTGGAAGCACGCTAACTACGTCATCAAAGGGAATGTGACAACTATGAGAGGATGAATGATATATTTCATACTACTTTCCTTAAGTTTATGTAGTAATACGTAATGAATGGTCAAAATCGCCTAATATACTGAAATTCGTTGCGTAAGTATTTTTAATTATTGAAGTTAGTCTAGAATTCTTTCTGTAGCATGGGCATCTTTTACCATCTTTGCTTTAATATTTATCTAGTTATGAAAAAAATCCAAGTATGACTATTTTGGATTTTATGTTAGTTATCCTTGTCACTCTTAATTAAAACACTCTTTTGCCATGGCCAAAATCCAATAGGCCTTTTTCACTAAATTGTTTAAGATGACTATTTACAGATGGTCTTTCTTACACTCAGCTAATTCAATTCGAAAGCTCGAGTTCTCAGATTCTCTGCCCAAAGCCTCGATTCGGGATTTAGGCGTCATTTTATCTGGAGGCGGATATGAGGTACATAAATGGGTGTTTGGAATTTTTCATTTTGGAACTGATTTTAATGCTAAATGAGTGTTCAATATTTTTTGGATCATCAGGTGTTACTTTTGATTATTTAGTTACTCAGAGGTCAAAAAAATCTGTTTGGGATAATCAATTTCGTACCTGCTCTAATAATCTGATTACTTAATCATAAAAGAAAAATGACCCATTTAACCTATCGATAAACAGGTACTCTCTTTCTTACTAAGAAACAAAAAAAACACTTCCTTTTTCCTGATATGTATATCTTTGAACAACATTACTTCAAAATTCAACGTTTTTCTTTCTTGATAGCAAATTAGCAATTACCCAAATTTATAAGTTCGCTATAATACATTATTTTGTAACACAGAATTTTTAACAAAGCTTTCAAGCAAAAATTTCCAAACAGTTAGATAACAAACATTTAGTATATTTATTCTCTGACTGCAAATCAGATATATAAATAAAAAAAAGAGACCCGCTGCAACACAAGGGCAAAGTGGCAAACCACTATAGTTAAAGACATTTTGTAACAATGTAATGTTTCTTCTTAGGTTTTCATGAAAGGACCATCTTTATATGCCTTCAAGGGGATGGCGGGTCGATTTGCCCCAATTGGTGTACACTTAGCTTTACTCTTAATAATGGGCGGTGGAACGCTTAGTGCTACTGGAAGCTTTAAAGGTTCTGTAACGGTTCCACAAGGCTTAAACTTTGTTATGGGAGATGTATTAGGCCCAAATGGATTTCTTTCTACTCCTACTGAAGCTTTTAACACTGAGGTTCATGTCAACCGCTTTTACATGGACTACTACGACAGCGGAGAGGTGAGATACTTGTTTATAAGAATAGAGTATTATTGTATAAATATTATTCTTGTTTAAAATATTGCTTATCTATGAAAGAAAATAATTCATAAAAAAGAATTGGACAAAAACGGTGTTTCGACCAACTCGACCCATACCAATAATGATCCATTTTGATCTGTACCCATGTTGACCCATTACCCAACCAGACCTGCGAATGTTTCCACCTCTACTCTTGGTTTACACACTCTATGTAGATGGTTATTTGGACTTTAAAAGACAAAGAGCCCCTAAAGTTGTCATATTTCATTTAGTTTTATTGTTTGTGATATAGGTTTCTCAATTCCACACCGATCTTTCTTTGCTTGATATTGATGGGAAAGAAGTAATGAGGAAAACAATAAGTGTAAATGATCCCTTAAGATATGAAGGGGTTACCATATACCAAACAGATTGGAGTATTTCTGCACTTCAAATACTAAAAGACGATGAAGGTCCTTTTAATTTAGCCGTCGCACCTTTGACTATCAATGGAGATAAGAAGCTCTATGGAAGCTTTCTTCCCATTGGAAATAGTGATTCTTCAAATGTCAAGGGAATGTAAGATTCATCCCTTTTTATATCCATTTAAAAGGAATTAAAAGCTTATTATACTTTCTAGTAGAAGTGGCAAAACGGGCGGGTCGGGTAACAGGTCAAAGTGGGTTTTGGTCAAATCAGTGCCAACACTTCTTTTGTATTCTGATAATAACCAGTAATAATGTATTAAATGAGATTTCCAGAACAGTTTTATTAAAAATAATTAGATAATTACTCCTTTTAAATAAACCTATATAACATTTAGCTACATTTCTAGAGTTGGCCCCCTGTTATGAGTAACATAGAACCTAAATTGTGTCGGTTCTTTCATATAAATGCGTTGAATACTTGAAATTTATTAGCTTATATTTTATTTTTGTTTTGGGAACGATTAAGTGGTTCCTTTGTTTTTTTATTTAATCAGATCGATGCTCCTTCGTGATCTTCAATCAGTTGTATTATATGATCAAGAAGGGAAATTTGCTGGGGTTCGTAGACCTAACTCTAAGCTGCCAATTGAAATCGATGGTACAAAAATTGAAATCCTAGATGCTATTGGGAGTAGTGGCCTTGATATGAAGGTAATGCTGCAATTTTAACTGCATAATTCAATGTTTCTTAGAAGTGGTAAATTGGGCAGGTCAAAATGGGTCATTGGGTTAACCACAACACTTTCTGTCCAAATAAAATAGCAGATAGCTGGTGAGTGAGTTATGCTTAAACGCAAACTATATTTATCAGTTATAATTTAATGCGTTTTAATAAAATGATTTAGGATGGATTATGCCTTAGAAATCCACTTTGGGTCACTTTCGACCCGTTTACTGTTTACATTTGACCCGTTGCTGCTAAATTTCATCTGTGCAGACTGATCCTGGTGTGCCGATTGTTTATGCTGGATTCGGTGCCTTAATGCTTACAACTTGCGTTAGTTATCTATCACATACACAGGTACACTATAATGTGGACTGCTCAAAGTCAAACTATAGCTTTTTCTTCCAAAAGAAAAGTGGTATATAGATATATTAGCCTTTTTTAACAGTTAACTTTTCCATATCACAGATATGGGCGTTACAAGATGGAACAACTGTAATAGTTGGAGGGAAAACTAACCGAGCCAAGGTTGAGTTTCCTGAGGAGATGAACCGTGTGCTAGATCGTGTTCCTGAAATAAACGAAACTTCTGATGTTATTTGTGGCTAATTTAACGCCATTTTAAGTTTGAGAAACGAGAACAAGAAAGGAATTTTTTGAGGGATCTGATCTAGTGGAATACAGAAGTATATATATACCTGAGCCATGAAGATTGAATCAGAGAATGCAATTCGGTTTCTAGGGAAGAATGCTTTTAAAGAAACATGGACACTTTGCAGAATGTTTGAGTTTGTTGGGGGACTGTAAATAGCTTCTTCTGCTACATTGGAATATAAATATATAGGAAAAGGAGATCTATATATTTGTTTTAAATTCTCTATAAACTGTTGTTTTACTTTTTTTTTTTTACCTTGTATATGGCTATCCATTCTATACTAGAGATGAAATTGAAGATTGTTTATAGTGCCTTTTACTGTTTGATCAGTAAATAAGTAAAGGGGAAATATGGAAATGTATTAATAGTGGAAGGACGTTTATTGTTATTTCCTAAATTGAAAGGAAAGGAATAAACAAATTTCAAAGAGAATGTTGGGTTTTTGTATGAAAAAGAAAAAAATAAATACAAATCGCGCCAGGTAGGGGTCGAACCTACGACTTTCTGCTTAGGAAACAGACGCTCTATCCACTGAGCTACAGGCGCCTTGTTGTAATCTTCAATATTACTAAGTTATATTAATGGAAAATTATGGTATAATCTTAAAATAACTAAATCATTAAAATATAATTATAAATAAATTTCATCGAGGTGTCTATTTGAATTTCCCCACTTTGAATAATGTTTGATAAACTTCTTTTTAAGCTAAATTATATATTTTAACTTATTTGATTATAAAAATAATATGTAGGTTGTCTCTCTTAAAAAAGTATAAAAACTTTTTTTATACTCGTCTCTCTCTTCTTAGAGAATGTCTAGTGGGTCGTGGTGACGTAAACATGAGGAGTTGGCTTCGTCGTGGTAGACGTTGTCGCCATTACATTTGGCGTCAACATGGAAGGATCGGCAAAACTTTGCCGATCATCGTCAGGTTTAATTTTTTTTAATTTAACGTCTATATTCCTTTAATATTTAACTTTTTAAATTACAGTCTTCCTCTATTAATACTCTATTACCTCTCCAAATTTAATTATATAAACCGTCTTTAGTTCCCACCTCATTTTCCTCTCACTTTCTTACTTAAAAAGTGTCTAGTTCTAATTCATCTTCTATATCCAATGACAAATACGGTTTTTTTATGATATAGGTTGAAGCGTCAGCACGCGAGAAAAGAATTGTCTGATGAAGAACAAGCTCAAAGTTCACGAAGTTCATTGAAGAAGCGTCGATATTCAAAAATGCGAGAAAAAACTTCCCGTGTTTGTTTACAAACATTCTGTAAACTTGTTATTAGAATATATGGTCCCAAATATAAGAAAGCTTATTGCCGAAGACATACAACGTTTATATGAAAAATATGAAGAGATTCATGGTTTTTCCGAAAATGCTAGGTAGCATTGATTGTATGCATCGGGTGTTGAAAGTTCTTTCTATTGCATGACAAGATCAATACCATAGAGGTGATCATGATGTCCTTCAATTTTGCTAGAAATTGTGGCATCATACAACCTTTGGATTTGATATGCCTTTTTCTGTGTTGCATGTTCCAACTTCCAACATGATCTCAATGTTCTCAATTAATTTCACTTGTACAGTAACATCTTCAATGATACAGCACTCGATTGTCCATTTCAAGTAAACGAAGTTGGTATTATTTTGCATATGGAGAGAGCCTTCAGAGTTCTTCAAGCACGTTGGAGAATTTTAAAAACTTCGGCACAAGCTTGAAATTTAAGAAAAATCATGTACGTGTGCATTATATTGCAGAATACGATTGTTGCGATCATTAATTTTGATGATAAGAAGCTCCTCCACCTCGTCCGGATTTTTTACGAAGAAGTTTCATGGAAGAAAGTCACTCGAGCATCCGCAATTTGAAGGACTTACACGATCAAGATATGCACATCAACCTTAGATCAGTCTTGTTGAGTATATTGCGAGAATTACAATTCCAAACGTCAATAACAATTAATTATGTTGCACTATTTATATATTAGTTTTAATGTAATTTCTTTAAATGTTATAATATTTTGTTTGTAACTGAATATTTGTTTATTGTTAATGATAAAATATAAATTATTAATTTATGTGTTTAAAAAAATAAAAAATATATAAAAAAGTGGTTCATGGTCACAGTGAACAGCCAAAGGATTTTCTTGGTGTGGCAATGGTTGAGAATGATAGTAATGTGATACTGGGATGTCATCTAGAATGACCGCTAGTGTCACTAAAAAACTAAAAATTATACATGTTCTTGGGTCATACATAATAATGACCCACATGATTGTCTGATATATCAGCATTAGTAACATATGACTATCTCATATCTAACGGTCATAGTAATAACGGTTATGACTAACTGCCACATCACCATCACTATTATAGTATTAATTTAGATTCATATGTTTGGTTAAAACAAAAAAAAAATGATAAGCTATGGAGCTCGTCACCAAAACGACAAGACATTAGATAACAAGCCAAATGACAAACAACGATGAGTTGATAACGGAGGTGACGGAGCCTATTTTGGCCGGTCATCGTCATCCAAAACCATCACCGCGTCTAGTCTTAGCCATCTTATTTAAGTTTCAACTTTAGTTTTTAAACTTCTGTGAAAGTAATCTCTATATATTACTAAACCATTAAAAATCTCTTGTAATTTCTAACTTTGTTATTTCTTAATTACTTTTTTCTAATTTCAAATACGGAATACTTTTGTACATTATTAGTTAGTGGCTCATTGTCATCTTTATTCTTTATATAGTTAGTTAGATTGACCTAGCTATATCATATTAATATTAATATATATTAATTTAGTTGGGTTATTATTCTAATCTCATGCATTTCAATAAATAATATTCAAGTGTTATAAAAAAAGTAACTAGATAATTTAAAAATCATAAATTTTCATTTGACAAGATATATTGAAGTAGTTAAATATTTAGCTGAAAAGTTTTGTGGAATTTTGAGAGAGACAAAATATACGTGTTTAATTAGGTAAGCATGCATATCAATGTCTTAACTAAAAAAGATTCATATCAAATAACATGTCTAACTTGAAACATCATTCATTAATTACAATCATAGTACTGTTCTAGCTTCAGCCAAAAACTAAAAGTGGTAATTATTTTATCAATAACTTGTAGAGAATTTGAAATACGTACAAAGCAACTTGGTCTTCAAGTAAACTACAATATCTTCAATATAGTCCATACGGCCATCTGTAAAGCCCTTCCCTTTCACAAACCAACCCAAATGCTACATCACTGACACATCAGCTTTTTTTACTTTTTTCTTTCCAACCCAAATCAACCCAAAACCCAAGTAGCACCCTTCCCAAATCAACCCAAATATTTTTCTCTCCTTACTTTCACTAAAAAACCAAAAAAAGAAAAAGGCTGCAACTTTCATCGGGTTGGCGGACCCGAGGTGAAAAAATTTGGAAGGAACCCGAAACCCCGGTAGGGGTGTTCCCGAACATCAGCTTTGAACCCAAAGGAACCGGAATCTCTTCGGGCCATATAGACTAAGATTGGTTCTCGCAGTTCTCGTACGAAAAACAATTCTCGTTTGAACCCTCCCATATATATATATATATATATAGAGAGAGAGAGAGAGAGAAAGGTTTATTTGAGAACTATTATTATTGTGAAAACCGCGAGAACCAATCTTAGCCGTTCAATTGGTAAGTAAAATTCATAGATGAAGAATGTTGGAGGATTGAGTGTGTCAAGGTGCATGTAAGAAATTAATGAGTGAACAATCTAATTGAAAGAAGGAAAATTGGACGGCTAAGATTGTTTTTTGATGATAGAAGTTTTACCAACTCCTAAACAAATTAGCGACTAGCTCACGGTATCGCTTTTCACATTTTTAATCGATTTACGGTACTATTTTTAACTAGATATGCATTTTTTTGAAAGTCAAGTTATTTTAATTAATTAAAAAAAGTCAAAGTAGAAATCAACATCATATTCTAGAAGACATAGGAGTACGTATGATGTTATGAGCTTACGTATTAAAATACCCATCATATATATATATATATATATATATATATATGTGTGTGTGTGATATTTAGATTAAGAAAATTTAAAAATTTAAAAAAAAAAAAAGCGGAAGTAGGATGGTCAAAGTTGCGAGAGCCTGAATTTTAAAATCCAATTATTCATTTGTTACGTTTTTATTCACTACTTTGTTACAAACATGAAGTTTTATGTTATATTTCGTGGGTAAAATTTTGAGTTTTTATACGAAGAAACTTTAAATTATTTTGACCTCACACATTTTGCCTCAAAAGTTTTAGTTTTTTTAATTACTCTTATTTATTCTATATTTTTACTATTTTAGTATTTTGTACCATTCATAGAAAATGTCCACGTTGGTAGATATAGTATTTGACATTACTCTCTAAGTATATAAGGTAAAAGGCTTGAAGTTCTTTACCGCTAATCATGGAGGATCTAGTATGTATTTTATGGTAGCATTGGTAACCCTTTAATTTTTGCTTTATATAGATGTGTTAGAAAATAATGTTGTGATAATGTATATTTTAGTTAAGTTTAATATTGCTATTGACATTACTCATAGTACAGGATATGTTTAGTAAATATCTTATAAGTATATATACTTGTTTACAAACCCTAATAATCTAAGCATTCACATTTTCGTTTTTATCATTTTTCCTTCACGTTCGTACATTTATTATCATTATGATATTTGCTTCAATTATTGTTGATACTTGATAAAATTGGGACATACAATTGGTATCAAAGTCAAAAGTTCAAAACGTTAGTTTTTTTTATCAAAAAATTGATTAAAGAAAAGATCAAATTTTTTTGTTTTGCCATATGTGCTCTTCGAAAAAAAACTTGAATTCTTCACTTACTTGTTTGCTTGCTTGAATTAAATCACCTGCTTTGATTAATTCTCCTGTGTGCTTATCTGCTTAAATTAATTCTCCTGCTTGCTTATTTTTTTCGGCCGACTCAAGAAGAGCCCTAATTATTTTTTTGATTTTGAGTGTTTAATTCAATTTGATCATTGGGGTTGCTTAGTTTGATGTTTATTTGAAGGTTGAGATTGAAATCATTTGGTCTGGAATGAAAATTAAGTAAAAAAGTTGCTTAATTTGAGAGATTAGATTATTTTTGTTGGGTTTGAATTCAAGAGTCTTTGAATCGTACATGTTCTTCAATCAATTGCAATTCTTAACTTTGAATCGTATTTGAATTAAATCGTATTTCACCAATCGCATTTGAGGGTTGATTCTTAACATTTGTTAATTGAGTCCCCTAATCGTAGTTGGAATCGAATTTCCAAGTTCAATTCTTCAATCGTAATTTTTGTAATCGCAATTCCTATCAATTGTAATTCATCACCTTTAACTTCCACTCAAAGATCCGAGTTTCAAGTATCAAGTTTTTTTTAAAATGGCAAATTTAAGTTCTAATAAAGACACAAAGGTTACTAATTTCAATCTTCAATTTTGGGAGTGTTCGTATATTTATATTGATTGTACCATTTGTCGACGTGGTTCTATTGACTTATACAATCTCATAGTTGATAAGAAGATCACTGCAAAATCACGTGTATTTCAAAATGATGATGAGTATTGTTATATAGATTGTGATTCAACTTTGGTTTAACAATGTTGTACTATTAAAACACATCTAGATCGGAAAAATGAAGAAGAAATTAGAAAAGAAACTCGTGTTCCTGAAGATTTAAGTGTTTTTCATGATACTCCAAATGTTGAAAGTGAATGAGGTAAAATTTTGGAACTTGGAAAGGAGAAACTCAGTGTGGGAAAATATGAAACACAGAAAAAAAGAGAAGATAATTTGGAACAAGAAAATGTCAAACTTACTATAATACCCGTATTTTTAGAAATTATAAAATTATGTGTTAAGGTGTTATTTATGTATATTTGTGTGTATAAGTTAAAAATGGGTACCAAAAAGGAAAGAGTATAATACTTGGGGGACCATTTATGTAACTATGTATTTATATATGGGTTAGACTTCATTTTTGGAAGTCAAAAGTTCCAAATCCTGGAGAACCATCGAGAAGATGGAGCAAGAGAGAGAGTTAGAGATGAGTCTTGCAAAGAGAGAAGAATCAAATGGAAAAATGGTGGTTCTTGTGTTTGGAGTCAAGAATTTGGGTGTGTAAGCTTCATCCTCTCCCTTTATAGTTTGATTTTGAGCAAAAGGAGTGAAGAAACCAAGTTGGGTTTTGTGAATCAAGTAAGTATAATCTTTGATTTGTGTTTGATTTTAAGCTTGGAGTGTTGTTTGTGTTGATCTTTGATTTTGATGTTGAAAATTTTAGTAAATGGGTCAAAGTTTGGGCAATTGACAAAGCTAGGGTTTTGTTATGATCAAATAGGTTTAAAGTGTTAATCTTTGTGTATGATGGTGATTCTACATGTGGTATTGGTAGATTGTTGCTAAAATTTAGTTGAATGTGGTGATGGTTGGTGTTGGTGTTGAAAACTTGATTTAAGTAGGTCAAAATTGGGAAAATTGTTGAGTATATAGTTTTAATGATCAAAGTTAAGCTACATGTTGTTAATATGGTACATTGAAGTGTTCTTGGAGTGTTTTTATTGCTGCAAGTGACTTATGTTGGAAAAGATAAGATTTGGAAGTTTTGGTGTTAAAAATCGGGGCCTGCAGCACAAAGAAACAGCCCCGGGTTACTGTTCACAGGCGCGTTGCGGCGCGACCCATAAGTGTCGCGGCGCGAGGGTCCAGTTTTGGCAAGGGTCATTTTCCAGAGAATTTCACCCAGCGCGAGGCCCCTTGTCTCGCGGTGCGAGGACCCCTGAAAGGTCCAAAAACTTGTTTTTGACCCCATTTGACCTTGTAATTGATTAGGGTTTGTTTCTAATGGTTTTAGGGAGTCCAAAGGGAGTCCGAAAGACCCGAAATGAGCTGTTGAGTTGTGTTTTGAGTCCACTCTTGTGTGTAACATCTATGTGTGGTTAACTTAACTAAGTTAACCTTGTGTTTTGGTGATCATAGGTTTATGATCAAGTATTAAGCCTTGGTTTGGATGTGGTTGTGATCCTCATCACACCCTCAGGTGAGTACACCCTGCGGATACCCAACTGTTTGATAAGTTTACAAGTCATCATGTTGTGTTTTGATTGTTTGGCAATTGTTTGACGAATCTTGATGATTCAAATGATGTGGATTATGAAACTGTTTTATAAATGCGGGTTATATGATTTGAAACTGTTTAAGAGTTTTGAACTTACAGAATAAGCAAACCATGTATTGTTTTATACTATGGTTTTGTGGAGTATAAATGCTTTATGAAACCTTTGGGGTTTAAGATTGTGGAATTGTGAATTCAAGATAAGAGGTGTTTTAAATGGTGGTTTTCTAAATAAGACCATTGCTCCATGATGGAGATGGTCTATGTGTACATTGTGATTAAACTAATGGTTTTGAAACAAGATACTCCATGTTGGAGTGGACTTTGATTTTGAAACAAAAGATATGGTTTTGACTAAATGAAACTCATGTTTTCACTGAAGATGTTTTTAGGCATTGAGATGCCAAATATGGTTTTGATTGTTGAGCATTTATGCTCAAGTGTTATAAATTGTGAAACTTGCTCATTCTATCGATAAGCTAATATGTTTGGATTAATTGGCCTTTATGGCAAGATATTTGTGGCCTTTATGGCAAGTGATTTTATGTGACCCTTCGGGGTAAATGATTTTATGACCCTTCGGGGTAATTGATTTTATGACCCTTTGGGGTATGTGATTATATGACCCTTCGGGGTATGAGATTTTATGACCCTTCGGGGTAAGTGATTATGTGACCTTTCGGGGTATGTGCTTATGTGACCCTTCGGGGTATATGTGCTTCGGTCCGAACCACTGTGTGATTCAACTCTGTACCATAGGGTTCCTAGTCATTGAGACGTACACAGAGGTTCCCGTGGCTTCGGAAATTGGGGGGGACCGCGAGGTACGGGTGGCTGAGGGATCGGTGCAGAGGGTAGAGGGGTATGTCAGTAGCCATCATGACCGTGTGGGTTCACTGGGCTGACAAGCCACCGAACCCGTGGCAACACGAGTGGATTTGGTGAACAGGGCTTACACTCCAGATAACCGTTGTATGGTGGACTGCTTCGTGCATCCCCCACCTTGACGGGGTGATGTGGTTATCCCCCATGTGGGCACGTGTTGACCGTGGCTAGCTACCACGTGGATACATTGTGGCCCAATGGACTCGCATCCTTATGTGCTATTATGTGGAATTTTTGAAAGGATATTGATTGCCACACTGATGTTTTCAAAAGTGAAAAGGATGACTTGGTTTTGATTAAACAAATGTTTTTGGATGTACTCACTAGCTATATATATAGCTAACTTTGTGTATAAAAATGTTTTGTATCCGCAGGTTGTAAAGAGGCCTTGGTGAGGCGGGTTGATGCCTTGGGCATAGTTTTACTTGCAGTTCCGGTAATCTTGGATTTCTTACTCTATGTTTATGGTCGTGAGATTGACTATGGTAACACCCAAGGTTCTGGACTACAATTACTGACATTGTATATTGTTGAGATATTTACAGAAAATGAAAATGCTTCCGTAATAAATTTTAAGGGTTTTGTATAAATATGGTTTACAATTGATTTTTGAAAAGTTTAAATTTGAACTGAAAATCAGGGTGTTACACTTACTCTCCAACTTTCTGAATTAATTAAAAAACTCTACATATCAGAAAATAAATATCTTGAATTTGAGATTAAAGAATGTGCCAAGATAAGAAATCTTGAGCAAGAATTGTTGGATATTCAAAGCAAGGCACATTCAAAAAGCATAAACTTTGAAACCGAAAGGAATCAATTTGTGCATAGAATTTAGAAACTGGAACAAGACTTAGAAAATTGTGTAGAAGAAAGGTCACGCCATCTTTTGATTCTGAAAAAGTTCAAAAGTGTAAGTCTTTCAAAGGTAAAGAAATCAAGGTAAATCCTGAAATAGTCCATACAGGTGAATCATCAAAAAGTGATGTGCATCTAAAAACTACTTATTCTAAGGATGATCATACTACATTCAAATCTTACACAGATAAATTCATAAACAAGGTCAAGCTTCAGAGAAAGCTTTGGAATAAATTAAAGATACTTTTGAAGGAACGAAACAGCAAACTCTTTTTTAAAACAATTGTGGTTATGTTTCTCGTGCTACACCTCATCATGTTGCTCGTCCATTTGTGTGTGTTACTCAAACAAAACCATTCTCGAATACTAACATGAATGCACGTCTTCCCGCCTTGCATGAACTTAAATATCCATTTGTGGTTCATTCTATCAAACATCTCTTAAGACTTTCTAAAAAGAATATTGGCATAAAATCACATCACATTTCACCATCTGTGCACAATAAAAAGACAATGTCCGAAAGATTGAGGGGGAGCAAGCTAATGAAAATGTTTCAAGTCATTGTGAAGATCAAGAGCTACATCCGATGGGGAGTATATTTCTTGTTTGATGAAAAGTAATTCGGATGTTGAAACTGAAGATTCCCTCAATATTCATTCTCTATTTATGTTCAAGATCAAATACTCCAGCAAAGAAGATAATCTTTGTTTGTTATGTTTAATTGTAAAATGGATGTAAAGGGAGAGAATGTTATAACATAATATTGTGTCCTTTTATAGTTTAGTTAAGTTTAATATTTTTATTGACATTATTCATAGTACAGGGTATGTTTAGTAAATACCTTATTGGTATATATAATTGTTTACAAACCCTAATAATTTAAGCATTCACATTTTCATTTTTATCATTCTTCTTTCACATTCATACACCTATTATCATTGTGGTGTTTGCTTCAATTACTGTTGATATTTGATACAATTGGGAAATACAAGATGTTATCCCTAAATTATATTTCTAAGTCTGTAAAAGTCATAACTATAATAATTAATGAAAGTATGCAAGTCAAATATCGTGAAAGTAAATCAATGTATCATAAATACCACTTGTATGAGTTGAATTTCTAGTCTTTATTATATTAACGTGTTTGTGGTCCATTCATAGATCGCACAACACATAATACACTTCCCGTATAAGAGTTTGAATCAGTTCTTATCAACAATATTCATGTGTCTTATTCACGCGAAGTGTTCATACTTTTTCTTATTGTGTTATTTCTTTTTGGCGTATAAATACTAATTTACGTGTAAAACAACTTGTGCTTTTGTCTTTCATAGCTAATACATCAATGTTGTTGTGTGGATATGTTAATTTGAAAGCTTCGAATTGTTTCTATGTTGAGATATGGCTAGAAGATGATGTGCGTACAAGGTTCAAATAAATAAACATTAATTAGAAGCGTGTAATGTGCAACTTATTAAGTGATATATGTGCACCTAGCTAGCTAGGACTCGTCACCAGTTGAATACATACGCACCATTATTCTCTAAGCTAATTTGTCAAGTTTAAATCTGATTTTTCAAAACTGTGGTTCTAAGGGACATACTCTTGAAAGCTATTACGAAATGATTGGTGAATTGTCACGAAATTTATGTTAATAAAAAGGGTTAAGTGTAAGAAATTTAATGAAATATATTCATTTTTATATTCTATGTATTAAAATAAACTTTATTGACATTAAAATATTTTAATTGTCAAAAAGTAATATTTAATGTAATATTTTTAGTTTGACCTGCAATCATAGATTAGCATGTCACCTTTGATTTTTTTTTTGTTATTTTATTATTATTATCCATAGTTTTTTGTTACTTTATTCTAGTAGTTTATTTATTATTATTAAATGTATTAGTTAATGAAGTATACCACCACCCTCATCCATCATCTCTGCCACCACCCCTCATTACCACTAAAGAACACCATTAAATCCAAATTCAAAGAACCCTAAGTCGCCACCACCTTCTTCAAGTATGCCGCCTATCATAGTTTATTGCACAAGGTGCATTAAGGTCCTAAGAACAACCCTATGAGGTCGAAGAATCAAATAATTGAAACCCAAAGGTTCATTTGTTGATCTGTTTGTTCAAACTATATGAACAACATAACCTAGGGTTTTCTATTCCTAAACCAAGATTCACACATAACAAGCGATTCATAGTTCTTCGTATGCGTTTGCTCGATTTTGTTTGTATGGGTCTGTATGGGAGACTAGGAACAGAGATAATGAAACAATGATAATCTCTATGTGAAATTTGGGATGGAGAAGATGAAAGGATTTGGGATGAAGAATTGATGAAAAGATAATAATAATAATAATAATAATAATAATAATAATCTTTTAATATAACTAAAACACTAATCTTTATTAATTTAATTAGAAAATCCTAACCTTTCATTTATTTAAATTTAAATCACACCCATTGATCTAAAATTGAAACACAATTTTAACTTTAAACGGTTAAATTTGAAATTCAATCAAAATTGAAACTTAATTTTTTTACTCTAAATCAAGAAATATTATTTAATTCCAATTAGTATAAGATAAAAAGTAAAAAAGATAAGTATTTAAATTCAAAAGATAATATTAAAATTAATTCATCGTTTAATACTACGTAATTTTTTTTGAAAGAAGACCAAAATACTACGTAATTTTATATGGCTATAATTAGGGGTGAGCATGTGATTTGATAGACCGAAAAAACCGACGAACCGGACCGAACCAGACCGAGACCGGTCCGGACCGGGACTGGTCGATCCGGTCTTTGGTCCTTGTTTTTTATAGATTTCGGGTTTCGGTCCGATCCGGTCTTTTTCGGTCTGGTCCGGTTTTTGAACCGTGCTCACCCCTAGCTATAATTTTAAACGGGGTAAGAAACCAAATACGGACTAAAATTAAATCAATCTCTTCCTTACCTCTTATTTCTTCTTTTATTTATCTCCTTTTAATAATATAAATTAAAGACTAACTCGAATAAAATATATTAAATAATCTTAGCCATTAAATTTAGGTAAAAAAATTTATTATCAAATCTTAATCATTATTTTTTGATAAGAATTGAAATTCAATTTTGACTTTTTTTTGTCAAAGTTTGCTTCAATTTTGATGTTAATTTGAATCACAATTATTAAAAATAGTTTCATATATGTTCTTATTAAATCTTAAAGTGGCTTATTTGTGTATTCTAATTTATAAAGATCATATTTACCTTTTATAGTATTTAAACAAAATCATATTTAACCAAATTCTTAGCTCTATCATTCTAAATATTTTACAATAAATACAATTATGTATCTTTGTATCATAATAATACATTTCTGCCGTCATGTCTGCCATTCCTCTCACTTCCACCTTTGATCTAGTTGTTGACGTCGTCTGTCACCATTTTTTTAAATTCCCTTTTCATCCGTGTTTTATTATTATTTAATATGTTTTTATTAATTTTTAATACTTATTACCTTTTAAACCAACATATGTATCATACGAGTATTTAATTTAGTAATAGTAATACATGACAATAAGATAACAAAAAAATAGAATATAATAAGCGAAATCAAAGGTGACTAGTAAACCTTTCTTGAAAGGTCATATTGTGTTAAACGTTAATTTCGATAACTTTATTATATATTTATATTAACAAAGTTTAGTTTATTACACAAAATATTAAAATTGAAATACTTCATTACATTTTTGGTTTACATAACTCTAATAAGAATAACAATTCGATGAAATAAATGCTAGGTAGAAAAAAGTTTTCTAGCAATAACAGCTAGCATTGTTAATTACTCATAATTTATATGTTGGTATCTAATCAACATCTCGAAGCTCTTTGCGTGTCTCCCTAAGAAACAAACTTTTGTGTTAATGAAATTTTTAAATGAGAAGTCGATCTATTCAAGATAGCCATGCTAACAAGGCACGTAATTTTGTGTCTCAAATATGGTAAAAGTGAAGGTTGAAATGTAATTTATTTATATTACTTAAAGTATTAGAGATGCTTTTATCGATGATTACTTTCTAAACTCGTCAAGCTTTATGCTTATCTAACAGTGTTTGTATATTTTTTTAGGTTTATTATGTTTGGGTCAGGTAGAGATGACTCCAAGTTGACACTAGTTTGAAGAAAATTTGTGCGTTGTAATACCATAAGTGTGATAACTTAAATATAGGGTCAATAATGGTTTAACTATCAAAGTTTACTTCAGTTTTGGTTTAATCATTAAAAAAAAATTCAAACAGTTTTACCATAAAGTTTAAATTTATTATTATTTAATCCTCAAATAATTTAACCCTTAACTTTTTGTTAAAAAATGGTTTAACCCTCTAAGTTTTGTTAACTTTTTTAATAAAAAGTAAAATGCATAATAAGTGAAGAGTGTAAAATTGAAAACCATACAAAACTTAAAAGATTACTCAGTTTTTTTAACAAAACTTCAAGTTTTAAATCATTTGAAAAAAAGGTTTGAGGTTTAAATCATAACAAATTCAAACGTTATGGTAATATTGTTTAGAAAAAAACTTTGATAGTTAAACCGAAATTGAACGAAAACTTTAATGATTAAACCATTATTAACCATTAAATATATTATTATTCTAGTTGCCCCCTTTTGTGACGTATTTTGGAATGTATTTTGTTATTAAATTTTTTAAATGTAAGTTGTGATTATTTTGTTGGGAAAAGTTAATTTAAACGGTAACCTGAAAATTGAGTTTTAAAAATCGATTGGAATAGGTGGTGTTCGATCCACTTAAGGTACCAAGTTGATTTATCGTTGGGTTGTTGTAGGGTCTGCTTATTTACTTAGGTTTCTAAGACCCTCCGCATCCTTGAAGGAACCCGAGATTGGGTTCAATAGGGTATCACGGAAACACCATAATGGCACTTTGTTCCATTGGGTTCTCAACCCATCTAGTCCTCCAACCCGATGCTTTCCTCTCACATTTAATATATTTAATATATATATTTTATTAATATTTGATATGGAGTTGAAAAGAGTTGGATGTGGGGATTTGTGGGGTAAGTTGGGTTGAAGGTGAAAGATGATGTAGTAGTAGGGTAAGTTAGGTAAAATGGGTTGGATGCGGATGGTCTAAGTATTGTTTCTACCTTATAGACTAGCTTTCATGCAGGTCTGAAGAAGCATTGATAAAATTCTTCTGCTTAAAAAAAAAGTATATTGAATGCCCTGATGTCATAAAAAAGGAAGTTTTTGTACTGTTGGAATGGAAAAACCGTTAGAAATTAAGAAATAAAAAAATTTGATAACTACGATCATATCTCTTCGTATCATAGCATGTCAGCTACTATGACCACGTGACGATCATGAGGAAAGCCCTACCCCTTTAGACCATTCGTACTGGTGTTCACGAGCTCAAAATTTTACGTCATGCTAGTCATTGATGAAAGTCACTATTTGGCATGTTATTTGGGTGACGAGCTCGGCAACTATTTCTTTTTTTAAAAAAAAGAAATTCTCAACCAATGAAATTAATTTGAATTAATTTTATGTGGGTTCAGTAATGATAGTTATCATGATATGAAGGTTAGTCATCGTAGACTCATAACTAGAGTTATTTAGTTATTACATAGTTATAGGCTAGAAAAGTTAATATGATAGTCGGTCATAACAGTCATAGAAGTTATGACTACGAATACTCTTAAAAAGTTGATCAAATGTGGAAGGGAAAATTTGTGTTTTTATCCTAAAATTTGATAATAAAAAAAAGATTAGCATAACCCCTCTAAAAAATTTGGTCAAATGTGAATTTGTATATAAGAAAATGTTTAATATAGCTTATACTTAATTCATAGTCCTAAGCGAGTAATTTTAGTCTTTGGATCAATCACATTAATAGTCCAGATTATATTTTAAAAATTTAAGCGGAGTGACATTTTTGAAATTAACATGTGATGTTTTTACAAATCACATGTGATTATATACTGAATCAACTATTATTAAATATTAAAATTTTAAGACTATGTTTTTTACATAAACTTAAACCTATATTCCTACCGAAAAACTGATTAGTTACAAAAAAAAAATAGCAAAACCCCTTAGAAAAAGTTGGTCAAATGTGAAAGGGGAAATTTGTAGTTTTATTATCCTAAAAAATTGATTAGTTAAAAGGAAAAAAAAATTAGCGTAAATACACAAGCTTTTCTCAACTACCACAACGACCCGCTAAAATAATTCGATAATTTTCCCTCAAAAACTTTTGATCTCCCTTTTAAGGCCCCCATTTTCCTTTTTCTGGTAAATTAAATTTAAATATTAAAAATAATCAAACAATAAACAAAGAGAAAAAAGCTGACCCCCTCCATCTCCAACCCCACCCCCACGGTCTCTTCTCTGCATCTCTGCCCTCTTCATCTTCCCCAATTCTCTCCCCAAAATACATTTTCAATCATTCCACATCAATTTACCTCTTTATTTTCTCATTTCTGTGGCTTTTCTTTGATTTTTCCGGTCGATTTCTCACATTGAAATGTGGCGTTACCGGAGCAAATCAAGCAGCAACGATCATAATCTTAACAATCACAATCACAAGAACAAAACCGATTCAAAAATTCGTACAGCCTCATCAAACCCAGATTTCAATCATCAATCGTTCAAGGATATCGATAATCTATTCCCTCATGGTGATAATCGCGTTTCAAATTTCAGCAAAGCTCAAAAAGAATCCAATTCTTTTTCACAAAATTGCTCCGCCACCGCCACCCCGAAATCCGTCGCCAACGATGTTAAAAAACCCTCCATCTTCCACCGAGTCCACCTCGCCAATCGATTCACCCGCGCATTCTCCGCCAGACCCGAACCAGACCCACGAGCTTCATCGCAATTGAACGAATCCGCCGGCGTTGAGCAATCGGAAAACCAGGGAAAGTTTGGAAAACCGGAGAAATTGGAAAAATTAGAGAAAATCGAATCGCCGATCACAATTCCTGGAGCGGATAAACGGGTAGTGGTGTACATGACGAGCCTCCGTGCGGTCCGACCCACTTTCGAGGCTTGCCGGACCGTCCGATCGATCTTACAAGGATTCCGTGTCCCAATCGAAGAGCGAGATCTGTTGATGGACTCATCGTTTTCCGGCGAGATACATAAGATCATGGCTCAAATTGGGCAAGGCGGATGTGATGAGAAGAAGGTAACGCTACCCAAAGTATTCATCGGCGGCAGGTACATTGGTGGGGTGGAAGAGGTGGTGGAACTGCATGAAATAGGAAAGTTGAAGAAATTCGTATCAGGGCTACCGGCGGCGACCCCCGGGGTTTGCGAAGTATGCGGTGGCTTTAGATTTATTCTGTGTGAGGAGTGCAACGGAAGCCATAAGTGTCACCTGGACGACGGTGGCTTTAGGGCTTGTACGGTGTGCAATGAAAATGGTCTCATCAGGTGCTCTTCTTGTTTGAGCAGTTAAAATAGATTTTTTTTTTCTTTTCTTTTTTTTTCTTTTTTTTTTTTGCAGAAAGTTTGGTTTTTGATAATATTTTTGTAGGTTTTTGGAGTTAATTTGAACTAGGAAATATATGGGATGTAAATTAATCAACATGGCATGCTATTATGAAAAAGTACAACTATTTTGATAGATAACAAATGTATTATATTTTGTAAAATAAAGGCTTTTGGACCAAACTAGAGAGTATGTAGGTATTCTTAATTCTACATTAGCTGTTTGTTTTATGTAAGCTATATATTGTGCCTTTCTTTTGACAAATTTGTTTAGTAAAATGAATATTGTAAATTCCGGGTGTTTATCGGATTGATTTTCGAGTTTTTCAAATCAAGTTGTTTGAGTTGACAAAATTTTATATCAAAGCATATTGTTACCATCTTGATATCGCTAAGCTACAAACCATTTTATACATAAAAGTGTAGCTTAATGTTCTCCAAGTCATGCTAGGTACAACATCAAGGCTATATCATTTTGAGTATTGCCGGCAATTATAACCCATTGTTCTCAAATTGGGTCCATTTGGACACTTAAAAACCAAACTTTGGGAAAATGGGCTTTGGATAAAAGAACTCAACCGGGTCATACGGGTGGAGATAAAAAGTAAGAAAACCAACAATGCGTCATAGAGCGTCTGCCGACGGGTGCTTCTCTGAAATCTCCAAAATCGCAAATAGGAAATTCTTTTCTCGCCGTCAATTGAGTTGCCCACGCAGGCCTCCTCTGTTGTCCTCATCGACGATTGTTGTTGCTATTGAGTTGCCCTCCTCTGTTGCGATATCGACGGCAATCAAGACTTCAACAACATGAATCGTGATATCGACAACAATCAAGACTTCAAGAACGATCAAGACTTCAACGACGTGAATCGTGATATCGACGGCAATCAAGACTTCAACAACAATATCGACGGCGAACGGTTGCTTCCCCAAAATGTGAATCGTGATCTTGACTTCAAACTACAATTAAGACTTCAACAATGAATCGATCTTATTTTTTAGGTTAGTCAAGGAATTGATATTATTTTTGGTATTTCAAATTTTTTTGAATGATTACTGATTAGAGTCGATCGATTAAGGTGCTACCCTTCCTGATTCTTTTTGGTATTTTAGAAGGCTTCAACAATATTCACAACTTTGTACACATTAGAACATATTAGCAGCAGAAATTTATCAAAATTAATAAATTTTGAAGCCAACAAGACCAATTTGTTGTATGTTCTTGGGTTACCTTGATACCTTTTCAAAGCCTTTGACTCATGCAGGCCAAAGTATATTGAACAAGACCAATTAGTTGTATGTTAAGTATATGAAAATTCTTAAAGAATGTGATACAGGCTAACTAAATCAAATGTATCTTCTACTTTCAGGTATATCTTCCACTTTTACTACATGCCCTTATTTTGCTGTCATGTGTGACTTTGGGGTTAATTATCACATTTTACAGAAAATTAAACATAGATTTATTAGTTACTGCTATTACAACTACATTCTATTCAATTTAGTAAATGTTACTTGTTTTCTGTGTCATGAAAGTGTTAATTTGATGGGTTATTTGTGTTTCTTCTCAGTATGATCTTGAAACTGAAACTTGATTTGAAGTGTAGATTCTGCTTTTCTGGGTTATGTCATAAAACACTAGTTCTGTATATAGGTTTTTAATATTTTTAAGGTGACCCATTTGACCTGACCCGTTGTGACCCGAATCCGTTTTGACTCGTCACCCAATCCGACCCAACCTGACTGTTCCGCCACCACGAATTTTGGGTTAAGTTTCTTTCATGTTTGTTCAAACATGATCAATCATATTATTTCACAAATATGAGAGTGAGACCTACAAAAAGACCCACTTTACTTTAGAATAAGGAACCATTTTAATGTTTATAAGAAAACGTAATATATTATGTTCATGAGATGATATTAACCATATTATTTTTCTTTCTCATATCCTTTTACTATGATGCAATGGTCCTCCTTCCACTTTCCGTTTCACTTTTTTATATCTTTAATATGAATTCACGCTATCTAAATAGTAAAATTTAAATATACTAAACATAATTTAATAAATTTACATCAAATAATAGGAAATTTGCATCTAAAAAATGACATAAAGTAAAGTGAGTAAATAAATCTTAATAATAAATTTTAAAAAAATCACATTAATTGATCATCATGCAGATGAAGCATTTGAATTGCTATAATGATGCTATACTAAATCTATTTTGTTGTCTATAATGAAGCTTGAACCCACAACATCTTAGAAGGGGACACCATTCTATTGTCTATAACAACGTACTCGTAATTTTGAGAGGAAATCAACCGATCTTTCCTTATTTTTTAATTGCCCTATATTCACATAAAATTTTCTAAGGCATACTATCTTTAATCTTATTTCTACATCTTGTGTTCCAACCATTTTGTAGCATTCTCCACACACATTACGGTAACGTTATACCCCCCACTTTATTATCTATATATAACTGTTATTTATTTATATCACCTTTGTCCAAAGAAATTATTTTTTTAGCGTCTATATATACACACACATTTTCTATTTCTTTTTCTAGTGTTTATATATATATATACACACACGCGTACACATTGTCCCACAAGGAAACAATTTTTTTTTAACTTAAGACTTAAACCAATCATTAAAATTCAATCAAATTAACATAGAACATTTATTATGTTTTTTCCATGCCCGATGTTCGATTCCCTCCAAAAAAATAAAAAATAAAAAAATTCTAGTACTGTTTTTTTAACCTTATGTGCGTTTCGGTTTCACACGCTGGCCCAGCAGGGCTTTGGCCCAAGTCCACCGGCCCACCACTACATTTCCTTTTAATTTCCAGTAGCCGAACTCATGCCAAGTCGTAAGCCCAATTTTGTCTTCTTCAATAAGTAGTTGGAAATAAAAAACAGATCTTTTATTATTATTTTTTTACTCTTTCATTAAAACAGAGTTTAATTAAGCTTCCTAAACTCTTTAATTATAAATATTTAAATAATCAAAAATACATTTAACTTTTATCTCCATCTTAAACATCAATAATAATACGTTTTCTTTTATGTAACCTTTCATATGAATCTCATTATCAAAAACAGCACATTTATACTGAAAGAAAAGGAGTTGCGCAGATGGAGGAAATCAGAAAAGACATGATGCATCAAGCGACAAGGGGAAAACGTGTCAAATGATAACCGATGAAGAAGAAAAAAGCGAAAATGTAACAGTATTCTACGTCAGTTTTTTCTCTCTCCATCATCCAGTCTCGTAGTAGTCACTCTTCACCATAATAAATCACGGAACCATTTGAATACCCATTAACCAGTTAAAATCAAATAAATAAAAAAGAAAAAGAAGAGAAACAATGACAGATTTAACATCCACCACACATCTCTCATGGTGTGGTATTCACCCCTAAATCAAACCCACCACACAATTGTTGTATGTAAACCATCTCAACCCCTTTCCACCCCACACCCACCCCCTTCTCACTCCATATAATCTTATTGCATGTGGAGACTAGCATCACACAGTTGGCTCAACCTGCCTGAAGGGACTGAATGAGGACTAGCTCAAACCCGTCTTTAAAGTTCCGGTTTGGCTTTGCTTTGAGGAAAAACCGCAGCAATTTGGAACTAAATTAACAATTACTTAAAAGGTGTTTAGTTTAGCTTACAATAGCTTATAACCCCGACTTATCATTCACTAACTTTTTTTCTGGTTTATTTTATTGTCCGGATTTTTCGGCTTGGTTTAGACCTTTTCTAATCGGTTTTCTAAATTTTGATTCGGCTTTTTCAGTTTTTAACAGCTTTGTATACTGAAAATTCAAATTCAAAGATAATGGTGCCAAAACTAAATTTGGGCTCCAACTGTGGATTAGAAGTGGATTAGGTAATAAACACAAAAGTCCACAAAATCCAAAAGAATGCTTGCAAATTCTAAAATAACACTGGGTCCAATCCAAATTATTGTAAAATCTTCATTGGATTTGTGGAAAATGAAGTTTTGGCCACTAAACAAATTTTATATTCACATATTTCTCCAAGGGTTTTCTTAATAATCATTGCTAATATTATATATATATATATACTAGCATAGTATCCGTGCAATGCAACGGTTAGAAATAATTTCTACCCGATAACATGTCCGTTTTTAATAACGTAAGACTATTATATCACGCATTATAATGACATCGTACAATTTTCGTTCGTAATATATCTATTTTCTTTCTCATGTTTCCATTTCTTTTATTTCTCTTTTCCTTATAACTCTTTTATTAATTTTAAAAAACAATAAAATGAGAAACAAAAAGAATATTGAATATATTATAAATTAAACTTTTTTTTTTATTACACGAGTCATTTAAAAAATCTGAAAATGTCTATAAATTTAGGTTACATGTTATTAGATTTATAAGTTCTAGCTATATGTATTTTTTAATACTTAAATTAAAATATGTGTTATATGATAAAATATTAAAACTATTATTTTTATAAAGATTCTTTTTATTTAATTTTAAATTTTAAATTTGTATTTAATATCATATAGGTTGAAAATTAATTTGCATTGACTTGAATTTTTTAAATATTATATATTATGGAAGGTTTAGTTATAAAAATGGTATTTAAAAATCTAATTAACTCTATATAATAGCTTCCTTATAGGGTTAAATAAGGGGGTAAATTAGTAATTTTAAATTACTTAAAATTAAGAGATTTCAAAGGTTTAAATGCTTTATAATATAGTATAGATATATATATATATATATATATATATATATATTAAAAAGTTTATTTCAAAACCGTTTATATATATATATATATATATATTCCATATAGTCCCACCTTTAAATATAGTCCTCAAAGGCTGAATATTGACCATTAGATCTTAAGATGGATGGACAAGATTAATTTTAGAAACCAAAAAAATTAACTCCAAAATAACTCTCTTTTATATAATAAAAAGGGTAAAATTGTCAAGAAACAATAAACTAAAATCCACTTTCCATTTTTTTGGAAAAATATGCGGACCGAATCCCTCACTTTCTAAAAATCATTCCTCGTCTCCTTCTTTTTATGTAAATGATTGCTGCATAAACTATTTTCATCATTTTGAGTCCATTTACATTATTGTGTGATACAACTTATATCATTTTGATGTTTAATAATGGCTGCAGAAACCATATTTATCATTTTGAGTCCATTTACATTATGATGTGATATTAATTACATCATTTTGATATTCAAACATGACTGTAGGAAATCATTTATATCATTTTGAGTCCATTTACATGATCATGTGATACTACTTATATCATTTTGATGTTCAAATATGGCTGTAGGAAACCATTTATATCATTTTAAGTCCATTTATATCATTTCCAGTCCATTTACATGATCGTGTGATACTACTTACATCATTTTGATGTTCAAAGATGATTGTAGAAAACTATTTATATCATTTTAAGTCCATTTATATGATGGTGTGATACTACATACATCATTTTGATGTTCAATAATGGCTACAGAAACCATATTTATTATTTTGAGTCCATTTACATGATGATGTGATACTAATTACATCATTTTGATGTTTAAATATGAATGTAGGAAACCATTTATATCATTTGAGTCCATTTACATGATCATGTGACTACTTACATCATTTTGATGTTCAAAGATAGCTGTAGGAAACCATTTATATCATTCTAATTCACATGATGGTGTGAAAATGATGAAAATGATAAATAAGCTAACAATTCATTTGCAATCACATTTTCATGACACACAATTGTCATCATTTTCACACATCAGATACATTATATTGATAAGAAAACTGAAAATATCACCATTTTCGCACAACAATATACAAATGGCAGATGAATTGATATAGAAAAGTATATAAATTTCAATATGATGTGATATCAAATCGTTATAAAACAAAACCAAACCATATCATCATTTTCATTCAATAGCATATAGTGAATACTAACAGAAACATAACATACAGTTGAACGAAAATGATGAATAAGCTAAAAATGATATATATGATGTAAGAATGATTAGTTCATGGTTGCAAGCACATGATACATCAGCTAAAATGGATAGATTTTAACGTGTAGAAACTGATGTATGAAAATGATGACAATTCATAACTCATCAAATATAATTCATAAGAGACATACATTGATAATATCATCATTTCCATGACACACAATTATCATCATTTTCATACATCAGATACATCATATTGACAAGAAACTGAATATATCATCATTTTCACACAACAATATACAAATGACAGAAAGCTAACATACAGTTGAACGAAAATTATATAAATTTCAAAATGATGTGAATACTAACAGAAAGCTAACATATAGTTGAACGAAAACAATGAATAAGTTAAAAATGATATATATGATGTAAGAATGATTAGTTCATGGTTGTAAGCAAATAATACATCAGTTAAAATGGATAGATTTTAACATGTATAAACTGATGTATGAAAATGATGACAATTTATAACTCATCAAATATAATTCATAATAGACATACATTTATAATACCATCATTTCCATGACACACAATTTTCATCATTTTCATACATCAGATACATCATATTGACAAGAAACAGAATATATCATCATTTTCGCACAATAATATACAAATGACGGATGAATAGACACTAAAAAGTATATAAATTTCAAAATGATGTGATCTCAAAATCATATAATAACAAAACTGAACAATATCATCATTTTCGTTCAACTGCATATATTGAATATTAACAGAAAGCCAACATATACATAACATCACAACAGAACAATATCATCAACGCTGATTTGAATTATTAATATCAAAATGATAAGTACAAAACCGATGTGCTATCAACGCTGAGAATGCAACACTGGTTAATAAGTACATCGAATACCTTATGGAAGGTACGAAAATGATGATTTTGAAAATGATGATTTATAAAATACCAACTGAAAATCGGGAAATACGTAATACACATCGCAAATACAAAAACAATTACAGTTGATGTTTAATGGAAATCATTTGCATATGAATTTTATCATTTACGAAAAACCTCTGCAAACATTGAAACTAACAGAAACTAAGATACATCACAAAAAAAATACATAATGAAAAGAGGATGTATAAGGTAAACAGCAAATACGAACGATATTCTGCAAAACGAAGTTAGTGAACATCAATTGTAAAATAAACAACATGCAAAAAAACATCGAAAAAACATACCATCGTATATATCATCATCGCTGATCATAGACGAAGAACAAGAGGCCATTGTAAATAAACAGAAAAATGGGCGACTGAACAAAACTGAATGACGGCTGAAACGTAAAACGATCTGGGAGAAGAAGACATAGAACAAACGAATGTTGACATACTAGAAAATGGAATACAAACGTGGAATAAGGAAAATGTTATGTGAATGGTAACTGCCATATAGAACAGCCCTTGAAAAGTCGATCATGCCCTTATTCGATCTCACAAAATCAATGGATGTAAATGGGACTTTAGGGACTATGGATAAGGAGGGGGACTATATTAATCCATATTCTATATATATATATATATATATATATATATATATATATATATATATAATGTAGTATATGGTATATGATCGTTTATTATATAATTAAAATTATGACAAGATGATGATTGTCGATTAACTTTTTTTAGTTCTTTTAGTTGATACTTGCTCCCATGTAAAGTAGTTGTTTCTGATAGAGAAGGTTAAGGAGATACTTCAAAAACAAACATAAATAAATCGGTTAAATAACATACATCTAAGTTAAATGTTTAACACTTCTCGAAAGCAATCCTAACCGGTAAAACTTCTTAAAGAACAGACAAAACAATGAGATTTGATACATACATTACTTACAAAAGATTAAAGGTATAAAAAATATGCAATAGAATATAATGTAGACAACTTCCTATTTTAGACAACATATTTTTTTTATATATAATTGTAATATATATTAAATGTTCGCTTTCAAAATTTTATCATATAGTTGCCAAGAAATATTAATTACGAGTAGTTTTTTAATAATGAAAACACGATAACTAAGAGGGTGTTTGTTTTAGCTTATTAAAAACTTATTTTCTGAATTTATTTTGATAAATTAGTCTTTTTCGATTAACTTTCTAACTTATTGGGTTATTATAACTTTGGATTTATGAAAATAAGTAAAAAAACTTATGAAAAATAAGTTCTGAAAATAAGTTTATAATAAGCTAATGCAAACACCCACCAACTCACATAAAATGACAATATATATTTATTATCATAGAAGAAAATTATAGTATTTTTACTCAAATATTGCAGGAATTTTTTTAGATAGGTTAAAAAAGGTCGAGCTATATATTAATTTTTTTTCTTCAACTGCTAACCATTTCAGGATTATAGTTTTTAAGAGTATAAGGTGTACCCTTTTTTGAGTATCTCATGCTTTAAGTCATATCAAACTCATTCAATGTTTTGACATGCTTAATTTCCCGTACTACTCATATTTCATACATTCCAATTTATTTAAAAAAATGTTATCCTTCCTTTCTACTCATTCCTTTCTCCTCTTTTCTCTCTTTCTCTCCCATCTCTCTCTATTTCCTCTCTTTTTGGCATTCAAATACCGAACATATATGCTTTTTGTTGGTACTGAAGGTGGGGGTGGTGTGCTCCTTGATATCGAACTTCCAACAAAGCATACCAATGGTATACTAATTTATACACCTTTGGCTCTAAAGATTATGCATTTTTTAGTGCGATTTGAAAATAGATTATGCGTTTTTAATAAACAGAATCAGATAATTAACTGTAAGAGAATGTGCTACTGAATAATAGTGTTTGAATTTGATTATGCTGTTTCATATCGCAATAATCAGATAATCAGTTTTTTGAGTGCTTAGCAAAGTAAATTAATTAGTTTTTAAAGGGTAACTTTCTGGTCATCTCTTGTGCCAAAAAAGATATGCGTCTTTGCTTGGAGGGTTGATTGCAACAGATTACCTACTTTGGTCAACTTGGATGCAAAAGGAGTCGATCTGGATTCAATCATTTGCCCGAGATGTAAAAATGAACAAAAATCGGTAGTACATGCGGTTTTCTCCTGCAAGAAAATAGAGAGCATATGGGTTTCAGTTCACAAGTGGTGGGGGCTGACTTATGAGGTGGGGAGTTCATCCTTCACGCAACTAGTAACGGACGCTAATGGCACATTTAATCAGTGGAGCTGCCATATGTGGGAGTTGGTAGTCAGAACAACGACGTACTATGTGTGGAAGGATAGAAACGAATTTATTTTTGCAAATGGAAAGCAAGATCAAAGGCGGGTATTTTTCGAAATACAAATGATACTTTTTCAGTGGATAAAATTTCGTGCATCAAAAGGGAAACGGTTACAATGGAGTGATTGGATAACAAACCCGAGTTATATCACGGATCTGCGGTAAAGAAGTAATGTCGTTTGGTAACATTGTTTATGTATAGTGTCTGTCGGCAGTAGCTGTTAATCTTCTAATTGAAGAGGTGCGGTTTCATTTAGGAGCTTAACAGTGAAGGAAAAAAAAACACTTAGTCTAATACCTCTTGTATTGACTGGAAGGTACAATCATGTAAATTTGGGTGCAAATTAATATATTTTGCTGCTTTTTAAAAAATATCACAATAATCAAATAATCAGTTTGAAAAGGCAACTCAAAAATAGATTCTCAAAATTACGTTTTGTATTCTCCAAAATGCAAATAATTGATTTATGAAAACACAACCCCAAACAATTTAAACTAATTATCTGCGATTTTAAATTACAATAATCAGACAATTAATGTTTAAACGCAACCCCAAACACACACTAAGACCATCCGTAAGGCCTCTCCCGAGACCTCTTGGGTTCATTTGGGTTCAATGAAAAGCTTCGGGAACACCCCTACGGGTGCTTCGGGTTCCGAAATTTTTTTTTACAATTCGGGTCCGCCAAATTGATTGGGCTGTCAGACTTTTTCATTTTCATTTTTTTTTGTTTTTTAGTGAGAGTGAGGAGAGAGAAAAATATTTGAGTTGATTTGGGAAGAGTTATACTTGACTTTTGGGTTGATTTGGGTTCGAAAGGAAAAAGTAAAAAAAACTGATGTAAGAATACCGTGACATTTAGGTTGGTTTGGAAAGGAGAAAGCTACTACGGATGGCCTAATAATTAAATTAACAAAAAGAAGGTACCGTCTCGCGTCACCAAAACTGCCATGGGGCATACACCATTACACCAGCTAAGATAAAAAGGTTATAATAGGTAATTCTTTTAAGGGCTAAGGTATATAATTCTAAAGGGTTTTTTTAATTTATACATATTCTATATTTAAATTTATATTTTACTAT
This sequence comes from Dittrichia graveolens, assembly GCA_038502395.1. NCBI lineage: Eukaryota > Viridiplantae > Streptophyta > Magnoliopsida > Asterales > Asteraceae > Dittrichia > Dittrichia graveolens. The sequence goes on from JARJIL010000002.1 coordinate 77,691,404, forward strand.
ATTAAACTCTAAAAAAATTAGAAGACTAAGGGGTGTTTGGTTGGTGTCATTTGATAGGATTTCATGGTATTGAGATTTTAAATCCCTTCAAATGTGGTGTTTGGTTTGCAAAAATGAGATAGGATTTTAAATCCTATGAATCTTTAAAATCTCATAGATCGAGGATTTCTCATTCCCTTCACCCCCATTGTATTTTGAAATTTCACAGCTGAGGTATTTTCTCAGGCTAAAATTCCGGCGAACCATCACCGCTGTCGCTGTCGACCCCTCGTCATCGCCGTCAATCCCTTCCTTCGTTCGCCGCCGACCCGTTCGCTGTACGCAAGAAACCCTAGTCAACCCTCGTTCGCCGTCAATCCCTTCCTTTGTCGCCGTCGTCGTCATTCAAACCATCGTCGTCGTCGTCGTTCGCTAGAAACCCTTCCGTTCCGTTCCATTTGTTGTTTGCAAGAAACACTAGGCATCTTCAATCCCGTTCTCCAGAAACCCTTCGTCGCTTCTTGTAACACTCGCAAACCCGGGCTAGTTGATTAGCGGGTTAGCGGTGCGTGCCTATTTGCGTTAAATTAATTATGTGGTTAATTGAATTAATTAATAGTTTTGGTTAGTAAATTAAAAGGATTATTTGAATTAATAAATTGAGAAAATATATATATATATATTACTAGAAAAGAAAAAAAATAGAAAGATATGTAAGTATGTATGTATGTATGCTAGTATGTATGTATGTGTTTAATTGAAAATAAGAATAGAACTTACACCTCCTGCTTTGGTTTTGAGAAAATATGTGTACGTGTATGTATGTATGACAAATGAAGAATTAGTCATTTGTTGAGATTTTCAAAAAAAATTGAAAGGTGTAAGTGTGTGTTTTGTGTGAAAAACCTCTCATTAAAGAAACTTAAAACTTGCATACTTGGAAGTGTGGATTGAAGAGTTGGTGTTCTATAATTCACGAAAAAAGGTTAGATCTTGTTTATAGCATGCTATTGATTAACTTGATATGTTTTCTTGTTGTGTTTAATGGGTTTAAGCATGAAACACCATTGATGGAGCTTGAAGCTCAAAACTTAGCAAGTGGGTTTTGTTTGATTTGGTGTTTTAATTGGTTTTGGTATGATCATGATGTTTGTTTAAGTGTTCTATGAGGTTGGTTTGTAATTTGGAAGAGTTTTTTTAATGATTTGAAGATTTCCAGATTTATGGTTATGTTTTGAAAAGTTGGTTTGAAGCTAGAAGAAGAACAGGGAAGAAGAAGATGAATTTTGATGGGTGCTGAAAGGGGTCCGACTTTTGGCCCCGGCCCCGGGTCATCCGACCTTAGGCCCCGGGCAAGCTAAAAAGGGTCCGAATTAGGCCCCGTGCGTCTTGTATGGGCCCGACTTTTTATGTTTCTTTTCTAAAGTGTAATTTAGCATGTTGGCTATGGTTTTGTTGTATATAAATATATGTGAATATATATTTATGAATCGGAGACTGATTTCATTATGTTGTGTTCTCAGGAACTACGAAGACTCGGTGATATTAGACAACTGAGCAAACGTGATTGTGGACTAAGGTGAGTGAATGTGAACTCACGGATGGTAAAAGTTATGATTATGATTGATTGGATGTTTGTGACTGCGTTGATTGTTTGTTTAACTGAAAATGGATTATTATGGAAGTACTGTATGATTGATAGATTGTTCGTGTTTATTTGATTATTGAGCTTTCGATTGTGATTTAAGATCAGCTAAGCGAGTAGTACAGCTGATAGAGATTGTATTTGAGACCAGCTAAGCGAGTAGTACGGCTGGTAGGGGTCAGCTAAGCGAGTAGTTCAGCTAGGCCTGATCGCTATTAGTTGAGCAGTTGTAGACCTCTCATGCATGCGTTGTATTGGAGGGGATCTAACTGTGCTAATTGGCGGTGGGCTATCGGTAAACCTTTGTTTTGGCCCGCATTGGTTGTAGGTTCGGCAGAACCGCCGGTCCTCTGGAGTTCACTGGACCGTTTGGCTTGTGTTTGTGCCTGTTCACAGATCGTGCTATTTGCTGATGTGTCGTAGTATCCTCTCACTTAGCTTTGTGTTAATTCCCCTCAGTTGTTGGTTTTTGCAGGTCTGTGTTTTGGTGGTGTTCGTGGAAGGAAAAATTGACCCCGCTCTGATATGTATTTCAAAATGGAAACGAGTCATGTGTATTTTGTAACACCAAGTTGTTTGATGATTTGTTTTGTGAACAAGTGTTGGTTGTTGATTGTAAATACAATGTTTTTATGGTTAATCTTATTTATCAGCTTCCGCGGCGTATTTTAAAAAAAATGGCTTGAGATTTGCGGTGTTACACTTCTTGTGTTCCATTCGTTTCCGTGTGTTTCCGTTTCCGTCGCTTCAGTTACCGTCGTCGCTTCCGTTCGTTTCCGTCGCCATTCGTCGTCGCCGTTCGTCATGGCAACGAATGTGGTTGTTGGTGGTGGCAATGGAGGTTGCATGTGGTGTTGATGTGGTTCACTGGTGGTGGAAATCCCACCTAAGGAGTCTCAAACAAACACCACATAAGATTTTAAATCCCACCAAATGAAAATCTCATTATAAAATGCAAATCTCATAAAAACAATAGTTGCACCAAACACCCCTAAAGGTTTTTTTAATTCTCCTTTTCCTTCAACGCACACAACCTTTCTTTTTCCATACCGCACATTAAATTTGATGATAAGTTAATTAATAATAAAATTGAAGTTTCTTTTACAAATCACTACTTAGTAACGTTGTATTTACATAGTATGAGTGGCGTAGCCATTTTGATGGTAGGATTGGCCATTGCCCACACACATTTTTTCTTTATTAATTAAGTAGTTACATATTTCTCTTTTGAAAAGCAAGATAATATTATTCCTCAAAACTAGTCTTAAAGTTTGAGACAGCAACAAAACAACACAAAAACAGTAATTGTTGAAGAAAAAATTCAACCCAAAACAGCAAATTAACGACTTAAACCATACAAAATTCGATAATCTCAACCCGACTTCAAAGCTTCAATTGGTGACACCATCCATGTCCCCATCTTAATCTTAATTTACTTCTTCTGTTTGCTTGATAACCATGTTGCCGGCCTGCTAATCTTTGGATACTAATTAAAGTCCTCCACCGTCACCTTTTCGATCTTATTCCGTCTCCTCCAAATGAAGAAGACGGTTACGCGACTTCCAAACCGACCACAAAAACACCCCAAACACCAAGTTTGCCGAGAGAGGATCAAATTAGTTAATGATATTTTATATGAGAAATGTATATATTACAGCACAGTAACAAATTAATTTGCTGTTTGCTCATCAAATTAGGTATAATTTTTTTCAACAGCTAGACCCAATTGTTTTCAAGTTTAATTGCACTTCAATTTAGCAATTAATGTCGGGGTAACCTAGTACAACAATTTAAAAGATTTTATGAATATATTATGAATTGGTTCTGTAAATACTAAATATTTAATAAACATGTTATCTGTTTAGATGATTTATTTCTAAATAATTAAACAAACAAATTTTATTATAAATTTCTACTACTTTTATCTTTTTTCTCAAGCTTTTCTAACATAGTACTTTTGACCGACCCTAATCAAATATGCTGGTTACGTCAATATATACATAGTATAAAAATATAGAAGATGATTTTTACATAAAAAATTGAGCAAACTGCATCAAAATACAACCAACTTTAGCTAAACTACCATTGTATACAACGAACTTTAAATTTTTTAAAAAAATACAACCAACCACATTATCCCTCCCGTTGTATATAATCTGTGACCTAGAGTCAAGGTAACCGGTCACCTTCTAATTATTTTTGTATTTTTAATTTTAAATTCAAGTGTTCTTGTTCATCTTCATGTGTAAATGAAGAGCAAAACACATGAATTAACCAAATCTAAAACCCAGAATGAAACAAGAACAAAACCCATACAAATATGTAAACCAAATCTAAAGATCTTAATTTGTAAGAAGGATCAAATTTGTAATCATAGATCTGAAACCAAATAATAAATACAAAAAAACCAATGAATATTTAACCCTAATCTATTACATATCTGATTTTATGTTGTTAAATTATAAATTAACCCTAATTATGGATTTCTGAAGTAGTGACAAAAATCTAAATCTAAAATCAAACAAAAACCATGAAATTAACCCAAATCTATGACCTTATGATTGATTTTGAAGGAGATAAACACAAAAATACCAATTTAATTGAAGATTAATCCAATCTCTGACCTTAGAACTTTGCGGCAGTGGTGGTGTGAAGATGGTGGTGGCGATGGTGGTTTGAAGGCCACAATGGTGAAGAAGGTTTGAAGGCGGCGGTGACCTTAGAACTTTGTGGCAGTGGCATTGTCGGTGGTCGTACCGATGGTGGTGTCTGCAATCTCCTCCCCCTTAAACAACTTTAACCTTTTAATTTGCAGATCTAAGATCCTTTAAAGGTATCGGCTGAGATGATGGTGGTTATGATGGTATCATCGGTGGTGATGTTGGTTACGAAGGCGATGGCGGTGCTTAGAAGAATTAGGTCGGCGGCGGTACCTGGTGCTTGAAGGTTGGCGACAATGCTACTAGAAGGAGGTTGGTGACAGTGGTGCTAGAAGGAGGTCGGCGATGGTGATGTTGAAGCTTGAAGGAGATGGCAACAAAGTGATGTTGAAGCTTGATGGAGATGGCAACAGTGTTTGAAGTTTGAAGGTCCGACAAATCTGCTATTTTAATTTATGAATAAAGGTTTTTTAATTAAAATTATTAAAGATGCATAAATATAAAAGAAGGTAACCGGTTGAATAAAAAAATGACCTGCTATAAAAGGTCATTTGTATGTAATGTAATAATTATGAAGGTTGTTGGTTGTATTTTTTAAAAAAATTTAAAGTTGATTGTATACAATAGTAGTTTAGTCAAATTTGGTTGTATTTTGATGCAGTTTGCCCTAAAAAATCTCTGTCATGTACAACAAAAAGTGATTGTTTGATCAATAATACCCTTAAACATGTAGATAGAAATAATAATTCACAAGTTTGTAAGAAAAAAAATGTCATGATTATTATGTATGACAAAGTTTTATTGTATACAAATCATTTCCCTATCCAACAAAGAATAGTAATTAAGAACGTACGTAATCACGTATGTCTTATTAACTAAAGATTATGAACTCAAATTAACCCTCAGTCAACACGTGTAAGTGAGATTGTGAGCTACTTGTTTATAAAATTAAAAAAATAATAATAATAAAAATTAGAAACTGATGCTATTGGTCTATCAAAGTTTTGCTTCAAAGACACTGAGATGATGATGATCCATGAGTGATATAAGATGGTCACTCTACATCTCTAAGGTGGGGAGGTCTTAACCTACAAGACTTGCTTTTATATATCTTGTCACAATCTCCCTTTCTAACTTCTTACCAAATATTCCAACCCCTTCTTTTTATATTCACTTGCTATACAATTGTACATATTTAATTAACTAGGTAACATTTATTTAAGCTAAAACTTCTTTAAAACAATTTAATGATTCCAAGTCTAAATCTTGTATTCTTGATTCGTCAACAACGTAACAACAATACTCAATCACGACTAAACGTAGTACGAGAAATGTAAAATATATACCCGTCACTTTTAAAAGGGGTTGGCTAAATAGACACTCTTATTATACTAAAATGACACCTCTATCTTAACTAATCTATTTATTCTAACCAATTTTGTCTTAATTTATTACTTTTGTCTTTTTTGAAGTATTATTATTTAAAAACTATGATTGTTTTTTTATTAAATCTAGTATTTCATATAATATAATTTGTTTTTTATTTTAATATAAGTTATAGATCTAAAAATTGTAATAAATAGTAAATTTTATGAAGATAAAAAAATTATCATAATAAGTAATATTTTCAATCAACAAAAAATAATGATGCCCGTATTAAATATTTTATTGTCTTCATTTAAGTTAATTATCTTTTCTATGATACAAATCATAACAAAATAAGAATTAAAATTTTAAACTAAAAGTATTTATTTAAGTTTATTAAATCAAAATTACAAATACAAAAAGTTAAAGTAAAACAAACAACAGAAAACTATAAAAATAAAAATAAAAGTTTATATTTCCAATAATCCAATTCCCCACTTTAAACACCCACTCACAAAAACCCTCTCATCTTCTTCTTCATCCCACCTCCCTCTCCTAACCTAACAAACATCTTCTCTTTCTTCATTCACCATCCATCTCCTAACCTAATTTCAGCCAACCACCCCAGACTTCACCTCTACTAACACTAATGCCGCCTCCACCATCTCCTAATACCACCACCGCCTCCATCGTCTTCCAACGCCATCGCCGCCTCCACCGTCTTCTAACACCACTGCTGCCTCCACCCTCTCTTAACATCGCTGCCGCCTCCACCCTCTCCTAACACCGCCGCCGCCTCCATCGTCTTCCAACACCGCCGCCGCCTCCATCTCTTCCAACACCGCCGCCGCCTCCATCTCTTCCAACACCACCGTCGCCTCCACCATCTCTCAACACCACCGCCGACCTCCATCATCTCCTAACTCCCTTGCCGACCCAGATTTCTTAACACCACCGCCGACCTCAACATCTCCCAACACCACCACCGACCTCCACAATCTTCCCATACCACTGCCCACGCATATCCACCGAAAAAAAACAACATAGATTAACTCCTCATCAGCCCAGATCTGTTCGAAAGAAACCGTATTTGATCTTGGTTTACTTTGCAGAAGTATCCAAAGTCAATTTTCAAAAAGTATGAATTTTGATGAGTTGTAACTTATGCAATTAAAATTGTATAAAATCTAATTACCACTAATCCAGGAGATACATTTTTAAATTTTATCCATACCGAAGATGTTTTGACTTTTTCTTTTAGGGTGTCTAGTACTAGGGGTGCACCCCTTTTAAAAACATGTATATGGGTAAAACTTGCTTGTACTTGTAAATGCAAATACAACATTGTTATGAGAATATGTAACATGAGGGACCCCACATACTGGGACTCCAGTATCAATACACCCAATTTGTGTGATAAGTAACAAGGCCCCCACTTCCAATTGCAACAAGAAGACAGACACTAACCATCCATCAGAAAGCAAAAGCAAATGCTTTTGGTAGCAAGTTTCTATCATAATTCATAAGCCATGACTTCCATTCATCCACAGTAGTTCTTGGTGTCGGTTTCAAAATCATGTATAAATGAGCCGGCTTGAGTCCGCTTTTTTCTGTAACGAGTTAACTAACAAATAAAAATTAAGGTGGTGACTAAACAAGTTAATTACAAGGGATGGAAACTCCTTAATGTGTAGGCAAATGCGTATATCCATCTAAACGGTTTTATAAAACACACTAAATTTATTATTGTAGTAATAAGGTTATATAATTGAAACAAATACCAATACAGAGTCAGTCTTATATACAGAACCTACAGAATCAATCTCGGCTTTTAGATTTGAATGATCAATGGTTGAGGTTACGACTGCATATTCGATTTACGTAATCTGCATGTTCGGTCGGAAACTGCATATCCAATCGTAATCTTAACCATTTATCATCCAAATATAAAGGCCGAAATTGGTTCTGTAGATTCTACGTATAATGCCGGTTATGTAATGAACCTTACCCTAATTATATATATATATATATATATATATATAGTGAAAAGTTCATTTGAGAATCGTTTTTATTGTAAGAACCGCGAGAACCAATCTTAGCCGTCCGATTCCCCCTCCTTCAATTGGATTGCCCACTAATGAATTCCTTACATGCATCTTGCCACACTCAATCCCCCACGCTCTTCATCCATAAATTCCATTATCCAAAATAAATGGCTAAAATTGGTACTCGCGGTTCTCAAACGAACCTTGCCACACTCAATCCCCCTCCTTCAATTGGATTGTCCACCCATGAATTTCTTACATGCACCTTGCCACACTCAATCCCCCTATGCTCTTCATTCATTAATTTCATTATCCAAAATGAACGACTAAAATTAATTCTCGCGGTTCTCATACGAACCTTCCCTATATATATATATATATATCACATTGGTACGACATATTGTTTTTTTTATATATCTTTTATCCTCTAATTGTAGTAAGGAAATCATCATTGATCATAATATATGTTTATATTAATTTCTCTTTTCTCATTTCCTCTATATATTAAATTTTTTCATCTGTCTCAACCTTAAAAGGGTTAATTAGAAATAGTACTTCAAACCTAATTCCAATACAAGAGAGGTAGTGTTTTTAATGCACAAAGTATATATCAATCAAAATAGATATTACAATGGTAAAATATAAATGTCGGCATGTTGGTAAAATATAATCACCTCCCTTTTCTTAATCGTCACAAGGCTACCATTGGATAATACTCAATTCTCTCACCGACTCAATCACACTTCATGACATTTTCCTAGTCAATAAACCAACAAGAACCCTAACTAGAGGATCGATTAACAAGATTTACCAAGGAACAAGATGAATCAATTAACAGGAACCCTAGCATGATATTTATCAACAAGAGGAATGGATTAACAAGAAACATGTACTAAAAAACACAAAATTGATTCAGATCTTGGGAAGATTCGGTGAATAGGTTCTTGTTATTTTATTGTTGCCTCCATAAAGCTGGTTTAGGTAGGGTTAATCCGAGTTTGTTCGCAATTGTTCGTCTAGTACCATGCTTCTATGAATCCCAAATTTGGGCTAATCCAGGTTAATTTGCCACATATAAATCGTGTTGTTCATCTAGTACAGTCGCTTTTTCGTTGGATTCATGTAGATTAATTGATTTTAGGTTTATTCATTGTCTATTAATTGATTTTTCCTCTAATTAATCAATCTTTGTTCCTTGATTTAGAGTTAATCCGCTCAAGACTTAGGGTTCTTGTTAATCGATTCCTCCTCTTATAAGGTGAAAATCATGAACCCAGATCCATAAGAAAATAAAAACAAAAAAGAACCCTAGAAAACAAGTTGGTAAACGGTTGGCGAAGATTAAAATAAATCAAAATTAAAAAGTTGCATATATTTTTTATTACAAAATAAACATAGTCGTGTATAATAAAATTTTGACAAAGTATGATGTGTTTATGTACACTTTCTCCTTTCTATTTTTGTCTTAGAAAATGAAGAAACTATTTTTACTTTAATCTAGATATTATTAGTCAATTCATTCATTTTTAATCATGGGTTATCAACGTCTAAATATCAATTTTACTTTATTTGGACATGTAGTTTCTTGATTTGATTCTTGAAATCATAATTAATTAGTATTAAAGATTGTGATTTCACATAAATTAAAGAAAAGTATGTTGCGTTTTCTACCTATATATATTGCGATAACTAGCAAAACCCACATTACACCAAACGTTTATATATATATTCCATGCAATAATTATCTACCTAATTTAAGTACGAAATCACCATCTACAATTCAGGATAAAATTAGTTTCTAAGTCAATTCCTTTAATATTTGAAATGATTGTACGTACGAAGTATTCTCATAACTCAAGAAAATCCAACACTTCACATATCTTATTGTTGAAGCTTGGAGTCACAACGAGCAAGTCAAGCTCGTGATCTTACTTCGGTGTGATTGTTGATGGTTCGTTTTAGTGAAGCTCATTATAATGGGGGTAACAAGTATAAATAAAACGGGTTTTTTAAACCAATGTTATCGAAGATTTAAATATGTTTATATGGTCCAATAATAACAATTATTATTGTTTACTACGACTAATTATAATCTTACTATATACACAACATTATATATTTGAACGATTCACTGAAAATCACAATATATACGTCCGATTGAAAGTTATTGTGGTGTAATATTCTAATTATAACACCAATTTCCCTTTTTTTCTTATAGAAAAAAACACCCATTTTCTTATAATAATAATAATAATAATACTACTATATATAAAAAGTTAAAAACCACTTGTTTTGAATACAAATTGAATTTTAAAAGAAATAACCATTTTTAATATTAATACTTGTAGTGGTAGTGCAGGCGGCCAATTAATTACCATCATTCGTGACTTTTTCAAGTAAATATTAAACTAATTTGGCTTCGTCATCTTCAAACTTCGATCATCAAACGCAAAATTAAAGGGTTTATATTATTCTACATGTATGTATTTTATCATGTGTTCTAATTATTAATTACTTCCGTTTTTAATTGAATTTTTTATTTTTCTTTCTACAATAAATATATATATATATATATATATATATATATTCTTAATAAATAAGTTGAAGAATTCCTGAATTATATATATTGTTAGAACACAAACATGTAAGAAAACGAAAATTTTCAAATGTTACAAAGAAATAAATACTAAAACAAGGAGTGTGGATCGGATATATTAAATAATGTTATTATTTTTCAAGTAAGAAAATGTATAAACATGTATATATGCCGGATATACTTACTTATGCGTGTTTTTATGTATGCACATTTTGAAGTACACGACACCATTTATTGAAAAAACGATAAACTTTGGTTATCAAAAGTTGTAAACATGTGAATGTCTAACGGTTATCGGATTATCGAATGATTAATATAGTTAAGTTAATCATCTTTTATAGAATAATTTATTTATAAGTAAATAAGTACATACATGAATATAGAAAAAGTAAAAGGATAAACTAATATTTTATTTACAATGTAAAAGAAAAAAAAATACATTCCAATTATTATTTTTTGAAACGAAAAAATGAGTACTAACCATTTATTAGACGTAGTTGAATATTTATTTTTAATTTAAATGCCATTCCCACCAAACATGGCTCTGGCCTGGCCCGGCCCCGTACGGTAGTGTAGAACATGGAAGTGAAAAAAAAAGTGGCACGTGACAGACCACATGCGAGAACAGGACGGCGGCCATTATAAAAACCACCAAGAACAAACGACACGGTCAGGTCAATCTAACAAGACAAATTCTACAGAAACATCTAAGAAATTCATAATTATTATTTTGCTTCGTTCTCCAATCTGATACGCAAAAACTGACCATCCAACATATATCCCGATTTCCTTTCTGTAACTGAAACCCACATTCCCTGGAGTCGGTGATTACTGACTCACTGACTACCTTTTTTTAATTCAATTTTTGTTAACTGATTACCGCGTGTTTCGCCTGTTCTTGGATCATTTAGCTTTGATTTCAATTTCATCACGACTCATCTCGTTAACCCTCAATTCTTTCTTCTTCTACTTCTTATTCAAAATGGAAAGATTTTGGAAATACAATCGGTTTAAGCTACAATTGGCTATGGTATTTGCTGCTACATTACTACTTGATCATCATTTTAGTCTTTGTTGGTCTCTCAACACCGAAGGTGTGGCGCTTTCTGAAGCAACTCTTTAATCTGGACTCTAATTTTGATTGTGATTAACGTTTTCAAATTTATGATTTTGCAGGGTTGGCGTTGTTGAAGTTTCGAGATGGAATTGAGAGGGACCCTTTTGGGGTTTTGTCTGGTTGGGATAACGACGATGAAGGGGCGGAGTTGGGCCATTGTTCTTGGTTCGGGGTTGAGTGTTCCGACGGGAAAGTTGTCATCTTGTAAGCTTCTTTCACCTCAGTTATCATTGCACCTTAAATTATGATCACATGACATCTTTAGTAATTCTGATAAGTCAAAAAATAAGCTAAAACAAACACCCTTTAGTTAGAATCTGATTTCGTGGTTGATTATTCGATTTGGCTGTTAGTTGTTCGATCTAATGCCTAGCTAACCCCAGTCTGCAATAGATTAGAGAATAAAATTATGGTTCTTGGCATGCATATATCAGGATGAATATTATTGTAGTTTATGTAGCTTATTATTGTTAAACAATTTCAGAAACTTAAGAGATCTATGCCTTGAAGGAATGCTTGCACCAGAGCTTGGGAAGCTGACAAATATGAAATCCATGTAAGCTGGCATCCATGATTGCTGCTATTTACGGTTTATTTAATCAGTCACAGATCATGTTCCAATGATTATTTTGTGTGCTATATGGGCAGTATTTTGCGCAATAATTCTTTTTACGGAACAATTCCTAAAGAAATTGGAGATATAAAGGAACTAGAAGTGCTGGATTTGGGATTCAATAACTTTACTGGGCCATTCCCATCTGATCTTGTCAATGATCTATCATTATCAATTCTGTGAGTTCTACTTTCACACTGTAAATAATGTAAAATGTTTATAGCCCTTGCCCTAACTCAGGTTCATAATATGATTACTGTATATCGATGCAGTCTATTGGATAATAACAATTTTCTTGATACTCTTTCCCCGAAAGTGGACAATCTTAAGACACTTTCTGAGTTTCAAGCAGACGAGGACCGGCTCACTAGTTGTCGTAATGATGTTAGTGGTTATAGCAAGTCCAGTTCCTGGTAAGTGCCTTGCATAAATATGCCAAAATGGGTCTGTGGGTGAGTTGGTCAAACCGGGTTATTTTTGCTCTAGGTTGGGTTGACTTGAAAATCTTCTTATTCAAAGACTTCATATTTTCATGTAAATAATGAGTATGTTAAGTAGGACGAGAGATATAAATGCTACTTTAACAATAATAATAGTAATAATATAACGTTTTGAATAAAATCATTTACCAGGTTTTACACACTACAAGTGACAAGTCTACAGTTACATTTTGGATGATTTCAACTGGCTTCTTCGATTTCCCTTTTAGCCGTTTTGTTATTTTACCCGCATTGGAGATAGGCATTAACCCGAATCAGCCCACTAATAAGTAAATGGATTACAATTGATGCATCTGGTTTGACTTTACTGTCATGCTGACTAATTTCAAACTTCAAATCTGTTTTCTAAGTAAATGTGTATCCAATCTTGTACATAAACATTAAATCTTGTTCTACTGATTTCTTATAGGAGTGTTATTCAAACTAGAGATGCTACAGAAAGGAAGCTGTTACAGGTCTCATCATCACCATCACCATCACCCTTAGGTTTCCCGACCTCATCTATATCGTTACCCCCTTCACAAGTTGCCGCCCCTTCACCGTCTCCCGTGCTTCCACCATTGCCGATCTTTCCACCAGCAAGTCCGCCAGTTGCATCTTTAATACCAGAAATTGAACCTGTTTTAGCTCCTTCACCTGCTGTGACACCAGGCATTAGGAGTCACAAGTCAAAACATCACACAGTTCTAATATGGTCTGGGGTTGTTGGGGGTTCGATATTTATATTTCTTTCGGCTTTTGGATTTCTTTTCTTTAAAAGAAATAAGGTCGTTACGGTTAACCCATGGGCTACAGGTTTAAGTGGGCAGCTCCAGAAAGCATTCACAACAGGTTGTTTATTTTTATTTATTTGTTTTTTTTCATGCATCCTCTCTTTTATACTAATGCTCGTGTGTGTGTGTCTATATATATAATTTGTTCGAATATTAAGATCATCACTGAAATAATGTACTTATCGTAATCAGATTTGACAAATTAGTCAATTGTATAAATGTCAAAGAATTTAACATGACCCAACCTGTTATTGACCTGTACCAAAAATTACCTGTTTTGACCAATTACTAAACCTTAAATTTGCACCTCTAATATTAAGTTTCTGTCAATATCAGGTGTTCCAAGTCTCCAACGCCCGGAACTTGTAACAGCTTGTGAAGATTTTAGTAACATAATTGGGTCGATGTTAGATGGCACTGTGTACAAAGGAACTCTTTCAAGTGGGGTTGAAATAGCTGTGACATCCACCGCAATAAAATCGGCTAAAGATTGGACCAAGAATCTAGAGACCCAGTTCAGAAACAAGGTTAGAAAGTTTAAACCTAATAACAGATGAATCTTGTTTAAACTTTTTTTTAATTAAAATGTTTGGGTTATGTTTTTCAGATAGAAATGTTGTCAAAGGTTAATCACAAGAATTTTGTGAATCTTATTGGGTATTGTGAAGAACAAAAACCTTTCACAAGAATGATGGTTTTTGAGTATGCTCCAAATGGAACTCTCTTTGAGCACCTTCACAGTAAGTCCTCCATTTTTACATTCTCTATTAGTATCCCATGGTCAACGTTTGACTTTTCGTCACCTCTGTTAGATTCAATGCTACATCATACATTTGCTACACAATAAAGACCACCCTTTTATTAATCTATTGTGTTGCCAAATCAAACTCTGACCTTTCAAATCTAGGTTAGAGTTCATGGTCTGCTATTTGACTTTTTCATCATCTTGAACTCTTCATGAGATTCTCAAACTAATCATGCATGCTAGCCAATAATTCATGCAATTAAGAGATTTATTAAGACCATTTAATCTAGTTTAGCATCTATAATAATATTAAAGGGATAGCTGTCTTATGATATTTATTTTTTAAAAAGTTAGGTATTCATCAGAAAATGTACCCTATACTTATCTGATGACAACTGGTATACATCTAAATCACATGCCCTTGAAAGGATTAGGTACTGATTCATTAATATTGGCTGTTTCTTGATGAATAGAGGTGACCAAATGAGTTGATATAACAACCTACCTTTCTCACTAATTCGTTTCGACAGTTTTACATTTTCCATCTCGTGTGTGTTATTATTCTTTTATTTGATACACAATTTTGTAAATAATAGCCGGTCGAACCGATTGAATTATACTTTAACTTCACTAAATCGCTTTCTGCATTTTTCAGCGATCCGTTTTGGTTATTATACTTTTTCTTGCAGTCACATTTGACAAACTACCAAATCAGATTAAAATAAAATTAGAAATTAAATAATAAATTTTTTAAATTATCAAATCTGATATGAGGAAAAGGATAATGACCAAAATGGGTCGGTGAGAAAAGTACTCCCTATTTACTGATATTAAAGTATAATTTAACTGGCTGTAATTGCCATTATAGCACATCAAACAAATGTATAATTATCAAACCTGGACAAAAACAGTATAGCTGAGGGAATGACAATTGGTCACTATTTTATAACATTAGCCACCGTAGTCCCGTTTCTTTCTTAAGCTGTTTTCTTGATTTTACTTGCTTGATCTATGTAGTGATAATATCTATTGTTGTTGATTATCCAGTTGAAGAAGCCGAACATTTAGATTGGTCAACACGATTACGTATAGCTATGGGCATAGCATATTGCCTCGAGTACCTACACCAACTCAACCCGCCCATCTCTCACAATAACTTACAATCATCATCTATCTATCTAACTGAAGACTACGCAGCCAAAATCTCAGATTTCAGTTTCTGGGATGCAACAAAAAAGAGACCCACAAAAACCGAGCTTTTAGAGACCCCGCCTTCTTCCCCACAGAGCAATGTCTACAGCTTTGGTGTAATCTTGTTTGAACTCATCACTGGTAAGATGCTTACTAATGACTCTTTTGAAAATTGGGTATCAGATTTCTTGCAAACCCAACAGCCCGTTACAAACATAGTGGATCCGACTTTGAGTTCTTTTGAGAACAATACTCTTAATGGGCTTTTTGAAGTGATGAAAAGCTGTGTTCTTTCTGGCACGAATCAAAGGCCCGCTATGAGAGAGGTTACGGGTAGGTTGAAGGAGATCACAGCCATGGCACCCGAAGGTGCAATGCCTACAACTTCACCACTTTGGTGGGCTGAACTCGAGATCTTATCATCAAACGAGTCAAGCTAAAAAGATTGCAAGTATTTGATTTGTATCTATCAAGTGTTCTGTATATATTCTTAAGAGTAGAACTATTAAACCTTTGTGAAATGGTTAATTCAACATAAAAAAGTAACCAGCATTGGTACAATTTCTGTTTTAGCTATTAAAAAAAGATAACTACACGAAAATGTACCGAACTTTGGCCCTTTTGTTATCGTGTGTAACAAACAATAAAAAACTTCTAAGGTATGCATTTAACTTTAACTTTTGATGCAATTTTGTAACATACAATATAAGTTTGATACATAGATAAAAAAAAGTTAATTGCATATAGAAGGTAAGCTTTTAAAGTTAGTTACGTTATAGACAAGTCTTGACGTACGATACACACGATTATAAAAGGGTCAAATTTCGACATATTTGGCACAATTATATCTAAAAAAACCCCTTGCAACTTTTAAGAATTTGTATTACCTTAAATTAATGTTTTTAAAAGTTGGAGGGTTTTTTTGGAGCAAATTTTGTTACTGAAATGGAAATAGAAACAAAGTTGTTCGTCTTTCAACGTTTGTAGCTCCATAATTACTACAATTTATAATGACAAAAGAGAATCTTCAAACCCAAAAGTAATACAACTTCCTGAAAACTTATAATGTATGCCCAGATAGAGCAAAACAGAGAAGCTTGTATCATTCAAGAATTTATAAAGAAACAATGATTTTACAAATTACAACTTACAACACGACTTGGAGGGTCGTACACATTAAAAATTTCCTCTTTTCGACCCTAATCAGATTCACGTAATGAGTTTCTTGAATCGTACCTTGTGAATTCCGTGAGTCTGAACCTCCGAATTTCTTGTTTCTGCACACACATCTGGCCCTTCTTTATTCATAGATTTTGGGCTATGAATCCGCAGTGGTAATGGAGCCGATGGAGGGTGGGTGTAGCTGTAGATGTTTTCTTTCCTCTTTAGCAGAAGAATAAGAAGTAACTCATGTATATTCAGCAGCTTGTTTTTGTGTTCGGTTATAGAGCTCGAGTGTCTCTTTGTGATTGGGATCTAAACAGAGTGCTGCCTCACAATCTCGAAGGGCTAACTTGAAATCACTCATTGACTCATAGAATGCTGCTCGTAGATGGAGCATTTGTAGTTCAGGTTTGAAAGCTATGGCTTTTGTAAGCTCTTCAACAGCTTCAGTTTCTTTTTGTTCATCCATTAATACTGATGGGATAAAGAACCAATCAATCATATAGAGATGTAATCTAAATTACCTTTATAATTTTGGGGGTTTAGAAAAAGTACCTGCAGCTCTATATCTATATGGGTAAGTCCTGAGAGGATCCAACTGAGTAGCCATACATAAATCACGGGTAGCATTATCACGATCACAGTATTCTGAGCGTTTTTCATACGCAGACGCACTATTATTTTCAGCCTTTTCGATAAGCTTCGTCATCTCATCGTACGCAGCTTTTCTTTCATCTCTAAGAGAATACACGCGTGCCAATCCCTGATGAGCTCTCGTATGCTTTATGTCGAGTGCATTTACATAACAATCTGCGGCAAGATCATGCTTCCCACAATCCACGTATATACTCCCTAGATTGTTTAAGGCCTGCAACAATCCGTAAAAATTAATAAGTTGAAAAAGACTACCCTTTTCTTTTTTCCTTCCCGTATCTTGATGAGAAAGTACGAGTGTGTACACGTGGCAATTTCAGCTCACTTATCTTTTGGATGGGTTGATTTGGATAGTGGTTTATCCCATACGGGTCAAATAAAAAAGATAGAGCCAAAGGAGAACGGGTCAAATAGGTTGAAAGGTGCCTAAAATTCTACCATTTTATTCAAAGCTTTAGATTATTATTGTGACAATGATATTGTTTTAAAAAATGTATTATTATGAAGTATGTGTAGGTCAACCCAACCCAGCAACTAGCATAGCCCGTATTCACCCGTTATGTTGAGATGTCACTTACTTGTCCTTTCCGAAGTCCATCTGAAGGGCATTTGAGAGCGTTGATAAGAAGTTGTATAACAAAAGAAGAAGAATCAGGATCAAGGGATGCATCTGCAAGTGTGTATGCTTTAAGAAAATAAGCTTCAAATGATCTCTGAATAGAAATCGACTCTTCGGCTTTAGATAAAGCTTCTTCACGGTAGCCAGTATCGTATAAGATCCACCCTTCATACACAAGTCTTTCATGCTTTGTAGTTGAAAGATTTCTAGCCAATCGCAAGCTTCGCATGGCTGCCTTTTGGCAGTTTAATCTGTGCCCAATAGGTTCTTTGTTATACCATAATACAAAAATAAGGGGGTGTTTGGATTTGCACTTTGGATCCGTTTTTAAAACTTCTAAGGGACTGTTTGTTTGCTGCTTAATGGAACCATTCAACGCTGAATGCTGAATCAGCATTCGGCGTGTTTGATTGTTGCATCTGAATGAAGAATGTGCTGAATGATTCAGCATAATGCTGCTGAATCATTCTACCTTAAAGTGCATTCTGAATCATTAAGCACCAAATATTTTCCCCTTATACTCATTCTTTCATACGTTGTTTTGTTAAACAAACATATCTTATAATGTAATATATCACTATTAAGATTAAAATGATAATTTGCATCATTCAGATTGTTCATTCAGAACCTTTATCAAACAGCATGTCACATTCAGAGGCAAATTCATTCAGAGCCTTTGAATTATTCAGACCACAGAATCATTCAGTACTTAATCATTCTGTTTTAACAAACAGCCCCTAAGTAAACATATTGTGTTTCTGGCCATTGATTATTACAACTTTAATAGCAAAAGCACGTCACGCCCAAACACTATTCTTAGAGAGTTTTATTCAAAATCCGCATGTAATCACTTTGAAAAACAACAATAATAATAAATAAAAGATATCTAGTTCACGTACCTCAGAAGAAGTAAGGACTGCCTGAACCTCAAGAGACTTTTTCCTGGGTCATGAGCCATCATCTGATGTATTATAGCAAGTGAGCCAATATCATCTATACAAGACCACCGATCGTAAAGCTGCAGCCAGCAATCAGCAGGACTCCACTGTTGAACTCGTTGACTCAACACCTCTACCAAATAATCACCTCTCATTTTACCATGAAACATCATGTAATATGGCTCTAAACTCAACAGTGCTCGAATATCCCTCACCGCAGATTGATAATCCTCAAGAACAAGATAAAACCATGCCCGTAATTCAAGGCAATCAGGAGAAACCTTAAATCGGATGATTTTATTGATTTCTTGAATACCTTCATTGATCAAATTTTCAGCCACCATTGCTACGGATCTGAATTTATACGGGTATGCAAGTGTTGGATCCAATCTAGTGGCTTCTTCTAAATCAGAAATCTTTTTACTTCCAAGATTGTATAAAGATCTTTCTTGAAACATCCATCCATTCGGTTTATATTCTGATAGAATCTTGTTGATTAGATCACGCGCTAAATAGGTTTTTCCTTGTCTGTACATTGTTCGAGCAATGCCCGTTGCTGAATAAACATGACCCATTTCATACGCTGCCTCGAAACAACATTGGGCGCCTTTATATTCTTCTCTTTCGAATAATAAGACGCCCATTTGATGAAACGCAAGTGTTTTCTGCCATTTTTCTGTTGCACACTCGATTAATCTATCTAATAGTGCAACTGCATTTGTTGATGTCATCTTCTCCTCTAAAGCCACTTGGCTAAGGAAGTAGTATAATAAAAAAGAAGCATGATTAAGCATACTTAATTTTTCCATAGCTTCTGGACTGCAAAACAAGCTTACAACTTTGGGATTGTTTAAGGAACTTGGGAGCTCTCGAAGCAAAACCTGTAAACATGAAGCTACAAGGAGACTTGCACTATCTTCAAACCCGTATTCAATAAAAATTAAGGCCTCGTCAACATTGGAAACTAATGAGGCTAAATATACCTCACATTCTGACTTCATTTCCTCGCAACAGAATTTCTGTGAAAATGATAGAATCTCCAAAACTATACTTGGAGAATTGAAGTCTAACAGTTTCTTAGTTCTGCTAAAGATTTCTATACCTCTCATTGCATCGGCAGATATTCCAATTCGAGAAAAATCGATGCTTTCTTTTGCTGATTCAACAAAACTACCATATAATAAGGTGTTTAGTGGGCTAGATAATGCTGCTATTTTCGGCCTAACACAACTAATTACATCATTCCCTATACAGAAACGAACAATTTCATCGTCTTCATTAACCAAGTACTCATTATTAGGTGAAAAGGTAATCTTAACATCCCCAGAGGCATTTTCACGAACACATTGGCAGCGATCGAAAACAGAACGCGAAGGATCATAGCTATTATCAACCAAAGCAGATTTCGGGCATTCGAGAACCTTACCTATACAATCCATGGCAGAAATACACACAAGCTCGTCTTCTCTCCTCTCGTATCGCAGCCAAGCAGAGAGTACAACCTTCGAATGTATGTCAACGGCGTGTTCCCTAGCAGACTGCAAACTTCTTCGAAGCAGCTTCGGATCACCCAGTGCGCACAATAGTGCGTACTGTTCCAGATACAAACAACAGGTTTCAGATTCAGAAGAAGAATGTATGATTCTCCGGTAGAGGTCGGAGATTGAGTCAACGAAATCAACATGATTTAGGTGAGGATCTAAGGGGGGTTCTATAAGTTGCGAATCAGGTAGGCCATAAGGAAGAAGAGATTTAGCATTGACGAATGGTAGTGTGGTCGATTCATCACTGTTGGAAGAAGATGAAAGAATGGAATTGATAGTAAGAGCGTGAACTTGGGTGGGTTTTTTACACCGGTCTTTGAGCTTCAGACCGCCGGATTTCATGGTGTTCGTAAATTGACGGATCAGATTGACGATTTTGGCTGATCTTGGTGAGGATGATGATGAACACTCATCACGTGTAACGGTTGAGATCGACATGAAATCAACTGGGTGTTGATGAAATCGTGGGGGTTAATTAAAACCTAGCCGTCGTTCACCACCATTGACACAGAGTCTTGATTACTGCGTGCATCCGTGATTGTATGAGAGAGAAAGAGGAAGAACATGCTTAAGGGATTATAATTATAATTTATTTTCTATCAACATTATTTGTTAAATCTACTAAAAGATTTCTGGGTGTAAAATCTTTTGGAGTATTATGCATCCTAAATCTTAATAATATAATTGTGGGGTTTCTTCTTCAAAATGTTTATCTAAAACTGTGTATGTTTATTTTGGAAATTAATTAAGTCACACTATTTTTTTTATATTTGTTTTATTTTGGAAATTAATTCACACAAATTTAAATGTACGTGTCATATATAGCGTGGTTTAAATAAAATCATAGTTTTATAAATGCAAAATAAATGGGAATTTTAAACAAAATGACGACCGGCGCGTTAACTCAGAGGAGCGGTAAAAGTGTCCAATTAAGAGGAGAACATATACGACAGAAACACTGTATTCTGATATAAAAAAACGTGATTTATTTAGAGTTTATTTAAAAAATATATCTTATAATTATAATTTGCTTAACATTAAAATCTGTTGTATAACTTTCCAAAAGAGTTCATTCATCCAAAACATCTACTCGTACATTTGTATAAACTTATAAAACTACTCATACATAATAATACATTAAGGAAATAATTTTTTTAAAATCATCCCGTCTAAAAATCACTTCACTTAGGGAGTGTTTGCTTCGTGATATTTTCTGGGAATCTTTGTGATTAGGATTTCAAATCCTGAGAAATCTTGTGTTTGGTTTGTAAAAATGGGATGGGATTTCAAATCCCAGGAATCCTTGAAATCCCACAAATGAGGAATTTCTAAATCCCCCAACCCCCCATGATATTTACAAATCCCACAGATGAGGGATTTCTAAATTTTGTGCTTCGTTCGTCGTTCGTCGTTCGCCGTCGTTCGTTCGTCATCCGCCGTCGTTCACTGTCGTCCACCATCGTTCGTTCGTTGTCGCCGTCGTTCATCGTCCGCCGTCGTTCACCGTCGTTCGTCGTCCACCGTCGTTCGTTCGTCCGCGGTCGTCCGCCGTCGTTCCCTCGTCGTTCGCCGTCGTCCGCCGTCGTTCGCTCGTCGTCCGCCGTCGTTCGTTCGCTTCCGCCGTCGTTCACCGTTGTTCATCGTCCGCCGTCTTTGGCTATTGATGGAGTTTAGTGGTGGTGGAAATCTTACCTAAGAAATATGAACCAAACACAAGATGAGATTTTAAATTCCACTAAATGCAAATCCCACTAAATACCAATCCCATTTGAAATCTCAATCCCTTCAAAAACAATACTTGAACCAAACACCCCTTAGGGACTGTTTATTAATGTTGAATAGAATGATTTAGCATTGAATACTGAATCGTTCAACATTCGGCATGTTTGATTGTCACCTCTGAATAAAGATTATGCTAAACAAAATAGAACACTGTTAAATTATTACACCTTAAAGTACACTCTAAATCATTAAACACTAAATATTTTATTCTAATACCCCCTTCTTTCATATGTTGTCTTGTTAAACAATAATATTTTATAATATATAATAAATCACTATTAAGATTAAAAAGGTAATTTGCACCTTTCAGATTATTCATTTAGAACCTTTATCAAACAACACATTGTATTCAAGATAATTTCATACAGAGCCTTTTTAAATTATTTAGACATAAAATCATTCCGCGTTTAACTGTTTCTTTTTACAAACTGTCGCTTAGATTTATTACTTGTCACGAAGACTTTATCAAAATAACTTATAATTATAAGTTACCGATAGAATTATCAAAATAGATGAGACAAAAAAAAGTGCTTAAATAAACGAGACAAATGTCTATTGATAAAAGATAAGATAACTTTAATCTAATATTAATTTTATTTATTATTTATGCATCAAGTCATTGATCACCGGTGAATAGTTTTTCTTAAGCTTATAATAACTAGATTAGATATTTGAATGAGACACAAATTAGTTTAAAAATAAAAAATATTAAACATTAATAAAAATATTTTAATAATTATAAAATAAGAAAGAAACAAAAATCTAAAAAATGATGACATTTAACGTCAACAACTAGACAAATGGTGAAAGTATTGACGCGGGATTTAGGACAGACGTGACAACAAAAACGTGATATTATGATATGAAAAGATTGGATATTTGATATTATTAATAAAGTAACTTATTAGAAAATTAATATTGATATTTCAAAAATTGGTGTGTGAGTACATTATATGTGATTGCCGTGTTTATTCATAACTAATCGTTTTAGTAAAGTTAAATCACTTATTAATAAAAAAAATACTCGGTGAATTTACCCGTTTTTATAATAAAGAATTAACATAATTTAACTATAAAACAATGTTCAATATAGCAAATACTTAATTCATAGTCCTAAGAAACTAGTTTTAGCGTTTGTATTAATTGTATCAATGGTCCAGATTGCGTTTTAAAGCTTTAGACCGAGTGACATTTTCATAATTCACATGTGATGCTTTTACAAACCACGTGTGATTGTATATAGAATCACCTGTGATTGAATCTTAAATTTTTAAAAATATATTTTTTACATAAACTTTATTTAACACTACTTTTTATATTTATGAGTTTTATTTAGAAGTTAAAATGGAGAGAAGTTGACGCATAAACTAATTTAGTTGAGCCTAACATGCTTTTAGATGAAAATGGCAAATCATCATTGCCAAAGCTTTTTTTGGTTCTCAGATCGAAGTATCGAATTAGCTTTGACACAAAAGTTTGTTGGATTTATATGTGATATTCTGGTTTGAAATATCACTCCTTCACATTCTTTAAGGTATTGAACATTTTTATATAAATTTTTTTTATCGTTTATTTAAAAGTTTTAAGATATAGTCGAATTACTAACATATCATTAACACCTCGCAGTACTACTATTTATCACTACTATAAATGGACCCGACTAAATAATAAAAATCTTTTAAAACATAGATGGAAAAAGAAGTAAAAAAAATATTATGCTCATAATGTTCGCCTTTCAAGTCATGAGCCAACTCATTACACCATCTTCACGAGCTAGACGCAATGGTATAACACGCTTCACGATCTCCATATCCTCTTTACAAGCTCGTGATTGCCTTGTTGCGGATTCTCTAATGTGGCATTTAAATAATAATGCCAATTTTATACTAGATTTTTACAATATTTATATACCAATTTATATTTCGAATATAATTTCAACCGACGAATTTTTATTTAAAATCTAAATTTTATATTATGTTTACTACCTTTGTCTATTGTCTAACACCTGTCGTTAATAATCCAAGTCAAATCACTAGCAAAAACACAATTGAAACCTCCATTTGACACCTCTATTAACCCAATCAAAGCAAAATACACTACAAGAACCAGAAAGTATACAAAAACCCTAAATCTAAAAAATCAAACAAAAGCCTTACGGTTAAACATTACTCAACAAAAACGTAATCGATTACTTGCTAAACAGGTAAAAGACTGTTTTCTTGTATTAAAAGCTTTACATACTTTAAATCTTTGAAAAATTTATATACTTTAAATAAAGTTGAAGTTAGGAGGGAAAAATAAAAACATACATCTTAGCCGGAGATTCTCTCTCGCCCCCGTTCTCCATAGGAAACCTAATTTCATAAAACCACCACCGCCGCCACCTCCCTTCTCCGGCCGTAGGCATAGGCCGGTGGTCCGGAGGACCTCTCCTTTCCCCTACATCTTTCTATTTTCCTTTTCTTTTTGAAGTTCTGTTTGCCATTCTGTTCGAGTTTCTAGAGGTTTTAAGATTTTCGTTTGAAGTTTCCGGCCGTTCAAGAGTCAGAGATTCAAGTCCGCAGTTCGATTTTCTTCGCCCAGACCTTTCCTTCGAGGCTGTTGTTTGAGGTCTCCAGCCGTTTGAGGGTTCAAGCCTTGGTTCGAGGTTCAAATTTTCTAGCCAAGTTCAAGGTTTGAGACCGTTATTCATTTTTGCGGTCGTTTTGTGGTTTTTTATCAAGTTGTTTTGTGGGTTTAAAGGTACGAGGCCACTAATTCGAGGTTTCTGTCCATGTTAAAGGTTTGTGGTTTCCGGCCATTTGAGGGTGTAGAGGTTTGCAATTTAAGGTACGTGGTTCAAGGGTTGTGAGTTGTGTTCGTGGCTAAGGTTTAGAGGTTTGTTGGTTGAGGTTCTAGGTTTCGAGGGTCGTGGTTTGGGTTCAAAGGTTTGTGTTTTGGGGTTACTATGGCTCAAGGTTCTTGGTTTAGAAATTGAGGTTATGAGGCTTTGGTTCGAGGTTTATCGTTTGGGGTCACATCTCGAGGTTTGTGAGGTTGTTGTTAAAGGTTGTGTTTTGAGAAATTGGTTGTGGATCGAGGTTCGTAATTCCCATGCATTAGGTTGGGGTAGTCAACTTAATCTGCTCCAAATCTCGTATTCTCATCACGTGGTTGGTCAGTGTGGCTATTGTAAGTTTTGTTCATTCGGGGTTTTTGTTTTCGATGTCAAGGTTGAGGTCGGCTTGTTTCGAGTTTAACAGGTGTCCACCCTTATGTGATCTACGAGTTTTGGTTTGGTTGGTTTGATTCGCCCTTTTGTGTTGGGTATCCTTGGGTCGAATATAAATTGTAATCGTGTTTATTGTAATTTCTATTATCTTGCTAGTTTTAATTTAATATATTGACTTCTAAAAAATTATAAAAGTGAAGTTGATTTTATGCCATTTTCTCTTTTCATTAATATAAGTTATAGTAATATGAAAACAGATATAGAAAATTAGTGAAGTACACTTATATAATATTATCCGAAGTCATGCATAATCGCATATTAACATTATTGACATTCAATTGATGTTTGCTTTTTCACCATCAATAATAGTACAAGTGGTGAAAATCGAAAAGTTGTCATTCAAGTGTTTGTATAAATGGATGTGATTAATGCACTTCATTTATAGTGGAAGATTATTAGTAACTAGTAAAAATGTAAAATAAATAAATATATAAAAAAATTGGCCGAAAACAATGAGTTTTATTGTATGTTTGGTATGGAGCTTTTTGAAGTTTATTAGAGCTTATAGCTTTTAATTTTGAAAGAAAAAATTCCAGGTCATGTTTGGATAAAAAGGATGAAAGCTTTTTTTTAACCAAAAAAGCTCTGATATAAAAAGCTTCTTGAATTAGCTTTTAAAACTAACTGGAAGCTTTTTATATACCAAATTACCTAAATAACCTCTTTAATTGTTTTATAGTTTGTCATTTTACACTATTAAGCTTCAGCTACCACCTAATTTGCCGAACACATATATAACTAAAATAAACAGATTACAGCTCCAGTTACCAGCTATTTCCGTCAAACACACCTTTAATATATCATAAATAATAATGAGTGTTTTAATTGTTTGTCAAGTCAGGATTACTCACATATACGTATATAAGTAGTATATAACTATTCTATGACTAACAATCCTAATAATAAACTAATAACTGCTATCTATGACTAACAACCGCATCATTATTAGATCATGTGCATCAATCTCACTCTTTCTCATTGTCATATTAATGTCACATAATTTTTTTTCCTTCCACTCCCTTCATCCCACTCATACCACTCTAACCCCTACATCCATCCTCTTCAACTATCTCATCTTTCACCTATTTTATTTTTTATTACAACTATTTAAGTTAAATATTTAATTGTTATAAATAATTTAGAATTTAATATAAGATAAATTAATAAATATTATATTTCATAAACTAAAACTATAAATTTAAGCTTACATAATAAAATTAAAAACTCAAAAAAACTACATAATATTAAATGAATCATAGTTCTAGTCCTAATTGTATTTTTGTCGAAGAAATTCTTTGCGGGCTAAAACCACACTCAACACCCTTCTCATGAAAGGAGATGTAAAAATCGATATCTTTTTACATCTGCTTCAGCTCCTTTCGTTCCTTAATTTTTTTTAAAAATTTCCAGCTTCTTTCTCTCAATTTTCAAGCATTCTTATTCCGCGTTTGGCACTTTTCTTTTTGCATGCTAAACATATCGACAAACCCCTTAAGCTACTTCATAAAATCATCATTATTCGTCGGCCCCGTGGATGTTGACGCCGCATGTTTACCTTTGTCTCTTCTCATCGGATGTAGAAGCTCTTGTACACAGGGGCGGAGCTATGTTAAACCTATGTGGGTCCCGGGACCTACCTAATTTTTTTAAAAAAGTTAGAAGTTATATAGAAAAAAATTAGGAACTACCTTTGAGAATTTAAAGGACCTCCCTTTTAGTATTAGATAAAATAAATATAAAATACAGTAAGCCCAATTTTTATCTCTTAGCAAAATAATCCAACTTTAAAAAACCTAATCCAATAAAAACTTAAACTAATAGTTAATAAAATAGGGCAAAAAAGCTTCGTAAAAACTTATCGTTATTGTCTTTTCGTCAACCCTCATTGCAACATCAAGTGTGGAACGTGCATTTTCAGGAATAAAGTTGATAAAAAGCGATACACGCAACAAAATGGGTGATAAATTTTTGAGTGATTATTTAGTGTCATATATTGAAAGAGTTATCCTAGAAAGTATTAGTATTGAAACAATTATGCAAATATTTCAAGGGATAAGAGCCCGTCCAGACGCATACATATAGTTGACTTTTTTATTTTTATCGGCTTAACTTAATTAGGGAACCACGTTGTTTTCTATCCTAGATTCGTCACTGCTTGTACATCAACCTCATTCCATTCTTCCTCATCTTTGTTGAATCCAAGGTAGTCTTGCTCTTTTTTGGGGCCCTTAAGTTTCACCCATATAAGGTATAATTTCCATTTTTGACGGTCTTTCACAACTTTTCAAGTCGCCTCGTTGTTGAAACTTGCATTTTTACTTTCCATCCGATAACGCGAGTGTGCCCTCTCTGAATAGTCCGATTTGCCTAACCGTAATGATATTTGGACTTTATATTATTATAGATTCCATTGAACTTCATCATGTCTCTTCATATCAGTCCACTTCAAGATTATTTAGTCTTTCTTACGGCTCCAAAAATTCCTTTCGTTAAAATAGTTGATTAGGCGCACCCAAAAGTCACCTACAAATATAATATAAATATAATATATATAATCAAATATATAAATAAATAATCAATTATGTATAAATAAATAATCAAATATATATACCTCGTTTTTGTGCGTTTCCAACGGCGACGTATGCACTTGCGAACAAAACCTCTTCTTCGCTAGTCCACGATGTCAGGCTCGATTTATTTAAAAATTTTGTTGATTTTCTTTTACGGTGTGTATCAGGAACCCCCTATTCCTCCTCAACGTCTACATATTCTCCTTGTTGCATTAATTGTTGAAACGTGCCGGGGACTTGTACAGTTGTACTTGTTGACAGGCTCCGTGTTGCATTTGTTGAAAACTACCTTGGTGAAAAATTTGAAATTGTTGAAAACCACCATGGTAGATCGGTTGTGGTGAAAACAAAGGAATTTGTTGGATGTTTCCATAATATGTTGACAGTGACTGCGTTCCATGGAAAAGATTTTTCGGGTATAACGGTTGCCAAAATTGAGAAAGTAGAAGAGAAATAGAATAAGATGGTGTAAAAATGTGAAGGTTTAAAATAGTATTTATAGTAGTTAATTTGTAATATATATATATATATATATATATATATTTTTATATATTCGACCGTTAACCCCCAACGGTAATATTTCAAAAATAAAATAAAATTACAACGTGAGGCAGAACCAGCGAGTGAAGCGGATCGGGGGACGGTGTAACGTGGTATCACACTCCAACTAGCTCATCACCGGCCCGTTGGTTGGATATGGGTGGTCTTACCATCACTATCATTAGTGAACCCATATAATATTAATTTTAAGTAATTTGATTTGTTTAAAAATTAAAAAGGTTTATAACTAGCTTTTGAGGTTGTCAGCAGAACGACGATCCATCTCATAACGAGCTAAATGACTAAACCAACCTAGTAGATGACAAGCAAATGACGAGCTCGTTGACTAGCTATTACATGCGGTCTTATAATCTTTTAAATGAGTTTAAATCAAAATCCAATTTTATTTGTTACTTTAACACATTCAAGGTGTCAAATTCACTCAATCTACACTAGACAGGTTGTTCTCAACTTTTTTTTCTTCTTCTCATAAGGATCACTTTTTCTCATATAAAAAACAAATGATATGATGTAAATTCATACTATATATATAGGAGATTTGAGAGTTGATTTGGCCGGGAATATAAATTGTAAGAGAATTAATTAATTAGCTAGTGATGTGACAATGGGCCACGTACAGATTTCAAAAGTAGACAATGACATTGAACTTAATTAATACTTATATATAATTTGTTCCTAGCTAGCTCTAAACTAAATCAGTGGGGAGTAGCTAGCAATGGATTAATTAGGATCCAAACAAAATGACGATCGATGGGCCGGATATATATATATATATATATATATATATATATATATATATATATATATATATATATATATATAGAGGAGGGTTCATTTGAGAACCGTTTTTATTACGAGAACCGCGGGAACCAATTTTAGCCGTTGATTTTGGATAATGGAATTCATGGATGATGAGCATGGGGATTGAGTGTGGCAGGGTGCATGTAAGGAATTCATGTGTGAGCAATCCAATTGAAGGAGGAGGAATTAGATGGCTAGGATTGGTTCTCGCAATAAAAACGGTTCTCAAATAAACTTTTCACTATATATATATATATATGGGAGAGTTCATTTGAGAACTGTTTTTTTATTGTGAGAACCGCGAGAACCAATCTTAGCCATTCATTTTGGATAATGAAATTCATGGATGAAGAGCGTGGGGGATTGAGTGTGACAGGGTGTATGTAAGGAATTCATGGGTGGACAATCCAATTGAAGGAGGGGGAATTGGATGACTAAGATTGGTTCTCGCGGTTCTCGCAATAAAAACGGTTCTCAAATGAACTTTTCACTATATATATTTATATATATATATATATATATACACACACACAAGCATGGTGCCCGCGCAATGCGGCGGCATCAAATAGTTTTTACTCGATAACTTGTTCATTTTGGGAATTTACGTAATACGGTGACAACGAATAATTTTACATTGGTAACATGTCTATTTTCTTTATTTTCCTGTTCTTAATCAACTCTTTTATTTTTTTTAAATAAACTTTGAGAACAATTAAATAAGAAAAAAAAGTCTTTACTTATAAAATAAGTTAAATTGCATGAAAATACTGAGTGTAAATTAGTAATTTGAAACTATTTAAAATTAAGAGATTAAGAAAATAGTAAACTAATTTAAAACTATTAATTATATGAACTATTTAAAAAATTTTAAAATATATGTTTATAAATTCTTATTATAGATATTCAGATTTATGAGTTCTACTTGTATATATTTTCTGATAATTATGTTAAAATATTTATTACATGATATAATATTTAATATAAAAGATTTGATTATGAAAGTATTTTTTTAATAATTAAGTTAATTTATTTGAATTTTTTAAATATGGAAGGTTTAGTTATTAAAATAAAATATAAGATTCTTATTAACTCTATTTAATAGTTACTTTATATAATAGTTTCCATTTAGTTTATATGAGGGGTAATTTAGTAATTTCAAAAGACTTAAAAATTAAGAGATTAAGCAAAATGCCTAAATGCTTTATAATATAGTATGTATATATATATATATGGGAGGGTTAAAACAAGAACTGTTTTTCGTACGAGAATTGCGAGAACTAATCTTGGCCGTTCATTTTAGATAATGGAATTCATGGATGAAGAGCGTATGGGGATTGAGTGTGACAGGATGCATGTAAGGAATTCATGGGTCGGCAATCCAATTGAAGGAGGGAAAATTGGACGGCTAAGATTGGTTCTCGCGGTTATCATACGAAAAGTTCAAACGAGAATGAGATCAAATAAAAAGGAAATTAAAGTAAAAAGTGTAAAAGAGATGATTAATGATAATTTTTTAGTATATACATCAACTAATAATTGTTAGTTTATCGTCTTTATTGATTAAAACTAGTTATATATATATATATATATATATATATATATATATATATATATATATATATATATATATATATCATACACCATACACACACCAATTAAATTAGTTTTTATTATATATAAAATTTAAAGCTGGAGATTTGGTGTACGTAGGTTGTATATAAGAAGACAAATCTTCATTTGATTGTAAAAACGTACGTGTTGTTATATATAATGCAAGGGACGTGCTTGGGAGGAGTCCATTTTTAGACGTCTTTGCATTTTGCCCATAGAAAATGATATGATGATGCTTCTTAATCTTATGATTTGTTTGGCTGTAAATTAATCTTTCAATATATAGAAGAATAATTAGAAAAAATTTATTAGACAATCTAAACTTTTTATTTAACAAAAGATTTAATTTTGATCGTTTATTTGATTTAAATTAAAAAAATTAATTTTGACTTTTTAGAATCAAAGTATTTTAAATATTATCATACTAAATTAATCTATATAGTAATTTTAAACCTATATCTATAGATTTTACTTATCTATATGTTTTAAATTATTATACCTAATTAATGCTTATATTTAAACATAGACATTAAAAAAGGTTACTTTACTTATCATAATTTTAAAATTCTTAAAGATTTTACTTTTTATATTTATTTTATATATACTACAAATTTTATTGTAATTAAATTTTACATCCTTCTTAAAAGTGTCATTGGATCGAGCTCTTATTTTGTTCATACAATGCAATCATATATTTAGTTAAATGAATATAAAATAATACTTTCAAATAAATAATTATGATTACCCGTGTGTTTACACGAGTATTTAAACTAGTTAAATATATTAGAGGATTAAATAATTGTCATTCGAGGTCCCGTCGATTAAAATTAATAATATCTACCTATATATATATATATATATATATATATATATATATATATATATATCTTTCTATATATATAAAAAGAGCTCATGCCTGCTTAAATTGACACTTGTCTATTCAATAGTATGACATTATTTTGAATTTTAAAAACTCATTCATACCTAAAATAATATATAAAAACTCATTCATACCTAAAATAATATATATAAATTTATATCTTCTTATGATATAAGATAAACCCGCAAATAATTGTACGATTAAACTTTTAAAAGTAGGTGATCATCTTACATAACAAAAGTGGTCATACACAATAACTTTATGTATTATCAAATTGTACCATGTGCATTAATTGCTTGTATCTAGCTAAAAACTATTGTGTACAAATCAACCCCCCTTTCAAAATTATACACACTAAAAGTTACATACTGTTTGCATTTGCTTATTTCTCAACTTCGTGCCTTTTTGGTGCATGTAATTAAAGTTTTAAACCCACATTATTTAGAAAATAAATTCATTTCTACCTTTATCAAAAAGAAATCTGGTTGATTCATCACCATCATCGACCATAATTCTTCATCCTTTGTTTAAGGTCTTTATTTACTCTTTCGGTCTATGTTTGTTCATCTTTTGTCTTTTTAGCTCAATACTTATATGAAGTGATTTGTATTTTAAAACATAAATTACAGTTTTGTTAAAGATTTATGATTATTATAATATCAAAAACTTTTGGAAATTGGTATGAGAATAAAAAATGTGACAATAAGTAATTTATAAATATGTCAAATTTTTGATATAATACCTTATGGTACTCACATAAAATGCATTTCTATTTATGAGTTAGTTAATTTAGATTCATATATGTTATTTGTAAGAAAATAAGTTCATGTAATGTGTAAATATTGAATGTCTATTGTTTTGTTTCAAATATAAAACCAAATATTATGTTGTCTATGATTAAAAATGTTTTATTAAGCTTTATTGGGAATAAAAAATAACGATAACCTATATGTTGAACGATTTGAAATTCTCAACATTTTTAAATCCATAAACTAGAATCTTCTAAGTTGTTCATTCTATGTTATAGATCAAAGAGTACACCAACAAAATCTAAATATATCGTTGGGTGTAATAATAAAAGTTAATTAACTTTTGTCAGTTATTCGGAACAAAAATATGTATGGTGATGTTTAGTTAGATGGTAACAAAAGTATGGTGATATTTACTTGCTATATGATATATATGGTGTGTTGAACGATGATTAATAAGTAATAGTTTTTTTTTGGTTATTTACAAAAGTACATGTACTACATTTGTTTTTTCGTTTTTAAAAAAATACACATCTGTCTTTAATAATAAATTTAGACTACCATAGCACGGCCAAAGAAATAACTAGTATATATATAAAAAGTGCTTATGCATTCTAATATTGACACTTGTTCTTTTAAATAGTAAGATACCATTTTGAATTTTAAAAAACTCATATTCTTACCTAAAATATTATATATAAATTTGTATGTTGCTATGATATAAGATAAACCCTCAAATAATTGTAGCACAAAGCTTTTAAAAGGGAGGTGATTATCTTTCATAACAAAAGTGGTCATACATAACAACTTTATGTATGATCAAATTATACCATATGCATTAACTACTTGTACCTAGCTAATAATTATTGTGTACCGATCAACTCCCCTTTCAAAATTATACACACCAGAAGTTACATACTGTTTGTATTTGCTTATTTCTCAGCTTCGGGCCTTTTTGTGCATGTACTTAAGGTTTTAAACCCACATTATTTATAAAAATATTTATTTCTTCCCTTATCAAAAAGCAAATGGATTGATTCATCACCATCATCGACTATAATTTTCCATATTTTGTGCAAGGTTTTTATTTACTCTTTTTGTTTTGTTCATCTTTTAACTTTTGAAATTAGATTTGATAAATTAATATATCATAAAGGGTTTTATGAGATATATACAAAGAAGACGGAGGAGATTCCATTCCGTCACGAAATAAGCGCAATACTTGTATGAAGTGATTTGTATTTTGAACAGTGAATTGTGTTTTTGTTATAGATTTATGATTATTATATAAAATCAAAAACTTGTGGAAGTTGCTATAAGAATAAAAAATGTGACTGTACGTAATTTACGAAAGGGATTTTCGATTGATGAGATACAAAACAGTGAGATACAAAACAAAAAGGGATTTTCGATTGATGATTTGTGATTGGGGTGGATAGCAAATCAGTGAGGTTTGTGATTCGGGACTTGAGACGGAGTCCTGGTTTTCGATTGTGGTGATTTACGATTGAACATGGTTTTCAATTGGTGTGGTTTTTGACTAGTATAATCGAAAACCTGAGCAGTTTTTGATTCATGATTGTGTTGTGAAGTTTTCGATTGGTTTTCTATGATTAAAGATTTGCGATTGGGGAATCGCAAATCGAGATGATTTGCAATTACACGATTTGCGATTCTGTGAAATTCGATTGAGAGATTTACAAATGGAATTCGTTTGTAGGGTGTTCTGTAAGCTCGATTGTCTTTGCGAGGACTTCTGGAAGACTACTTGTCGGGTCTGAGGTGAGTTCAGTATTTTCTAAAACCAGATACGAAGACAAAATCGTTTTCGAAAGACCTAACGATTTAAGATGACTTTTAAAAAAGTACGTGATTAAATTAATTAAACGATTTTTTATGATGTGTTTTTATAAGTTGCTTAACGATGCTATATTATTGACTAATATGATGCTTATGATGTAATTCCCTTGAGATGATTACTTTATGGTGACATGATGACTTGTGGGTGGGGGTAGACATACTCCTAAGATGTAATGATGATGCCTAGTAGGGAAAGTGTGTCTTCTAGGATCTGCTAGCACGCCAATGGTTAGTTGTCAGGTTTTCTAGACAACCTTGATAATACATGGTGTAATTGTGTTTTAAGTGCTTGTACACTGGAGTGGTGTTTGACCGACAATGATGAGGTTAGCGCTCATCACACCACAAAGGTGGAAGGAGGGCTTAATGATGGGGGCACAAGTTGTACTTTCACTTAAACGACTTGTGTTAGAGTAGCTATAGTGGAGGGACCACGGGAGTTTGAGTATGATCGGAAGTCGCATCCCACTTAGTACCAAACTCGTCGGGCACGCGTGGCGAACCTATGCCAATTTTGGACGGACTTCAAAACTTAGTAGTTGTCGGGCACACATGTGGTACCAGTGTGGACGGACCTTGGGACCCTAGCGGTTGCCGAGCACATTTATAGTATTTGGGGTAGCGATGGTAACGATGTATGATGATAGACCACAACTAAGAACAATGGATACGATTATAACTAACGATAGAAAGACTCATAAGATGTTAATGATGTAATACGATGTACTTAAAGATGCTTCATGATGATACTTAACCATGCGGGTGGGTCAAGTTACGTGTTGGGAATTATTACCTTAAAACCCGTTGTATGGTTGTTTTTAAAGCGTGATTTTGTTAAACCTATTGCTGACCCACGAGACGTAAACGGATAATTTTTTCTTGAAGTGTGTCTCGTACTCATGCAGGTAGTATAAGAGCATGTGGCCTGATGAGCGTAGGCGGTGCTGGGTAGAGATACTTTACGATGCTTTATATTTTATTGAGCCAACTTGTGCTTAACATTTAAAACGATTGTTTAGAATTTATCGCGATGGTTTGACTATATTGTAATGTAGTGTTTTTTGAATGATGATGTTTTGTTAACGGTTTAATTTGTTAGCATTTAATGAGGTTGATTATTAATTCCACTACTATGTTTTCAAATTAATAATAAGTTGTGAATTGTCGAAATTACTGTGTTACAATAGATATTGAATTTTTTTAATTTTGGTAGGAATCTAATCGGCTAGTAGAATGATTGAATTCAAGAGGAATTAAATTCTTTTCACTTTTTTGATAATCAAACATGAGAAGGAGAGGAGAGAGAATATAATTCCAATTTCAATTCTAATTCAACCGGTTTCGATCCTGTGCCACTACTGTTGAAGCGAAGCTGTTCAAAAAAATGTTGGATACCTATAAACAAAATACCCAATAATTAAAGGGAATACCAGCCCTTTCTAAATTAAGGAGTTAGATAAGAAATGAGTAGCAAGTAATATTACGCACATATCTATCTATTTATGTATCTATCTATCTATCTATGTGGTAATTACATTTTGATGTAGTGATATGAGATATGATACTAAGTTTCATCATTATAAGGGTACGTTTTATCTTGTTTTTATATTTAGTTTTATTAATTAATCTTAAGTATGGAGGCATATATTGTGCGGGAATGGATAGGTGCAACCGGTGGTTAGGATATCAACGTACATATAGTTATTCGGTTAAGGACCTAAAACGTTTAGTCGAAGAAAAAACATTCAAGAAAACGAGAGGGTATGGTACTGAAAACAGATTGGAGTAAGTCGGTGCCAAAAAAAAAGTTTGTGTTTTTATGTGGAAGGTGAGACATGAAAGGCTTCCAGCCATGTGGCGAAAAGCTTGAAGGACGATAGCAGCGACTTTTGGAAAGCAGGAGGAATAGGAGACGGATGAAACACAACAATCTAGGCAATGGTTTATTTGGTGTCACTGTAACGAGGTCTCATTTGGTAAGGAGACGATGAAGCTTTATAGACAAGTGGTTCGACTTTCGGTTATACTCATTCATTATATGTTTGGGTTGAAGAAATAGTTGGAATCCGTTAAAACGATAAAGGTTGTGTTTGGAGAAAATAGCCACCGGAGCTGGAAGCTGTTTATTTTATTTATATATGTGTTCGGAAAATTAGCTAGTAGGTGAAGTTTAATAGTGTAAAATGACAAAAAAGAATAAATTAAAAAAATTGAAGGAATTATAAAACAATTAAAGAGATATTTATATAATTTGGTATATAAAAAGCTTCCAGTTAGTTTTAAAAGCTACACAAGTAACTTTTTGTTTAAAAAAATCCAGTTTTTTCATCCGAACATGACTTGTAGCTTTTTTTTTCAAAACAAAAGACTACCAGCTTCAATAAGCTTCAAAAAGTTTCATACCGAACATAAACAAAGCCGACAAGACGACGTACGAATATAATTAAAAAAACTTGACGATATATATCATCGTCAACTAATAGAATTACATTCGAGAAATGGTCCACGATATACAAACCATATAGCCGACAATACGACGTAATTAAAAATTAAAACAAAAATTAACAAATACCAACAACCATACAGTAGACGTCAATTATTCAACAATAATCTTTATCTTTATCTTAAGATACCAAAATAATTGATGATTACCGATTAAGTACACTTAATTTTTATATTTCTTTACATTTAATTATTTTTTAATATATGTTTTTAGGTATTGTCACACTTGTCTTTTAACTTATTTTTATTTGTTATACAATTTTTTAGGCCTACGAATCATACTCATTTAAACAACCCATTTTTATCCTTTCTAAAAATTCTAATTGCCCATATATTCGGTGATAAGATCTGCCTACTAACTCTTATCAGGCACCTTTGTCCACTAGCAAACCTTGTATTATATCACCACATGACAGCCAACACCAACACTAATACAAGCCAATGATCACACACACATGCAATAAAAAAGAACCAGGAAGCCAAGAATGAGCCATCACATGCATGGGTTGTCTGCAACTCTGCATATAATGAAAAAAGATGCCAAAATACAATCAACCATATGTATTTCGGTTCCAGCTCAAATGTCCCATTTGAAATGTCTCTTTTGCCCTTGAGAATAGGCTTAGAAGTTAGGACTTGACTAGGATTAGGTGGAGGAAGTCACATTTGACTTTGGCCGGAGCTGGTTGTCTGTCAACTTCTGAATTCTGAAAGGATTTTTATATTTATAACTTACCTAGGGGGGAAAAAGTAATAATATTCCAAGTTTATGCACTTCAAGATTCTTGATTCAAAAGGTAAATTTTACCTAAGATACTACTGTATTTGACCAATATTGGATCTGATGTGTTTATCATACATATATTTTCTGATTAATGCATCTCAAGATTCTTGATAAATGTAAGAACTTGAACAAAGCTTAAAGTTCCAAGATGATAAATTTCAAGATTCTTGATCCAAAAGATAAGAACTTCAACAACAATACCATTGTTTTTTACTAAAAATTGATCTGATAGGTATAAACTTATCCATAAATCAGAGTTATGGAGTCCAAGATTCTTGATCCCAAAGGTATGAACTGGAAATGAGATTCTTAAACTTACACAACAAAGATCAATAGGATGCATTTGAACATTTCAAGATCTTTATTCCAAACTGTAACAACTAATCTCGGTAGCCAGAATTACAAGATACCCACAAGAACAAACATGTAATATTGACATCTTTACTACACTTCACTTAAACTATAACTCTATACATATTACACATATACATTATGATGATCTTTTACTTGCACTAGAAAGCCATAGCTTCTAATTCCATTGATTTAAAGCATTTTGATCACCCAAAGCTTATATTTCTTTATATACATATATATAAGACAAGGTCCAGTCAAACCTGCATCAGATAACCGCTTGCAAAGTTTGAAATACGTCTCCACGTTCCCCGAATTATTAATTCTTTTCCTTAATCCCTGCAAAACTGCAGCCCGATCCAGAAATTCAGGATACAAACCCAAATCAAGCATCTTAAATACTGTTTCGGCTGCATCCTCATAATGAGAGCCTTTGATATAACCCCTTAATAACCATGTTAAGGTTTTCTTTTTGTTTAATAAACTTGTGACCTCCATTCTTGTAAGCAACCGGGAGATGGTGTTTGTTTCTTTTTGTGAAGCACAAATGGCCAACACGATGTCATAAAGGTTTGAATCTGGTTCTTTTCCCACTAATTTCATTTTCCACAATTGTCTTTCGGCCTCGAGCCCACGGCCCGCACAGATGTACATGGCTAAAAGGCGTTCATAAACCACCCCGTGAAATGATGGCCCGCCCTCTTCGATTGCCCAATTGGATAGGCGTACACCATCTTCCAACAGGGTAGATTGGTAATTTTGAATGAGATTTGTGTCTTCTTCATCTAGATTGGAAGTTAAACCGGCTTTGGTGAAGGATTTTAACTTGCGCAAAGCTTTTCCAAATTCGTTTAGTTCTTTGACAACAGCAGTCATGGCGATCAGATAGCTATACACCTCTGGCTTCAAATTAGATTCTTTAATTTGGATCACTAGCTTAATTGCGTCCCTGTAACTCCCATCCTCCTGAATATATACATAGCATGTCAAGATAATCAAGTTTAACTAAAATTCAATAACAAAAGTTATTAGATATGGAGTCTGATTTAGAGCCTAACTGGTTATGACATTACATACACAGATTCAAAGACAAATTTTTTGTGTGGTTTTCTTCATATAAATGAAACCAGCCTTTATTCAATGTAGAGTACTACTCAAAAATCATGAGATATGGCAATAATAATAGTCATAGCAAGTCAGCAACAGCCATAGATACAAGACAAAACAGGTGTTCGATTTTTTGTTTTATGCAACTAGAGGTGGCAGATTGGGTGGGTCGGGTAATATGTCAAAATGGTTCAGATCAAAATGAGTTCTGTTCTTGTGTTACAGATAAACACAAGCTGGATTGTCCCAGGTTGCCCGAAAACACTCTTTGTCCAATATTATTTAGCTCCTTATAAATCATATATAGTATGTCAAAAATATTATTTCATTATTAATCTAACTTTTCTGAATAAAATGAATATGGAAATTTAAGTATTAACAACGCAATTTGGGAGATTTTTAAACAATTTGACCCATTTCCTTTCAAGCTACCTTTTCTTTACCAGTTTGAACTGTTATAAAATCCAATCCACCCATTGATAAATAAAATAGTAAATGGGTCAAAATACATACCTCTCCAGAAGTTTTATTGTGTGCTTTTTAACTAAATAAATTTTACCCTATGTAAAAACAGAAAGGCTCTTAATGATATTAAACCTGGAAGAATTTAGTCGTACATTTATTGGTACTTACTACAATCTGTGTTTTAAAAACAGAGCCTTAGGTGCCGAGAAAGCTGCCTCGAGAGACGGTGCCAATGGACTGTACATGAGGCAGTTGGAGGCTAAGAGGCGGTGCTTTTCTGTACGGTGCCGATGCACTGTACAGAATGAAATGTAATATGTTACAACATCAATTTGACATACGGGGTTTGGGGCCTTTGGGCTTAGGTTTCTAACAGACGTTTTACAATATCAAGCTGGCTGACCAACTCTTAATTTTCTAACGATCAGTTTTTTTACTTAACCTATAAATCAAGGCTTTTCTCACTAATCCTAAAGTCTTATTATATTCTTACTTTTTCCTCTCCTTATTCGATAGTTTAAGCTATCAATCATTCCTCGAGTCAAAAAGAATTTGATGCTTTGATTCACACCTCTAGTCCTACTTATTCGGCAATTAAAGGCTATAGCTTTTTCAAAGTTTCCTATCTGTTCAGTACTTCATTCAAATAGTTTTTCTCCATTACAGTACCTTTTTATTTCTCTTTCTTACTTGATATTTATATAACCTATTAGTCATGTTTATACTCTGTTTTGACATGTTATTACTTTTTAATCATGTTTATAAAATCCGTTTTCACATGTTTGTAATCTGTTACGATTATAATGTTTATATTATTTATTTTGATATGAAGTATGGTCTAAAAACGTTACTTAATTTGCTTGTTAAAATAATTATTAAGTTGTCTTGTATATGTACTATGTAGTATGGTTTAAATTTTTTCAAGTGTTTGGCAAGAAGAGCCCCTCGTGTATGTCAATCCCTCGCCTCAAAGCGCCTCCCAAAAAGAGGGTCTCAGGGGCCCATGCCTCAGAGCGCCTCACGCCTTTTAAAACACAGACATAATCATTAGTTCTATTTAGATGCCTCCTTTTGTGAACCCTGTCAGTTATCTTGATTAGAGAGATCAAACTCTTCAACTGATGACGTTTCTTAACCTTAATAAGAGTAAACTAATTTTCAACCATAACTGCATAAACGCTATCAACTAAAAAAATATGGATGCTTGATTTTACTACCAGGTCAAGAGGTAAGTTTGAAACCAAATTTGGGTGAAACAAGAAAAATTGCATTATCAAACAATCTTGTGACCACAACTGGAGTAATAGATGCAATATGAAGTTGTATTCAATGCAAGAGCATGAGCAAAGACACAAATCCCGCATCCTCTTAAGTCTTAAAACATATACTTTTATACTGTTTTCCTTTGTTAAATCCTTTGTAACAAAATGACAATGTTCATTTAATCTACCGTAGTACCGTGTATCAACATAAATTCTTCATATCAAGCATAAAGAGACATAAGACCGTTAACATTAAAGGAATCATACTCAACATAAAAGATCCACTTGTAACACACAAACAAAGCATACTTCTATTTTCAAGATGTTAGGTCAAGTCCCACTTACGTAAATCACCTTGTTTCGTTAGTTATATATGGAAATTATGTTATTTCCTAAATTACAGAAGTTTATATTATGAGTATGGTTTAGGGCAATAGTTAATTGTTCTTGATTTGTTTATGTTTGTTAATTCACGGTTAAGTTAAGCACCATTTTGCAGGCCAGCTGCCTCTCGACAGTAACAAGTAAAACAAGTTGAATTTATATATTGTTCATATGTTCATTATTTTCAAAATAAAGTTAGGGGTATCCAGTGTCCTATCATACCACATGTACTCTACCGAATAGGACCAGTTGCACACATTATGTTAAACATTTCTGAACTATAATTTATGTTTATCCACAAACTAAACTAGATATATGATCGAGAGAATGAAAACTAAAACTTACCATCATCTTCCAAGCAAGATAGCCAGTAGGACCTCCTTTTCGCCCCCGTCTTTCACCATTTTCATACCCAATTCCTCTCCTCAAAACCTCTTTCACAAACAAAACCACTTTATCTTTCTCACCCATATCCCAATACAACGATATCACCTTCTCGATCATACTGAAATCCGGTTTCAATCCAACACACTCCATATCCACGAGAAGAGCAATCACATCTTCAGTTTCATGCTTCCCTTCTATCAGTTTTTTAACCCATCCACACATCAACGAAACCATAAGCTCCATTGTTTCTTCATCAACCTTATTCTCTTTCTTTAACCATTCAAACACTTCTAAAGCACACCAAGAATCTCTACCCTCTTGAGAAAAATACACCAACACGAGCTGTAATTCTCTAGCAGATAACCTAGAATTCATTTCCTCAAGAACATCAGATGGTTCTCTTGTCATCCTTTCTAATTCCTCAATCGCTTCGAAAAAACCCTCACTCATTTCATCTTCATCGTCGCTAGTTAAAACCCTATCCAATTCCACAGCCTTACAAAACCTATATTCACGTAGTCTGGCAACACAAAACATAGGGTTTCTGTTTGTAATCGAAACCCTAGAAATGGAATTAATAATAAAGCTTCCATGAACTTGGGGAATTATACAATTACGGTTTCTATTTACAGAAACACAATTCATAAAAGAAGCAATCCCGTAAATAGAACCCATTTACCAAGAACAATTAAAATAGAAAACTAGACAGAATTTAGCTTCAAACCCTTTTCGTGGAACGCAAACTATTGATGAATTCAAAGGCTAGCGACGGGAAAACCATGAAACTGATGACACCGTACGTCAGATAATAAGAACGGAAATGGCGGCAAGCATCGTGAGTGTTAAGTGAGGGTGAAATGCCGTTAAGGGTAAAGGATAAGGAATCCGGGGAGGATTGTGAGGCAATCAAATGATGATTGAATTTTTATTTTATTCTTTTTAAGGAAAAATTATGTGGTTAAGGGCCTCAAAGGTCGCAACTTGTGGAATGAAGATGGAGATCGAAGGGAATGAAAAGACGATAATATTTTGGGTTTGATCAGGGTAAATTCCATGGAAGAGTCAAAGATTGTAAGTGGGTAAGCTGGCACTCTTCGAATATGACACCACAACGCATTTCTTGATACTTGCTCATTTCCTTTTCAAGTAAAATTATAAGAGCGGGGGGTGTATCATCAGCATTTCCTCGTGTGTCTACGTTACGCCTCGGTATCGAGAGGAAATACCACTCCCGGATGATTGGTACCGACAAATTTTTAATTCTTTGGCGAGTGAATGCCGAAGAGATAGACGGAATTTTGTTATGATTTTGATTACAAGAGGAAGTAACACCGGTCATATGATTGTTCCAATTAAAGAAAAATTAGCCACGATATATGTAACACCTTTATTTTTAACATTTTTACAGTATCATTACTATTCTTTCTCTCTAAAACTTTATAAAATACATGTATTATTTGTACTTTAACTTTAAAATGAAGTCTTCCTCCAACATCCCAAACTCATATTGATCAAAAACCATCAACC
This sequence comes from Dittrichia graveolens, assembly GCA_038502395.1. NCBI lineage: Eukaryota > Viridiplantae > Streptophyta > Magnoliopsida > Asterales > Asteraceae > Dittrichia > Dittrichia graveolens. Next base: position 77,734,406 of record JARJIL010000002.1, read on the forward strand.
GACTCCGAGTTTTAACGCATTCCGACTTGATACGCCACCACCTATGTATGTACCCAACCCGATATGTGCTCCACCGCAATTCTAAAACCTCCCCAGTCCTCAATACAATATGGGCTACAAGCAACATCCTACTCAAAATCCCAACTTTCCTACCCAAGTTGCCTACAACGAGTTTAGGTATACTAACGAGCATCTATCCGTTCTCGAGACACAACACAGTCTCGACGCCATACCGTAGGCTCAACCCGAGACACAACATGTTCCCGACACTCAACTTGCATCCGGACCCCGACGCAAAGAAACTGGAAAAAGGCTGTTAACCCAACACCAAATTACTCCCGAGGAGGTGGTGACTTTGGCGAAAGGATAGGTCGATGTTTTTGAAGGCAACCAAGTTGGAAACTCGCAAAAAAACAATTCTTTTTGGAACCATGTTGTGGATTACATACACAAAAAAAGGGGGAAAACTCACTGTACGAACCACTAACTCATTTCAAAATGGAAAACGTTGAACAAAGCGACGGAAACATCAAGAAAAACGCCTATATACAATATATGAAGATTTACAACACCAACTTTGTCCTTGAACATGCATGGGAGATCCTTCAAGTTTCTCTAAAATGGGTTCCAATTCCACCACCTCCTTTGTATGGTTCAAGCAAAAGAACCAAAATTTCCGATTCCAACACTTTCTCGGACGCACAAACACATCCACCCGACCCCTTAACGAAGTTCACTAAAGACGAAAACAAGGTGAAATTTGTTGAACCGGCGAATCCCGGTTGGAAAAAAGAAAGGAAAACGAGCGATTTCTTCAACCTCGTCTGCGGTTTCTTCGGAAGAATTTAACCAAATACTCAAAAATCTTGGCGGCTTCCGAAGTTCAATGGACGAGTACAAAGCGAGGTTTCTTGAGCAGAATGAATGAAAGTTGCATTTATGAGAAGAAAAAGAATTCCAAAAGGCATTACAATTACTATAACAATCCAACAAAGGTTTGGAAGGCAAGGATCTCAAGATGGTTCAAAAGTCAAAAGACGTGATTCGGAAAAGTTATGGATTAAAAAAACAAGTTTGATGTTATTCTATTAGTTGTAAATTATTTATTTATTTATTTTTATTTTAATGAAAATTAGTTGTTAATCTTGTTATTTTTATATTTTTCACATTCTATAAAAAATTTATAATCTAATGTTATAAATTTTTATTTAAATTTTGTAATATTAAAAGTAAAATAAAATAATATATAATTAATTTAAATAAAAAAAGTTTGAAACGTGCAAAGCATGAGTAGTGCTTGTGTTTAAGCATGCTTAAAGCATTGAGTGAGTTATATATGTTGATATGACGTCGATCTGGCATCAAAGCATGAGGTGATTATAGCATGTACATAACCCCGGCCATGCTTCTAAAAGATAATTTATATATGCTTCTATATAAAATGTTTTTATCCATTCTTCTACCCAATAAATTAAGTTATATGTTAAGAACTTAAGATCATAAAAAAGATAAGGATAGACAATTAGTAAATACCGTGCGTCGTCATCTAATATGTAAAAAGTTAAGTACATGATTTTGTAGGAAAAATAGAAAATTTCTTTTATTCATTTTGGTTTTCAATACGAAAGCTTTAAAGCCTAATAACAAACATGTTGGAAAAAACTCACTCACAAGCAGGAGCGAAGTCAAAAAATTTAGTTAATGGAAGTACTATTACAACTAATAAAAGATGATATACAAATAATAAAACATAAATAGTAAATTATGACGATTAATTTCTCGTAACCTATGAAAATGAAAAGACTTTAGTTTATTGTGATAAAAATTATATATCGTCTATTCAAATTTTGTATATTTTAATACTATCAACTTTTAACATAACATATTTACTTTATTTTATATGAAATTATAAAAAATAAGTTATATTACCGATAAGTTGAACTAAACAATCAAATGAAGTCATCTGTACTTTATATACACACATACATTAAGAAGGTTTAAGGATTATATTCAACTAAATAATAATAATAATAATAATAATAAAATAATGATAACTGACATACATAGTAGTATAACATAAAATGATAGATGTTATTATTGGTAGGTAGCACAAGAAAAAATGGGCATCACTTTAAATTTAAAAGAATTAAAGGGGACCAATTTACAATTTAAGATAACAATATATTATATTTATCAATCAATTATCAATTAGATTGATTGAAAGGAGCTGAGCACAAACTCCTTACTAGCTTCACCTATGTCCATAATTCGAAGAAAGTTAAAATTGAGATTATAATTCTAGACATGTTAAATGATGCAAGTTATATACATATTTGGTTCAGTTTGTGTTATGCGTAAGCGGAAAATAATAAAGCAATAAGAACACAGAGGTTTTACGTGGTTCGGTTAACTGTGTGTCAACCTACGTCCACGAGTAGGAACCGGAAAGACTATATTACTGATATTAGAGAGAGTTACAATTTAAGGATACAAATGACTGAAACCTATGCGCTATATTTATAACCAACCAAGAAAGCCAAAATGTTGCCCTAATCTTAATTTTAGAAGTTATAATTAGCTAAAATAGAGATTTGACCGCCGCACAAGCAAAAAATCAACTCTGGGCTGAAAGGGCCTGCTCCACGGCTCCACGCCGTGCACCAATGTCACACGCCGTGCACTCTTGATTTTTAGCTTTTAATATTTTGAGCCATTTCAAGTCACCAAACAACAGTTTGGTTTAAAGGATGATTAGACCTCTTGAACAATACTAACTATTCACAAAAACCACAATACAATAAATCGACTATTGAATATTGATGGCCAACCGTCCCAAATGATGAAATTGCTTCAGTTCATGCAGTTTTTCAGCTTCATCCAAAATATGCACATCCCTGTATGCTCTTTATGGCGATGATGGAGCCAATGGGTGTCACAGGAAGATTAAAGTTGACCTTTCTACAAATATATTGTGACCTAAACTAAATTAAGATCTATGGAGAGAGATTAGTCGATGTCTAGTGTTACTTATTGGTGTAATCTAAGGATTTTATCTAAGCATGGTAATGAGTCAGAGACTCAGAGTGGTGTGCGGTGCACACTCATTTAAGTTTTAACTAAACAATTGTTTGGCTGGTGGTTATTGACTTCAAAACAACTACTTTATGAGATATATATATATATATATATATATATATATATATATATATATACTAGCACAGTACCCGCGCAAAGCGGCGGCTAGAAATAATTCATACTCGATAACATGTTCGTTTTTCAATAACGCAAGACTACTATATCACACATTCTAAAGGCATTGAATAATTTTCGTTCGCATTGTATTTATTTTCTTTCTCATGTTTCTATTTCTTTTATTTCTCTTTTCTTTATAACTCTATTATTAATTTTAAAAAACAATAATATGAGAAACAAAAAGAATTTTAAATATATTATAAATTAAACCTTTTGTTTTGATTACAGTCATTTTAAAAATCTAGAAATGTCTATAAATTTAGGTTACATGTTATTTGGTTTATAAGTTTTAGTCATACGTATTTTCTAATACTTAAATTAAAATATGTGTTATATGATAAAATATTTAAACTATTATTTTTATGAATATCATTTTTATTTTATTTTTAATTTGTATTTAATATCATATAGGTTGAAAATTAATTTGCATTGACTTGACTTTTTAAAACATTATTTGTTATGGAAGGTTTAGTTATAAAAATGGTATTTAATAATCTAATTAACTCTATATAATAGTTTCCTTATAGAGTTAATAAGGGGTAAATTAGTAATTTCAAATTACTTAAAATTAAGAGATTTTAAGGTCTTAAATGCTTTATAATATAGTATAGATAGATAGATATATATATATATATATATATATATATTGAAAAGTTCATTTGAGAACCGTTTTTTGAGAACCAATCTTAGCTGTCAAATTTCCCTCGTTCAATTAGATTGCCCACCCATGAATTCCTTACATGTACCCTATCACACCCAATCCCCCTACGCTCTTCATCCAGACTTTATCATTAGATACAAGATTTTATTACTACTACTATTATTATTAATTTTAAATTTATTTGTTATTTTTTAATTTTTAACATATAATATTTGATGTAAATATAAATATATATTAATGACCTTTTTATTTTTATCTACACTTTGATACAAAGTTTATCGTGATACAATGTTTCTAGTAAAAATCACATTTTGTCGAGTCTAATGGATTGGTTCATATGGTTATACAATTCCTATTAAGGGTCCTTGTTCGAGGTTAATATGAGTTTGGTATTTTAATATGTCAAACATTTCACACTGGGTGGGGTCTTGGGTTGGAGCGAAGTCATGAGGTTTCATTGGTAATGGACCAGAGTTACCGTGGTGGTCGTTTTTAGGTTGAGGTAATAAGGGGGGAGTGTTGATGTGTACATGGTTGTTTGGAGGTAAGGAGGTTTTGGTTGGTGATGTTATGATGTTATCCTTACCCCTACCCCTTTAACCCTTTGAGACTCAAAGTTTCTTCCTTAGATGTTTTGTATTGGGATGTTTTCTATATGGTTGCATTTCTGGATTTATTGTGAGTGATGGGAAGGCTTATCTTACTCTAGTTCTTTCTTGTTTTTAGGATTGTTTTGGGTGGTTGGTGTTTTGGTTGTTGATGTTATGGTGTTATCCTTACCCTTTTAGCCCTTTGAGCCTCCAAGTTTCTTTCTTAAATGTTTTGTATTGGGATATCTTCTATATGGTTGCATTCCTGGATTTATTGTGAGCGATAAGAAGGCTTATCTTACTTTAGTTATTTCTTGTTTTAGGATTTCTTTATTAAGCCACATATTCTATTTTGGGTTCTTGGTGTTTATCCCTATTTTCTTGTGTGATTAAATAAACACCACCACTTGTTTATTGGGGTTTTGTGGGGGGCCTTGGGAGGGTTGGAATTGCTATTATGACTAAATTGATAATATGATTATGGTTTAAATTTGATCATCGATCATCACAGACGAATAAAGTTGGCATGTATTTTTTGGAATTTTGAATTGGGATGTTTTACTGTCTGGAGGATCAAATAAAGCAAAGGTTGGTGTGTTTTTTACAAGGTGTATATGAAGTGGTTATATGTTATTTTATGTATTTTAGACTAAAATGGGATGTGATCAAGCTTCACTTGTGGGCTAGACTGCTGTGCAAGGAAAAAATACGCAAATGAAATATGGAGAGGAGCTAGAGCCTCATTGGTTATACCTAATAATGGGTTTCAAAATGAAGCAGCATAGTAGTCAATCGATTATATGGATGAACTGCAAGGATGCTAGTATGGTGAAGATTTCAACAAAATGTTGATGGTTTCAAGTGTGCTGTTGAGAGTCAAAGTCTTAGGTCTTCGTGCGCTAACGAATGGATGAAAACAACAACCAAAAATATGTTATTTGAGTCCAGTATTTTAGAGAAAGATTGTTCTACTACCATGAAAATGATTATTAAATCGACAACGTTATGGTTGATGACGTGGATGCACAAGAAAGAAATGAAGAGGGTGAGGGTCTATTAATTGAGGAGATACTAGCATTTTGGTGGAAAGATTGTGTAGATACAATAGCTCAATAGAAGATTTTCCTTTGATTTGCTAGATCAAGAGGATCTATTGCATAATTGGAGAAATTAAAGATATGTAAAAGGAGCATGGCTGCAACAATTAATCAAATTTGTAAGGAAGTATTATATGATGAATTTCATGTATGGTGGTGAAAAAGGCAATGAAAAAGTTGACAAGGACTATGGTAGTAATGTCTTTATGAACATCATGAGACATTGGATGGGATGAAGAGAATAAGAATACCTACAAACATCAAGTCCAATGTGAATAAATCCTTACAAGCATCTGGTTGTTTGTGTCCGATCTCAAGCCAATGTTGGTGAGTGGTTGTTGATTTATGTTTAGGATCACAGTAAGAAAAGGAAAGTCGCTTGATGCAAATTGCTCTTGGTATATTTTGTTGTTCAGTGGTAGTAAATCAATGGGATCTAAGTGAGTAATATGAAGATAAGAGATAAGTGGTTGAAAGAATTTAATTAATGGGTGATTAGTTATGTAATGGCTAGATGTAACTCATGCTTTGTGTGTTGTATTCTTAATTTATACAGGGAAATTTTCTTCTTGGATTGTGAGTTATTTTGCCTTTGCTATTGCAATAAAAAACCATTTTTGTTGGTAAAAAATGATTCAAAGGTTTGCAAGGTATCGATTGTTCATACTTTATACGGTCTTTGGTTTCATCCCCCATATAGGAATGAAGGTTTGTGATTAAAGGCCGTTATTCATCAATTTCATCCCTCATTGCTTATAATACGGCGAATCTATCTTAGGTCGATTTCCTATCATACCTAATTCCGTTGGGGTTCATTTTCAGATCTGAGTCCATGCAGGTCGTCTTCACCAGCCACTGTGATTCCTCGCTTTAAGGGTCAGTGATTTCACCATATAGGTTTGATGTTAATTGGTTTTCAGATTTCACCATCTGGATTTCATCTTCATACGTCTTCAAATTTCACCATCTGGGTTCCGTCTCCATCGATAGATGTCACGATTGAGATGTGGGTTTCATCTTAAAAGGTTAGAGTTTCTACGATTCATAGGTTAGGGTTTTGATTTTTATAATCGTGAGCTGCATCTGCAAGAAGCTCACAAGTCTAAGTTGTCTATCCATCCGGGTATCACCAAGATGTACTATGACCTAAAAATGTTGTATTGGTGGCTCACTCTAAAGAAAGACATTGCTTCATTCGTGGAGAAATGTCAGATATGTGCCCAAGTCAAGACAGAGCATCAAAGGCCTTATGGCAATTTGCAACAGCTTGACATTCCGGAATGGAAATGGGATCACATCACGATGGATTTCGTGACAAAGTTGCCAAAGACGTTCAGAGGGCATGATATGATATGGGTCATTGTTGACCGACTGACTAAAAGTGCTTATTTCTTGGCAACCAACGAGTCGGCTTCGTTGACTCGTTTGGCACAACTTTACATTGATGAGATAATATCACGTCACGGTCTTCCTTGTTCAATTGTTTCTGATCGTGACTCCAGATTTGTATCTAACTTCTGGAAAAGTTTGCAACGTGAGTTAGGCACTCGTGTGCATTTAAGCACTACCTATCACCCGCAGACCGATGGCCAATCAGAAAGAACGATTCAAACTCTTGAAGACATGCTTCGAGCGTGTGTACTTGAATACGGTGGATCATGGGATTCTCATCTCCCATTGATTGAATTTGCCTATAACAATTCATATCATTCCAGTATTGGAATGCCACCGTACGAAATGCTCTATGAGAGACGATGTCGCACTCCGACTTGCTGGTTGGAGCCCGGAGAGAAACAGTTTGCTGGACCTGGGATTGTCCAGATAACTTCAGACATAGTGAATGTGGCTTTAGAAAAGCTTAAAGCAGCCCAAGATCGACAGAAAATGTATGCGGATCCTAAGCGTCGTCCCGCTACATTCGATGTCGGTAATCGTGTATTCTTGAAGGTTTCCCCTTGGAAGGGCGTTATTCGCTTTGGGCGCAAAGGGAAACTAAGTCCACGTTTCATAGGCCCATTCAAGGTTGTGCGCAAAGTCAATGATCAGACGGTAACTCTTGAGCTGCCGCCTGAGCTATCTGGAATTCATGATACCTTCAACGTATGTTACTTGCGTAAGTGCAAGGTTGAAGAGGAACAGATTGTTCCGTTACAAGAACTGAAGGTTGACTCTTCTAAAAGACTCGTAGAAGAACCTGTTGAAATTCTTGACACGAAGGTCAAGAAGCTACGAAAAAAGATGATCAAGCTGGTTCTTGTTAAGTGGAAACACAGTTTAGGTCCGAACCTGACGTGGGAAGTCGAGGACGAGATGAAAACAAGATACACTCGCCTGTTTATCACTGTGTAGATTCCGAGGACGGAATCTTCTTAAGGGGGTTAGATTTGTAACATCCTCGATTTGGGCCTAGCTGTTAAACGTGTATTTAAGATTAATAGACTTTTAATTTAGCTATATAAATGAAAAGTTAAATGTATAATAGTGTGTTATGTGTGTAAATGTATATATGTAAGTTAAAGTAAAAGAAAAGAAAAAGAATTAAAAAGAAAATCCAGAGGCGGTGCGTGTTCTACTTATTTCAACAGGGAAAAAAATTCCGTTGCCGGGACTTGAACCCGGGTCTCTCGGGTGAGAGCCGAGTATCCTAACCAACTAGACTACAACGGATTGATGTTACCTCAGTTATCTCTGTCATTTATAACATAATATTTTAATCTACCATTTTAATTTATTAAGAAATTAATTTTAACATTTCAGTAATTAAGTAAATAAACCTTTCAATTTTAGAGATCTCGTTTTTATCACTACAACAGTACTATTTCAGAAACAAATATTTTTTGAAATCTATTTTATAATATAGATTTAAAAACTAATCATTATACGAAGAAAACAACATACCACTATATGATTGTATTCCTTAACACATCAAATAATAATTATTATCCTTAAAAATTCTCATCTCGCCTATAGAATACTGAAATATTTTTCAATAACATTCTTTTAAAAAATGTCTCAAATTGAAAGATTCTTCTAGTTGGTAGTCACGCAGGTGTCCATCATTTATGTATTATTTAAATGATACTTTTGACCTCTGAAAATATTGAAAGAACCTTCTTCTTTTACACATCCTACATCTATCAAGTAATTACCTAAAATATATTATCGTTAATAGACCCTCCAGGTGGCCATAGTAAGGCATATGGATATGTAGGCTGAATAAATGGTTATTCAAGGTGTGTTTAAGACGCATGTTTGGTGTTGGGTTATATAAGGTACATGGATATGTGGGTTAAATAAATGTGTTTGCCGTTAAAAAAAACAGATCTCTATCAATAAACTACCTTTAAGAAAAGTTTATCTGTCATTAAAAATTGGTCCACGTAAATGACTAGGAACTGTTTATGACCATATTTTTAGTTTTTTTGTTTAATTTAACGAGTTAAATTTCTTGTTTTTTTATTAATGCAAGATAAATTTGAGAATTTGATTAAAAAACTAAGTTTAGAAACGTGAGCACGTTTAACATCGAACTGCAGAATGCCAGAATATCATATTTTGCTCTTTAAATTATAAGGATATGATATATGCTTATAGTAATACATATCTTCACTATTTTCATACTTACAAACATATACAATGAAGGGTATGTTGGTTATTTTATTATTAACTCATTTATATGCTTTATAAATGTAAAAACACCTAAGATAGGTGTTTCTAGTTACACACATCATTTTCTCTTAAATTACATCTTTGTCTCATTAGTTAAATATTAAACCTAGATATATATGATCTTCAGATTAGTCAAGTTATTTATTTCTTAGGATCCTATAATTTGAGTTCCGAAATAGGGACAAAATTCGATTAAATATATGTTAATTAACAAGTTTGTAGATGTCAATTTCTACCAATTTTCTTCCTCCTATAATTGGTTTCATTTTAACAATGATTGTTTAATATATGGACAAGCGTTTCACATGGGTGCAATCTCAATTGTCTAAGGTTAGATCACAAGTTGGTCATCCTTTTACTTTTAACAACCATGAATAAAAATCAAAATAATATAATGCATGGTTTTGCAATTTGATTAGTAGTTGTATATGAACATAAATTAAGTTGAAAACAAGATTAACAAATTAAGTGATAATATTAAAACTCATAAACAAAACTCGAAGTAACAAGATTTTATTATAAAGCCATTAACAAGCCGCTGATAGCAATTAAACAGTACAAATAAAGTTTCATAATGAACAAATATCAGAATCCAATTCATTCGAGGAGAAATCTTTACCATTGATAGAAGGAAACCACAATCTGCTATATAAAGAGAGGTTAGATGAATGTTTCAGTCATCAATCTCCTTGCCAACCAAAGCAATCTCCTCCAAGCACCAATCCGTTTTGTTTTCAACAGGTTTACAAACTGATTCCTTGATCGACCATGCAAAGTAACTATAACTTGCTTCCAAATTGATGATTACCCTGTTTTACATCTCTAGAGCAATTTCTTCGAATTTTGATCATCTCTCCAAAAAATCTACAACACAATCAATTGATCGATGATAGATAGAGAAGCTTTATATAAACAGGATAATAAATGCCAAGAGCTCCTAAAATAGATTTACATGGAGTTAACCGACCCCTATCGATAATAGCGAGGCTCGGTCCCTCTAGCTTGATAACGAACTTGAGTAGGGATAAAATAAATCCTTAATTAATACGATTAATTACAAGCAACATTGATGAATTGTATGATCATATTTTGAAAATAGTGACTTGATTAGAGACAAGTACGAGTAAGTCTCAAAATCTGTGACATGAACAATGACTATTTTCGAGCGAGTATCCAAATTATAAAATATGATTAATGACTTTTTAAGCAAGTTTCAATTAGCTAGGAGAGGCGGAACTAGTAGATGAACTAGAGGGTGCTCGGCCCCTCCAATCAACACAGTTAATCCATATAATTAGTGTTAAATTATCTCACAAAACATTGATATGTTAAATTGGCACTCCTCAATTTTCTTAAAATTAAAAAACCATGACCATTTGTCACCTTAAAAATTGATAGACCTACTTGGCCCATATTAACTTTTTTAAAAAGCAACTTGACCCATATTATTATATTCATTCACATTATGTAGAACATAAATTTCAAACCTTCTTAATGTATATGTATCTAATACGCAGGCATCGGCTCGAATTGATAATTGGTCTTGCTATTAAAATACATAATTTTTTATTAGAACTTTTTATTTTCTTAACTTATATATAAATCATATACATGTTTTTTTTAAACCACAAAGCACCAATTTTTGATTGGTTTTAGGGTTTAATTAGGCACCTATACACACGTTAATCTTACTAATTCTTATCTTTAAACTAATTTCAAGTTGTTATTTTATGTACACTTTTTCCAACTCCATATCACCAATCTTCATATCATTTATGGTAGTTTGACAACTTATCTCAATATATGACTTCGTTTGAATGATTATGCAATTGTTTGGTACTTCATATAACTTTTTCTCATAATATGATGTGACGTGTGAATTTACAAATATATATAAACAAAAAGATAATACTAGAAAAGAATGAATCTAACATAACTTTTTTAAACTAAAACTTACGTTTTCAACAACTTATAAAAAGACACCCATACTAATTAATTTACACTAGCTTTATGTTACGTTGTATAAATACATTTATCATTAGCGAGCCCTTTTGGGTGATGATTGTACATAACCACTTTTTGTTATACACAATAAAAAGTTGTTGTTTGGACTATATATTATACCATTAAATTTATGGATAAGAATAGTAGATGGTGGGTACATTGGTAGAGGCAAAAATATCTTAATATATATTGCGCATGCCAAAAAGTAATTGTGTACAAATTATTACCCATTATAACACAATAATTAGGACTTTTATGTCTCTACCAACTCACTATCTATTACTCAATCTTATCCACAAATTTAAGAATATAATAGTTTAAACAACTACTTTTGTTATGTATGACAACAAAAAATTAGTGTATACAAATCATTAAAATTTAATAATAAATTCTAGCTTTAACCTTATTAAAGATATTTTTGACCACTTGCCTACTCACGTATTAGCCCATTGAAAATGCAACTTGCTATGAGATTGTGATGTATAACTTTAGTAACAATGTAATAATGGTTTGTTGACTGGTGGTACTAAGTTGTTAAAATATGTTTTTATAGTTTATGATCATGATTAAAGTTTCACTGTAAACAAAAAGCTAAAGGTTTGATTTTTAAGGTTTAAATATCGAAATAACATTTTTTTTCTTATATTGGATTATAAGATTGAACATCTGATATCGAAAATATTAATTTCACTGTTTTACACTTTATAAACTTAACCATTACTAGCTACTTATTGAATTATTTCTATATTACTGATCATATATATATTGAGTATAGGTTTTGACAAGCTCTAAAACAGTCTTTTTAAATAATGACGGGCCTATCAATTATGCACGGACACTAATTTGGTCAAAAGATTTAACTGGTGATTCATTGAAGATGGTGAAGCATACATGATATAAGCATATATCATGCATAGGATACACACACACATATATATATATATAATGGTACAATGATAATATAATAATTAATCAAAGGGTTTCATGATGGAGTGAATGAACCATTGCATGCATGTGTAAGGATGATGAATTGATGATGATGATGATGATGATGATGATAAATTAATCTAAGGGAGAGCTAGCTGAGATCGAGTGAAGACAAACATGCTCATTCTGGAATGATGGTGTTGATCCGCATTAATAGGTGGTGTTTAACATATACCCATGCAAATTTTATTTAAATAGTTTTATTTTTTGGACTGTTTGTATCTAATTTAAAATATAATAATATTATTTAACTTATTATAATAATGCATGGGATTGTCGAGAGTTGACCTTATTACTGGCATTATGCTCATTTTTCCATGCTCTAATCAAACAAAAATTATATTGTTTATTTAATATATCTTTCATACAAAAACCTAGACTTTATTGTCTCAAGAAATCATAGAAAACACGCATAACTATCTTCAATGTGCAAGTGAATCCTTACACATAGTTTAATTATGTTTTTATTAGGGAACAATATTATTAATTTAAAGTGTTACTTTTGGGTATCTTGCAATTTAATGATCGTATTTAATAGTATATAAAGTAAAGAAGCGAAGTACATAATATATATGTTAAATAATTACCGTAAAGTGAGATTTTTGACAACTTCAGATATATAGTTTATATTAAATGATGGATTATGGTTTAATATTAAAAATATATTTTGAATGATATTTAACTTTTTTTCTTATTATATTTTAAGGGTTAAAAACATTACTTAATTTTCGTTTAAATCTTTAAGTTTTTCTTAAACAGTTTAACTATATTATTTTGCTCACTTGTTACTTTTATTCTTTCAAATGCTATAACAAGTTAGTATTCAAACACTCCCACTCCTAATTTGCAAACACCCTTTAATCCTTTCCAACCATTCTCTATGCTCTCTTTCTCTCTCCCCTTTACATACACACCCACACACGCTCACTTTCTCTCTCACTTCGACGAAATAAAATTTGCGTAAGAAATGATCTCGGTTTAAAGATTAATTGAAGATGAGTTTATGTGCCAATTTTGGCCCAGGTATATGTGTGGGCACGTAGGATTTGGAAAATGATTTCAGTCCAGGTGTGTGCGTTTCGATTTAGGTCCAAGTGTCCGTGATGATTTCTATTTGTATTTGGGAAACAATTTCTATTCAAAGATGATTTGAAGATGAAGGCCAGGTGTGAATGTGTGCGTGATGTGGGTTCAACAATCTCGGTCAAGGTGTGAGTGTGTGTGCGTGTGATTTGGGTTCAAAGAAAGTTACCTATGTGTGTGTGCATCATCTTCCCCGTTACTCTTTCTCTCTCTCTCTCTCTTCTAATAGGATGATAAGATGATTTCTAGATTTGTGGAAACTTGGTGAAAATTGAACATATGAGTTCATCTTGAATTAAATTGATCTGTGTTCATCCTCATACAGATTTGTTCACAGATAATATTTTGTTTATGAGTTCATCTTGAACCAATGAGTTCATCTTAGTGAAAACTTGGAAACCTGGTGAATAACTTGATTAACTATATGGCTAAGTATATACTAGTATTTTATTTGTGCGATACGGTAGGAGATAATATGTTAGTTTTTTTTATAAATGTCAACTTAATTTGTTGATTTTGAACCAACTTAAAGTGAGAAGAGTATGATTATCGATAACATGGGACTTTATACTAATCTAAAACTATTTGAACACTTAAGTTTGGCAACCCACGTTATATGATTAAATAATGGTTTCTACGTTAATAATTTATTTACTAGTGATTAATTGGATGTCAAGTAATTGTATTTTTAAACTTAATTTCAAAAGTTATTCTTTTAATATAAAAATGTAAAAAATCTTCAAAACTCAAATAAATATATAATTCTAATAAATTTTGTTTGATAATATATTATAAATTTTTATAATTGAGTCTAGTATATTAACAATTTAAAGATATATTTATCATATATGATTTAGTGAATTCTTTAACTTTACTTAAAAGATACTTATGATTTATTGTATAAATATTTATCATATACGATTTATTGGCTCAAACCAAAAACTAAGTTATAAGCCCTAATCGTAAACCATGAGGTGTTTATTAATTGAAAACTTGTGTGGTTGGGCTATCAATCGAAAAGCTATAGGGGACTTTGAATCAATCGAAAACCCAAGTATAGTTCCTTTTGGGAATTCCCTCAATCGCGACCTTCATAATTGAAAACTCTAAAGGGGTTATTCAAATTGGGAACCATGGCCAAGTGTTGTTGAACTGAAAATTTTGCAATTGAAAACCTGAATTCAGAACTTTGCAATTGAAAACTGTACAATTCGAAACCTGAATTGAAAATTACATCTTGGGGATGAATTGTAAAGTGTAACCCAGACATGGAAGTCTTAGAGGAATATAGATGTCGGGTTTATATTGGGTTGGTGATCCTAGTAAATGGTTGATATTATGGTAACCGTGTATGTAGGTGAAAACTGGTAAATGTGTGTTCTCGGACATTTACCGAACCAACACTGCTTTTATTTAAGCTGCAAAGAAGTGAGTACTCTTACTTATGTACTATACAAGTGACACCCGTGGTTAATGAAGTATAAGTGTATGTAAATATATAATTTTCATATCATGTGAATAACTGGCATTACGTGAATGTTTAACGAGACCGATCACTACGGTGTCAAGTATGTTAGACTGTTACTACGGTATACGATAAGACTGTCTGAAATGGACATGTATGTAATGATCGACTACTATGGTTGCGAGTATTTTGTGAATGATATGAGAATTATGTTTTATGTGATATGAGAATGATAGATGCGTGTATGGTATAGTGCATAAGTGAAGTGTTGGCTAAGCTATAAGCTTACTATTGTTATCTCTACTCCTCTCATGTGACCGAGGCAAGGCTCCAGCACCCTGAAGACAGCTCACTTGAGAAAAACTTCCACATGAAACTTTAATAACTCAAAAGTTTACTTTTCATAGTAAGTTAGATATGAACAAAAGGATTTGATGGGAAAGTTATTGGTGTAATTAATGACTCGTTTCTAATTTGATTTATGATTTGAAATATTATGTTTGACTCTGATATGTACACACAAAAATTGGGGCATTACAACCACTTAAACTTCAAATGGTTTAAAAAAACTAAATGTTTTATAGTATTAGAGATTATATAAGTTTAAAATTAATTGAACACTTAACTTTGACGAACGACCTGATTTATTTGCTTATTTGATTAAATTTTGGTTTCTATCTTAACTAATTTAATTTACTAATAATTAAATGGTTTTAATTTTTTAAAAATGTATTGAAATTGTCATTTTTGGCTATTGTGTATCTAACTTTGAAAACGACCTTATAATGTATTGAAGTTTCAAAATATATCATTTAGTGTATTATGATCTTTGGTAGTAGGTTACTAGAAGGTCATCATGTTTTCCAATACATTAGGCTTAGCGCATCCAACCAGATGGTTGGTGCGTGAGAACAAGCTACACCATCGCCCTCACCCCTTAACCCCCAGCTAGTCCAAACTAACGCTGGATTTGTTTCTTACTATGTGTATGTGTGTGTATATATATATGTATATATATAGGTGGTTGAGGGGGATGGATGTGGGTTGAAGGGGGATTGAAAGAAAAAATAATGTGGCGCTGACGTGGCAATGAGAATAAGAGAGATAGATGCACATGTCTTAAATTGTAGATTTTGAAATTTGGATACATTAAATAGTAATTTTTAATATTAAATTAGTATTAAAAAATAAATTAAAATTAAATGAAACTACATGTTACCTGCCAAACAAGCTTCCAATACACTAAATGGTAGATTTTGAAACTTTAGTACATTAAATGGTAGTTTTCAAAGTTGAATACACAAAATAGGAAAATGTGACAACTTTAAAGATATATTTATAACATACAATTTAGTGAATTATTTAATTTAGTTAAAAATACTTATGTATAAGAGTAATAAACATAATTCAAAAATCATTAAAATTTAAAGAAATATATAATCTTCTAATATAAACAAAGACTAACATATGTCAAATTTATTAGATGATCCAAACCTTAATTAATCTTTGTATTATAATATCACATTTCAATAGTCATGTTTGCTCTCGACTTCATGTTGACGCTTCCATAACTTGTTTTTGTGTTGATGTCGTTTGTCGTCATTTTTAAATTCTCATCTCTTTTTGTGTTTTATAATTATTTAAAAAATTTAGGGTTTATTTCACTAAAATGTATCCAATTTGTCACATTTTATTATTGTGTGTATCAAACTTTGAAATTTTCTATTGTGTGTATCAAGCAATTACTTTCTACTTATTGTCTGCATTAAACTTTTTATTGTATGTACTAAACTTATATTTTTTTTTCTTTTTGATGTAACCAAAATACATAAAATAGCAACAAATTAAAAGCTTGATACACACAATATAAACTTTTAAAGTTTGAAGCACACAATAGCAAAACATGTCAAGTTTGATACTTTTGTATGAACTAAACCCTATTTTTTATTATGTTTAACATATATCATTTTTTAAAACCTAAATTGTGTATCACATGAACATCTAATTTAGTACTGTATATATATTATTACATATTGAATTATATAGTAATCAAAATTTTGAGCGTTACATTTTTTGGTTTAAATATTTTGTAAGGCTAATAATTTTTGGGTCGATATGAAATTTGACCCATACTCGACACGAAAAAAGTGACATGAACCCGAAACGAGTCAAGAGTGGGTTGACACAAAATCGGTACGAAAATAAATAGGTTGAGTTAGGGTCAACCCGTCAACACGAAGTGGCCCGTCTGATTTTAAAGGTAAAACTATAACGTTATATAATTTTCTTTAATGCTTAAAATTTAAATTTTGAAAAGAAGACCATGAATTTAAATAAGAAAGTGACATTTTAAGACAATAAAACCTGCTAAACAAAAGTATAAAACCCTTAAACGTTTAAAACTTAAAATAAGCAATAAAAAATTTATAATTAAAACAATTGTACGTCAATTTAGTATTTGTTATTTTGACTATATGATTTTGGTAATTTTACATTTGATTAATTATTAGAATAAATGGTGGTATTTTAGTATTTTGAATTCTATTCATAATTTTATTTAATGATAATAATTTAAAATTATTCGGTTGTTCAATGACATTATTTATTGGTACTTGATAGAATAATAGTACAACATAGTTTTTATTATATTCATTTATGTAAGTTGAATAAAAAAGTAATATCAAACCAAAACAATTACCGAATTTAAAGTTTAAATACAATCAAAACGAACATTGAATATTGAAGTTAGAATATAAACGAAAATAACTTTTAAAAATTCTTACCGAAAGTTAGAAAATAAACATGAAATTTGAAAAATTAATAAAGAAAATTGTAGTTGAAATGGAAAACTGTATTCGAAAATCTTACTTGAAAACCATATTCGAAAACTGAAAAAAATACTCATCGGTTACATTTAGCCTAAATAGGTCGACACGAAAAATGTCACACCAAAAATCTCAAACCATTTTTTTAAAATCGCTACGGAAGCTTGGAAGTAAAATAATGATATACATAAACATCCACAATTACATTACATTACATTGTAAAGAAAATTACAATATCTGTTGTGTTACAAAAGTTGCTTAAACATGGCTCATCATTTTATAAAATGCAATATCAGAGCGTTGGTCTAATTCCTCTTCACACACAACCCCAGCTAACAGTTGCACTTACAGAAACTTGCAAAAACGGGTTAAAGGTGGGGAATTAGCACAAAGATAAGTGAATGAAAGCTAAAATCACAAACAACCATCAACATCAACCAATACAATAGCATGCAATCACATAAATCCAGAGGACCAGTGGTTCGGCACAGAACCTACAACCAATGCGGGCTAAGACAAAGGTTTACTGATAGTCCTTTACTACTTGGTACAGTTAAAGCCCCGTCCGTTGTAACAAATGCATCAGAAGGTCTAGAACTGCTCAACCAATAACAAACAAGCCTAACCCCATTCAACAGCAGCTAACCTCTACCACTATACTCATTATCATCTCATGAGCATGTATCGAGCAAATAACACACAAGCAGTTATTTAATCATCAAACAACGATCATCAGACTAAACAATCTATCACAACATCAATCATATCAATTCCATGTAACCATATCAGTTACAACCAATACCATCTGTAAGTAAACATCCACTCACCTCTGTTCTCAATCTTTGTACTTAGTTGTCTAATTTTACTGAGTCTTCGCGTTTCTTGAGAACACAACAACATCGAAATCAGTCTTCAATTCATAAATATATACTCATATATATTTATATCAATCATAATCATAAACACATATTAGTTTCACATATGAAACAAGTATATAGCTTGTAACACAAACAACCAACAACAAAACTCCAAAACTGAAAATCTCCCGGACGCGCCGTGTTGTGCTGCAAACAACACTAATTAAGTCAGATAAGGCCAAAGTCGGACCACCAAGTAAGTCGGACAAGGCCGAAGTCGGACCAACCTCTAAACAACTTTAACCCAAAAATCGGATGGGGCAAGCCCCAAGTCGGACCACTCCAATCGCATAAGTACACGTCGGACGAGGCAATAATATTAACCATAAGTCGGACAAGGAGTAAGTCGGACCACCCCAAGTCGCACGGGGCCTAGGTCGGACCACTTCCCCATCGACTTCATCTTCAACAATTTCTTCCCTGTTCTTCTTCGAGTCAAATAAATATATAAACCCATAACTTGAAATCTGCAAATCTCTTAGAAACACTTCCAAAACATATACAAACCTCATCAAACATGAAAATCATCATGAATACACCAAAACCAATTAAAACACTCAAATCAACAAAACCTATTTCTCAAGTTTCTTCAAAAACTTTATAACTTCATTAATGGTTTTCAAAGCTTTTAAACATCAAATCTCAACATATGAATATGAAAAACTAACAAGAATAATGGCAGAAACATTACCAACCTTAGTTTGCAAGATTACTTCACAAAATCAAACTTCAAGTTTTCAAGTTTACTTCTCTTTTCTTTTATTCAAAACACACATACACACACAAACACATGGATACTTCACAGTGAAGTATATCCAAGAAAATGAGGCGGTCATGCATAAGATATTTACAAACACCAGTATACTACACTGCTTATTAACATACCGTTAATCATTTAAGCAGTCAATCTTGAATAATTAACATGCAATGAGTTATTATCTACGACCCTTGTTCAAAAACGAATTCAACTAAATTATAAACTTATGTGACATAAAATATTATATTTATTTAATTCACATATTCAAATTAATACGTAAACATTCACAAATTACTTACCACCGACCCACTAACGACTAGGCAGGGTTTATGGATGTTACAAAAAATGACACGACCGGAACTGACATGAAAATAAATGGGTCATCTAAATTGGGTCGACTCAAAATTGAGCCTAACCCAATAACACGATCCGGCCTGAATTGACAGTCTTACTCTTGATCATAACCTCCTTCTAAGTCGTCTGTGGTGACCAAGATGATGGTTGTAAGTCTCATTTTAGTGACCGAAGATTATTTGGTTATTTGTGCAATTGTGTGAACATCCATTGATGGATCAACAAAGCTTTTGGGTGTACAAACGAATAGAGGTGATATATTTGGTCACTTGTCTTTTGCAAGGCTACTAACTTTTGAGGTAAACCTTTTTATCTAATTGTAGTTAGTTTTCGAGTTAACCAATTGGATTCAATCTTCATCCATAGTACATGAAAATTGATGTAACATCGTAATTTTCATGTTGGCTCGTGAAGCTCGAAGATAATATGAATTTGGCTATGTACGTACTTGTATTTAATGTAATTGGACATCGATTAAATTTTGATTACACAAATGCAATAAAATGTTTTGATGAGTACATGTTAAAACGTTTAAATTAATATTTTTTTTATTAAAATATAGATTTTGTATAAAACTTATAAATATAGTTTCTTAAATATGGATTTTTCAAGGCAATCAAGGATATTGTTTACATATTTTAAAAGACAAAATGTGCGAAAATACAATAAATTATGTCAATATTGTCATTGTATGCGACCAACTTTATTTTGTACCTAAAAATACAAGCAACTTACAATTTTGATTTATTGTATGCAATTAGTGACCTGATTACCAGGTTACCGGTTGTTGATTATATACAATGAATAAAATTTAAAAGTTGTTTGTATTTTTAGGTATCAAAGTTCTTTTATTTTTGGCTAGGTTACCTGTAAGTTATCTATTGTCATAGGTAATTTTCATACAATGAACCAAATTGTAAGTTGTGTATAGTTTTAGGTACAAAATAAAGTTTGTCGCATACAATGACAATATTGGCATAGTGTGTTATATTTTCGTGCAATTTGCCCTATTTTTAATGGTTAAGCAGGGTTTTGTTATAAATAAATTTGTATTTTGTTATCTCGAAATATAAATAAAAAACTAATTTGGGTAATTTTTATTAACCAGTCTTATCAGTTTGTTTTGATAAAAATAAATCTTAACAATCCACTTAAATTGAATACTTAATTTAATTTTGACTTTTAAGAGTCAAAGTTCTTTATTTTGAATCAAAATTATTAGAAGTAATTTTATACATGTCTTTCTTAAACTTTTAAAAATCATATTTACTCACCTTAATTAATTTATAAATATCATATTACCCCTTATAACATTTCAAAAATCACATTTAATTAAATTTTTAGTTTTATCAGTTTAAATTTTTTTAGTTATAAAAAACAAATACTTAATCTTATTGCTTTTAATTATGATAATAATAATCGATGAATTGTATAACAAATACAATCACTTCTCTTCATATTATAATACGTTTATTCCATCAAGTCTGTCCTCCCCTTGCGTAGACTTTTCCACCATTAACCTGAGTATGGATGCCGTATGTAACCATTTTAAACTCTAATTTATTTTGTGTTTTAAAATTATTTTATACTTTTTTATTAATGTTTAACATGTTAAAAAGCTTGTTTTAAAATGTTATACAATTTGCATATTAAGCAATGCTTAATTTAAACTGGTTTTAACGAAAACCGTGTAACAATTCTTGAATGCAAGCAATCATCGTTTACAATTTTTATACAATGTGGGTTCGGTAATAAATATGTTTGTATTTGGTTATCTTTAACTATTCAATAACACAACCCCGACCTGAATTGACTAGTCAAAAACCATATTAGTATACAACTCCAAGGTGACATATTGGCACCTTGGATGACCCTAAGCCGTGTGATCACAAGTTTCAAACATAATTGTTTAATCGATGCCCTAGACAATTAGAAGCCTAAGGCAATGATGAGACTAAACATACCATATAGAATTTCAGGTTATTGTATCATATCGAGTTCGTGTTGGTCATTTTCTTATCGACTTTTGATCCAAATTTGTTTTGTATCGTGTTCATGTGAACCATCCCTAGTTGAAATTGGTTTTAAAATTTTCAAATCTTATCAAGATTACCAGATTTAAACATAAACTAGATAACTTATATTTAAACATAAACTAGAGAGAGAGAGAGAGAGAGAGAGAGAGAGAGAGAGAGAGAGAGAGAGAGAGAGAGAGTTCAAAGGATGAGTGAGAGGGTTACAAGAGGAATCTCATGGAAAATGGAATAAAATGGAAAAAAGAGGAAATTTGTATGTATCGACGGAAAAGAAGGAGAGGGTCGTAACGGTAACCCAAAAGGAATCCGTCAACGACCGACATACCCGATAGCAACACCACAGACATAATTTTCTCCCTTGGGCCCCACACCACAACTCTTAAAAATTATCCAACATATATATATTATTTTGTTTGGAAAATATATAATTCATGAATCTAACAAAGTGAAATATTCAATGCAGTAAATATTTAATTTATAGTTTTGATGGATTAATATTAGTTTTTGGATTAACAACATCAATTATTCAGATTGTATTTTCAAAATTTTGGGTGGAATGATATTTTCGTAATTTTTTGTAATTCACATATAATACTTTTACAAATCACATGTGATTGTATACTGAATTTTAGAAGTATGTTTTTTATATGGACTATATTGAACACAGCTCATCTAACAAAATATAATTTAGATTTTTATAAAACATAAACCTAATTCTATACTTTTTTTCATTACAAGACTTGTATTCATAATACTATGGGACATCAACTACACTAAGTAAAGGGGCGTTTGGTTCGCTGGAATTGAATGGAATTGGACGGAATTGGAATTGAGCATTCCTAAATCTTGTTTGTGTTTGGTTCACGGAATTTATGGAATGGAATTTAACCATTCTAATGAATTCCTTAAATCAATGAATTAGGAATTCCTTCCCTAAATGGATGGAATTCTAAGGAATTGGGAATTTCTTCCCGCCGCCACCAACACCACCACTGCCGCCACCACCGCCGCCACCACCACTGCCGCCACCACCGCCGCCACCACCACTACCTCCGCCACCACCACTGTCGCCGCCACCACCGTCACCACTGCCTCCGTCACCACCACCACCGCCGCCGTCATCAACACCACCGATCCTCGCCAACGAGGTTGGGGGTGGGGTAGGGCTGGGATGGGGTGGGGAGGTGGTGGACGATTGATTATATAATTTATTTTGGTTTATACATATTGAATTAATTATTTTTTTGCTAGATTGCAATTCCGGTCTTTACCAACCAAACAAGATATAGTTTTTCACAAATTCCAATTCCTATGAATTCAAATTCCTATGAATTCCAATTCCTTGGTCAAATTCCAATTCCTTCATATTAATTCCGCGAACCAAACGGAGCCTAAGTATTGCGGTGCTACAAGTCATTGGTAAACTTAGATGATCTTATATTCATATGAGAAGTATTTACGTAATTTGATTGGTTAGTTAATAGTGTTACTATAAAATTTTACGATTATTTATATTTTATTAGCAATATTTTTTTTTAAAATGACTTTTTTTCTATTTAAGTTCTAGGATGCGAGTCTTGGTTATGATGTACGTGGTCTAACCGGTATTACTCGTGACCGTTTTCAAAATAACTCTGCTAAACCTTGATTAAAGCTTTCAAAAGTTGATCTCTTGACATCCTCTATGAGGGTAAGGGAACAATTCAATAAACCATCAAGGTGATGGTTAATAATTAAAAATTTGGAAAATTATAAACAAGCATAGAAAATTTGATTTTACAAAAAGTTACGAAATGCATACATTTAAAAGTATAAAAATTGTAGCCAAAAGACTAAAAACATCACATTTATTAGTGTTGATGAATTATATAAATTTTCACGCGTTTCTGAACATGTAAAATTAGAAAATATTTGCAAAGTTATAAAGTTTACACTATTAAGTGTAGACTTTTTTAATTTTCTATTCATTCTTAAATCTACAAATTAATAGGCATGAATTTTGAAGATCAACTCTACAGATTTATAAATACAAGTTTTTGGTCAATAAAAGATTAAAATCTCTATTTAAATTATTTTTCTACTTATAATTTAATATGATTGTTTTGTAAATACAACAAAACAATATAGTCCATACTTAATTCATAGTTCCAAGTGACTATTTTTAGCCTTTAGATCAATAATATTAATTGTCCATATTGCATTTTAAAATTTTAGATGGAATGACATATTCGTAGTTGACATGTGATGGATTTTAAAAAACTGTGATTGAATATTAAAATTTTAAGATTATGTTTTTTATATAGATTTTATTGAAAACAATTTTAATTATAAAAAATTGTTTTTTGGTACCATTTTAGATTTTCTTTATATTAGCTTATACCTTAGTGCCTCAAATGGTTATCATATTATCGAATAACATAAGTACGTAAAATAAAAGGCCGTCTTCTACTTTTAATAATTAAAATACTATTTTTATAAGTTAATATAAATTAACTAATTAATATGGATATCATACATTTTAGGGCTTAAGTCACTAACTAGTATCTTACCCTTTAAAAAAATGTTAATACAAGTAATTTATTTTATTATTGTCTAATTAGATAATCTATTTTATGATGACTTATTAAAGTAAGTAAGAACTTAAGTTTTTCAATTAAGGTTTTGGCTTTTCCTAGAGTTTTCACTATTAGATCATAATCAAATCTTGATGATATCACCGGAATTCCTTTATGATGGTGATAGTGGGTTAGATCGGCCTCTTGGTTGGCTATCGTTGACGGATTTAACGTGACTAATTAGCTATTAAATCTAGCAACGACTGGCTGTCAAACCCTACTATTACCACCAGAAAGGAATTTCAATTAGGTCACAAAAGTTTATGGTGATCCAACAGTGAAAAATTTGGATAGCGTCATTATTATAAATCTTTACTTATTTTAACAAGTTACTACAAACTCACAAAATAGTATACATATATATATAGGACGGTTCAAACGAGAATTGTTTTTCGTACGAGAACTGTGAGAACCAATTATAGTCGTTGATAAGAAAGATGGAGAGTCTAGATTAAAGAGTTGTTAATATATAACCTTAAACTAATTAAACATATCCTTAATTAATTAATGACAATTTGGACATTTTCAAATTATTCCCACTTTTTTAAACTAATATATTTATCAAATGAAAAGGTATTAAATTACAAAAATTATACCAAATTAACGAGAAAATTATTCTCTTTAATTTGAGGCTGATCTAGCTATATTTTTTCGATTTTTTTGTATTTGCTAGGTTTTGTTTTAGTACAGTCGACATTTGCACATGTGCAAATATATGCACTTGTCAAATGCACATGTTCACCAGTTTTTTCAGCACAGACGTAAATATGCACATGTGCATATGTCGAGAGCAATATAAAAAAACCCAGCAAACGCGAATTTTTTTCAAAAAAATATAGCAAGATCGGACTCAAATTTAAGAGCACAATTTTCTCGTTAATTTGGTATAATTTTCCTAATTTAACACCTTTTCGTTTCATGGATATATTAGTTTTAGAAAATGGGGGGGGGGTAATGTAAAACTGTCTATACTACCCTTTCCCATCTAAAATAAATAAAAAAGATAGGAAATTAAATGATTGGCCAGAAATGGTTCTTGCAGTTCTCGTACAAAAAACAGTTGAACAAGACTACACAAATCTATTAACTACGTATCATTGCATTATATCAAAATCTCAAAACTACAATTGAACAAGACTACACAAATCTATTAACTAAAATGTTATGTTCACAAATTTTCAAAATAAATATCAATAGTCGTGAACAAGATTACATATCTTTTTTAGACCAAACATTCACTAATAAAACAACATAAAACTACACAAAGATTCACAATAAATCTAAGAATAATCATAGTGTTCATTCCTGAACAAGACTATTTAAAGATTAAAATAATTGAACAAGACTAAAATAAAAACAATGTATTCATTCCTGAACACCACCACAGTAACACAAACCTAATCGAACTAACGTGTTCATCCAAAAATAATTATTCATCATTGAATACAAAGAAAAAAAACAGAAAAAAGGAAGAAAAAAAATCAAGATGAACATTTTAGGTGAAACCCATTCTAAGGTTACCGACCACGCTGAACATTCACACGAAAATCCATCAATCTTAGTCGAGCGGCGGCAGTCGGGCGGTGGAGGCATTGTGGAGGTCAAAGATTGGTGGGAGGCACTCGCTTAAAAACCCTAGCCGCCACATTATTTTCCAAAGAAACCCCAGATGTTGCGACTGAGTTACGGAGGTTTGTCTTTACCTGTTGCCGGTGACTGTGTTGCGTTGGTGAAGGCGGCGGATACAGCGGCGAAGGCGGCAGATACAACGGCGAATGCGACAGAGAGCAGCAGCGCGAAGACCGGTTGTGATGTGCAGCAGCTGTGATGCCGTTCTTTGAGGAGGCGGCGATGGCACCGTATGGGACTACTCACCTTCAACAGAGAAGATGGGAGGCAGTCTTGATTTAGGGTTTTGAGGGTAGGTTTCGTATTATACAAGAGAGAGAGGGTTGGAGCATTAAATGGAAGAGAGAGGCGGTAGCATTAAATGGAAGAGAGAGTAGAGGAAGGAGAGAGAATAGATTTAAATTGTCTATAATACCCTTTATTATTAACTAAGTACCATTTAATTTTCTTTAAATTACAATATTGCTATAAATGTTTATAACCATTGATCAACTCATCTAATAGTCGGTAATGCTTCTCGCACTTTTCACAAATATATAGGTATACTATTTATATAACCATTGATCAACTATATATATATATAACAAATTAATTACCTTCTTTATCTAAGACCATATATACTTTCATTATTCATGTATTGTATATGCATCACCACTAAAACTAGCTTGACTATGTATTTACTATATATGGTACAATATAACAAATAAGATATAAACACCATGCATGTAATGCTTGGTTCACTTTTCCATCATATAATATTATGACCCCTCTTAAAGTGCGCGCATTTATCCTAAGAATGCTCTTACATTGTGTTTCCGAATTTTAATTCGGAGAGAAAAGAAAGGATTTAGATGGAAATAAAAAAATTGTGTGTTCCAGAAATATTTTAAGGAAAGAAAAGAAAGGATTTGGGAGGAAAGCTTGGTTAACTTTCCCTCCTAAACTTTCCTCCCAAAAGTGGGAGGATTTGGAAGGAAAGGAAAGAAAAAACTTTATGATTTTTCGTAAGTGACTAAATTACCCTTAATCACAATAAATAATTTTAAAAAGTAAAGGTAATACTGTAAAATTACCCCTTTTCTTTCCTTCCTCTCTAATGCGGGAACACAAACTTATATCTTTTCTCTCCAATTTCATTTCTTTTCTCTCCAACTCGGGAACATGAAAAATCAAAATCATTATCCTTTCCTTCCCTTTCTTTTCTCTCATTAATTCTCTTTTCCTTTCTTTTCTTCTCTCCCATTATCTGTGGAACACAGCGTTAATGTAATATTATTCATGACAAACTTCATCAAAGTGTATTTAACGTTATTTATATTTATATTGTATATATAAACTTTAATAATCGCTATTACATATATCACACTTTTAAAAATTACTATTGTACGTCTCAAACTTGCCTGCTATAGCAGGTTAAATAATGACGTGACACTGGTTTTACTACCTAACCAGTGAGTTGCCATTTGACTTGAATTTTTTGATTTAGATCGAAGATATCAAATTAAAGTAAATATTTATTATTCAAACACCACCTTGGTGGTTTACTAGAGAGTCCACTTGCTTTTATAGGAAATGTCAAGAGATCAAATCTTGGGGGTTCTATCAAGGGTTAGCCAAGGTTATTTCGGAAACTGCCAAGTACATCAAAGCTAATGACTTGCACCCCCGGGGTATCAAAGATAGAGAATCCCCTTTTGCTATTACTTGATTTATATCAATGTTTCTTGCTTTTGAATCAATAATAATAATCAATGGAGATCTGGATATTTTTCTGGTACTTGAAGGTTTATCTTCATCGAACCTTCATCTTCATCCCGATCCGGCCTACTGTAACGTCCCAAAATTTTTTTTATAATATTTCATATAAAATCGTAAGTCGTTAAATAAACATTTAGTTCATCATCAGTCATCAACCAGCCCAACACACGGGACTTACGGCACAAAATACATGTTTGTGAGTAAGAATTTAAACTAGAGTTCAAGTAACGTTTAGCGGAAACAGCTGTCATGCGAGAGCTTTCCCCTTGTCAGTATATGACGGTCCTGAAAGAATCAACAACAACGGGTTAAGCACAAAGCTTAGTGAGCACACAACACTCCTACATTACATCAGAACACACATCTACAGATAATGCACAACACATCAATTACGCCACACAGGCGGGGTGGCCCAGCTGCCAAATGAGCCCAGCTGCCAAATGAGCCCAGCTGCTCAAGACACAACCTCCGTGTCACATCAATTGCCATAAAGGCGGGGTGGCCCAGCTGCCAAATGAGCACAGCTGCTCAAGACACAACCTCCGTGTCACATTAATCATAATATCACATAGAGCACGTATCACAACATAATATAAGAGTTAGTAAACTCACCTGTTCAACAGCAAATCAATATATCACAGTAATAGTCAAGGTACTTGGGACTGCTCAGTAGCAAGAACCTACAGTACATCTATCGAATCAATATCGGTACAAGTCCTTGAATTGAATTATAAGGCGCACACACACACACCCTAGGTCCTAAGGGCGGACCACACGAAAATCGGATCAACTAAAGGTCGCATGAGGTATACTTAGTGAAAGTCGCATGAAACCACCCTTTATACTAAAAGTCACATGGACCAAAAGTGAAAGTTGCATGACTCTACCCAACACCAACTGAAAGTCGCATGACTCTACGCAACACCAACTAAAAGTCGCATGACTCTACCCAACACCAACTGAAAGTCGCATGACTCTACCCAACACCAACTAAAAGTCGCATGACTCTACCCAACACCAACTGAAAGTCGCATGAAATGTCCTTGAGCTCATGCGACTGTCGCATGGACTACTCACGTGTCCATGTGACTGTCGCATCGGGGTATCTTCTTCCCTAACAGTTCATCCTTTTGAAAACCCAGGCTCCATGGCCAGAAATCAAGTTTTCTCAAAACTCCATCAATTCCTTTTATTCCTGTTTCTAAGGATTCTAAACAACTAAGGAACAACTCCTTATCAAACAACCCAATTAATACCACCAAGTGGTGGTCTAAAAATGGATTTCTTTCTTTAAAAATGGGTTTCATAAAACTTCAAGAACAGGGATGAAACTACCCAACTTTTCAACCCAAAACTCACCCAAGAAGTCTAAACTAACATCAACTACGAAGGTTAGAATTCATACCTTGAATTTCTTCAAAGATTGCTTCAAGACTTAACTTCATGCTCCTCCTTCTTCCTCTTCACGATGATACACCCCCACAGAGCACTCTCTCTCTCTCTCTCTAAGTTTTGAAACTCAATGGAATAGTAGAATGCTTGGAAGGCCGTGCCCTAATATAATATATATATATATATATATATATATACTTGTCTTCTTGGGCCAAGCCCATCCATTTCCTTTCTCTTTTAATATTAAAGCTTAAGCCCAAGTCCATACTTTGTTAGGTTATAAATGAGGGCCCATGATTAAACATACACATTTATATCAATTAACCACGTCACCCACACATCAAATAAATTCATCCTCTCGAATTCGATTAAGAATGGTGAAAATGTTGATAATCCAACTTACATTGTCATAATAATTACATATGGAAAATGGGTATTACACCTACCTAGGAACTTAAAGGTTCGTTTATCTTCATCGAACCTTCATCTTCATCCCAATCCCACATTCATCTTCATTCCCGTTAATAATAATAAATCAGTGGAGATTTGGGTTGGTTTTATTAGGGTTTAAATAATAAATTGATATTCTTTAAATCGTATATGTGAACCCTTGAATGTTCACTTGTAATAATAATAATAATAATAATAATAATAATAATAATAATAATAATAAGAAGAAGAAGAAGAAGAAAATATGATAATAAAAATAATAAGCATTATAAATAAATAAAAATAATAACTCATTTCTATGTCTTTTTGAATATATATAAGCATAAAAGATAATTATATTGTTGGTCCTTTAAATTTATCCATATTTCACGTATATTCATTTAGAAATGTGAAATGACTGTTTTTTTTCTTGAATAAGATAAAACTAACACTCAAAATTAATTGGCCATCAACTAAGGGAACAATTATATAAAACAAGCTAGCAATACGTACAAAAAATGCTAGCTAGTATCCGTATAAAGGATCAACAACCTAATTTCACATCAAATTAAAGACCAAATGTGAAATAATGACATAGTTAAATGTGAAATAATCGAACTTTCATCTTCATCTCAATCCCACCTAGGTACTTAAAGGTTCATTTATCTTCATTGAACCTTCATCTTCATCCCAATCCCACCTTCATATTCATTCCGGTCAATAATAATAAATTAGTGAAGATTTGGGTTGTTTTTTTTAAGGTTTTAATCATAAATCGATATTTTGTAAATCGTATATGTGAACCCTTGAATGTTCTCTTGTAAAATAATAATAGTAGTAGTAGTAAAAATAAAATATGATAATAAAAATAATAAGCATTATAATTAATAAAAATAACTCATTTATATGTCTTTTTGAATATATATCCGCACAAAAGATAATTACATTGTTGATCCTTTAAATTTATTCAAATTTCACATATAATCATTTAGAAATGTGAAATGACTGTTTTTTCTTGAATAAGACAAAACCAACACTTAAAATTAATTGGCTATCAACTAAGGGAACAATTATACAAGTATCCATATAAAGGATTAACAGCCTAATTTCACATCTTAAATTAAAGACCAAATGTGAAATAATGACATAGTTAAATGATCAACGACATAATTAATTAACTCTAAACAAATTAAGACGGAAATGTGTGTCATATTTTTCTCATTAATTAATTTGATATTCATGTAGAATATGAAAATAATATCATAAGGGTCCTTGTGTTGTAAGAATTCGAGGGATATGTAGTACGACTCTAGAAATTAGCCATTTGTCTTCAAAAAATTAAATAGCATTAATTAATATAGAGAGTAGCTAGGTTGTGAAATGGTGAAGAAGTCCTCTATAACCTCATGGAAAATTTCCTTTTTGATAAATTAGACCTAGCTGCTAGCTGACCTTTCTCCATGCTTAATAAAAATAGTTGATGTATAGTTTAACTCCATTATCTAGTCTTACAAACCATGTACACACATGGTACACATGGTCCCATCTATGACCATGGTTATGGCCCATGCATTTATTGTGTATGTATGTACATGCAATTAGAATAGAATATTTCATTTATTTAATGCAAGCATAAATATAGACAAGTCCATCCTTAGACTTTTAAAGGGTCTTAGTCATGCCCATTTCTTTGGTCAATTAGCTCTCAGATTTAAAGCTAAATATATCATATCAAGAGTTGCTAATTTGAAAAAGCAAAACTCTGTGTTCTCATGATGATTCTTCTTTAAAGTATATTGATGAATCCAAGAACAACTTATAATCAGTTATTAGTTTCTGATCTTAAAAGCTTAGAAAAGATTCAAGAAAGATGGTAGAAGATGGTGATTGTGATGGTTCAGACATGAATGATCACTTTTGTTGCAAAAGGAAACTAGATGATGATGATGGAAATAAAACGAAATCAAGTGAGAGCTCGGGTAATAACAGTAGCTCGGTGGATCAACAAGAGGGTGAGAAGCAGATGGATACGTCAGCTACTAGAGTTAGGCAATATGTTAGATCCAAGATGCCTAGATTGAGATGGACTCCTGAACTTCATCTAATGTTTGTTCGAGCAGTTGAGCGACTCGGCGGTCAAGAAAGTAATTAAATTCATCTATTAATTTATAATCTTTCTTGAAATATATTTTAGTTTGTGTTAATCAGCTAGCTAGCTAGGTTTTTTGATTTTCTTTTTCATGATCTTGATTTGAATTACTTTGTAGGAGCAACTCCTAAACTGGTTTTACAACTTATGAACATGAAGGGTCTGAGCATCGCTCATGTGAAAAGTCATCTACAGGTAATTAATAATTTAAAAATCAATTAATTAATTTTCTAGCTTAGCTTGTAAGATTGTTGACCTATTAGCTTTTTTTCTTTTTTACAAATATAGATGTATCGAAGCAAGAGGATTGACGATCAGGGCCAAGGTATGTATGTTAAAAGATCTTATCATTATATTTACTTATTTTAGATTAGGGTTTTCAAGATTCTTTTCGACCTTTCTTGATTTACAATGTCTAATTATATAATTTCTTTTATTTTCTAATTTTAGTAATAAATGAGGGAGACTACTATGCTGGGAGAAACAAGCACCATCTTCACAGCTTATGGCAGCTTCCAATGTTCAATCAAAGATTATATAGGCCAAATTCAAGGTACCCAGTTCAAACTTTTATAAAGTTAATTACTTGTTTAATTCTCTTAATTTCATTCTTGAATTTAAAACGATTCGATCACATTTTCAATGTAGCAATTATGCGGAAAGCTTGATAACGAGAAACAACATGAATACTAGAATGACAAATCATGGCTTAATCAATGGTACTAATGGAGGTTACATGAGTACAACTACTGGCAAGATTATTCTGAACTCATCCAAGATTAATAATAATGTGCATCATCATGAGTTTGAAGATGAAGCAAGAATGATGCAACAATGGGTAATCAAACAAGCCTTAATTAACAGCACAAGGTCATATCTTGTTGACCATGATCAAGTCATGAATAGTCAAAGAATATTTGAGAAGCCAGTGGAAACAAATAAGAAGAGAAAAGCAGTAGACATGAGTGGTCTTGATTTGAATCTATCATTAAGTATGAAGGTATTAAGATCAGAAGAAGAAGAGGATGAGGAATTAGATGAAGAAGAAGTAGATAGCTCACTGTCACTTTCTTTATTCCCTTCAAATAGTTCTCCAAAGAAGGAAATTAATAAGAGGTTTAGCAGGTGGTTAGAAGAAAAGGGTGATGATCAATGTGGAAAGAATCCGAGATTAATGGCGAGTACTCTGGATCTGACTATATGAATTCGAGTCGAGAATTCTAGTGAGATCTTGTTGGTACTCGATCGATTATTTTTAGGGTTTCTATCGATTTGTCGACGGTAATTATTGTTTTTTTGAAGAACTTGTTAGTTTGTATCGAGTTTCATGAACTCGTCATTTTTCTTGATGATGTTTGTATGAAACTACGCGCGTTGCTTTGTTCGTGATTTCTCTTTTTTTATTTCATTAGCATGTTTGTTAACAATTCTCCTTTCATATCGTCTTTAAACTGATGTGCATGCTCAAACCCTGGATCTAGTTTTTCAAGTGTTGTTCACTTGTTATTAAGACTTAAGAGTATTTAGGTGACAATTATGTTATTAAAAACAAAAACTCAACTGTGGTAAGCTTCTTAAAATTAAGAATATAGATTGGGTTAAATTTTTTAAAAAAAGAGCTAATTAAAACAAAATGTATGTCTTTTATTGTTTATCTTGAGTTTAAGTTTTCTTAAATCTTCAATCTTTTAATTTCTTGAAAAATGTTAGCGACTTGAACAAACACAATTAGTGTTATATATATATATATATATATATATGTTTTTCTAATATTGATCCGATATTTGACAAGATCCAAACACATGCAATACTTGTACTAAGAAATGTCCATCTAGAAATTGCAACTTTTATCGAAATGGTAGAATAAATATTATATATATAGGGGAAGGTTCATTTGAGAACCGTTTTTATTGCGAGAATCGCGAGAACCAATCTTAGCCGTTCAATTTGGATAATGGAATTCATGGATGAAAAGAGCGTGGGAGGATTAAGTGTGGCAGAGTGTATGTAAGGAATTTATAGGTGGGCAATCCAATTGAAGGAGGGGGAATTGGACGGCTAAAATTGGTTCTCGCGGTTCTCGCAATAAAAACGGTTCTCAAATGAACTTTTCATTATAAATATATAGGTAAAAGTTTCAAACAATAACTGTTTTTAACGCCATTAATGACTCATTAAGAGGAGTATTTTGGTATTTATATATTTACCCAACCGTGAATTACGTCCGGATGAGCCATCATTAATTAGCGAGACTTGATTTCCCCGAAATAACCCTCGTTAATGCGTCATTAATGAGTCGCCAAGAAATCTTAGCTATTAATGAGTCATTAACGAGCTCCTTGTAACCACATGCATGGATTTTAAACATTTTAACCCACGATGAGTATGTAACTTTTGTGCCATCTAGGATATGGACTTTGTATTGAATGTTCGTAGCCTTGTAGACAAGATGAAGGCTTGCTTGTTTTGGGGCATTGTCGGGAGCCATGGTGTCAATCAAAGATAACATAGGTTTTGATGTGGAAGAAAATGAAGTGGACGATGGCTCCTAGGGTTTTTGAGATTATGAATCTGATACCATAACAGTGTTTATGGTATGAATAATGAATGTATGTCATTATACAATACACATCCGATATGTAGGGGAGAGAATATAAGGATACAATCCTATAAACAGAGGATAAATTAATACTAGATAAACTATATATATATGAAGAATTTTTAATATAGTCCATAATTAATCCATAGTCGTAACGAATTATTTGTAGACTTTGGATCAATAGCATCAATCGTCCAGATTAAATTTTAAAAATTTGGACGGAATGGTATTTTCGTAATTTTTCGTAATTTACATGTGATGCTTTTACAAATCACAGGTGATTGTATACTTAATCATCTGTGATGAAATATTAAAATTTTAGGATTATGTTTTTTAAATGGACTATATTGAACACAACTCATACACACACACACAAACATAGTACCAATGCAATGCAACAGCTAGAAATAATTCATACTCGATAACATGTTCGTTTTTTATAACGTAAGACTATTATATTCACACATTATGATGACATCGAGCAACTTTCGTTCGCAATATATCTATTTTCTTTCTCCTTTTTCCATTTCACACATTAAAATTAAGATATTACAATGACTTAAATTTTTTATAATATAGTATAGATATATACGTAGAATTGAAGCTTGTTAGATGACATTAATTCGGGTTCATTTTGGTGGATTTTTAACTTGGTCCGGATATATATATATATATATGTATGTATACACTTAAAATTTAAGTGAGATATTTGAAGAAAGGTTCTAGAGGCTATGGGTCAGTGACTTATAGTGAGCGACATCTCTCATTGCTCGTCGTTGAGCGGATAGTTGGCTTTAAATTTGTCGCAAAAGATCTGTTTTTTTGTAGTCATGGTTGTGGCCGGCCGTGACATGCATCGATCTGTGGCGGTGGTGGAATGAAATGATCGAAGTGCAATCAGATCAATGTTAATTAATTATTAAATCTGAGAAGAGCAAACATTCTTGCCATAGATGCATGCATGAACATGGATCCATGATATATCACACTCCCCTAGCTAGATTAATTATAAGATTATTAGATTAATTAAGCTATGTGAACATACATACAAATATTGTCTTTACTTGTTCAGTTCTTGTTGTTTACAAAGACTTTCAAATCCATTGTGTTTCCCTATTTATATATATTTTTATTCTTGGTACACACAACTACTACATACTTCAATGTCCATTTCTCTTTTTAATATTAACTTTAATTAATTTTTCCTTATATATTAATTGAAAGTACACACACATATATATACCTATATACAGCCAATATATATATATATATATATATATATATATATATATATATATATATATATGTATGAGAGAGTTTATGCGAGAAGTGCGAGATGTAATTTTAATAATTGATTGATTTTTTTATCTTGTGGTTCACATTAATCATAATTAATATTTTTATTTAATTTACTATTGAGGCGTAGCCCAGTGGTGTAAGGGTTTTACCCCATAGCTCAGATCTTGGGTTCGAGTCTGGACAGTGGGATTTTTTGTAAAAAAATGAAGGGTATTACTCCCTCATGATGTGTGGTTTGGGGCTCGCATACTGCCCTATATGAATGTCACTGCGGACCCAGCCCACTAAATTCGTTGTTTAAAAATAATATTTTTATTTTATTCAAAATGGTAAATTAGTAAACAAAAATTTTCTCTCTCATCTCTCAAATTAATTTTCTTTATCTAATTAATTTTTTTCCAGATTTTAAGAATTAATTTTACTTTATTATTAAATTAAATACGGTGTTCAGTACAGAATACAACCTACATTTTACAAATTTTTTGTTATGTATACAGTCTTCATTAGTGAACACATCCACACTCAACAGTTATCAAAACCAATAATGAACTTTTTAAACCGTATAATTCGAAGTTCACTAGTGAGCATTTTACGTTCATAATACAAGATCTTTTGAAGTTCTTTTTTCCGGTATTCATTAACGATCTATAGACAAGTTTTAAAATTTTGATTTTAATAGATTAGAAAAAATTAACAACTAATAATTATGTTCAACGATGAACAAATAAATTAACAAATTAAACTTACTTTCAATAATGAACAACCTAAAATCAACAAATAGCTAGCCTAAATTTTTTTATGTTCACCGATAAAGAATTGTATAGGTCAGCTTAAAATCTTCACAAAAAAATTGTTCACTAATAAACAATACTCTAGCTTCCTGATCCACATTATCTTTTAATTAAAAAAACCACCAACTTAATATGTGTTCACTAATAACCGAGAATCAAAGTCTGAACACCTCATGATACCATCACCTAATTAAGTTATTTCTTTAATACACGAATTCATTTGAAAAAATAGATCACATATCTATAAACCCCGAAAGAAAATGAAAATAGATCCATGAATAAATGTGGTGGTGTTGAGCCCCAAAAAAAAATATCACATATTACTTAACTTCCAAGAAAGAAAAAAGAAAACAAATTCATGAATGGATGCGGTATGGTGTTGAGCCCCAAGAAAATAAATCACAGTTCTATGAACCCTAAGAAAAAAAGAAAAAAAATCACAGATCTTCGTTCACTATCAACATCAGAAATTGCATATAGATTTGATGACATCAAGGTTGTAGGTGATAACGATGGCATCAAGGTTGTTGGTGGCGGTAATTATTGTGGGTGACAATGACGATGATGACATAAAGTTTGAAATCTCGATCGATACACATGGATGGCGACGCGTTGATGATGGGATGATGGTAGCAGGTTGTGATAGTCGTGGTGGACTTCAATCATAAAAAGGAGAACGATGATGGTTTGACAGATTGATTGAGGCTAGAGATGGGTGGTAACCAACAAAGGTACCGTGAGGATGAGTGGCAATCGACGGATGGTATTGTGATGCTGGTATGCTATGATGTCTCCGCAATCAATGGAGGCCTACAGTGGTTTTAGTTTGGCAGGGGTGGCTGATTGTGATGTCATGGGGCGTAGTGAATTTAGGCTAGGGTTTGAGGGTGGTGGAGACGTGGAGTGAAATTACAGATTAAATATGGTATAAAATGAGAGAGGAGAGAGGTATTGTTTAAAATGTTTGAATTACCCTTTTAGTAGTTAGAATATCTATTGATTTAATCATCCAAAGGTTGAAATTACTTCTAGCAAAAAAACATTTCTCGCATGAACCACCCTATTTATATAAAATAAAGTGAAACACGTTTGAAAATTGTTTACATAAGTATATTATTCGATCCGAGTTCAATATTTTTCAAAGTGACAAGACAGGTTTAATTTTGAGAGGAGAAATATTGCAAAAAGATATGATGTTTTAGATTATACACATATTAATTATATATGCGTGCATTAATTAGATGATTTGTATATATATGCTCTACGTATGTACGTGAGTCATCTCATTCAAACAGTATGTTCATATATAGGGCGGTTCAAATGAGAACTGTTTTTAATACGAAAACTACGAGAACCAATTATAGATAGAGAGTGTAGATTAAAGTGTTGTTAATTGATTACCTTGAAATAATCAAACTTATCATTAATTAGGGGGTGTTTGTTTTAGATTATTTAAGGCTTATTTTCCGGGCTTATTTTTAATAAGCTCATTTTTTCTGACTTATTTTTTACGAGTCCGGCTTATTATCTTCTTGTAACTCATAATAAGCTCAAAAGTCAGAAAATATGCCAGAAAAAACTAGCTTATAAAAAATAAGCCCGAAAAATAAGCCGTAAATAAGCTAAAACAAACACCCTCTTAATTAAGGGTAATTTAGACATTTTCACATTACCCCACTATTTTTAAACTAATATATCCATCAAACGAAAAGGTGTTAAATTACGAAAATTATACCAAATTAACGAAAAAAATTTGCTCTTTAATTTGAAACCAATCTTGCTATTTTTTTTGAAAAAAAAGAATTGTGTTTGTTGGGTTTTTTTTTTCAGCACAGGTCTCGACTTGTGCACATGCGCATACTACTAAGTTTTTTTCAATACAGGTCTCAACATGTGCACATGTGCATATACACAGATACACCTGGTTTTTTTCAGCACAAATGTAGATATGCACATATGCAGATAGATGCACGACGTATATCTGAACCAAGGGTGTCGTATATGCCTAAATAAAACTTATAAATCCATCATTCACCAAGCTAAATACTACATTAACTGTATATAATTAAAAACTTTTTTTCTTTATGTATAATCTTTTAAGTACAAAAAAGTATGCCTTTTTTAATCTAGTATCTCTATAAAACCCAATTCATACTAATGCATCAGATTTGCACTTTACAACAGCAAGAAGTCCATATATTCTCACTTTTTTGTGTCTAGAAATGACAGTTAAAAATGTGAATTAAACTCCAACTAAAAACTTGCAAACAGCTACCAAAACTTGCCAAACATAACCAAAATCGGAATTTTTTTTCTTTCAGGCATTTCAACAAACACCTATAGTGCATGTTCTAATCTCTAGCAAGAAACATTTTAAATACAACAGATTAATGGTATTTATCTCTTTATATTTTTGCAAGAGCTCTTTATGTTTCTTTTCCGTTTTTCATTCTCGATCATTGACATGTTAAACCTGTTTGAACAATTCTACCTAGAAGAGACTAGAAAGGGACTTGATTGAATTACTAATTTCGGCTGGCCCAACATCTAATCCATGACGTCAAGTGAAGATGATGAAAGTATGAAAAAAATTAACATTTCAAGCACACTCAATAACAACCCAATAAGAAATTAAATATTATAAATATAGATGTTTCCATAGGTTCATGAATTTATAAAAAAACATAACTTCAATTTTCTTTTCAGATTAATAGAATATGTACAAATTTATAATGTTCTAGAAAATAGAGAGGGGGCGATTGGTTTTTGAGACATATGTTATGCTGACTAAATTACCCTTATCAATTTTAAATAAGTATTAAAGACAACAAATTAATTGATTAGTCCACGTTAGTTCTCGTACGAAAAAAAGTTCTCGTTTGAACTTTTCCCTATATATATTATAAATACATATATATATATATATATATAATTCGTTTGAACTTTTCCCTATATATATTATAAATACATATATATATATATATATATATTATAAGAGGTAGGTTCATGCGAAAAATGTTTTATTTACGAAAAGTGCGAGAAGTAATCTCTACCCTACGATTCTTTAATTGATGATTAAGATTAACCTTGGCAATTTAGTAAATAAATCAAAATTTAAGGATATCAATTAAACTAATTAAAGGGTAATCTAGTCATTAGACATCTCTCTCCTATCCCCTCTCTCCTATTTTCTCTCTCTCAACCGTATTATTCTTAATATCCTCCCATTCCTTTTATTAAAGGGAGATGATCTGCACATAACGGATTTTTACCATACACAACAATTGCCGGCTCAAAAGTTCCACCACCGTTGGTTTTACCATCTGCCGGCGAGTATCGCCCTTCCATCTACCGGCGACGATGCCGCATCTCCTACGTTGTCTCTGTTGCAAAACACCTCCAATCGCCACCACCGTCGCCCATGAAGGTGAGCATGTGCCTCCCCTCGGCAAATCTGCGGTTCGACGGAAACACTTGCAGCGGCTCCTATGGTTTAGATCAGCCCCATCGCTACCACTGTTGTTGCCTTGTGACAGATCTACGGTTCGTCGGAAAGACAGAAAGAGTTGTGGCGGTTCGACGAGACTTGCGGTGGTTCGACGGAAAAACTTGCCAGTGTCTCCCATCACCACCACTGTTCGTTGCCTTCTCTGTTTCCTCCGGTCCCCTGTCGTCACCTCAAATCCACCGTCATTGCCTTGATCTCTTCTCAATTTCCTGTCGTCGCTCCTCTTATCCTCTTTCTTATTTTTTTGTTTTTTTTATATCTACACTCTGATAAAGTTATTGTAGTTTCTATGCTCTTTTTTATTTATTTTTTTTTGTTTTTGTTAATCCACCGTCGTTGCCTTGTTTTTTTTATATCACACATATTTGAACATTCAGGTTTCTAGATTATATGTTTTTTTCTTTTTGTTTATTGGTGAACAATATTGATTTGGGATTAATAAATCAAATTTTATAGATTATATATAGTTCATTAGGTTATCTATCAGGAAGAAAAGAAAAAACCACGCAGGATAAACAAGGTGTAAGTTCTATAGGTTATTATTAAATTATATTTTTAACGGTGTTCAATATTGATTATTGTAAAATTTATCTTAACTCATATACTTTTGGCTATGTTTATTATTGAATACAGTAGTGATAATAAACTTGTAAATTTTTTGGGTCTGTTCGTCGTGAACTCCGTAAAATTAATAATTTACTAGTAAATTGTTTTTCATTTAAAATTTATGAGAGAGAAAAATAAAATTGAGAAATAGATTAGAGAGAGAAAAGATTTGGTTTACAATTATACCATTTTAAATTTAAAATAAATAAAAAAACATAATTAATATAGTCCACTAGATCAAATAGAAATAAGTGGTTGAGATTGCTTCTCGCACTTTTCGCAAATAAAACACTTTTCGCATTAACCCTCCCATATATTATAAATATATTATATATATATAGTGAAAAGTTTATTTGAGAACCGTTTTTATTGCAAGAACCAATCTTAGCCGTCTAATTCATTCTCTTTCAATTAGATTGCCCACCCATGAATTTCTTACATGCATTTTGTCACACCCAATCCCCCGACGCTCTTCATCCATGAATTCCACTTACCAATTGAACGGCTAAGATTGTTCTCGCGGTTCTCACACTAATAATGGTTCTCAAATGAACCCTCCCACACACACACACACACACATATATATATATATACATATATATATATATATAGGAGAGGGTTCAAATGAGAACTTTGAGAACCAATTTTGGATGAAGAGTGTGGAGGGATTGAGTGTGGCAAGGTTCTCACACTAATAACACCGATCTCGAAAAGGAACATTTCCATAAAAGATGTTCTTCACTCTCAAAACTGCCTTCACAAATCGGACAGGCCACTACATCCATTGATACTCCCCGAGACAAAAGATTTATACAGGTTGGGACACGATTTTGAAAGCCCAACCAAGATGATTGATATGACACATGTTGTTCAAAGCCCGACGAAGAGACGTACGACACCGAAAAAAGACCCGAGGATTCAAGTGCCCAAAGACAATTATTCTTATCATGCCAATCTGAATAAGACGAGAATTGAAATAAACTTTCAAGACATAAATTTCCATCATCTAGCCCTTTCTGAATTTTTAAGATATTTCTACAAACCACAAAAAATTTGCCGAACTTCCTATGGTTAAAAAGCCCACCATCAATACCATGTAATGATTGTATAACGTTCTTCCATAACGATTGATTTTCCGTCAAAAAGCACCACCACCATTTACTTAATAATGTTAGATTTTGAGTTTTCAAACTCCCAATACCCAAACCCCCCTTTTCTTTAGGTACAATAACTTTTGACCAAGCAATCCAAGTGATCTTTTTCTCATTCTGTTTCATCCCTAAAAGAACTTTGATCAAGTTCTTTTCAAATTCTCAAGAATTTTAACAGGAACTGAGAAAAGAGAAAAATAATAAAGGGTTAAACTATTTAACAAAACAGTCAACGTTAGTTACCACCACCACTTTTCTCTTTTTGAACTATTTGTCGCAGTTTACAAAAACTACTAAGCAATAATTTCCCTTCGATAAAATTCTGACATGTTTGAACGTAAAAAATTTATGACGAATTAACGAGAAATTTCTGAGTAATTTGTGAGGCCAAAAATCCATTGGTATTTTCCTATGATATCGTAAGGGGTCTAAAATCTGAAATTTAATATTTTTTTTATAGTGATTTAACTCCATAGAGAGATAGAGTAATCTGAAACAAGTTTAAAAGGAGCATAACTTCAAAAGGGAATAACTCTCAAATGTGAAGTGTTCCCAAGTACACAAAAGCTATCCAAGGGGTAAACATGGAGATGAGGGACCACAGGTGGTTTGCCATAGTTTCGAGCTCAAATTTCTCCATTTAAGACTCAAGTCACAAATTTCCCAAAATTTCGGAATTATCGGTCTTAATTAATTTTGATTCCAATTTGATCGAAAACATGCATAATTCCATATTGTTGTAACGCTTCAACTTAAGATTTAATAAAATACTATAAAACTTATATAAAATTTTAAGTAAACTTTAATACTGAAACTAAAATTTAGATTACAATTAGTTTTATACAAAAAAGGGTATAATAGCTATTTTATATGATTTACAAAAGAGGCGTTGAGACTTTCAAATTTTCATGTACTTCATCGTTATACTGAAGTCTTGCCCTTGCCCTTATCATCTCCTGTAAAATATGATAATATTCGATAAGCTTTAAGAACTTACTGAGTATACTAAACATTTTATCATACGAATACATGTATAAATTATATAGAAATGTCACACATAATGGTAAGTATCATTTCCAAACATACATATAGACACATAATCGATATCATCAAGTGTGAGATAATCACACATACAGTATAATTTTGAATATAATTACACCGATTAAATATTAAACTAAAGAAAAGCTTTATTTTTGGGATTTTTAATATTAAAACTACTTTTAACTAATTAAAGTCTAATTTTTAGAATTAGTTATCTAAGAAACTACTAAAACTACTCAAAGAGATTAAAAGACAAGAAACTTTGTTAGTTTTAAACTATATATTGAAGACTTTCCTTCCTGGATTCAATTTCATCCCTTTGTTGTTTAACTCTAGGATTTGTTAATCACTAGTCAAAATTACCTGTTGATCATAGATAATCATGATAAAAGCATACATATATAGATTGATCCACTAACCTATGCAAACTCAGTCAATAAACATCAAAGATGGATTATTTAACACATGTGGATCTTAGATTAAGCAAAACAAGATAAATACATAATACTTTAACATTCAATTCACTGAAATCAAACCATATTACAAGAGTTCATCTCCTTTAGATAGGAAAAGAGAGAGTTTAGCTCATAATCAGCGAATTAAACATACCGGGTTCTTTAGAATACATATAAATCAAAATTAAGATGAAAAACTAGAAGAAATCCAATGATGTAGAACCTTGATCTTCAATCAAATAGCCTTGATCTTCAATCAAATAGCCTTGATCTTTAAGTTTCAGATTCAGATCTATCTTGGGTCGTCTTTGGAACTTCTTTAGACTTCTAGTATGATTAAAATTAGGTCATAAGTCTCTAAATTCGATCTTGACTTCGCTTTAAGTAGATTTGAGTTATCCTTTTGTTGTATCACAACAGGTAACGCGTCGCATCGCGACGAGAACTTTTACCCTGTATCCAACTGTCTGAAATCTGATGTTTATCAACTCGATGCATCATGACATCACAAGCTCTTCGTGTCATAACCTTCAATTTTCAAAAATATTGACTTTTTTCTTGATATTTCCTCGTTTAAGCTCAAATATGTAACACCCGCAAACCTGGGCTAGGAGATTAGCGGGTTTGTGGTATGTGTTTATCTGTTTTAATGTGATTAAATGGTTAATTATTTGATTAATTAATTAAAATTATGTTTTAATATATTGAATGCATGTATGTTATTGAAGGTATGCATGTATGTAGGTGTGTACGTGTATGTACAAGAGGTGGGATTGCCACCTCCTGCTTTAATTGGATGTAAACGTGTTTAGCTTTGGTAAATTGCTCATTACTATCAAAGTCAAGAAAGGTGTATGTGTGTGTTTGCTAAACCCTCTGCCGAAGAAAGAAAAGAAGAAGATAGCGGATTTTCAAGTTTTGTGTGAATTAATTCAAGTCAAGGTTAGATTTGTTCTTGTTATGATTAGATGTTAACTTGATAAGATGATGAATGAATAACATGAATTTATGAAGAACACAATAATCGGTTTTGAAGAAACATGATTTTGGTGGGTGTTGTGTGTTCTTATGACTTGTATGAATATATGTGATGTTATGAAGCATAAATACATGTTTGAATGTGTTAAATATGTCTCTAGAAAGTTTGAAAATTTCTGGGTTTTATTGTATGATGATATGAAGTTACTGACAACTATAATCCGATACACATGAAATCCGGAAGTCTTGGAAAACCGATATTTGTGGATCCGGGATTGAAATTCGGATACCTTAAAACCAATTCATGTCAAATCCCGATACTTATGAAATCAAGAACCCAAATCCGATACATCAGAATCCGAGACTTTGAGAAACCGATACCCCAAAATCCGGGACTCCCAATTCCGGTGGTGAAATCCGATCATGTGAAATCCGACATTTAGAGTTGCGGATTCTTAGAAATCCGATAATGCCAAATCCGATGGTTTAAGAATCCGACGTTTTGTGTTTTGGACTTGCAATTGTTTATTGTTTGTTGTTTGTTTGGAGAATTGTTAGAACCTAGAGGGGGTGAATAGGTTATATGCCCACTTTTTGAAGTTTTTAACAATATTTGCAAGTAATTAAAGAGTTTAAGAAAGAAAGATATCACCAATGAAGTAGTTTGGACACAATGATTTATAGTGGTTCAAGCAATGGTTAACAACATTGCTCTACATCCACTCTTTGGCCTCACCCACCAAGAGTTGCTCCACTAACTTCTCTCTTTGAA
This sequence comes from Dittrichia graveolens, assembly GCA_038502395.1. Lineage (NCBI taxonomy): Eukaryota > Viridiplantae > Streptophyta > Magnoliopsida > Asterales > Asteraceae > Dittrichia > Dittrichia graveolens. The sequence continues at coordinate 77,779,275 of JARJIL010000002.1, forward strand.
GGTAGAGATAAACCTTTTACAACTTCTCTCTTTAGCTTACAAGAATTACACTTCACTCTTGCAAACAAGGTTAAGATAAACCTCACTTCACTCTAATTGGAAAGGCTAGAGTTGATCCTCACTTCTCTCTAATTCTAAAGCTAGAGATGATCCTCACACTATTACAAATATATAAGAAGGTGATATAGTGTTTAAACTTTGAAGGCTTTCATTCTTGATCTTGAAAGATTGAATATTTATCAAAGAATATGAGCTCACAAGATTTTGTATGTGTTCTGTGTTTTTCAGATTGCAAGAATTTAGTAAAAAACAAGATTTGAGTTGCCTTAAATAAGGAAAAAGGTGCAAGCTCAAAAAGTGTCCAGATTGTCCACGGTCGATCCACGGTCGACCGTAGCATCGACCGTCGGCCCGCTGGACCATTTTTTGAGCCTTGTGAATATAGACGTTGGCCTTTTACCAAAACCACACACAACCCATTTTTACCATAAAAATACACTGAAAAGAAGCTTAAGAAAAGTTGGGTTAGTGCCATACTTCTTAAGTTTGAATTTAATTATAAAAATGGTAGTTTAGAAACCAAATGCACAAAGCATGTTGGAAGTTTACCTCTTTGGAAGATTCCTTTTGCTAAATATGGTTTTGACTTGTTTCAATGCAAGATTGTGTTTAGTATTTACCAAAATGGGAATTTATTTGCTTTAACTACCAAGCTTGTGATTTTATAAAAAATTTCTCAATTTTTTATAAAAGTTTTTATAAAAATTATTTTATAAAAACTTAAACTCATTTGATAATTTATTTTGTAAGCTCATAAACTTCGAACGTTTGTTTGTAGGAATCTTCGACATCGGCTTCTACTTGAACTCGGATCTTGATGATTGGAGCTTGGCCATTTGATGAAGCTTGTTTTGTAGATTATAGATAAGAATATATTTGATTGAATATATATATATATATATATATATGTATATGTGCACATATGTTAATGTTAATACATACAATTATATAAACAAGTAGTATATTTTTGTGTCAACAAAAGAGGATATATTTATAAGCCTATTTTTCCCAACAAGAATGATTAACTTATAAATATATTTGTGGGTAAATATATTTATATATTCGAGACTGATTTGATTGTTGTTGTGTTTTCAGGCAATCAAAAGACTCGGTAATATTAGACCTCTGAGCTCGTGCTGATTTAGAGGTGAGTGGGCGTTAATCGCGGATGGTAAAGATTACGGTTAATGTTATTGATGTGATGCATGATTGTGATTGAAGGATTGTTGATTGAACTGTTGATTGTGATTATTGATTGATGATATCTGCTGCATGACTATTTGGTCGATGCGCGCTCTTAGGATGATTTTGAGTTGCGTTTGAGAAGTCAGTTATACGTAGAATTGGGCTGGGCTTGTTCACTGGTTGGTTGAACAGTGTTAGCCTTATTGGTGTATGCGTTGCATCAGAGGGGGATTTTTACTGTGCCAATTCAGTGGAGAGTTATCGGTAAACCTTTGTTTTGGCCGGCATTGGTTGTAGGTTCTGCGCCGAACCGCCGGTCTTCTTGGATATGTGATTACATGCTTTGATATTGACTGTTGATATTTGCTTTTGTGCTTAGCCTCTACTCACTTAGCTTTGTGCTAATTCCTCTCAGTTGATGTTTTGCAGGTTTGTGTTGTTGAGGTTGTAGAAGGAAGAGTTGACCCCACTCTGATATTTTGTTTGAAAAGAAACGAGCCTCTTATTTTTTGTAACACCAAAGTTGATGATACTGTTGTTTGTGAACAATGTTGTAAATTTGTAAATATTAGTTTGTATGTAATGAGTTTGTTTAATTCAAAGCTTCCGCAGTGTATTTTAAAAAAATGGCTTGTGCTTTCCGGTGTTACAAAATATCTTTATCTTAATCCATTTTAGCCTGAAACATAACAAACAAAGGTAAAGTAACTTGTGTTCTCTTTTTCACATAATAAATGGCTAAAAATTAATAAATATTGCATAAAATAAATATTTAATAAAGGAGATATCACCTAATATATGATAGGAACAGATACACTAATTAATACTCAATATAATTGAGTATTATCCTGTGTCGACCTCTGGTACTAGTCCCAGAATGCAATTCCTAAGCCACAATAATACGCTAATGTTGAGCCCTACTTCACAAAGCAGTATGCTAAGTAACACATTTAATAAACACATACCACAATTCCACATGACAATACACATTGTGCATATATGATGCAAAAGTCAAGTATAACTCCCCTTGCTATTCAGTTTAAGGCAGTACGCAACTTTTATAGTGGTCAAGGCGCTATCTTTTCTTGTATATTGAGTAGTCTGGCTCGTCGTCGAATTATTTCGAAGATGTTGTCTCATACCAATATTATTCCCCCAGCATCTGTCACAAAAGCCTTAGATTTATAGTCTTTCAACTCATAACAACCTACGAGCGGATTTAGAAAGATGACAACCAATGACTTATCCATTCAACCCCCAACAATTTTTTGATAGGTGTGGTATTCGAACACATGTCCTCACTGTAATAGCAATTGTTATGATCAAATCATTTACTACTAGAGCAAAAAAAATAACCGGTGGTCAAGACGCAAAAGAAATCATGGCCTCTTTTTTTATATGTTAAATAGTTTAGCTCGCCCATAAGTTAAATTATTTCTGAGATACTGTCAGATATCAACAACTTCCTACTTTCTAGTTTCATTATTTTTTTATTTCAGTTTCAAGGTTTGCTAATATCTACCAAGTTCATATTTGCTTTTTGCTTCTATTATATGTCAACTACCCCTTTCAATCGTCTTTAACTGTTGCAACCTTTTTCTCTTCATGTTCAATTATCGCTCTCTCTTCCATTGACGACTTAATTTGGAAATAATTGATCACGTTTGAAAATAAGACCAAAACCATTCAAACACAAGTTTTGACTAAGCACATATATACTTGAATAATTTGTTTTCATGTTATTATATATCATCTCATCTCATATAAATAAAATACGAACTTTAATTATATCTATTACATAATCTTAACAATTAAACTTAGATAAAACTTTTAATTATTAAATCTTAATCATCCATTTTAATAAAAATTAAAATTTAATTTTAACTTTTCTTAATCAAAATGTGATACAATTTTAACTTTTAATTTAAATCAAAATTCTTAAAGATAATTTCATATATTTCATCTTAAACCCTAAAATATTGCATGTATTTTACTCATCTTTTTACAAATATTATCTTTACCCTTTATAATATTTTAAAATATCATATTTAACTAAATTATTAGTTTTATCATCCTAAAATATTTTATAATCGTTTTAATTTTTTAAATTATAACCAATAAAGGTTTAACTTATTGTCTCTAATTGTAACAATAATAATTGATTGATGACTATTACAAGAAATATAACCACGTCTATTCGTATCGTGATACCCTTTGCATCGATATTTCCACCGTGGTCTAAGTATTGACGTTGTTTGTCGTCATTTATTTAAATTTCCGTATCATTTGCATTTTATAATTATATAATTTCTTTTTATTAATGTTTAATAATTATTTTTTAAACCAACACGTGTATCACATGGGGATTTAATCTGGTGTGTGTGTGTGTGTATATATATATATATATATAGGGATGATATCAAATAAAAAGAAAATTAAAGTAAAAAGTGTAAAAAAGATGATTATTTGATCATTTTTCGGTATATATATCAACTGATAATCGTTAATTCATCATCTTTATTGATTAAAACTAGTTGTTCATTAATTTATTTTTTATTTCAAATTCAGATTTTGAAAAACAAAATTTTGGAATAATTTGTTGATGAACAAAATGTTTTCATCTAAAAAGTGATGAATATGTTGGATTCATCAAAAAAATTGATGAAGAACTAGTTTTAATCAATAAAGATGATGAACTAACGATTATCAGTTGATATATATACCGAAAAATGATCAAATAATCATCCTTTTACCCTTTTTACTTTAATTTTTTTACTTGATCTCTACCCTATATATATATATATTATATATATATATATTATATATATATATATATATATCAAACATATAATGTCAATATTACAAATTAATATTATCTTATTACAACCGCCAACCACCAAGATTAATATAATGCGACTAGTGGTTGGAGTAATTAGGCAGTAAGACTAGGTACATATAAATTATAACATTTTTAATGATGCGACTGATTCATGTTCCACATTACTTGTTAGAAATTACTACACATTTGCAATGTAAGGTGTTAATTGTTTTTTTTAAAACAAATCTCTTTACGTTTGATGTTTGCGGAAGGGTAGATATTTAAAGAATAGACTGTTTGTTTATGTAAACAGAAATGAGATTTGCAGATTTTTTTTGGATTATTTTACATTTATTTCCAGCAAAGATTTATCATTCTCTTTTCTAAAACAGGCATTTTCACGTAGGGATGAGCTTTTTGACCGAAAAACTGAACCGGAACCGGAACCGGTTGGAACCGGATTTCGGTTTTTGGTCCGGTTATCGGTTATTGTAAAACCTCATTTTCGGTTTTCGGTTCCGGTTCCACCGGTTATCGGGTAATTTGGTCTTAGAACCGAAACCGGTTTGTATGAAATTTTGTATTTGTCATATGGTTGGCTACGAACTATTATTTTTTGTGATATTGTTGGTTATTGAACTATTATCATCAACGATATGGCTAGTGGTTATTGTTTGTAAGAACGAAGTCAAAAAAACTATTATTTATTGGTCATATGTTAGTGTCGACGATGCATGCATGTTCACTTACGATTTCAAGTATTTTTAGTGTTAAATTTAAATTGTTTAGTATTTTGCTTATTAGTTAACCTTTATAGGTAAAAGTTAACTAATATAAATGTATCATATTTGACTTTAATAACAAAAATATTCACCGATTATCGGTTATTTTGGTTCACGCTTTTGAAATCGGTTCCAAATTAAATTTTCGTTCTTATCCGATTCTATACCCGAAATAACCGGTTAATAACCGAAACCGGAACCGGAACCGGTTCCCTTATATCGGTTCGGTTTTCGGTTCTAACTTTTACCAATTTCGGTTATCGGTTATTCCGATTCCAAAACCGAACACACCCCTATTCTCACGTATATATCTATAACTCACTCTCGTCTTTGATTTTAACTCCATAACCCTAGTGTTTTAAAATTTGGGTATTTAATTGACCGAGTGTGGCAAGCAGATCATTGTTCGACCCGCTCAACAACTAGGTCAACCCGATTTTATACACAGACATACACACATATGTACATACATAGATATACATACTACATACATACACATGTACATATGTATGCATACGTATGTATAAACATACGCACACATACATATATACATAAAACATACACACATATGGCATATACATACATACATATCAAGTTACGGCTTTTGTTAGTTTTATCGATATGATGTTGATAGCTCATATTTGTCTTATGTCCTTATTCGCTTAGTTATTATATTAAAATAAATTAAAGAACCTTAAAATTACCGAGTGTTTAAAATCGAGTTGGTTTTGATAATTATACTAGAATGTATGGATTTTCCTCACGTATTTATTAAAAAAATTTACATTGTAACATGACATTATTTCAAACAGTTTCTTAAGTTCAAAAAGCAAACAGTCTTCTTTATGCAGACTGCAGATATTTAGTCCGCATCTTTTTCTGCAGACATAAAAACAAACAAAAATAGACATCAAATATTTTCTCTAAAAAAACAAACAGTAACTAAGTATTGATCCATCGTTCACAGGTTTGGACTAAGATCAAATATATCACAACTTTTTTATAATTATTCTCTCCTCCCCTACAAAGAGCAGAAGGCATAAGTGCATAACACTTTAGAGTATCCTTCATTTCTTCTTAACTTCTCCTTCTAAGTAGACTTCCTTCTCTCACTTGAAAATTTTCTCCACACTAACCGCAAATTAGTCGATACCAATGTCACCTATACCAATGTCACCTCCAACATGGATTCACCATCCTAAGCTCGAGGTTAGGCATTGAAATAAGAAACGAACCATTCGATTTCACCATGGCCCCCTTTCACACTCTAGTGTCTGAAATATGTTTGATAAATAAGTTAAGTATTTAAGCTTACAATTGTATTTAAAAATTTGTCACTCATACAAAGGCATAAATATAGAACTTTTTTAGTAACCTACCCAATGGCGAATCCAGAATCCTATTCCGGTGGGTCCAACTTAGTAAAGTAATATGCAGCTGTCACGTTACGAGAACGGATTCGTCCACACACAAAAATATGTGTTTCTCTAACTTGTAAGGTAATGCAAAAGATGTTGTACCTTATATGAAAAAAAAACACTTATTTTGTTTAGATTAAAAATTATTTGGAGTCCAATTAATTTACTTACAGGGTCATATATTAATTATCTATAACACATTATTATAAATTTTAGAAAAATATTGGGGTGTATTGACCCCATCAACACAACTACCCAAGTGTGGAACTTGCCCTAGGGTTTTTACACCAAGCTGTAATATAAAAAAGATCATGTAAATCACTCATAATGGACATAGAGTCAACATTTGGTTTTTAAGAACGTGTAAAGAAATATGTACAAACAACAAATATTGATCAAGTGTATTTTAGACACTTGAAGGTGTGAGAGGACTACGATTAAATCGGAAGGTGATAGCATTCGCTTGATTTTTGGTTGGTGTAGATACAAAACAACCAAGTGAAAGAGTCTCCTTAAGAGCTAGGAGACAAAGTTGAAAAGAGAACCTCCAAAGTGTTTGTATACTCTGCTGCTTATTAAAGAGAAAATTGAGTAAAATTTAAACTGAGTCATATAATAATCTCGTCTAGAATTACGAATTATCACTTGCAAATACAATTACCTTGTAACATTTATAACTAAGAATAAATATATAAACTCTATGCTATGTCTTGTATATTCAAAGAATGTGTATAAATGATATATGTATTATTATAATTTGATTCATAAATATCATCCCGTATGTTTTCTGGTAAAATATTAGGTTAATTAATTTATTTTTATAAAAGATTCATCCGACAGTTTGGCCGAGTGGTCTAAGGCGCCAGATTTAGGCTCTGGTCCGAAAGGGCGTGGGTTCAAATCCCACAGCTGTCAATTTTTTTAATGTTTCTGTACATAGAAAAAAAATGTATACTAGTCGGATCTCTTTCCGATCCATTAACCCGAAATTCGCTCCTCCATCTACCTCCCCCCCATCTCCGCCACTACCACCAGATTATTATTTTTCCGGCGAAATCGCAACACTTTATCTCACAACTGCTTCTTTTTCGTGTAGATTCTGGTACGCTATCCACATCTTACTATCTAAAGATTTTCATAACTATCCCTAATTTGATATTTGTTCATAGTAACCGGTTAATCTAGCATCTTCTGATCTCGTCATCACCTTGTATGAATGCTAATTAGAGCTAATCGGAACTATACTATTTCCATTTGTTACTCGATCATATTCTTCTCCGTACTTTCTTGTATCCAATATACTTCGGGAGGGTAATCTTTAAGTTCCTGTTTGAATCCCTAAATATTTTTATTTTTCTTTTGGGAATGGACAATTGCTAATTTTAGTTATTCGATATTTCGATTCGATTGTTGAATTCTGTTGTCTGTACGAACCCTAGTTATCAGATTGGAGAATACGTTTTGCCATTAATTTGTATAGTTGCAACCGACACTTTGGTATTTGTATCCTGAAGATTTGATTATCGTTTTATCTTAGGTACCGATTTAGGTTTTCAAGAATCATGTCAGCCCCTGATGAGAATAACATGTCCAATCATACACAGGTTTCTTGAGTGTTTATGTTTGATTGCTTAATTTGCATTGTTCAATTGTGTAATCTTTACAAAATTGTCCTCTTCTTTCATAATCTGGATTTTATAAAGGATTGTTAATTCCAGATTAAACTTTATCTGCTGCATCATGGATGCCAGAAACAATGTTACTACTCAATTCACAATTTTACATTCATCATGCCTATGCCAAATCTAGAATATCTGGCTTTATAAAATTGGTATGCTACTAAACCTATTAATGTCTGTCAACCTGAAGCTTTTTCCATTATGAACCATCAACCATGGTTATGAGTTCATTTCAGTTACGTACATGGTTTTAGCATTTTAGGCTTGTTTGTGAGAATTTTTGAGATAAAACCGTTGTTTTTAATCATTGGATGCTATCTGGATATAAGAGGTTGATTTGGGTTTTTTTTTTTCTAAATCTCAATCGGGCCGGATGTGTCAAATCAAAAGATTTAGCTGAAAGAAGAATGGTCGAACAGATTGAAGTTGTCCAAAGTCAATTAAAGAATACAACCTTCTAGAGCATTTATTGAAATACTTAGATTACTATTGTAGTAATATTGTTGTTTAATGACATCAAATATTATTTTTTCTAAGAGGGAAAAAAAGTGTTTGTGGATCAGCTAAACCTGACCCTGTCCGCCTGGTTTTGACTTGTTCACCAACCCACCAATCTTACCACCTAGAGTCTTACTTTTTTTCATCATAGTTCTACTTTTTAGTGTTTGGATTTTGGTTCTACAGCTTGCATCACATGTCTTTGGTGAACTTCTAGACTCTGTGATCATGGATGTTGCATCCGAGTGTCACCGAATTGCAAGATTGGGACTTGATCGTAATTTAGATGATGAAGAAGAAGAACTAAGATTATCTGCACAAGCAAGAGCGAGAGTAGCAGATCCAAGCAATACTGAAGCAAATAGCAAATATGTGGTTGACATTTTCGGTCAAACACATCCTCCTGTAGCCAATGAAATATTTGAGTGCATGAACTGTGGTCGATCTATTGTTGCTGGTAGATTCGCTCCTCATTTGGAGAAATGCATGGGAAAGGTAATATTTTAGGTTTTTTTTCGTTCTTATTATGTAAATGATTGATTGTATCTCTCGATCTTTGTTGTTTGATATGAAATATGATGTAAACCATTCACCAAACCATTACTTCCAATTTTGTTAAAAGATTGTGCATTTAAGGTAAACCATGTAGATACTGTCTTCTAGCTATCATTTCCTGGAATTAATGGTGGTGGCGCGGTCATAAGAGTTGGATAATATGTCAAAATGGGTTAGTAGGGGTAAACGGCTTTTTGAGCTTGTACAAGTGAATATGTCTCCAAAGTCATATGACTGTTTCTATCAGCGTCGTAAAAAAAGACAATAAAAATACTTATAGATTAAAGGTTTCATATTGTTTTGGGGTTTTACAGGGAAGAAAGGCGCGGGTTAAATCTACAAGAAGTAGTACTGCTGCTGCTACACAGAACCGGTAACAATACTCATAACTTTATACCATGATTTAAATTCTAGTATTAACGACATAAACTCTTATCAAATGGAAACATGATTTTGCAGGTGATTTTCATTTGTTCATCCTTTATGGCGTTGTAGGACAGTCGGGGAGGAATCACAATCATACAGACAGGTTTGCAGATGCGTTGCTTAACTATAGACCTCTTATTATTATGACTCTTTCCCTTGGGACACAATATAGATCGAAAATACTCATTAGCCAATAACATGTTGCGATTATTTTCGTATTTTAGTCAAGCAAGTAGAAAGCGGTTTTACATGTATACCACATTGTTTGATATTTTCGGTTTATATTGCTTCTTTTTGGTTTATTCCAGAAAAACTAGAAGAATTAAGGATATACAATGAATCAAGTGTTGGGTAGATTTTATTGGAAGTCCACTAAGCAAAAACCAAGTCTATTCGTGTTATAATAAAGGGGTACGTTATGAGATTATGGTGTTTGGATACAATGATTGTGATTATGAATGTCTTCGTGTATTCAAGGGGGTCACATAATCAACTTCAATTCATCCTATATATAACTGATTTGTTTGGTATTTGTCTAATTGTGTTATCGGGTTTGGATTAGTTTCACGATGATCTATTTATTTTCGTGTCGAGTGTCGACCCATTTTGGCCAATGTGATCGGTAAGTATTTTATCAATTTTCGAATACGGTTTTCCGTTTTGACTACGATTTATTTTTATCAATTTTCAAATTCAATGTTTGTTTTCCAACTTTCGGTAAGAATTTTGAAACTGATTTTCATTTATATTCTAACTTCAATATTCAATGTTTGTTTCGATTGTATTCGAACATTAAATTCGGTATTTGTTTCGGTTTGGTTCGAATTTTTATTTTACTTTTTTGTTCAACTTATATAAATAATTATAAAAAAATGTGATGTGCTAATATTATACCAAGTACCAATAAATAATTTCATTAAACAACCGAATAATTTAAAATATTCACCATTAAATATAATTATGAATCGAATTTAAAATACTAAGTAACATCTATTAAGTAATCAAATGTTAAAATATCAAAATCATATAGTCAAAATAACAAATATCAAAATGATATACTATTGTTTTGACTGTAAATATTTTATTGTTTATTTTAATTTTTAATGTTTAAGGGTTTTGTAATTTTTGTTTGACGGGTTTTATTAACCTAAGATGCAACTCTCTTAATTGAATTCACAATCTTCTTTTCGAAATTCAAATTTTAAGTATTAAAGAAGATATTATAATGTTAAAGTTTTCCATTAAACGGGCAGTTTTAGGTTGTCGGGTTAACCCTAACCCGGTCTATTTATTTTCGGGTCGACCCGTTTCGAATTCGTATCACTTTTTTCATATCGGGTTTCATATCGACCCAAAATATTGTTCGCCTTAAGATTTTAGTAAGCGTTTGAGGGACAATGAATACCTACACTAAGAATAGTATAACTTCTAGTGATTTGACCTTAAGTTAGAGACTTATAAGTTATCTATAGAAAGTGGTTGGATTCTTTGGATGGCTCTATTTATGGTGAGACTTTTGAGGTTTTGGCGGGAAAGCATAGTCCTTTTAAGCATATTTATCTTTAGCAGTTGATAAAAGATATAAGTAATTTAAATGAAACATTTATGAAATGTTGTTACTATATTTTATTAAATCCAAGGTTCTAAATAACGTGAGACATGATGTGGCGGAAAGGTCAAGACTTAAGCCATGACGAAGTTACGGCGTTTCACAAGACGCGACTTAAGGCGGCAACTTTATATATAAATTTCTAATTATGTATATAAAATTATACAAACAAATATTAAAAACACATAATTATAGATTATAACGTAGTTCATCGATCTTTTTCTTTCTTTTCGGTATATTCAACCATCTTTATAACTGAATAACTATATATATTTGACTCATATGGCTTAATACCTCTAACACACCTAAAAAACATGACTTATAACAAGTAAAGACATGTTAAGCAGGATCTTAATGTACGTCAAGCTTTACGTCCAAGCCTTGGACCATATCGTGATGGCATTGTCAAGCCTCAAGCCTTGACGAAGCGAAGACGAGCTGTTTAGAACTGATTAAATCCATCATCATCAATCATAATATAATAACATTAGGATATTACGTCGATATCCTTGACAGTAGAAATAGAAGCATATTGTTATGATCAATACAAATACAAATAAACAAATGTATGACGTTATTTGATTTTTGATAATTTTCATATAAATTACTATAGTTAGTATGAAAAGAAAAGTATCTTGTTATCTACGTGACTAATTCAGGAAAATATTTATTAAAAGTTAAAAATAATAACAACAAAATGTCAAGGATATTTGAAGAAAGATGATTTGGACCAATGAAAATATTAAATACTCATAATAAAAAATGTTAATTTAAATAAATGTTATTTCGCAACTTGACCTATGACTAACTTAGCTTTATTCTGTTAATTTATTTATTTTTTTCGTTTGTAATTCATTTATATATTTATGTATTGATTTAATCATCATTTATCTTCAATGTCATCCTCATGAAAAACGTATCTTCTTTATCGTCATCCAAATCTATTATCTATCATCGCAAATTCGTGTTTAATTAAACCAAGAACATGAGATTGGAACCTAAAGTAAATCCATGTTGAAATGAGTACATAAATATAGAATCACACGGATCTTTGTTGAACCAAGAACAACATGCATCTAGAACCCTAATCAAGTCAATAACATGAATCAGTGTTGAAATCAAAATCAGAATAAAGACATGAATAATATCTCACAATCTGTGTTGAACCAAGAGCAATAAAACGATTCTATGATGAGAACGGGAATGAGGACCACAAATACAATCTTAATAAAGAATCGAATGCTACAACCTAAACGATTTCAAGAAACCTAATCATCAATCGAACCCTATGCCCTAATCTAGAGTCAAGAAACCAAAATCACGATTTACAACTTGGATCTGGAATCTTAAACACCATAAGTGCAAGAAAACCAAGTTAAAAGAGACTAAACCTAATGCTGACAATCTAAGACATAAACCCGAAACTTGAGTTAAATTCAAGACAAAATAAGTTTATACGAAACCCACACAAAACTAAAATGGTAAAAATTGGTCAACACGTACATAGAACGAAAAAATGGGTGAGGTTCAAGTAAACATGTCTGCTAACCCAATTTTGTTAAATAAAAATTTAAACAATTAAATCTAATATGATTAAAAATCATGTGAAATGATAAATAGTCGGCGAATTATAATTGGTCGAGTTAAAACATAAATAGTAAGAAATAGGGTTTACACAAACAAACACATACATATATCGATCCTATATATATTAATTGGATCATCGTAAAATGGTAAAAGAAAATTTCTAATTTTCTATTTTGCCATAGTCGAATGGATCGATAACTTGTATTATAAAAGCTATTTGGGATTAGAATAAGGAATGAATTAGGTCAATGAGACATAATTAAACAATAAATAAAGGAGAATGATAATAACGACCATAGGTAAAAGTAAAAAAAATATTATTTTAATTTTTAAAAATGATAACCGTATCATATGCATGGAAAATTGGAAAGTTGAAACATAATTAAAATGTGAGTATGGTAAAAAAAATTTACAAATATGGAAAGCCGACTATAAAACATGAATTATTATTGCCATTTTTAAACTTTTATAATCATATTTTTTACTCTTATCCGTAATACCCAGGGCTACGATTATTCATTATCAATAAATAAAATACCGGGTAAAAACTAAAAAAAATTGCCACCTAGTTGTCTAGTAATGAGATAGTTGAAAACTATAATTATATCAAGGATATACTTAGATATGCAAGATTTAATTATTTGAAGAGACTTAGACCGAGTGTATGGCTCTCAGGAAGAGCCTTCGGGTTCCTTCGGGTTTGGCCTGCTCCTTCGTGAGAGCCGCTACGGCCCTTTCGGGTTGATGCCTTCCTACACCATTTCAGGTTTGGCAACCCGATGAAACCGAATATATTTCCTTTTTTTTGGGTTTTGTAGAGAGAGTAAGAAAAAAAATATTTAGGTTGTTTTGGTTGATTTGGGATGAATGCTACTTGATTTTAGGTTAATTTGGGTCGGGAAGAAAAAAGGAAAAAAAGCTGGTGTAACAGCTGAGGTGTTATTCCAGTTAATTTAGGTTGAGTATTGCTATACTCATAGCCTTAGAGATTTTCCTAAAATGATGGTCATAACAATAAACATGAAATATATGTTAAGGTATACGTAATTTTGAAACTAGATTTATCTTTGCCCGTAGTAACATAAACTATGGAAGGAGCCTTTTGTGATTTGTCACAATGTTGATAAAGTGATTGAATTGAGAGACCGGAGAACTTGCTAAAAAAAGTGATTGAAACAAAAAAACATTAATCTATTGGAAGGTATTTATGTCATGATGTTGATAAAGATTGAATTGATCAACAAAATCGGTGATGATTTTATGAAGAGTGAATGTAGTTTGTCAAAAGTTGTTAGTTTAGTTATTTAAGATCAAAATTTACATTACATGTTTATATTTTTGTTACTTTTTTTGTCCTTTTGACTACCAGACTTTAATTTTACAGTTAATTTGTCTTTTAGGTAAGGATTTTTTTATCTTTACACTTAATAACATCTCTTAGTATATAAATACTAATTAAAATTTTATCTCTCTCTTATCCTCATTAAACTCTCACTCTCTGCCATTTCTCTATCTCACTTGAAATAAAGATAATATTTTAGTTAATATTTATATATTAAGAGATGTTATTAGGTGTAAAGATAAGAATACCCTTAACTAAAAGACAAATTAACTGTAAATTTAACGTTTGTTAGTCAAAAGGATAAAAAAAGTAACAAAAATGCAATCATAGGGACATGTAACGTCATTTTTAATCTTAAAAAATCAAACCAGTAACTTTTGACAAACCACATAGACAATTTCAGTAATTCACTCGTTTATAAATGATTGTTCGTATATATCATATATTGAGAATGATGTATGGGATAGTAGTAGTAATGATACAAGTTTAAAGTATTTTCATGGTATGGACGACATCATGATTGAATGTAAAGACTATGATATTCATGTTTTGAATATATCGTCAATATCAATAATACTCTAGATTAATTATGCTATTAACAATTGTGCATGTAACTAAAAAAAGACTATTCTATCATGGTATCTGACTCCTCCAACAGCATAATTTTTGTCATATTAACTACGTTAGGCCCCGTATATTTAAATCCTAGAATTCGTTACTCATGATGGTTGGGGTTGTGACGATGGACCATGGCAAAAGGATATTGACAAAAGAAAATTCAAATATTAAAAAAAAACATGTATTTACATGTTATGGCAAGTTATCTTTAATGCTATGATATGTTAAATATGGGTGTTCATCAAATCGATTTTTGAGTTTCTCGAGTTATTCAAATCAAGTTGTTCCGGTTTGACTATTTTCTAACCAGATTTGAATTCGTATGACTACTAGTAAAACCGATTTAAATTCGAATTCGAGTAAAACTAAATTCAATTAACTGAGTAGATCTGTTTAAAATTTTAAAGTTTAGATCAAATCTAATCAGAAATCTTTGTGATGAATATAATATTTTGAATATTAATTAGAGCTTGAACTCTCAAAAATAAGTTAGAAAAAGATCTGTAGGGTTTTCATTGTCTTAAAATAGCATATTGCTCTTTATATATCTAATAAGAAAAAAAATATGAATAGAATAAAACAACGCATGCGCGCAAACAAATATATGTATGTATGTACACATATGTGTGTGGGTGTGTGTATATTCGAAATTCAAGTCGGGTGATATTTTTTTATAGATTTGAAAATCGATTCAAACTTTCGAGTCAAGTCCAAAACCGATTCGAAAACCAAAAGCTGGATTGTTCGAGTTCGGTTCGGTTCGGTTCGAATTTCAGTTTTTACAAATCACGTCCAAATATTGAACACCCCTAATATCAAAACAAGATTAGTTATATTTTGATACAACGTTTGCTAACTAAAAATCGTTTGTCACTTAGCACTAATTAAGGGTTATTTTTTGCATTGTTTTCCAAATATCTAGAAAACTATGTTTGATGTACAAAAATGTAATTATTTATACTTACAGATATAGACAAATGAAAGCTAAATATCATGATGACAATTAAGAAGAAAGAATATAATGGAGGCAAAGAAAAACACCAAAAAACCTCAAGAACCACTTTGCATCATGTGGAGCACTTACGAGGTTGAGTTCAAATGATTAGAAGTCACAAAGATTCATATATGGTCACCACGGTACGTGGTGGGTGGGTGGGTGGGACCATGGTGTAGCCATTGAAGTGTCCATGGCGTTAAGTTGGAACACTTGGCCGACTCTCTTGGCTATAAATGGTTTGTTTAGTTAGTTGGCATTTTAAGAGTTTAGTGGTCCAAAGTTCAACCGGTTAAATTTTAAAGGACCATTTTTAGAATATTCGTGGGCTTTTATAATAGATAAAATGATTAATGATTAGCCCAAGAATTTATCCACCAAGTATCTTGATCGACATACATGTGTTTGTGTTGTTTAATGTTTACGTAGAATGTATATATATTGATTTCTTGTTTTGTTTAATGAAAGTATATATACTTATACTAACGTAAGTGAATGGACCTAAAAGATGCAATTCTTAATTTTCCTTTCAAGTTTTTTTTTTGAACAACAAATTTATGTTAGTGTGCTGGATCCGCAGTGACATCCAAATTGGCAGTATGCGAACCTCAAACCACGCGTTATGAGTAATAAACCCTCCTCCAACTATTTCCAGAAACCATCATAGTGAGACTTGAACCAAAGACCTACACTATGGGGTAAAACTCCATGTACCATTGGGACAGAAGCCCGTTGGTTTCAAGTTTTTATTTAATTGGAATTTTATTTTTAAATAAATGTGTTAAAAAGCATACAACTAGTATAAAATATTGAAAAATAGCTATTACAAAACAAGAACTAGAGTTAATTGGTCAAATAGTCCTTTAACTTAATCATTTCTGCCGATTTAGTCTTTTAACTTCAAAAGTGGTGAAGACAGTTATTTATGAACCATTTTATGATGAGTTTGGTTCTTTCGAACGTTGACTGTTAGTCGACTTTGTTAAAATATGGTCAAAATGACAATTATACCCTTATGTTTATTATTTATTCCTCATTTTTTAAAGTTTATTAATATTTATTATCTGTGTATTACTTAAATTAAAAATCTAAAATTAATCGTCTTTAAAGTGTGCACTTTCTCTCTCTATACATTAAAACAACCACCACCACTATTAGACATCACCACTTCTCTCTTTCTCTCTCTCTTCTCTGTTTCCGGTCACCACCACAACAGTCACAATCTTCGGTTGGCCACTATATCTGACCACCGCCAACCACCATCAAACAGAGACACATAACATCACCACCACACCGTCAATCAAACAGACGCACACAACATCTTTCAGATCTAAAAAAAAGAAAAGGAATAATCATGTGGGTATTTTAGAAAAACATCCATACACATGTACCCACCACCACTACCGCACAGGTGCACATCAAGAAGAAAAAGAAGAAGATGAAGTGCTTTGATCTGAAAAAAACCCGTTAAAACACCACACACAACTCAGATCAGAAAAGGCATCCACCACCGCACATCACCAACACCACACACAACTCAGATTTGAAAAAGCCCTTAAATTGACAACTGAAATCGAAGATGAAGTGTTGCAGTGCTCAGATCTGGAAAAAAAACCCATTAAAACACCACACACAACTCAGATCAGAAAAAGCATCCACCACCGCACATCACCAACACCACACACAACTCAGATTTGAAAAAAACCTTAAAATTGACAACTAAAATGGAAGATGAAGTGTTGCAGTGCTCAGATATGAAAAAAACCATTAAAACCAACAACTGAAATCGAAGATGAAGTATTGTAGTGCTTAGATCTGGAAAAAAAACCATTAAAAGCATCAACTCAAATCGAAGATGAAGGGTTGCAATGCTCAGATTTGTTGTACCGGTGCTGAAAGGACGATGGTGAGCGGCAACGGTTCTAGGGTAGTGGGGAGAGAGAGGGAGAGCATAGGAGAGAGAGAGTAGCGAGTGTGGTAGTGGTAGCTGGTGGCGGCGGCAGATGGTGCCGGTGGCAGTGACGGTGGATGGGGTGGAAGCGGTTCTAGGGAGAGGTAAGAGAGGGAGTGAGAGAGAGAGAATGTGTGTGTAGATATATATATATATATATATTAAATATTATTTTAATTAATTAAAATTTAGAAAAACAAGTAAAAAGACCAACTTACCCTTGATTTAATAGAGTTGACTAACGGTCAATGTTCGAAAGGACCAAACTCGCCATAAAATGGTTCATAAAGGACTGTTTCACCACTTTTGAAGTTAAAATACTAAATCGGCATAAATGGTTAAGTTAAAGAACCATTTGCCCAATTAACTCAAAAAACTATCATGTTACCCATTCTGAATATCAAGTTGATAAGTAGAAAAGGGAAATCTAAACTCATATCCCACCCTTCTCACCGATAATGGTGAGCAAGGTTAATTGGGATGGGTTTTGTGGTTAAGGACTTAAGGTTTTCTTTAAGGTCGATACAAGTTCTTAGTGGAGGAGTGGAGGTTGGGGAAGGAAAAAGATAAGTAGAGTGAGTGTGACTATAATAATTTTTATTTTAAAAAAATAGACTCTGAAGAAGAAGGTGACCTCGTTATATTCTTTTTTAATGAACCGCTCATTCTTAGGTGGTGTTTGGTTCGCTGGAATTGGATGGAATTGGACGGAATTGAAATTCAGCATTCCTAAATTTTGTTTGTGTTTGGTTCGCGGAATTCATGGAATGGAATTTGACCATTCCAATGAATTCCTTGAATCAAGGAATTGGGAATTTCTTCCCCAAATGGATGGAATTCTAAAAAATTCTTCAAATTCATAAGGAATCTCAAAACATAATTGTTGTTTTCTATCCCACCCCACCCCCCGTCATCACCCCAACCCCACCCAACCCTACACGACCTCATCCCACCCTACTCTACCCTACCCACCCCCAACCCTACCCTACGTCATCCCACCCTACCTTATCCCCACCCCCACTCCTACCCTACCCTACTCTACACCATCCCACCACCACCACTGCCGCAGCTACCACCACCACCACCGCCACCGCCGCCGCTACCGTCACTGCCACCACCACTGTCACCGCCACCGCCATTACCGTCACCATCACCACCACCACCGCCGCCGTCATCAACACCACTGATCCCCTCCGCCGAACATCGCTCACTGCCACCCTCCACCACCACCCACACCCGCCGCCGTGGTCACTGCCGCCCTAGGTAGACTATAGGGTTGGGTGGGGTGGGGTGGGTGGGGTACGGTGGGGTGGGTAAGGTAGGTGGCAAAGGGGGTAAGGGGTGGTGGGCGGTTGATTGTATGATTTATTTTGGTTTATACGTATTGAATTAATTTATTTTTTGCTAAATTTCAATTCCGGTCTTTACAACCAAACAAGATATAGGTTTTCACAAATTCCAATTCCTATGAATTCAAATTTCTATGAATTCCAATTCCTTGGTCAAATTCCAATTCCTTCATATTAATTCCATGAACCAAACGAACCCTTAGAAAATGTTTATGGTCATCAAAATATGCAGAAATCATAATTAAAAAAATCAGATTTCCATTTAATTACTGATTATATAAAAGGTTATTTGCATAGAGTTATGTTCAATATAGTCTATATAAAAAACGTAGTCCTAAAATTCAGTATACAATCACATGTGATTCAGTATACAATAACATGTGATTTGTAAAAGCATTATATGTGAATTACAAAAATTACAAAAATGTCACTCCATCCAAAATTTTAAAATGCAATATGAACCATTAATACCGTTGATCCAAGGACTAAAATTATTCCCTCAGAACTTTGAATTAAATATGGACTATATTAAACATTTCACTGTTTGCATAAAATAGTACGTTTTTAAAGCTTGTTGTATTGTTAAAAAGCAAAATTAGAGAATTTATTAATTTCTTTTAATTAAAGCAAAGTAGATTATATTTCAGATGTTACTGAAGTTCTACCACGTGACCAAAATTAGAGAATTTATAGTTACAATTGTGTCATTTAAAAGCCTGATTAAAAAAATGTTGATTGCATTTAAATATATCGATCAAAGAACATGTAATATAGATATGAAGTAAAAGAAAAGCTTCTTTTATATAATTTGAATGCCCTTAATTTGTTTTATGTGCATAGTATGCACACAAGACATACATGCGTATCATACGTTAAATCATCTTATTGTATGTATTGAACATTTAATTTGTTGTTACTGTGTAAAAGTTGACTTTCTATTATATGTATTAAAATTATATCATTTTTTCCTACAAGTTAAGTTCTTGAATAGCATACTACTTTTTTAAAAAAGTTGATGCAAGTAATTTACCTTTTTTATTAAAATAATAAAGGACTAGGCTTTAGCTAGAGTTTTTATCGTTGGATCACCACCAAACTTTGGTAACCTAACTAAATTACTTTCTCGTGTTGATGGTGGAGTCTGATCGGTCTCCTGTGGGCCTTCTTTGCCGGATAAAAGAAAGTAGCAACAATGCATCCATCGTGCCAACGACGGCCCATATGAGAGCAAAAGGCCGATCAAATTCCACATCACCTTTAGGGAGGAATTCCGGTCGTGTCACCAAAGTTTAATGATGATCCAGCAGTAAGAACTTTGACTAGAGTTAAAACTCTAATTAAAAAATTCAAGTCCTTACTTTCTTTAATAGTTTATCGTAAGGTATATTAACTTTTTTGGAAAAACAGGATGCTATACATTGGCCGTAACCCTTTTCCTATTGTATATATTAAAATTACATACATTAAAATAAATTAAAAGTTTAATACACATAATATAAGATTTTAATATCTGATATATATAATAAGTATTCATACAAAGTTAAATATATTTTCATAAATCTGTCCAAAAACATTTATTTCTATGACAATGAAAACAAAGTTCCATTAAAGCAGCAACACTACAAATTTGGTACATAATGAAAAGAAATTAATAATATCATTTGCATCTATTCTATTTATTCTTATTATCACGTCAGCGTCACATCATTTTTTTCTCTCATTTTTAGCACTCTAAACCCATATTCATCTCCCTCAACCACCTATCTTCTAATATAAATAAAAGACTAATTTTGATAAAATCTATTAGATAATTCTAGCCACTAGATTTAAATAAATGTTTTAACTATCAAATCTTAACCATCTATTTTGATAAAAAAATTAAAATCCAATTTTGACTATAAATTAAATCAAAATTATTAGAGATAATTTCATATATACTGTTTTTAAATTATAAAATACCGTATTTGCGCACCTTAATTTACAAATATCATATTTACCCTTTATAATATTTCAATATATCATATTTAATCAAATTCTTTGTTTTGTCATTCTAAAATATATTATAATCATTTAAAATTCTTTTTTAATTATAACCAATAAAAGTTTTATTTCTCCTAATTATAACAATAATCATCGATGACTTGTATAAAAAATACAATCACGTCTTTTCGTATCATGATACTACGTTTCTGCCGTCACGTCTGCCCTCCCACTTGTGTCGATGTTTCCACCACTTGACATAGTCTTGATGCCTTATGTTACCATTTTTTAAATTCTCATTTAATTCGCGTTTTATTATTATTTAATATACTTTTATTAATGTTTAATATTTTTTATTTTTTAAAACAACTTATATATCACAGAGTCATTTAATCTAGTATATATAAACAATAAAAGAATCAAATCCAGCATAAGTATAAACCAATCGGGGGTTAATGGGGTGGGGGCGGGATGCTGTTGCTAGTTGGATACGCCCAACCTAAAGAAATAGGAAAGCAAAACAAAGGGGGAATGTCGTCATCGCCGTCTTAAATACAACGTACTCCATACCCAGAAACAAAATGTATGAAAGAAAATCATTAGAAAGCTGCCGAAAATGTGAAAAAGCCTTGCAAAAAGTGATTTATCAAACAAATCATAATGATTTGGGATTCATGTATGTGTGTAAGTAATGTTTGATATAATATATATGATGATGATGAATTCTAATTTTTTATGAGTGTTACTATTTTGATTCCCTTCCTCTTATATACCAGATATATGATTTTAATCGATTATAGTTTTCAATTTATATTACACACTCAAATACATCACATCATCAGGATTATATTAAACTATCAAGGGGATACAAATAATTTTAGCCAAAATTATTTATCAAGGAGTTCTCTTGGTACTATATATATATAGGGGAGGGTTCATGCGAAAAGTAGTTTATTTGCGAAAAATGCGAGAATCAATTTCAGCCATTGATTTGTTTTTGATCTTGTGGTTCATATTTATCATAATAAATATTTTTATTTAATTCAAAAAGGTATATTAGTAAACAAAAATATTTTCTCTCTCCTCTCTCTAATTAATTTTTTAGATTTTGTTTATTTTTTTGTTTTTATTATTTTTGAAATTAATTATTTTTTTCAGAAATTTCTTATATATTCGACTGTTCATTAATGAATGGTAACATTTTGATAGAATTTTTTTTATCTTTTATTACTAAAAATTATTATAATTAATATATGCGTTCAACCATGAATAAAAAATAATTATAATTTTGTTCAATAAGAAACAACCTAAAAACAAACAAAAATAGCTTAAGAATCCAAGTTTACTATTGAACAAATATTTAAATAATCTAAATACACTTATACAAGCATAAAAGTTTGTTCATTAATAAACAAACCCATTACTAGAAAACAAACAAACACTAAACAAAAAACATTTATTCACTATTAAACAACAAACATCGTCTATTACATAAGACCAGAAATTCATTTTCACTAATGTAAAACAGAAACAAACCTAGAATCTGTACACTAATAAACAACAAACATTTTCTTGTTTGATAATGAATAATTTAAATAAAACTAAAATAAAATTAATAAAAAGGTAAACCAATGAGGCGGATGAAGAAGAAAAAACCAGCCATCAACCCGAACCTGATTCGCAAAGTAGATGTTGGAGGGGATGGGTCGGAGGTCGAAGAAAATAAAACGATACCAAATCCAGAGTTTGAAAGCGTGGTGGCACTTGGCTAGTTGTACATGCAAATGATCTCATCACCTACTTCGCTAGTTGTACATGCAAATGATCTTGTCGCCGGTTGTAGATACAACCGACATCGTCGCCGGCGAGTGCACCCGGAGCCTCAAACATCATCTCCGATTTGGTTGAAAGAGAGAACAAGGGGCTGCAGTTTTAGGGTTTAAAAAAAGAGTGGGGGTGAGGATGTTGTTATACGGGAGAGATTAGAGAGGAGAGAGATATTGGTAAAATGTCTTTTTTAACCTTTTTTAATTTTAAATTAATATCACTTGTTTTTCTAATAATTACAAAAGTGTCATAACCCCTAATAACCATTGATTAAAATATCCTAAGGTTCAGATTACTTCTCGCACTTTTCGCAAATAAAACACTTTTCGCATGAACCTCTCTCTCTCTCTCTCTCTATATATATATATATTGAAAAGTTAATTTGAGAACCGTTTTTATTGCGAGAACCGCGAGAATCAATCTTAGTCGTCCAATTCCCATTCCTTCAATTGGATTGCCCATCCATGAATTCTTTACAAGCACCTTGTCACACTCAACCCCCCACGCTCTTCATCCATGAATTCCATTATCTAAAATGAACGGTCAAGATTGTTTCTCGCGGTTCTCGCAATAAAAACGGTTCTCAAATAAACCTTCCCCCACCGCCTGAATGGCCAACAAGCAATTCTCGTACGAAAAACAATTCTCGTTTGAACTCTCTCTTATATTATATATATATATATATATATATATAATATAGAAACTCAACTCTTCTCAACATTTACGTGTCACGAAATTAGATATACTGAAATCATAACCTAACCTCACATAACTTGTGCATAATATGGTTTGGCTTTCAAATTTAAATTGTCTGGTCCAAATGCCAAAAAAACTTTTAAAATATCATATAATGCACCACTATTTTCACCAAATTAATGATTAAAAAATAAATATCTGAAAAATGTAAGTATATAATTTGACATCTTGGTGAAAGTTTCTTTTAGAATACTAAAAAGACTTGAAACTAAAATAACAAATAAATGGTTAAGATTAATTTCTTTACATGTATATTAAATATGTTTTTTAACTTTATCAAATGAACTTACCACATGAATTTCTTCACCTAATTTATGATGAAAATGTTTAAAATAAATCATAAATATAAATAAAAGAATAACTGTTGTCCTACAATTATTAAACGATTTAACACTACAATATCAAAATTTTAACAAAATAAAACCCATTCCTAACATAGATTCTTTTGTTAATGTCTCAAAAGAAAATTAAAAACTCGCTAAGAAAATAAAATAAATACAAAAATCCAAAAACAATTGTAAAATTTACCAAATAAGTGAACCTAGTGGTGTTCATGAAATTAACGGAGTTAGCTATAGTTATCATTTCTTGAGAGTCTTGTATTCTTTTGCTAAACATTAATACTAATTTTTCTACTCACTCAACAAAGACAATTGCTAAAACCAATAAATAATATGAGAAAAGTGAATTAATGTATTATAAATGTCACAATTTAATAGGTAACGAGATAAAGTAAAAGGATTTAGTAGAAGAAAATATATTTTTTCTACTTTTTTGTTTATAGCAATATATCATGAACTTTGGATTCTTTTTTACGAATTCAAGCTAATAATTTATCATCCGGCTACTGTATGAATACAACATTTCATTCTAGTCATTCTTGGTCAAAGGGGGTACGTCATCCATTACCGATTTATATCCATAAGTATCAAACCGAGATACTCATCCGAAATCATACAAGTTGATAACTGAAAATCCGATCTGCCTCCATTTGAGGGGTACCTAAAATACCCAAAGACCTCAATAATCAGTCATTGACTCTAATAATTAACAATTACGACTTGAACCATACATTTTCTATTTATAAACATTATGTCCAAGTACTGGTTGCTTGTGGTTGTAAGCACTTATGGCTTACAACAATAGCACTTACATTCACATTCTTAGCTTACGGACACCTTCAAGAACACCTATGGTCAGAAGGCCCTTTCTTTATGGTCGTAAAGGCCTTTGTTCGAGTCTAATAACTTATGTTCAATCTCTAACCCATATTAAATACAATAAACTCACATGCAACGACTTCTGAAGGCTAATCTATGGTTAAAATTATCAAACTAGCTTATATAAACAACATGTGATATCCTTTTAGGCTTAAGCATGCTTTTTAACTCACTAAAGTTCAAGAACACATAGATGGAAGAACTATATAACCTTGATTCTTTGGTTATTTGTTGTTAAAATCTTGCTCTTGGCTCCTTGAAATCTTGATATGTCTTCCTCTCTAAACTTTCATTCTCTCTCTCTCTCTCTCTCTCAACACACACATGAGCACACACTATGCATGTTTTGAGATATTTATACTCGTCATTAAATATATGTATTTTATAAACATACCACTTACAACTTATTAAATATATATACTTTAACTTATATAGTCAAACACTAATCCTTTGACAACTTAATTCTTTTTAGAAATTATAATAATGGAGTTTTCAGAAAATCAAGATATTAGATTGACCAAAATAGTAACAACTTTAAAAACTAGGGACTAACATTGTAACTCTTAAAAGTTTATATGTCAATTGTCAAAAGTGAACGACACTAAAAAATGTAATTTACTCCTTTATTGTTTTTTAAGACTATCATATAATTAATAGCATTAGTTATAATTATTATAACTTTAATATTAAAATGACATTCATATAATGTCTATTCGAGAGCAAATTAGAGTTGTCCCCGTTTTCAAATTTTCAAACATATTGACGTTATATTACTTTTTTTTGTCTTTCTTCCACTATTTCAAACTAAAACAATTAAAACATACCCATAATATTACACACTTAAACACATCAAAGTCTCTCTCTCTCCTCTCGACTTCCCAACCCTGTACATCTCACCTTACACCAAGCGTGAGTGGTGTTCCGGCCTACTCAAAGTGCCACATTGATCGGCATATGCAGTGGTTTACGGATGTAACACCACCCTAGATACCACATTACTCTCTCTTCCACATCATTATCACCCAAGAATACCTTATAGTGATTTAATATTTTAATGTAACCAAGGTCCACTCATTTATTTTATCTTTTATTTTTATTAAATACATAAATAAAATTACCAATATATAGTTTTACCTTTATTTGCGCGTAATTCTTAATACACTCTCTTTTATACTTTCTGGTCTTCCTCAACAATTCCCCAATTTCATTTATCCATCAAAATTGCTCTGGAGTGGGTTTCCGTCTACCCTAAAAATCCCTCGAAAATCCACATTCAATACTTGAAGGATAAATATGAACAGCCATGAATGAGTGATAATATAAAGTTGTGTAATTAATGATCATGTTCTAGACGAAATCTCTCTTTCTCTCTCTCAATGAAAACAGAAGTCAAAGTTTGAAGTCAATTGGTCGACGTACTATCTTACATAATAAATTCGAACCCATGGAGCCTACACGTAAACAAATATAAATTATAAGGCTTTGAAATAAATACTGCTTTAATTCTTATTTGAAGTTGTATTTTACTTGGACACATGCCTAATTGGTCCTACCTAGGCATGTTAAGTCAAAACTCAAACATATATGCCAACATGTTGTCTATTAAAACAGAAGATCGAAGCTTTTCAAAAGTCAAGGTTAAAACCGTTGAGTATTGTTCCATATAGGACGACTATAACTCAGGTTATTCTACTTATTATAAATTGGTTTTGAGTTAAAACTTCACAAACTTACAAAAACCCAAATTGTCATTAGTTTAAAAACAACTCCATTATCTATCTTTAATGACGATGACGACGATGGAAAATTACAAAGTTAAGACTTTATTCAACCACCGTTGTATTGTTTCATAATTTGTTTTTCACCTTAAGGGGTGTTTGGTAGAGAGAAATTGAGATATAGAAAGGGAAAGGGAAACAATTCCCTTGTTTGTTTGCATATGAGAAAAGGTTAGATGGAAAAAATCATTTCCAATTCTCTCTTGTCATTTCTCCCTTATATCTAAAGAAAAGGTGGAAATTGACTCTCTTGACAGTATTCTCGTCCCTCTTTTCATTTCCCAGTCTCCACCCTTGTCTCTCTCTAGTCTCCACCCTCGTTGTCTTGGGCTTCGTCTGCATGTCTACTGCTGCCTTGTACCACCACCGTTGCTAGGGCTTCTCGTTGTGTGTACCACCGCCATTGCTAGGGCTTCTCGTTGTGTGTACCATCGCCACCGCTAGGGCTTCGTCTCTCTCTATCCATCTTCGGCCGACAACCATAAGGTATGTTTCCATCTCTCTCCACCCGTCTCTTTCTCTCTCTTTGTGTCTCTTTCTTGTGTTTCTCTCCACCGTCTCTCCCTGAATATATGTTTCTATAACATATATGAAACTGGTGTTCGTTCTTTCTTGTCGGTCATCAAAGGTATCTCACTTGTTTAATTGGTATTCTTGAATCTTGATTTATTGGTAATCTTGAATATTTGGTATTGATGATTTGTTGTATTGGTTAAGATTAGATCCTTGTTTTAAATTCTCAGAATTTGTTTAGGTCATCTAGTTTGTGTGTTTTGTTTGTTTCCATGGGGCTTTTGTGAGTAATAGAAGAATTGTGAGTATTCATTTGTTTCCAGAATGTTTTGAATGATTGTGGATGCTGCAAAAAGATGAACTTGGATATTCTGATCATTTGGGTGATGATGCAGTTTGATTGATATGCTATGAGGATTAGCTTGTGAATGGGTCAAAATATGGAGCTATTTGGGTCCTCATTTTGGTGTGGCATGCTGCAAGTTTTATTGTTATAAACATGTTTGCGTTTTAGTATGTCTAGTTTTTAATTTCCGAGTCTATGAATTATGATAAAGTGGTTGTAATCACGTGACTGTTGGTAATTTACCTTTTTAGTTTGAAATATGAGTTATCATTGTGGTTAAAAAAAGTATACCCATTTCAGATTATGCTTGTAGAAATCTCTGTTGAATTCTTGTAGTATCAAACAAGAGTTATGATTCTCTATTACATTTCTCTGCTAAAATCTTTGTGCTATCAAATAGAAGAGTCAATTCTCATTCTCCAGACTACTGCTTTTTTTCTGCAATTCCATTATTTGTTATCATTTTTTTGCAATTCTATTTTCTGTACCAAACGCACACTAAAGTCAAACAACCACCAAAATTGAGATTATTGAGTTCGACTACCACCACCTACACTGACTTTTTGATAGATCTAACTACCCTTTGTCGCGTACGTTTTTTAAATCGAACAACCCACTGCCGTTGCTAACCTTTTCAAGTTTGAACTACCCATCACTAGTGATCTTTTTGAGTTTGAACCATCATAGGCCTTGGCTTTTGTAAGGACCCAATTTTTTTAAATATATCAAATCCAAAAGATAACATTTCATATAGAAGTAGCTTTACAAAACTATTTATCATCATTGTATAAATTATACAAAAAGGTGATCATCTTTTCAAAAGAGTTAGCGGAAGCAAGAACCATCCTTCTCTAACATGAGCTTTACCCCAAACATTACCTAAAAAGGAAAAAATCACCTCTGATAAGCACTAGGCTTAGTGAGTTCACTATCTCATAAAATCATTAATATTTAGAACTCTGATAACAATAATATCACATTCTTATAACACTTAAACACATTTGCCACTCAGGCTCATTTCAAGCCACACAGACTTAATTTAGGGGTGTAAACGAGTCGAGCTTTTATCGAGTAACTCGAGCTCGGCTCGTTCGAGTCGAGCTTTATTGAGCTCGAGTTCGAGTTCGAGCTAAAAAACGAGCTCGAATTATTTAACGAGTCGAGCTCGAGCTTCTAAGAGCTCGGCTCGAGTTCTTATCGAGCTTTTCAAGCCCTGTATAGTATATGTATATTTATATATGTAATATGTATATATGATGGGATAATATTAAAACATATTAAAAAAGAGAACTTATTTAAACAAATCTACTTTATATACATACTATTTATAATAAGTAGTTACTAAAAAATCATTAATTTCTTATTTTATCTATATTTTGAATAATTTGGTTTTTGAATTTAATTTTTTTATATTATTTCGAGCTTTTCGAGCCGAGCTCGAGCTAAATATACCCTTTCCAGCCGAGCTCGAGCTTCAAGTATGAAAGCTCGTCGAGCTATCGAGCCGAGCTCGAGCATAACATAACATTTCGAGTCGAGCTCGAGCTTGATTCGACTCGTTTACTCAATAATTATTACTTTATTAATACATTGCTACTCATGCTACTCTATTACCACTCTGACATCTCTTTTGCCAATTGGGCATCTCTTTTACCACTCAGACATCTCTACTGTCACTCAGACAATCTCTATTACCACTCAGACATCTCTTTCTTTTCACAAATTCCAATCATGTAAACATATACATTATCTTATATAACTCATTTTTATATAGGGAGAATTTCTTCTATATCCTTACAAAACTTATAAATTACTTCTATATCCTTTCAAACTTTTAAATTACTTATATATCCTTCCAAACTTTTATAAATTACTTCTATATCCTTTCAAACTTTTAAATTACTTATATATCCTTCCAAACTTTTATAAATTACTTCTATATCTTTTCAAACTTTTAAATTACTTATATATTCTTCCAAACTTTTATAAATTACTTCTATATCCATTCAAACTTTTAAATTACTTATATATCCTTCCAAACTTTTAAAACTCTCATATATGTTTAAATACCTATTTAATATTTATTAATTCATTTAAATATCAAGGGAGAATTTCACCTATGTATTATATGATAAGTAGATGATGATAAAGAACTTGAATATGTATTCCTAAATTAATGTAGTGGATTAAAAGTTTGAATTAGATAATAATTCTAACACAAATTAAATTTATTTTAAATAAAAATAGAATTAAAAAAAAACTAAGTTGGAAAATTAAATTGCTTTATAACAACGTAACTAATATTTATAATAATATTACTATATTAAAATTTAAATAATATTTTTTACTAACTATTTTATCTCCTATTAAATTAAATTTTAAAAATTGGGTTTTCAACTTTGACTACTAAAAGTCAAAATTAGACTTTCAATTTTAATAAAATAAATGGATAGGATTTAATTTTGATTAAATAAATGGTCAAGATATTCTAATTAAATTGATTAACGTTAGTCTTTTATTTATATTAGAAGATGGTAATATAGTAATTTTATAAATAATTGAATTTGATGATGATGATTATTGATATTTAAATGATTTAATAAATATTAAATAGGTATTTGGACATATATGAGAGTTTTAAAAGTTTGAAAGGATATATACGTAATTTAAAAGTTTGAAAGGATATAGAATTGAAGTAATTTATAAAAGTTTGAAAGGAAATATAAGTAATTTAAAAGTTTGAAAGGATATAGAAGTAATTTATAAAAGTTTGGAAGGATATATAAGTAATTTAAAAGTTTGAAAGGATATATAAGTAATTTATAAGTTTTGTAAGGATATAAAAGAAATTCTCTCTTTTATATATTCACAAAACATATCATGTATTAGAGAGTAAAGTGAAACTCACTTCGTTAGCAGTAAATTAAGATTTCGTTGATTTTATGCTTTTCTAATCAATCTTATGATTGTCAATGTCCGCCTACATAAATAATTAACTCTTCAGAATTCAACTACTCAATAAATACTCTATCGGTATGCTACAAGACCTGCTACACTGCCTGTGTATCTCTACATGACCTTGGTACACGACCTACACAGACCATGTACACCACTGTGTATTCTAACCCTACACGGCCCGTGTAGCTCTACTATACATGGCCCACACAAGCATATGGCATGTGTTCAACAAGGGCTGTAAACGGCCCGTGTACCATTGCATGGCCCGTGTAGCTTTACACAAGGCCCTACACAGCCAACACCCATGTACATGCCTCGTGTATGCCAATTCTTAGCAACTTTCCGATCAGAACAACCCTGTTTCCGACCAAATACCATGTCTAACTCATTTTAGCTCAACAAAAAGTATACAAAACACTTGTAAACTCATACCAACTCTAATGAACATAAAAAAAACAACAAATTTACTAACAATTGATTATCCTTTGATCAATTAAACTAAAAAATTCAAGCTTTGACCCATTTGCTCTATATTCAACCATGCATGTACAAATTTTAGTAATTTAACATTTCTTAAACAACTAATCATTAGAATAACTCAGACAAAAGAACATCAACATGGTTATGAACCATCAATTAAGACAAGTACCCACTTCTACAAATGATCAATTTTTTACTATTTAGGTCAAAGTTACATACCTAGCTTCAATTGATTCCTTAAAGCCTTCAACTCTAATCCTCAAATTTTAGTGATCAATTGCAGCAACTAAGGTTCTTCTTGAACCTCTCAATTCTTCGGACAATGCAACACACACACACACTCAACTATTGATCAAGTTAGACTCTAATTCATTTTATATATCAAAGTTTAGTATTTTTGTCAGAATTTACCCTCAACTTATTATACTAGCATAAATAACACAATTCAGTCTCTTTTATCATATTTAAATATTTAGTCACATAAAATTTAAATCTCTACACTGTTGAACTCTCTCTTCCTTTTTACATAGTTTGATATTCAATGCATTCTCTCTCTCTCTATATATATATATATAACTCAAGCAATCTTTGTAATTTAAATCATGTAAAAAAAAGGACTAATAATAATATAACTCACAAATTTTTGGGGTGTTACAATTTTCGAATTCGAACCATCAATAACGGTGACCTTATCAAATTTAAACCACCATCGACTCTAATATTTTTGAACAACTTCCACCAACCATTTTCACCGAGACTTGACGTACCTTTTTGACTTTGTATTTTTCGAATACTAGTTTTTAGAATAGGATGTTACTTTAGATGAGTTTTTTAAGTGTTAAAATGTTAAAATTATGCATAAAAACGGTTATTTCTATAATTAATCTCATCTAATAATAAGCCGTCTACATTCACAAGAAATAATGACTCATTATTCCTATCACTAACATAGGTGAGTTGGAAACGGGATATAAAATTTCACAATATTAAAGACCTAAATGTTTACAAATAGATTAATATATACACTTAAAGTTAATTGTTAGATATGTGGTCATATATAAATATAAATAATATAATATATTATAATATCTTATACTATTTAATCATTAAAAGCCTGCCGACTAAATCATGGTAGTACGGACGTGACGATAGGTAGGTGTGGACGTCTTGCTTAACCATCATTGTTACACCACCATTTCATTTTTTTTAACATCAACAAAAGGGAAAGCTAGTGTCAATGAAGTTTCGGTATAACCATCATTCTATCTAACAAACCTAAAATATATTAAATTAAAGGGAGAATTTCATATTTATCCTTACAAACTTGCTTAATTACATATATATCCTTACAAAAACCATTATTACATATATATCTCTCTAAACACTCTAAACTCTTAAATATGTCCTTATACTTAATTTAATAGTAATTAAATGATCTAAAAATTAAAAAACATGATTCCAAATTTTATTTAAAAGTAAATACTCTTTTTCTATTTTTATCCTTCTTTCTTTCTCACTTAATCCCGAAAATGGGCTTTACTTTTTAAATAATATTTGGAATCATGTTTTTTTAATTTTTAGATCATTTAAATAATATTAAATTAAGTATAAGGACATATTTGAAAGTTTAGAGTGTTTAGAAGGATATATATGTAATAATGATTTTTGTAAGGATATATATGTAATTAAGCAAGTTTGCAAGGATATATATGAAATTCTTCCTAAATTAAAATAGATCTAGCAAAATGCTAGCTATAAATGTTACGTGTGACTTTTTTTACGTCTAACATATGATACTTATAGTCATTAGTCATATATGTTACATTCTCCAACCTTCTTGTACGTACGTACAATTAAATATGTTTATTCTCAAAAAAGTGTTTTCTAGAATTATTTAAAATACAATATCAAAACGTTATTATTTATTGTAAGTTCATCGGATTCTTATTCTAAATTAATTGTTTATGAGTGAAGTAGCTTAAAATCATTTATTAAGTATATTACAAAGTCATTTTTCGTTCGATATAAGATATTACTTAACACAGGCCCTCACATGTGATTTTTCTTTCACGTCTAACACGTGGATACTTATAAGTTACGCGGAGTACGTGTGGTCTTTGACCAACTACGGGTGAATCTTGCACTGATACCATTTAAGTTTGTGGGTTTTCCAACTCAAAACTAATGTACCATATATGATAGAGCACATGTGATGTAAGAAGATCAAGCCACTGAAAGATGAACGAGCCTCATCTAATTGGGACAAAATAATTGGCTAGACTTTTTCATGTAGTGGTATTGTTCTAGCTATTTTGAAATAAATTACCGTCTGTTTTTTTCTCTAACTATTGAACGTAATTGATTCTTTTTGTTGGCTATTAATAATAACAGTGTATACTTAACACAAGCAGAAATGTATGTGTAACACCTTAGGCGAATCTCACATCGGCCGTGGACAGGAGAGGTGTTGGGCTTATAAGTAAACTTTGGCCTTATATGACACAATGCGTTTTGGGGCCACAAGCACGGCAGATCTCATGAGAACTCTGTAGTTAAGCGTGCTTGGGCATGAGCAATCCAGGGATGGGTGATCCCCTAGGAAGTTCTCGTCCGGTCGCCAGAAACAAATCTGTGAGCCAGTGGGGCAACGCGGACAATATTATGTCATGGTAAGTCAGGGTGTTACAGTATGTAACAAGTCGCACTCATAAATATGGAATTATTGTTGATGACAAAGCTGTTGAAGTTGTGGTAATGAATTTTTATCAAATTTAAATTTTCTTATCTCTTATATATGTTTACTTTTAAGGATATTATTATTATTATATGAGTAGGCTTCATGAAAGCTATTGCAAGTGACTCCCGAAGCATACCCAGAGGCTGGAGATAAAGATGATTTTACAAACGATGACTCCTCAATATTTAAAGAACCGGAGAAAAAAAGGGGGTACGTTCAACTAGTTGAAACGATATTGAGCGTAAAAAAGAATGGTGATTTTTCAACAGGTTCACAAACTATTCATCAACTAAAAAACGTTGCCAATGTAATGTTTAAGATCATCCAAGAACATATTCGCAATGCAAACTTATCAGCGGTTCTTAATAATATAATCATAGAGGTACCTATGAACTATTGCTTACTTGTCTTTTTAATATTATGTAGTTATGTATTAACAACATTTGTGTTTGTTGAATCACTTTAGGTCCTAGGTATTTCTTTGGTCCCTAACATTCTCAATTGGTTAATCAAAGATCACCTTCGGGCTTCGGGGTTCGGGAAGTGGTACTAATAATGGTAATTACTTATATGCTTCTAATTTCACATAATCGGGAAATTGATTACTAGTTGATATTTTATCATTTGCATAATGAATACTTGAATAGTATCTGTTGGAACCTAGAGGGGGGGTGAATAGGTTATATGCCCACTTTTTAAAGTTTTTAACAATATTTGCAAATAATTAAAGAGTTTAAGGAAGGAAGATATCACCAATGAAGTAGTTTGGACACAATGATTTATAGTGGTTCAAGCAAGGGTTAACAACCTTGCTCTACATCCACTCCTTGGTCTCACCCACCAAGAGTTGCTCCACTAACTTCTCTCTTTGAAGGTAGAGATAAACCTTTTACAACTTCTCTCTTTAGCTTACAAGAATTACACTTCACTCTTGCAAACAAGGTTAAGATAAACCTCACATCACTCTAATTGGAAAGGTTAGAGTTGATCCTCACTTCTCTCTAATTCTATAGGCTAGAGATTATCCTCACACTATTACAAATGTATATGAATGTAATGAAGTATATGAACTTGAAGACTTTCACTCTTGCTTGATTCTTGATCTTGAAAGATTGAATTATCAAGGAATATGAGCTCACAAGATTTTTATGTATTCTGTGTTTTTTTCAGATTGCAAGAGGTGAGTGAAACACAAGACTTGAGTTGCTTTAAATAAGGAAAAAGTTTGATGCTCAAAAAGTGTCCAGACGATCCACGGTCGATCCACGGTCGACCGTGGAATCGACCGTCGCACTGCTGGAGATTTTTTTAGCCTTGTGCATATAGACGTTGGGCTTTTACCAAAACCACACACAACCCATTTTTACTATAAAAATGTACTGAAAAGAAGCTTTAGAAAAGTTGGGTAAGTGCCATACTTCTTAAGTTTGAATTTAATCATGAAAATGGTAGTTTGGAAACCAAATGCACAAAGCATGTTGGAAGTTTACCTCTTTGGAAGATTCCTTTTGCTAAATATGGTTTTGGCTTATTTCAATATAAGATTGTGTTTAGTATTTGCAAAAATGGGAATTTATGTTTTGACTTCCAAGCTTGTGATTTTTATAAAAGTTATTTTATAAAAATTTAAACTTATTTGATTATTTATTTTGTAAGCTCATAGACTTTGAATGTTTATTTGTAGGAGGCTTCAACATCGACTTCTACTTGAACTCGGATCTTGACGATTGAAGCTTGGCCATTTGATGAAGCTTATTTTGTAGATTATGGATTAGAATATATTTGATTGAATATATATATGTATATGTGCACATATGTTAATGTTAATACATACAATTATATAAACAAGTTGTATACTTTTGTGTCAACAAAAGAGGATTTATTTATAAGCCTATTTTCCCAACAATCTCCCCCTTTTTGTTGAAGATAAAAATTTATAACTTGTATAAGAATTGTATATGTAACTTTAACATGTTAACATTTGCATATATACACACATATGTATATATTCTACTATCTTCTATATACTATCTTCTATATATTCTTCTATCTTCTCCCCCTTTCTTGTCTTAACAAAAAGGAGACTCCCCCTTGGCATAAGCTCTCCGTTGAATGTAGATCTCCATATCTTGATTTGGATGAGCTAGAGTACATACAAAATTCTACCGAGGACTTGCACGAGTGATGTGAGCATAGCCAATATTAATCACAATGTATGTTAGATGGAAAGCATGCATATCAAACCACAAAACGTACATCATAGCATAAAATATTGTAGCACATGACCAACATAAATATTATATTGTGTGAATACATAGAAATAAATTGTTTGAAAGACAAATGTGGTAATCATAAAACATCGACTCATGATTGAGACGGCTCACCTCCATCGGTTCCGGAATTACATTTAAGAGCATTCATAATTGATCTCAACATGCCCTTTACCCCTTTCATTTCTTTACGGAGAGAGCGAGTTTTATTCTGTAAAACATTCACATTGCGATTTAGTGCCGCAATTCGTTCATCTGTAGTGCCTTCAACCATGCCGAAATCCGGAGGAATTGAACTCTCCGCTTCACCTTCTTCCTCTTCACCAAAGGTGAATTTGTCAATCTCGGCTTCCGTATCTCCGGAAGAGGAAGAGTGTGCCCGTTTCGTCCCCTTATGGGAAGACATCTTGCGAAGTGTCGCAAGGTCGATGGGCATGGAGGATCCCGGAGTTGAGACAATGCGAGAAACATCCGGTAGATTTGTAAAAAGAAGAGATAGAAGACGGCCATAAGGAAGATCCCTACGACTTGTCACGAGACCACTCATGCGTTTAGCAAGAATGTGCGTGAGGTTGATCTCGGTCCCCGTTTTAAGAGCATGAAGAAGAACATCTTGAATAACACTTATTTCAGAATGATTCCCAGATTTGGGAAAGATATTGGAATCAATGATTTTGTTCCAAACGGCACATTCGGGAAGAAGATCTCGTCCGAAAAGGTTGGTTGTGGTGTGGGGAACATTTGGTTTGCAAATTGACCCAATGATTTCAGGAATGGTGAAGGCGGGTGGAAGGTTTGTGAGACTATGACCGGTATGATAGTATTTAAGGCCGGAGGATGGGATGTGTAGAATCCTACCTAGTTGGACAAGAGTGAAGGTAAAGTCCTTACCTTCAATGTTGAAGGTGATGACTTCATCATCGTCATTATAGATGAAGGAGGCATAAAATTCATAGAGACGATTTTTATAAATGACATTTGAGAGAAAAAGGAAAATAGTCCACCCAATAGCCTCAAATGTGGCTTGGGTCCTATATTGGTCAAGTTGATTGACCGCAACTACACGACCCTCGTTTATGGCCCGTTTCTTTAGAGCATTGGCGGATTGACGAGGGGTAGGGTTGTCGGGTTTTCTTGAAGCCGATGTGAGAACACGTGGCATGATTATCTATAGAGACAATGATTATATGATTAAGTACAAATATATAGTATTAGGACTAGTGTGTGCCTAATGTGTACGACATGTTCAATTTATCTAGTCATGATACGAAAAAGAGTTTGGTTTTGGAAATTTATAACTAGATATATGATATTTCAATGTAGATGAGACATATTTGAAAGTGTGCTTAAAAAAATATAGCAAACTCTTTGAGAATATGTCCATACGATGTGGTTGTGTCCTAGGTGTGGGAAAATTTTGAAAATTTTGATGAATCATGCGATGTCAAGTGTTTGTTGGAGTATATGAAGCATGGATAAAGTGAATTTGAGCATTAATAGTTAAAATACTAAAAGATGAAAAGTTCAAAAATTTCCAGATTGCTGACGGTCGATGCACGGTATCGACCGTGGATCGACCGTGGTTGGACTGTATTTTTGTACAATAGCTACGGTCGAGTTACGGTTGACCTGCCGGACGATTTTCAAAATTTTTGGTTTTGTTTGTCCCTTTTGAAAGCTCTGATTTTATTACTTTAAGATACATCAACAAACCTATGTATAAGAAAACTACTACAAAAGTTAAACCAAACCCAAACAAAGCCTACTTTATCATCCTTAAGCCATTTATAACAAAAACTACTAAATAATCTCCCCAAAATCAAGCCCAATCATGAAAAAATAACAAAAATCTTGAGATACACATGATTCATTGGTGCAAAAAAAATAGAATCCTAAGGAGATGAAGAAGAAAGAAAAAAAAATTATACCTTTGAGAGTGAGAAGACCGTGGATCGACCGTGAAGGAAGGAGGAAATCGTGTTCAACCGTAGATCGACCGTGAGCAGAACCGTGCCTTCGACCGTAAGTGAAAATTTTTTGCTTGTAATGATTTTTTAAGCTTTTTAGAGAGTAAAATGGTAAAATGGCGGCTAGGGTTTGATGAGGAAGATGAGGAGGATGAAAGTGGGAGGAAAGAGAGAGGAAAAAGGGAAGGTAGGGTTAAATTTCGTCAGGTGTATAACGGTCGATACACGGTCGACCGTGGTATCGACCGCGTGTTTCTCAAACTTTTGGCAGTGCCCCGACGGTCGAGATACGGTCGACCGTGGTATCGACCGCGTGTTTCTCAAACTTTTGGCAGTGTCCCTACGGTCGATACATGGTATCGACCGTGGTTCGACCGTGGAGCCACTGGATAGCATTTTTTTTTTGCTGTTTTTCAGTTTTTAGGTGTTTATCTCTTAAGGTACATGTTCCATCATTCCCAAACCAAGTCTTAATGTGTCAAATACTTCCTTTTTTTAGTGGTTTAGTGAATATGTCAGCAATACTTTCACATGACGTAACTTTTTCTAAGCTTATATTGCCTTTTTGCACATTATCACGTAGAAAGTGATGTCTAATTTCGACGTGTTTAGTTCTTGAATGCAATACAGGATTTTTACTTAAATCAATGGCACTTTTATTATCACACATAATAGGAATTTCGGATAGATGTACCTCATAGTCCAATAAAGATTGTTGCATCCATAAGACCTGAGCGCATGCTCTTCCAGCGGCTACATATTCGGCTTCGGTTGTTGACAAGGCAACGGATGTTTGCTTTTTCGAGAACCATGAGGTAAGTGCCAATCCAATAAAGGCACATACTCCACTTGTACTTTTTCTATCCAAGTAGTATCTACCGAGATCCGAATCCGCATAGCACATTATATCTAAGCCGCTCCACTTTGGATACCACAATCCCAAGTTGATTGTTCCTTTAATGTATCGGAATATTCGTTTGACGGCCTCATAGTGAGATTTCTTTGGATTTTCCTGAAAACGAGCACACACACATACACTATACATAACATCGGGACGACTTGCCGTTAGATAAAGCAAGCTCCCGATCATACCACGATATCTTGTACTATCAAATCCTTCACCCTCTTCATCTAGTGTCAAGTGTGTGTTTGTAGCCATAGGTGTACTCATTGGTTTCACATTTTCAAAATCGAATTTCTTAAGCATGTCTTTAATATACTTCGGTTGATTTATGAATGTACCATCTTCATATTGTTTTATTTGAAGTCCAAGAAAGTAATTCAATTCACCCATCATACTCATTTCAAATTCATTATGCATAAGTTTTGAAAATTCATCACACAAGTCTTGGCATGTTGATCCAAATATGATATCATCCACATAAATTTGTACAAGCAAGATGTCATCTTTTCTTTTCTTTGTGAACAATGTATTATCAACTTTACCCATATTATATTCATTTTTCAACAAGAATGATTTTAATCTATCATACCAAGCTCTAGGAGCTTGTTTAAGGCCATACAATGCTTTTCTAAGTTTATATACATAAGATGGATGAATGGGGTCTTCAAAACCGGGAGCTTGACATACATAAACTTCTTTATTTATAAACCCATTTAAAAAAGCACTTTTGACATCCATTTGATATAGTTTAAAATTTTGAGCACAAGCATAAGCAAGTAGAATCCTTATGGATTCTAATCTAGCAACTGGAGCAAAGGTTTCATCATAATCTATCCCTTCTTGTTGGTTATATCCTTGGGCTACTAGTCTAGCTTTGTTTCTAGTGATATTTCCATTTTCATCAACTTTGTTTCTAAAAACCCATTTAGTTCCAATTATTGTGTGACCATTAGGTAAAGGTACTAAGTCCCAAACTTGGCTTCTAGTGAAATGATTTAACTCTTCTTGCATTGCCATTACCCAATTTTCATCTTTAATTGCCTCTTTAATATTTTTGGGTTCTATGTGTGACACAAAGGCAAAGAAAGTATTAAGGTTTTGGGCTTGGGATCTAGTGAGTCTTTGATTCAAGTTTCCTATGACTTGAGTTATTGGATGGTTCCTATTTTCTTTAATTTCATTTTCATTACTTGTGGTTTTGTTATCTATTATTGGATTTTGAACGCTATGATGATTTATGTCTAATTTTGAGAGTTGTTGTTCTATGGCTTCTTCTTCTAATTTGTCATCATCTACTAAGGGTTGAGTCTTAGGAGGAAGTGGAGATTCATCAAATGTGACATTAAGGGATTCCTCCACAACCATAGTGGATTTGTTTAATACTCTATAGGCTTTACTATTCAAGGAGTATCCTAAGAAGACACCCTCATATGCTTTAGGATCAAATTTTGTCAAGTAGTCTTTGGTATTAAGGATATAGCATTTACTATCAAATACCTTAAGATATCCTAAGGATGGTTTTCTACCTTTGATGATTTCATAGGGTGTTTTATTTAGCATTGGTCTAATCAAGACTCTATTTAGGATGTATGTAGCCGTTGAGACCACATCGCACCAAAACTTTTGTGGAATGGATTGTTCATTTAGCATTGTCCTACTCATTTCTTGTAAAGTCCTATTTTTCCTTTCAACAACCCCATTTGATTGGGGAGTGCGAG
This sequence comes from Dittrichia graveolens, assembly GCA_038502395.1. Classification (NCBI taxonomy): domain Eukaryota; kingdom Viridiplantae; phylum Streptophyta; class Magnoliopsida; order Asterales; family Asteraceae; genus Dittrichia; species Dittrichia graveolens. The sequence goes on from JARJIL010000002.1 coordinate 77,819,600, forward strand.
GAGCCGAAAAGTTATGAGACACTCCATGTTTTTCACAAAATGCTCCAAATTGCGCTTCATTGTCAAATTCTCTTCCATGGTCGGTACGAATTGAAATGATCGTACAACTAAATTGGTTTTGAATTTTCTTGCCAAGAGTTTTAAATTTGTCAAAAGCTTCATTTTTGTTTTTCAAAAATAGTGTCCATGTATATCTAGAAAAGTCATCTACAACAACTAGTGTGTAGAAGTTTCCCCCATAATTTTGAATTGATGAAGGGCCAAAAAAATCCATATGCAATAGTTCAAGACATCTTTTTGTAGTTATAGCATTTTTAGATTTATGAGATGAATGAACTTGTTTTCCTATTTTACATGCATCACAAAAATGATTATCGAATTTAATATTTGGTAAGTCTCTAACAAGCTCATTTCTAGTCAACGTTTGTAGTAGTCTCATGTTGGCATGACCTAGTCTTCTATGCCATAATGTTGAATTATCAATTATAGATGCAAGACATACTTGTGTGTTAGGATTATCACCAAGTCTACATGTATATAGTCCATTTCTCCTAACACCTTTTACTAAAACTTTATCATCTTTGCATATTAAGCTTTCATGTTTGGTGAATTTAACATTTAGATCTTTATCACATAGTTGACCAATACTTATTAAATTGTAAGCTAAACCACTAACATGCTCAACATTCAAGAATTTGATATTGTCATGAAGAATGCTACCTTTACCAATCACCTTTCCTCTTAGATTGCTTCCAAACACAACATGTCCTCCATCATACTCCTTGTATGAGGTGAAGAGTTCTCTATTACCGGTCATGTGTTTTGAACAACCACTATCAAGAATCCATTCATGAGACATATTCTCACTTTTACTGCAGCCCTACACATATGAAGTTTTCATTCAAGCTTTTGGTACCCAATGTTTCATGGGTCCTGGATGGTTAGCATCAAAAACTCCTATTCTAATCCATCTTTGTGTGATTCTAAAACTTTTATGATACCATGTGTCCTTAGGGTTTATGGATTGAGAGTATTTTGGTTTTTGAGTCACATTTGATTTGGGTTTCTTGAATCCAAGTCCATGCTTTGTTGGAGTATAAAACTTTCTCATTAACTCATTACTTGCAACCTTGGGCATACAAGTGGAAGAGCTAGAGACAATGTTTACATTTTTGTTCTTTTGAAAATTCCAGTGACCCGAAGGTCGATTCACGGTATCGACCGTGGGTCGACCGTGGAGGTCCTGGATTTTTTCTTTCCCTTTTTCTTTCACAAATTGGATGGTTTTTAAGTGACTTATTGGCATGTTGTTTGAGTGCCCAGAGAATCCAATGCCACCCTTATCTTTTGATGATTTTTGAATCTTTAACATTTCATCTAACTTTGTTGAACTATTCTTAAATTTTGACAGTGTGGTTGTATCCAAGTTTGTTTTTAGCTTACTCTCCAAATCTTTTATGCTTGTATGTGTATGAGATGCAATTTTGTTTTCTAGATCTTTTATCTTTATAACTAAGTCATCATTTTCATTTTTCAACTTGATATTTTCCTTTTTCAAACTTTTATTCTCATTTTTTAACTCCTCATTTTTAGTAAATATTTTTGAGCTAAAATCACATAATTGATCATATTGATGGCCATTATTGTCACTATAGTAGCTAGAATCGGAGTGTACCTCACTTGTCTCAAAGGCCATGAGACATTTTTCTTCTTTTGTTTCTTCTTGGTTTTCATCACCACTATCACTCCATGCACCTCCTAGGAAGGCTTTGTGATTTTCCTTTTTCTTTGAAGCTACCTTTTGACAATCACTTATGAGATGTGAAGAGTCTCCACATCCATAGCATTCTCTAGATGATTTCTTTTCTTTCTTGGCATCCATGGCTTGCTTGTACTTCTTAGGATCAAATGGAGCTTTCACATGCTTGCCTTTTCTTTTGAAGAACTTTTTAAAATTCCTCACCATCATGGCATACTCTTCATCCTCATCACTATTTGTTTCATCTCCTTCATCACTAGAGGAATCTTTGACATGTTTGGCTTTAAGTGCAATGGACTTGCTCTTCCCTTTCTTTAGCTTGACAATCTCATCATCCTTTTGCATGATCACTTCATACACCTTGAGATTTCCTATTAGCTCATCCATTTGAAGTATGTTCAAATCTTTTGACTCCTCAATAGCCGTCACCTTTGCTCTCCATTTTGGTGAAAGAGCCCTAAGAAACTTTCTTACAATCTTTTTGTTAGAGTAAGTAGTCCCAAGTGACTTGAGACTAGTAACAATAGTATTAAACTTTGCAAAAGCCTCATCAATTTTCATATCATCTAGTATTTGAAATTGTTCATATTGTTGCACAAGTAATTCAATTTTGTTATCTAGAACTTGGGCATTTCCTTGATGTGTGGTGACAAGAGATTTCCAAATAGCATTTGCACTTTCACACATAAACACTCTTTCAAATTCTTTTCAAGGCAAAGCATTGTAAAGAAAGAGTTTTGCTTCAAAATTTTTAGAAACCATTTTCTTATCCTCTTGATCCCATTTTTCCTTAGGAAGTGGAACAAAGGCATCTTGTTTGGAATCAAAGGTTTTTGGTACATAATCCCCTTCTTCAATAATATCCCAAAGATCAACATCTTTAGCTTTGACATAAGTCATGAATCTTTGTTTCCAATAACAAAACCCTTCTTCTTCAAGAAGTGGAGGTCTAACCATAGAATTCCCCTCTACATAATTTTGTCCCATTTTGTCAACTCAAAAATTTTTGAAAAAAATATTTTTAGAAGATTTAAAACGACTTTTCAAAAATTATCTAGAGCAACTTGCTCTGATACCAATTGTTGGAACCTAGAGGGGGGTGAATAGGTTATATGCCCACTTTTTAAAGTTTTTAACAATATTTGCAAATAATTAAAGAGTTTAAGGAAGGAAGACATCACCAATAAAGTAGTTTGGACACAATGATTTATAGTGGTTCAAGCAAGGGTTAACAATCTTGCTCTACATCCACTCCTTGGTCTTACCCACCAAGTGTTGCTCCACTAACTTCTCTCTTTGAAGGTAGAGATAAACCTTTTACAACTTCTCTCTTTAGCTTACAAGAATTACACTTCACTCTTGCAAACAAGGTTAAGATAAACCTCACTTCACTCTAATTGGAAAGGCTAGAGTTGATCCTCACTTCTCTCTAATTCTATAGGCTAGAGATTATCCTCACACTATTACAAATGTATATGAATGTAATGAAGTATATGAACTTGAAGACTTTCACTCTTGCTTGATTCTTGATCTTGAAAGATTGAATTATCAAGGAATATGAGCTCACAAGATTTTTATGTATTCTATGTTTTTTTCAGATTGCAAGAGGTGAGTGAAATCGACCGTCGCACTGCTGGAGATTTTCAAGTGTCCAGACGATCCACGGTCGATCCACGGTCGACCGTGGAATCGACCGTCGCAATGCTGGAGATTTTTTGAGCCTTGTGCATATAGACGTTGGGCTTTTACCAAAACCACACACAACCCATTTTTACTATAAAAATGTACTGAAAAGAAGCTTTAGAAAAGTTGGGTAAGTGCCATACTTCTTAAGTTTGAATTTAATCATGAAAATGGTAGTTTGGAAACCAAATACACAAAGCATGTTGGAAGTTTACCTCTTTGGGAGATTCCTTTTGCTAAATATGGTTTTGGCTTATTTCAATATAAGATTGTGTTTAGTATTTGCCAAAATGGGAATTTATGTTTTGACTTCCAAGCTTGTGATTTTTATAAAAATTGTCTCAATTTTTATAAAGGTTTTTATAAAAGTTATTTTATAAAAATTTAAACTTATTTGATTATTTATTTTGTAAGCTCATAGACTTTGAATGTTTATTTGTAGGAGGCTTCAACATCGACTTCTACTTGAACTCGGATCTTGACGATTGAAGCTTGGCCATTTGATGAAGCTTATTTTGTAGATTATGGATTAGAATATATTTGATTGAATATATATATGTATATGTGCACATATGTTAATGTTAATACATACAATTATATAAACAAGTTGTATACTTTTGTGTCAACAAAAGAGGATTTATTTATAAGCCTATTTTTCCCAACAGTATCCTCATTAAAAGGTTTTTATTTTCGAAACATGTAATTAATAGTATGGTTGCTAAGATAGAGTTAACAAGAGGATCATTTAGCTTGCATGAAGATTACGAAGGTTCATGAGTGTATTAAAGTTTCAAGTTTATATTCAAACACTTGTTAGATTCATGTTTGATATTTAGCCTTTGACACTTATTAGAAATTTTGTTTATAGACATTTGTTGACTGAAAATTTAATTGAAATAATGCTATTATGATTATGACATGGTGATGCTATTATGATTTTGATATGATAAACGTATATAGCGACATTTAATTTGTAATTCCATTTTTGTAGCAAAATTATTGCCGCTAAAAATAGAATGGATTTTCTAATAACAATAGTTTTTACCAACATAATATTTGTGCCACAAATATTTTTGTTTATTGTGGCAAAAAAAGTGCCACTAAAGGACCCATTTGAGAATCTCTAAAACAGAAAAAGTGCTACTAGTAGGCTATAGTGGCAGCACTTTTAGTGAAACTTTTTTATGTGTTAGATATTTCTAAACGGGTCTTTAGTAGCACTTCTTTGGTTTTTTGACACTTTTTATATGCCATTAAATGTCATTGTTTTTGTAGTGTTAAACAAAAAAGAAAATTCATTCAATTTCTCGTTCTCCGCCTCTATTTCTCTATACCAAACACACTCTTAGTACGAGCATTAGGTTTTTTTTATAAGTGGATAATCAGAAGTGCCATCTCTAAATTCACCCAGATTCAAACAAAAGTAATTAAGATTTGCACCTCTCTTTATAGAGATATCTATGAGTTGCTTGGAGACTTAAACTTATAAAAGTCATATGTAAAATGACTGATTTGTTTATTGTTGTTTGTTGTTTTTAAGTAAAGGTCTGCGGTGGAGAAACAGGATTTTAAGTATTCAAGGGTTGAATTGATTCATATGTATACTCATAAATAAAATATCATGTAGCAATAGTAAAAACCTAACAATGCATTTTTTTAAATGGTTGATCCAGAATGAAAATATGTCACTTGGACATAAGAGTTTATTTCTTCTAGTATCTCCTAAGGGGTGTTTGGTTTAAGTATTGTTTTTTAAGGGATTGGGATTTCAAAAGTATTTGGTAGGATTTGCATTTAGTGGGATTTATATCCCCATCTTGTGTTTGGTTCATATTTCTTAGGTGGGATTTCCACCACCACTAAACTCCATCAATAGCCAAAGACGGCGGACGATGAACGACGGCGACGGCGGAAGACGGACGACGGTGAACGACAGCGGACGACGGCAAACGACGAACGAACGACGGCGGATGACGAATGACAGTGGATGACGAACGACGGTGAACGACGGCGGACGATGAACGACAGAGACAACGAACGAACGACGGCGGACGATGGTGAACGACGGCGGATGACCAACGACGAAGACAACGGACGAACGACGACGGACGACAAACGACAAACGACGGCGGATGACGGCGGACGACGAACGACGAACGAAACACAGGATTTAGAAATCCCTTATCTGTAGGATTTGTAAATACCATGGGGGTGGGGGGATTTAGAAATCCCTCATTTGTGGGATTTCAAGGATTCCTGGAATTTGAAATCTCATCCCATTTTTACAAACCAAACACAAGATTTCTCAGGATTTGAAATCCCAATCCCAAAAATTTTCAGAAAATACCACGAACCAAACACCCCCTAAGTATATTGTCAGGGTCCTCTTTAGCTTTGAGAAATCATTCAACATAGACGTAAGGCTCACCGATGAGCATTAATATTGGTTTATATGATAAATCAACAAGAAAGAGAATATAACTCTTAAAGATTTCATGACTTAGGAGAAAAATTAAAGTTGATGTGATAACTTAGAACTAATATGATGTAATATTATTATTAATTTGTTTAATTTACAGGTTTATTTGTATGACAAATACATAGATTATATATATTTATTATGAAGAAAATAAATAATGTGTATTTAAGATATTTTAATTGGGGTTTACAGTCTGTTTTGGTTAGGATTTGGTAGTCATATGTTCAGAGGTCGCAAATAATTCATAAATCACATGAAAAAAAGAACAAACATCTCATGTGTAGTAAACCAAAGACCAACAATCTTTCTTATCTTGTTGTATTATGTGTGAACCAATTGAATATCTCAAAGAGAGCATGCCATTCGGAGATAAAAAATCAACACCCTAATAAGGGCATATAAATTACAACAAGTTATGGAAGATTAAAGAAAACTAACATTATGATTATGGGCTCGAAGTGGGTGAGTAATGCCCAAGTGATAAAGTGATCACCATGTGATGCAATCTGTTGAAACAAGGCTTGTCCAGAACTAGTTTCTTCCCCAGTTGGTGAGCGTTCCTACAAAATAAACACCGGTTAGCCTCGCCACGAGCTTCAGCTCGTGACCAACCTCCGGCGTGAGAGTAAGTAACTGAACGGGAGTGCAGAGAATAATAAATGAGGGAGAGAATTTAGAGAGAGAAAGTGATTAGAGAGAGAAAAACTTACATTAAATGCCGGTGGTGAGGGGTATGATTATTTGTTTCAACACAATCCAAAGGGATTGTGATCACTATGTTGCTTATTATTATTATTATTATTATTATTATTATTATTATTTGAATAGCAAAGCTAAATATATAAAAATACTAGCAATGAGCTAGCAAAAAACAACAAAATGATTACAAGACACAATCAAAGGGCCTACTACACTAAACTATCCAATTCAACTTATATGACTTACTACCCCTCTATGATTCAACAAAAAAAACAATAAACTTTGTAACCAACTAGAAAGACAAAGATCTGGTTCCGCTATCACACCATTGAACACCTTTTCATTACGGAATTTCTAATAACCCAAACATAAGTGTAAATTGTACTCATGAGCAGCTCCTTCTTCACCCCTTTAAGGCCTAAAAAATCACCCCAAAAAACAAATTGTCATAACAAGGAATAACATCCAAGTTAAGACACCATCGGGCACATAATTGACGTAATAAAGCAGATAAATCTCGACACCATCTAAACAGTTGATCTTCATCTTCCAGACTTTCTTCATAGAGAGGACAAAGATCATTAATGCAAACGAGGGCTTCCAGCTATGTCAGAGAGATACCAATCTGATCCAATCAAGCGAGGGTTTCTAGCTATGTCAGAGAGACAAGTCATCAAACGCCTACCTCAAAGAAGCAGCAGAATACTCACCAGATGGTTCCAATGTCCAAATCCAAGGCCTTCTCCTAACCTTAATTGAAACAACCCTGATGCGCAAGGATTATATTTTACAAGATCTTTATAAATCTTTAAAGTATTCCTCTATATTCAAGAAACTCTATCAGTAGAAATATGCTCTCCCAACCCTCCATTCGCCCCATGGATTGCTTGAATTACTTGTTTCCATAGTGAGTTTCCTTCTATTTTAAGCCTCCACCACCATTTGCAAAGTGAAGTAATATTTTGAGCTAAATGACTTCCAATACCCAACCCACCAGAACCTTTATCAGGCAAAGCCACTTCCCAAGCAATCCAAGAGATTTTTTTATATCATTGGAGGAACGCCAAAAGAACTTATCCCTAAGGCTTTCCAACTCTTTAATAATTTTTTATGGAGCCTTAAAGAGAGATAAAAAGTAAATACCAAGGCTACCAATAACACTTTTACACAATTGCAAACAACCACCAAAAGATAAGGAACTTGCTTTCCAATTAGAGAGTTTCTTTTAAAACTTCAAGATCAAAGGAGCCCAACATTCACATCTGTTCATTGAGCTCCAATAGGTAACCCCAAGTAAGTGATCGGGAACTTACCTAGATTACAATTTGCAATCCTTTCTAAATGAGCGATCTCTTGATCCGTCACACCAATCCTAAATAAATTTCTTTTATTCAAGTTTACCCTTGGCCCAGAAGAAAGCTAAAAACATATGAGAATCCGTATCAGATTACACATGTTCATCTCGGACCATTTTCCAATAAAGAGTATGTCATATTTCATGAACACCGCTGGGAAGTTTGACACCATGAAAGACACCTTTAAATCTGCTTCTTGTACAACAACATTGGGTCCATCAGCAGCAATCAAGTAAAGGAATGGAGCCACAGGATCTCCTTGCCTTATGCCTTTTTCATTTTAAATTTGGATGTTGGGGATCCATTTATGAGAAATGAAATGGATGCCGAAGATAAACACTCTCTTATCCAACCTCTCCACTTACAACCAAACCCCATTTGGCCCATTACCTCGTCTAGAAAGTCCCAAGAAACTGAATCAAAGGGAACCTTGAAAATGAAAGCCTTCTTTTTGCAAATTTTGATCCAAAAAATAATCTCGCTGACAATAAGAGTCGCATTCAAAATCTTTTGCCTTTGAGAAAACCCGTCTATTCATGACCAATAACATAAGAAATGACACTTTTGAGTCTGTTAACCAATATTTTAGTAATAAACTTATAGAGATACCTAATCAAACTTATTGGTCTATACTCAACCCAAGAAAGAGGACTATCTCCTTTCGGTATGAGAGTTAAAAAAGAAGCATTACACCCTACGTCAATATAAGAATTGATTTCAAAGAATTTACCTGCCCTGATGAGGTATTCCTTGATTTTAGCCCAAAATTATTCATAAATTGAATAGTGTAACCATCTGGACCATGAGACTTATCCCTCCCCCCTCAACAATAACAAACTGCCTTTTTAATTTCTTGTTCAAAAAAATATTCTTCTTTTAAATCTCCTGCTACTAAAAGAAGGCCTACGCATTGAATCAGGTTTAAATTTTTTAGCAAAAAGTTTTAGAGCTGAATTTTTAATAGATAAAGGATCTGTAATCCAACTGCCATTAACCTACACACTAAATCACTATGGTGTTTATTGTTTATCTATTTTTGTGTGTGTATACATAAGTTGATGTGGATCCCAGGTTTCAATGAAATTATGTGGTTAAGTATGAGTTTATTGTGATGCTTAAGTGATTTCTCAGTAAGACTGAGCATGGGTCAGTTTGGATCAGGTTTAACCTCAAACCAAACCATAACCAATAATATCAACTATGTGTTTTTTCAAACCGATGGGTATCGGTTTCTAATGGGATGGTTAGCAGTTCGTGATAATAGATCGGTTTTCGTTATCGGGTTTATTGGTTAACCATTATACTAAGTTGGACCAAACTTAATAAGCTTCATTATTTCAGAATATGGGCTTGAGTTATATTTTTTTATTACTTTATAGTAGCCACAAATTTGGGTCAAATAATTGATTATTTTCTATGATTTGCTAAGCCCATTATTTGTTATGATAAAGTTACAAAATTATAGGCTAGAGTTACATTTAATACACAAATTGAGTCTGATAGTACACACCTCTTGGACTCCGCCAATTCACAACTTGTGAATTTATTTTTAATATATTTAATAGTCCAACATGAAATAAACAATTAAGTGTTCTACCTTTACAATGACTCTAATAGTCCAGTACATGAATGAGATAACATTATAAGTAACAAAAGTTCAAGCTTTTACAAAAATATAACTTGCATGATTCACCATAAATGAACGAGTATTCAAATAATTAAATAATAAATATATAAATAATTAAATAATAAATCCTGATTGGTTCGGTTAATTGTACAAAACCGAAACCGACCCACTATCTACCGGTTAATGAAATTTTATAAACCAAACCGTCGATTTTCATTTGGTTCGGTTTTATCGGTTATGGTTTAGTTTTTCGGTTAAGATGCTCACCCCTATTTAGTATGATAAAGGAAAACTGACGTGAAACCCACTTCTCCGCCCTATGAACCACTTGTGAACGTTGTTGCTTGAAAAGAACAAATTCAAAGTTTGAATAAGTTAGCGCTCAAGAGGAGCATATATATATATATATATATATATATATATATAGAGGAAGGTTAATGCGAAAAACACTTTATTTGCGAAAAGTGCGAGAAGTAATCTAGACAATTCAATTAATTAATCAATGGTTATTAGCATATGTGGCATTATTGTAATTAAAAGAAAGTTAATTGGTATTTAGTTAAACTAAAAAAAGGGTAATATAGACAATTTAACATTTCTCTTCTCTCTCTCCTCCCTTTCTCTCTCTATTTAACATTTAGTTAAACCCTATAAACACCACGTCGCCCACAACCCTTTTCCCCGTTTCAAAAAACCTAGAAAACATTTCTCCTCTTCTCTCTCTATGTGTTTTTACACCGCCACCGGCCAACACCGCCGGCCACCGCCATCTACAACCATCGACGGTAGTTTTTTGCTACATCTAATCGATTTTCTCAATTCAAAAACCCTATAAACACCTTACCACCACAAACACTGCATCACCGCCACCCTTGATGTCTTTTTCGTTCTACACACAAACCCTACATCACTCGCCACCTACTTCAACGGTGCCGCCGCACCGCCTCACAACTGCAAGCACCGTCAGATCTGGGCTCGATGGAAAGCACGGCGGTGGCTAAGGTTTAGTTACGATGGTAAGGATGACGGCTAGCGTGGCGGTCCGAGTATTTCACACCCTTATATCCACCACGGAGCACCATAGCCATCGCTAAGCCGATCAAGGGCGGCGGTCCAACTTCTTTGTTCCTCCATTTGGCCGGCGGTGCGTAGGGTTTTGTTTTTTTATTTCTTGATTATACCCGTTCATTGTGGAACGAGAGTTATACATATTTTGGTTTTTGAATCCCTAATTATTTTATTATTTATCTATGTTTTTATGTGTATGGGAACAAGAGGAATGTTTAGTATGATTTATCCTTTTTATCTATGTTTTTAATGTAAATCTGTTTTAGGTTCAAAGTTATGTGTGTTAGCATCATTATCAGTTTTTATTTTTATTTTCTTTTATCTTTGTTTCTTTGTTCTTTTTTTTGGATACAGAAAATTAAAAGAGAAAAGTTGTAAATGTATATGTTATTGAAGTGTTTAAATTAAATCATATATATATAGTTACCATTGAAGATGATATCAATGTTAATCACGTTCCGTCTTGAATATAGGTATAAGTTTATTGTGTGTGTTCAATATAGAATATATGTTTTATCTGCGTTCAAAAGTTTTCCAGTGTTTTCGTTGTTTAGGGTTTTTGTTTATTATTGAATAAAGAATAACAAAAATCTTAGAAATAAAAAAACGATTGGAAAAAATGATATAGAAAAAAAAACAAAAAGATTAAAAAAAGGAGTAAAAATGTTTTTAATGATAAAACAATATAAAACAAGAATTTACTAATGAACAAATTGTAATGAATATAACATTTAATAACTAAAAATTCGTATTTTTTAGTTGTGTTCATCCTTGAACACCGTAATTTATTAATTTACTATTGAATTATTTATAATTTATTTTATTTAAAAAATGCAAGAGAGAAAAATAGATTGGAGAGAGAATAATTATTGTTTACTATTGTACCCTTTTTAATTAAAAAAATAAAAAATAAGATTAATCTAAACCATTAGATCAAATACAAATAAGAGGCTAGGATTGTTTCTCGCACTTTTCGCAAATAAAATACTTTTCGCATGAACCCTCCCCTATATATATATATATATATATATATATATATATATATATGTGTGTGTGTGTGTGTGTGTGTGTGTGTGTGTGGAAAAGTTCAAAGGAGAACTGTTTTTCGTACGAAAACTGCGAGAACCAATCTTAGCCGTCCAACTCCCCCTCCTTTAATTGGATTACGCATGAATTCCTTACATGCACCTTGCCACAGTCAATCCCCACATGCTCTTCATCCATGAATTCCACTTACCACTTGAATGGCTAAGATTGGTTCTCGCAGTTCTTGTACGAAAAATACTTCTCGTTTGAACCCTCCCATATATATATTGAAAAGTTCATTTGAAAACCGTTTTTATTGCGAGAACCGCGAGAATCAATCTTAGTCGTCTAATTCCTCCTCCTTCAATTGGATTGCCCACCCATGAATTCCTTACATGCACATTGCCACACTCAATCCCTCCACGCTCTTCATCCATGAGTTTCACTTACCAATTGAATGACTAAGATTGGTTCTCGCGGTTCTCACAATAATAATGGTTTTCAAATGAACTCATATATATATATATATATATATATATAAAGAATGTTTAAAATAGTCCGTACTTAATTCATAGTCCTAGGTGACTAATTTAAGCATTTAGATCAATGGTATCAATGGTCCATATTGCATTATAAAATTTTGGACGGAGTGACATTTTTGTAATTTACATGTGATGGCTAAGATTGGTTCTCACGGTTCTCGCAATAAAAACGGTTCTCAAATGAACTTTTCCTTATATATGTATATATATATATATATATATATATATACACACACTTATATTAACTTAGAATATAAATGGATTAAATCTATGTGGTAAAGATAAAGATAGTCGCTTTTCAAAAAAAAAAAAAAAGTAAAGAGTCATACATACATATTTCCATATATTTTTTACATAATTTAATGCGATATATTTTTAAAACGAAATCAAAATAATTGATGATTTTTTTATAAAAGAAATTAATTCATTCATGAAATTGAAGGTTCTACTAACTTATTCATGAGAAGAATCAATTTACTACATGAACAATAATCTCTATTCTCTCCTTAAAAATATACTCCAAAATTTTTAAATATCTTCAAATTCAAGCGTTATTTATGAAATGTTACAAACCTAACGGTTATCCTATAATCATGGATTGAATGTATACAATGGTTAATTGGTTATAGACCTCGACAAGTTGACCATCTAATATCAAGGTTAAAGCCTAACAATTTTACTAAAAAGTTGAAAACTTAAAGCTAAATAAATAAATTTACTTGTTAACCATCAAATTAAACATATATAATTTTCGCTAGTTTAAATGTCGGTATAAATACACGGGTAGTAATAATTATTTATATAAAAATATTATTTTGTAGTCTCTTAACTAAATATATGATTGTTTTTTATAAACGAATTAAGAGCTGAGACTTTCTTAAAAACTAAAATAAATTTATATTAATTTCAGTCGACATAAAAAAGTAAATAATAGCACCTTTAGAAATATTATACATTTTAATAACGATATGATTTTTTATTATATAATAAATGAAGACAAGGACAAAAAAAATTGAATGTGTATAATATTTTTATAACTAATGTAGCCTAAGATTTAATAGATTTATTCTTAAACTAATGTAGCTGATAGAAATTTGAATTAGAGAAATAGTTTAACGTAACTTAGATTGATTTAAAGTTAAAATTGATTTTCAAATTTGACCATCTAAAGTCAAAATTGAGTTTCATGTATGGTAAAATGAATAATTAAGATTTAATTTTGACTAAATAAAATATTAGGATTTTTTAAGTAAATTAATTAAAGTTATTCTTTTATTAATATTATTATAAAAGATTAATATAAATCTTTATGTATCACACTTATTAAAGGTTTGGACGTGTCAATAGGGGTGAGGTCTTCCAAACGTTGATGGCTGGTTACCTTTGATTTAATTTATTGTTGTTTTATAGTATTGCACCAAGGACAAACAAACATGCACCATTATTATTCACCTTTTGTCTACCACCTCTTTTTCATTTTAATTTTTATAGTACCCAAGGAACATTTATATATAGGATATGTGGTTCACATACATTTAATCAAACATTTTACATATACTTATTAAGTATTTAATTTGGTAGGGGAGGGTTCAAACGAGAACTGTTTTTCGTACGAGAACTGCGAGAATCAATCTTGGCCGTTCATTTTAGATAGTGAAATTTATGAATGAAGAGCGTGAAGGAATTGAGTGTGGCAGGGTGCATGTAAGGAATTCATGGGTGAGCAATCCAATTGAAGGAGGGGGAATTAGACGGCTAAGATTGGTTCTTCCGGTTCTCGTACGAAAAACAGTTCTCGTTTGAACTTTTGACTAATTTGATACGTGTATACCTTCATAATAAAATTTGAAAAATGAGAAATCAATTGGTATTTTTAAGACAAGCACATGTCAAGTTGAAAGGTGTTCTGGAAGATTCATTTAGAAATGTTCTGGTAGTTTAGAGATAGAAGTAAATATTACAAAAATATTTGTTAGGCTGATTGATGTTCACTTATGCTTGTAGCATATTTTTATTTTCGATGAGTAAATTAATCTTTTCATTTTCGTTGTCATGTTGAGTAATGTTTTATATTAGACGAAAAATAATTTTGTTATATGTTTAATAAAAGGTTATGTGTTACTCAACTTATTCTCAATTGGTTTTGAGTCGAAACTTTACAAACTTACAGTTTAGTTTGATCCATGTGATTATCAAATATTTTGCATTACTTCTTTGTATGTGACATTCGTAGTCTTTTGAAGTCGGTATACAATTATTGTCAATTATAAGTACTTCAAATCATTTCTTACTAGTGACCGGAGAGTTGGAGACATAGCAACATATAATTGACCACGGGAAAAAACGGTCTTCTAAGAAGAAATATAAATATTATTCAATGTTGTGGTTATTGCCATTATGAAGATGATGAAGATCGAAACACATGTGAGAGTAGAATGCAGGAAAAAAGCATGAAAAAAATAAAAAAAAGTATGTTTACATTGTTTTATATGTTATATATAATGAAGTACGACGACTTTGATAAGGATTACTAAACAACTATTGTCATTATATGTAAGCCGAAATGAAAAAGTATTCAATTTTAGTTGTGTATCTAATCAAATAAGTCCTATTTATTTGTAGTTGATAGACGAAATTATTTATAAATTTGTTAACAGTATTACTAATACTAGGAAGATATATCATTTTTATTTTATATAAAATCTAAAGTCAAGTCAATTTAGAAACTATATTGATAAAAGTATTTACAACTTATGTTTCATGTTTGGGTTTGATGGTGATGGTTTAGAGAAAGCATACCCCCCAGGCCCCCCTAGGCCATATCCTTATAAATCAAATCCCCCTAACCACATTTGATTTCAAGATACTTGTATTAGCTAAAACCCCTAACCCCTCCAAACTCATCAATCTTTTAAACCCTAATCCTCTTAACTTTTAGTTGACCCTAACTCATATTACAAAACTACCTTTTTCTATATTCATATAAATATATATATATATATATATATGTGCTTGTGGGTTTGTATGTATATACATATTATTTTCTTTAATTTCTTGTTGTTAAATTGCAAAATGGCATTCGAGGATATTAAGGTAAGAAGCTATGATGGAGGTGTTGATAGAGCAAGACTTGAACTACTTGAAAGAAGATGCGAAGTAGGACCATCACAACATGTATTTCTCTTCACCGATACTATGGGTGACCCCATGTCAAGAATCCGCAATAGCCCCTTGTACATCATGCTGGTATGCTTGTACATTCAATTCTTTATCTTCTATATCATACTACAAATTTTAGCAGGAGGAAATAAAGTTTTAATTTGTTTCTTTTCCCATTATCTCGCATCTTATTGCAAGCTTGTTTGTAGGTTGCGGAGTTGAACCATGAGCTAATTGGTGCCATTCAAGGCTCAATCAAAGTGGTCACGTTTAAGGACTTGGTTAAAGTGGGCTACATTTTAGGACTAAGGGTCTCACCACTTTATCGTCGTAAAGGCATCGGTTTGAGCCTTGTGCGACATTTAGAAGAATGGTTCATCGGGAACCAAGTGGACTATGTGTATATGGCGACCGAGAAAGATAACAAACCTTCGGTTAATCTCTTTGTAAATAAACTCCAATATGTTAAATTCAGGACTCCCGCGATCCTTGTTCATCCCGTGAAATCACGACCCTTAAAAATCTCATCAAAAATCGAGATTTTTAAAATCGACGAAGAAAATGCCGAGTATTTGTATCGTAGGCATATGGGTTTGGCCGAGTTTTTCCCCGCGGATATCGATGAAGTTCTTCGAAACAAGTTGAGTTTAGGCACGTGGGTGGCATGCAACCTCGGAGAAAGCGATCAGTTTGGGCAAAATGGTAATTTACCCGCTAATTGGGCTATGTTAAGTGTTTGGAATAGCGGAGGGTTATTCAAATTACGAATAGGGAATGCCCCGGTTTCATGTTTGGCATACTCCGAAGTGTCAAAAATGATCCACAAAGTGTTTGCATGTTTCAACATGCCAAGATTGTTGTGTGATATCTTCGAGCCATTCGGGTTCTATTTCTTGTACGGGGTGCACCAGGAGGGTCCGGTGTCCGGGAAGATGGTTCGAGCCCTTTGCAAGTATGTGCACAACATGGCTCGGGTGGGTGCAGATTGCAAGGTGGTGGTGACTGAGGTGGGTAGTTATGATGAAAGGGTGAGACCTCACATCCCACATTGGAGGCTGCTTTCATGCCTAGAGGATTTGTGGTGCATAAAGGCCTTGAAAAGTAATGAGAGAGAAAATGTTAATGAAATCACAAGAATCCCACAAAAAAGACCTCTTTTTGTAGACCCAAGAGAGGTGTGAATGTCACAGTGCCAACTAATTATTTGTTAGTTGTTCTTATCTTATTCAAAAGAAGATTAATACTATGTCACCTATTTATCTTTATTATAACATTTGATCATACTTGTTACATTTATAAAAGACTTCATTTCATGTCACCCGTCAATTATCTTCGAAAAGAAGGGTTACAAGTACGCAACATTTCTGTCACGAATGAATTTCATTAGTCGATATTTGTTCGTGAGCCTCGAAAGCTTCTTGATATGACATGAATGATTCAGTGTATGGTGCGAGTGTATGATGACACAAGATGAAATGGATATACGTTGCTTATCCTTTGTGTGAAAAGATCGAGCATTACGTGTGGTCAAATTTGACTTGTGGTGAGGACATGAATTAATTAATAATGGATAATATTTGTGGAATGATTATGCTTGTCATTTGCGACATACCTAATATTTTGTCATTCTATGTTGTACTTGTTTTGGACTATTATTATTAATAATCATTGTCTTAATCAAACTCACATCTTAACAAAATATTTCCTTAACAATAGAGGACAAAAGAGTGGCAAGTCTTGTCTTGATCACTAGATTCACAAATTTCCTGCCCACTTTTTTTTTTTTGTTCGCTCACCCATTGTGCTCCTAATATCACTTGCTTATAGCTCCTAAGAAGCCCATTACAATATAGAGGATAAATGGGCTTTGATTGCTGGTTTTACTTTCTAAGATAGTTAAGGCCCGTTATCCGTTAGTGGGCTACTGGGCCCAATTCATTCAGGATTCTTCGTTTGTGTATAGATGGGCCGACTTATAACGTAATGTTACTTGAGTAATAAGTTTGGGTTTTATATTTGGGTCAATAGCGGATTAATTATTAAAATTTTAGTTCGTTTCGGTTTAATAATCAAAGTTTTTTAAATAATTTTACTATAAAGTTTGAATTTCTTATAATTTAATGCTTAATGTTCACATTCTTTTTGGTTTAAACTTTAAAGTTTTTTTCTCCAAACAATTTAACCCTTAAATTTTTATTAAAAATGAGTTAACCCTTAAAATTTTGTTAAGATTTTAATAAAACTAAAATACATAATCAAGTTGAGAGGGTGAAATAAAAAACCATAAAAAACTTAACTGATTAATCTGTTTTTTCAACAAAACTTTAAGGTTTAAACCATTTGAAAAAAAAGCTGAGGTTTAAATCACAAAAAATTCAAAACTTTATGATAAAATCGTTTAGAAAAAAACTTTGATTGTTAAAACAAAATTGGACGAAAACTTTGATGATTAAATAATGACCCTTTATATTTAACCAAACATTTAAGTTTTAAAGAACAAAAATTACAGAAGAAACTGATATTAATATTAATATGATTATATTAATACGTCTCTTTGTCAATTAAACAAACGTAAAAATAAAATAAACAGACTTTCTTAATTTTGATACTGATAGATCGAGAATTTTGTTTTAAAATATATTCAACTCGGATTTTGTAAACATAGAATTTTTGGTGTAGGATTTATAAATATTTTTATAAATTAATTAATTAAGATTAAAACATCCAAGTAAGCATCTGAAAATGAATACTTGAAAGAAAAACAGAAAATTAAAAATTTAAGATTGCGAATTCATTAAAAAAAGTAGTTGCAATTCAAACTTTTATATACAAACAATGAAATTTGCTCTAATTCTCATTGTATATAACTACTTGCATATAATAGAAGTTTATAAAAGATTTTTCTTTTATTTGAAAAGTAAAGATCATTCATTATATATAATAGTAAGTAAGACTAAGTTTATTAATACTTTACACATTATTAGTGAAATATGTAAATTGATATTAGAATAAAATTGAAACTACAAAATTAAAGGAGTTGGTTACTATATATAGAGTAACGGAGGAAGATTTCACCGACTCTACACACGGGACTTACGAGACCGAATTAATAAATTGTTTAATTGTAATTGTTCATAAAAATTAGAGTTCTTAAAACAACGTTGCGGAAGTATAACTATCATGCCGGAGTCTTCCCTTTGTCAGCACGAGACGGTCCTAAATGTATTCAACAACACGGCTTAAGCACATAGCTTAGTAAGCACACTACACTCATACATTTTATTAAATAACATATTCATCATATGAGCTATCTGCTCTTAAATGCCACACAAGCGGGGTGGTCGTGTGCCAATCGAGCCATCTGCTCAGGTAATCATCAATTCATAATAGTATCACATATGAACACATATCACAACATAATATATAAGTTAGTGAAAACTCGTCTGATTATCAACACAGTATCACAGTAGAATATTAAGTTTATGAATCATAGCGAATTAATCATCAACAACCTACAATCATGGTTTCATCAATTTAGGCACAAGATAAGGTTAATCTATGCATACAACACTTAAAGATCGAGATACACTTGGCGATCCCTCTAATACCCCATCTCACTTGGCAATCATGTTTCCAACCACCACTTGGCGATCCCTCTCAAGGCACCACTTGGCAATCCCTCTCAAACCACCACTTGGCGATTCAGAGAGCTCCTTTAGAAGCTCAATCTGCTTCGTGATCGTAAGCCCTTGGCGATCCAAGAACCGAGTCATTTGGCAATTCATGAATCGCCAGTCGACTCTCTTGATTTCAATCTCGAACAAAACCCAGCCAAATTACATATTTCCAATTGCAACAGTTTCCTATCGTCTCCTAACCCAATCCTACAAGTTTAATTTGATTATTATCGTGTTTCAAGATCATTAAAAACCATTTCGTTCTTGGTTGGTTCGACGCACATAAAACACACACAAGCAGTACGTCGACTATCGGTTGGTAAACATTCATTAATCCATGATATATTAGTCGTATATTGTTACTAATGCCATATAGTTGCAACCTCAATCCCAAAAGTTCCGATT
The DNA here is from genome assembly GCA_038502395.1 of Dittrichia graveolens. Taxonomy (NCBI): domain Eukaryota; kingdom Viridiplantae; phylum Streptophyta; class Magnoliopsida; order Asterales; family Asteraceae; genus Dittrichia; species Dittrichia graveolens. The sequence continues at coordinate 77,839,079 of JARJIL010000002.1, forward strand.
AATACAGCAATCGAGTATTATTCTGAAGGGTTCTACCCTTGTTTGCTCCCGGCTACGGGTCACCAAAACAGGCCCCAAATCCCAATTGTTTTATGATTTCTACATATAAATCAGTTATATAAACCCAAATATTCAGTCCATCATAAACCCTCTTTCATATAGTTAGTCAAGTATAAGCACAAATAGCAAGAATTCTCTTATTACCATTGATAATAATAATAACATTACAAAGATAATATTAGGAGAAAACAAGTATTAGAGCTATTAGAAGTACGAAGATTATCGAACATGATTGGAGACATGGTTGTGGGGGGCACTCGTAAATCAAGGAAGCTGCATATATATATATATATATATATATATATATATATATATATATATATATATATATTGTAGGTTAATTGTTTCAAGGATCATTTTAAAAAGAAGAGATCATATCCTAATTCCTAAGAGCTAGCGTCTGGGCTTAATTGGCTTAAAAAAAAACTATCAATTGAAAGCGCCAATTAATTAAGTTGGTGGAAGCTGAATTTGGAATCGAAGACATTAAAAAAAGCCTTATATATGGTATGTGCATAGGGGCCCAACGGAAGCAATGAAATATTATAGACATTAGTCTTTTATTTAGACTAGCGGGGTATCCGCGCAATGCGGCGACGGTGAATAAAAATGGTTTGTAATGAGTTGTTTTGGTAGGTATTAATCAAGAGGACACAAAGACGTAATTTTGTAATTTTTATTTAGCAGGTGAAAAGAGAATGAAATTTAGATGTAATTTTGTAATTTTTATTTAGTTGGTGAAAAGCGAATATTATATATTTTCCCTTTCTGGAATTTATTGAATGTTATTAAGTTTATGAAATATTCTGTTTCGTAAGTTTTGCTATTGAATTTATGAAAAGAGAATATTCTGGAATTTATGAAAAAGGAATGTTATTAAGTTTATTTTATGAAATCATTTTTAGTAAATGGGGGTAGAATAGTAATCTTAAGTGACTTAAAATTTAAGAGTTTTAAGAAAAAAGCTTAAATGATTTATATAATAGTATAGATTACTAGTTGACTGAAATGTGTAGGCATGTGTATTAGTTTATTAGAGAAGAAAAATTAAATAGAAAAATGTAAGTATTGTATATATAAAAAAAATTTCAAATAGGTATATAAGAAACCAAATAAGTTTTTTTTGAAGTACTTTATACATAAGTAAACTTGAAAAATAACATAATTGAATATAAAACATGTTTCAAGTATGTAGATAACGACCAAAATATTAACACTGATAAGTAAAAAATAAAAAAGTAGACATATAAATTTTTTAAAATATATAAACAAAAACACATCAGAAGCTTAAACATGCTTATATCACAGATCATGACATCTCACGGAGTCACGGATCAGTCAATGGACAATCTATAAACAAGAAAAAGAAGTTAATCTTGACTTCGGCGTCGTCATAACTGTATAACGTGCTCCATACCGTCTTCTCTTAGTGACGATTTAAGCGCATAAGTTTAGAGAAAAAAATATATACATACAGCTTTGTACACACGAACATTACATGACTAAACCTAAAACACAACATAATCCAATAGATGGTCGTTTGATAATTTAATGAATCAAATTAGTTGATAAAGAAACGTGTCTCCATGCTTAAATCTGCTACTATTGACAACATGTCTTATCGTTTGAACGGCCTCCATTGCATTTTCACTTTTAAAGCCGAATTTTCGTACACCTTGCAAGTAAAAGAAAAAAAATAATGACTCACGTGTTAAATATTAAAAAATCAAGAATAGTTTTCTGTCTTGTGTATAAAAAAATAGCACTTCTATTTTAGTGATAAAATAGTTTTACAGAACAACTATCTTTACATCTCTGGATTTAAATTTTTAAATATATAATATATCATCTTTTAATGATACATTTTAGAGTTAATTACAAAAATGGTCCCTATGGTTGTCATTGATTTTCACTTTTAGTCTTTTATCTTCAAAAATTACGAAAATAGTCACTTTGTTTCACTTTTGATCCTTTACGCTAACTGGTGTTAACTTTGACCATTAGTCAAAGGGTATTTTGGTCTTTTTGACCCTTAATCCTTGCTACCAAACACCCTCTTACCTTTTTTATTTTCTTTTGTTATTATTTATCTTCCTACTTGAACATATTAAAAGTATTATTTAGAGTTAATTATATAAAATATAGAATTTTAATTATTCTTTAAACCAAATTCATATTTAATTATTATTTAAACAAAATTAAAAATAATCAATAATTAGAACAAACAAAAATCAAACAAACAATTCAACCAAATATGTTATAGAAGATCTGAAAAAAATTAAACAAACAATTCAACCAAAATTTAAAAAACATCCATTTACACAAGATCTGAAAAAAAACAACCACAATGACAACCATTTACATACAAAATCTAAAAACACAAAACCAGAACCCTAGATCATACATACAAAATCAAAGGCAGAGATGTAATCTTAACAAAACCTGATTTAGATCTCAAGAATCTAAAAACTTACAAAATCAAAATGCAAAACCTTGTATCGTACCTGTGTAATCTTCGGTGGTTCAAAGACAGAGGTGTAGCCTTTGCAAATCTGAACTCTTTTAAAGAATTTGAACTTTTTCAATATAAAAAAAATCAGAAACGCTATGTTCAGTGCATAGAAGTTCATCAAGGGTTTTAATCCGGTTCTTGGCTAACAGCGATGGTGGCGGCGTGTAATGGTAGGTAGTAGATGGCGAGTTGGCGGCGTGCGATGGTGGGTAGTCAATGGTGGCGGCGTGCGATGGTGGGTAGTTGATGGTGGCGGCGTGCGATGGTGGGTAGCCTTTGCAAATCCGGTTCTGTGATCGATGGTCGTGATGGTTCAGATATAGCGGTGTTGGTGGTGTCTTGGTGGTTGTCGGTGGCAGTTCAGATCTGCGACCTGGCGATTATCGAGGCGGTGGTAATTCAGATCTCCGATCGATGATCGATGGCGAGGCGGTGGTTGTCAGTGGCGTACGGCGAAAGGGTGAGGGATGGCTGTCGGTGGTTTTGTTTCACTTTTGGAAGTATTCAAACACAAGTCTATATTTAAATTATAGAGAGAATGAGTAAAAGAGAGTGGATTGTGTTTGGAAACAAGTATAAAAGAGAATATATAAATAAGTGTGTTTGGAAACAGGTTTAATAGGTCTAGCTTGTTTGGAAATGAGGATAACACGTAAAATGACAAAAATGCCCTCATCTTAATAGCAAAAGTTAACAGTTGTTACCTTAAAGGACCAGAAGTGAAACAAAATGACAATCATAGTGACTATTTTCGTAATTTTTGAAGTTAAAGGACCAAAAGTGAAAATCAGTGACAACCACATAGACCATTTTTGTAATTAACTCTACATTTTATTTTAAACCATATTTTATAAAAGGTTTCATACATCTTCTAATAAGATTAAAAATGATTTAAAATCAATAACTAAACACTTTGAATAACATACTCAAGTTGACCACTCAGCTTATCACCATAATCCCAAAAAAACTCCACTCAGCTAAACAAAAAATTACCTACTCACTATTATTAATCGATAACAAAAAATTAAGAATATACTAATTTAAAAAAAATGTCATATTACAATAAAATTTATACCAAAACGTAGATAAAAATGAGATGATCGCAAATAATATAATTATTTTTTCTCTATAAACCTACTCATATTTTCTTAAAAGCTCCTCACATATTTCATAAAACTTTCTCACAATTTTCATCCACCCCCTCCCAATTGATTTAAAATTGAATTCAATTTTCCTGTTTAATAGAATAGGTTTCTAAAATTGTTTTGTAAAATTAGATGTTTTGATTTGTTAATAGAGATTGATTTAATATATATTAATTAAAAGAAGGTAAACCTTTTATATATAATTATAGATTTATCAACGATAATTACTCTTTCTAAAAAAAGTATATTATTGACGGTTTTACATAACTATTAGTTATATTATATAATCTTTAAATTAATTATAAATTAAAATAAGACAAATAACATTATGTGATATATTTACGCTACTTATCTTTTGTACCTTTACCTTATCTAATATTAGGTCTGAATAATCTCTTGATTTATAGTTAAAATTGAGTTTTAACTTTGATCATATGAATGACTAAGATAGTCCAATTAAAAAATGATACTAATTTTGATTAATTGAAGGTTAATACAAGATAACTAAATTGATAAATGTTAGTCTTTTATTCATATTAAAAAACTAAAGAATTATTAAAAGATTCTTATATAGTTGATAAATATTTTAACTTACATATCTATACTAATATATAAAACATTTAACACTCTCTCTCCTAAATGTCTTAATATCTTAAATTTTAAGCCATTTGATATTACTAACTTACCCGTTATTTAAATCATAAAAGAAAACCATTGAATACTATTTTAATAACTAAACTTTCTATAGAATAATGTTTAAAAATGTCAACTCAATACAAATTAAATTTCAACCTATAAGATATTACACAAATTAAAAATTGAATAAAAAAACCTCCATAGAAATATTATTTTAAATATTATATCGGATACCAAATAATTTAATTGGAGTATTAGAAAATTCGTATAACTAAAACTCATAAACTTGATAACATGTAACCGAATTTATAAACACTCATATAAGTAAAATAAAAAGTTTAATTTATAATATATTTAATATTATTTTACTTGAACTCTTAAATTTTAAGTAATAGAAAATTACCAATATAGTCTTAAATATATTTACATTTTTTAAAATACACCAACCCAACCACTAATATATTATCTCATACCTACACAATTTATCATTCAAATCAACACAATTCACCAAGTCATTGATATGTTTTTATCATCTTATTTTATAAGTAGAGATTTATTTTTTCTTATTTTATTGTTTTTCAAAGGTTATTTTATAAATTAACGAAAAAGTTGATAGATAATAAAGAAATAAGTAAAATGGAAAAGAAAGAAACAAAATGGACATACTGCAAATGGAAATTATTCGACGTCATCATAGTGTGTGTATACCATACCCTACGTTACCGAAAACGGACATGTTATCGAGAATGAATTAGTTATCGTCGCCGCATTGCGCGGGTAACATGCTAGTAACCTTTAAATACGTTTAATTAAAAAAAGAACGTTTAACCTTTAAACTATTTTTATAATGGTTCTGCACTTCCCGCTTAATTTCATAAAATTATTAAATTAGCAAATTTAAATTTTTTTTTGCAATTTATGCAAAAATTTTATCAATTTCACTTAAGTGGTTTTTTTTGAAGATTATATTTTTGGTGATAATTAACCTCAAAAGACATGAAAAGTTGTTTTTATGTAATATATTTACACAGGTTTTTGAATTTAATAATATTGTTTTACATAATTACCTCACATCTTATCTTAAATTATAATTGAATTTGAATAATTTTAACTTTAAGTTTTAATTTTGACCAACAAAAAGATAAAATTTGATTTCAATTTTAATCAAAATGATCGAGAATTGATAATTAAAATTTTCTATCTAATAAATAAAATGATCTAATAACTTTTACTCATGGGACAAATTTAATCGGTCAAATGTCAAAACAAAAGGAATGGACCAAACCATCATTTTTTTAAATGTTGATCAATGTACCACTTTCACTTCCTCTTTTCTATTAGTTCATTTTAAAAGTAACACCACCACAACAACCACCGTACATAATCTCGTCTAAATAAGATATAAAATAATAAGATGTTGATAATCATATATCAACTCTAAAGTAAAGAGAGTGCTTATTTATTTATTAATTTATTTTCGAGCACGTCAATAGTTTTTCTCTTTTCTACGCAGAAGAGAAAATGGAAATTCGACATGTCAACTAAATATATCAAGAACTTAAAATTATCTTAAATCATACCAATATATCTTCATGCATGAAACATCTCACCATGTCAATGAATCATATGAATAAGTTAAAAGAACATGAACTTAGTGACACGTATATATAATCTTAAGTAATCTCAAAACAAGAAAGTATATATATGCATGTTTTATATTAATCAAGTACAAAAAATATACTAAAAATCACACAATAGAAATTAGTTTCTCATAGTGAATGTGTTCATTGATTTATAGTGAAAAGTTCATTTGAGAACCGTTTTTATTGCGAGAACTGCCAGAACCAATCTTAGCCGTCCAATTCCCCTTTTTCAATTGGATTGTCCACCCATGAATTCCTTACATGCACTCTGCCACACTGAATCCCCCCCGGCTCTTCATCCATGAATTCTATTATCCAAAATGAACGGCTAATATTGGTTATCACAATAAAAACGGTTCTCAAATGAACCGTCCCCTTGATTTATATATATGCATGCATGTGTTTAGCTTAATTATAGTACTCGTGTGTTGTTTTTCCATGTGTGAGAGACCGAGTGCATGCGTGTTTGTGTTGCGTAAGCATGTGTTGTGTTGTGTTGTGTGTGATATGAGAAGATCGAAACATGCAACAAGAAGCCACATGTCAGCTTGCGTGTCATAATATATACATGGCCTTTTTAATATTAAAACAAAAATACCTAAGTTATTTTTACTTTTTGTTCAAGTTAATCACCTATTTAAATTAATTAATTTTAAAAAAGCTTTAAACATTCTTATGTAAAAAACAAGTATATGATCTATTGATCTTCATTAAGCGAAGAGTATCAAAAAATATTTCATATTTTCAAAAGTATAGTTTCAAATTTAAAAAGACGTTTTTCCATGTTGTACGGACTACCGACTACGTAAATAGACCCCGTATGTAACACAAGGTAGCAGGGTTTTGTCTCCTAATTTTTCCTTTAATTTCAATCTTTCTTTTTTTTTTGGTATATGTAGGTGTAATTAATCCCTAATTAATCAAAATTGTTTGTATAATCAAATAATTATACAAAATATAAAATTATTTTGTCCCATGATACAAACGTCTTTATAAATCTTTTGCTTTTAAGGATTTTTGCTTTTGAAAGTTAAGAATATGGAATTCACACACATTGCATGTTGCGTGCACTAAAACTAATTAATAAGCATGAGAAAACCTAGTGACTGTCGATATCATCAACTGACATTGCACTTTCTCAGCCAAATCTTCTATCTATAAAAGATTATCCTTCATAAATTTAATTAAATAAATTTAGTGTATTTAAATTTAATTTAGTAACATAAATCATTAAACATTATTTTATGATTGGTTTTGGTAAAAAAAAAAAGTTATCACGTGGTCATTAAAATCAATTTTACAATAGGTTTTATTTATAACGTGATTTACTAAATTTTTATAAAAAAAATAAATTTTGACTATCATTTATATTATTAAATATTATAAAAGTTTAATTGTTGTTTATTTTTTAATTTTTAAGATATGTTCGTATAGATTATTATACTATTAAAAAAATAATACTAAATATGATAACTATTTAAGCCATGAAAGTATTATAAATTTATAGTCATTTGATTAGTTAGTTACTTTTTAATTGAGTGTCCTACAATCATTTGATTGTTTTTTAAATTGTGTAGTATATAAGCATTTCTTCACTGTTTGAACATACAATCTTTAAAATTTTATTATTTATCATCTTTTTAAATTAACACTTCTTCCATGTATTATAATTTTTTAATATTTTTTAATCTGTAATGTTTATTATTTTTTAAACAGATCCATCTATTACACGGACATCCAATTTAGTAAAATATGCAGATTGTTTAATAATAAAAAAAATTAACTGGTGATAAAAATTTAGTAATAATAATAATTAATAGAAGAAAGATAACTACAACCATAAGGGATGTAGATAATAATAACAAAATGTAATTTTATCTTTTAAAAATAACAATCACAACTTATATTTTTATAATTAATTTTCTATAATTTTTAAACTTACCTTTTAATTAGGTTTTAACTTTCTAAAGGTAAAACAAGATTGTCATTTTTTAAAATTAAAATTAGATTTTTTAAATTCTTACCGGAGTGTTGTTATCATTCTTATAATTACTTACTATATATTATAGTTGGTTATAGTTATTACCAAAATAAATAATTGTATAGGAAGGTTTAAGTAAATATGACACTTTTCATAGATGAAATTTAAAATAAATCTGATAAAGAAAAGAAGTTATTATTGAACCATTAAATTAAAAAAAAAGTAAGTAAAAAGGAAAAAGGGTTAAATGATAAAGAAGGTGCCCGAGAGGAAGAGCTAGTCATCAGGCACTGCAATCCCCTTTATTAGTTGCATATTCAATAACAATCCCCAAGCTTCTTTGAATTACAATCACCGCACTCAACTTTGTGAATTTGCATACATGCTGCGTAAATCAAATTTTATAGACATTCTATAGATATCAACACAACACACTCGATAATACATTAGAGTAGATAGATTATTTTCCTAAAAACTTACAGCACACTTGAATTGATGATTGATAATTCATTTATCACAATCAAATAAATGATTTAGTCGACATGAGTAAAAGTAAACTTCAAAATATCTAAAAATGTCATGATTAAGTTAAAAAAATGTTTTATTACAAGCAAATGAGATTATTAAAAGATTAAATTTGCAAGATATGGATATATACTTACATTTTGTGAGCATATCTATTGACATACATAAATTATACGATACCAACTCTCATGTTCAATCTCAAAACATTTATCAAGCTTAATTATACCAATCGTAAAGAACAGTTAATCATTATCTACTTATAATAATATAGTATAATGTTGACTTTGATCTAGTCACTTCGATTGATAACAAAAGAGTTACTTAGAAACATTTCAATCAAATAACGGGAGGGAATTGATAAGCGATGACATATACAATTAATTACGTCCCTTAATGGTTTTGTGGTACTAGAGGCAACTTTCGGCTTCAAAAATAGTTTTTTCTTCATTTCAAATGTATTTCGGGACTTTTCAAAAGTACAGGGTGGTGTAATGTAATTTAGAAAACATAAAGGACTAATCGTGAACAATTAATAATCGTTGGTGGAAGTCATAGTAAGATTACACTGTTCTGTGATTGTGTGAGTGCTCATTACATTTTCCACACATTAATTGAAGCCCTTAATTCCATCAAAACTTGGCACAATTTCTACCAAGAAGTCTCTAATGGTGGAATCCTGACTTTGAATCCATATTCGAAGTGATAATCTCCCCCAAGAATTAATCATGACCTCGTGCGCCGCGGACTCCGCCAGAGCACTCGCATGTCGTGACGGCGATGCGGCGGCGACGCTCAAGCTCATCTCAATGTTCGTCATTTTCTTCACAAGCGTCGTCGGAATATCAGCGCCGGTGATGCTCGCTCGTCTGTTTCACGGAAAGCCTCTCTACGACAAGGCGATTCTCGTCATCAAATGCTTCGCCGCGGGAGTGATTCTATCGACTTCACTCGTTCATGTGCTTCCCGATGCGTACGACGCGCTCGCCGATTGCCATGTGTCATCGCAACATCCGTGGAAGGATTTCCCGTTCTCCGGACTGATTACGTTGATCGGAGTATTAACGGCTCTGTTAGTGGATTTAACTGCGACTTCTCACGTTGACGGATACAGTCACGGTCACGGTCACGGTCATGGAAGTAAGGAGGTTAGCGGTTATACACGGATCGGTGACGGCGAAGAAATGAAGAAATCGGTGGTGGAGATTGAGGTGGTGGAGGCGGAGGAGGAGAGACGGCGATTGAAGGAGGAGGAGATGGTGAAGATGAAACAGAGGATGGTGTCGCAGGTGCTGGAGATTGGAATTATTTTCCATTCAGTGATCATAGGAGTAACGATGGGGATGTCGCAGAACCAGTGCACGATTAAGCCGTTGGTGGCGGCGCTGGCGTTCCATCAGATCTTCGAAGGGATGGGCCTCGGCGGTTGTATCGCACAGGTAACCACTAACCGATCACCGCCACAGATTGTTTTTTAGAAATTAGAAATTATTGATTGATTTGTTTTCATCTGAGCCGTCGATTTGCCTTGATTATGTGGTGGAAAACGGTTTTCCATTTCGTTAGAATTTTAGGAGCGGTCTTTGTACCACATCTACACGACTATACGGTTGTCATTTTAATTCCAATTGGGTGTGGCTCTCGGCTTTGTGAACCCGATCGGGTCTCCACTCTTTCTCTTAGACCATCCGTAAGGCCTCTCCCGAGACCTCTCAGGTTCTTTTGGGTTCAATGGAAAGATTCGGGAACACCCTTACGGGTGTTTCGGGTTCCGAAATTTTTTTTCCAATTCGGATCCACCAAACCGATTGGGTTGTCAGACTTTTTCATTTTTTTTTCTATTTTTTTTGTTTTTAGTGAGAGTGAGGAGAGAGAAAAATATTTGGATTGTTTGGGTTGATTTGGAAAGGGTTATACTTGACTTTTGGCTTGATTTGGGTTGGGAACGAAAAAGTAAAAAAAGTTGATGTGGCGTTGATGTGACATTTGGATTGGTTTCGGAAAAGGAAAGGCCCTACGGATGGCCTTACACCACGAGTAGCGGTTTTTCCAAATTATTTTTAACTCAAACGTCACAACAGCTGTCATATTATTTTTTCTATCTTTTCTCTTTCTTACCCGAAACTCAGGTAGCATTTAACTCAAACAACTCAAATATTTTCTCTCTGTTTAGTCTCCATTACACAACAAAAAAAAGAAAGCAATCGGGTAGTGTAGGGAGCCGGGACCTCAACCCAAATGGGGGTGGTACTGATGTTCCGGAAGGAACCCGGGTGAGCCGAAGCCCATCCCGAGACCTTCAGCTTGGGTGGTACGTCCTGCCTTATATCTTTCTCCTCTCTCTTCCATCTTCTCCCTTTCACACTCTTATATATATATATATATATATATATATATATATATATATATATATAGGGTAGAGATCAAGTAAAAAGAAAATTAAGGTAAAAAGGGTAAAAGGGATGATTATTTGATCATTTTTCGGTATATATATCAGCTGATAATCGTTAGTTCATTATCTTTATTGATTAAAACTAGTTCTTCATCAATTTCTTTTTGATGAATCCAACATATTCATCACTTTTTAGATGAAAGCATTTTGTTCATCAACAAATTATTTCAAAATTTTGTTTTCAAAATCTGTATTTGAAATCAAAAAAAATTGATGAAGAACTAGTTTTAATCAATAAAGATGATGAACTAACGATTATCAGTTGATATATATACCAAAAAATGATCAAATAATCATCTCTTTTACACTTTTTACTTTAATTTTCTTTTTATTTGATCTCATCCTATATTCCCTATATATATATATATATAACCTAGTCTTAATCATAGAACCTAAAGAACAAATCTGGACCATTTAATATATATATATATTAAAATAATATAAAAAGTTTGAAAAGGATTGGGTTAATTTGGGTTAGATTATACTAGGAATTTAGGTAAGAAAGTAAAAAAGTAGTGTAGCGCTGATGTGAAATTTGGGTAGAGAAAAGAAAAGGTCATACAAATGGCCTTACAGTTCCTAATGATGTGATACATTTACATACATCACATCATACGAAGTTAGTTTTATTTACATACATCACATCAATGGAGGTAATTTAGAATGGATGAAACTACTAGACCCTCTTGAAAGTTTAATTTGACCCCAGTGATATGACGTATGTGAATGTATGATCTGTATTAAAAATTGTAATTAATTGATGTGACATATCTTATATGTGAGAGACATGGGTCCAAATAGTAGCACCCATTCAGAATAACAAGGGGTCTAAATAGGCAAACACTATTTTCTTTCGTTACAAGATCCATTGTAGGGTGACTAATATTAGTCCAATCGTGAAAAGGACTAGTAATTGAATTGAAACCGGATCAATTTGGGTTTTTCTCAAGATTTTCACACTATCATCTCAATTTGGTTTTTTCTTTATCTAGAATCATTTCTTAATTTTGTTTTGGGGTTTTTTCTTTATGTGTTATACATGCATGATTAGATTTGTTTAACTATTTTACTTTGAATACCAAAAGTCTGATAAGATAAATTAACCACAGCCATAAAAGAATTAGCTTTCACAAGCTAAATGAGGTCATCTCAAATTAAACATCATGTACATGCATCACATACTATCAATAGCCACAACCCACAAATAACCAAGTTAAACAACCATTGAGCCCTATCACAATAAGAATCTATCCATGCATACTAATTATCATGAATTTTTGTTCTTGTAAAAATTGATAACTGATAAGTATTCATTAACAGTGAATTATGTGTTACTCATGCAAATGTGTAATGTAACTAGCTCAAGGATGAGTTATCTAACATAACAATCTCTGATTACTTAACATCTTACAAATACCACCATAAGCCATCTCATACACAATGTTATCTACCCGAAAATGTAATTAACACATTCCAATATTATCTCTGGCTACCCAAGTTACAAGAAACCAACATCACACTCCATTTATCTACCAAGGCCACCCAACCTAATCATGTATAAGCATCTCACATGATCATTCAGTCAAAACATCTCAACCTGATCATGCATAAACATCTCACATTAGCATCCACTCAAAACATTTCATATGATCATCTACCTAAAACATCTCAACTCTCATGGATAAACATTTCACATGATCAACTACCTAGATCATCTCAACTTGATCATGAATAAACATTTCAAATCAGCATACACAAAATATACCACACCAACCTTCTATGTGTACACCTAATAAAGCCATAAAGGTTGCTGTCCAGCATAATAAACAACGATTCCACTCATATTACAAATTATTCAAGAGTAAACTACCTGGAAAACATCTCACTCGCTTACTTCATGTTCAAAAACTCATACTACCAATCCAACCAAGTACTAGCAAACACAGTGATTAGTATTTAGTTAAGGAATAACTTCATGAAAACTTGTGCAATCTTGCATGAACTATTGTATGTATCGAATTTTAAATCGTTCTATTCTACGTCTCCAACTTTTAAATTTGTTGTTATAATGTGAAATTAGCTATCTATTGGGTATATTAAACTTATGTCATTTATTTATATGGATTATGGTATGTAACCAAATTACATACACTAAAACAAATCAAAATTTTGATACACAATGGAAGATTTTGAAGTTTGATACACACAATAGGAATTAATGCAAATAGGAAGGCATTCTCATGAAATTTGTCTTTTAAATAATGACACATAAACATCTCAATTATTCAGCTACCATGCTCAAAGAGAGTTACACTTGCCTCGGATTGTAATGAGGATCACAATCAATCACCAAAACCTTCTAGTAGATAACTTACTTCAAACATCTCCTAAACAGCTTTACATCACCATTTACACATCTCATATCAGCTAAAAACAAGAAATACAAACTTCCAAGGGCCTTTACGGCCACCTTACTCCCCTTTATGGCTATACAGGCCTTTACGCCCCTCATACTTCAACCCTTGACCTATCGGTCAAACCACCCTTCCTCACTTGAAAACTCTAGGCTTCAAGACCATAAGAGCGGCTAACATAACCAAAAACATCTACAATGCCCCTGTTCTCATCTCAAACCCATCATACACAAACCAAACATCAGCTCTAGGCTTTATAGCTGAAAAGAACGCCAATTATAGAGAATCACAAGTAAGGTATCCCCCTAGGGTTTGTAGATGGGAAAAGGAAACAAAGACAATGGCGGGAATTTTAGGAGAGAGAATCTCATGAATTCGTTGTTCTTCATTTTTTCTTTTGTTTTGTTTATCAGTTTTGGGTCATACAATTTGGTAAGTGAGTATGTATAAAAAAAGGCATTTGTATCCACTTTTAAGAACCTATGCATCAATTTTAGAGGGCTTTAAACTTGTGTATGCATCAAAAAAGACTTGTGCATCAACTTTGGCAAGAAAGATGCATAATCTTTTTTGTAGGAATCTTTGCTAGATTTTGAAATGATATTTGAAGAAGGGAATCGATCTGTATATTCAAACGTATACTAAAATGCCCTTACCTATCTATTATAAAATTTTAAAAAACATATATGTTCTGTTTCACCCTCCTGAATCCAGATCTAATGAAACTAATTATTTAGATTCTATATATGACTATACCACAATGCACCTCTTACAATAATAACTTTATTATATAACATATAGTCAAAATTTATAAACAAACACTTGACATACATTTGTCATGTGCAGGCAGGATTCAAATTTGGAACAACGGCTTACATGTGCATCATGTTTTCAGTGACGACGCCCATGGGGATACTTTTGGGGATGATCTTGTTCTCGATTACGGGTTATGACGATAGCAACCCAAACGCATTGATCATGGAAGGACTTTTGGGATCATTATCTTCAGGGATCCTCATTTACATGGGTCTTGTGGATCTCATCGCTCTTGATTTCTTTCATAATAAGTTGATGAGTTCTGAAACTTGGTTAAAGAAAACGTCTTTTTTAGCTCTTGTTCTTGGCTCTACCTCTATGTCAATTCTTGCTCTGTGGGCTTAATTTTAATTAGTCCCTAATTAAAGTAATTCTAGTTCTATATGCAAAGGTACTACATCAAATATTGTGTAAGAATCGTATCTTGTCGATTTGGAGTAGTTTCGTGTAGGTGCACTTTGTCGATATGATAATACAAAACCCATTTAGCAATTAGCATGCATATATACTGTCAATGATATTATATATATTTACAGCTTAAACATGTATTTTTGAAGTGGCAACAATGACTAGCACTATTGATTGGAGAAGAAAGGGTTGTTAAAAATGGTTGAGTACAATTGTTGATCACCGTATTTTGTAGCATAGGAGACTTGTAATGGAAAGTTTGGTGGTAGTCAATGTTTCTTGAACCTCATCAGTCGACTTTCAATTTGATGGTAGACTTTTCAAACGTTATCCTTGTATGTGACTTAACCCTCACAAATCACTAATTAAGAGGGTATCCGGTGTAATTATGTTTGGCTTTGGTAAAAAGGTTTTTATTCAAAAAAATCACCACTGTGTGGTGGTGGTTGGTGGCTTGACTTGGAACTCCCCAAGCTATTAGACAATCAACACTTTCATCTTTCTTAACCCGAATGTCACATTATCGTCATATCACCCGAAACTCAAGTATAGTATAACCCAAACAAATCAAATATTTTTTTCTCACCAGAAAACCGAAGGCTAACCCGAAGAGGGGCCGTAGTGGTATTCCCGAAGCAACCCAACAAACCCGAGAAGCTACCCGAAGCATTCGGGAGACCCATTACGTTTGGCCTTATGTGTTGATAGGCGAGGCGGATGTGTAGTGTTAGGTTTCCAGGTTTTTTTTTTTTTTTGGGGGGGGGGGGGGGGTTTATTGGTTAGTTTAATAGTATATAGGTCCTAGAATTTGATACGATGAGGAATCATGGGAAAACCATATCATGGTTGAGTGGTAAGAGTGGAAAAATGATGTTGCGGTATGGTGGAGTATCTACTCCCCACACTCTAAAGAATACTACTAGGAGGGGTCACACTTTAACACTCCTACCACACCACCACGTAAACGTTTCACTCCACTGCTCAATCCACAACTTAGCAATGTAGGGGTCGCTTCTCACAACATCAAAACGTAGTGTTCACTTCCCACCATATCAATTTTGAGACTCACCTATTACCTCATGAAGCAATAAAAAAAATTTACAAGAAGGAAACAGAGAGCAATACTCGCAAATACGGTCACCTCTCATGGACCACACACCTTAGTCTCCATCCTTACAGTGAAGGGAATTGCATTGAAGGTGGTGATTCAACTTTGACTAACTTTGGTTTTAGGGTCAATCTTGGGCCATAACTAACCTTAGGTCCTTAACTAACCCCTACAACTTTCAACTAGTTTTTTTTTTCCTATTTAATTTGTTTAAGATAACATACAACCAACACAAAATAAATAAATAAATTGAAATAGTCACCTCCACCAAGAGGGTAATGCTGCTATTAAAATGTTTGTTCAATACAGTTTGATTGACAATGATTATTGAGTGTTCCAATTAATGTTTTATGTAGTACAATTACAGGTTCAATAAAATCATGTTATCGTTAACTGTTTCTTCAATGCAGGTGTTAGCAAGTTACATGCAAAGAATGTCAGCTATACACAAAACCATATCAATCCATGAGCTTGTATCTTTTCTCTTGGACCCCCGTCACTCCCATCTGTATCTCTATTATCGTATGCAACGGCATCTGAAACAACATCAAACTTAGTAATCTTCTTCAAGTCGCAAAATCAGATTCGGTTGATATCTTATCCATCTTTTAAATCTTTTAATAATCAAGAATTCAAAATATATATACAATAACAGCACCATATCTTTTAATATAACAATTTAGGAGGTATGCACGAAAAGAAGACTTTAGACGGCTTTCAACCTCATTTAATCCTTTCCCGTTTTTAGCTTACTTTTTTATTTTGTCCCTTTTGAGATTAAAAAGAAAAAGACAACTAAATCTACCCATTTAGAAGTAAATGGGTCGAAATTGCCAGTTGTAGTATGTGTGGAAGTACTTGTGTTGTTTACCTCTATGTGTGGAATTTCTTTCAATGGTCTATCAGCAAAATATGCATATAATGCTCTTAAAACAGCCTGTACAAAGCAGAAATGAAATAAGACCAGGGTCATTGTTTAATTAAAATGGAGAGGAATATTAAGATTCAAAGGAAAGGGATGAAGGAGGAAGGTTAACCTGGTGAGACACTACAACTACAGGAGCACGTTGCCGTTCAAGTTCGATGATCACGGGCTCCAACCTGTGATAGATCGAGTATTTAAACATCCAATTTATAGGTATCATAGCAGAACACAAATATTGATAGAGGTTGTTTAGGGGGTGGCAAAATGAGCTGAGTGCGTAGGATAGCAAGTCAAAATGGGTACTTTTGTGCGAGTCGGGTTGACCCATAAACCTATTTTTTGAACGAACTTTAATAATTTATTGGGTTAACTATGAACACATTAAAAAGATAAAAACAATTTTTTTTCTCAAGAAAAAATTAATTCTTCGCATGAAACAATTTAGGGTTGTATGAATTAGAAGTAAACTTTGGGTGAATTTCAAGCAGTTGCTCTCTTCTAGCTAAAAATAAATACAATGTTATTTGATCCGGATTGAGATCAATCACAACCTTCAAGAATTATTAGTTTTGAAGTTTCCACCTCTAAGGTAGGTAGTTCAAGGGTTCTGTCTCTGTGTGTGTGTGTGTGTGTTTTTTTTTTTTTTTTTTTTTTTTGGGGGGGGGGGGGGGGGGTATGAAATGGCGAACCTTTGTATCACATCCAAATAAGACTCTCCACGGGGGTATCGATACCTCAATTTATCCTTCTTCCTCGACCTACAATAATTTAAATGAGAATTATTCACTATACATAATAGACAAGTCCAAGCACGTAGCAGCTGGTGTACATTAACCTTAAAACAAATTATTCACTCTATTAAAGATGTGATGCAATCCTAACACAGACTCAATGGTGTTTTTGTACAAAAAACGATAGAAAAAAATATGAATTATGTATGTATGGGATAATAAGACATACTCATATTCCTCGGGCATGTTCTTCTTTATTTCTTCATATGTCATCCCATCACATACACCAGCATTTATTTCATCAAGTGCACGCCATTGTATCTATGAAAAAATAAATAAATCAAGAGCATATATATTATAAACTAAAGATCCAACCATGCAACATGAAGAAATTGCAAAATCTCATATTCACACTAACCTTTGGGAATCCAATAATTTGATTTGCAGTCAAAATTGTTCTCTGCAATGTGCTTGTCCATATCTACAAGTTGAAAGTGAGCATGTTGTGAAGCATAAACAACTGAAAATATCATCTTTCACTAGATAATCTTCCATAAATATAATCTTTTAAATAAAAAAAGCAAGCTGAAATCTTACGGAAGCAGCTCGTTCATTTTGGAGTCGCTTCTCTACAAAGTTAGAAAGTTTCTTTGCATAAAGCTCGCCTTTCCCACTGTTGTTAAAACAGTCAAATACTTTAAATTTAATATTATACAACCGGGGTGCAAACAGAAAGAGTAATTGTGTTGATCTTTATCAACGTACATAGATAGCAATTTCTGAATTGATCAATTCAGGTTATGCTATCTGAATTGATCAATTCAGGTTATTTTTTTATCTCCGACACGTCAAACAAGTTAAAAAAAATAGCTTAAAAGAAAGTCAGTAGTCGGCCCTGAGTGTTTTCAATGCACAAACGCTGGATCATTATGTTCAAGAACTTACACAATTATCGAAACTGTGGGTTCTTTGTGTGACTTATACTAAGTCAAAGGGGTGTTTGTGTAAATTGTAAAAGTTTGTTATTTGTTGGGGGTTATAACAGCCGGAGATTACAACCTTCAGCTGTATCAGATTCATTTTCTTGTTTTCCTTTGTATTAGTTTCTTTCTTGTATTCTTGAGTTCCAGATAGAGTGTTAATGGAGGTTTGAGTGTTCAATCATCTTTGTTGGTTTTGTGATCAATAATTTTCAGAGAATCAAATTCGTGTTGCTTGTTTTTCGTTTCAAATCCACAACAAAGTGGTATCAGAGCTCCAAGGCTCAATCGATCTGGTTCAAGATTACGTTTCTTGCGTCTGTGGGTACTTTCTTGAAGACGAAGAATTGGAGAAAGAAGGTTGCAATCTCAGGAGAGATTAATAGAACGTTGGTGATTCAATTCTGAATTGAAGTGATCAGATCAAGAAGTTTCTTGACAGTGAACAAAGATGGCTCCACCTCTCGTGATGATCGAAAAATTCACAGGTAAGAACAACTTCGGTCTTTGGCGATTAAAGATGAAAGCACTTATCAAACGAGAAGGAATCTGGGCTCCATTATGAGGAGCAAGACCAGTGAACATGGAGGAAGTGGAGTTTAATCTTCAAGATAAGAAGGCTCACTCCACGATCTTGTTATCGCTCTCCGCTGAAGTTCTATATGAAGTGGCTGATGAAGACACAACAGCAGGGCTGTGGATAAAACTCGAATCGTTGTATATGACAAAGTCTTTGACGAACAAGCTGTTACCGAAACAATGGTTGTTTTCGTTAAGGATGAAAGAAGGATCAGTTCTGAAGGATCATCTAGATGAACTAAATTCGATCTTGATGGATCTCAAGAACGTGGAGGTTCGAGTTGAGGACGAAGATGTTGCGTTAATTCTTCTGGTATCATTACCACCTTTGTATGAAAATTTTGTGAATTCCTTTGTGGTTGGAAGGGATACGATATCCTTAGAAGAGGTAAGATCAAGTCTACACTCAAGAGAGCTAAGGCATAAAGCTTCTGGGAACCTACCTGACAATCAACTAGTTGGTCTGAATGTGTCAAGAAAAGAAGGACGAAGTGCTGATCGATCAGACAAAGGAAAAGGAAAACAGAGGAAGGGAAGATCTCGATCACGAGGTAGGAAACCAAATCCGAAGGATGTATGCCATGGTTGTGGTGAAACTGGGAATTGGAAAAACGAATGTCCAAAGAACAAGTCGAATGGATCGAATGCAAACGTGACCGGGGACGATGCAAGCTCAAAATCGGATTTGGTTCTCATGGTGTCAAATTGTTGTATTGGAGGAAGGTCGGACGTATGGATTATGGACTCGGGTTGTTCCTTTCATATGTGCCCAAACAGAGAATGGTTCCCATCATATTAAGAAGTGGATCATGGCAGTGTATTGATGGGAAACGATACTCCTTGTCGGGTGGTTGGTATTAGATCAATCAAGATTAGGATGTATGATGGAATGGTAAGAACAATGTCGAACGTCGGGCATATTCCGGAATTAAAAAAAAACTTAATTTCGATGAGTACGTTGGATGAGAAAGGGTTTAAATATTCTTGTGTGGATGGGGTACTTAAGGTGTCTAAAGGTGCCTTAGTGGTGATGAAAGGAGTAAGGGAATCTACTCCATATGTGCTGAATGGGGAGACTGTAGTGGGTCAAGGTTCAGCTGTTGTCTCATAATCACAGGAAGAAGCTTTAAAGTTGACGAAGCTATGGCACATGAGATCGGGTCATGTTGGAGAAAAAAGTATGGTGCTTCTAAGTAAATGTGGTCTGTTGGAAGGACACAAAGTCGAGAAGCTGACATTCTGTGAACATTGTGTTTATGGAAAGCAACATAAGGCAAGTTTTGCAACGGCCATTCATCAAACCAAGGCAGTGTTGGAGTACTTACAAGCAGACTGTTGGGGATCAACAAGAGTTTTGTCGCTCAGTGGTGGTCGTTACTTTCTATCGATCATTGATGACTATTCTAGAATGACTTGGGTGTTTATCATGAAAAACAAGAGTGAGTCCTTCGAAAGGTTCAAGAATTGGAAGACGTTGGTTGAATGCTGGTTTACCTCAAAGCTATAAACACTGCTTGCTACGTAATCAATCGATCATCGACAATCGCGATTGATTGTAAAACTCCCATTGAGGTGTGGTCCGAAAGTCCTACAGATTATCAAGGGCTAAGAGTTTTTGGGTGTCCAGCTTACTATCATGTTAATGATGGAAAGCTAGAACCAAGAGCTAAGAAACGAGTTTTTATGGGATATGGTAGTGGAATAAAGGGTTATAGGATATGGTCACCATCTGAGAAGAAGGTAATTGTGAGTAGGGATGTAACTTTTGATAAGAAGTCATTAGTCTCACAAGTGGGTCATGAGGGTGTGTCTAAGAAGGTGGAGGATGGTGAGCTTGACATGGAGTCAACTGATGAAGACATGGACCTTGATAGTAATGTTCAAAGTAAGTTTGTAAAGATGGATGCAAACTGGGATGATAGACAAAGTGGAGAAAGGTCTGTGGAAGGTCAAGAAACAACCTCACGAGGTAGACACACATGAGAACGTAGAAGTTGGTTTACAAGATAAAGGTGAGCTGACAAGGGTTTTGTGGCTAGAGATCGATCAAGGAGACAAGTTAAACCTCGGGTTAGATATGGTTTTGAGGATATGGCTACATATGCTTTGCAAATGGCGGAGGAGGTTGATAATTCCCATGAATCAGGGTCTTATGGTGAAGCAATTGTTTCAAAGGAAGCAAGTTTGTCGATGGGAGCAATGATGGAGGAGATTGAGTCTCTACATAAGAACAGAACTTGGGTTCTTGTTAAGTTGCCTAAAGGTAGGAGAGTCGTGGGATGTAAGTGGATCTTTAAGAAGAAGGTTGGCTTGGAAAGGTCCGAAGCAGTACGTTACAAAGCACGACTTGTGGCTAAAGGGTATAGCGAAAAGGAAGGTCTTGACTACAATGAAAAATTTTCTCCGATTGTTCGTCACACGTCCATTCGTGTGTTGTTGCCCTTAGTAGCTCATGATGATCTTGAGTTGGAACAATTAGATGTGAAGACAGTGTTTCTTCAAGGTGATTTGGAGGAAGAAATTTATATGGCTCAACCAGAAGGTTTTGTAGAGCAAGGGAAAGAGGACATGGTATGTTTGCTTCAGAGGTCGCTATATAGTTTGAAGCAATCTCCAAGGCAATGGTACAAGCGTTTTGATACTTTTATGGTCAAACATGGGTTTGTAAGGAGTTCCTATGACTGTTGTGTATACCTTTGAAAGTTGAAAGATGGAGCATTGATATATCTCCTAGTGTATGTCAATGATATGTTGATAGCTTCAAAGGAGTTAGGTGAAGTATGCAAGCTTAAAAGTCTTCTTAGTTCTGAATTTGAGATGAAGGACTTGGGACCGGCTAGAAAGATACTGGGAATAGAGATTCTGAGAGATAGGAATAACAAGAAGCTGTTTTTGACTTAAAGGAATTATATCGAGAAGGTGTTACATCATTTTGGTATGTTTTATGCTAAACCGATAAGTAATCCTTCGTCATCAAGTTTTAAGCCTTTTGTGGTGCATTCTTTTGGAGCAAAAAGGCGATGATGAGTATATGTTGAAGGTTCCTTATTTAAGTGTGGTTTTTTGAAGTCTAATGTACGTCATGGTTTGAAGTCTAGTGTAGTGTCCAGGTTTATGATCAATTTGAAGAAGGATCATTGGACAATGGTTAAAAGGATTTTTAGGTACTTGAAAGGTACTTCTGATGCTGGTCTCATCTATGGTGGTGATAAAGAGTGTTTTGTTACCGGGTACTCTGATTTTGATTACGCAGCAGACTTGGATAGAAGGAGGTCGTTAACAGATTATGTATTTACGCTTGGAGAAGTTGTGGTGAGCTGGAAGGCAACGCTACAACCTTCAGTTGCACTATCAACCACCGAAGTTGAGTACATGGCTTTGACAGAAGCTGCGAAAGAAGCAATTTGGTTGAAAGGACTAGTGGGTGATCTTGGTATTCATCAGGACAGAGCTTTGATTCATTGCGATAGTATGAGTGCAATAAGTCTAGCAAAAGATCAAGTCTTTCATGATCGAACGAAGCATATAGACGTTCGTTATCATTTCATTCGGTCGGAGTTACGGATTAAGATGGTGAAGTTTCATCATTGTTTGGATTTGCTTAACATTGGCAATTGGAATGTTGGTTTGACTTAGCTTAAGTCAAGGTGGAGTTTGTAGGTTCTTTGTGTGACTTATACTAAGTCAAAGGGGTGTTTGTGTAAATTGTAAAAGTTTGTTATTTGTTGAGGGTTATAACAGCCGGAGGTTACAACCTTCAGCAGTATCAAATTCATTTTCTTGTTTTCCTTTGTACTAGTTTCTTTCTTGTATTCTTGAGTTCCAAATAGACTGTTAATGGAGGTTTGAGTATTCAAATCATCTTTGTTGGTTTTGTGATCAATAATTCAGAGAATCAAATTCATGATGCTTATTCGCTTGTTTTTCGTTTCAAATCCACAACAGAAACAAATATAATTTCTGTGATTATATATTTAACACACTACTTATTTAAAAAAAACATCGGATAAAGAGTGTTTCCCAACCCGTCCTTTATGCCAAGCCTAATTAGTTAAAAGAACAAACCTCAAAGCAGTGTCACCACCTATTCTTCCTCTAACATTATCACGACTCTCGCCATGCCTTGTAAGCAAAATCGGACGGGGTGTCAGATGTGTGTTCACCTGAAGAATATATACATGCATGTTGATGTACCGTTAATTTGTGATCATTTAATTAGTGTTATTATTATTTTATTTAAATCTTTTGTTTTGATATAGATGCTTCCTGGACACTTTTTATGAAGAAAATATATGTAAATTGAAACCGATATCTATTTTATCAGAGACATACCAAGAAAAACACAATCCGGCCAGGGAGATATCCTCCTATATTATTCACCTGAAAGAAAAAAGTTATAGCAAGCATATAGTGAGTTTATGAATATAAATAGGTTTATTCATTTTCTATACTTACAAAAAACTTGTAAAACATTTACTTGTATCTGCCCTCCTTGTCCACTAGCCATATCGATCATTTTAATATATGAACCTTCATTCACCGGCTCATATATCTACCAACAAGAGGAAGAAGTTTTATGGTTTCTATTTATGAAATATAAAAGGAACCCAAAATTCAGAGTTGGGAAGGAAAACACAAAACAGTATAAATACTACCTTTTCATAATTATCTAGTCGCCTTTTAAAGTCCTGGTATCCAGCTTCAAAATCCGGCCTGCAGACATATATGCACTTCATTTATGTTTTTGTATCCACAAATTTCTAACCCAAAAGAGAAAATAACAAAAGGTGATTTAGAGAGTAATTTTACTCTTCTGCATAATCAGGACTTTGTTGGATCTTAAGCCGTATGTTTCTTTCAATAATCCGTGGATCATTACATATTGTTTCCAAAAAGATGATCTGTATATTCAAAAAAATACAAGTCAATGAAGTCCCTTTTTAGATATTATCATATTATGTCCCTTGATACAAGTTATATTGTAGTGTCCTTCACCACTTCAATACATACATACATATAGGGAAGTTCAATCGAGAACCGTTGTTATTGCAAGAACTGTGAGAACCATTTGTAACCACTATTAATGACTCATTAATTGGGGTTTTGGTCATTTATATAATTACCCAACCGTAAATTGCCTCCGCATGGAACGTTATTAATGAGTGAAGCTTAATTTTCCCAAAAACCCCTCATTAATGAGCCATTAACATTATTAGCCATTGATTTATTTTAATCAAGGGTCAAGATTGGTTCTCACAATTCTCGCAATAACAACGGTTCTCAAATGAAGCCTCCCTTATATATATATATATATATATATATATATATATATGTGTGTGTGTGTGTGTGTGTAATATATACAGGGGAAGGTTCAAACGAGAACTGAACTTCGTGCTAGAACAAATCTTGACCCTTGATTAAAATAAATCAATGGCTAATAATTATAAGGGCTCATTAATGAGGGGTATTTTAGAAAAAGCAAGCCTCACTCATTAATGACAGTCCACCCGCACACAATTCACGGTTGGGTAAATATATAAATGACCAAAATACCCCTATTAATGAGTCATTAATGATGTTACAAACACACACACATATATATGTGTGTGTGTAATTGTGTGTATGTATGATGTATAATAGAAAAAAGGAAACAATATAATAATAAATACAAGTTTGGCTCCCACCCTTCCTAGCTATTAGCAAAATACCTTGCATTTGCCTTCAGCCATCTTCATAAGCATATTCCTTCGTTGGCTGGTGCTGTTTGTCGCATCAAATATTCCTACCTACATGCAATAATAAACTTAGATCCATTTATTTTTTTTATTAATCAAAGTATGCACTGCTTTTTATTCTTTTAAATTTCTTCAACCCCACACCTACTAGTTTTATGATCGGCTTTGTGTGGTCTTGAATTTATAAAAATATAAAAGAAGACTTACTTGGCCACCTTCTTGCATCCAAGCTATCATGTCATCCATTGCCAAAGCAGCTACCTAGTACCACGTGATGTATTAAAACTATTTGCAAAGAAGGATGTCAATACAGTGTATTATAACATTAAAATACTAATTTGATTCTGAAGAAAATTCAGTACCATGAATAAGGTTCTAGGTGGTATTAGCTCCATATTTGACATGTAATAGAGTTCCTAGCTATAAGCAATTCGAATTGTATAAAGTATAAAAACAATATGACAACTACAAAGTTGTTATGTAATAAAATGTTTTAAGCTTTTAGCATCAATTAGTCTCACCTAATGTAAATGAATAAATGGGTCATTGGGAACCCGTCAACCCCATAAAGGAACAACAGTTTTAATGGGCTTTTACCTCATTACGGGCCTCCATTCCTTCTGGATTGTCACCTCGGAAAAAATCAGCACTCTGCATCAATGACCAGCTGTCAATGTTACTGCTAGAATGACTAACAATTATTCCCAAGATTGGAACTTTGGAAGTTAATGACAAATGATATGTTTAATTAGAAGCTGACAGTTTTGACCAATATAGTATGACTCGCTAGACTTGGGTTGTATTTAATCTCTTATAAGTCATACGGGAAAAATATTTAATAAATTAATTATAATAATAAGTCTTAACAGAAGATGGGAATAGATCCAAACTCTACTACAGTGTCTTTCTATTCTAATGCACAAAACCCTATATCATTTTATTCCAAAATTAGATTATTATTGAGATAATAATTGTTTGTGAACCTTTCTGACCCACTAATTTATTTATAGAAAGATTTAAAATTTAGAAAAACCCGAGCCAACCTGTTTAATCACACCTTTTGACCCTTACCTAACCCACCCATTGTTCCATGAAATATCTAGTAAAATGTATCCTATGAAAGTCACATGAAGTGAAGAATGCACCTAACATATGTCTCACTTTCTGATTTTTTATATAAAAGAAAAAATGGATAATCTATAAACCAAGTGTCAAGAAAATCTGGTTTACCTGGTTAGCTCCATGCTTAAGCCGTCGATACTGTTATGGGAAGAAAAACTATCAGATTATTTCCCTTGGTTTAATAGGTTCGAATGAATGATTAATATATATAATGTTAGAAAGAAATCAATCACCTTTCCAACATTGAAATGTTTAGTGTCGTGACCTAACCAACGCATATACCTTGTAAGTTTAGCAGCAGTAAATGTTTTGCCACGAGCCGGCAACCCCACCTACCGTAACCACACTTCTCTTAGAATTATTAGTCACAAAACACTGGATTATGATCTAAAAGTAGGATTCTGAATTTCAACCCCCTCTATGTAAAAATTGGGTGATTTGGGCTATTATTATAATTTATAACACTCATGGATTCAAGCAGGTAAAATTTGAACTTAACTATGAGTCAAACGGCTTTAGTGGGTTATAATTAACCTATTACATAATTGATTTCCAAAACTATATATTCAAAGAATTAAAGTATAAATAAATTTGTAATCATACTGACACGCTAACTATTATGTAAAAGGATCAAAAATTTTGGGGTGGGACTGTTTCGGTTCAATCCTACCCCTTGACCAACCGTCAACCACCTATTTTGTCACCTCTAGTAGCAAGATTCACGAAACCTATTGAATCATTTTTCATAAAATAAAAAGGAGACTACCAACACAATTGCGAGATGCATATCTTCTTTTGGTCCAAGCATTTGATCTGCAACAGCTGCAGCAGCCACAGCTCCAGCAGCCGCAGGCATTGAGTTCTAAATTGCACAATGTTGAAAGATGAAAAACATCCTAATAAAGTGGAGATGTCTTCACATGTTTAAAATTAAAGAAAGAAAACGAAAAAGGATTGATTTATACAAACCTTGGTTTTTGACTCTGAGAAATTGGTTGCACTTGCAGACTTAACTAACCGAGAAGATCCCACACCTCTATCGACAAAAACTCCATTCTCGGGGTCTTGCTTTTCTATTGGTGAAAACGTACCCACAGACTTTGACTCAACCATGCCAGGAGAATGGTACAATTTCACAGGATATGGGCCCACAGTTTCCCTCTCAGGGCCCAAAACTTCGGGTTCCTATTCAAATCCCATGGTCACTTGTATAGGTAAGAAATAAGACTCAGGATATGATGAGTAACACAAAAAGGCTCAGGCATCATAGGCAGTGAGGAAGGGTATTCAAGACATTTTCAAAGAGTTCACTAGAATGAGGGATTGATATTACATGTGGCAAAATGGATGGGTTGGGTAACAGACTGAATACTGGTTCCAATCCATAACAGCTGTTTTCAATACATAAAAAACGTGTCGGGTAGAATTGGCCAACAAGCATTTGTGTCGCCTCTTTTTCTTGATCTTTATAAATAGTTGATATATAATATTTTGGTTAAGAAAACTATATTATTAAAAATAGTATGCTAATTTTCTTAATAAAGCGAATAAAGGAAGAAGGATTAAATATACATAGGGTTACTTTCAGCCTGTTCAACCCATGTGAGACGTTCCATATTAAAAAGTTTTTTATGCTTACCCATTTCAACTGCTAGAGGTTATATATAATCCAAATCAACACATTTCTATGTATATGATCCAATATAGCACCTCTACGGATTAAAATTCATGGAATGTTATATCAGTATTCTTTGATAAAATTGGGTTACTTTAGTACCCTATGTTGTAGTCAAGAACCAAGAACTGAAGGTTGCAAAAGTTAGACTTCTATGAGCTCTAGAAGAAAACAATTGTAATTACCAAGCATACATGATTCCCAGCTTACAAGATCAAAGGCTTAATAATTATATGATTGAAAAAGATAAGAGAAAAGGGTAACCTTTATAGTTGCAAGTGGAATAATTGAAACATCTTTGGTAGATGAAGACCCCCTTACATGGTTCATTGACCTTGGATTCTCTGTCAAATTAGCCGCGTATACCACAGAAGTCAGTGGAGTGGGAACCACGTATTGCTCAAGATCAAGATCCAAACTTGCTGAAGAGCCATTCTGGGAATGATTTAATAGGCAAAGAAAAGAAGTTTTTATCAGACGTTGATCACACAATCACACACCCCTTAGCAATACGATGTTTAAAGCAAAAGGAAGGGGCAGAACACATAATTATTTAATGCAGGGTCGGGTGGGTTGCACCGACCCACAAACACTTCTTCATCCATTTGTAGGAAATTAGTGAGCTAAATGTTATTAGAAAAACAATGTTAGTACAAAAAGAATCTAATTGTTTTTTATAAATGCCGTTCAGAGATTATTATACTTTTAAATACATTTCAGTTGATTCTCAACCTGTTTGACAAACTTGAACCATTTCATTGCAATTATATACTTAGGCCACATGACTAGTTAAAGATACGGCATAACCTAAATCGACCCATTAAGAAGTAAATGGGTCCAAATTTGAATTAGTAAGATCCCCAAAATGACATAGCTGATTGCTCGAGAAGTGTCCTGTTACTAAGCCAACTCGTCTTTTCTTATATATTTTTTATTAAAATAAAACCAGTTTAAATGGATGTTAGAATTTGCATTTTGAAAGTAATTATTGTTGGTCTTTGAAATTTTGAACCAGATAATCAAGGAGTTATAATCAACATGGTGCAGGGAAGTGTTTGGATAAATTTCAGCTACTTGAAGTTGTAATAATCATATTTTATGGTACCAACTACAAGTGCCATGTAAATTCGGTTTTAAAGGAAAGTAACAGATAAAATAAGACTACAGAAGTGGTATTTCTCTAGATAATTACAACCGAAAGTAGGTTACCTAAAAACTAGAAAATGATTATTGCCACTTGAAACGTAATAATCAGATAATCACATTCAAGTACATATACGCATATATGACAGCGCACATTGCAAAAAAAGAAAGAACACAAGACATTCCAGCATAAAATTGTGCCATATAAAAGCAGTTCTCCAATACTAACCGTTAAAAAAAAGGGTTCAACGTTCATACCTCGCTACCCTCGGGCACTGCATTTATACTAACATCAGGAATCCCGCGAACTGTTGAGGGTTCAAGATTTTGTTGATAAGCTCTCCAACTAGCAGCAAGATCAAAGGGTGAAACCCTATCAGCCTTGATACATACTCTATACTCCAAAACCACATCTGCGTTTAGCCTAAATAGAGCCAATCTCGTGACCCCTTGCAAGGTCCCACCTGTGAACTGCCGTGTTGGACCCTCCTCCACTATGCATGGTTCGTTATTTTCCTTTGACTTTAATAAGAACTTGAAGTCCAATGTTTCTATAAACATAACAAGAAATTTTAGGTGCAGGTGTTTGGACATTGGATGTGTGGTTTCTAATTGGTTATATGTTTGCTTTTCAAAAAAAAAATCTGTTATATGTTCAATAATGAGAATCATATAATCAATTGTAACAAAACGGGTTGTAGTAGATAGTGTTATGATGTGCTTCTGTTCTTTGAAGTTGTAATAATCAGAAAATCATATGTTTGAGTGTTTAGTAGATCTTACTATTTTAAGGAATTAATAGATAGAGATGACCAGCAATGACATTATTTTGAAAAAACATGGAAAAAAAAATATATTTACCCTGCTAATCAATTTTTTGCAAGTGTTGAGACACTGATTATGTAACCCCTAAATGATCTGATAATCAGAACTCGAAAACATAATTTGTCTATAAAAAACTGTTTAATGTGACTTCAAGTTGCACTAACTAGAACATCCTCTTATTAGTGATCCTACCAACCTATCATTCTCCAAATTCGTGATGAACTTTAGTTCAAGTTTTTATAATAAATCATGGTCTTTTTATATATTCAACCATTGTACTAGGTATTTCGTAGCATAGGATCACTCAATTATAAAGTGCACTGCTGTCACAGAACACATATCATGATAAAACTTTAAAGATGGGACTGATCTCTACTAGTGAAACAGATATAACCAATCAATCAGTTGTTAAACTTATTCATCAGTTTGACCTATAAACTAAAGACATCGAATTGAAGCTCTGCTCTGGACAAAAGTAATAACAAGAAAGCTAAAGAAGCACAGGAAATTAAAAATAAGAAAAATACCATGATTAGGAGAGACAACAAAACTTAATTGCCACATTGAGGATGACTCGCGCTCCATTGGAAGCTAATACGCAAAAAAATAACAAAATTGAAAACATAAGTATTGAAATAGAATGGGACTTAAAGCTAAATCCAAGACAAATGATCAAAAACATTGAACATAATCAACAAGAAGGAGTTTAGTTAGAAAGGGGGGGAATTGAATTACAGCTTTGGATGGGTCCCAAGAGCCAACGAGGGGGACAGAACCGTATACGTGAGGAACAAGGTCAGCTTTGGGGATGTAATCTTCCATCTTGAGAGAAACATAGAGTTGACCGCCGGCGTGATCGTCTCCGGCGGCAGGGGAGGTGGTGTCAAGGTTTATTGATGAACCAGTTCCCATTCTGATTCAGTGATCTTGAAGGAAGGTAACCCAACCCAGATGGGTTATATTGAAACTGAATCAAAGAATTGCAAGATTAGGTATACCAACAAATTGTATGTATATATGTATGTATTGAAATAGAGTGAAATTGGGATATGGGATTGAAAGAATCTAGTGTTTTGATTTGAATTGAAGGAGCGAGTAGGGGATAGTCGAGGAGCATGGTTGGTGGGGTCGAGTGATTCCAGATGGCGTCTGAAAGGCGTTTTTCATGGACACTTATGACACCGCAATAGATCATTTGTTAAACTCTTCATTCTGTCCATTAATTCATTCACAACATAGAGGTTCTTTCCATATTCGACACTCGGCAATTCAGGGGTGGTCGAAAAACTTAGCAGATCGACCCGACCCGCTATATCTAGAACCCGAAAATGTTGAAAACCAAAAAAAACGTTTTATATGTAAACAGTGATTGATAAATAAATCTTTATTGGAGTGTGATGATTGTAAATAGACAAGTTTAATATGATTTAGTTGTAGAGTGCAATTAAATTTTAGTATGATTGTATTTATCTGTTTGTACTATATCATCTATAATCAAACTAATATGATTTTCTTCGGCTCAAACTACTCGTACACCTAAATATGGTTACCCATGGTCCGGACTATGGATAACTGATTTCTATAGTTGTTTTCTAGATTTTCGGTTATTGTGTGCCATAATAAAAAGTATGTGCTTTGAAATGAGAAGTTAGACCAATGTAAAAGGTATGATTGGTATTATGAGAGTACGAGTAAACGGAGTGATTGGTATTACATGAAACTCAGTTGTCACTCCCTCATCACCCACTCCTTTCACTCTAAGGCCATCAATTATACATTTTCTTTTTTTTTTATTACGTTAGTGCCACATCACTCCACTTTTCTTTCATTTCCCTTCCTTACAACCTTAGTTATACACTTCCCAATCTTACCATTTTTTTTATTAGTATTTATATTGAAGATAGAGGAGAGAGATATGGAGAAAGAGGAAAAAAAGTGAGTTGGAGTGGGTGGGGTGATGTCTCGGGTTGGCTGACCTGAAATGAGGGGGAAAGAGAAGGGTTGGGTGGGACATTTTGGTGTACGTTTCTTGTGATACCCGAAATAAAACATGGACTCGTCATTAGAAAGACTTGACCAATAAAAATGGTCTAGTAATTACTCAAAAAGATTAAAAAACAGTAATAGATACTTAACAATTTATCATATTATTATAAATATTCGAAGTTTGGAACCTTTATAGAAAAATAGATATATGATATTCTACTATATCAATTATTCTGTATATTAGATTAGATAATATGTGATCATCATCTTAAGAACTTCCACATCGGTGCTTCAACCAGAGCTGGTTGAATCTGATCTAGTGCCAAACACCATCACCGCAAAGTTGGTCCCGACTGGTTCCAACCAACCCTAGGTCACGCCTTTTTCCTTTTTTTTCTTTTTTTCCCTTTACTCCTTTCTCTCTCCTCATTCATATATATTTTATAATTAATATTATATGTGAGTTGGATATTGGATGTGGGGGTTTGTGGGTTAAAGAAAGTTGAAAGTGGAACATGATATGGATGTTGATATGGCAGTGGAAAACTTCAGAAAACTTCGGGTTGGATGCTGATGGTCTAAATGTGGCTTTGAATGGACAATTTTGTAACCTTTTTTATTTGTTTAAAATCAAACTAGACTAAATGCCTGTGTGATACACGGGTTGGTTTAAACGATAATAAATATTAAACATTAGTAAAAACGTATTAAATAATAATAAAATCCGAATTAAATGAGAATTTAAAAAATGACGACGTACGACATTAACACTCTAACCGGCGGTGGAACTATCGACGCGAGTGGGAGGGCAGACTTGACGACAGAAATATGGTATCATGATATTAAGAGATGTGATTGTATTTCTTATATAAGTTTTCAATCATTATTGTTATAATTAAGGGTAATAAAGTTAAACGTTATTGGTTATAATTAAAAAGAAATTTAAAATGATGATAAAATATTTTAGAATGATAAAACTAAGAATTTAGTTAATTTTGATATTTTGAAATATTATAAAAGGTAAATATGATATTTGTAAATTAAGGTGGACAAATACGATTTTTATGATTTAATAAAGGCATATATGAAATTAACTCTAATAATTTTGACTTTAAAAAGTCAAAATTGATATTTTGATTTTAACTGAATGAATGGTCAAGATTAAATATTTTTTAAATGAATGGTTAAGACCGTTTAATAAATTTTATCAAATTAGTCTTTTTTTTATTTTAGAAGATTGGATGCAGAGTAAAAACAACCAAAAGTAATATGGTTCTCTCAATAAACGTGATTCCTTTTTGTAAGATCGTAATCAGGAAACCGACCAACGATATTGTCCTCTTTGAGTTAAGCCTCACAGTTTTAAAATGCGTCAGTTGGTAGGAGTAAGATCCACCTTCCTTATAAGAAAGAAAGAATCCCAATTGCCTCACCGATGTGGGATGCTCCTGCATTGCTACAAGAGCGGTAGGCTTAAGAGTCACGGATTTGACCAGCTCGAGGGAATGATGGGCCTAAAAATCCAACATTTTTGCATGTCTCATTTAGTTCAATAAACGTATCCTAATATAATATTCTTTTAGAAGTAGTTTTGAAATAAATTAATCTTGACATGTAAAGAAAATTAAAAAACAAAAAATGAATTTGATGCACATCAAACATATCATAAATAATTTGTGGATAAGATCGTATCCAAGCACAAGGTTGGGTGCCTTTTCACAACTTCAAATGATAGTGATTGACACTATTAGTATTTTATCTTTTTTATTAACCATCTTGAGCAGATTCTATAGATTTCACTTTTGGTCACTTGGTAGGTTAATGTTACAGCATTAGTTGAATTCGTGAGATAAAAACAGGTTTCAATGATTGCATGTGGGTAATTTGATAGTTAGATCGGATGTTTGAGTCATTTGGTTGAAAACAACGGCCGGGTCAAAAACATATAATGTTGATTATTTTCATGTTCTAAATACCTAATAAGTGTTTTGGAAAACCTAATTGTGTGTACATATTAAATCACTAAAATTTAAGAATAGATATAAATCCTAGTCAAGCGGGATATCGTCGCCACATGGCGGTGCGATAATCGAGGATATCGCACATAAAGGGGTGTGATGTCGCTCATGTTTGTGCAAGTTAGAGGGTTGTAGCGAGTGTGCTAGACTGCTAGTGATATTGCATAAGAATGATGTCGCAAAAGACTTGAGCGACATCACACATGTCTCGTGCGATAAGTTCAATATGTAACGTAGAGTGTGCGATAGGCCGACCTAAGTTGTGTGATAGCCAACCTTTGGATGATTAATTGCTTAAACTTCGTGAAGGTATTTTGAATAGTTGTTATTTATCGGATTTAGTGACTTCTACATTTTTGTATATTCCATGTCATATATAGCAAGGTTAATATATTGTGTTTGCATGTTTTGTTGTTATATGTGTAGATATTTGTATATATTAAATTTGCTTTCAACATAGTTACCAAATTAACAAAGAATCCTAGGTCCAGCTTGTCAGGTCGGGCATTTGTTGTTGGATTTTGATGTGTTCGATTTTTTAATTTGTATTCAGATATATGTGTGTGTCCAACTTTAGTATGTGTTTCTATAGTATGTCCACTAAACGTTTTACTTATTAGAATGTTGCTTTGTGTAGATGTTGTTGGGGCTCCGGTGTGAATAAGAGCAATACTCCAGTTAAAGTGTTTACGGCTTCAAATTTAAAAAGTGAACTTTTGAAACAATATTGATGATGTTTTCCATATAATTTCATGTATATTTTGTAAGAGAAAATTTAATATGAGGAATTAAATTTCAAATGTGAATTAAATATCACTTTTTAATATAAATTTAAGTAGAGATGATATTATTTAGTGTTTATGAAATCATATTATTTACTATTAACTTAGTTTTACTCGTAATAATTTATCTTGGCGTTATTAGTTGATAAATAATTAATGTAATTGATAGTGTTTTATAAATTTATCATTCAAACATTGTTAAAGTTGAGATAATCGTATAGAATTTCAAAATTTCTTAATTTAAAATTGTATTTAGTGATTCTAAAACGTTTATTTGCTTAACATGACGTTTTGTTTTATGTTCAAGAAAATATCAAGCTGATATTTTGATTAATCAAATGCTCAGTTAACCAACCACAAATACTGCTAAATTGATACACATGCTTAAAAATGTATGTCTAAAAAGAAGAGATCACATAACAAAATTAATGGTGAAGTGTTTATATTAGCTTTCCGGCATATTACTATGGTGCTTGAGGTCGTTAAGGGTGCAAGTAGTGACCCTCGAACACGCCAACTATTTTCGATTTAAGAGTTTATTAGAATTTTTAAATAATATTATGACCTAAGTTTTTCCGATTTATAAATATTAACTTATAAACTTAATAAAATTCTAATAAATTATCCAAACACGCCTAAATAAAAAGAAAATAGAGTAAATGTTAAATACGAAATAAATCAATCTAAAAATCAAACTAGTGATTTTAATCGTATACGGATCCTGGATATCTTGGGCCGAGCCCAATTTCCAACTCAATATCAGCATAAGAAATTAGGGTTTCATTATAAAAGCCTGTCCACCGTCATAACCAACGACGTTCGCCAGCCTTCCCAATACTCCGTCGCCTGCGGCCTTTGGTACTGTGAAAACTTTTCCTTGTCGCCATGAGAGCCAAGGTAATTGCCCAATAGAACAACGTTTATCAACATTATCTTCTTTTACTACCAATCTGCAATCAATTTTTGTTGTCCTTTTCTCATCTGAATTCTGATTAACTTGGTTGTACAGTGGAAGAAGAAGAGAATGAGGAGATTGAAGAGAAAGCGCCGAAAGATGAGACAGAGATCCAAGTAATCCGATCGAAGCTTTCGTTCTGAATCGCCGATCTCGCGTCTTCTGATGCCTTCTTGCTAGGTTTTTGCTTTACATTTTGTGTTGGAACCTTCATGTTTTTAATTTTCATTTCTTACGTTACTTGACCATACATTTGAGGATTAAGGTGAGTTTCAGCTTTAATTGAAATGGATTGTTTTAGTAAGTATCAATTATTGCTAAATTTTTTTAATTTTGTTGTGTGGTAGGTTGTTTATTATTATTTCATCATTTGA
Source organism: Dittrichia graveolens (assembly GCA_038502395.1). Lineage (NCBI taxonomy): Eukaryota > Viridiplantae > Streptophyta > Magnoliopsida > Asterales > Asteraceae > Dittrichia > Dittrichia graveolens. The sequence goes on from JARJIL010000002.1 coordinate 77,874,606, forward strand.
TTGGAATTTGCAGATTTGGGTTTTGATTAGGGATTTAGGACTGCTGATATGATGTTATGCCTGACAGTATTTGTAGTTTTGGATTTTGATTAGGGACTAGGATTTTGGCAATGACCATTAACACTTATTCATTAGTCCTTTAAGTTTATTTAGGATCCTATCATTAACAAAGAATTCAGGTAGAATTCAATGTTAGTTAATCTAAGTGTGTCATAACTCATATGTCTAAGCATTAGTCAAGCATACCCTTGTTTGCTTTGCTGTCTGTTTTCATAGATCTTCTATGTGTTGGTTATAAAGGTATGCAGCGATTCACTGGTTGTTTAAGTAAACTTCATTAAAACTCTGACCGGTCTTCCTGCTCAAGCTAATTTGGTTTCAAGGTGAATGAGCATGGAAGATAGCTAAATCATACACGATGATAGCTTGAAAAACAATATTTTTAACTTGATTTAACAGCAAGTTAAATCAAATACGAGGATAGCTCGAAAAACAATATTCACGATTTTTATTTGATTTCAAAGAATTTTGCATAAGTTATCATTAATTAATTGCAACGAATTTTGTTTTACTAAAATAAATACAATCAACTTCATTATGTTCTCGTTGTATCCAAACATCTGTTTTATGCGTCTTATTCTAAGTTAGTGTATAGAATGAACTTTGCTTAAGTATATTAATTGTATACAATAACTTGTATACAATGATAGAATTATGAAAGTTAATTTTAAGGCATTGACAAAATAAAGTGCGTTACTTACATTGATAACTTGTGCAAAGTTCGTTGTGTTTTAATGCAATAAACCCTAGTTTAGAAGCCGGTGTGGACCTAAACATTGTCATGTTTATTTATTTGTGAAAACGGTTTCTTTTTAAAAATCTTGTTTTATATGAAAAATAAGAGGATGCGATCTATCGGGTGCTCTTTTCTACAGTTTGTATAGTGCCAGTTGCACGTACATAAGTCTAGAATTGCAAATTTCCTTGCTGTTATGAGCAAGCTCACTTATGATCATAGAGACAAAGATTAAGGATATGAATACCAATTTGAAGATGTGGAATGTTACAACTTAAATACAGGTACTGACTGGATCATTGACCCAAATGGAAGGTTACAATTTGCAAGATGTTAACAGGAATACACCACATATTAAGAAACCTCAAACAGCTCAAAATGGACTTTCTGCTAGCTTATCTAAGTCCCCAACATGCAATACAAATCAATACCGAAAAACAATAACAATCTGCCATTTTATCTAAGTTAAAATGTCTCAAACAACTATCAAGCCCCATAACACATTTTTGAATCGATCAAGGGTGGCTGTCGATGAAGAGAATCGATAAATTAAGGGTGTGCAGCACGTCAACTATTTCAAGAGAATGTTAATTGGTCGAGACTTAGAGAGGCTGGAGAGTTTGAACGAAACATGCTTTCTAGTTTCTTATCCTATCGGACCTATAGGGCACACAATGTATGTTGTAGGAGACTATATAGAAAGAAAATATGAAGTATAATTAAAATTGTATATATTGTAAAAAAGAATGACAAAATTAATTAATGGAATTCAGTTAATTCAGGTTACCAACTTTCTGAACCATACCTTAAGCAAAGAACGGTTATGGTAACTGAATTTGGTTTTAAATCCTATCGAAGACTGAATTAGAAAGTAGCTGATTGTGATCAACTGATCATGTTATATGTAGCAATCAACAGACTCCGAGAATCACAAAAACTCATGCATTTTTAGACTTTTTATGGATAAAAACTAAGCATAACACATCGAACTTTAGAATTGAAGTTCCACTGAAAGATATGGATTAAAATATTAAGAACATCAAACAAGATTTACAAAGCCGTTTGAAGGGCGTTGTCCTACTCTTGCAGGTGGAGAGATCTAAGATCAGTTTACGATGAAATACTCTGTTTTTGCCAACAAATGGACGTGACATTAGAGTTAAAGTGAGGTGAGATGAGAAATTAGGGTGTGGTCAAAATATGAGTGTGTTGACGTTGCTCAATATCCAAATCCGAACGAAATGATTGAAACCTAAAAACGTGTACTATGCGAAGAAGATTATCTAAATTTTTGAAAGAATTTATGTCGTAGAGGATGAATTGGAACCTCTAACGGAAGAATTAAACTAAACATGCTAAAAGAGGGAAAATTCAAAAAATGAGGCTGTAAAAGTAAAACGATGTTAGGAGAAAAATGAGGGTGTAGAAAGATAACATGTGATATCAAGTATACTCCTTTGTTAGAATGCCAAGATCTTTTTATAGATAAAGCATGTGTTAACGTACCTTAGATTCTAGACTTGATTGCTGCATGTGGCAGATTTATTTATCTAGTCTAGTATAATATTGCAACAAATTATTACGTATGAATTTATATGTTGTTCAATATCGATCGACTCGAATGTTTTCTTGTTTGAATATATATATATATATATATATATACATATATATATATATATATATATGTTGTTGAATATGAATTCACTCTTCTTCTTTCATATATTTGTGTTTATGCGCGCTTGTTTGATGTTTTTGTTCTTGATCAAGTTTTTGAGTTCGTTCTTGTTCACGGTGGTGTTATGTACCAAACTAAGAATAGATCTCAGGATTGAAAAATCGAGAGAGTTAACCTAATGCTCAGAATTCTCATGTCAACAAGAATAGAAAGAGCATAGAGTTTACACTTTGTATCAATCAATGAATCATGTAAACAGTGTATTACTCTTATTTATATTACTTCTAACTTTCTTCCAACAAACCACCAACAGATCCCACTTTATTGTACAACCCATAATACATGTGGTACTCCAATTGGTATATAACAAGTGGTTCTTGATTCTTCAATTCTAGTTTGAATATGTTCTTTAACACAAGATGAGATGACATATACATATAGACAAAAGTTCAAACGAGAATTATTTTTTATACGAGAACCGCGAGAACTAATCTTAGTCGTTCAATTCCCCTCCTTCAATTGGATTGCCCACCCATAAATTCCTTACATGCACTCTGCCACACTCAATCCCCCAACGCTCTTCATCCATGAATTCAATTATCCAAAATGAACGGCCAAGATTGGTTCTCACAGTTCTCGTACGAAAAACAGTTCTCGTTTGAACTCTCCCCTATATATATATATATATATATATATATATATATATATATATATATATATATATATTTAGAGGTGGCAAAACGGGCGGGTCGAGTCAGTTTGGGTAACAGGTTGGAACGGGTTCGGGTCCAAACGGGTAATTTTGAAAAAAGTATCAAATGGTTTCGGGTTAAAACGGGTTCGGGTCAAAACGGGCGGTTTTAAGAAAAAATGCTAACAATAACTTGACTTTCACTAACATTAAAAAGATATCATCATAAATCCCATAAATTGATAATTATAAATATACTAAAACTCAATCATTGTAACTCAATCATAAATCCCAACATTTACACATCAATCTCATACCCCAAAATACCAAAATCATTGTTAGTAAAACCATTAAACAGTGATGGATCATGTGATTATAGTTGATCTTAAACCAGCAAAGTTGTTCAACCTCCTTCATGAATGTTCAAATACTGACAAATCCAGAATTATCTTGTACAAGTACATACAAATCCAAGGACAAATTAATAAAAACTAAACCCTGAACTTTTGACAAAATTATGTCAATTATCTAACCAAGAAAACCAAATCTATTTCAAAACCAAAAAAGAAGAAAAAAGCCCATAACACCAACAAAAACCTGTGATCTAACTCCTTTTAGCTGTTTTGAAAAATCAAAATTAAATTATATAAAAAAAACATGTTGAAGAGATGCAATTCTTGTGTACAAAAACATGTTGAAGAAATGAATTAGTGATTCTTTCATCTTGAATTCTGCCTGATTCTAATCATTCTTTTAAGTGTTGCTAGCCAGAAGCTGCACTCATCCCAGTCACTTGTGGTAAGATCTATCTACAGAACATATTACTATGGGCATATGTAAAAAACTACAATAAAAAGTAAAACAACTCACCTACATCACATGATGTTATCACTGTATGAGCTAGAACTTTGATGATTTTTGTATTGAAAAGTGGCATACAGAATCTCTTTTGATTCCTTTTCTTTGGGTTACCAGGGAATCAGGGATCTTAAATTCACAATTAGAACTTTGTTTGTTTGGTATCAACTTATTTCCCTTGCAGTTTTCATGATCAACATTCAGATTTACAGTTTGTGCTATCAAAACAGAAGGCACATCACTAGCCATTTGTGGTTAATGATTTGGATGTATTATTGTTGTTTAACGAGAAGGGCCAACTCGTTTTCACCCAAAAATAGCAGAAATCCCTAACCATTCTAGTCGAAACATCTGACATTCCATTATTCCAATACCCTACTTGCAAAACATATCATCTAACTTACAAATTGATTGCATAAACCTATAAAAATGGAAGAAATTAGGGATTTTTTTTGTGTACCTTAGCTTTACAACAATGATCTGATTATGTGAATTATCGAGGGCTTCAATATCAATCTGAGATTTGAGTGTCGAGAGATGAGAGATTGAGAGAATGAGCCGATGACAATGATTCGATGAAGACGACGATTCAATATCAATCTGAGATCGAGAGATGATTCGATGAGAATCGAGGGCTTCAATCGCCTTCCGTCTTCGCCGTGTGGGTCGCAAAACGGTGATTCTCTCTCTCTCTCTCTCGCTAAAATCGAAATCGCACTCCTCTCTTGCCGGTGAGCTATCGACCTGCAACCGCCCAACAAACCTGTCGTTCCTTTTCTTCTCTGCCCAATATGACCCGTTTCCCTTTCTTTTGCAGCCCAAAATGACCCAAATGTTTATCACTTGGTTTAGTTTGCTGCCCATATTAACCCACGTAAAAAAAAGATAAGGCCCATTTAATCCAAATAATTATATTAATGGTCCAAATGGACCCAAAAGTGAATAAATGGGTAAGTTTTGCCACCTCTAATATATACATAGGCAAAAGTTCAAACGAGAAATGTTTTTCGTACGAGAACCGCGAGAACCAATCTTAGCCGTCCAATTCCTCCTCCTTCAATTGGATTGTCCACCCATAATTCCTTACATGCACCATGCCACACTCAATTCCTCCACGCTCTTCATCTATGAATTTCATTATCCAAAATGAACGGCTAAGATTGGTTGTCACAGTTCTCGTTTGAATCCTCCCCTATATATATATATATATATATATATATATATATCAAACTATAATAATCCCTAAATTGAGTCCATCACCACAACGTACAGCAAGTGAAGTGAAGTACTACCAAAAACAGATAACATTAAAACTTCAAATTTCTTTCTTTCACACTTATGTATGATGAGAAGAATATAAAGGTGTAAGTTATCGCAATAAAGAGGATACGTACATACACCATATATGAATTAAACTATCAATATGTATACATGAACACGTACAGGTAATGGTGGATCTGGAATTTTGATCAATAGCTAAAATTGTGTACATGCACTCAGGGGCGGAATTATGTATTGCCGAGAGAGTTCTGTTAGACCCAGTGAACAAATTAAACCATGAACATGTACCAAACTATCAATATGTATACATGAACACTTTAATTTTTTTTACAGACGTTATTAGTTTAGCTATATAGTCGTTAAACTATATTTCTAGTTCCGCTCATGCATAGTTGCATACACTCGATCCATACATGTATCCAAGTTGTCACACTCGATCATAGTTGCATAGTTGCATACACTCGCCCAGGCCAACTAGTATATAATGATGACTTTTTTTTGTTTTTTTATTTAGGGTTAAGTTCCCGAAAATGTATCCAAGTTGTCACATTTTGCTATTGTATGTACTCAACTTTTAAAGTTACTATTTAATGTATCAAACTTTCAAAACTTACCACTTAATGTATCGGGTAACCTGTTATTCAGGTTACCGGTAAATTTATTTTTTTTTTGAATTATTTTTCAAACTCTAAAATGCCACATATGATTCCATGTCAACAATTCATGCCACCTCATTTTTTTCTGAAGAACATTCATCATCATCTTCTTCTTCAAGATTGGAACATTCAAAC